>ML058397.1:3161498-4427568 GCA_003013855.2 Liriodendron chinense | reverse complement strand
CGGTGCATGTCTCCATAGATGAGAAAGAGAGAGAGAGAGAGAGAGAGAGAGAGAGAGAGAGAGTTCCTCTCTCGGGCGCATGTGGCATAGCACATGCACCTGGGCTAAGGTGGTGGGCTCATGTCTTTATGGGACTTAGCATTTTTTCAGGTTTTCAGGCTGCAAAGGGAGTGGGCTCATGTCCCTCTTGCAAAGTGGGATTTTCCACAACTTAGCCATTTTTTTGCTTCTCCGGGCTGCAGGGAGGTGGGCGCATGTGTTTCTTGCAACGGTGGGATTTCATTTTTCGGAGTTTTCGGGCCAGTAAGAGGTGGGCGCATGTCCCTCTGGAAAATAAATTTTTTTCACTACTTAGCCATTTTTAGGAGTTTTCTCCCTCTCTCTCCCTCTACTTTCAGACTCTGGTGGGAAAATCCCTTTCTGGCAAGGGGTTCTGGCGAGGAAAGCCCTTTCGAACGAGGGGATCCGGTGAGGGAAGACAGAGCGGGCTCATGTTACCTCTTGCATCGCTCTGATGTCGTCCGAAGACGATGTTTTTTATGGTCATCAGGTCGACCTGCTATTTATACTAAACTAATCGGGTTCAGGTCCAGGCAACCAGATATGCTGAGTGCATGTGTTTCCAGGAGGATTTTCAGGCGACTGTGGTTGGCGATTGTGACTAGCGCATGTCTCCCAACTTGTGTTAGTGCACTTTTTTGTGGCACACTAGTGCACCTTGTTTGTTAATCACTTAGGTCAGTGAGTCTAGTGTCGGTTGAGCTTAATGAAGGCGAAGACCGAAGATTCAAGACGAACTAGCTGCATCAAGGAAGAAGAAACAGGTAAAAGAGATGCCTTGGTGTGCCTTAACCTTGAACCAACCAAAACCATAACCTCTAGATGACCATGACCATTAACATACCCTTAGTCATCTTAGATTGGTCCTAGGTGTCCTAAAAGATTACATATTCAATGGCCAAGAGGTTGCATGAACTGCTGCAAAACATAACTAAAAATATACAGTGTTAACGTCAGATTTTGTAACTGGATCCTCCACACGTTCACCTTCTCTCCAACAGATACTTCCTCTGCCGGACCTGAAAGAAGACAGAAAGCAACTAAGGGTGGCTGGTGTCCAGCCGTTAGCCCTCCGATGCTTAAGTCAGGCCGAAGCAAGAAGAAGAAAAACCAGGTAAAAACAGGCCAGAGGTTGAATATTGTGTACCTTTCTTTTAATGGAGTCATCCCTTTATATAGATCTGAAGCGATCCAATCTGTTACGTAAGATATCGAGATCCCGCTGATGTCGCGTACGATAACGAAATCCTGCTGATTTCGTGGAACAAGATCCTTATCCTTAGAGGCAAGATCTAACCCAACCAATGACTTCTTCTGGCAATCACGTTTCTTGATAGCGATCCCTTGAGATTCGGAACCACAAGAGAAGATAAGCCCAAAATCGACCTATACGGGCTGCTGGTAGGCGTAGTAGTAGCGCTGATCACTCACGTAAAGCCGGAAGCCGTAGTTGGAGTCATAGCCGGCGAAAAGGAAGGAGACGCCGAAAGGGCGGAGACCACCGCACTGGGTGTAGCCCTGCTTGGTGTCGCAGAGGGATTGGACAAGCTGCTCGACGGGAATCGGGTGCTGGAACTACGAAGACCATCCAAACCAAAAACAAAGACTCATGATTGCTCTGATTCGGGAGCTGCTCATGTCAGGAATGCTCGCATTCAGGATATGCGACTCCTTCTGATGAGCACGAGCCGAGCTGCTCGCATCGGGAGATGCGACCCCATCTAACGAGCATGAGCCGAGCTGCTCGCATCCGGAAGATGCGACCCCTTCTGATGAGCACGAGCCGAGCTGCTCGCATCGGGAGATGCGACGCCTTCTAACGAGCACGAGCCGAGATGCTCGCACTCCAGATGTGTGACCCCTTATCGCGAGCACGAACTGAGCTGCTCGCACTCATTATGTGCCGCGATCCTTCACGTCTCGCTAGACTATATTTGCCTACAATAGATGCCCCCCAAACCCTTGGTATTGAGGAACTATGCCAAGGTTTTGCTAGTGCTGACAGCTGGGTGCTGGGAGAAAATCGCACATGATTCACTTAACGTGCTTCCGCATTTATGATGGCCAGCTTTCGCGCAGCTTTTTCTGCCGCAAGAAATGAGGCGTCGGGTGCCACGTGTTTCCGTATTTAATGCCAGCGCCCGTTCGTCTGGCGTGCCGGATAAGAAGCTGCCGCGTGTCCATCAAATCAACCCGGATGATTGCGTATAAATATTGGACTTAGCCGAAAATCCCCCATTTCGAATTCCATTTGCTGCGAGGTTTCCTTCTTCTTCTTCCTTCTCTATGCCGGAGTAAAAAACCTCTTTACAGAGGTATCCTTCTTTTCTTTCTTCTTATTCATTTCTTCCTCCCATCTTTCTTTTATAATGGCGGAAATCTCTGATGAAGAGATTGTTCCTTTGGGAGATGAAACCCCTGATTCCTCCGAATCCAATAACGCCAGAGTACCGGCTGGGAGATATTCCGCCTCCGGTTACTCTTCCATCTTGACGGAGGAAAGACTCTGTAACCTTAGAGAGGTATATAGGGTCCCAGACTCTGTTTCATTCAGATTGCCTGGGAGAGGGGAGATAGCCGATGCACCACCACCCGGGTGTGTGGCTGTTTATGAATATTTTTTCAAAGTGGGCGTACGTCTTCCCCTCCACCCCTTCATACGAAACTTCCTCCGTCTCTACAAGATTGCTCTGGGCTAACTTATAGTTAACGGCTGGCGGGTTCTTCTGAGTGCTTTCGTCCTTTGGAAGCAGGCGGGTAACGAGGAGTTAACCGCTGAGGAATTTTTGAGGTTATTCCATCTGAAGAAGGCGCCAGCTAGCGAGGGTTGGTACTACCTCTGCTTCTGGCACCGGAATAACTTCATTTTGGGGAACCCTTCTTCCAACTGCCCGGGATGGAGAAAGAAGTGGTTCTACGTTTCTGGCAACTGGGAGTCCGAATTGGGCTCCGACCCCAAAAGCCATAACGTTAATCGCCATTTTGGCGAAGGTGGGTTAAGTATTCGTTTTATCTGTCCGAAAGAAAGAAAACCTTTGCTCCATTGAAGTTTTAATGTGCGTTCTTTTTTGTTCGTAGGAATCCCAACTGGTGTGAAGCCGAACCTGCGGGGAGGACTCAATGAGAAATTAGTTAGAGTCTACAAGCTTCCTGCGACTACACGCCACGTCAACGTCGCATTAGAGTCTCGTCATCTCTGTGCAGCGGGTCTCATCTCCAGAGAAGAAATGACGAACGTTGGCGACAAAAGAGGTGCACTAGGGGTACTTCCCCTTCTGAAGGGCACGGCCTCGAAGAGGCAAAAGAAAAATGGGGGTCCCTCAAATGCACCTGCTCCTGCTGATGGGTCTGCTCGCGGTCCTCAATCGCGAGGGGTCAGCTCGGGAGGGGTCGCTACGACTTCTCGTACGACCACGACCCCTCCGGTTAACGCGACCCCTCTATCCGCCATGCCCCCTCCGGCTACTGTGACTCCACCATCAGGTGCTCGCGGTCATCCAATGATTGAAGTCGCCGACAATTCGCCGAAAGGCGATCGGAGGGAGGGAGGCCTCCCTCCTAAAGATATAAGATGCGAGCCTACTGGTGCTCGCGAGTCTGCGACACCTTCCGTGGGTGCCGTGGGTGCTCGCGAGACGGGCTCAAGCGAGATGGTAGTGGCCCAACCTTCCGGGTCGGGGGTTTTTGTTATCCCCCCGCACTTACATCCTGTATGCAAGTTTATGTTTGATAACATCCCTCCCAACGCCTTCGGGGGTTTGCCTGAGCCAAGCCCAGAAGCTCTCTCCACTGATATTGGAGTGAGATTGGTTCAGGTAACAACCTTTTTCCTTTTTTACTAATCTCTTCGGGACTTAATAAGATGACTAGCAATCTAATCCTTCTCTCTTTATTTATATCAGAGCCTGGATCTCACGCTCCGTGTTAGGCGGGATGTCGAAGCAGCTCGCCACAGCGTGGAGGATGCGGAGAAGAAGAAAAAGACGATGGAAGCAGAGGTCCAAGGGCGGGACCGCTTGGTGAAAGCTTTGGAAGTGCAGATTGCCAAGCTGGATGAAGAGAAGAAAATTCTCCTTGTCAAAATCCAATCCCTGACTGAGCGCTTTCAGTCAGTGGATCTCCATCTCGCAAAGTTTCAGGAGCTCCATACCAAGAGCGAGAAGGAGAAGGAAATCTTCCGCCAGGACAAGATCCAGCTTGAAGGGTGGCTCAAGGACGCGTGGACCAAGCTCGAGGAGACCCAGCAGAAGCTCGAAGAGGCCCAGCAACGACTTCATCAGTTGAAGGATGACTCCATCCACTGGGAGGAAGAGCGAGTGGCCCTCGTTCAAATGGTATCTGATGAGGGTCCCCGCGCAGTCCAGGAGTTCCGGACTTCTCAACTTTACGACGAGGAGCGATATGAAGCATATATCGCTGGTCGTGATTTTGCGGTCAGAGTTATGCAGCAGATCGCTCCAACTTTTAACGTTGAGGAGTTCGACAGAGTGGCTTTCGAGGTTGCAGCTAGAGAACGGGCTGCCGCTGAGAACGAAGTCACTGGGGCAACAGATGCCGCTCCTGCTCCTGAGGCTGGTCCTGAAGCTGAGAGCTGCGAGCCCGCGCAAGATGAGGATAACCAACCTTGACCTCGGCACCTTCCTATGTCATGTATTTTTTTATTTTTTTACTTTTGAGAAGAAATTTGTAATTGTCTTGACCTTTTGGTCATCATTTTAATGAACATTTATTTCTTCAGTGTTGTGTATTCTCATCTTTCATTTCTGCTTTGTGTTGATCCCATCCGACTCATCAGAGGATGCGATCCCTTATTCGAGCAGGAGCTGAGCTGCTCGCATTAGGAGTATGACCCCTTAATTCGAGCACAGCTGTGCTGCTCGCAGTGGGGTTACGAACTGCGCCACCTTAATTCGAGCACGAGCTGCACTGCTCGCAGTAGGGGTACAGACTGCGACCCCTGAATTCGAGCACGAGTTGCTCTGCTCGCATTCTGGAAGTGCGATCTCTTTCACCAGCGCGAGCATCTAATTCATGAAAAGATGAATTAGACTCAATCCGGGGGTCGTGTGACCGTGTCCGCGTTGAGATAGACTGATCTATCGATTGAGATTTTGATTCCACCAAGAGCAGAAGATTGGTCAAGAGAGCACGTATGCTCTCTTTGGGGCTGTTTTTAATCCATAAAATGGAGAAGCAACCAATTAATGACAACTTCAATCCTACCAAGAGTAGGCAATTGGCCAAGAGGATGTGTATATTCTCTTTGGAGCTATTCGAGTCCAAATAAATGGGATAGCGGCCAAAAAGGTGGTTTTAGCCCTACCAAAGGTAGGCAATTGGTCAAGAGACGGTAAGCACTCTCTTCAGGGCCATTCAGGTCTAAATAAATGGAATAGCGACCAAAAGATATCTTCAACTTTATTCATAAAATGTTGTTATGAACTACATCAAATCTAGGGGAAGTATTGTAGCAAATGCTCCACGTGCCAAGGGCGACGCATGGGTCTGCCCTGCATGTCTTCAAGATAATAGGTACTGGGTCGCACAATCCTAATAACCCGATAAGGGCCTTCCCAATTTGGATCCAGCGAACGAAAATTGAGGAATGACTCAGTGAGTCAACTATTTATACTTGAGCCTAAGGGACCGGTGCACTGCACTGGCGTGACGTAAGCATCCAACGCAGCACACCGGGGGGGCACTTGTTGGGGCTCAAATTTGTACCCATTATAAAACAACATCCCATGGCCTAGTGGCAACGATTTGGATAAGTTTCAGGCCGGGAGAGCCCCAAAACGCCAGCCTCCAACCACATGCGCCTAGCCTAGCCGGTAAAGGACATGCGCCTAGCCTCTAACCACATGCGCTTGCACTCTATCAGCGAAAGGAAGTGAATTGAACACTTTTCGAAAAGCCCGGTAAAGGACATGCGCTGCCTCTAATACATGGCTTGGCCTCCAACCACATGCGCTTGACACTGCTTTCTACCACATGCCCAGAAATACCCGTCGGACCGGACCCGAACCCGATTATCCCTTATAAATAGTGAAGTCACTTCATTCATCAGCACGAGATCATCCCCCGCCGACCTCAGAGTGATGTAAGCACCACATGCGCTTGCTTTCTCTCCCCTCGCCGGATGCCTTGGCCGGAGTGGATTCCCTCCCGGAAACCCTCGCCGGAAAGGGATTTCCTCGCCGGAATTCCAAGTTCAGGAAGAAAATCCGAAATTTTCTAAGTGCTGGCACATGCGCCGGCATATCCCCCACATGCGCCGGCTTATTCCACCACATGCGCCGGCTTTTCCCACCGAAAAATCTGAATTTTCTCTAAGTCTAGGAGTGACATGCGCCCAAGGTGGAGGTCCAGGCGCATGTGCACCACCACATGCGCCGGGATTGCCTCCCGAACTTCCGTTTTCCATGAGAAACAGGGCCACATGCGCCCGGGAGATGGCACATGGCCCGGGTCCCCACCACATGCGCCCGGAAGCATGTGCAACACCACATGCCCTCATATCCGCCCCTCCATGGCCTGGACGTGATGGGAGGGGTGGACCTTTGATCGTGTGCCCCGCCTTCTCCGGAATTCGATTTTGATGAAATCACTTCCGCCGGATGCGTCTCGATGAGATCTATCCATCCACCGGACAGATTCTCCAAGGTCAATGATAAATGGCCCAAATAGTGTTTTGGTCAAAAACAACACTTAGCCAATTTGGTAGCCCCAGAAATCCTTCCGAAAGAGCCAAAACGGCCGAAAAGAGAAGAATCAGGCGGAATTGGGCCAGCCCGAGAGGAAACTTTTCTTCTACATGACATGATACACCATAATCATGTACCGCGACGAGGTTATCCATCTCAGACCCTCGAATACCCTAATCAAGCGTCAGCAGGCCCGCTACTTAGTCATTTTCAGCCCTGGGAAGTGCCCTGTTGGCCGGAAATTGACTTCTACTAAGCGAATCGAAACACGATCCACCGCGATCTTCGTGGACAAATCCACCCCTGTTTCAAGTCGGCATCGAAAATATTCACCGAATACCCTGATTAGACCGCAGACAGGTCCACTACTTAGTCATGTCCAGCCCTGGGAAGTGCCCTGTGGGCCCGAAAATGACTTCTGCTAAGCAAATCGAAATGCGATCGCACAGTGATCTTCGTGGACGTAATCCATCCCTGTTCAAAGATGGTTATCGATAATATTCATCGATTTCTCTAATCAAACGCGAACAGGTCCACCACTTAGTCATTTTCAGCCCTGGAAGTGCCCTGTTGGCTTGAGAATTGACTAATGCCAGTTGAAATCAACCGCGATCTCAAAGACGCGAGGCAAAGCTGAAGTACTCAGGCTATCCAACAGCCGAGTCAAGCATTCACGGGGCACCGATCCCCATTATTCATAAGAAATTGGCATGAACAGGGATCCATCGGACCCTATACTTAGCCACTTACAGGCATCGGAGATAGCTGATCCAGCCCATTGAATTTGGATCCTCCAAAGATCTTGGCTCGACAAAGCCTATCTATCCCATACAGATCATTAAAAATACTCAGAAGAAAGAGTGTTCTCGAAGACGAGTCGCCCGACTCCGAAGAAATACATTTACTTTATTGTACAAAGCTCTATTCATCCCGGATAAAGGTCCGAGGCTAAACCTAAGGGGTTATGGTTACCACGAGAAACCACAAACAAAGAGTTCTAACTAAGCTTGAAACATTTGCTATGGACTGCCACTATGAAAAAGACCGTCGATGCCCTACCCATCGACAACGGGTCCGTCGGTTAGCTGATGAGGTAGTTGCGATTGCTTTCCTAAGGTCACCCGTCATAAAAATACGGGCGCGGGCTTTAGGTTATGCCGACCAACATTTCGAGGTTCGTGTATTCCAGCGGTCACCTGTTCACAGTAACAGGGCGGGCCCCGAGTTGCACCACTCGATTAAAACCCTCGTTCGGGAACGTTGTGGAGTGCTTTCCTAAGGTCACCCTCATAAAAGTAGGGCGCGGGCCTTGGGTCATGCCGACCAACATTCGAGGTTCGTGTATTCCAGCGGTCACCTGTTCACAGTAACAGGCGCGGGCCCCGAGTTGCACCACTCGAATCCTGACAGTCTCTCAACCTGGACATACCGAAAGAAAATGGGACATAGACATCCGGCGTGTCTAACAAATGTGGCTCAGTCCATAACACGAAAACAAAGGTCTACACGACCATGAACTCAAGACCATAATCCCCGGCGGATTAGTCTTTTGCCTTCCAATCAAGGGTGATCAACCGTTGATGTAATTAAAGGTTCGTGACCAGTATACAGCCTGGAATGTAAAAGATCTCAGAATCTCTGGAATAAAATTCGCCTTCGATATCTCTCTCTTGTGTACACTTTGTGATTGCTTATGATTGTCTATGAATGTCTCTATACTCAGAATTCCCCAGAATAAAAGAAACACGAAAAGAAAAGAAAAAGAAAGAAGGACTGCTGACGAGTAGTTCTGATCTTTCTTTCCCCTCTCTCTTTTTCTAAGTTCTAACAAACTGGCGACTCTGCTGGGGAATATTCAATACCAGAATCTCTGGTTATTTCTGAGTAAATAGGCATTCTGCGATAAATCATTTGCAGACACTAATGTGTACATGGGAAAGGTTACCGCAAGGAGAAATGTTCGACGCCTTCACGGGCGCCAAACTGGCGACTCTCAACGGGAACGTTCTTCCCTTCATCTTTAAGGCAAAAGAATTTCGAAACTTCGCATAGCATGCATGTAGTTCATACTTGTATGTTTCTGTCTATCCACTGTCGAGCCGTATCGCAATTGGTAAGGTCGCGTCCCCTCTCTTTCCCAAGCACGCGGAATATTCTAATGCGTGTATGACTGTGCAGAGTGATAGAGAGAGAGAGACAGAGAGAGAGAAAGACAGAAAGAGAAAGACAGAGAAAGAACCAAACAAATGGCATCTACGATGATCTTCTTAGCAGCCAGAGGATTTTACTTCCCCCATCTGGCAGCAACCTCTGAAGCCGGATGGCAGATTGTGCAGAAGCGTAAGATCGTCAAGAAGACTGAGAACAAGAAGATTATCCCAGCTGAGACGGAGAGGACAGCAATGGTGCAGAGCAGAACAAAGAGACAGTGGAAGCCAGTCTACAGGGGCGACGCCCGCGACTCCGGCTGAACTACCGTGTCAGCCAGGCCAGAGTTCTCCTTCACCGATATCGACTTGTGAAGGGGACACATGTGCCCACCACCTAGGCCACATAAGCTCGGACGGTCTTGCCTGACCCGGGAAGTTCGTGGTGTGGTCTGCCTTTGGTGTGGCCCGCTTCTCCATCATACTATGTCTCTTGGACACACATCGTCGAGCTCTATCCATCCCCGAATCGGATCTTCCAACGGTTAATGTTCAATGGCCCGAATCAGTTATTTAATAAATAATGACCAACACTTAGTCAAATTTACAAGTCTGAAAACCCCCCTGTAAGAGCATAAATCGACCGAAAGCAAGTAAAACTAAATGGAATTTGACCAACGCTAAGAGAGAGACTTAGTTCCTCCATGATCCAAAACACCGTAATAATGCACCGCAATGATGTTATTCACCATCCTAATCATCAAACATCCTAATTAAGCAGTAAACAAGCCCAGTACTTAGTCATTTTCAGCCCTGGGAAGTGCCCTGTTAGCTCGAAGATCGACTGATGCTAAGTAGAATTAAGCGTGATCTCACTGACGCCAAAGTAGATCTAACATCATTACAACCCTAATGAACATAATCCATCCTCGTTCTAAGATAATCATCATCGGTATTTGTTGAATGTCCTAATTAAGTGGTAAACGGGATCAGTACTTAGTCATTTTCAGCCCTGGTAAGTGCCCTGTTGGCTTGAAGATTGACTGCCACCAAGTAGAATTAAGCGTAATCTCACTAATGCCAAAGAAAAATTAACATCCTCATACTATAAGGAAACTAAATCAAGCACTTACGGGGTACTAACGCCTACTGTTTATCGATTATTTGCCTAAAATGGGCATTTATCAGTCCCGATACTTAACCATTTCAGGCCCTGAAGTGTATAATCTAGTCCATCAGACTTGAATCCTTAAAGGAGCTTGGCTCGATACAACTTATTCGATCCCGTATCGATAATCAGAAGGTACACAGAAGAAGGAATATTCTCGAAGACAAGTCGCTGAGCTCCAAGATCGAACATATTTACTGTGTATTCATTCATGTACTGTACAAACTTTATTCATCCCGGATCAAAGTCCGAGGCTAAACCTAAGTGTTAGAGCTTAGAAAAATCGAAACTGCTCGTCAGCAGTCTTTTTCCTGTGTTTCATTATTCTGGGGGAATTCTGAGTATAGAGACATTCATAGACAATCATAAGCAATCACAAAGTATACACGAGAAAGCACAGCGAGGTGAATTTTATTCCAGAGATTCTGAGATCTTTTACATTCCGGGCTGTGAACTGGTCACGAACCCTCGATTACATCAACGGATGATCACCCTTGATTAAAAGGCAAAAGTAAATGCATGCATATATCATAAATGAGTTAAATAAAGCATTAAAGGAGCATAAATATAAATAAAGCACAGCATAGACAACACAGAGATTTTTACGTGGAAACTCTTATTGGAGAAAACCACGGCACAAAGCGACAAGATTCCACTATGAATTGCAGTTATACAATAGATGGAATATTAAAGGAATGAAGCTCGGATAGATCGAGAAAGTAGTTTAAATCGTCAGGGATTATAGTCTCGAGTTCATGGTCATAGAAACCAAGTCTAGGATTTATTATGGACTAAGCCATCGTTAAGACCAGTTAGATGTCGGTCCCATACTCCTTCGGGCGTTCCTAGTTGAGTAGCAACCAGGATTTTAATCGAGTCGTATATCTCAGTGTCATGACGCGTCTCTATGGACGATATGACTTTTAGGGATACACTTCATGGTTTTCGTTTAGTGTAACCAGGGCCAGTGACCGTCTCCGATGGGACGGGTGACTTACTGGAAGGCACTCCATGGGGTCTTTGTGCAAACAGGGTTTTGACCGAGTCGTATATCTCAGTGTCATGACGCGTCTCTGTGGACGATATGACTTTCAGACATACACTTCACGGTGTCCACTTACTGCAACCAGGGCCAGTGACCGTCTCCGATGGGACGGGTGACTTGCTGGAAGGCACTCCATGGGGTCTTTGTGCAAACAGGGTTTCGACCGAGTCGTATATCTCAGTGTCATGACGCGTCTCTATGGACGATATGACTTTCAAAGATACACTCCACGGCGTCCACTTACTGCAACCAGGGCCAGTGACCGTCTCCGATGGGACGGGTGACTTGCTGGAAGGCACTCCATGGGGTCTTTGTGCAAACAGGGTTTCGACCGAGTCGTATATCTCAGTGTCATAACGCGTCTCTGTGGACGATATGACTTTTAGAGATACACTCCAGGGCGTCCACTTACTGCAACCAGGGCCAGTGACCATCTCCGATGGGACGGGTGACTTGCTGGAAGGCACTCCATGGGGTCTTTGTGCAAACAGGGTTTCGACCGAGTCGTATATCTCAGTGTCATGACGCGTCTCTATGGACGATATGACTTTCAGAGATACACTCCAGGGCGTCCACTTACTGCAACCAGGGCCAGTGACCGTCTCCGATGGGACGTGTGACTTGCTGGAAGGCACTCCATAGGGTTTTTGTGCAAACAGGGTTTCGACCGAGTCGTATCTTTCAGTGTCATGACACGTCTCTGTGGACGATATGACTTTCAGAGATACACTCCAGGGTGTCCACTTACTGCAACCAGGGCCAGTGACCGTCTCCGATGGGACGGGTGACTTGCTGGAAGGCACTCCATGGGGTCTTTGTGCAAACAGGGTTTCGACCGAGTCGTATATCTCAGTGTCATGACGCGTCTCTATGGACGATATGACTTTCAAAGATACACTCCAGGGCGTCCACTTACTGCAACCAGGGCCAGTGACCGTCTCTGATGGGACGGGTGACTTGCTGGAAGGCACTCATTCCCTTAGCCACTCAACTGACGGATCTCGCCTTGGACAGGACGCGCATCAACTGGTCTTAACGATGAAGTATTTCAAACGTTTAGAACTCTTTCAGTATGGTTTTTGATGACAACCATAGTCCCCTTCGATTTAGTCTCTTATCTCAATCCGAGATGAAATAAATTCATGCAATGGATGCAAATGAGTACAGTACAAAGTAACTATGCTTTATGCATGCTCGAGAGAGGATTGTATTTATGCTAGATGTTTAGTGTATCAGACAAATTATGCATTTAATTTGATCAATCTGCTTCGTGTATATCTTTATGTCATTGATATTTTGCCCTCGCGTCTTTGCGATCGTGATTGATTTCACTTGGCATTTGTAGATATTTGGGCCATCAGGGCACTTCCCAGGGCCTGTTTACGATCTGATTGGAGGATTTGGTGAATACCTGTCACAATCGTCTTTGGATAGGGGTGGATTATGTCCACGAGGATCGCAATGCGATCGCATTTTGATTTGTTTAGCATGGGTCTATTTCCGAGCCGACTGGGCACTTCCCAGGGCCGAAAATGACTAAGTAGTCGGCCTGCTGGCCACTTAATTAGGGTATTCGGGGCTCCTGAGTTTCGATAACCTCGTTGTCGTGCATGATTATGATATATCATGTTATGGCGGAGAGAAGTCTCCCTCTCGGGTTTAGTCAAATTCCGCTCGATTCCTCTCAATTTCGGCCGTTTCTGGCTCTTTCGGAAGGGTTTCCGAGGTTTGCAATATTGGCTAAGTGTTGGCCCTTTTGATCAAATTGCTGATTTGGCCCACTTAACATCAACCGTTGACGAATCCAGTCCGGGGGATGGATAGAGGGCATTGATGTGTGTCTAGGAGCGCTGACACGATCAGAAGGTGGGCCACATCGAAGGCGGGCCACATCACAGAAGGCCCCACCTCCTCATCAGCGTCCAGGCGCATGGGAGATTGGGTTGGGCGCATGTTGCATTAAGCATGGGCGCATGTCCTGCCACAAATGCATGTGAGGAGAGAGAGGTTATCAAGCGCATGTGACATGCACATGCGCCCAACATCCCAGCCATGGGCTCATGTCCCCATGGGACTTAGGGATTTTTGCATTTTTCCTCCCAAAACTCAAATGGGTGAGCGCATGTCACTATGTGACTTGGAGGATTTTGCTCCGGTGTGGGAAATCCCTTTCCGACGAGGGCATTCGGCGAAGGGATGGGCGCATGTCCCTATCCTGGTGAGGATTCCGGTGAGGAATTTTTACCTCTGCAAGAAGAGTGCTCTAGGAGTGATGATCTCGTTCCTGTCTCATCAAGTAGAGGGGTATTTATAGCATGTTAATCGGGTATTGGGTACCGGGCGCATGTTGTTTGCAAAAGGGAGAGCATGCACATGCATTTGGAGAGAGGAGTCACGTGCATGTGATGGGAATCATGCGCATGTCACCACGCATCAGGCCCATGTGGCTTGGTGTGGGCGCATGTGCCCCTGGTATGGGCGCATGTGGCCTCTGTGTTCGCCGTATGTGGCCCCACTTAGAATATTTTCATGATTTTTTTATATTTTTATTTTATTTAGAATATTAAAAGGGGAGAGAGAGAACTCTCATGCGCATGTGGTGAGAGGGCAAATGCATGTCTCCTCATGTCATCCGCATGTGGAGAGAGAGTGAACGAATGCATGTGGAGAGAGAAACGAATGCATGTGGAGAGAGTGAATGAATGCATGTGGAGAGAGAGTGAACGAATGCATGTGGAGAGAGAGTGAACAAATGCATGTTCCATCCCTTAGAATATTTCAGGTTTTGGGCTCCGACGGGCGACCTTCAAAGGGGGGCTACCTTTTCAGATACCAAAGTCACTGACGCCAAGCCGCTTTTAGGCCATAATCGACCTCCTAAATGAATGGGGTGGGGTACCGATGGTCATCTGCTGTAAATTTTGGTAGTTCTTTCCCAATTTGGACCCTCCCGATCAGCTCTTTGCATAGGAATATTGTTCCGGGAAGCGCGCACATGGAAATATGCACCGCAAGGACTTCAAACTTGCTACTTAAGGTTTTTTGGGCATTCTGGATCATTCAGCGGCCATCCGCATGTCTAATTACAGCCTGAAATGGTACCTGTAAGCTTTGAGGCCCTTATAGTCGGATACGGTCAGGGCAAAAATGCATTTGGAAGCGCGCGGGTAAAAATATGCATCGTGCGACCTTGAAACTTACAGGTTAAGGGTTTTAGGGCGTTTTGGATCATTTGGCATTAATCCGCATGTTTGATTCCACCCCGAAATAGCATTTGTAGGTTTCGGTCATGATCGGGCATGTTTGGGTTGCACTGGCGTTTTCTGAGTATTTTGGATCTTGAAATCGGTCCAAATCGTCGTAGATGGATCGCTGAATACTATTTTATAATGGGTATAAATTTGAGCCCCAATAAGTGCCCCCCCGGTGCGCTGCGATGGATGCTTACATCAGGCCAGTGTGGTGCACCGGTCCCCAGGCTCAAGTATAAATACCAGACTCACTGAGTCATTTGGTCATTTCCGAATCAAGAAAACCAAAATTCTAAGAGGTGAGAGAGCTCCTCATGAGGGAGTAGGCGCATGTGCTCTTCCCATGGGTGCATGTGCCCCTCCAACTGATAATGGGCATATGGGATCTTGCTCCATGCGCATGTCATTGGCTCCATGCGCATGTAGAGATAGCTTAGGCGCACGTTTCTTGCCCCAAGCGCATGTAGTAGTGCACCTTTCATAAGTGGAAGGAAATTCACAAAATGGGCGTATGTGAGAGGTGATCAGGCGCATGTGAGAGGCCACATGCGCTTGGGGCATCTCCTTGGGCGCATGTGGTTACACTACTTAGTGAAATAATGGAATTTTGGCCCCAGCACCTGCCTTCGGTGAAAAAGTGGCATATCTGGCTCTATTCTCAGCCAAACTCGATGCCGTTTGTGGCTATCTCACTCAACGCTTGAATACGATTGGGACTTAGTGCTTAGGCCCCATAATATGTTGCTTATGCTGGTCTTTGATGGCCTACAACTGCTCCCTTAAGCGGTTCTACGATGTGCACTTCCAAACGGGTGCTTATGCATCATTTGGGGTTAGTGCGAATTTGTACGCACTCCGAGTGTACATGTAGGGCTGCTACTGTATTTGCTGCGCTATGATATGTGCGCGCTTGCTTGTCGGATGTGCGCTCGAATTCCACTATTTCCATATTGTTGTGGGTCATGACTTTATGCATGTATTTACTGACGTATTTTGTGTGTGAAATCCGTGCTGGAATGATGCGGCGCTTACCTTATTGCGTTGCCTGTTGCATGCGCTGGTCTTCTGTTTGATGCACTTTTGTTTGCGTATTGCAGTGAATCATGGCGACAGCAGCAGGTTCTTCTGGTGAAGCTTCCAAATCGCAAGTTTCCAGCTCTTCATCTATACGATGCGGTAAGAAGAGGGTGACTGGAGATATTGCTAACCCGTCTTCGGTAGAGTGTCGTTCACAATCCTTTGAGACAATCGAATCCGAAGTGAAGGATTTCTCTGATCGAATTAAGCAGCTCTCCCATAAAGTATTACTGCGTATCTATGTGGATAAAACCACATCTGAGCCTCCAACGCAAGGGACTGAAGAGGAATGGTCTGCCTGGTATTGTCAGTTCACTGATGCTACCAATGTCGTTGAGGCAGGTCCTTCTAGCGTGCGCGGCCGACATTCTGAGGATGATCAGGAAGGTCAGAAGAAAAAGAGACGAAATCGAGGTAAGAAGCCGGCTGAGGAAGTTGACAAGGCGGAGCAATCGCCACAGCTCGTTGATCCGAAGAATGAGCGGATGAAGATCGGCTGGAATAGAAACTGTTAGTACACCTTTTGTTGTCAATTGACGTGATGGTTGGTCGCGTCATGTCATGTGAGCCCCGGTCGAAGAATTGAAGATCAAGACTTGAAGATTACGCTTCATCCACTGCTCAAGCTCATGCTGCAACAAGATCTCAGGTAAGTTGCATATAGATCGACCATAGGAAACCCAAAACATCAAAAGAATGGCGTAAAAACTCACATATCCTATCCCCATTCCTCTCGACCCTTGCACAAGTTGATCAGGCTTGTGAACCTTGGATTGGTGCTAAATGTAAATGAAGATATGTCCATATATTGGACCCTTTGCACCAAATCGTTGCACACTTCACATCTTGAAGTAATCCTCTGCTATGAAGAGGGAGATGGGCAGCCGACCGGTCTTAACCGGTCGACCAGGAGCTTATTGGACCAAGGACCTGCTGGTTATTGTTTCAGCTGGACTGCCGACCGGTCATGACCGGTCGGCCAGTAATTCAATCACTCCAGTAGCTGTGCTGAAAGAATTCATATTGGCAGCCGACCGGTCATGACCGGTCGGCCTTCACAAAGCACTTGTATATACAGCAAGAATAGCCGACCGGTCATGACCGGTCGGCCTTCACAAGGAGTGTAGTCCAGCAACCATTGCCGACCGGTCATGACCGGTCGGCCTTCACAAATCCTTGAGGTCCAACATATTTCAGTAGCTCCAGCAAGGGGGTCCGACCGGTCATGACCGATCGGCCCATGTTAGTTAGTCTCTCCAGCAAGGGAGTCCGACCGGTCATGACCGGTCGGCCAGTCCCAAATGATGGCTTGTATTTCAAAGGCTGACCGGTCCGTCCGGCCGGTCGAGTCCGTGCTCTGACAGGTCGGACGTGACCATTTTAGATCCGTTGGGGCTATCATTTGGGGCTCTATAAAGCCAGGACTTGAGGTCTTTCTTGGCATGCATTCAACACCCATTCAGAGCTGAGAGAGAGAGCATTTATTCCCATCCTTCCTCCCTCTTAACTCCCTTGAGTTCATCATTCAAACTTGGCCATTAATGGCTTGTCATTGAGTATTCTAAGCTCAGTTTGAAGTATGAACTCAAGACTTTCATTCATGGCTGACCTACCTTCCGAATATCTTTATTAGGTCACTTAAAGCCATTGAATGCTTGAAGATTGGTAGTTCCCTCATTACCATTGCATTGAATAGGCAAGAGGAACTAGACCAACTCTCTCCCAACTACCCGGCATCAACATATCCTCATCATTTGCATCGGTAGCTGATCTTGGGAGCTCAAAGAGAAGCTGAAGCACGTGGAGCTGAAGCTACTCATCAAAGGCATCGAATCGGGGCTCAATCTTCTAGGTATGTCTAGTATTTGAGAGTCCATCTTTTAAATCACTATTCCCTGGATTGGGAAACTCCGGCGGGAGGGTACGTGACCATCCTTGGATTAGGATTGGTGAGAGTTTGAGATCCAAACTCGTCAAGTCCCTAGATTGGGCCATCGGCGGATGGTATACGCGGTCCTAGATCAACGGATGTCAAGGTTGATGGTTAACCTGATTTAAAACCAAGACTATAGTGAAATCCGGTGGTCTCATAGGTTGAGATCGTGAACCGGGAGTGGAGTAGGGAAACCGAACCACTATAAATTGCTGTGCATTGTGAGATTGAATGATTGCTATGTGTTGAATGGTTTAGTCAATCATGAATGCTAACTGTTTGATCAAATGCCTATGATAGTCCTTGCTTACAAACTGCTCATATAATTGTCTTGAATGCTATTGTGATTATCTTATTTGATAAGATTGACTTGGTTTGTTTTTAATTGCAATTAGAATTTTAAAAGTCCTATTCACCCCCCCTCTAGGACATTAGGCATATCTCCAAGTATCTCTATAGGTGGTAAAACCGCAATTTCAATTGGTATCAGAGAGGGTTCCTCCGTTCAGGTTTAAAAAACCCGGAGTGAGATCCTAAGAGAGCTTGAAAATATGTCTAGAGAGGACTCTTCATCCGTTACTAAATCTCCTTTCTTTGATGGGTCTAACTATCCATATTGGAAAGCCCGAATGCGCATTTTTTTGGAATCTATTGATTCGGACGTTAGGGATATGATTGATATTGGATATAAACCCCCAATGGTCACTATATGTAAGGAAGGTGAACCGGATGTCCTCAAGCCAAAAGAAAAGGCAATGTGGACCGATTATGATAAAGCTCAACGGGTCTGTAATGCCAAAGGGCTGAATGCCATCTTTTGTTCAGTATCTAAAGATGAATTTGGCCGGATTCAAAGTTGCACAACCAGTAAGCAGGCATGGGACATCCTTGAGGTTACTCATGAAGGAACAAGCATTGTTAAAAACTCAAAACTTCAGCGCCTCTCCACACAATTTGAAAATATTACTATGGGGGAGCATGAAACATTTACTGACTTCTATACCAATCTGAACAAGATTACAAATGAAATGTAGGGCTTGGGGGATCCCGTTCCGGAGCATAGACTATGTAGGAAAATTCTGAGATCCCTACCGGACCGGTTCTCTTCCAAAGTCACTACCATTGAAGAATGTAGGGACCTAAATACCATGAAAGTTGAAGAATTACTTGGGTCCCTTCAAACCTATGAGCTAGGTTTCAAAACTCCCTCAAAATCCAAAAGTACTGCCCTAAAATCTTCCCACAAGAAGCAAGAGTCTGAATGTGGAAGTGAGGAAGATCCTGATTTAGAAGAAATGGCACTTATGGCCAAGAAATTTCAAAAATTCTTCAAAACTAAGGGAAATACTTCTAGAAGGAAACCCTACCAGAAGGGTAAACCTTTTGATTCTAAGAACAACAAAGGAAAATTTGTTAAGTCAAAAGAGCCTCAATGCTACAAGTGTAGAGGATTTGGTCACATTGCATCCGAGTGCACCAATAACAAAGCCAAGAAAAAGGCAATGGCGGCTACATGGGATGAGACTGAAGAATCTGAATCAGAATCAGTCCTATACCAAAGTGAGGAGGAGCAAGGTTCAATCAGAATTTTAATGGCCTCCATCACTGATATTGTGCCTCAAATTGAGCCCATTGCAAAGATCACCGGAGACTTTGATGATCATGAATCCTCCAACACAGAAAATGATTCCTTGAGTGATGATGAGAATGAGGAGGAAGGCCTTCAGGAGGTTTACAACCAACTATACATTGAAAATATAAATACCATCAACAAGTTGGGCCAAATGAAGGCTGAAAATGACAAACTGATGAAAAATCTTGACGGATTGAAAATAAAGAATCAAAAGTTGAGTCAAGATTTAGAAGAGCTGAAAAAGAAGAATGATGAGCTTGAACAAGAAAAGAAAAAGTTCATAAGTGGTGAATCTCTTGACAAGCATACTAGACTTGAGAGAGAACTCAAAGAGGCGAACAATGAAATCAATCGTCTTGAGTGTCAAGTCGTTGACTTTAGAAGACGGTTCGCTCAAGGAGAAGAAAACTTGGAAAAACTCCTCAGTGTTGCAAGATCACCAATGGACAAAAGAGGTTTGGGCTATGATAGTCACACTTCAAAAACCACCTCAGTCCATCCAATTATAAGAAATGGTCATGGTGCATCCGGAAGTAAAACTAGAGCATCTCCTATCTGCCATGCTTGTGGAGACATTGGCCACTTAAAATTTGAGTGCTTGGTATTCAAAAATCCGGTCAGAAACTTGAAAGGTAAATTTGTACCGACCGGGAAAAATGTCCAAGCTAATTGGAATCCTCCCATGCATTCTTCACCTAAGAGGGGAAACATTCAAAAGAATTATCCTGCTCTTCCTAGGAAGGACAAGAGGATGGATAAACTATTGGAGCAAGTTAAAATGCTGAATTTGAAAACTGCTCTTCTTTTGCGTGAAAAAGAAAAATCTGATTCTCCCAAGAAAACTAGAGAATCCCACCAGAAGAACACCTCTCATAAAAGGACAACAACTAAATGGGTTGTCAAGAACAAGTGCTTGGTCATTCATACTGCCTTAAAAGCTGGGAATACCCCTAGATGGTACTTGGATAGTGGTTGCTCTAGACACATGACAGGTGATAGATCTCAATTTTGTGCATATGATGAATTTGATGGTGGGTCTGTCACATTTGGTGATGGGAGCATAGCTAAAATCATTGGTAAAGGAATCATCACAGGGCCAGGTTTGCCCGAAATTGAAAATGTATTGTATGTTGATGGCCTTAAACACAACCTACTGAGTATCTCACAGATTTGTGATGAAGAGCACTCAGTAAGCTTCTCCAAAGATATGTGCAAGATCTTGAACTCCACAGGAAAATTAGTCATGAAAGGTCTACGCACGGGAGACAACTGCTATGTCATTGAAAATCACAACAATCCAAGCTCCTCCACCACGTGTCACGTGGCCGTTCAGGATGAAACAGAATTATGGCACCATCGACTCGGTCATGTACATTATAGAAATCTGTTTAAACTGAGTCAGAAAAATTTAGTGAGAGGTCTACCCAAGATGGGTAAAAGACCAAATACTGTGTGCGCCGCATGCCAAAAAGGTAAACAAATCAAGGTTGCACACAAGAGAACCTCTATCCTGGTAACATCAAAACCATTTGAAATGCTACACATGGACCTAGTTGGTCCTACCAGGGTACTTAACCAAGGTGGAAAATGATACTTCTTTGTAGTCGTTGATGATTACTCCAAATTCACATGGGTTGCTTTCCTAAGAGAAAAATCTGACACTTTTGAGGAATTTAAAAAACTAGTGAAGCGAGTTCAAAATGAGAAAGGATACATCGTAGCAAGAATCAGGAGTGATCACGGCGGTGAATTTGAAGATCATCGCTTGAAGGCATTATGCGATGAATTGGGCATTCGTCATGAGTTCTCAGCTCCCAAAACACCTCAACAAAATGGGGTTGCTGAAAGGAAAAATAGAGTGTTGTTGGATATGGCCACAGCTATACTTAATAATAAGAAACTTGCTCAAAATCTGTGGGCCGAAGCTGTTAACACTGCCTGCTATATTGTTAATCGAGTTTATTTAAGGGCAGGTTTGAACAAAACAGCTTATGAACTGTGGTGTGGAAAAACACCGAATGTTAAATACTTTAAGGTCTTTGGTAGTACATGCTATATTCTGAGAGACCGAGAAAATTTGGGAAATTTTGAATCCAAAAGTGATGAGGGTATCTTCTTGGGATACTCATTGAATAGTAGAGCTTTTCGTGTTTACAACCTTTGAACCTCATCTGTCCAAGAGTCAATCAATGTGACTGTGGACGATAGCTTGGATAAAACTGTGTCTCCAGGTGATGAAGAAGAAGATGAGGGCATATGCGAGATAGGTAAATCTGATAAACCACCCTCATCTCCAAATGCCCCCACTGCTCCTGGTGATGTACAAATTGTCAAGGATCACCCCCTCAATCAAATCATTGGGGATCCTAGCATTGGTGTCAAAACCAGGAGGCAATTGGAGGCAGTCAACAGTCACCTATGTTTCACATCAAAAATTGAACCAAAAAATGCTGATGAAGCTCTAAATGATGAATTCTGGATCCTTGCAATGCAGGAAGAGCTTCAACAATTCATTAGAAATGATGTATGGTATCTGGTCGACAGGCCGGAAAGGAAAAATGTGATTAGAACCAAATGGATTTTCAAAAACAAATCCGATGAATCTGGGAATGTAATACGAAATAAGGCTCGGTTAGTGGCTCAGGGTTATTCACAAATAGAAGGTATTGATTTTGATGAAACATTTGCCCCTGTAGCCAGACTCGAGTCTATTAGAATTCTTATGGCTGTTGCTTGTGCTTTAAAGTTCAAACTGTTTCAAATGGATGTAAAGAGCGCCTTCTTGAATGGTATTCTTGATGAGGAAGTGTATGTTGAACAACCAAAAGGATTCATTGATCCTAAGTATCCTCACAAGGTTTACCGGTTGAAAAAGGCACTTTACGGACTCAAGCAAGCACCCCGTGCATGGTATGAACGCTTAACTCAGTTTCTTATAGACCATGATTTTGCTAGGGGGAGCGTAGACAGAACTCTATTTATTAGAGAAGCCGAGAATTCTGTATTGATTGCCCAGATTTATGTGGATGACATTGTGTTTGGATCCACATGTGAGAAAATGTCCATCTCCTTTGCTGAATTAATGACATCTGAATTTGAGATGAGTATGGTAGGAGAACTCAACATGTTTCTAGGGCTTCAAGTAAAACAACTTGCATCAGGTATATTCATTACTCAAGCCAAGTATGCTAAAGACCTAGTTAAGAGATTTGGCTTAGATTCTGGTCGTTCCTACACTACACCTATGAGCACCACTGTTAAATGATCAAAAGACCTTGCAAGGAAAAGTGTAGATCAGCATCTTTATAGAAGCATGATTGGTAGTCTTCTTTATCTTACTGCTAGTAGACCAGATATTACTTTTAGTGTTGGTGCTTGTGCTCGATTTCAGGCTGATGCCAAAGAATCTCATCTTACCGCTGTTAAGCGGATCATTCGGTTTGTTGGAAGCACCACCGAATACGGTCTTTGGTACCCCTTTGATTCTTCTACAGATATTGCAGGGTACTCAGATGCCGACTGGGCTGGTAACATGGATGATCGTAAATCTACCAGCGGTGGTTGTTTTTATGTTGGAAACTGCCTTGTGGCATGGCACAGTAAGAAACAAAACTCTATCTCTTTATCCACAGCCGAAGCAGAATACATTGCTGCTGGTAGTTGTTGTGCCCAGCTATTATGGATGAAATAAACCCTAACCAATTATGGGATCAAACAAGGCACAATGATGTTATTTTGCGACAATACGAGTGCCATAAATATATCAAAGAATCCTGTTCAGCACTCTCGCACTAAGCACATAGACATTAGGCACCATTTTATTCAAGAATTGGTTGAAGATAAAATAATATCTCTCGAACATGTGCCTACAGAGAATCAGCTAGCCGACATCCTAACGAAACCTTTGGACTCGGTTCGCTTTGCGAACCTCCAGAAGTCCATTGGTGTTGGATGTATCTAGTGTATCTAACAAAGTATTGGTTTTGCAGGAAAAATCTGAGGATTTAGCCTCTCTTTCTGTTCGTTATAGGTATATCTGAGGATCATGGCCTCTTTTCATTGCTTTTCACGTATATCCGGGATCATAGTCCCAAATTCTAGCCATTTATTGTCATATCTGGACCTTAGGGGTCCCTCATTTTGGGTTAAGGTGTACCTAGGTACACCATGACCATGGATGTTGTACCCTTGGTAAGGGTACTTGGTTTTAAATGCCAATGGTCTGTCCCATGGACCGTCTCTCTATGCAGCTCATCCCGTGCAGGATCCCTGTCAAAACAGTGCAAAACCTGGCTGCCGACCGGCTAGCCGACCGGTCAGCACCGGTCTGCCTCCAGTAAAAACCATCTGGCCTCATCTCGTATGCTAAAACAGAGCCTGCCGACCGGTCAGGACCGGTCGGCCTTTAGCAAAAACTGCCTGGGCTCTTTCAAATACGCCAGCCGACCGGTCAAGACCGGTCGGCCTATGAAGAATCTAATGCTAAGTAGTCAGGTTGCATCCCACGACCGGTCAAGACCGGTCGTGCGTCCCAAAACAACCCAGTCCGTGCGTGACCCGACCGGGTAGGGGGGGTATTTAACACGTTTGGAGCTCATTTTAGGTCAGTCCCTTCAAATTTTTTCACCTCCACGAGCAGCTCCAGCTCCCCCTCTTGCTCTCCAAGCTAATCTCTCGCTGATTCGTTGCAAGATTTGAGGTTCTAACCTCTTCTTCATCACTCCACTTCTCTGTCACTCATTTGGTAAGGGATTCCTTCTCTTCACTCTTTATCTTCTTTTGTTCATCCCTTTCCTTCATCTCTTGGAGTGTTTAGAGACCTTCTTGTAGCTTTCATGTCATCCCAAGAAAGCGAGGATGAGTTCCCTTTGGGGAGGAGTGATCGTTCCAAGGCCAAACCTAAGCCTCCTCCTCGCCCTTTAAAGTCCAAGAAAGCCGCTTCCAAAGGGAAAGGGGCTGCCTCCTCTTCGGTTCCCCCTGTTAAATCTAAATCTTTGGGGACAAAAGTCTCATCCCATTCCACCCATTGGGATGATTTCAAAGATAAGGAGGTCGTCTGTGAAAAATCAGTCAATTTGGGTGACTTTTCTGACTTCGACGTGCGTTCCATGTTGGATGCCATCAATTGGGGCCCCGTACTCCACATGGGGGGCCGGTCCAATTTGATGTTGTCAGAAAATTCTATGCATCCTGTGTTCATGTCACATCTTCTCCCCCCTCCTTCAATGTCGAGGTTGGTGGCCGGTTTTGTCCGTTTACTTTGAAGTCCATATCAGATTTTGTTGGCATTCCACTTGTTGAGGAGCCTTCTTTCGATTTTTCATCCTTGGGTCCCAGACCCAACCTAGTTATCGCTCAATTTTTGTGTGGTGAGGGGACACCCCAATGGGTGGGTGGTGCACTTCGAGCGTCCTCAATGACGTGGGACTTTCGCCTTTTGCATAATCTCTTTTTCCGAAATGTCCATCCGCGGATGAGCAACAAAGCGGATGTCTCCGAAACTATGTTTCGGTTGCTGTATCGGGTTGGTAAAGGTCATTCGCTCTGTCTTCCCACTCGTATCATGAATACCATCCAACAATTCATCCTGCGCGACGACGGGAACTCCACTAGTCTGCCATTTGGGCATCTCATATGCAAAATGGCTGAGCGTATTGGCATTGTTGGTACCGATAAAGTTCACAAACCAGTCATTATCAACCGTACCATCATTGCTAGGATGGAGCTTACCAGAGAAGCTATCCAGCGTCGTCTGCAGGAGCAGCAGCAGGAGCAGGCAGAGCCATCCCAGCTTGAGGCACCTCCTATCTCTATTGGCCCTTCACACTCTTCAACACCGTCATCAGATCCATCCCCCGATCCTCGCGACGCTACAAGACGATTCAGCACGCCGCCTCGAGCCTTTTCTCGTCGGCACTCTCCTTCCGTGGATCCCTCTTCCTACATTGCAGAGCTTCACCAGCTTCGCACGGATATATTTCAGCGGCTTGATAGGCTTGAAGGCCAGATCCTGCAGGGTCAGGCCACCATACTGGTGCAGCAGGAGGCTCTAGTCACTCGTCAGGCGCAGATAGAGAGACGGATAGAGCGATGGGAGCGTGTGGCTCGTGGGGACATTCCTCCTCCTGATCTGGGCGATGGCACGGATTATTAGGCTTTTGTCTTGGTCATAGTTACTTTTTGGATGACCAATGACGTTGTTTGGATTTCATGCTATATCATTCTATGGTTGTCTGTATATTTTGGATTGATACATCTCTACATTGGGCTACTTGCCCATTTTGGTACATATGTGGATGCTTCAGTTATGTTTTATATATGAGCTTTTCTGTTCTTTTATTGGATATCCTTGGGAGGTTCGATGGTTTGGGCGTATTTGCCCATATTAGCTCATGCTTTATGGTTTCTTTTGAGTCTAGATATACATCTGGAGGGGTGGTTGGGTGATTGGGCTATAAGCCCTCTGTGCTTTCATGTTTACTTGTATATCTGGCATGTGTTGTTCTTTAAATCTCCTCAGGGCTTATATTTCCATATCTCTTTCCTGTGAAATGTGATTGACATATTTTCGGCGCTAGCCTTGCATCTTTTATAGGCATATCTCTTTGCTGGCTAACCCTTGTCAATTACTAACAAAAAGGGGGAGAATCATCCCACCTAGAAGGTCCAATTATATCTTTTTGCAGGACTTTGTAGGTGCAAGTATTGAGGGGGAGATTTTGAAGAAAATCTAGTCTGTACATGTCCTTTTGTAAAGATTATGTTGTATATTTGTATAGACATGTATATGGGTGTATTTTGCTTTCTGTTTAAGGGTCTATCATGATAAGGAGTCATGATTTGTCTAGGTTAGATGTTTTGTCACGCAATTGACAAAGGGGGAGATTGTTAGTACACCTTTTGTTGTCAATTGACGTGATGGTTGGTCGCGTCATGTCATGTGAGCCCCGGTCGAAGAATTGAAGATCAAGACTTGAAGATTGCGCTTCATCCACTGCTCAAGCTCATGCTGCAACAAGATCTCAGGTAAGTTGCATATAGATCGACCATAGGAAACCCAAAACATCAAAAGAATGGCGTAAAAACTCACATATCCTATCCCCATTCCTCTCGACCCTTGCACAAGTTGATCAGGCTTGTGAACCTTGGATTGGTGCTAAATGTAAATGAAGATATGTCCATATATTGGACCCTTTGCACCAAATCGCTGCACACTTCACATCTTGAAGTAATCCTCTGCTATGAAGAGGCAGATGGGCAGCCGGCCGGTCTTAACCGGTCGACCAGGAGCTTATTGGACCAAGGACCTGCTGGTTATTGTTTCAGCTGGACTGCTGACCGGTCATGACCGGTCGGCCAGTAATTCAATCACTCCAGTAGCTATGCTGAAAGAATTCATATTGGCAGCCGACCGGTCATGACCGGTCGGCCTTCACAAAGCACTTGTATATACAGCAAGAATAGCCGACCGGTCATGACCGGTCGGCCTTCACAAGGAGTGTAGTCCAGCAACCATTGCCGACCGGTCATGATCGGTCGGCCTTCACAAATCCTTGAGGTCCAGCATATTTCAGTAGCTCCAGCAAGGGGGTCCGACCGGTCATGACCGGTCGGCCCATGTTAGTTAGTCTCTCCAGCAAGGGAGTCCGACCGGTCATGACCGGTCGGCCAGTCCCAAATGATGGCTTGTATTTCAAATGCTGACCGGTCCGTCTGGCCGGTCGAGTCCGTGCTCTGCCAAGTCGGACGTGACCGTTTTAGATCCGTTGGGGCTATCATTTGGGGCTCTATAAAGCCAGGACTTGAGGTCTTTCTTGGCATGCATTCAACACCCATTCAGAGCTGAGAGAGAGAGCATTTATTCCCATCCTTCCTCCCTCTTAACTCCCTTGAGTTCATCATTCAAACTTGGCCATTAATGGCTTGTCATTGAGTATTCTAAGCTCAGTTTGAAGTATGAACTCAAGACTTTCATTCATGGCTGACCTACCTTCCGAATATCTTTATTAGGTCACTTAAAGCCATTGAATGCTTGAAGATTGGTAGTTCCCTCATTACCATTGCATTGAATAGGCAAGAGGAACTAGACCAACTCTCTCCCAACTACCCGGCATCAACATATCCTCATCATTTGCATCGGTAGCTGATCTTGGGAGCTCAAAGAGAAGCTGAAGCACGTGGAGCTGAAGCTACTCATCAAAGGCATCGAATCGGGGCTCAATCGTCTAGGTATGTCTAGTATTTGAGAGTCCATCTTTTAAATCACTATTCCCTGGATTGGAAAACTCCGGCGGGAGGGTACGTGACCATCCTTGGATTAGGATTGGTGGGAGTTTGAGATCCAAACTCGTCAAGTCCCTAGATTGGGCCATCGGCGGATGGTATACGCGGTCCTAGATCAAAGGATGTCAAGGTTGATGGTTAACCTGATTTAAAACCAAGACTATAGTGAAATCCGGTGGTCTCATAGGTTGAGATCATGAACCGGGAGTGGAGTAGGGAAACCGAACCACTATAAATTGTTGTGCATTGTGAGATTGAATGATTGTTATGTGTTGAATGGTTTAGTCAATCATGAATGCTAACTGTTTGATCAAATGCCTATGATAGTCCTTGCTTACAAACTGCTCATATAATTGTCTTGAATGCTATTGTGATTATCTTGTTTGATAAGATTGACTTGGTTTGTTTTTAATTGCAATTAGAATTTAAAAAGTCCTATTCACCCCCCCTCTAGGACATTAGGCATATCTCCAAGTATCTCTATAGGCGGCAAAACCGCAATTTCAGAAACAAGATCATTACGACGTGCGGTTTCTCCATCGTCAATCCTTATACCGACCGAGTCATCTTGCATGAGAAATCTCTTACGATGCACAGGCCCTTCCCGAGCATCGAACCATCCAATGTTCAAGGCCCTTTTCAGTTCTATGGAGTCGAGAGGTGGACATCTGCCCCCGAGCAGTTGTTCACTACCATACTAGTCGACGATGGGAGAGAACAGCGGGTAGGTTCCTCGAGAGAAATGGTTTTCCTTGCGCCTACTTGTGATCCTCACACTCCTTCTCCAGTCCATTATTTTGAGACAATGCAGCAAAGGTTTCGACACCTGGACAAGGCGACAATGTGGGCGACGAAGAGCTTTCGTACGCGGGGTCATTTGAACAAGCGAGTTGGTTATGAGCCGTGGGCAAAAGAGATTTTGATCCGACATGAGAGGATTTTAAAACAAGTCGGCCTGTATCAGGCTATCGATGCGACTTCTGAACATTTCTCCCGAGATCCAACAATTCTTCGAAGCTTCTTAAACTACTGGTCTTCCGTTACCAATTCGTTCCACTTTCCATATGGAGAGATAAGCATAACTTTATGGGATCTCCGGATGATGGCTGGGTTGTCTGTGATAGGAGAATATTACCAGGAATACATCCCAACTGATGAAGAGTTGTCTTCGTTTCGACTCAAAAGTCCTCGAGATGCGTATCATTCAAAGGCTTGTCTAGAGTTGTTTACTGAGTTGTCACAGTTCGACAATATTACAAAAATTCACTATGACGACTGGTTGATCTACTTCAGCCAGAGGATGAAGTAGTACTTCTTTCGATGCCTTCTTTCGTACTTTATGCTCTGCATACTTTAATTTCTTTGTTTCTGACATGGGCACTTCTTTCTCCTCGCAGCATTAATTACGAAGAGTATGGGATCTTACCCAAAGACCAGGCTTTAATGAAGGAACGTTTTGAACAAAAGTTTCACAATCCCAATGAGCTTACACCGTCTTGTGAACTGGCAGGATTCTTAGCATACTGGTTGTCGGCAGTTATGTTGCCTAGCTCCAAGAGTGCTGATGGTGTCAGGGTTTCTTGCTTCGTCGTGGCGGGAGCTCTTGCAAATGGTCGTCAATTTTCTCTAGCACCCCCCGTGTTATGCAGTTTATATAGGGCTTTTGGCAATATTGCGAGTAACAAAGACCAACCCTGGCGAGGGATGAACACAGCTTATTGCCCATGGCATTTCTTCTGCGGATGGTTGGGCATATATTTCCCGTGGATATACGAAGCGGATCTCTTCTAGTATCTCCATGCTGATCACGCACCTCTTTATCGCTATAGAAAACTTAACATGATAACGCAGTCGTCTGATTGGATAGCTTCCAAAATTGGCAGTTGGGCGGAGATTTGCTTCTACCACTTTCCTGTTTCTGATGCCGGGGAAGATCGAGAAGTCGTTGATGATGAACATTGTGTGGATGCCACTGACAGGGAATTTCTGGTGTCTATTCATACTGCCTCACTTCCACTGCGCGAAGGAATAGAGTTTTGGCGAGAACCTTATTACCCTAGTCGGTTTGCCAGGCAATTTGGGTACGATCAGGGTGTTCCGATGACATTACCAGATGTAACTAAAGTAGAGCGGGCATATGGTACAGGTCCTGCTCACTGGGAGTGGATATGGCATCAACTTTTGATGACGCGAACAAGCGCGAGGTTCTTGCTTCCCGGCCTCTATCGGAAGACTAGCGGTCCTTATAGTTGGCTGAGATGGTGGGTGCATCAGATGATCTGGTCCGGAACAACAGCTCTGTTGATGATCCACTCTACATTCCTCCTCCAGGGTTGACAGAGGTCCTCGCTGACGGATTAGGTTATTATAGAGAACAAGCTGAAGCGTATTTATCGTCGAGCATTGAGCATAAGATCTCCCTGAGTGTGTCAATTGACCATCGTAAGGAGGATACCGCATTGGATGGCTAGCATATTTTTGGAATACCTTTAGCAAAATGGTCTCAAGAAGCCGGGTTCACACGTCTTCTGGTGGTTGAAGGTGATAAGGGTGCCAGTCGATTAATTAATGAAGATGACCCAACGATGACTGGGCCGGCGAATGAAATATCGGGCCATGCCGGCGTGAGAGAGCAGGCTGAGCCGATTGGAGAGGATAATCTGCAAGGGTCCACTATGCTAGGGAATGAC
Organism: Liriodendron chinense; assembly: GCA_003013855.2. Classification (NCBI taxonomy): domain Eukaryota; kingdom Viridiplantae; phylum Streptophyta; class Magnoliopsida; order Magnoliales; family Magnoliaceae; genus Liriodendron; species Liriodendron chinense. The sequence goes on along the minus strand of ML058397.1, from coordinate 4,397,577 downwards.
ACGACTGTGTCTATGGCCCCTGGTGCTTCCAGTGTTGAGGGTATGGTGGAGTCACCAGCGGTAACTGAAATGATCGATACTGATAGCGACACTACTGAACTTCTGGATGTGACCTCGACACCACTGACCGAGACTATTGAGCCGTTCCCTGATGTGACGATACATACTGCAAATCGTTGAACCTCCAATTTATACATTGCATTGCCCACTACATGACATGTTATGCATGGTTTTCATAATTTAAAGACTAATCAAATACATGTTTTGTGGTTGTAGGAATGAGAGTTACTTTACCCAATTGATGACCAAAAGAGCTGATTTAGAACCTTGGATGAAGACCCAAGGAGGGCTGAAGGAAGAAGGAAGCAAAGAAAGAAGCAAAGAAAGAAGAAAATAGAAGAAAGAAAGGAAGAAAACAAGAAGAAAAAGAGACCGACCGGTCTTGACCGGTCGGCCAAGGAAGCCCGACCGGTCTTGACCGGTCGGCCATGCTTGCTGGAGTAATGCCAAAGAGGGCCTGACCGGTCGTGACCGGTCGGCCAGCCCTGTCCGACCGGTCGTGACCGGTCGGCCATGCAAGTTTCAGATTCCAGATTCTAAAACAGCAATGTATTCCCGCACCTGGTTTTTTGGACCCGTTTTCTGAAGCCATCTTGATGATATTTGGAAATCCAACACATCCATGTCGAAGAGGAGCTCGACGACGAACTAACCCAAGTGGTTTCGTGTCGATCGGAGCTACGGATTGACCGTGGTGGCCAAAACAATACGAACTGTCCAGAAAGTTTCAGATTTCGCTGTTCAACTCTGGGCCGGTCCAGAGGACTCATCATTGATGATATGAAGAATCTACTTTGACAATCTTTTAGAACACATCCATATATGAATAACCACAAAAGTTTCAGATCAAAAGGATGTGTGGTTTGATCGTACCGGTTGAAGAAAGATGGACCATCCAGAAAGATCCAACTGCACAGAGTTTATAAAATCCCTAAGTGTTCTAATTTTCGGACCACATTTTGGGATTGTTTTGGACAATCTCATCCGTCTATCATGTAGAGGATGAAGTTTTCTACCAATGTTTAAAATTTGAGATCAATCCGACCTCTGTACACTCCAGGGCGTTGAAAGCAAGATGACTGGTTCTGAAGGTACCCAAAGTGCGCGATTTTGAGAGGCGGTCGGTGATGTGATTGGTGGGCCCATTCAGAGGATAATCTTGGAAATCTAAATCATCTATGAGGAATATCACATTACAAGGAAGCTACAAACCAAATTTGAAGGCAATCCGACCATTGGTTAAGCCGTACCAGGCGAAACAAATTCTGCTATGTTGCTGTACTATTGCTGCATTATAAAAGGAGGTGCTCTCTTCTATTCCAAATCAAGCAAGGACGTGGGGAGCAAGGAGTTCAAGTCTCAGGAGGCTACCTAGCCTCCTCCAGCTAGTTTTTCTTCCTTTTCTTAGTTCTAGTTCTAGTTTTAATATGTTTTTCCTTAGCTAACCTCTTAGCTAGAGCTAGAGGTGAAATTTGTAGTTGGTTCCAATGCTTTAATTCTTTTATTTCAAGTACCCTTTTCTTAATTTTGGATTTTGAAGTTCTAGTTTGAATAAAGTTTGGTTTTTTTAGAAGTTTTGTGAGAGTTTGTGTGCTCCGGACATGAGTTCCTTGCAATTCTCTAAGATTACCATGATTGGGTTGTTTGAATTAGAATTGTAGTAACCCTTGAGCATGCCATAGTCCATAGGCATGGCTGTTACTCCGAAGGCTACAAGTTCAAGTTCTATGTGCTCCATTAGAACTAGAAATCTGATTTCCGGATTTAAGTGGGACTATTTGTGCTTGAATGTTATATCTTCCAATTAGATGAGAGATAGGACTTTGATTCTAATTGTGTTGTACTTGGATGAATGGATTGGCATTGGACTACTACAAGTGGATCCTTGATGCTCTAGTTCTTCTTATTTTCAGGTTTTCCTATTTCATGTGAAAAACTACTTTCTTAAACTTCTTAGATTCGAGTTATTAGAGTACTTGGAATTGTTTACCTCTTTCCCTGTGGATCGACCTCGGTCTTACCGAGATTTATTACTACATCGCAGCCTTACACTTGAGGCGAGCGAACAAGTTTTTGGCGCCGTTGCCGGGGAAAAAGTTAAACGGTTTTAATTGTTCTAGTAGCTATAGAGTAATCTTAGTTAGGTAGGATTTTCAGTTTTTATAGAAGTAGATTTTCTGTTTTTTTTTTTAGATTACTAACAAATTTTTTTTTTTTGATTTTGTAGGACATTGTTGCTGACATAGATCTCACTCTATTGGGTAACATCTCCCCATATCCCTTCTTTTTGTTCTTTTTTTTATATTAGGGTAGTTTTCAATTTCTTAAAATTTCATCATGTATGATTGGACGAATGGTGCATATAAGCATCTTTTGGAATATGAGATGTCAGACCATGAAATTGAAAGTCTTTATGATTGGAACCATTATAAGCATAAGTATTTTTCTAAGGTTCAATCAACCTCCACTGCCGCCCCACGTAAGACGATGCGTGATTACATTAATGAAAACAATACACATATTGAGACACGATGTAAGACGATGGGGGAATACCGGAACGAAGCAAAATTGGATAATCATCCGGAAAAAACATTACGTGATTACCAGATTGAAAATAACATGAGTGTTCCACCGGTTATGGTAAAAGGTGTGCAACAACAAAAGGAACAGGTGAATAGTAGCCAACCGGTTAAGACAATGCGTGATTACTTGTATGGATATGCCTATCAACCATCATATAACTTTTCATCCTACAATGCGTACGGTCTTAATTGGGAAAACCACCATTCTCCTTGTTCAAGGGAGGAACCAATCATGGATGCCAACAACTATCCTCAAGAGTTTCTTTCTCATGAGCCGCAACCGACACGAACTCTTGAGGATGTGCTGCGAGAGTTTATGGAAATAACTGAGAAATGCATACAAAACCTCTCGCCATCTCAAAATATTAAACCCAACATTGGGAACACCGAATCAATCCCCAACAATGAGGAGGATGAGGCTATCCAAGCCCAACCCTCTTCTGATTTAATGGATAGACTTTTAAAGGAGATTGATTTCGATGATCCCAATGTCATCATCAATTATGGTGAGTCCACTATCTCTTTTGGATGCTTTGAACTTAATGATGAAGAGATTTCAATGACGGTTGACGAACCCGAGGAATCCATAAAATTTGAAAGTGGTAGTGGGGTTGCCTACAATGAGGGTGTGGTGAATGGTTATGAACCTATGGTTTCTTTTTCCCAAGGGCATAATGATTATGAGTCTCTAGAGGATATGCATGCTAGAGAGACGGCCGAAGTTGATATTTTTGAGTCACTCCACCAACTTGCCATGTTTAATTTTAATGTGGAGAATGAGACTCCCATGAGTGAAAATTCAGATTCTTTGGACGAATGCTTGGCTCACTTTGAAAATTCAAACGACCCCATTATTCAAGAGATTGTTAAAGCCTTGCATACTTCCGACTCGGTGCCTCATACTAGTTATGGAGAACCTAGTTTGGAAGAATTCCACTCCATGGAGGGAGAGTCCCTCACCATCGAAACTGAATTTTTACACTCACTCAAGCAAGATCATGATCCTTCATCCGACTATCTCGATTTCCTAGAGGAATGCTTGGCCCAATCTTATGATCTTGATGATGAGATGATTAAGGAGTTGGACATTTTGTTAGACACGGTGCCGGTGCCTGAAGAACACCTTTCCACTGATTTACACTCTTTACCATTGTTTGTGGAAGCACCGTACAATTCTGAAATTGTGGAAGAGACAACTTTAACCAATGAAAACTTGATGAGTGTCTCTCCACCATCATGGGTCCTTCAGCCCATTGAAAATTCTGATTGGGATGACCCATTTTTAATCAATCATAACCCAAATCAGAATTTGAGGAGATATCTTTTTGCTGCTCTTATCTCCTCCTATCATGCATGTGGTGCACATAAATATTGGACTTCAATGGAGACAAGCACCCATGTCTACTGTCGAGCAGGACTTTGGATGGTCCTCATGAGAAATTTATTGAAATTCATGAAGATTCTGCTCAAATTTGATCATGTAGTCGATCAGACTAATCAAAGGTAGGTAGGTAGGTAGATTAGGATTTATTTTTTTTTGAAATTAGGATTAAATAAGTCTCATCGAGACAATGGAAGATGCTAGAATTGATCAACTTGCTATCTCAGGTACTATTGTTCTCACTCTCTCACATTTTACCATTGCTCTCATGTTCATGCTAATTGCATATCTTTTTACATTGAGGACAATGCAAGATTTGGTTGGGGGGTGACATGATTCCTCATCTAGCATGTTGCAACATTTCGAGCTTCACATGCGCAAATTTTTTCGAATTTTCTAAAATTTCAAAACTCTTTTAGAAAACCTTATTTCCATGCATTCGAGATGATATGAGTATAAGAAGAGGAGATACAAAGTGTGTGATGTTGTAAGTCTTGAATTTCTCCCAACATAATGGTTTTATATGTTAGTTCCCATATTGTTGTGATTGATAGAAAATTTGAACACCTTCACAACAAGTTCACATTACACGATTTTCATGAGTTGAAAGGTTTATGTGATTTGTGGATTAGCTAGACTTTGATATAAAGGTGTTGAGAAACCAAGCCGGGGTATTTTGTCCATCCTTGTCCATGGGAAAATAATGAAAGATATGGATTTTTAAAAATCCTATCTAATTTTAAAAGAAAAAGGAAAGAAAGGATGAAATCGGGAATGAAGGAAAAATGGTGGAAAATTTCGAAAAGGGCTACCTATTACCAACCGGGGGATGGTCGAACCGTAACCAAAGCCGGAAATGGGACGTAGTGTGAAAGCCGTCGGAAGGACGGTAAGGCAAATTCATGTCATAGGCTTGTTGTTGCTCTGTGCACTTTAAAATCCTTGGTTTACTTAATCTATGAAGAAGATGATCCCAGAAACTCATGAGATGAACTTTCACTATGCACACTAGGTTGAATTTGTTCGAGTTCTTCTATTATCAATCAATCAGTGAGAATTTCATGTAGACACTTATTATGTTTTGAGAGTCCAAGATTTCAGCTTCTATCACCTAATTTCTCCAAATTTTATACTTGTATATCTTGGAATGGATAGAAACATGGTTTCTGAAAGAGAGTTGGGTTTGGAGGTTTGAACTTATTCACGCATGTTTTGCTCGGGACTAGCAAAAAGCTGGTTGGGGGGTGTGTTGAACCTCCAATTTATACATTGCATTGCCCACTACATGACATGTTATGCATGGTTTTCATAATTTAAAGACTAATCAAATACATGTTTTGTGGTTGTAGGAATGAGAGTTACTTTACCCAATTGATGACCAAAAGATCTGATTTAGAACCTTGGATGAAGACCCAAGGAGGGCTGAAGGAAGAAGGAAGCAAAGAAAGAAGCAAAGAAAGAAGAAAATAGAAGAAAGAAAGGAAGAAAACAAGAAGAAAAAGAGACCGACCGGTCTTGACCGGTCGGCCATGCTTGCTGGAGTAATGCCAAAGAGGGCCTGACCGGTCGTGACCGGTCGGCCAGCCCTGTCCGACCGGTCGTGACCGGTCGGCCATGCAAGTTTCAGATTCCAGATTCTAAAACAGCAATATATTCCCGCACCTGGTTTTTCGGACCAGTTTTCTGAAGCCATCTTGATGATATTTGGAAATCCAACACATCCATGTCGAAGAGGAGCTCGACGACGAACTAACCCAAGTGGTTTCGTGTCGATCGGAGCTATGGATTGACCGTGGTGGCCAAAACAATACGAACTGTCCAGAAAGTTTCAGATTTCGCTGTTCAACTCTGGGCCGGTCCAGAGGACTCATCATTGATGATATGAAGAATCTACTTTGACCATCTTTTAGAACACATCCATATATGAATAACCACAAAAGTTTCAGATCAAAAGGATGTGTGGTTTGATCGTACCGGTTGAAGAAAGATGGACCATCCAGAAAGATCCAACTGCGCAGAGTTTATAAAAGCCCTAAGTGTTCTAATTTTCGGACCACATTTTGGGATTGTTTTGGACAATCTAATCCGTCTATCATGTAGAGAATGATGTTTTCTACCAATATTTAAAATTTGAGATCAATCCGACCTCTGTACACTCCAGGGCGTTGAAAGCAAGATGACTGGTTCTGAAGGTACCCAAAGTGCGCGATTTTGAGAGGCGGTCGGTGATGTGATTGGTGGGCCCATTCAGAGGATAATCTTGGAAATCTAAATCATCTATGAGGAAGATCACATTACAAGGAAGCTACAAACCAAATTTGAAGGCAATCCGACCATTGGTTAAGCCGTACCAGGCGAAACAAATTCTGCTATGTTGCTGTACTATTGCTGCATTATAAAAGGAGGTGCTCTCTTCTATTCCAAATCAAGCAAGGACGTGGGGAGCAAGGAGTTCAAGTCTCAGGAGGCTACCTAGCCTCCTCCAGCTAGTTTTTCTTCCTTTTCTTAGTTCTAGTTCTAGTTTTAATATGTTTTTCCTTAGCTAACCTCTTAGCTAGAGCTAGAGGTGAAATTTGTAGTTGGTTCCAATGCTTTAATTCTTTTATTTCAAGTACCCTTTTCTTAATTTTGGATTTTGAAGTTCTAGTTTGAATAAAGTTTGGTTTTTTTAGAAGTTTTATGAGAGTTTGTGTGCTCCGGACATGAGTTCCTTGCAATTCTCTAAGATTACCATGATTGGGTTGTTTGAATTAGAATTGTAGTAACCCTTGAGCATGCCATAGTCCATAGGCATGGCTGTTACTCCGAAGGCTACAAGTTCAAGTTCTATGTGCTCCATTAGAACTAGAAATCTGATTTCCATATTTAAGTGGGACTATTTGTGCTTGAATGTTATATCTTCCAATTAGATGAGAGATAGGACTTTGATTCTAATTGTGTTGTACTTGGATGAATGGATTGGCATTGGACTACTACAAGTGGATCCTTGATGCTCTAGTTCTTCTTATTTTCAGGTTTTCCTATTTCATGTGAAAAACTACTTTCTTAAACTTCTTAGATTCGAGTTATTAGAGTACTTGGAATTGTTTACCTCTTTCCCTGTGGATCGACCTCGGTCTTACCGAGATTTATTACTACATCGCAGCCTTACACTTGAGGCGAGCGAACACAAATTCCTCCGAACCTGTCGTCGACCCATCTTTCGGTATAGTTCTTTCATAGTTCCTTGGTGTATTCTTTTTCTATACTTGTCATTTCATTGCATACTCGCTCTGTTCCTTTTGTTGCAGATACTGTCAGTTCTGAGGCGGCTGCCCACGAAGCATTCGACGTTCCTTGTTTCGATCGTTTAGATTGTTTCGGACAGAGCGTACTGAGGGGTCTACTATCCAACATTTCAAAGGCGTTGGCTAAGCCAAGCGAGTGGCATACACTAGGAGCAGAGGTGAAGGCATTGGAAGCTTGTGCAGGAGTAATCAGGCCTGATGTATCCAAAATAGTCTGTCGCATTTCTTCTTTCGAGGATTCTATTGCGCAGGTTATTATGACTGAACAGATTGAACCTGACCCTATTGCCGAAGAGAAATGGCAAGTGCTGTCTTCTTTGCGGCCTGTCATAGAGCAGCGAGAACATTCAACGGTTAATGCTAGAACAACCTTAGAAGATAGTGAGACTCAACGTCGTGGGTGTATTAATCATCTTGCTGATGTCAAATCTGAGATCGCGCGGCTACAAGCGAAAGAAACGGTCATAAATCTTGAGGTTGACCGCCTTGATCTTGTCATTAATCAGAACCGTGCCGAGGTCGCACAACTCGAGAGCGAAGGAGAGGCGGCACGCAAGCAAATGGAAGATTTAGAAATCGAACTTCGTGATATTCCGAATCCTGCGCTGACGCTAACGGAGGCAAAGGCTACCATGGAGGTAACACGAAAAGATGTGATGAAGTTCATAACAGGGTGTCTGGAGAAGCTGTAATTCTGTTCTTTTGCTTTTTACGGTCATTGTCAGACAAAAATAGTATTAGACAGCTGTCCTGAATACCTAACTGTCACTTGTACCCGATGTAATCGATATCAGAACTTGTTAACTGCATGCTTCATGATCTAAAATAATGACAATGATTCTTTTGCTAAACCACTACTTGGTGTTGTGTGTTTGAGACTAGTATGCATAAAATAATGTATTATGTGTGAATTTAATGTAAACTGAGTATATCAAAGCATAAAAAATGGAAAAAACCCATAGGAATAATACTTCCCTTTTTACTTAACCTGCGTACCCTTGGGTCATCGCTTTCGAGAGACGTTCGTGTCATAAGCTCGAAACTTTCTTTTAGCTCCGTGTTTTTGGGTTTATCTGTCATCCTTCCTGGCCTGCCCTCAGTCATTTCTTTCTGCAGACTTGAGATTTTGATAATATATTAGGGATTGCCCCCAGTGCTTCTTCTTCTTATAAACTTGAATTTCATATAACATATTGGGGCTTGCCCCCAGTGCTTCTGGCTCGTCACTTTGTAAGACCACTTCATTCTAGTGAGACAAATCTTGTGCTTTAGGAATCCGTGCCGAATACCCATCTGATCATAATCTTTAATTGCATATTCTTGTCGCAGAGTTCTTCATAAGAGGAAGTTGTCGATATGTTCAAGGTGAAGTGATACATAATAGAATGCCCTAATCGTCTTCATATAAGGCCGTATGTATACATATGTATGCAGGAGATTCCCAACCGTGACTTATCTTCATATACAGTAGAAGAATAATGCGATAACGATGGGAGATCCATGACATAATACGAAAGCTGGATATAGATAGCGATGTTCCGATTATCTTCATATAAAACATTGTGCAAAAGTATAAGAGATTGATAATAATAGAGTATCCCGGCCGTCTTCATGTAAAACCACATATACATATATATGAGAATCCATCAATTCTGAAGTATTTTCCTATTAAGCAGAGGAATGCCAGAATACCAGGATACTTAATATGAGAACCTGTGACAAAGATACCATAATATGGGGATGTTGTGATTCGCGTAGACTTCCTATAAGATATTCTCTCCTGATTCGACCGGTCTGATGAGGATATAATAAGTCGGTTGATGATTCGTGGAGTCGATTCTTTAATATTCTCCGACTATGGTACCTGTCATAAAGAAGAGCTCTACGAACATTTTATATTCATATGCACAACAGTATGATGTGAGTGAACATGTAAACAAGTATGAAGCACAGCATACAGATGAAGTAGATGCATGAGTGAACATAAGTATATTCCTATCTACTTTATAAACCGCCAGGACTATTTGTAAACGTTCACGATTATTGAAGTTTAGGAAATGGAGTTCTTCGAGCGAAGTTCTCCCTAAGTGATATCTATTGGGATTGCACTGGCCGGGGCTTTATCAGACTCTCCCATTTTCAAACTGACGACGCCTTGGTTTATCATCTTTTGTATCTTTCCTTTTAGAACGAAGCATTGCTCAGTTTTATGGCCTATGCATCTGTGATATTCGCAATAGTTGGGATCATCCATGCGTCCTACTTCTGCTGGTCGAACAGACTTTGGGAGTCGCAATTTTCTTTCTTCGATTAGTCGCTCCATAATTGGGACAAGGTCTTTTGATGTCAAATGTGTACGGTCTGTTCTTTTCATCTCGCTCACTGATTGTCATGTGCCGTGACTTCTGAGGTTCTTTGCCCTTGTCTTGTGTCCTCATTACACTGGTCTCTGCCTCGTGTCCTGGATTTGGTCATTTTCGGTTTCTAGGGTTCTTTCTTACGTCTACCCGTGTCCTCTTTCTCATTTTGTGTCTTGACTTTTCTGCTTGAGATCGTGTTTCTGAAACGGATTGCTCTATCATGCGAACCTCTGCAGCTAGGTTACGAAGGGTGAAAGAGATATTGCCTAGCAGTTCGTATGGGATCATGGAGTCTGAACCCGACATACGCGCGTTTAGTTGTTCGGTGTGGCATTGTTGTCTTACTTCAACAACATTATGGGCTGCCCCGGTGCTTCTTCTTCCAACTGTTGGACAGGCAGAGCAGTACTAGGGGTCGCTTTCTTTGAGACCAAGATGGCTAAAGCCTCCTGAACTTCTCCCATCTGTTTGGATAGCTCCCTATGGGCCTGGACCAATTTGCTGACTTGTTCTCAAATTGCCAACAATTCGACGTCGTGTCTTGCCGATTCCGACAGCTTGTACCATTGTTGTTTGTACCAGTCTTTCGTCATGAACTAGTGTTATCATAGGTGCTATTGTCACCACAGCTGACGTAGCCTGACTGATTTCATCTGTCATTAATTTAATAGTACCTTGGTTGATCAATCTCTGTACTTTCCCTTTCAAGACGAGGCATTCTCCCGTCTCATGTCCCAGGCTTCGATGATACTTGCAATAATTGGGGGCATCCGTTTGTCCTGCTTCCTCTGGTCGAATCAGTTCTGGCAATTGTAGCTCCCCTTCTTCGACTAGGCATTCCATTATTGGGATAAGGTCTTCCGGGTCAAACGAGTAATGTCCTTCTACCCTGCCCCGTCCGACAATCGTCATCCTTTTCGGTTTTCGTGGCCCTTCGGCTCTGAACTGAGTTTCTGCTGGCTTGCCTTTAATCTCGTGTTCTGGATGTGGCCGTTTTCGATCTTTCGAGGCTTTGCTTTTGTCGACGTAACTTGATGTGACCGTCTTCCCGATCTCATGCTTCGGTCTCTCCGCTTTGAATTGCGTTCTTAGCGCGGCTTCCTCTACCATATGGGCCTTTATCGCTAGGTCCCTGAACGTTGAGAAATTGTGTCCGGATAAACCAAACGAGATTATTGGATCCATGGCTTGGGTGCACATCTTGACTTGCTCAGGCTCGCTAGGAAACTCTCGGCATTGCGCCGCTATGGCTCCCCATCTGTCAATAAACGCCTCGATTGACTCTCCTTGCCTCTGATGGACTAAGGCTAAATCCGTCAGCGAGACTTCTCATTCAGTGGAGAAAAATTTGGAAATGAACAAATCTTGCATCTGATCCCAGGTCTTGATAGACCTTGCGGGTAATGACATATACCATTGAAATGCCTTTCCAGTCAGTGTCGACCCAAACAATCGGAGGCAATATTGAGGTACTACGGACAAATTCCCTAGCACCGTCATGAATTGGGTCATATGTTCCTCTGGTGACCCTTTCCCGTCGAATTGTGGGAAGTCGGGATGCTTAAATTCATCAGGGAACGGGATTTCGTTAACTTCGAACGGATACGGTACCCGATATATATATTTTCCTATCTTCTCCTTTTCTCTTTCCTGACGCATCAGGTGTTGAGCTCTTAATTGTGTATATTCTAACCCCAATTCATCACTCATTGTGCAAGGTTTGTATGGTTTGTAAGGTAATTCAATGCATGTTTTGTGACTACAGGATTGAGGGTAGACTCTACTCAATTGAAGACATAAAGAGCTCACTCGGGATCATTCTGATGAAGAATGTTTGAGGACCAAAGAAGAAAAGAAAGAAAGAACTAAAGAAGAGAAGAAAGCAGATGAAAGAAAGGAAGAAAATAAGAAGAAAATGAAGCTGACCGGTCGTGACCGGTCGGCCAAGGAAGCCAGACCGGTCAGTGACCGGTCAGCCATGTATGTTGGGCACTACTGAAGAGGACCGACCGGTCATGACCGGTCGGTCATTGTTGTTAGAAAAGTGCTGAAGGCGCCCGACCGGTCATGACCGGTCGGAGATGCTTGCTGGAGTGTTTTCACTTGAGGCCGACCGGTCTTGACCGGTCGGCCATGCGTACTGAGTTAGAACTTTCTAATTTCTTCCCGAAATTCTCTGCGCTGCGTAAGTGTTACGCAAATTTCCGATTCTTCCGACGTTGTGGAGCCTCCAGACTATAAGAGGACACCTAGGGATCGTTCCTAGGGCATCCTGGAGGGGTTCAAGCGAGGTTGGAGGCTGTGGAAGTGAAGATTGGAGTTTCACAACTCCTTTTGGTTTGCTTTGCTGTTTTCATGCTTTTTGCAGTTGTTTCATGTTTCCTTGGATCATGAGCAGCTAAACCTCTTAGCTAGGGCTAAGAGGTGAAGCTTGTAGTGAATCCAAGATGTTTTAATTCGTAGTTAAGTGGTTTTAGTTTGGAATTCATGATTATGAACTAAGGTTTGAAGTTTATACAAGTTTTTAAGTAATTTTTCTTAGTCTTGTGATGACTCATGGATGTTTGGATGAATTACTTAACTTCTTAATTTGTTTGCAACGGTATAGACCTGTATGATCCGAGGAATCGGAGTGCGCTCTAGTACTAAGCTCTTCATAAAGGGACTTCAGGCCAAAGTTCTATTTTAGTTGATTTTCTGGAATATGTAAGGACTGTGCTGGTGATTTGAATCTAGTTCAAATCCTAATCTAACCTTGTCTTGTGAGAGGACTTGGGGATGGTTATGATGGAGAACTGGACCTATAGGAAAGGGGAATGACCTATGCAATTGAGCATGCTCAGCTCAGCCTAGATTGAGTGAATCTTATGCATAGAACTTACATATTACAGATTGTTTGGTTTAACAGTTTTATCATCCGACTGGACGGACAGGAATGTCGATTCTAGTTGAGAGAATAAGAAACCACAGCGGATTGAACATCAAGGATTGCTACAAGTGGATCCTTGATACCCTAGTGCCCTCTTACAATTAATTACTTTCAATTTAATTTAGCTTTTGTTACTCACATTAACTTCATACAACAATCTGATTAGTAGACTTCAATAGACACTTGTGGATGAATTTGTGAGATCCTACATAGTCCCTGTGGATCGACCTCGGTCTTACCGAGTTTATTACTACATCGCAACCCTACACTTGGGGAAGCGAACAAGTTTTTGGCGCCGCTGCTGGGGACCTTGACGGTTTTCGCAAATTTCTGAAATTAGTATCTATTTAGGATTTTTTTAGATTTTTAGAACTAACTTAGTTTATTTATTTGATTTTTTTCTTTTCAGGGATTTCTAGGAAGCTGAAGAAGATACAAGAGTTTCAAGTGCGAATCAGGTTCTATCTTTCTAAACCTTACTCTTCTCCTTCTCCTATTCATTCCTATTCATCTCTTGTAGAGTGGGTGGAGATTCCTTTTGGATCTCTAAAAGGTCGGCCTTTTTGCCACCTGGATTCCTATTGGTCGGCTCTGCCGTCTTGGATCACCTTGTGCTCAGGATTTCTTTTCTCATCTCTACTCCTCTTTCTCCTTTTTCTGCACTTTTTCTCAAAAGATTCAAAGAGTGGGTGGGGTGTTCTCTGAACCCCTATTGACCAGGAGAAATCGGTCTCTATCCTTGTTTCTGGCCTAGCCATTGCAAGACACCTTGTGCTTCGGTCTTTGAGAAGAGTAAAGAAAAAGAATGAAGAATTCTTTTTCCTTTTTGTTTCTTATTTTTGGTTTTGCATGCCACATTGGGCTCGGGATTCCAATAACCGACTCATAAGTGAAGGGGGGATAGTAGAAGGCATTGATAGAGAGCCACGTGTTAGGAGACATCTAGATTCTCCAATTTTATCTGAAAGTATGGCTGCAAATCAACCTAACCCGGTTCAAAATCAAACTGAAACAGGGGAGAATGTGGTTGAGAATGTTCCCCGACCTAGGACTTTACGTGATTTCTTGCAACCTGCAAGAACGAGCACTCCCTCATGCATAGTATTTCCACCAAATGCAGGGAATGTGGATTTGAAACCGGGAGTGATCAATCTTCTCCCTAAATTCCATGGTTTAGACAGTGAAAGTGCCTATCAACACCTTAGGGAGTTTGATGAGGTAATCACCACCATGCACTTTGCAAATGTGACTGAAGATGTAGTAAGACTTAAATTCTTCCCTTTCACTCTTAAGGATAAAGCCAAGGGTTGGCTTTATGCATTGAGGCCAAGATCAATTGGGTCATGGAATGATATGCACAGAGAATTTATAAAAAAATTCTTCCCTACTCACAAAACGAACATGCTTAAGCGCCTTATCATGAACTTTGCCTAAAAGGAGGATGAAACCTTTTCCCAATGTTGGGAGAGATTCAAGGACCTATTAAACGCATGCCCACATCATGGCTATGAAATTTGGCGGATTATAAGTTTTTTCTATGAAGGACTGATTCCATCCATGCGCCAATTTATAGAGATGATGTGTAATGGGGAGTTCATGAATCAGGAAGCTGATAAAGCATGGGATTATCTGGAAGAATTGGCTGAAAGTGCACAATCTTGGGACACATCTAAACCAACAAATTCCAAGACTGGCCAACAAAAAGAAAAGGGAGGAATGTATGTCTTATCAGAAGAAGATAGCATAAGTGCACGGTTGGCTAGCCTTACAAGAAAGGTCGAAGCCATGGAATTAAGGAAAGGAGAAACAATCAACTCCACTGAGGTTGAAACTGTTTGTGGAATTTGTGCTGGAAATCAACATGCTACACCAGATTGTCCCACAAGTTCAGCAGTCCAAGGCATCTTACAAGAACAAACAAATGCCATAAACAGTTATCAACAGCAATATGGTGCTCCAAACTCAAACACGTATAATCCTAATTGGAAGAACCATCCCAACTTCAGTTGGAGGAATGGACCCACTGCAAATGCAAACAACACTCCAAAAGTATCACTAGAAGAGATGTTGGGTGCACTCGTATCGGTCCAGAATGAGTATAACAAGACAAATTCTCTAAAAATAGATGGGTTCATGCAAGAGCAATTGAAATTCAATCAAAATTCAAATCAAGCCATTAATGAATTGAAAACATCTCTGGCTAGAGTTGAAGATCACCTTAGTGGTAGAGAGAAGGGCACACTTCCTGCTCAACCTCTTCCTAATCCAAGGACCCAATATGAGATACAAGATGCAAGCTCATCCTCCCACCATACGGAACATGTCCAGGCTATCACCACTTTGAGAAGTGGGAAAGAAATTGACAAATCTAATCCGGTGAAGGCCCCAAAGCCTAAGGATCCGGAAATTCCCAAAGAGGATGATAGCCCAGACAATATTCCACAAGAGAAAGAACCGGAAAGGCAATACAAGCCGGTTGCCCCATTTCCACAAAGGTTGATTTCACCAAAACCTTTAGATAAAAATCCGGAGATTCTGGAAGTTTTTAAGCAGGTGAAGATCAACATCCCGCTGTTGGATGCAATAAAACAAATACCATCTTATGCCAAATTTTTAAAGGAATTATGTACAATAAAAAGGAAACATAACGTTCACAACAAAGTGCTTTTGGCTGAGAATTTGAGCGCCATCATCAAACAAGAGGTGCCCCAAAAATATAAGGATCCAGGTAGTCCAACCATCTCATGCATCATAGGAGACTACCAGATTAAACAAGCCCTACTCGACTTGGGGGCAAGTGTGAATCTCATTCCATACTCGGTCTACGAACAACTCGGGTTAGGTGAATTGAAACCCACCAAAACCACACTCCAACTTGCTGATAGATCCATCTGGATACCGAGAGGAATGGTAGAGGATGTCCTAGTCCAAGTTGATAAATTCTATTACCCAGTAGATTTTATTGTCTTGGACACACATCCCGTGATAGGCACCGGTACTCAAATTCCCGTCATACTTGGACGACCATTTCTAGCTACCTCAAATGCCATTATCAATTGTAGAAATGGACTTGTACAAATGTCCTTTGGAAATATGACCCTTGAGCTTAACATATTTGAGCTATGCAAACAACCACGGGAAGTTGATGATGATGTCCACGAATTAAACATGATCGAATCATTCGTGGAGGATACAGTCCCCTTATCACTATTTTCCAACCCTTTGGAGGCATGTATGGCCCACTCTCATGAGACAAATGATTACACAATACAAGAGATGGATGCCATTCTAGATGTGATGCTGGTGCTTGAGAATAAAAGATGGAGGGCCCCAATTGAACCTTTGCCTGTAAATGAGAACAAGGCCCTCCCATCCAACATCAAGGCACCAAAACTCGACCTAAAACCATTGCCAAGTGAGCTAAAGTATGTTTATTTAGGTCGAGATGAGACATATCCAGTGGTGATTTCTTCCCACTTGGATGAGGAACAAGAGAGTAGGCTAATAGCCACTCTATTAGAGCACAAGAGTGCCATTGGATGGTCAATTGCGGATCTCAAAGGCATAGACCCACTGATTTGTACTCACCGCATACACCTTGAGGAAAATGCAAAATCATCCCGGCAACCACAAAGGCGACTAAATCCAAACATGAAGGATGTGGTTAAGGCCGAAGTGGTGAAACTATTGGATGTAGGTATCATTTACCCAATATCTGATAGCCAATAGGTGAGCCCAACCCAAGTGGTGCCTAAGAAATCCGGAATAACCATCGTAGCCAATGCCAATAACGAACTCGTGCCAACTAGAGTCACTACTGGTTGGAGAATGTGCATTGACTACAGGAAGCTAAACACTGTCACGAGGAAAGACCACTTCCCCCTACCATTTGTTGATCAGATTTTAGAATGGTTGGCGGGTCATTCCCACTTTTGCTTCCTTGATGGCTATTCAGGGTACAACCAAATAGAAATTGCCCGTGAAGACCAAGAAAAGACTACATTCACATGTCCATTCGGCACTTTCACCTATCGACGGATGCCGTTTGGACTATGTAATGCCCCTGCCACCTTTCAGCGTTGTATGATGAGCATCTTTTCTGACATGGTGGGGACCATTCTTGAAGTCTTCATGGATGATTTTTTCGTATTCGGTTGTAGCTTTGATGAGTGCCTTGAGCACTTGAAATCTGTGTTAAAAAGATGTGAAGAGAAGAACCTAGTGCTCAATTGGGAAAAGTGTCACTTCATGGTTCAAAAAGGAATTGTACTTGGTCACATCGTTTCATAAAATGGAATTGAGGTGGACAAAGCGAAAATTGATCTTATCTCTACCCTTCCACCACCCAAAAGCATACGAGATGTGCGGTCCTTTTTAGGACACGCAGGATTCTACAGAAGGTTCATAAAGGACTTCAGTTCACTCTCTTGCCCTTTATGTGACCTACTTCAAAAGGAAAATTCATTCGAGTGGAATGAAGAATGTCAAAAGGCCTTTAACACCCTTAAAGGTATGTTGACATGTGCCCCAATAATGCAACCACCTGATTGGAGCCTTCCTTTTGAGATTATGTGCGATGCTAGCGACTATGCTATTGGGGCCGTGTTAGGCTAAAGAAAAGATAAAAAGCCATGTGTCATCTACTATGCAAGTAGAACCCTAAACTCAGCCCAGGCAAACTACACTACCACTGAAAAGGAACTTTTAGCCGTAGTTTTTGCTTTGGAGAAGTTTAGATCCTACTTGATTGGATCCAAGATCATTATATTCACTGACCATGCCGCGCTTAAGTATCTGCTTTCTAAGAAGGATGCTAAACCACGGTTATTAAGATGGATCCTCCTACTCCAAGAATTCGACTTAGAAATACGTGATAAGAAAGGAGTAGAGAATGTAGTAGCTGACCACCTCTCTCGACTTGTCCTCACTGATTCCCCTGAAACGACTGCAATCAATGACATGTTCCCTGATGAACAACTTTTTGCTGTTTCCCAATTGCCATGGTATGCGGACATTGCTAATTATCTTGCTACAGGTACAATTCCTACATATTGGAAAAAGCAAGATAAAGATAGATTCTTCTCGGAGGTACGGAAATTCCTATGGGACGACCCATACTTGTTCAAGTATTGTCCCGATCAAATCATAAGGAGATGTGTCCCAGATGATGAGCAACAAAGTATCATCTCCTTCTGTCATTCTCAAGCATGTGGTGGTCACTTTTCGGCCAAAAAGACCACAGCGAAAATTCTGCAATGTGGGTTTTATTGGCCCACCATGTTCAAAGACACACATGAGTTTTGCAAAGCATGTGAACCTTGTCAGAAACTAGGAGAAATCTCCCGTAGAAATATGATGCCACTCAATCCCATCTTAATTATCGAAATTTTTTATTGTTGGGGCATCGATTTCATGGGCCCATTCCCATCTTCTTTTGGAAATTTATACATCTTACTTGCTGTTGATTATGTTTCCAAATGGGTCGAGGCCATTCCTTGCCGGAATAATGACCATAAAACGGTCATTCGATTTTTAAAAGAAAATATTCTTTCCCGGTTTGGAACGCCTCGAGTCATCATAAGTGATGGAGGGTCTCACTTTTGCAATCGCCCTTTTGCAGCCTTAATGAAGAAATATGGCGTTACACACAAAGTGAGCACCCCCTATCACCCACAAACTAGTGGACAAGCTGAAATATCCAATAGGGAGATTAAACACATTTTAGAGAAAATGGTGAATCCCGATCGCAAGGATTGGTCACTTCGACTTACCGATGCGCTTTGGGCTTACCGTACTGCCTTTAAAACCCCTATTGGAATGTCTCCCTATAGACTTGTCTATGGGAAGGCTTGTCACTTGCCTGTGGAGTTGGAACATAAGGCGTATTGGGCTATTAAGACAATGAATTTCAATTCTGACAAGGCAAGCTCGCTACGCAAACTTCAATTAAATGAACTTGCAGAAATCCGGAATGAAGCTTATGAGAATGCGAGAATTTACAAGGACAAGACGAAGATATTCCATGATAAGAATATTCTTCGCAAGACATTCACGATCAATAAAAAAGTCCTCATGTATAATTCTCGCTTACATCTATTTCCGGGAAAATTGAGATCTCGATGGACCGGTCCCTACATTGTGCAAACTTTCTATCCGTATGGGACTGTCGAGCTATTGAATCCAAGGAACGACAATATTTTTAAGGCAAATGGGCAGCGATTAAAGCCGTTCTTTGAAAATTTTCCTTCAGAAGGTATGTCCATACCCCTGAATGATCCTGTGTATCAGGATGATTGATCTCCTAGTCTGATGGAGGTATAGAGTAGTTAGGATTAGAATTTTGCTGCTTTTGTTTTTGTTTTCATAGGTTTGTTAGAAGGAGGAAGATTTCTAATGTTCACTCTCTCAGGTAATATCATTCCTCACTCCCTTTTATTTTCAAATTGCTCTCATGTTTTGCTCATTGCGCATCTTTTACATTGAGGACAATGCAAGATTTGGTTGGGGGGTGTAGGACCGCTTGGAGGAATCCAGCATTTTGCAACATCTCAAGCAATTATGTGGAAATTTTTTGATTTTTTCAAAAATTCGAAACTCTTTTGGAAAACATTGGTTCTATGCATTCGAGTTGATATGAGCATAAGAGGAGGAGATATGAAGTGTATAAGGCTGGATGTCTGGAATCTCTCATTGCATAATGGTTTTATATGTGAACTCCCCTATTTTTGTGATTGATAGAAAATCTGAACACTTTTACACCTAGTTCACATTACACGATTTTCATGAGTTGAAGGGATTATGTGATTTAGGGATTAGTTAGACTTTGAATTAAGGTATTGAGAAATCAGGCCGGGGTACTTTGTCCATCCTTGTCCATGGGAAAATAATGAAAGATATGGATTTCTAAAAATCCTATCTAATTTAAAAAGAAAAAGGAAAAGGAAGGATGAAATTGGGAATGTGGAAAAACGGTGGAAAATTTCGATTAGGGCTACCTACTACCAACCGGGGGATGGTCTACCCGTAACCAAAGACGGAAATGGGACGTAGTGTGAAAGTCGTCGGAAGGACGGTAAGGCAAATTCCTGTCATTGGCTTGATGTGGCTCTATGTACCTTGAGTTCTATAGTCTAGTTGATTTATGAAGAAGATAATCCTAGAAACTCGTGGAATGAATTTTCACTACCCACACTAGGATGAATTTGTTCAATTCCCTCTATTTATCAACCAATCAGTGGGAATCTCATATGAATGCCTATTATGTCTTGAGGATTTACGGTTCCAACCTTTGACGCCTAATCTTTCTGAATCTTACACTTATGAACCTTGGAATGAATAGAAGGATGGTTTCTGAAAGAGAGTTGAATCTGAAGAATGAGATTAGCTTCACGCATGTTTTGCTCGGGACTAGCAAAATGCTGGTTGGGGGGTGTGTTGAGCTCTTAATTGTGTATATTCTAACCCCAATTCATCACTCATTGTGCAAGGTTTGTATGGTTTGTAAGCTAATTCAATGCATGTTTTGTGACTACAGGATTGAGGGTAGACTCTACTCAATTGAAGACATAAAGAGCTCACTCGGGATCATTCTGATGAAGAATGTTTGAGGACCAAAGAAGAAAAGAAAGAAAGAACTAAAGAAGAGAAGAAAGCAGATGAAAGAAAGGAAGAAAATAAGAAGAAAATGAAGCTGACCGGTCGTGACCGGTCGGCCAAGGAAGCCAGACCGGTCAGTGACCGGTCAGCCATGTATGTTGGGCACTACTGAAGAGGACCGACCGGTCATGACCGGTCGGTCATTGTTGCTGGAAAAGTGCTGAAGGCGTCCGACCGGTCATGACCGGTCGGACATGCTTGCTGGACCAAGGATGAATAGGCCCGACCGGTCATGACCGGTCGGAGATGCTTGCTGGAGTGTTTTCACTTGAGGCCGACCGGTCTTGACCGGTCGGCCATGCGTACTGAGTTAGAACTTTCTAATTTCTTCCCGAAATTCTCTGCGCTGCGTAAGTGTTACGCAAATTTCCGATTCTTTCGACGTTGTGGAGCCTCCAGACTATAAGAGGACACCTAGGGATCGTTCCTAGGGCATCCTGGAGGGGTTCAAACGAGGTTGGAGGCTGTGGAAGTGAAGATTGGAGTTTCACAACTCCTTTTGGTTTGCTTTGCTGTTTTCATGCTTTTTGTAGTTGTTTCATGTTTCCTTGGATCATGAGCAGCTAAACCTCTTAGCTAGGGCTAAGAGGTGAAGCTTGTAGTGAATCCAAGATGTTTTAATTCGTAGTTAAGTGGTTTTAGTTTGGAATTCATGATTATGAACTAAGGTTTGAAGTTTATACAAGTTTTTAAGTAATTTTTCTTAGTCTTGTGATGACTCATGGATGTTTGGATGAATTACTTAACTTCTTAATTTGTTTGCAACGGTATAGACCTGTATGATCCGAGGAATCGGAGTGCGCTCTAGTACTAAGCTCTTCATAAAGGGACTTCAGGCCAAAGTTCTATTTTAGTTGATTTTCTGGAATATGTAAGGACTGTGCTGGTGATTTGAATCTAGTTCAAATCCTAATCTAACCTTGTCTTGTGAGAGGACTTGGGGATGGTTATGATGGAGAACTGGACCTATAGGAAAGGGGAATGACCTATGCAATTGAGCATGCTCAGCTCAGCCTAGATTGAGTGAATCTTATGCATAGAACTTACATATTACAGATTGTTTGGTTTAACAGTTTTATCATCCGACTGGACGGACAGGAATGTCGATTCTAGTTGAGAGAATAAGAAACCACAGCGGATTGAACATCAAGGATTGCTACAAGTGGATCCTTGATACCCTAGTGCCCTCTTACAATTAATTACTTTCAATTTAATTTAGCTTTTGTTACTCACATTAACTTCATACAACAATCTGATTAGTAGACTTCAATAGACACTTGTGGATGAATTTGTGAGATCCTACATAGTCCCTGTGGATCGACCTCGGTCTTACCGAGTTTATTACTACATCGCAACCCTACACTTGGGGAAGCAAACATCAGGTTCGCGACTGTCTGGGACAACTCTTCTTTCGTGGCATGAGATGATTGCGGCGGTGCACGCTCGAATGCAACATTCCTTGGGTGAATTTGTGGTTCTACGGCTACTGGTTCTCTTGTTGTATCTTGTGACTCTCCCAGTGGTTATCTAAAGGGAACGGTTGGGCTTCTGACTGCCCCCTGGGCGACTAGAGCCACTAATGCTTCTTTTATTTCTCTGATCTCTCTGGCTGTGTCTTCTTGGACCTGAATGATTTCATCTATTTGCTCTTGGATCGGAGGCAGCTCTGCATCTTGCTCGCTCTCCTCCCTTTCTACAACTTACACCACTGCAACCTGCACTCGCTGTGATCTAGCACTGGTCATATTGGTTTCAGTAGAGCATACCTTCATTGCTGTCTCGGTCAATCCCCGGATAGTGAATTGATTCGGTGTTTTGACTGGTAGTGTTGTTCCCGTCACTACCGGGAAATCGGCAGCGACGAAGGAGAATTCTGGCCTGGGTGACACGGTAGCTCTGATAGCATTGCGGGTTTCATTCCTGCGGACCGGCTTCCACTGTTTCCTCACACTGCTCTGTGTCTTCGCTGTTTCTGCTCTAACTGAAGTCACTTGTCTGCTTTCGGCTTTCTTTGGTGATCGGCGTCTCTGGACGAGTTGCCAATCGGCTTCAGGAATCACTGTTTCTGCTGTCACGAGGTGAGGGAAGTAAAATCCCCCAGAAGCTAGGAAGAACATAGTGGCTGTCATTTGTATAGTTTTGATGGTTGATTCTTTTCTGTCTTTCTACACAGTCACACGCACATTAGAACACCCCACACCTTTGAAAGGAGAGAAGACACGTCCTTACCAATCGCGATATGGCTCAATGACTGACAAAAGCATATAAGTGCAAATCATATACATGCCATGCGAGATTTTGAAATTCTTTTGGAAAACTTTTGCTTTAAAGATGAAGGGAAGAACGTTCCCGTTGAGAGTCGCCAGTTTGGCGCCCATAAAGGCGCCGATCATTTCTCCTAGCGGAACTTTCTTACGCATACATCTGTGTTTGTGAACGATTTATCTTAGGATGTTTCTTTACTCAGAGATAACCAGAGATTCTGGTATTGTTCGATTCCCCAACAGAGTAGCCAGTTTGTTAGAGCTTAGAAAAATCGAAACTGTTCGTCAGCAGCCTTTTTCCTATGTTTCATTATTCTGGGGGAATTCTGAGTATAGAGACATTCATAGACAATCATAAGCAATCACAAAGTATACACGAGAAAGCACCGCGAGGTGAATTTTATTCCAGAGATTCCGAGATCTTTTACATTCCGGGCTGTGAACTGGTCACGAACCCTCGATTACATCAACGGATGATCACCCTTGATTAAAAGCCAAAAGTAAATGCATGCATGTATCATAAATGAGTTAAATAAAGCATTAAAGGAGCATAAATATAAATAAAGCACAGCATAGACAACACAGAGATTTTTACGTGAAAACCCTTACGGGAGAAAACCACGGCACAAAGCGACAAGATTCCACTATGAATTGCAGTTATACAATAGATGGAATATTAAAGGAATGAAGCTCGGATAGATCGACCAAGTAGTTTAAATCGTCAGGGATTATAGTCTCGAGTTCAAGGTCGTAGAAACCAAGTCTAGGATTTATTATGGACTAAGACATCGTTAAGACCAGTTAGATGTCGGTCCCATACTCCTTCGGGCGTTCCTAGTTGAGTAGCAACCAGGATTTTAACCGAGTCGTATATCTCAGTGTCATGACGTGTCTCTATGGACGATATGACTTTCAGGGATACACTTCATGGTTTTCGTTTAGTGCAACCAGGGCTAGTGACCATCTCCGATGGGACGGGTGACTTACTGGAAGGCACTTCATGGGGTCTTTGTGCAAACAGGGTTTTGATCGAGTCGTATATCTCAGTGTCATGACGCGTCTCTGTGGACGATATGACTTTCAGAGATACACTTCACGGTGTCCACTTACTGCAACCAAGGCCAGTGACCGTCTCCGATAGGACGAGTGACTTGCTGGAAGGCACTCCATGGGGTCTTTGTGCAAACAGGGTTTCGACCGAGTCGTATATCTCAGTGTCATGACGCGTCTCTGTGGACGATATGACTTTCAGAGATACACTCCAAGGCGTCCACTTACTGCAACCAGGGCCAGTGATCGTCTCCGATGGGACGGGTGACTTGCTGGAAGGCACTCCATGGGGTCTTTGTGCAAACAGGGTTTCGACCGAGTCGTATATTTCAGTGTCATGACGCGTCTCTGTGGACGATATGACTTTCAGAGATACACTCCAGGGCGTCCACTTACTGCAACCAGGGCCAATGACCGTCTCCGATGGGATGGGTGACTTGCTGGAAGGCACTCCATGGGGTCTTTGTGCAAACAGGGTTTCGACTGAGTCGTATATCTCAGTGTCATGACGCGTCTCTATGGATGATATGACTTTCAAAGATGCACTCCAGGGCGTCCACTTACTGCAACCAGGGCCAGTGACCGTCTCTGATGGGACGGGTGACTTGCTGGAAGGCATCATTCCCTTAGCCACTCAACTGACGGATCCCGCCTTGGACAGGACGCGCATCAACTGGTCTTAACGATGAAGTATTTCAAATGTTTAGAACTCTTTCATTATGGTTTTCGATGATAACCATAGTCCCCTTCGATTTAGTCTCTTATCTCGATCCGAGATGAAATAAATTCATGCAATGGATGCAAATGAGTACAGTACAAAGTAACTATGCTTTATGCATGCTCGAGAGAGGATTGTATTTATGCTAGATGTTCAGTGTATCAGACAAATTATGCATTTAATTTGATCAATCTGCTTCGTGTATATCTTTGTGTCATTGATATTTTGCCCTCGCATCTTTGCGATCGTGATTGATTTCACTTGGCATTTGTAGATATTTGGGCCATCAGGGCACTTCCCAGGGCCTGTTTACGATCTGATCAGAGGATTTGGTGAATACCTGTCATGATCGTCTTTGGATAGGGGTGGATTATGTCCACGAGGATCGCAATGCGATCGCATTTCGATTTGTTTAGCATGGGTCTATTTCCAAGCCGACTGGGCACTTCCCAGGGCCGAAAATGACTAAGTAGTCGGCCTGCTGGCCACTTAATTAGGGTATTCGGGGCTCCTGAGTTTCGATAACCTCGTTGTCGTGCATGATTATGATATATCATGTTATGACGGAGAGAAGTCTCCCTCTCGGGTACGGTCAAATTCCGCTCGATTCCTCTCGATTTCGGCCGTTTCTGGCTCTTTCGGAAGGGTTTCCGAGGTTTGCAATATTGGCTAAGTGTTGGCCCTTTTGATCAAATTGCTGATTTGGCCCACTTAACATCGACCGTTGACGAATCCGGTCCGGGGGATGGATAGAGGGCATTGATGTGTGTCTAGGAGCGCTGACACGATCAGAAGGTGGGCCACATCGAAGGCGGGCCACATCACAGAAGGCCCCACCTCCTCATCAGCGTCCAGGTGCATGGGAGATTGGGTTGGGCGCATGTTGCATTAGGCATGGGCGCATGTCCTGCCACAAATGCATGTGAGGAGAGAGAGGTTATCAAGCGCATGTGACATGCACGTGCGCCCAACATCCCAGCCATGGGCGCATGTCCCCATGGGACTTAGGGATTTTTGCATTTTTCCTCCCAAAACTCAAATGGGTGAGCGCATGTCACTATGTGACTTGGAGGATTTTGCTCCAGTGGGGGAAATCCCTTTCCGACGAGGGCATCCGGCGAAGGGATGGGCGCATGTCCCTATCCCGGTGAGGATTCCGGTGAGGAATTTTTACCTCTGCAAGAAGAGTGCTCTGGGAGTGATGATCTCGTTCCTGTCTCATCAAGTAGAGGGGTATTTATAGCATGTTAATCGGGTATGGGGTACCGGGCGCATGTTGTTTGCAAAAGGGAGAGCATGCGCATGCATTTGGAGAGAGGAGTCATGCGCATGTGATGGGAATCATGCGCATGTCACCATGCATCAAGCGCATGTGGCTTGGTGTGGGCGCATGTGCCCTTGGTATGGGCGCATGTGGCCTCTGTGTTCGCCGCATGTGGCCCCACTTAGAATATTTTCATGATTTTTTTATATTTTTATTTTATTTAGAATATTGAAAGGGGAGAGAGAGAGCTCTCATGCGCATGTGGTGAGAGGGCAAATGCATGTCTCCTCATGTCATCCGCATGTGGAGAGACAGTGAACGAATGCATGTGGAGAGAGAAACGAAATGCATGTGGAGAGAGAGTGAACGAATGCATGTTCCATCCCTTAGAATATTTCAGGTTTTGGGCTCCGACGGGCGACCATCAAAGGGGGGCTACCTTTTCAGATACCAAAGTCACTGACGCCAAGCCTCTTTTAGGCCATAATCGACCTCCTAAATGAACGGGGTGGGGTACCGATGGTCATCTGCTGTAAATTTTGGTAGTTCTTTACCAATTTGGACCCTCCCAATCAGCTCTTTGCATAGGAATATTGTTTCGGGAAGCGCGCACATGGAAATATGCACCGCAAGGACTTCAAACTTGTTACTTAAGGTTTTTTGGGCATTCTGGATCATTCGGCGGCCATCCGCATGTCTAATTCCAGCCTGAAATGGTACCTGTAAGCTTTGGGGCCCTTATAGTCGGATACGGTCAGGGCAAAAATGCATTTGGAAGCGCGCGGGTAAAAATATGCATCGTGCGACCTTGAAACTTGCAGGTTAAGGGTTTTAGGGTGTTCCGGATCATTTGGCGGTAATTCGTATGTCTGATTCCACCCCAAAATAGCATTTGTAGGTTTCGGTCATAATCGGGCATGTTTGGGTTGCACTGGCGTTTTCTGAGTATTTCGGATCTCGAAATCGGTCCAAATCATCGTAGATGGATCGCTGAATACTATTTTATAATGGGTACAAATTTGAGCCCCAACACTAAGGGAATACGGTTACCACGAGAAACCAAAATCAAAAGAGTGCCAACAACATTCGAAATGTCCTGCTATGGATTGTCATTACAAAGCTAGTCGATATACTACCCATTCACAACGGGATCTGCTGGTTGAGCTGATCAGGCAGTTGCGATGTGTCTTCTCACAGTCACCCATGATAAAAACACGGGAAGAGGGCTCTGGGTTGTACCATCTTGAGGTCACTTGTCACAAAAATAAGGGAAGAGGGCTTCGAGTCGTGCCTTCTCAAGGTTACCCGTCATAAAAATATGGGAAGAGGGCCTTAAGTCATGCCGACTAACAGTCGTAGTTCATGTACTCCAGTGGTCACCCGTAATAAAAATATGGGAAGAGGGCCCAGCGATGCACCACTCGATTAAAAATCCTGACATTCCTTCAACCCGAACAACCCGAAAGAAAATGGGACATAGGCATCAGAATTGCTTGAAAGCGTGGGTCAGTACATAACAAGAAAATAAAAAAAAGGTCTCTACAACCATGAACTCAGGACCATAATCCTTGGTGGGTTAGTCTTTTTCATTTTAATCAAGGGTGATCAACCATTGATGTAATTAATGGCTCGTGACAAATATCACAGCCTGGAATGTAAAAAATCTCAAAATCTTTGGAATAAAATTCACCTTGCGATATCTCTTCTTGTGTATACTTTGTGAATGCTTATGATTGTCTATGAATGTCTCTATACTTAGAAACTCACCAGAACAAGGAAACATAAGAAAACCGCCTTGCGCATTTTCTAGTTTTAACAACATCATCTTGACAAATTGGTGCATGTTTGAACTTAATCCGTCATGGAAGAAGTCAATCAAGCACCACTTTTCATAACCATGATGCGGGCATTCTAATAAAAGATCTTTGAACCTCTCCCAACAATGAAAAATGTCTCATCTCCTTTTTGGGAGAAGTTCATAATAGCTCGCATTAGAGCATTGGTTTTATGAACCGATAAGTACTTTTTAAGGAACTTGCAGGTCATCTTAGCCCATGTCCCGATACTTCTAGGTTTTAGAGATTGGAGCCATGATTTGGCTTTGTCCTTTAGAGAGAAAAGGAACAATTTCAGTTTGATTACATCTTGGGAGACGTCATTAAATTACAAGGTGTTAACGATCTCCTCAAATTCACTCAAATGTGCATATGGACTTTCAGAATCAAGTTAATGAAATTTTGGAAGCAATTTGATGATTCCCGGTTTAAGGTCCATGTTTCCTGCATTGAGTGGAAAGATGATGCAGGAAGACGTGATTGTTCTCTCCGGTTGTAGATATCTTAAAATGTTTTAACCGGATGAACGTAGCGTACCTCATTCTCATTATGTGTTGTCCTATTTGGTGGTGCATCATGCTCAACATTCTCAACAATGTTTGGTTCATTCTCAGCCATAATTTCATACGGTTCAGGATTTCCTAGACGTTTTCTAACTCGTCTGTAATTAGTTAAACCTTCAACTAAACCTCCCTCACTTAGAAGTCGCGATGTATGATCATGCTCCGAATGGGGCATAAACCACACAAAAGCTAAAACTAAACTTAAAATCTAAAAATCTGAAACTACTAAAAAAAGTTCTCAGTTAGAACGGTGTTATTGGATTAAAGGACTAGGTTAGCCAAAGAGAATCCTACAAAACAAACAAAAACTGTTAGTAGTAGAAAAAATCTAAGAAAACCTACTAGAAAAGCAAATCCTATCATAACCAATTTAACTTAACTATACCCTAATTACTGTTCGCTTGCCTCAAGTGTAAGGCTTACGATGTAGTAATAATCTCGGTAAGACCGAGGTCGATCCACAGGGAAGGAAGTAAACAATTCGAACTACTCTAACAACTAGAATCTTAAGAGGTTTGTGAAATCGGTTTTGAACATGAAACAGAAAAATCTGATAATGAAAAGATAACTAGAGCATCAAGGATCCACTTATAGCTCTCCTTAGATGCATAATTCGCTGTGGTTTCTCACTTACTCAACTAGAATCAAAATTAAATCCTATCTAGCCGGATGATAGAGCGATTATATTATCAAAGCAATCCAACACATGTGTTGTTCATCAACATGATTCCCTTAATTCAAGTTAGGACTTGAGCACACTCAATTGCATAGGTCAATCCTTGATTCCAATAGATTAAAATCATAACCATAATAATCATCGAACCTTGTCACAAAGCTTAATTAATCCATGGTTTGAACTTGATTCAAATCACATAAACACCTAACACATATTTCAGAATTTCTAGAAAAGATAGAACTTTGGTTTGAAGTTCCCACATGATAATCCAAGTCTAGAGCGTATTGAGTCCGATTCCTCAAAGCGTACAAGTCTAGAGTCATGAAAAACAATTAAGAACTAAAGCTATTCTTCCAAACATCCATGAGCCATCATAAGATTAAGAAAAACTACTTAGAACTTTATTCAAACTTCTAAAAACCATTGTTCTTCAATAAATCCAACTTGAAACCAATAAAACGTATTAAACAATCTAAGAAAACTATAAGGTTCACCTCTTAGCTCTAGCTAAGAGATTAGCTAATGAAAAACATATTAAAAACTATAACTAGAACTAAGAAAAGAAAGAAAAACTAGCTGGAGAAGACTAGGAAGCCTCCTATGACTTGATCTCCTTGCTCCCCACATCCTTGCTTGATTTGAAATAGAAGAGAGCACCTCCTTTTATAATACAGCAAGAGTACTGCAACATAACAGATTTTGTTTTGCTTCGTACGGCTTAACCAATGGTCAGATTGCCTTCAAATTTGATTTGTAACTTCCTTGTAATGTGATCTTCCTCATAGATGATTTAGATTTCCAAGATTATCTTCTGAATGGGACCACTAATCAGATCAGCGACCGCCTCTCAAAATCGCATAATTTGGGTACCTTCAGAACCAATCATCTTGCGTGTAACGCTCCGGAGTGTACAGAGGTCGGATTGATCTCAAATTTTGAATAGTGGTATAAAACTTACTCCTCTACATGATAGATGGATTAGATTGTCCAAAAAAAAAAATCTAGAATTGGGTGCAAAAATTAAAACACTTAAGCTTTTTATAAAATCTGCGCAGTTGAATCTTTCTAGATAATCCATCTTTCTTCAACCGGTACGATCAAACCACACATCCTTTTGATCTGAAACTTTGTGTTATTCATATATGGATATGGTCTAGAAGATGGTTAAATTAGATCTTTCATATCATCAATGATGGGCCACCTGGACCATTCCAATGTTGAACAGCGAAATCTGGAAACCTTCTGGACAGTTCGTATTGTTTTGGCCGCCACGATCAATCCGTAGCTCCGATCGACACGAAACCACTTGGGTTATTTCGTTGTCGAGCTCCTCTTCGACATGGATGTGTTAGATTTTTAAATATCATCAAGATGGCCCCCAAAAATTGGGCTGAAAAATAAAAAATCGGACTGCCTGTATTTGAAATTTGACTTTTGAAAGTGCATGGCCGACCTGTCATCCGACTAGTTGGCCGACCGGTCGGATGACAGGTCGGACCACATAAAATTTGTCCAGAGAGTTTGCTGTTTCTGGAGGGTTTGGTCAGCCAGTCGGTGGCTGTGGCCGACCGGCCGGTCAGGCTGTAAATTGTGACTTTTTCACACTTTTCTTCCTCCATTGCATTGCATCTTTCCTCCATCTCATATCCTTTATTTCTTTGATCTTCAAGGCATACAAAATGACTCTTTTAACCATGAATTGGTGAAGTCTCCCTCTCATTCTTACAATCACAAATCCATACATTAGATTAGTCTTTAAATCATGATAACCATGCATAATGAGTGATGAATTGGGGTTAGAATATGTACAATTAAGAGCTCAACAATTACAAAATTCAGAACCGTTAACCTAATCCCCGGCAACGGCACCAAAATTGTTCGCCAATCCCAAGTGCAAGGTTGCGATATAGTAATAATTCGATTGTGAGACAGAGATCATCCTCAAGGATTATCGTAACAACTCTAAATCATGTAACTAAGATTATCTAAATTCATATTTGAAATAAAATATAAATTTTGAAAGATAAAACTATCTACTTTTAAACTAAATCAGGAAACTAAACACTAGAGCACCAAAAATCCACTTATAATCATTCACAATGTCAATTCAATCATTTAATTTAATAAGTCAATTGGAATCGGAGTCCTATCCCTATCCAATTGAAATATGGAGCAATCAAATCATCATAATACATCTAACATGACTGGATCATCTATTGATATAGTTTCCTCATAAGAAACTAAGGCATTAGGAGTATTTAATCACACATGTCAATCCTTCACAAAATAAGTGAGATCACATTTATGATTCTTCCTCAAATCCTGTCACTAGACTTAATTTAGAATCATGAATTGAACTTCAATCAAACCAATATTAATACATAAGACATCCATCTCAGATCAAACAAAAAGATATTAACTTCTTCTAGTTTAATTATGATAAGCAGTTAGGAAACTTGGTTTGTAAGATCACATAGCATCTATCACAATATGATGAATCTAAGTCTCAACAACACCCCATTGATCAATCTCAGTAAATCAAAACATCACATGTAAGCATAATCACAAGAGATAGAAGATTAAACTGAAAGTATCAACTTTATTTCAAATTAGAACTAGAATTGTTCATCATTAAATCCCAAAATACTTAAATTAAATCAAATTAAGCATTGTAAACGAACATAAGCTTCACCTCTTAGCCCTAACTAAGAGGTTTAGCCAACCATTAAGAAGATTGAACTAAAACGCAAAAGAAAAACTACTAAAAGCATAGAAAACCCCAATCAGAAGAGTTGTAGACTCTCCACTTTGATCATCTCCACCTCTAGCGATTGTAGAACCCTCATAAGATGCCTTAGAACGAGTGTGGAGATGTCCTTTTATAGTAAAATCGAAGCACCGCCTTGGAATTTTGGAGAAACTACAGAGTCCTCTCGCAGTTTGGACACTGGCCGACCTATCTGTCGACCGGTCACTAACGATCACGACCGGTTGGACCTGTCTTGTGACAATCAAACAAGCTTTACACCCTTCCAATAATGAAATCCGACTTGTCATGACCGATCTTGGGCATTTGGCCGACCGGTCATGACCGGTCGGATAGGCTATTTACTTGATGATTTTTCATTCTTTCTTCTCCTTTCTCCTTGCTTCTTCTCTCCACCTCTTGGCTCATCTTCTAATGTCTTCAATGCATGTTGGGAAGAATCTTTTATCGTCAAATTGTTGAAGTCTCTCTCTCATTCTTACGTCCACAAAAGCATGCATTAGATGAGTCTTTAAACATACAAACCGTGCATAATGTGTGATGAATTGGGGTTAAAATATTCACAATTCAGAGCTCAACAGTGGGCCCCACCATGATGTACTTATTTTATCTATACCATCTGTTATGGGTAAAGAGCCGACCTGGAAGAAAGCTTGTTTTGCCGACCTGGGAAAGACGAGCCGATCCGTCTCAAGTCCAGATACGAATCGGGTCGCATCAACCCGATTGAAAATGGTCGGCTCGGTCCGATGTAATGAAGGTCGTCATAAGCGAGCTGAGCTGTAAATTTGCAATCTCGGGCTCACGCCAAGATATCAGGAGGAAAGATCGACATCCCCAGCTTTTAGGGATAAGGATCTTCGTTTGTTATGGGCAGATCCGAAGATCTCGGAAACCCAACTGGCAGTCCGCTAGAATCACAACTCTCCGAAGGGCAGGCAATCTCGCAACCTAAGTCTATAAATAAGGATATTCTCTCCATTATCAAGGTATGCAAGCTAATATCGATCTACACTAGAAATATCCGATTACTCAAGATCACTGACTTAGGCATCGAAGGGCCATTGGCTGGACCCCCAGCCACCCCCCTTATCCTCTGTGTTCGTTTGCAGGATCTGAGAATTCCGTCATCTCCGTCCTCTCATACAAGAAGTTCAACTCCATTCAACTATCCAGATCGTAGATCTACATCTTCGTCTGTTGACCATTTTTTGGTAACAACAGATTGG
Source organism: Liriodendron chinense (assembly GCA_003013855.2). NCBI lineage: Eukaryota > Viridiplantae > Streptophyta > Magnoliopsida > Magnoliales > Magnoliaceae > Liriodendron > Liriodendron chinense. The sequence continues at coordinate 4,364,956 of ML058397.1, read as the reverse complement.
CGCCGTCTGCGGGAACGACAAAGTTGTGTTCTCTCTATTTCTGAGCTCGGCACACGATTTTAGTTCTTCTTCTCCAAGTAAGTGCGCCGCCTTACAAATTTGATAAAGGGGCTGAAGAAAGAGCTCAGGATGACCTGTTCAGGAGAGCCTGCAGAGGAAGACCTGTCCAGAAGGACCTGCCCAGGAAAACCTGTTCAGTAAGAACTGCTCAAGAAGATCTGTGGAGGAAGCCCTGCCATAGGATGACCTTCCCCAGGACGACCTGTTTGGGGTCATTTACATAGCACATGTAAGAGGCCGACGAGGCCGAGCTGAGCTATCAGAGCACAGAGGCTGACGAGGCCGAGCTGAGCTATCAGAGCACAGAGGCTGATGAGGCCGAGCTGAGCTATCAGAGCCCGGAGGCTGACAAGGTCGAGCTGAGCTATCAGAGCCCGAAAGCTGACGAGGCCGAGCTGAGCTATCAGAGCCCAGAGGCTAACGAGGTCGAGCTGAGCTATCAAAGCCCGGAGGCTGACGAGGCCAAGCTGAGCTATCAGAGCCCAGAGGCTAACGAGGCCGAGCTGAGCTATAAGGGCCCTAGACTAATTGTCGAAAGACCGACCTGGGCAGTCAGAAGAGCCCTAGACTAAGAGTCGAAGGACCGACCTGGGCAGTCGGAAGAGCCCTAGACTAAGAGTCAAATGACCGACCTGGGCAGTCGGAAGAGCCCTAAACTAAGAGTCGAAGGATCGACCCGGGCAGTTGGAAGAGCCCTAGACTAAGAGTCGAAAGACCGACCTAGGCAGTCGGAATGGCCCTACACTAAGAGTTGAAAGACCGACCTGGGCAGTCGGAAGAGCCCTAGACCAAGTGTTGAAAGACCGACCTGGGCAGTCGGAATGGCCCTAGACTAAGAATCGAAAGACCGACTTGGGTAATCGAGGAATAACCCTAGACTAAGAGTCGAAAGACGGACTTGGGCAGTCGGAATGAACGAAAGAGTCGGACCAAAACGTGAAGTGTCCAGAGGTCACCTCTATATGTCAACCTGTATAATTGGCAGAGCCTACGGGTCACCCTACCAGGCTGACCTCATGCAGTTGGCCAAATTCAAATGTTAGCTCATCCATTTCTCTTTACTCCCAAGCCGAGCAAGTCAGGCTCGAGAGTAGGGGGCTTCTGTTATGGGTAAATCTGAGCTGACCTCAAGTCACGGGGAAAGCCCGTAGTCCAGTGGACTCAGGTATAGGTCCTCAAATCTGACTTGAGACTGGGCCGACGAGCTGATGACCTAAGACCTCCAAGACGACCTGAGGCCTGATGACCTGACGACCTGAGGCTAGGTCGATGACCTGACGAACTGAAGCTAGGCTGATGACCTGAGACCTCCAGGATGACCGAGGCCCGATGACCTGACGACCTGAGACCTCCAGGACGAACTGAGGCCTGACGACCTGAGGCCCGATGACCTGACGACCTGAGGCTATGCCGACGACCTGATTCAGCAACGGAGTTGAGTGTGATTACTTTCCGGAAGTCCCTCTCTGTAGGAGGGATGGCTCGGGCTTTGTGGATCTGTCTCTTTTGAACTACAGACAACGCCACCCGAATGGTCACCGACACTGTAGAAGGAGCAGATACATACATTAAAGAAAAATATATATATATATATATATATATATATATATATATATATATATATATATATATATATATAGTTTTCGGAAAAATCGGAAAAAACAGTTAGGTCGGGACTTCATCCGACCTGGCAGAGCAAAATCGGCTCGGACTCAGAATTTCAGGGGTTGAGGCTCATCTGGCGTGCACTCCCAACTGCCCGACGCGAAGAACCACTTCCTGTTCCAAGTTTTGGTGGAGGAGGGCATACAAGTGATCATCGAGCCGCCCTGACCCAGCAACGACGAAAAGTAATAAAGTCCCTGGCCGCCCAAGGACTTGAGAATATACATAAAGAAGAGTTCGTTGGAGGTAAACTCCTTATTTCCTAGCCTCCGCCAAAGTATGTAGCATCCGACCATGCACTTCCATACATTCGGCTGCAATTGGCTCGGAGATAGACCTAAAACACTAAGAACTTCCCTCACGAAAGGGTGTAAGGGCAACCTCAGCCCAGATTCTAAGTGCATTAAAGAAATGACCACCTCCCCGGCTTTGGGTCGGTCGGCCTATCGGCTCGGTCGGGAACCCTAAACTCTATATAGTCCGGGATTTCGTATATCTCCTTCGCAGCATCCAGCTCTTCCTGGGAAATCTGCGAAATCATGCAATCTAGTTCGAAGGGCTCTTTGTGGGCCGTGGCACTGCCGGCAGCTGACTCAGGAGGCTCAGACTCTCCCTCTCCAGTGGCCTCTTCCACCCTTACCCCAAAATCCGATTCACTGGAGTCTGCCCCTTCGGGGCAGAGGAGAGGTAGGTCAGACTCACGGTCATCATACCTCACCTTAAGAATGGCCTCAGAGCATGAAGTTTCTGGCTCCGACATTTCTCAAATAAAAAAAAGGAAGAGGAGAGGAGGAGAAAAGAAAATCCCTTGAAAAGAAAGAAAAAAGAGCGTACCAGAAAGCTGGCACGGCCGCAGGAAAGAAGAAATTTTTAGAGGAATAAAGGAGGAAGAAAGTTAAGGAAAATGGGGAAGGAAGAAGAACCAGAGTGCAAGAGCAGCAGGAAAATGGAGAAAGGTTTCCGGAATCTGGCTAAGTCTCAGATTTTATACTCAGGGAAGGATTTGGGCCCTATTCAAGTCTCATCGCATTCAATGCGAAGGCAACACATGGCAACTCCCTACTTGGTGAATTCGAAAAGATGCACCGTTCATGACACGCGGCGACACCTCGTTCGACTAAATCATATCGGCGGTATCATGCCGTACGGAGAAATGATGACTCCTCGATATATCAAGAGACGCATTTAATGCCATTTTCCCGCCCATCGAAACGACGGCGTCGCGGATACAAAACGACAAAAATTATCCAGGTCGGCAATTTCCTTTTAAGTTTTTTACCCCCGAGCTGAGCAGAACACCCTCTAGGGTAAAAAGGGGGCTTCTGTTATGGGTAAAGAGCCGACCTGGAAGAAAGCTTGTTTTGCCGACCTGGGAAAGACAAGCCAATCCGTCTCAAGTCCAGATACGAATCGGGTCGCATCAACCCGATTGAAAATGGTCGGCTCGGTCCGATGTAATGAAGGTCGTCATAAGCGAGCTGAGCTGTAAATTTGCAATCTCGGGCTCACGCCAAGATATCAGGAGGAAAGATCAACATCCCTAGCTTTTAGGGATAAGGATCTTCGTTTGTTATGGGAGATCCGAAGATCTCGGGAACCCAACTGGCAGTCCGCTAGAATCACGACTCTCCGAAGGGCAGGCAATCTCGCAACCTAAGTCTATAAATAAGGATATTCTCTCCATTATCAAGGTATGCAAGCTAATATCGATCTACACTAGAAATATCCGATTACTCAAGATCACTGACTAAGGCATCGGAGGGCCATTGGCTGGACCCCCAGCCACCCCCCTTATCCTCTGTGTTCTTTTGCAGGATCTGAGAATTCCGTCATCTCCGTCCTCTCATACCGGAAGTTCAACTCCATTCAACTATCCAGATCGTAGATCTACATCTTCGTCTGTTGACCATTTTTTGGTAACAACACCATCCATCCATTTTAGATAATTATTATAAGGCACGAGATAAAGAAAGAGGCAAATCCAAGTTAGAAGTAGACCACACCACATGAAAGCAATGGTGATTGAACTCCCACCATTAAAAACTTCCCAAGGCCCACTGAAATGTTTATTTTCCATCCAACCTGTTCATAAGATCACACAAACATGGATTAAGGAAAAAGACAAATATAAGCTTGATTCAATTTTATGTGGCCCTTGAAAAGTTTTTAACGGCTGACACGATTTTTTTTTTTTTTTTTTTGTAGTATGGCCCACCTGAGGTTTGGATCCGTTTTATTTTTTGGATTATTTCTTAAAATCAGTTTTCAAAATGGTTGGACAGTTGGATGTACGGCCAATACGTCTAGGTGGGCCCCACATTCAGGAGAATACCGTGCTGGATGAGACACGAGCCACACCTAATCCATTTTCGTCTCTCTGCCCTCCGACTGTGATGTGACATGATGTGAAATGACGTATCTGACCCCAATATGTGGGACCCACCGTGATGTTTGGGAGAAATCCACTCCGTTCATATGTTTTAAAAGATCATTTCATGAAACCAGACATCAGGAAGATCTAAAACTCAAGTGTACCACACGCGTGGAAAAATGGAAGGGGTTGCTTAGCGTGCAATACTTTTTGGACTCGGCTGTGATGTTTATATGCCCAACTATTCATAAGGTCCTTACTACTGTAATGAATTGAAAGAAAAAAACTATTAGCCTGATCTAGCTTCTGCAGGCCCACAAATGTTTATATGGTGCACGTACAATCGCCACTATTTTCTGTTATGTGGCCCACTTGAGGTTTGGATCACTCTATTTTTTGGGCTCATGCCATAAAATAATTTGAAAAAAACTTGTGAATGGGTTGGATTTCTTAGAAACACCATGGATGGCCCTGCCTATCTTGGGATCAAGAACATTGACTGCCCCTTCCTCTGCTGTAACATGGCTTAAATGACGGGTATTTTAGTCTTTTTAATAAAAGGGTTTTAAAACCGTATGCAATGGGAACGGCAAGTCACGCAAGGCAGTTTTATGCTTGACATTTAAAACCTTGAACGGTTTACTTTAAATATTTTAAATGGAGGCATTTTCTCATAAATAAACCGAAAGATAGGTGACTGTACGCAAAAATCCCTTAATCTTACATCAGTCTGGTTGGGACTTCCATATCTTGGCATTGCCATAGTTAACATGCCAATGGAGAGTGAAAATGAGTGATGAAATTTGAACTTAACATAGGGCATTTTTGTCATCTACACCCATGTTTTGGTTGAATTCTAAAAAAGACCTGTTTTTAAACTCTTTCCTAAAATATGCCTAAGGTTTCTACCGTTTACCAGAAAAATGCCCACCGCCTAATTGTATTTTTTAAATGACAATTTTAGGCTCTAAACAAAAAAATCTCTCTCATGCCCATGCGGAAGCTAGGTGGGGCCACCATGATGTCTATGAGTAATCCACTCCGTCCATCCATTTTGCAAGTTCATTTTCGGATATACAAGCAAAACTGAGCCAGATTCAAGACTCAAGTGGGCCACACAAGAGGGAAAACTGGGGAAAGAAATGCCTACCATTGAAACCTTCCTAGGATCCACCTTGATGTTTATATGTCATCCAAACTGTTCATAAGGTCACTACCACTGGGATGAACTGAAAATGCAAAAAAACCTTATCTTAATACAAAACTTTTGTGGCCATATGTATATTTCAACGGTTTTCATTTAATCTCCACTCTTTTCTCTCGTGTGGCCCACTTTAGTCTTGGATCTGGATCATTTTTTTCACATGTCCTAAAATGAACTCGTAAAATGGATGAATGGGGTGGATTTCTCACAAACATCACATTAAAGCTTCTCCACCCTGAAACTTTATGGGAAAGCTTTTACAGGAAATCTAATCTGCATTCGCCTGGCTCAAAACACGATTTTGGCTAGTGACGCTGCAGGTATACAGGGAGCTACTGGTCAGTGTTATGTGGGCCCCACAATGACGTCGTCCATTCATATTTACATGTCATTTTAGGGCTTGAACCCAAACCTTGGGCAGATCTAAATCTCAGATGGACCACACCACATAAAATTGTAGTGATTGAATGTCCACCATTAAAATCCTCCTAGGCCCACTATAAATTTTATTTGACAGCATGTTGATTAGGTCATACAGACCAGGATGAAGGGTAAAAATAAATACCAGTTTGATCCATAACTTTTGTAGCCGCAAGAAGTTTTTAACGGTGTGTGCATTTAATCAACACTGTTTCGTGTCGTATTAGGTGAGACCAGAGCAGATTAGCCATTACCCAGGAACAGCTTAGTGGTGTTACCCTAACCGTGTGGGGGCCATATTGATGTATTTTTTGTATATCCAAGGCGTCCATATGTTTTTCCATCTCATTTTAGGACCTTACCCCTAACCCTAAGAAGATCCAAATCTCAGGTGGACCATACCACTAGAAACAGTGATGAACGACCATTAGAAACTTTTTGTGGGCTAGAAAAGTTTTGGATCAAGCTGATCTTTACATTTTCCCATAATCCAGTTCTTCTTGATATTATCAACAAGTTGGATTGCAAATAAAAATTACGAAAACCTTATGATGGGCTCTTTGGAATTTTTAATGATGGGACACTCAATCACCACTGTTTCCAATGGTATGGTCCACCTGGTATTTGGATCTGCATAATTTTTAGAATCTCATCCTTAAATGGGCAGGAGAAACGGATGGACGGCATAGATATACAAAATATCATCCATGTGGACCACATGGTAGGGCTAACATCCACTAAGTTGTTCCCGGGTTACACCTAATTCGCTCCCAGGTGAGACCCCAGAACCATGGTGCGACCCTTACCATGGGACCCACCTTTATGTATGTATCCTGTATCCATGCCATCCAACCATTTTTTTGAGTCCTTTTAGGGCACTATCCCGAAGGTCAAGAAGATCCAATTATTAGGTGGACCATACCATGGGAAACAGTCATGATTGAACTCCTTACCATTAAAAACTTTTTCAGGTGCACCTTAAACTTTTCGATCCAATCAGTTGATAAGGTCACGTAAGCTTGGATGAAGGGAAAAATAAATATCAGCTTGATCTAGAACTTTTGTGGCTCATTAATGGTCAGTCGCCCCTGTTTCCTATGCCATGATCCACCTGATAATTGGATCTACTTCATTTCTCGAATAATGCCCTAAAATGATCTATAAAAATGGATGAACCGTGTGGATAGAGAATAAATATATTAAGGTGGGCCCCATGGTAAGTACCACACCATCTTAGGTGAGTCCAAGTTCTCACCTAATCTGCTCTCGCGTCCTCGATTCTGGGTTGCGGCTAGGGTTGCACATCTTCCGGGTTAACCCAACCAACCTGCTCGATCCGACCTAGCAGAAACCCGATCCGCCCCGACCCAGCAGAGAAAAGGGTCCAATCCTGGGTAAATGTGGCTGGACCGTTTTTAATCTAGGTACGGTTTATAATACATGCCAAACCCGACTGACCCGACCTGTACCCCGACGCGTGTATACCCAACCTGTTCCAACCGACCCGAACTGCCCTGAGTTCTGTTAGAGTATTCTAAAAAAAAAAAACTTCGAGTTCGAGCAAACCCTCCTTAGATGATATGTTTTATAATATGTTTTAAAGTTAAAATTTATAATATGTTTCGAAGTAAAAGAAATGGTTATTGGTGATATTGTGTAGAGAGAATACTATTTAATATTGTTAGAAATGAGTCAAACACTTCTTTTTAAATATACAAAGTTAAAAAGAATGTGAATAAGCAGAACTCAATCCTAACCCGATTCAACTTGACCCGGTTCAACACATAGGGTCGAGTAAGGTTAGGGTTGACTCTTTTGCAAATAGGGTAAGATTGGGTCAGCCCAACCAGGTCATAACCCGGACTGAAACCCGAACCTTTAAAATATGTTTAGGTTTGGTCCAGGATTGGGCCCAACCCGACCCTAACTCGACCCGTGTGCAAGCCTAGTTGCAGCCAACTGGCGCTCATTCAACACCACCTTGAGTTTTAAAAGTTGTAGGCCCCATCATGATGTATGTGATGCATCAACTCCGTCCATCCATTTTGCCAAGTCATTTTAGGGCATGGGACCAAATATGAGGTAGATCCAAATCTCAAGTGGACCACACCATAGGAAACAGAAGGGACTGAACGCGTACGCTTGATAACTTCTAGGGGGCCAAACACATTGGGTAGCAAAAAAAACTATAGTAGGCCCTTAATTTAGGTATAAGTTACCTAATCAATGATTGGATGGCATAAAAAGAATTACAGTAAGCCCTATCATTTTTTTAATGGTAAGATTTGATTGCCATTGTTAACTCTTGTGAAGTCCACTTGAAATTTAGATATTTTTCATTTTCGGGCTCATGTCCTGCAATCATAAATCATGAAAGATGGACTGCGTGGATTAAACAAAGGCATCATTGTTGGAGCACACAGTGTACTCCACGGTTAGAGTGGATTTGGCCACCTTGTACAAGAAACAAAAGGTAAGAAAGGCATAACTGTCATTTTGGAATATAATAGACGGAATTGCGTGACCACCTTTAGTCAAATTCAAAATGAGTAGTTTTTTTACCATTTTTCAAAACCTTAAGCAGGTTTTAGGAAAGGATTTAAAAGCAGCCTTTTTTTTGTATTCAACCAGAATATAGGCGTCTCTACAGCATTGTCTTTATTACAACAGTCTGGTTGGGACTTTCATATCTTGGTATTGCCATGAGTTAACATGCCAATGCAGAGTGAAAATGAGTGAAATTTGAATTGAGCATGGCGCATTTTTGTCGTCTAGGAGAGGGAGTCACACGGGGCAACATTAGTAGTTTGGGAGTTCCCATGTGTTGAGATCCTAGAAATAGAAGGAGAGAAGGATAGAGAAAGTTTTAAAAAGAAGAGAAGAAGATTAGAAGAAGATGAGTTCAAGTTAAAGCTAGAGAGTGGATGAATGGAGTAAGGCTTGGTTGTAAGAGTGGAGATTTTTGTTCTTACTACTCGTAATCTTCAAGCATTTGAAGATTTAAGCACTCAAGTCTAAAGATCAAGGCCAGATTCAAACACAATTAGGTAAGATTTTCAGATTTCTTTTGTATTTCTTTCAAGTTTTGTCAATTCTCTTGTAAATGCTTTCAGTCAATGAAATTTTCTAATTTAGAGTTGGATCTCATAGTTATTTGCATGGAGACCGATTAGGTCAGGCAAAGGAAGGTGCCAACTCCTTCCTTTCTAACCGAATCCCTTAATAAATTCTGGTAGATCAAAAGAATTTGGAATCATCTTTCACTATTTTTGTGTAGTTCTAGCTCTCTATAGTCAATTTGTTCTCAAGAGCTAAATAGCAATTCCCAATTACATAAAAATTGTGTTGAATTTTAGGTGATTTACCTATTCAATCACCATTAATAATTGCATCATAGATAATATGAAAGCATACTTATATTCCTCCAAATGGTAAGTACAAGCTCATTACACGAAGAAAAGAGCCAAAGACTTCTTCTTACACACACATGAGCTAGATGTGTACCATCAAATACAACCAGGAAAAAAAAAACTTTCTTTTACATGATTACCAAGGAATTGGAAAGTAATAAAAAGAATAGGCCCAAGATTGCTAATACAGTTTTCTGATCAAATACAGATAGACACTCATTTGCCTCCTTACCTAGTCTGGAAATTCAGAGTGCGAATAGAGAAGGCAAAGACGAAGGCGAAAAGAAGAGCGAAGCCGACAGTTACACTAGCAACAAGGGGCAGCATTTCACGGTCAAAACCAAATGAAGTGCTTAAGAAATCCTTCAAGGCAACTTCTGTCCCAGCATATGTTGTCATGGGAGTCGTTATATCTCCGAACTGTGTGGTCACCAAACCATAGAGTGTCCAAGAAACGGGGCAGCCCCAATAGTACCATCTCCACCACACGGGAATGCTCTGCATTAGACATACCATGCATCTCTTGATGAGATAAGAGGAGAATTGAAAATATAGATATAAAGAAGAGTGGTACTAAGGATGCATTTAACTCATTGTTTTTAATTAATCTATGTAATGGACTAACACAGAGTCGCTATGTTATATTTTAGTAGTTTGGGGATAATGTTTATACTATATACTACTTAGATTTATCTTAACTTTTTTAAACATCTACTCCTATCTCTATTTTTTTAATTTATAATTATTAAATATCGTGTTGAGTCAGGTCAAGTTTTTGAGTCAACCTGACCCAGCTGAACATCAAGTCGAGTCAAGTTTTGAGGTTTTCAAACTAAGGTCCCAAGCTGGGACAAAGGAGGAAGGTCGCAGCAGGTTAGCAGCTTGTGTAAAACTTTTTCCATACCTTTCATTATAACTCCTGACAGGCAGAACAGGATTCATGTAGCTGACCCTAATGAGTTGGGATAAAGCTTAGATGATGGTGATGCTAAAAAGGCATTTGGATGCACTATTTAATTGAATTTCCAATGTTAATTTAGTGAAGTGGAGGGAATAAACAGGCTGATGTCTTTAGCATCCAAGTGCAGTTAAGTTTGTTTCAGTTTCAAGCTGGACTTGAAAGAAACTTAACGGCGATTTGAGAGAGGGCCTTATCTTCATTGTGGTTGCTACGAAACATCACTGAGTTTTGCCATTACTTGTTGATCAACAGCCAATGCTCGCAAGTCAAGTCATTTGTGCATCTAAATGCAGCCTAAATGGTATGGTCTGCTACTTACAGTTCTTGGGATTAGGAAACCAGAGAAGAGCATCCAAATTCCATAAAAAGCTGATGACACGATAGCAGCGAAGGGGGCATTAGGAGTCAAGGCGACGGTCATCATCCCATAGTATGTGTAGTAAAGGAAGGTAAAGAACATGAAGAAAAAGAACCATAAGAATTTGGCTATGGTCCAATGGAAGCCGATGGTTGAGTAGACAATAACTCCATACATAACAGACTGAACCAAGACATAAGGCAGCTCCACGACCACCTGCATAGATAAATAGTCACACAAATTACAATCAACATTCTTCTTTTTTTGTTCTCATTGAGTAGAAGAAATTAGCTGTTGGGGATTCATTTTACCTGACCCAATGCATAAGGAAGAGCTGAAAACATGCCAGCCGCTCGTTCTCTGTAGAAAACGCTTCTCTCAACATCCACCACCGGCTGCACCGACGCTGCGTTATTGACACCCAGGAAGAGCACCGCGGAGAACATTGACCCCATGGCATTGAGAAAATCCTGCTGCTTTTCTCTGGTGAAAAGAAAGAAAGGAAAGTCAGATGACTACATATTACATACTGCAGGAATTCAAGTTTGTTAGGGATGCTTACATCTTGCCACCCATATCCCAGAATATGCTGCCGAAGAGTAGTGCACACATAAGAGTGAATACAAACCGAACAAGATTGTATTGAGGATTCCTCCAATACGACCAGTTCTGCTTCCAGAGACATGCCTTAGCCTGGACCCAAAAGGGCTGTGAGAACTTGGTTTCAAAGTAGATATCCTCAGACCCTGGGACTGGTTGCTTCAGCTCCTCGATCATTGCTTTGTTTTTCTGATAGAGAGAGGATTGAAGATAGATTTCAGCAAAATCTGCCCCAAGACGGTTCTCTGATGCTATTGAACTGGCCTCCAACATCCATGTTGCTGGGTTGTATCCAGGGGTTATCTTTGGGACCCCCTCGACTGCTTCAAAGTAATCAATGAGCTGTTGGGAACGTTTTCCAAGTGGACCTCCATAAATCACTTGCCCTCCTCGTTTCATAAGCAACAACTGTTTGAGCACAATAACGCAAACAGTTGAGAAACGAATCTTTTCTTTCTCATAAACACATATAGATCAGTCAATGATTTTCATTCTTGGTGATTTGGTAATCTTACCTCATCGAATGACTCAAATATGTCAATGCTGGGCTGGTGAATGGTGCAAACGACGGTCCGCCCAGTATCAACTGTGTTACGGACGGTCCGCATCACTATTGCTGCAGCCCGAGCATCTAAACCAGAAGTCGGTTCATCCATGAATATAATGGAAGGGTTTGCTACAAGTTCGACAGCGATGGTGAGGCGCTTTCTCTGTTCCGTTGAAAGTCCACTAACACCCGGAACTCCAACCAATGCGCCTTTAAGATTATTCAGTTCTACCAAATCCATGACCTCATGTACGAACATCTGCAAAATGCAATCCTTTTAATCTAAGGACTTGAAGAAGAATGTAAGACCTGTTAGTTATCATAATAGCTTCATAGGGATGGTTTTTTGGATGAATATCGCACCTCTCTCCTCTGTATGTCCACATCTGCCGGTAGCCGAAGCCAAGCAGAATAGAGAAGAGACTCGCGAACAGTGAGGTTGGGTGAATGTATGTCATTTTGCTCACAGTAACCACTAACACGAGCAAAAGTCTCTTGATTTTTTGGATAACCTGAAATTGTGATTGAACCCTCAATGTATCCACCAGTTTTCCTTCCGGCAAGAACATCCATTAGCGTGGTCTTCCCAGCACCACTAACGCCCATCAAACATGTCAAAACACCCGGTCTGAAGGACCCACTCACACCTTGCAGAAGCTGGAGACGATCCGCTGCCTCTCCTTGTTGCTTCATTTCCTGCACAGAAGATCAATAAAATCATTCTTCTTATTCTTCTGTTTTCAAAATTTTAAAAGCAATAGTCACAGTTTATGGAAATTTTATTGTAACTTCATATAAGATCACTTACCTCAGGCATGTCGACGAAGTACTTCACATCATCGAACTCCATGGAAAGAGGTTTGAATGGCAACGCCATCCCCTTCTTCTCAGTGCCGTTACTCTTGCCTGAAAGGAACAGAACCCCCTTAAATTTTCATTTCGAGAAAAGATTTACATTACTGTCTTATTAGCAAACAATATCAAGATATTAATCTCAACCTTTCAAGGATCCTCAATTAATTTTCAGTATTAATCTCAACCTTTCAAGGATCCTTAATTAATTTTCAGTTAAATTTCTAGTCACTTTTCTCTTACAGCTATGGCATGTATGTAGATAGATAGCTAGAGTTGTAAATGCCTACCAGAGTCTTGGACTTCTCTTTTAGTTTGTCCACTGATTTCACTTTTCCCTCCATCACTCACTTGGTCGGACTCTGTGATTGCTGCTTGAGGCTTATCAAGAGCTGAGAGAATGAAAGTAGAAGCTTATTCCCCAATATAAGGAAGAAATACAAAGTTACAATCAATGGCAGAAAAGTACCCTTTACTTACGACTTAGATATTCTAGTGCCAGCGTAAACAAGATGTTGAAAAGAACATTGTATCCCACAAGGGCTCCAATTCCGATCCAGTACCATTTCTCTTCGGTGAAGATTCCTCTAAGCCTTAGAAGTTCTTTACCATCCTGCAAAATCAACTTGATCGTGTTGAGAAGTATCTGTAATATCTGCCTATTTTATCGCATTCTGATCTTACCTCTTTCCATCTCTCAGCTAGAAATTCATTCCCTGCGATGGCGGTCTGAGCATACATAAGAGGAGATGACCAATATCCCCAGAGCCACCAACTATAAATGTCCTCTGTGATTTATTAGTTGGATAAAAGAAAAGGGCCGCATGATTAGTTAGAGAATGTGATTAGCGCTGGCGATTTCTTGTGTTTGGATACAAGGAAGGAATCCAATGCAATGATTTTTTTTTTTTCCATCTTTACTGTAGAAAGTACAATTCCAAAATTAGGGGTCTTGATTGGATAAAAGAGGAAATGTCAATTTCATTAGACAATGGTCACCTCGTATCTTGTGCTAAGAAACTGCCACTTTGGATAAGTTTGATGATTATTTGGCAAACCCATGGTTTTCCACCAAACAGCCCCAGCTATCTTGTCAAGGGAATTCAATATCTTTCCTGATGGATTCCATGTATCCAAACAAACATAAATGAAGAGACAGTGATTGTTTTACCTCTAGAGACTACAAAACCACCTAGAACAAATACAACCAAGAGTGCAAATGCCCCAAAGGTACTTGCAACAACCTGACTCCGTCCCAATGCGGCAATGAAACGAAAGAGGGAGAGCGACATTTGATGAAGGTTGAACAAGAGAAGCAATTGCCGGAGGAATCTATTAAACATCATGAGTATGTCACATAATCAGTAATGAAAAAAAAAAAAAATTATGATCCACTTTGGACTGAAATTGGCAACAGAAGCAATATCTGCAAAGGAAAGTGGTCCCTCAGAATTTGGGAACTTTTTTGCTTTGCCAATATCAGTTCAAATAAGTGCAAATCGATGATACAAATCATAAATTTTGATTGATTAATGAAAGCACCTTCCAATGCTGGGTGCTAATCCAACGGTGTAGTACGTTAGGATCACCCAAACGGATGATTCCAGCAGAGACACAGGAATCCTCATGATAAATGTGGCAAGGGAGAATGCCCATGCAGGAAATAACATGGCATCCCTCTGCTTGTAGAATACTGGCAACCTCATTATTGTCATCTGCAATTCAGCAAGCCCATTAAACATGATGTTCACCAGTCCAAAGAAGAGAACGCCCATATATTTAGACCCGTCTTCTGGAGACTTGTGATCCATCTCCGTTCGGAGAAAAACAGTCATCGTTACTACTGCGATCATCATAATCTGAAAAAAGAAGAAAGCAGATCTTGAGTAGACTTCATCCTCTTTTGATTAGTAACATTAAGTTATAAGTTAGGTGGCAGTTCTAACTTGTATGGCTTTGAAGATGTAGATGAATGCACTCCTCTTCATCAACAGAACTTCTCGGTCGAAGCAGGCCTTGAAGAGCTCTTTCTTTGGCAGCCCATACCTTTTCCTTACAAGTGCAGCTGGGTGTCCTTTTGATCTCTCGTAAGGGACGATGAGTTCCGAATAAAGATCCTTTCCCACATGAAATGATTCAAAAGCTTTGCAGAATTCATCAACTGGGATGTAACGATATGGTGTTTTCTTGTTGAACCAGTATTGCTCTTGATCCTTCCTCGAAGTGACCTAAGTTTCCATGATAAGTTGACTTAGCTTGTATCATCAAAGTGATGAGAAGAAAAATACAGACGAGATTGTTGAGAAGGAAACCTCTTGAAGGAAATCTGCTACGCCTTTCCTCTCAGGACATTTGAAGCCCATCATCTCGAAAAATTCGAGAATGGAATCTCGGGGGCCATGATAGACTACCTGGCCTTCACAAATGAGGATAATGTCATCAAAGAGATTGAATGTTTCTGGTGCTGGTTGGAGGAGGGAGATGACCATGGTCGACTGAAAGACATGTACGATATGCTTGAGGCACTTGACAATCTGGAAGGTTGTTGAGCTGTCTAGACCTGTCGATATTTCGTCCATGAAAAGAGCTGTGGAGGGACCCACAATCATCTCACCAGTCGTCACTCGCTTCTTCTGACCACCTGAAATCCCTCTCCTCATGTCATCTCCGACCATTGTATCGGCACATACGTCCAACCCAAGCAACTGACATTATGGAACCTTCAATGTGTTAAAACCATTTCTCCATTTCCAGGGAGAAAAAAGCTAAGAATACAATCAACTGTTATGGTTGGACACCATCATTCAATATGTTAAAACCATTGCCCCATTTCCAGGGGAAGAAAGCTAAGAATACAATCGACTGTTATGACTGTACACAAACCATCTATTTATCTGTCTATCAATATCTATATCTCCACACACAAACATCACTTTTTTCTTACCTTCAAGGTATAATCTGTGACGATGCTTACCCTTTGACCCTCCAATGCAACTGCCTAAGAATTAAGAACAAAGAGAAGAAATCATAACAAGGGTTGATGAAACAATAAAAAAGAATGAAACCTTTTGATGCGGCTTCCTAAGAGAAAAGAATGAAAGATAAGTATTTGAAGTTAATGCTAATCCAGATGAAACAAACTAACAATATTTTAATTATTTTTTGTTTCTTCCTTTTTATTTATGTTAGTTCTGTTCTTGCTAAGAATCTTATGTACCTTCATAAAGAAATCAATATCTGGATCTGGCTTAATCGATTGATCCTTCTCTCTTCTCGAAAGCTCGGTTAGAACATCTGCAAAGAATGTTTTTAATGTAATGAATGTGGTGCCATGAACCATCCAGATTGTAATGCTATGAGAGAGGAAATGGAAGATAGTTGGGAGAAAACTAACCATATCTGTTGCCTACACCTTGACAACGAGCCGAGAAATCCAACGTTTCCCTGACAGTCATGTCTCCAATGTGGAGATCATGCTGGCTGATGTAAGCTGATGTTCTTTGGGGGACAAATTCATTCATCGTGCATCCATTGTAGGTAACCCTTCCCAAAACCTACTCAACCAAAAATGATTTTTATGCTTCTCTATCCCATATTCACAAACATAAAAAGAGTGAAAATGAAAAGGAAGATTCACCTTGAGGTCCTTATCTAGCTTCCCAGCTAGAGCCAACAAAAGAGTAGTCTTTCCCGAGCCCGGAGGACCAAGAAGAAGAGTCATCCTAATAAAACCGAGTGTATATTAAAATTAGTTGGTTTTCTTCCTTTTGAATCCATCGAATAGGCAAAAAAGAAAACAAAATGAATCGTCTCAATTCACCTTCCAGGTTTTATGATGCTGCTTACATCCTTGAGAATGTTCACAGGCCTTTTGTTGCTCTTGTATGGCATGAAACAGCTCAAAACACTCTGGCAATGAAGGAGAAGATTTCTCAATTTTATTTTAGTCTATGGAGATTTTAAATACGGTCAGCATATGCAACTAATATGATAGTTTGAAGAATTTGTGATGATTAGACAATGGAAAATATAAATATTTCACCTCCAGTGTGTTCATTGTTGAATTGAGGAGAGTAGGCATTGCTCTGCCTTCCACATAGACTTCTGCATTGATGCTGATATGTTCGAAGCGTACTTCAACTTCTGGGAGCGTGATTCCCACCCTGAAATAGACAGAACATCTCTCACATATTTGAAAAAAAAATATGCATTTGGGGAACAGAACACATGTGCATGCATTCTCTCTATTTGCATTGGCTATATGAATCGTGTTTAACCAATCTTAAGACTCGGAATAGGAATTCTTACTGCTATTTGAAAAAATTGGCAACCAGCGGCCCACCTGACACACATACAAACTTAAACATAGATAGAGAATGCATGCTATGTTATGCCACTGAAATAATCCTAAATCTTTTATTCCATGTGGATTCTCTTGTTTGCATTTGACAGGATAGAAAGAAATGACATATGTGGTTTGTTTGGACTTCTTCAACAAGGATTATTGCAATCATCTCCACCATCCCAATCCTCCCAATCAAGTGAAAGAAAAAAAAAATAATAATAAGAAGCCATCAACATTCAACAGCGATGAACCACATCCATTGGATGGATGGTGGGGACCACTCGATTGCTTTGTTCAATGGGGCTACAGCTGCCCATCCATGTTGTAGCCCACTAGATCAATGGTCCCAATAACTATATACATGTGATCTAGTAGAACCACATAAATGGCATAGTATTTCATAGGCTTAAAAGATTCATACTTACCTATCAATCCGGTCTCGAAGCTTCTGCACAAAGTATTCATTATCTTGTTCAGCAATGTGAACGAGCCTGTCAAGCAGCTCTTGGCGGGCCTCAAGGCCTATGCTCCTCACATCCACCTGATCATGGACAAGACGCCCACTCTTGCTTTGCTCTAGCTGTATGAGCGAAAGAGTAAGCCTGCTGTATGTGGGCAGCTTCTCGAGGGCTGCCCACTTGAGGTCCTCTTCATCATCATTGCTACGTCGAGTGCTAGCCGATGTCACAAATACACTCTCGCTCCTCTGGAACATGTGCTTGCTGGCAGAACGTAGGCTGGCAGAACGTATGCTGGTGGAACGTATGCTGGCGGAACGTTGGCTGCCAGCTCTGAAAGTTTCCATTCCTTCCGCCACCCTCATGGAACCAGCCATAACCCAACACTGACTGACGATTCAACAGCAGTCGGTGTATATGGTCAGGTTGGATCCCCCAAATGAATGAATGAATGAATGCTTGCTGATGTTTCTCATTTCTTCAAGGAAAGCTTGAATTTATAGAGTTTGTAGTCAGTGAAGGAGTCTTCCTTTTTTGTTTAGATTATTAGATACAAACAACCAACCGTTCGGCATTTCAGACAACTTCCCGGTATCTTAATTCCTTCTTCCCTCTCTCTTTCAAACTCTTTTACCGTTAGGATGTTATTTGATACACATGCTGAGTGTTACACTTGGTACTCGTGCATTTCAAATTGAACACGTGGCATATAATTGACTCAAATTTAAACCGTTGAAAACTTGGGAATCGTTTTAGATAGTTTATAACCCCCACAATCAGATTGATTTGATCTAATTGATGGACAACTCTTTTTTAAACTTGGACCGTTGATTGGTTACTTTCAAAAGGAGGGTTGGGAATGAATAATCAACGGTCCACATTTAACTGGAAAAAATCAATTGGTCATTGGGACTAAGATGTCCAATGGGGGTTTTTTCACTGATTACGGATAATCTAACATTATATGTGGCAAAGATGTTCCACAATTCTGGTCATCTAAATGGACCTTAATTCCAACGCCAAAACTATCGAATGATACTTAGCTGTCTATGGCCCACCTCAATCATAAAAGAGCTTTATTTTTAGCCATGACCCTAATATGATGTGACCCATTTGATGGTCGGAGCTGATGTGCCCACGGTGGGGCTCAGCCCATTTGCCCCATTTGGTGAGTGCGCACTCGTTTCCAGGTGATCATTACTCTTGAAAATGGTAGTCAAGCATATGCTCTGGCCTTGTCTAAAAGGGACTTTTTTTTCTTCTTTTCTTGTCATTTATTTTTTGGTATGATCAGACAGTAGATTAGTAATACATAAAAGCTGTATTTATCCGCTTCTTTGTTTGTTAATGAAAAGAGTATTTACACCAACCCAATTTTAATATTCTAATCGAGTTACTTAAGATCCTCACCATTGGACATACTTGGCTAGTCTAAGAGAATGAAAGAGAAGGGCGCCTCTATGGTGAATCCCGGGATCGACCGAGGTGGGTGGATCCCTGACTGTGGGGCCCACCGTAATGTACGTTTCTTACATCCATGCCGTCCATCTGTTTTGAAAGTTCATTTTAGGGCAGAGTGCTAAAAATGAGGTAGATCCACACACGGCTTCGTGGGATTGGCTCGCGGGACCGTGGTGGGTGAGATGACAGGTCTCCATCAGCACTCAGCGCCCTAATCACTGCCGGGACCTCCAATTGGCTCCAAATTCGACCGGCATGCAATCTAGACCATTCGAAATCCGAAATGGGATGGACAAGCACAAGAATGGACAATCGTTGATTAAAACAGAATTTCATTGATCAAAACCATTAGTACATGCCAGGCCTGATCTGCACCATACAGGCTTAAAACAAAGACATCCAAAACAAATACAAAAGAAGAAGTCCCTGTCCCTAGATATTGCCGATATAGTCCTCGTCATTGGGGGTGTCAATGGGCTGGGCTCGGGCCTGAAAAAACAAATTTTTGAGTAGACCCGGCCAATGCAAAATCCGGACGAGACCTACCCTGGCGCAGCCCATTAACAGCCCTACTCGTCATCCCCTTCTTCCTATTGCTCTAACCGATGGCGCTCGATCGCCGGAGCCATCACTGCACCTTCAGCATAGTGATGCCTCCATCGGACTGATAAATAGTGGGCAAACAGGCACCAAGACCAAACTCTCGGTACCACTCAACATAGTCACATCCCGCGATGAAATGGCGTACATGAAGGCCATTTATAGACTTCTCGAACAAATCAATTGTAACATGATCCCAACGAGCGAGTTCAAGGGGAGGAGTAATTGGAACAGAAGAAACACCGGTCAACTGGCCATAGAAAAGTGCACTAACAATCTCTCCCTTTGTCAATAACTTTATAAAAATCTAACCTACCAAAACATAAATACATTTACAAGATTACATTGATATAAAAATAAAATACAGACTCTTGACATGTACAAACTAAGCAGCTTTTCTTCGATTGCCCCCCATAATGTGTCAATCCCTGCAACACAAAACACAATACACTTGTTTGGTGGGACTTGACTTTTCTCCCCCATTTTAGTCAGCAATTGACAAACTAATCTATCTCCCTTAATGGTACATCAATTAAGTAAAGAGATATAGAGATTAGAATGTCTCATATTTAACTATAAACATGCTAACTAGGAGAGTATGAGGGTGTGTGAACATTAAAACAAGGAGCATGCATGGAACATGATCAACAAAAAAATGTACTTATCTAAGAATATGTGATCATGCATAATTAGTCATTTTAAGATAAGCATGAAGCATAATGACCAAAGCATAGATTAACATTCATTAAGCACAAAATTCAGCAGGATTATGTTAATCTAACCAGGATGATAATCTAGCATTTTAAATATATCAAAATAAACATCAAATGATAAACTATCAAAGGCTAATGAGGCTTGAATCCTCTAATATGCCTATATGCATAGAAATGAAGCTAAAACCCTCAAATTTACCTATAATGTTTAAATCCAAAAAGGCTAAATTCCTCAAATTCAACAATAAGCTCAAACTGATGCTTACTCCACATATTTTAACTGTTGAGCTCAAATTGACTTCATAAGTCACATATCCTATTTCATAACACCCTTAGGTGTGAATTTCCTAGGACTCGGACTATACTCAGGTAGAAATTTGATTTTTCTAGTTTCATCTCCCTGAGGTGGACTCGTAGTTGGAGATTTAAGATTAGTAGGGGATATGACAATAGTTCCTACCTAATTAAAATGCCCTCAATTAATCATTTTCCTACTTAGTTCAAATAGGGCAACTATTTCAACCAAAACAATAGATATGCGAATTAAGCATTGATTCCCCTCTTGGGTAGACATTGTCCTAGAGCTTATTTGGATCAACTACAAATGGTTAAGTCCTTCAAGAGCAATTCACACTTAGTCTATCAGAATAACCCACTCTGATACTAATTAAAATTGTGTCTATTGCTCATACTTTATAGACGATAAGCATGCAGAAGCTTAGAGCGGAACTTATAGAAGTATGCGTAAGTCCTAGAGGGGGGTGATTAGGACCGTTTTAAAATCCTTTAAAAACTTGTTATCTAATTGTTTACGTCATGTTTTGTAACAGGGTCCTCCAGACATTCACCTTCCTTCCAAGCGATTTTCTCCTGACCTGAAAAGAGACAAAGGAAAAACTACGGGTGGCCGGCGTCTAGCCGTTGGCCCTCCGATGCCTAAGTTAGATAGGGTAGGGCTATAAAGAGAGGAAAAAGATTATGGGGCTTAAAGATTGAAAACCTTTCTCATCTGTAGAGTCACCTATTTATAAAAATCTGAGTGATTGTTCGCTCGCCTCAAGTGTAAGGCTGCGATGTAGTAATAAATCTCGGTAAGACCGAGGTCGATCCACAGGGAAAAAGTAACAGCTTCCTAATTACTCCAGCAACTCAGTTAATAGAACAAATTCAATTTCAATAGGATGTTTAATCAAAACAGTAACTTAATGAAAAATCAGAGATATAATGTACTAAGGCTTCAAGGATCCACTTGTAGCAATCCTATGTTACTTCAGTCAATCCAAGTAGAGAACACAACTAGATTCGAAGTCCTATCTCTCATCTAGTTGGAAAGTAAAGCATTCACACACATTCATCCAATTCAAGTTGAACTTCCAAGTTCAAGTCCATTCAATCAATGTAGAATTCAAATTCATAGCCTGCGGAGTAACAGCCATGCCTATGGACTATGGCCTGCTCAAGGATTACTACAATTCGAATCTAAACAAGCAACCTGTGATAATCTCAGAGAATTAAAAGGAATTCATGTCCGGAGCACATGAACTCAGATAAGACATCTCAAACTACCACCTATTGGACTGAAACATAAGAAAAATCCAACTTTGAATTAAAAGTACTTGAATCAAACTGAAATTAACATAGAACTGGCTACAAGCTTCACCTCTCAGCCTTAGCTGAGAGGTTTTAGCCGAGCATAGTCATGCTACAACTAAAAACTCGAAAATAAAGCATAAAACTAGAAAAACCCGAAGATAGATGTTGCAGACGCTCCACAGTCGCCTTCAGCCTCCAAACTCACGTTCCTTCTCTTCTCTGATGCCTTAGGGAGAGCCCCTAGGTGGCCTTTTATAGCAACAATCCCCCCTTGCGTCGGATTCTGCGAAAGCCTTCGCATTGCGCAGCAATTTTCGGAGTCCCAATTTAGAAAGGAGACTTCTTACGCAGGGCCGACCGGTCGTGACCGGTCGGCCTGGCTTTTCAATTACTCCAGAAAGCTCAGCCGACCGGTCATGACCGGTCGGCGTGGGTTTTCAATTGTTCCAGCGTGCATGCCCGACCGGTCATGACCGGTCGGGCTGCTTCTCCTTCATCCAGTGCCTATGGCCGACCGGTCATGACCGGTCGGCCCCAATGCAATGTGTCCAGTCTTCCTGGCCGGCCGGTCAAGACCGGTCGGCCTCCTTCCATTTACATCTTATATGTGGCTGACCGGTCGGACGACCGGTCAGCCTTGGTTTTTCTTCCACTTTTTCTTCTTTTCTTCATTCTCTTTTCTCCCTTTTTCTTCTTCTTTCTTTGATCCATCCTAGGACTTCATGCAATGTCTTCAAATACATTCTTTTGGCTCCAATTTAATGAAATCCACTCTCATCCCTACAATCACAGAAACACGTGTTAGATGGGTCTTTAAATCGTGAAAATCATGCAAACCATGTCATGTAATGGGCAATGCAATGTATAAATTGGAGGTTCAACACACCCCCCAACCAGCTTTTTGCTAGTCCCGAGCAAAACATGTGTGAAACAATTTCAAACCTCCAAACCCAACTCTCCCTCAGAACCCATGATTCTATCCATTCCAAGGTGTATAAGTATAAAATTTGGAAAAATTAGGTGATAGAAGCTGAAATCTTGGACTCTCAAAACATAATAAGTGTCTACATGAAATTCCCACTGATTGATTGATAAATAGAAGAACTCGAACAAATTCAACCTAGTGTGCATAGTGAAAGTTCATCTCATGAGTTTCTGGGATCATCTTCTTCATAGATTAAGTAAACCAAGGATTTTAAGGTGCACAGAGCAACAACAAGCCTATGACAGGAATTTGCCTTACCGTCCTTCCGACGGCTTTCACACTACGTCCCATTTCCGGCTTTGGTTACGGTTCGACCATCCCCCGGTTGGTAATAGGTAGCCCTTTTTCGGAATTTTCCACCATTTTTCTTTCCTTCCCGATTTCATCCTTTCTTTCCTTTTTCTTTTAACTTAGATAGGATTTTTAGAAATCCATATCTTTCATTATTTTCCCATGGACAAGGATGGACAAAATACCCCGGCTTGGCTGCTCAACACCTCTAAACCAAAGTCTAGCTAATCCACAAATCACATAAACCTGTCACTCATGAAAATCGTGTAATGTGAACTTGGTGTGAAGGTGTTCAAATTTTCTATCAATCACAACAATAGGGGAACTAACATATAAAACCATTATGTTGGGAGAATTCAAGACTTACAACATCACACACTTCGTATCTCCTCTTCTTATACTCATATCATCTCGAATGCATGGAAATATGGTTTTCCAAAAGAGTTTTGAAATTTTAGAAAATTCGAAAAAAATTTGCGCATGTGAGGCTCGAAATGTTGCAATATGCTAGATGAGGAATCTCATCTCACCCCCCAACCAAATCTTGCATTGTCCTCAATGTAAAAAGATAATTAGTTAGCATGAACACGAGAACAATGGTAAAATATGAGAGAATGAGAATCAATAGTACCTGAGAGAATGATCATGGAGGTCTGCAATTCCAATAACTAAAACCTACTAAAACAGTAAAAAGAAACTAAACCTACCTATGCTATACCTCCATCAGACTAGGAGATCAATCATCCTGATAGACAGGATCATTCAGGGAGATGGACATGTCTTCTGAATCAAATTTCTCAACAAATGGTTTAAGGCGTTGTCCATTAACTTTGAAACAGTCACCATTCGCTGCATTCTCAATCTCAACAGCCCCATGGGGAAAAACTTCTTTAACAATATATGGGCCGGTCCATCGAGATCGTAGTTTTCCCGAAAAAAGATGAAGTCGGGCATTGTACAAGAGCACTTTCTGTCCTTCATGGAAGGATTTCCTTAAGATGTGTTTGTCATGAAAGGCTTTCATCTTGCTCTTGTAAATCCTCGAATTCTCATATGCATCGTTCCGGATCTCATCAAGCTCATTTAATTGGAGTTTGCGAAGCGAGCTAGCCTTGTCTATGTCAAAATTTAGGGCCCGAATTGCCCAATAGGCTTTGTGTTCTATCTCCACAGGCAAGTGGCAAGCTTTCCCATAGACCAGTCTATAAGGGGACATTCCAATGGGTGTCTTGTATGCAGTACGGTGAGCCCAAAGTGCATCATCTAATCGTAGGGACCAATCCTTACGATCCGGTCTCACCGTCTTTTCTAAAATCTGCTTGATTTCCCTGTTGGAGATTTCAGCTTGTCCACTTGTTTGTGGGTGGTATGGGGTACTCACTTTGTGCCTAATACCATATTTCTTCATCAAGGTTTCAAAAGGTCTATTGCAAAAGTGAGAACCACCATCGCTAATAATGGCTCGAGGTGTCCCAAATCTAGAAAGTATATTTTCTTTGAGAAACTTGAGGACCGTACGATGATCGTTGGTTCTACATGGGATAGCCTCTATCCATTTAGACACATAGTCTACGGCCAATAGAATATAGACATGTCCAAAAGATGAGGGGAATGGTCCCATGAAATCGATGCCCCAACAGTCAAAGACTTCAAGATGTTGAATTGGGGTGAGGGGCATCATATTTCGACGGGATAATCCTCCTAACTTCTGGCAGCGCTCGCAAGCTTTGTAAAACTCGTGGGTATCTTTAAATAATGTGGGCCAATAAAAACCACACTGCAGAATTTTTGCAGTTGTTTTCTTGGCTGAAAAATGACCCCCACATGCTTGATCATGACAAAAGGAGATGACTGAATTGTGTTCATCATCGGGGACGCATCTCCTTATAATTTGGTCTGGGCAATATTTAAACAATAAAGGTTCATCCCAGAAAAATCTGCGCACTTCCCTTAGAAATTTACGTTTGTCTTGCGCAGTCCAATGAGTCGGCATCGCACCTGTGGAAAGATAGTTGGCTATATCAGCGTACCATGGTGGATGCATAGCAACAAAGAGTTGCTCATCCGGGAATGAGTCCTCAATAGGTGACTCGTCAATGGAATTTGGTAGGACTAGGCGGGATAGATGATCCGCGACCACATTTTCTACCCCCTTCTTATCTTTGATCTCCAAGTCGAATTCTTGAAGGAGTAGGATCCATCTTAGCAAACGGGGCTTAGCATCCTTCTTAGAAAGAAGGTATTTCAGCGCCGCATGATCCGTATAAACAATAACTTTGGATCCTATTAAGTATGGCCTGAATTTGTCCAAGGCAAAGATGACAGCTAGGAGCTCTTTCTCCGTAGTTGAATAATTAACTTGGGCAGGATTCAAGGTCCTACTCGCGTAGTAGATGACATGGGGCTTTTTATCCTTCTTTTGGCCTAACACCGCCCCAATAGCAAAATCGCTCGCATCGCACATCAACTCAAAAGGAATGGACCAATCTGGTGGTTGCATGATAGGAGCGGTTGTCAACATGTCTTTTAGCTTTGAAAAAGCTAATTGACATTCGGTACTCCACTCAAATTGGTTCTCCTTTTGTAGAAGGTTGCATAAAGGCCTTGAGATGTGACTAAAGTCCTTTATAAACCTTCGATAGAAACCGGCGTGTCCCAGGAAGGACCGCACATCGCGTATGCTTTTGGGTGGTGGTAGATTGGAGATTATGTCAATTTTTGCCCGGTCTACCTCTATTCCATTGGACGAGATGATGTGTCCAAGGACTATTCCTCTTTGTACCATAAAGTGGCACTTTTCCCAGTTTAATACAAGTTGCTTTTCCTCACACCTCATTAAGACCAACTTCAAGTGCTCGAGGCACTCATCAAATGTACAACCAAAAACAGAGAAGTCATCCATGAACACCTCAAGAAACTCACCCACCATGTCTGAGAAAATACTCAACATGCATCGTTGGAATGTGGCGGGTGCATTGCATAACCCGAATGGCATCCTTCGGTAGGCGAAGGTACCAAACGGGCATGTAAATGTGGTTTTCTCTTGGTCTTCCGGAGCTATCTCAATTTGGTTGTATCCGGAATAGCCATCTAGGAAGCAATAGTAGGGATGGCCTGCCAACCTCTCCAAAATTTGGTCCATAAATGGGAGAGGGAAGTGGTCTTTCCTAGTGACCGTATTGAGCTTCCTATAATCAATGCACATACGCCAACCGGTGGTCACCCTAGTGGGTATAAGCTCGTTGTTGGCATTTTCAATGATGGTAATACCGGATTTCTTGGGGACAACTTGGGTAGGACTCACCCATTGGCTATCTGAGATGGGGTAGATGATACCCACATCCAATAGCTTTAACACTTCGGCTTTGACAACCTCCATCATGTTTGGATTTAGCCGTCTTTGAGGTTGTCTAGTCGTTTTTGCGTTTTCTTCAAGGTGTATACGGTGAGTGCAAACCGAAGGATCTATCCCTTTGAGATCCGCTATTGTCCAACCTATGGCTTCCCGGTGTTTTTTGAGTAACTCAATCAACTTGAGCTCTTGGTCTTTTTCTAGGTGGGAGGCAATGACAACTGGAAAAGTTTCCTCTTGACCCAGATATACATATTTAAGCTCGGATGGCAATGGTTTGAGGTCAAGCTTCGGTGGTTTGATGCTAGACGGTAGAGGCCTTGATGTGGTTGGTAGCAATTTTTCGAAATGGGGCCTCCACCGGCTAGTATCAACTACCGGTTTTTCTATATTTAATGCATGCACAATCTCACTAATGATAGGGTCTTTAGAATCCATGACGTGTGCTAAGCATGTCTCCAAACTTTCTAGTGGTTCAAGCTGGAGGAGTTCTTCTTCTTCAAAGGTTTCAAGCATGTTTACATCGAAAAACTCATCATCATCGACATCCCTATGTCTTTTGCCCAGGTGGAATACATTCACCTCTAGTGTCATGTTTCCAAAAGATAATTGCATCACCCCATTCCGGCAATTGATGATTGCGTTTGATGTGGCAAGGAATGGGCGGCCTAATATCACCGGTATTTGGGTGCTAGCATCCAAAACCGGTTGTGTGTCCAAGACTATAAAATCTACCGGGTAGTAGAATTTGTCAACTTGGACTAGAACATCCTCAACTATCCCCCTCGGTACACGGATAGATCTATCAGCGAGTTGCAATGTGGTTTTGGTGGGTTTTAATTCACCAAGACCCAATTGTTCATATACCGAGTATGGGATCAAGTTCACACTTGCCCCCAAGTCTAACAAGGCACGTTCAATCCGGTAGTCTCCAATGATACATGAAACTGTGGGACTACCAGGATCTTTAAATTTTGGGGGAGTCTTTTGAGTGAGGATGGCACTCACTTGCTCAGTTAAGAAGGCCTTTTGCTGCACATTATATTTGCGTTTTGTTGTGCATAGGTCTTTTAGAAACTTGGCATAAGAGGGAATTTGTTTGATGGCATCAAGCAAAGGGATATTGATCTTGACTTGTCTGAAAATTTCTAGAATATCTTGAGAATTTGGGAGAGATTTTGGGGCAACCAATCTTGATGGGAATGGTGCTGTGGGCTGGTAAATGCGTTCCGGTTGTTGTGGGGCTAAGTTAGATCCATTTTCATCCTCAGGACTTACCGGATCATTAGGCTCATCGGCCTTCACCGGAATAGTTTTGTCAATTTGTTTACCACTTCTAAGGGTGGTAATGGATTTAGCTTGCTCCATGTTTTGGTTGGAAAGATTAGGGATGCTTACTTCATGAACTTGCTTAGGATTGGGCTGAGGTTGGGCTGGAAAGGTCCCTTCCCTAGCATTCAAGCGTCCCTTAATCTCATCAACCGAGACTTTCAGCTCTTGGAACAATTGCTGATTTGATTCATTTATTTGCGCTTGCCCTTGCATAAACGCTCTCAAAGTATCCTCCCATGAGACTTGAGGTGGGGCCATATTTTGCATGGGTGGCCCTCTTTGGGAGTTGGTAGGATTGCCTGTTGGGGCATTCTTCCAACTGAAATTCGGGTGGTTCTTCCAACTCTCATTGTATGTATTACCTACTGGTCCATTGAAGGGCCGTTGATAACCATATGTGGCATTGGCTGTCTCTTGCAACACTTCCTTAAATGCAGGAATTGTGGGACAATCTTGCGTAGCGTGTAAGTCGGTGAGACAAATCCCACATGTGGTTTCAACAGCTTCCTTGGACTTGGAAACTCCATTTTTGCTAAGTTCCATGGCCTCAACCTTCCTTGTGAGGTTGGCTATCCTTGCATTTACGTCGTCTTCCTCTTTAAGGACATATATCCCTCCTTTCTCTTGAGTAGGCTTGGGGTTCTTGGGTTTATCCGAGGTGTCCCAAGATTGGGCATTTTCAGCCAACATGTCCAAGTAACTCCAAGCATCATCTGGATTTTTACTCATAAACTCGCCATTGCACATCATTTCCACAAATTGGCGCATATTAGGACTTAATCCATCATTGAAAAAATTTATAATTCGCCAACTCTCATAGCCATGATGTGGGCAAGCAAGCAGGAGTTCCTTAAATCTTTCCCAACATTGAAAGAATGATTCACCCTCTTTTGCTGAGAAATTCATTATGGCCCTTCGAAGAGTGTTTGTCTTATGAGCTGGGAAGAACTTTTTCAAGAATTCCCGGTTCATCTCAACCCATGACCTAATCGAATATGGTCTAAGAGAGTGAAGCCAATCTTTGGCTCTTTCTTTCAAGGTGAAGGGAAAAAGTTTAAGTCTGATTGTATCCCCAGAAACATTGGGATAATGCAAGGTGGCCAACACTTCTTCGAATTCTTGCAAGTGTAAGTATGGGCGGTCAGAGTCTAGCCCA
The DNA here is from genome assembly GCA_003013855.2 of Liriodendron chinense. NCBI lineage: Eukaryota > Viridiplantae > Streptophyta > Magnoliopsida > Magnoliales > Magnoliaceae > Liriodendron > Liriodendron chinense. The sequence goes on along the minus strand of ML058397.1, from coordinate 4,336,222 downwards.
TGGAATTTAGGTAAAAGTTGGATTACTCCCGGTTTTATGTCAAGGGTCCCACCGTTAGCTGGTAGAACTATGCAAGAAGGTGTAATTGTACGAGCAGGTTGTAGGTAATCCCGTAGTGATCTCATTGGAGGAACGTTATGTACCTCATTCTCTCCTACTCCTTCCTGATTTGCGTTTGTGGTTGGAGTAGGGGGTGGAGGATTCCTTAAGGGTGTTTGCTCCATACTCCCTAAACTTTCACAATGCTCTTGATAATTCCGGACTCGTCTATGGACTGACAATGGTCCAACTAAACCACCTTCAGATTGGAGACGATTTGAATGGTTACGTTCCCAACGGGACATAAACCACTCAATCAGAAATCAAAACTAATCTTAACCTAGAAAACTGCAATCTGAAAATTCTAAAAACTAAGTTAGAAAGGTATCACCTGATGCGCTTAAACTGAAAGAAGAATTCCTACAAAACAGAAAACTTTGTTAGTTCTAAGAAAAATCAGAAAAACCTATCTACTTCTACAGCCACTGAAACTATTTGAAAACTATTATCTAATTTCCCCGGCAACGGCGCCAAAAACTTGTTCGCTCGCCTCAAGTGTAAGGCTGCGATGTAGTAATAAATCTCGGTAAGACCGAGGTCGATCCACAGGGAAAAAGTAACAGCTTCCTAATTACTCCAGCAACTCAGTTAATAGAACAAATTCAATTTCAATAGGATGTTTAATCAAAACAGTAACTTAATGAAAAATCAGAGATATAATGTACTAAGGCTTCAAGGATCCACTTGTAGCAATCCTATGTTACTTCAGTCAATCCAAGTAGAGAACACAACTAGATTCGAAGTCCTATCTCTCATCTAGTTGGAAAGTAAAGCATTCACACACATTCATCCAATTCAAGTTGAACTTCCAAGTTCAAGTCCATTCAATCAATGTAGAATTCAAATTCATAGCCTGCGGAGTAACAGCCATGCCTATGGACTATGGCCTGCTCAAGGATTACTACAATTCGAATCTAAACAAGCAACCTGTGATAATCTCAGAGAATTAAAAGGAATTCATGTCCGGAGCACATGAACTCAGATAAGACATCTCAAACTACCACCTATTGGACTGAAACATAAGAAAAATCCAACTTTGAATTAAAAGTACTTGAATCAAACTGAAATTAACATAGAACTGGCTACAAGCTTCACCTCTCAGCCTTAGCTGAGAGGTTTTAGCCGAGCATAGTCATGCTACAACTAAAAACTCGAAAATAAAGCATAAAACTAGAAAAACCCGAAGATAGATGTTGCAGACGCTCCACAGTCGCCTTCAGCCTCCAAACTCACGTTCCTTCTCTTCTCTGATGCCTTAGGGAGAGCCCCTAGGTGGCCTTTTATAGCAACAATCCCCCCTTGCGTCGGATTCTGCGAAAGCCTTCGCATTGCGCAGCAATTTTCGGAGTCCCAATTTAGAAAGGAGACTTCTTACGCAGGGCCGACCGGTCGTGACCGGTCGGCCTGGCTTTTCAATTACTCCAGAAAGCTCAGCCGACCGGTCATGACCGGTCGGCGTGGGTTTTCAATTGTTCCAGCGTGCATGCCCGACCGGTCATGACCGGTCGGGCTGCTTCTCCTTCATCCAGTGCCTATGGCCGACCGGTCATGACCGGTCGGCCCCAATGCAATGTGTCCAGTCTTCCTGGCCGGCCGGTCAAGACCGGTCGGCCTCCTTCCATTTACATCTTATATGTGGCTGACCGGTCGGACGACCGGTCAGCCTTGGTTTTTCTTCCACTTTTTCTTCTTTTCTTCATTCTCTTTTCTCCCTTTTTCTTCTTCTTTCTTTGATCCATCCTAGGACTTCATGCAATGTCTTCAAATACATTCTTTTGGCTCCAATTTAATGAAATCCACTCTCATCCCTACAATCACAGAAACACGTGTTAGATGGGTCTTTAAATCGTGAAAATCATGCAAACCATGTCATGTAATGGGCAATGCAATGTATAAATTGGAGGTTCAACACACCCCCCAACCAGCTTTTTGCTAGTCCCGAGCAAAACATGTGTGAAACAATTTCAAACCTCCAAACCCAACTCTCCCTCAGAACCCATGATTCTATCCATTCCAAGGTGTATAAGTATAAAATTTGGAAAAATTAGGTGATAGAAGCTGAAATCTTGGACTCTCAAAACATAATAAGTGTCTACATGAAATTCCCACTGATTGATTGATAAATAGAAGAACTCGAACAAATTCAACCTAGTGTGCATAGTGAAAGTTCATCTCATGAGTTTCTGGGATCATCTTCTTCATAGATTAAGTAAACCAAGGATTTTAAGGTGCACAGAGCAACAACAAGCCTATGACAGGAATTTGCCTTACCGTCCTTCCGACGGCTTTCACACTACGTCCCATTTCCGGCTTTGGTTACGGTTCGACCATCCCCCGGTTGGTAATAGGTAGCCCTTTTTCGGAATTTTCCACCATTTTTCTTTCCTTCCCGATTTCATCCTTTCTTTCCTTTTTCTTTTAACTTAGATAGGATTTTTAGAAATCCATATCTTTCATTATTTTCCCATGGACAAGGATGGACAAAATACCCCGGCTTGGCTGCTCAACACCTCTAAACCAAAGTCTAGCTAATCCACAAATCACATAAACCTGTCACTCATGAAAATCGTGTAATGTGAACTTGGTGTGAAGGTGTTCAAATTTTCTATCAATCACAACAATAGGGGAACTAACATATAAAACCATTATGTTGGGAGAATTCAAGACTTACAACATCACACACTTCGTATCTCCTCTTCTTATACTCATATCATCTCGAATGCATGGAAATATGGTTTTCCAAAAGAGTTTTGAAATTTTAGAAAATTCGAAAAAAATTTGCGCATGTGAGGCTCGAAATGTTGCAATATGCTAGATGAGGAATCTCATCTCACCCCCCAACCAAATCTTGCATTGTCCTCAATGTAAAAAGATAATTAGTTAGCATGAACACGAGAACAATGGTAAAATATGAGAGAATGAGAATCAATAGTACCTGAGAGAATGATCATGGAGGTCTGCAATTCCAATAACTAAAACCTACTAAAACAGTAAAAAGAAACTAAACCTACCTATGCTATACCTCCATCAGACTAGGAGATCAATCATCCTGATAGACAGGATCATTCAGGGAGATGGACATGTCTTCTGAATCAAATTTCTCAACAAATGGTTTAAGGCGTTGTCCATTAACTTTGAAACAGTCACCATTCGCTGCATTCTCAATCTCAACAGCCCCATGGGGAAAAACTTCTTTAACAATATATGGGCCGGTCCATCGAGATCGTAGTTTTCCCGAAAAAAGATGAAGTCGGGCATTGTACAAGAGCACTTTCTGTCCTTCATGGAAGGATTTCCTTAAGATGTGTTTGTCATGAAAGGCTTTCATCTTGCTCTTGTAAATCCTCGAATTCTCATATGCATCGTTCCGGATCTCATCAAGCTCATTTAATTGGAGTTTGCGAAGCGAGCTAGCCTTGTCTATGTCAAAATTTAGGGCCCGAATTGCCCAATAGGCTTTGTGTTCTATCTCCACAGGCAAGTGGCAAGCTTTCCCATAGACCAGTCTATAAGGGGACATTCCAATGGGTGTCTTGTATGCAGTACGGTGAGCCCAAAGTGCATCATCTAATCGTAGGGACCAATCCTTACGATCCGGTCTCACCGTCTTTTCTAAAATCTGCTTGATTTCCCTGTTGGAGATTTCAGCTTGTCCACTTGTTTGTGGGTGGTATGGGGTACTCACTTTGTGCCTAATACCATATTTCTTCATCAAGGTTTCAAAAGGTCTATTGCAAAAGTGAGAACCACCATCGCTAATAATGGCTCGAGGTGTCCCAAATCTAGAAAGTATATTTTCTTTGAGAAACTTGAGGACCGTACGATGATCGTTGGTTCTACATGGGATAGCCTCTATCCATTTAGACACATAGTCTACGGCCAATAGAATATAGACATGTCCAAAAGATGAGGGGAATGGTCCCATGAAATCGATGCCCCAACAGTCAAAGACTTCAAGATGTTGAATTGGGGTGAGGGGCATCATATTTCGACGGGATAATCCTCCTAACTTCTGGCAGCGCTCGCAAGCTTTGCAAAACTCGTGGGTATCTTTAAATAATGTGGGCCAATAAAAACCACACTGCAGAATTTTTGCAGTTGTTTTCTTGGCTGAAAAATGACCCCCACATGCTTGATCATGACAAAAGGAGATGACTGAATTGTGTTCATCATCGGGGACGCATCTCCTTATAATTTGGTCTGGGCAATATTTAAACAATAAAGGTTCATCCCAGAAAAATCTGCGCACTTCCCTTAGAAATTTACGTTTGTCTTGCGCAGTCCAATGAGTCGGCATCGCACCTGTGGAAAGATAGTTGGCTATATCAGCGTACCATGGTGGATGCATAGCAACAAAGAGTTGCTCATCCGGGAATGAGTCCTCAATAGGTGACTCGTCAATGGAATTTGGTAGGACTAGGCGGGATAGATGATCCGCGACCACATTTTCTACCCCCTTCTTATCTTTGATCTCCAAGTCGAATTCTTGAAGGAGTAGGATCCATCTTAGCAAACGGGGCTTAGCATCCTTCTTAGAAAGAAGGTATTTCAGCGCCGCATGATCCGTATAAACAATAACTTTGGATCCTATTAAGTATGGCCTGAATTTGTCCAAGGCAAAGATGACAGCTAGGAGCTCTTTCTCCGTAGTTGAATAATTAACTTGGGCAGGATTCAAGGTCCTACTCGCGTAGTAGATGACATGGGGCTTTTTATCCTTCTTTTGAACTAACACCGCCCCAATAGCAAAATCGCTCGCATCGCACATCAACTCAAAAGGAATGGACCAATCTGGTGGTTGCATGATAGGAGCGGTTGTCAACATGTCTTTTAGCTTTGAAAAAGCTAATTGACATTCGGTACTCCACTCAAATTGGTTCTCCTTTTGTAGAAGGTTGCATAAAGGCCTTGAGATGTGACTAAAGTCCTTTATAAACCTTCGATAGAAACCGGCGTGTCCCAGGAAGGACCGCACATCGCGTATGCTTTTGGGTGGTGGTAGATTGGAGATTATGTCAATTTTTGCCCGGTCTACCTCTATTCCATTGGACGAGATGATGTGTCCAAGGACTATTCCTCTTTGTACCATAAAGTGGCACTTTTCCCAGTTTAATACAAGTTGCTTTTCCTCACACCTCATTAAGACCAACTTCAAGTGCTCGAGGCACTCATCAAATGTACAACCAAAAACAGAGAAGTCATCCATGAACACCTCAAGAAACTCACCCACCATGTCTGAGAAAATACTCAACATGCATCGTTGGAATGTGGCGGGTGCATTGCATAACCCGAATGGCATCCTTCGGTAGGCGAAGGTACCAAACGGGCATGTAAATGTGGTTTTCTCTTGGTCTTCCGGAGCTATCTCAATTTGGTTGTATCCGGAATAGCCATCTAGGAAGCAATAGTAGGGATGGCCTGCCAACCTCTCCAAAATTTGGTCCATAAATGGGAGAGGGAAGTGGTCTTTCCTAGTGACCGTATTGAGCTTCCTATAATCAATGCACATACGCCAACCGGTGGTCACCCTAGTGGGTATAAGCTCGTTGTTGGCATTTTCAATGATGGTAATACCGGATTTCTTGGGGACAACTTGGGTAGGACTCACCCATTGGCTATCTGAGATGGGGTAGATGATACCCACATCCAATAGCTTTAACACTTCGGCTTTGACAACCTCCATCATGTTTGGATTTAGCCGTCTTTGAGGTTGTCTAGTCGTTTTTGCGTTTTCTTCAAGGTGTATACGGTGAGTGCAAACCGAAGGATCTATCCCTTTGAGATCCGCTATTGTCCAACCTATGGCTTCCCGGTGTTTTTTGAGTAACTCAATCAACTTGAGCTCTTGGTCTTTTTCTAGGTGGGAGGCAATGACAACTGGGAAAGTTTCCTCTTGACCCAGATATACATATTTAAGCTCGGATGGCAATGGTTTGAGGTCAAGCTTCGGTGGTTTGATGCTAGACGGTAGAGGCCTTGATGTGGTTGGTAGCAATTTTTCGAAATGGGGCCTCCACCGGCTAGTATCAACTACCGGTTTTTCTATATTTAATGCATGCACAATCTCACTAATGATAGGGTCTTTAGAATCCATGACGTGTGCTAAGCATGTCTCCAAACTTTCTAGTGGTTCAAGCTGGAGGAGTTCTTCTTCTTCAAAGGTTTCAAGCATGTTTACATCGAAAAACTCATCATCATCGACATCCCTATGTCTTTTGCCCAGGTGGAATACATTCACCTCTAGTGTCATGTTTCCAAAAGATAATTGCATCACCCCATTCCGGCAATTGATGATTGCGTTTGATGTGGCAAGGAATGGGCGGCCTAATATCACCGGTATTTGGGTGCTAGCATCCAAAACCGGTTGTGTGTCCAAGACTATAAAATCTACCGGGTAGTAGAATTTGTCAACTTGGACTAGAACATCCTCAACTATCCCCCTCGGTACACGGATAGATCTATCAGCAAGTTGCAATGTGGTTTTGGTGGGTTTTAATTCACCAAGACCCAATTGTTCATATACCGAGTATGGGATCAAGTTCACACTTGCCCCCAAGTCTAACAAGGCACGTTCAATCCGGTAGTCTCCAATGATACATGAAACTGTGGGACTACCAGGATCTTTAAATTTTGGGGGAGTCTTTTGAGTGAGGATGGCACTCACTTGCTCAGTTAAGAAGGCCTTTTGCTGCACATTATATTTGCGTTTTGTTGTGCATAGGTCTTTTAGAAACTTGGCATAAGAGGGAATTTGTTTGATGGCATCAAGCAAAGGGATATTGATCTTGACTTGTCTGAAAATTTCTAGAATATCTTGAGAATTTGGGAGAGATTTTGGGGCAACCAATCTTGATGGGAATGGTGCTGTGGGCTGGTAAATGCGTTCCGGTTGTTGTGGGGCTAAGTTAGATCCATTTTCATCCTCAGGACTTACCGGATCATTAGGCTCATCGGCCTTCACCGGAATAGTTTTGTCAATTTGTTTACCACTTCTAAGGGTGGTAATGGATTTAGCTTGCTCCATGTTTTGGTTGAAAAGATTAGGGATGCTTACTTCATGAACTTGCTTAGGATTGGGCTGAGGTTGGGCTGGAAAGGTCCCTTCCCTAGCATTCAAGCGTCCCTTAATCTCATCAACCGAGACTTTCAGCTCTTGGAACAATTGCTGATTTGATTCATTTATTTGCGCTTGCCCTTGCATAAACGCTCTCAAAGTATCCTCCCATGAGACTTGAGGTGGGGCCATATTTTGCATGGGTGGCCCTCTTTGGGAGTTGGTAGGATTGCCTGTTGGGGCATTCTTCCAACTGAAATTCGGGTGGTTCTTCCAACTCTCATTGTATGTATTACCTACTGGTCCATTGAAGGGCCGTTGATAACCATATGTGGCATTGGCTGTCTCTTGCAACACTTCCTTAAATGCAGGAATTGTGGGACAATCTTGCGTAGCGTGTAAGTCGGTGAGACAAATCCCACATGTGGTTTCAACAGCTTCCTTGGACTTGGAAACTCCATTTTTGCTAAGTTCCATGGCCTCAACCTTCCTTGTGAGGTTGGCTATCCTTGCATTTACGTCGTCTTCCTCTTTAAGGACATATATCCCTCCTTTCTCTTGAGTAGGCTTGGGGTTCTTGGGTTTATCCGAGGTGTCCCAAGATTGGGCATTTTCAGCCAACATGTCCAAGTAACTCCAAGCATCATCTGGATTTTTACTCATAAACTCGCCATTGCACATCATTTCCACAAATTGGCGCATATTAGGACTTAATCCATCATTGAAAAAATTTATAATTCGCCAACTCTCATAGCCATGATGTGGGCAAGCAAGCAGGAGTTCCTTAAATCTTTCCCAACATTGAAAGAATGATTCACCCTCTTTTGCTGAGAAATTCATTATGGCCCTTCGAAGAGTGTTTGTCTTATGAGCTGGGAAGAACTTTTTCAAGAATTCCCGGTTCATCTCAACCCATGACCTAATCGAATATGGTCTAAGAGAGTGAAGCCAATCTTTGGCTCTTTCTTTCAAGGTGAAGGGAAAAAGTTTAAGTCTGATTGTATCCCCAGAAACATTGGGATAATGCAAGGTGGCCAACACTTCTTCGAATTCTTGCAAGTGTAAGTATGGGCGGTCAGAGTCTAGCCCATGGAATTTAGGTAAAAGTTGGATTACTCCCGGTTTTATGTCAAGGGTCCCACCGTTAGCTGGTAGAACTATGCAAGAAGGTGTAATTGTACGAGCAGGTTGTAGGTAATCCCGTAGTGATCTCATTGGAGGAACGTTATGTACCTCATTCTCTCCTACTCCTTCCTGATTTGCGTTTGTGGTTGGAGTAGGGGGTGGAGGATTCCTTAAGGGTGTTTGCTCCATACTCCCTAAACTTTCACAATGCTCTTGATAATTCCGGACTCGTCTATGGACTGACAATGGTCCAACTAAACCACCTTCAGATTGGAGACGATTTGAATGGTTACGTTCCCAACGGGACATAAACCACTCAATCAGAAATCAAAACTAATCTTAACCTAGAAAACTGCAATCTGAAAATTCTAAAAACTAAGTTAGAAAGGTATCACCTGATGCGCTTAAACTGAAAGAAGAATTCCTACAAAACAGAAAACTTTGTTAGTTCTAAGAAAAATCAGAAAAACCTATCTACTTCTACAGCCACTGAAACTATTTGAAAACTATTATCTAATTTCCCCGGCAACGGCGCCAAAAACTTGTTCGCTCGCCTCAAGTGTAAGGCTGCGATGTAGTAATAAATCTCGGTAAGACCGAGGTCGATCCACAGGGAAAAAGTAACAGCTTCCTAATTACTCCAGCAACTCAGTTAATAGAACAAATTCAATTTCAATAGGATGTTTAATCAAAACAGTAACTTAATGAAAAATCAGAGATATAATGTACTAAGGCTTCAAGGATCCACTTGTAGCAATCCTATGTTACTTCAGTCAATCCAAGTAGAGAACACAACTAGATTCGAAGTCCTATCTCTCATCTAGTTGGAAAGTAAAGCATTCACACACATTCATCCAATTCAAGTTGAACTTCCAAGTTCAAGTCCATTCAATCAATGTAGAATTCAAATTCATAGCCTGCGGAGTAACAGCCATGCCTATGGACTATGGCCTGCTCAAGGATTACTACAATTCGAATCTAAACAAGCAACCTGTGATAATCTCAGAGAATTAAAAGGAATTCATGTCCGGAGCACATGAACTCAGATAAGACATCTCAAACTACCACCTATTGGACTGAAACATAAGAAAAATCCAACTTTGAATTAAAAGTACTTGAATCAAACTGAAATTAACATAGAACTGGCTACAAGCTTCACCTCTCAGCCTTAGCTGAGAGGTTTTAGCCGAGCATAGTCATGCTACAACTAAAAACTCGAAAATAAAGCATAAAACTAGAAAAACCCGAAGATAGATGTTGCAGACGCTCCACAGTCGCCTTCAGCCTCCAAACTCACGTTCCTTCTCTTCTCTGATGCCTTAGGGAGAGCCCCTAGGTGGCCTTTTATAGCAACAATCCCCCCTTGCGTCGGATTCTGCGAAAGCCTTCGCATTGCGCAGCAATTTTCGGAGTCCCAATTTAGAAAGGAGACTTCTTACGCAGGGCCGACCGGTCGTGACCGGTCGGCCTGGCTTTTCAATTACTCCAGAAAGCTCAGCCGACCGGTCATGACCGGTCGGCGTGGGTTTTCAATTGTTCCAGCGTGCATGCCCGACCGGTCATGACCGGTCGGGCTGCTTCTCCTTCATCCAGTGCCTATGGCCGACCGGTCATGACCGGTCGGCCCCAATGCAATGTGTCCAGTCTTCCTGGCCGACCGGTCAAGACCGGTCGGCCTCCTTCCATTTACATCTTATATGTGGCTGACCGGTCGGACGACCGGTCAGCCTTGGTTTTTCTTCCACTTTTTCTTCTTTTCTTCATTCTCTTTTCTCCCTTTTTCTTCTTCTTTCTTTAATCCATCCTAGGACTTCATGCAATGTCTTCAAATACATTCTTTTGGCTCCAATTTAATGAAATCCACTCTCATCCCTACAATCACAGAAACACGTGTTAGATGGGTCTTTAAATCGTGAAAATCATGCAAACCATGTCATGTAATGGGCAATGCAATGTATAAATTGGAGGTTCAACAGTGATCCAGTCTGTTACGCAATCTGTTAGGATTACTACTGATTTTAGGGGATAAGATGCTTATCTTGTTAATCCTCAGGTAAGGGGATAACCTAAACCTTCCAGACGTCTAGCTGATTATGTCTCTTTGATGGATATGCTCGAAACTATGAATAAAAACAAGACAAAACCGGCCTATATGGGCTACTGATACTATGAGACGAGAGACGTCCTTGCTAGAGACCAGAGACCAGGACCGTTCATATGTCGAGAGCTACCCATATGAGGAGGCTGCTCATATCAGGAGTGCTCGTATTTTTAGGATGCGACCCCTTTCGACGAGCACGAGCCGAGCTGCTTGCATTTTGGGATGGGACCCCTTCGACGAGCATGAGCCGAGCTCCTCGCATTTTGGGATGCGACCCCTTCAACGAGCACGAGCCGAGCTGCTCGCATTTTGGGATGCGACCCCTTTCAACGAGCACGAGCCGAGCTGCTCGCATTTTGGGATGCGACCCCTTCAACGAGCACGAGCCGAGCTGCTCGCATTTTGTGATGCAACCCCTTTCAACGAGCACGAGCCGAGCTACTCGCATTTTGGGATGCGATCGTGATTCCTCTTGATCATTCTTTGATCACATCTCTTAGAAGGCCAAATTTGTCTATAACAACTGCCCCCCAAACCCTTGGCGTTTGAGGAGCTATGCCAAGGGTTTTGTTTGTATATGTAGCCGTTTGCTGGGAAAGAATCGCGCATGAGTTATCTGACGTGATTCTGCATTTATGGTGGCCAGCTTTACGCAGCTTTTCAACCGTAAGAGGTGAAGCGTCGCTTGCCACGTGTCTCCGTAATTAATGTTGCACCCGTTTGTCTATCGTGCCAGATGAGAAGCCGCCGTGTGTCAACCAAATCAAACGAAATGATTGCGTATAAATATCGAATCCTGCAGGGTTTTCTCCATTTTTCGAACTTAAGCTGCAGGAGAGTTCTTCTTTCTTTGTTTTTCGGTGCAAACCTCTTCGCTGAGGTAGTCTTTCTTCCCATTCTCCTTTTCTCCTATCTTGCTTTTTCTTTTACAATGGCGGGGGTTTCAGATGAAGAGGTTGTCCCTCTGGGAGTACCCCCGATTCATCCGAATCCAACAATGCTAGAGTACCGGCCAGGAGGTATTCTGCCGCGGGTTATTCCTCAATAATGATGGAAGAAAAGCTCTCTAGCCTTTGGGAGAGATATCGGGTCCCGGACTTCATGACTTTCAGGTTACCGGGGAGGGGGGAGACGGCCGATGCACCGCCACCAGGCTGTGTAGCCTTTTACGAGTATTTTTTCAAAGTCGGTGTGCGTCTTCCCCTTCACCCTTTCAACCGAAATTTCCTACGCGCTTATAAGATTGCCCCCGGCCAACTTATCGTAAACGGCTGACGAGTGCTTATAACTGCTTTCGTTCTCTGGAATCAAGTAGGTAACGACGAGTTAACTGCTGAGGAGTTTCTGAGGTTATTCCAGCTAAAAAGGGCCCCAACTAGCGAGGGTTGGTATTACCTCTGTTTCTGGCACCGAAACAACTTTATTCTGGGAAACCCCTCCTCCAATTGCCCTGGATGGAGGAAAAAATGGTTTTACGTCTCCGGCAACTGGGAGTCCGAGGTGGGCTCAGACCCCAAAGGCCATAATGTTAACCGCTACTTTGGCGAAGGTGGGTTAAGTTTTTGCCCGTTTGTCTGAAAGAAACAAAAGAACTTTGCTCTGTTTTGACTAACGTGTCTTCTCTTTTTTCCTGTAGGCATTTCGACTGGTGTGAGGCCAAACTTGCGAGGAGGACTTAACGAAAAGTTAGTAAGGGTCTCCAAGCTCCCAGCAGCTGCACGCAACGTTAACGTTGCCTTAGACCCACGTCACCTCTGTGCCGCGGGCTTGATTTCTCGAGAGGAAATGGTGAACGTAGGCGACAAGAGGGGGGCATTGGGGATGCTTCCCCGTCTGAAGGGTGCGGCCTCGAAGAGGCAAAAGAAGTCGGAGGCTGGTCCTTCAGTCGTGCCTGCTCCAGCAGAAGGGTCTGCTCACGGCGCACAGCCGCGTGTTGCTGCACCAGGGGGGGGGGGGGGGGGGGGGGGGGAGGGTTGCCATGACCTCTCGCACGACCGTGACCCCTCCGGCTACTGCGACCCCTCCGGCTGGCACCCGTAGCCAGTCGGTAATCGAAGTTGTTGATAATTCGTCGAAAGGCGATCGAAGGGGGGGAGGCCTCCCTTAAAAGGGGACAGCATGCGACCCTACTGCTGCTCACGAATTAGTGACTGTTCACTCCCCAAGTGTAGGGTTGCGAAGTAGTAATAATTCAAAAAGATCGAGTATCGTTCCCACAGAGATTTATGAATGGGTATTCTCAGATTTTGTCTAAACCAACTACTAATTAAGATTTTATTAAGAACTAAAGCTAGAAAATAATGATTTGGGTTTAAATAGTGAATGTGTAAGGTAATATCAATCTAAAAAGGCACTAGATCGCCAAGGATCCACTTTTGATAAGTTCCAATGCATCAACACAACTAGATCTCACATAACTCAATCGGAATCGAATTCATATCTCTATCCGATCGGAATATAGAGCGGTTCAATCAACAATTATCTAAAATAGTTGCTCATTCATTGATTCGATTCCCACAATAATACTCAGGCCTTGGGCACACTCAATTGTGTAGGCCAAGCCTCTTTCCAATCTAGTTGAGATTCACAGCCATAGCTTTCATCAAATCCTGTCACTAGACTTGATTACAACTAATGATTAGAACTCTAATTAAATTAAAATTAATCAACAAACAGCTATTTCAGATTATAATAAAAAGATAAGAACTTTAGTTGAATAAGTTCCCACATGAAGATCGGGCCATTGTACACAAGGCAATCAAAGGGTCTACCATGCCCGGAGTCGATGATAGATCAATGAACTACACAAGCATAAACAATGCTCAGAAGGTAAGCTACCAAGCTTAGAATCACTAAGAATCACATGAGCCCGGAGTCATCAAGAGATCAAAGTAAAACCAAACTAGTACTTGATTCAAACTCATATTGAACTAAAATTCTTTAATTAAAACATAAAAGGAAACTTAGGTTGCATCAATCCATCAAAAACAAATCAAAAGCTTCACCTCTTAGCCCTAGCTAAGAGGTTTTAGTTCATCTCTAACATCCTTGAACTAGAAGCCTCAAAAACATAAAAAACTACTAAAACAGGAAGAAAACTAAGAAAACTTGAAGTAGAATCCGTCTCCTAAGAAATCCCCACGTCCTAGCATGCTCTAGTATGAAGGGAAGAAGTCCTTTTATAGCTTGGAGGTGTCCATTGCGTAAGAAACTTCCAGATTGCGCAAGGAATTACGCACTTGCGCAGAGAATTTCGACGCCTGATTTAGAAGCTGCTGTTTACGCAGGTACGACCGGTCGGACTGGCCTGGCCGACCGGTCACGACCGGTCGGTCTTGTCTGAAAAAGTGTCCAGCAAGTTCTGTATTTCCTGTTGAATGCACGACCGGTCGCACGACCGGTCTGAGTGATGCACGACCGGTCTCAACTGGTCCAGTGAGGTTTTACATTGTGGAATCTTCTGTTGAGTGGCCAGACCGGTTGGACGACCGGTCTTGGCTATGGACGACCGGTCTTGAGTAGCTTTTCTCAGTCTTCTTTTCTTTTCTCCTTTGCATCTTTCTTCTACCCTTTCATGCTTGGTCCAGTGGTCTTCAATGCTTATAAAACGCTCTATTTAGCCTTCAATTGATAGATCATCTCTCTTATTCCTACAATCACAAGTCCATGCATTAGATTAGTCTTTAAATCATGAAACCATGCATAATGAGTGATGAATTGGGGTTAGAATATGCACAATTAAGAGCTCAACACACCCCCCAACCAGCATTTTGCTAGTCCAGAGCAAAACATGCGTGAAACAAGTTTCATTCTCCAAACCCAACTCTCCTCTAGAAACGATTCTTCTATACATTCCAAGACATACAAGCGTAAAAATCAGAAAAATTAGCTGATAGAGGTTGAAGCCTTAAACTCTCAGAACATAATAAGTGTTTATATGAAATTCCCGCTGATTGATTGATAAATAGAAGAACTTAAACAAATTCAACCTGGTGTGCATAGTGAAAGTTCATCTCATGAGTTTCCGGGATTATCTTCTTCATAAATCAACTCAACTATAGATCTCAAGGTGCATAGAGCAACAACAAGCCTATGACAGGAATTTGCCTTACCGTCCTTCCGACGACTTTCACACTACGTCCTATTTCCGGCTTTGGTTACGGGTAGACCATCCCCCGGTTGGTAGTAGGTAGCCCTAATCGGAATTTTCCACCATTTTCCATCATTCCCAATTTCATCCTTCCTTTTCTTTTTCTTTTGCATTAGATAGGATTTTTAGAAATCCATATCTTTCGTTATTTTCCCATGGACAAGGATGGACAAAGTACCCAGGCTTGGTTTCTCAACACCTCAAATCAAAGTCTAGCTAATCCATAAATCACATAATCCTTTCAAATCATGAAAATCGTGTAATGTGAACTAGGTGCAAAAGGTGTTCAAATTTTCTATTAATCATAAAAATAGGTGAATTCACATATAAAACCATTATATTAAGAGAAATTCAAAGCTTGCAACATCCCTCACTTCGTATCTCCTTTTCTTATACTTATATCATCTCGATTGCATAGAATCAAAGATTTCTAAAAGAGTTTTAGATTTTAGAAAAATTGAAAAATTTCTACATCATTGCTCGAAATGTCACAAAAACTAGCAGATTCATCTAAGGAATCTCTCTCACCCCCCAACCAAAGCTTTACATTGTCCTCAATGTAAGAATGTATACAATGAATGCAACACATGAGAGCAATGCCAAAAGAAAAAGAGAGTGAGAAAGGGAGATATCACCTGAAGCATATATTTCATGGCAAGATTAGCTTTTGGAGATGGATTACTTCACAACTAATTCAACTATCAAAGTAAATCCTAATGGGAAAGCATTCTAAAAAATATCCTCCGTCAGACTAGGAGGTTAATCCCAACAACTCATCCAAAAGCATAAAGTCAAGCAGAATCATTAGATGGATCAAAAGGTTTTGCAGTAACGTCATCCAATATCCTGCTTTACAATATACATGTGTGTAATTGATCCAGATAACCCAATGAAAATCCCAAAAAGGAATTTCAGCGGGTTCCTTAATATTTTCACCACATGTATAAGAGGGGACGTCATCATATTTATTAGAAAAAATATGTCTCCATTCAGATTTTCCTGAGCATTGGTATTGTAAATATGGATCATCCCAGGGTTGGTAGAGTTTGGTATGCATGATCCACAAAGGTGTGGAAATATGAATTGATTTCTCAACACAAAAAGGTATTGTTTCCACATCCTTCTCTCGGCTAACGTCATATGCCGATACCGACTCGAAAAGTGTGACCATATCCCTTATCATAACATCGTTCTCATCAAGGGAGTAACTCATATCTTCATCTAAGTGACAGGAGTAAAAAGGTGAGAGGGACTCATCTTACACAATGGAATTGATCATGTTTATTTCATGGACCTCCTCATCTTCATCCTCTTGTTGGTTGTCAATATTGAAAGCATTCAACTCAATCGTCATATTGCCAAAAGACATTTGTATGACCCCACTCCTACAATTGATGATAGCGTTTGATGTAGCTAGGAATGGACGACCAAGTATGACAGGAATTTGGGGGCCAATATTAACCATGGGTCGTGTGTCCAAGACAATAAAGTCCATCGGGTAGTAGACTTTGTCAACTTGGACAAGGACGTCCTCAATCACCCCTCTCAGAATACAAACCGATCGGTCAGCAAGTTGTAATGTGGTTTTGGTGGGTTTTAATTCACCTAAACCCAATTGTTCATAGACCGAAAATGGAATTAAGTTTACACTTGCCCCTAGATCAAGTAGAGCATGTTTCACCCGGTAGTCTCCAATCACACATGATATTGTTGGACAACCGGGATCTTTGTATTTCTTGGGCATCCCGTGGTTGATAATGGCACTTACATTCTCTGTCAAAAATGCCTTCTTTTACACATGTATTTTTCTTTTAACCGTGCAAAGGTCTTTTAAAAATTTAGCATATGACGGTATTTGTTTAATTGCGTCCAACAATGGGATGTTGATTTTGACTTGCTTGAAAACCTCCAAAAATTCCTGATATTTATCTTGAGGTTTGGCTGCAATCAAGCGTTGGGGGAATGGAGCAACGGGCCTATATTATTTCAATGGCTCTTTTTCATTCATGGCGGTGCTAGGTCCATCATCCTCTTTGGAAGATACCGGATCATTAGGTGTTGAAACCTTCACCGGATCAGATTTTTCAATAATTTTACCACTTCTAAGAGTGGTGATGGCCTTAGCATGTTCCATGTGTTGGTTAGAAGAACTAGGCACGCTTATTTCGCATTGTGGTTTTGGATTTGGTATGGGTTGGGCTGGAAGAATCCCTTCCCTTGCGTTTAAGCGAGCCTTGATTTCCTCCACCGAATTTTTAAGCTCAAGCATTATCGTATGGTTGGATTGATTTATTTGAGCTTGACCTTCCATGAATGCTTTCAAAGTATCCTCTATAGGCATTTGAGGTGGGGCCATAGGAATTTGCATTGTGGGCCCCCTTTGAGGATTATTTTGATTAGCCGTGTTTCCATTCGCCCAATTGAAGTTAGGGTTGTTTCTCCAACTAGAATTGTTCGTGTTTGAATTTGGAGTATTAAAAGGTCGTTGATAACTATTCAAAGCATTCGATTGTTCAAATAAAATTTCTCGAAACGCATAGATTGTTGGACAATCCGGCGTTTGATGCACATTGGAAGCACAAATACCACAAATAGTTTCAACAGCCCCCCTTTGTTGGGTTGTGTCCACTTTCTTTAGTTCCATCTCCTCGACCTTTCGTGTGAGTTTAGCCACTCTAAAACCTAGATCATCTTGCTCATTTAAAACATAAATTTCTCCCTTTTCCTTGGCTTGGGGTTGTTTTGAACTTGTTGGCTTAGATGTATCCCATGCTTGTGTGTTTTCAGCCAACATGTCAAAATAATCCCAAGCTTCCTCCGTTTCCTTGTTCATGAACTCCCCATTGCACATCATCTCCACAAATTGGTGCATGGTTGAGTTTAATCCATCGTAGAAGAAACTAATCAACCTCCACCGTTCATAGCCATGATGTGGGCATGCGTTTAATAGCTCATTATATCTTTCCCAACATTGGAAAAAGGTTTCTTCTTCTTTTTGGGCGAAGTTCATTATGGCCCTTCTTAGTGCATTGGTTCGATGAGTAGGGAAGTTTTTTTAAGAAACTCCCTAGTCATCTCAACCCATGTCCCAATAGACCTTGGCCTTAAGGAATGTAGCCATGATTTGGCCTTCTCTTTCAAAGAAAAAGGGAACAATTTAAGTTTTATAGTATCCTTGGTCACATTGTCATAGTTTATTGTGGCAATAACCTCTTCGAACTCCTTAATGTGTAGATACGCGCTCTCAGAGTTGAGTCCATGGAATCTAGGAAGAAGTTGGATCATCCCCGGTTTAAAATCAATATTTCCAACATTGTGAGGGAAAATTATGCAAGAGGGAGTACTTGTCCTAGCTGGTTGTAAATAGTTACGTAAAGTTCTAGGTTGAGGTACATCCCCCACTTCATTCTCATCCAATTCAGTAAGGTTTGGGGCTTGATTTTGATGTTGATTAGCCCCTTGATTTGGTTGATTTTCAGCCATCTCTCTAGTAATTTCAGGAAAATTATGACGTTTTCTAGCATGAGGCTCTTTATCAATCCCTTCAACAATTACTCCGCTACGATTGAGTCGGTTATTAGAATCCCAAGCCCAATGTGGCATGCAAATCCAAAAAGAATGAAACAAAAAGGAAAAAGAATTCTTCCTTCCTTTCTTTACTCTTCTCTAAGACTGAAGCACAAGGTGTCTTGCAATGGCTAAGCCAGAAGCAAGGATAGAGGCCGATTTCTCCTGGTCAATAGGGGTTCAGAGAACTCCCCACCCACTCTTTGAGTCTTTTGAGAAAAGTGCAGAAAAAGATGAAAGAGGAATAAGATTGTGAAGAGAAATCTCTGAGCACAAGGTGATCCAAGACGGCAGAGTCGACTAATAGGAATCCAGGCGGCTCAAGGCCAACCTATCAGAGATCCAAAAGGAGTCTCCACCCACTTTACAAGAGATGAATATGGTAGGAACGAGTAGGAGAAGAAGAAGAGTAAGGTTAGAACGATGGAACCTGATTTGTGACTTAAGATGCCTCCTTCTTCTTCCACTTCCTAAAAATCCCTAAATTAGATCTATGTTAGAATCCTGCAAAATCAAAACAAAGTAAGTTAGTATTTAGAAGAAAACCCACCCTAGAAAGAAAAACAAATCCTAAATCTATCTTAACACAATCTTAACTAAAAGCTATCTTAGAAAATTCTAAAAATACCGCATAGAAATCCCCGGCAGCGACGCCAAAAACTTGTTCACTCCCCAAGTGTAGGGTTGTGAAGTTGTAATAATTCGAAAAGACCGAGTATCGTTCCCACAGAGATTTATGAATGGGTATTCTCAGATTTTGTCCAAAACAACTACTAATTAAGATTTTATTAAGAACTAAAGCTAGAAAATAATGATTTGGGTTTAAATAGTGAATGTATAAGGTAATATCAATCTAAAAAGGCACTAGAGCGCCAAGGATCCACTTTTGATAAGTTTCAATGCATCAACACAACTAGATCTCACATAACTCAATCGGAATTGAATTCATATCTCCATCCGATCGGAATATAGAGCGGTTCAATCAACAATTATCTAAAACAGTTGCTCATTCATTGATTCGATTCCCACAACAATACTCAGGCCTTGGGCACACTCAATTGTGTAGGCCAAGCCTCTTTCCAATCTAGTTGAGATTCACAGCCATAGCTTTCATCAAATCCTGTCACTAGACTTGATTACAACTAATGATTAGAACTCTAATTAAATTAAAATTAATCAACAAACAGCTATTTCAGATTATAATAAAAAGATAAGAACTTTAGTTGAATAAGTTCCCACATAAAGATCGGGCCATTGTACACAAGGCAATCAAAGGGTCTACCATGCCCGGAGTCGATAATAGATCAATGAACCACACAAGCATAAACAATGCTCAGAAGGTAAGCTACCAAGCTTAGAATTAATAAGAATCACATGAGCCCGGAGTCATCAAGAGATCAAAGTAAAACCAAACTAGTACTTGATTCCAACTCATATTGAATTAAAATTCTTTAATTAAAACATAAAAGGAAACCTAAGTTGCATCAATCCATCAAAAACAAATCAAAAGCTTCACCTCTTAGCCCTAGTTAAGAGGTTTTAGTTCATCTCTAACATCCTTGAACTAGAAGCCTCAAAAATATAAAAAACTATTAAAACAGGAAGAAAACCAAGAAAACTTGAAGTAGAATCCGTCTCCTAAGCAATCCCCAGTCCTAGCATGCTCTAGTATGAAGGGAAGAAGTCCTTTTATAGCTTGGAGGTGTCCATTGTGTAAGAAACTTCCAGATTGCTCAAGGAATTACGCACTTGCGCAGAGAATTTCGGCGCCTGATTTAGAAGTTGCTGTTTACGCAGGTACGACCGGTCGCACGACCTGTCGGACTGGCCTGGCCGACCGGTCACGACCGGTCGGTCTTGTCTGAAAAAGTGTCCAGCGAGTTCTGTATTTCCTGTTGAACGCACGACCGGTCTGAGTGATGCACGACCGGTCTCAACTGGTCCAGTGAGGTTTTACATTGTGGAATCTTCTGTTAAGTGGCCAGACCGGTCGGACGACCGGTCTTGGCTATGGATGACCGGTCGGACGACCGGTCTTGAGTAGCTTTTCTCAGTCTTCTTTTCTTTTCTCCTTTGCATCTTTCTTCTACCCTTTCATGCTTGGTCCAGTGGTCTTCAATGCTTATAAAACGCTCTATTTAGCCTTCAATTGATAGATCATCTCTCTTATTCCTACAATCACAAATCCATGCATTAGATTAGTCTTTAAATCATGAAACCATGCATAATGAGTGATGAATTGGGGTTAGAATATGCACAATTAAGAGCTCAACAGTGACACCCGCCTCGGGTGTTGCGAATGCTCGTGAGGCGGGCTCCAATGAGATGGTTATAGCCCAACTCTCTGGGTCGGGAGTTTTTGTTATCCCATCACAATTGCACCCAAGATGCGAGTTTATGTTCGATAACATCTCCCCCAACTCCTTCGGGGGCCTCCCTGATCCAAGCCCAGAGGCTCTTTCTGCTGATATCGGGGTGAGATTGCTTCAGGTAACAACTATTTTCTCGTCTATCATTTTCTCTTTGGGTTAATAGTGTGGTGGGCCACTCTAATTCTTCTTTCTTTGTTTATATCAGAGTCTGGATCTCACGCTTCGTGTCAGACGCGACATTAAAGTAGCCCGCCGCACCGTTGAAGATGCGAAAAGGAAGAAAAAGACGATGGAGGCCGAAGTCCAAGGAAGGGACCGCCTGGTGAAGGCCCTGGAAGCCCAAATCGCCAAGTTAGATGAGGAAAAGCAAATTCTCCTCATCAAGATCCAGGCCATGACTGATCGCTTTTAGTCAATGGACCTTCAACTCGCGAAGCTCCAAGAACTCCATGCCAAAAGTGAGAGAGAGAAGGAGATTTTCCGCCAGGACAAGATCCGCCTCGAGGAGCAGCTCAAGGATTCTCGGGCTAAGCTCGAGGAGGCCAAGAAGACACTCAATTAGCTGAAGGATGATTCCATTCACTGGAAGGAGGAGCGAGTGGCTCTTGTCAAGATGGTATCTGACGAAGGCCCTCTTGCAGTTTAGGAGTTTCGAACCTCTCAACTCTACGACGAGGAGCGCTATGAAGCGTATATCGCTCATCGCGATTTTACGGTCAGGGTTATGCAGCAGATTGCTCTGTCTTTCAACTTTGAGGAGTTTGAGAGGGTGGCTTTCGAGGTCGCTGCTAGAGAGCGAGTTGCGGCTGAGAATGACGTCACTGGAGTTACAGATGCCACGCCTGCTCCCGAGATCGGTCCTGAAGCTGAGAGCCGCGAGCCTACTCAAGATGGGGATGACCAGTCTTAAAGTCGTTGTCCGCCTTCCTTTATTTTGTGTGTTTTTGTATTTTGAGAAGACATTGTCTATGTAACTGACTTGACCTTTTAATCAATTATAATGAAACTTCTCTTTTCTTCAATGTTGTGTACTTTTTCTAGCTTTTTCGCCCTGTGTCGATCGTATGTTGACCATTCGTATTACTAACTCATGAAAAAAATGAATTAGACTCAATCCGGGGGTCGCGTGACCATGTCCACATTGAGATAGACTGGTCTATCGATCGAGATTTTGTTTCTACCAAGGGTAGAAGATTGGTCAAGGGAACATGTATGTTCTCTTCAGGGCTATTTTTTATCCATAAAATGGAAAAGCAACCAACAAGAATGATTTTAACTCTACTAAGGGTAGGCAATTGGCCAAGAGAATGTGTGTATTCTCTTCGGGGCTATTCGAGTCCAATTGAATGGAGTAGCGACCAAAAAGAATGACTTTTATTCTTATTCATTCAAATGTTCGGAATTACATCGAATTAAGGAAAATACCATAATAAGTGTTTCACATGCCAAGGGTGACGTACGGGTCTTCCCTGCATATCTTTAAGGTAATAAGTACCGGGTCACACAATTTTGATGACTCAGTACGGGCCTTCCCAATTCGGGTCCAACGAACGAGTAGGAGCTCCGAGGTTCTGTCTAAGGACCAAATCACCGAGCTGGAAAGCTCTAGGCCGAACTTTAGCGTTTCGGTAACGAGCAATGCGCTGCTGATACGCTGCTGCTCGCATCTGGGAGGCATTTCTCCGTTCTTCCAAGAGATCGAGATGAAGTTGAAGGCCTTCATGATTACAAGTGGGATCATACTGCTCGACTCGATACGAGGGTACTTGAACTTCAATTGGTACTACTGCGTCGGT
This sequence comes from Liriodendron chinense, assembly GCA_003013855.2. Lineage (NCBI taxonomy): Eukaryota > Viridiplantae > Streptophyta > Magnoliopsida > Magnoliales > Magnoliaceae > Liriodendron > Liriodendron chinense. Next base: position 4,313,958 of record ML058397.1, on the reverse strand, counting down.
ACCGAATGCCAAGGAGAAAGGAGTTTCGCCTGTAGACGTGCGAGTCGTAGTTCTATATGCCCACAAGACTTCTGGCAGGAGTTCTGGCCACATGCCTTTACATTCACCGAGCTTGGTTTTTAAATGATGCTTGATGATTTTATTCACCGCTTCAACTTGCCCATTTGCTTGAGGATGATATGGAGAGGTGCGGATATTGCGTATCTTCCATTTTTCGCAAAATCCATCGAAAGTAGCATTGTCGAATTGCTTTCCATTGTCGGTGATTATAGTATGGGGGAGTCCATAACGGCATATGATATTTCTCCAGACGAACTTAGTGGTCTGTTTCTCAGTAATTCTGGCTAATGGCTTCGCCTCGGCCCATTTGGTGAAATAATTGACCCCCACGATAGTGAACCTATTTTGTCCTTTTCCGGTAGGCAAGGGCCTGATGATATCAACCCCCCATTGAGCGAAGGGCCAAGGGCTATCAATTGGCGTCATTTACTCGGACGGGATATGGGGTATAGGCGAATATCGCTGACACTTGTCACAATTTTTAGATAATTCAATTGCATCTGCCTTCATAGTGGGCCAATATTATCCTTGCCTCATCGCCTTGTATGCTAGAGATCGTCCCCTTGGGTGGTTACCACATGCCCCCCGGTGTATTTCATCTAGAACACGATGTGCTTCTTCTGGGTGAAGACACCTTAAATAGGGTAAAGAAAAACACTTGCGTAATAACATTCCATTTTGTAAAGTATACCTGGCAGCTCGATAGCGGATTTGTCGTGCGGATTTTTTGTTATCCGGAAGATCTCCATCCCTGAGATAAAGGAGAATGGGGTCCATCCAACACGGAGAGGGATGTACCATAATCACCTGCTCAAGAGTTGCATGGTCGATACTCGGGCTCTGAAGGTGCTCGATGGGAATTGAATGTGATAACTCAGATTCTGGTGCCGAGGCGAGTTTTGCCAAAGAATCAGCGAGTTTGTTCTTCTCGCGAGGGATGTGGATTATTTCATAATTCTTCAGCTTTGCGAGCAGGATGAGCACTCGAGATTTGTATAAGGCCATCCTTTCTTCTTTTGCTTCGAATTTGCCGAGTACCTGATTGACTATGAGCTGAGAGTCACTGTGAATGAGTAGATTCTGAATTGAGAGGACGTTTGTTAGTTCGAGGCCAATGACCAAAGCCTCGTATTCTGCTTCATTATTCGAGATGCGAGAATCGAAATGTAAAGCGTATTGGAAATGCGACCCGTCTGGAGCGACTAAAATTAGGTGCGCTCCGCTGCCGGTGGCCCATGAGGACTCGTCCACGAAGAGTGACCAAGATAGCTGGTCGCTGATCGCAGCATTATCGTCAGGAGAGGAGTATGTGAATTTGGCGATGAAGTCATCCACGGCCTGGCCCTTGATTGCGGTTCTGGGGTAGAACGAAATATCGTGCTCACTGATCTCGATCGCCCATTTGGTTAATCGTCCTGAAGCCTCGGGTTTTTGAAGGACCTGTCGTAATGGATGATTTGTTGGCACTAATATAGCATGGGCCTGGAAGTATGGTCGTAGTTTTCGGGCAGCCGTGACTAAAGCAAGGGCTAACTTCTCCATATCAGAATACCGGATTTCAGCGTCCACCATTGCTCGACTGATATAATAAACGGGCCTTTGTATCCCGAAATCTTCTCTTATTAAAGCGGCGCTAACGGCCGTGGAAGACACAGAAAAATAAAGGATGAGTTGCTTGTGTGCCACAGGTTTAGATAAAACTGGGGGTGCACTCATATATAGCTTCAGTTGTTGAAAAGCTTCTTCGCATTGTGGTGTCCACTCCCAATCAGATTTGGTTGTAGCTCGGAGGAGCTTGAAGAAGGGTAAGCACTTGTCGGAGGCCCGCGAGATGAACCTATTTAACGATGCAATGCGACCAGCCAGACGTTGGACGTCCTTGAGAGTGGCCGGGGACTTCATTTCAATCAATGCTTTTATTTTTTCGGGATTCGCCTCGATTCCTCGTTGGCCGACCATAAATCCCATAAATTTTCCAGCAGACAATCCGAACGCACATTTTTCTGATTTAATTTCATCCGATACTTCCTCATTAAGTCAAAGGCTCCTCGAAGATCTGCAAGGTGGTCACTTCCTACAACGCTTTTCACGAGCATGTCGTCGACATAAACCTCCATATTCCTGCCGATTTACGCGACGAATATTTTATTGACGAGGCGCTGATAGGTGGCCCTTGCATTTTAAGACCAAAAGGCATTACCTAGCAGCAATATAAGTGTTGGGGCTCAAATTTGCACCCATTGTAAAGCGACATCCCATGGTCTAGTGGCAATGATTTGGATAAGTTTCGAGGCCGGGAAAGCCCTGAAAATGCCTGCACAACCCTGATCACTTGGTAGCAACCAAAATTCGTAAACAGCATTTCGGAGCGGAACTGGACATGCTCTTCGATGCCAAATGATCCGAAATGTCCTAAAACCCTTACCCTGCAAGTTTCAAAGTTATCCGGTGCATATATTTACTTGCGCACCTCGAAATGTGTTTCGTCCCTGCTCGGAGCTGACTAAAAGGGTCCGTAAGCCTACAGCTACCATTTCAGAGCGGAACTGGACATGCTCTTCAATGCCAAATGATCCAAAATGTCCTAAAACCCTTAACCTGCAAGTTTTAAAGTCATCCGGTGCATATTTTTACCTACGCACCTCGAAATGCGTTTCATCCCCGTTTGGAGCTGACCAAAACGGCCCGAAAGCCTACAGGTACCATTTCGGGCTGGAATCAGACATGCGGATTACCGCCAAATGATTCGGAATGCCCGGAAAACCTTAAGTAGCAAGTTTGAAGTCATTGCGTGCATATTTCCACATGCATTCGTTCACTCTCTCTCCACATGCATTTGTTCACTCTCTCTCCACATGCGAATGTCTTAAGGAAACATGCATTAACTCTCTCACCACATGCGCGTGAGAGCTCTCTCTCTCTCTCTCTCTCTCTCTCTCCCTTTTCAATATTCTAAATAAAATAAAAAATTACAAAAATCATGAAAATATGCTAAGTGGGGCCACATGCGGCCAAAACAGAGGCCACATGCGCCCATACCAGTGGCACATGCGCCCATGCTATGCCACATGCGCCTGGTGCATGGGGACATGCGCATGATCCCCACAACATGCGCATGACTCGTCTCTCCAGAATATTTCCATGCGCATGCCCTCCATCTTGCAAACCACATGCGCCCGGTACCCGAGTAGCTACCCGATTAAGTGCTATAAATACCCCACTCACTTGTTGAGAAAGAGAGAGGCTTCATTATCTGGAAAGGATCGGTAAAGCAAGGTAAAATCCTTGCCGGAATCCTCAGTCGACTATCAACATGCACTGGCTTTTTCCCAACATGCACTGGCTTTTTCCCAACATGCGCCGGCTTTTCTGGCCGAAAAATTTCGAAATCCGCTAAGTCTGGGAGGGACATGCGCCCACTCCATAGGTCCAGGCGCATGTGCACTGCCACATGCACCTGGAACACCTCTACTTCATCCGTTTTTTGTGCAAAATGGGCACATGCGCCCGGATGACGACCACATGCGCCCGGATGATGACCACATGCGCTTGACAGATGACGCAATACCACATGCACTTGTAAAATGGTCACATGCGCTTGAAAAATAGGCACATACGCCTGTAGACACTCCCCCATGCGCCTGGACGCTGATGGGAGGAGTGGACCTTCCGTCGCACAGCCCGCCTTCGTCCGGAATCCGATTTCGACGAAACCACAGCCGCCGGATGCGTCTCGATGAGATCTATCCATCCGCCGGATCAGATTCTCTAACGGTCAATGATAAGTGGCCCAAATCAATGTTCTGATCCAAAATGACCAACACTTAGCCAATTTGGCAAACCTCGAAAATCCCTCCGAAAGAGCCAGAAACGGCCGAAATCGAGAGGAATCGGGCGGAATTTGACCGAACCCGAGAGGGAGACTTCTCTCCGCCATAACATGATACACCATAATCATGCATTACAATGAGATTACCTGATCTCAGGATCTCCGAGAAACCTTGATCAGACCATAAACAGGTCCACCACTTAGTCATTTCTAGCCCTGGGAAGTGCCCTGTCTGCTTGGAAATTGACCCATGCTAAATAAATCGAAATGCGATCGCACCGTGACCCTCGTGGACATAATCCACCTCTATCCAAAGACGATCGTGACAGGTATTCACCAAATCCTCCGATCAGATCGTAAACAGGCCCTGGGAAGTGCCCTGATGGCCCGAAAATCTACTAATGCCAAATGAAATCAATCGCGATCTCAAAGACGCGAGGGCAAAATATCAATGACACAAAGATATATACGAAGCAGATTGATCAAATTAAATGCACAATTTGTCTGATACACTGAACATCTAGTATAAATGCAATCCTCTCTCGAGCATGCATAAAGCATAGTTACCTTGTACTGTACTCATTTGCATCCATATGAATTTGTTTCATCTCGGATCGAGATACGAAACTAAATCGAAGGGGATTATGGTTATCATCGGAAACCACAATGAAATAATTCTAAACGTCTGAAATACTTCATCGTTAAGATCAGTTGATGTGCGTCCTGTCCAAAGGCGGGATCCGTCAGTTGAGTGGCTAAGGGAATGAGTGCCCTCCAGTAAGTCACCCGTCCAGCTGAGACGGTCACTGGCCCTGGTTGCAGTAAGTGGACGTCGTGGAGTGTATTTCTGAAAGTCATATCGTCAATAGAGACGCGTCATGACACTGAGATAGACGACTCGGTCAAAACCCTGTTTGCACAAAGTCCCCATGGAGTGCCCTCCAGTAAGTCACCCGTCCAGCTGAGTGTTCGCTCGCCTCAAGTGAAAGGCTGCGATGTAGTAATAAAACTCGGTAAGACCGAGGTCGATCCACAGGGAAAGAGGTAAACAATTCCAAGTACTCTAATAACTAGAATCTAAGAAGTTTAAGAAAGTTGTTTTTCACATGAAATAGGAAAATCTGAAAATAAGAAGAACTAGAGCATCAAGGATTCACTTGTAGTGGTCTAATGCCAATCCATTCATCCAAGTACAACTCAATTAGAATCAAAGTCCTATCTCTCATCTAATTGGAAGATATAACATTCAAGCACAAATAATCCCACTTAAATCTGGAAATTAGATTTTTAGTTCTAATGAAGCACATAGAACTTGAACTTGTAGCCTTCGGAGTAACAGCCATGCCTATGGACTATGGCATGCTCAAGGGTTACTACAATTCTAATTCAAACAACCCAATCATGGTAATTTCAGAGAATTGCAAGGAACTCATGTCCGGAGCACACAAACTCTCATAATTCATCTAAAAATCCAAACTTATTCAAACTAGAACTTCAAAATCCAAAATTAAGAAAAGGGTACTTGAAATAAAAGAATTAAAGCATTGGAACCAACTACAAATTTCACCTCTAGCTCTAGCTAAAAGGTTAGCCAAGGAAAAGCATATTAAAACTAGAACTAGAACTAAGAAAAGGAAGAAAAACTAACTGGAGGAGGCTAGGAAGCCTCCTATGACTTGAACTCCTTACTTCCCACGTCCTTGCTTGATTTGGAATAGAAGAGAGCACCTCCTTTTATAGTGCAGCAATAGTACAGCAACATAGCAGAATTTGTTTCGCCTGGTACGGCTTAACCAATGGTCGGATTGCCTTCAAATTTGGTTTATAGCTTCCTTGTAATGTGATCTTCCTCATAGATGATTTAGATTTCCAAGATTATCCTCTGAATGGGCCCACCAATCACATCACCGACCGCCTCTCAAAATCGCGCACTTTGGGTACCTTCAGTACCAGTCATCTTGCTTTCAACGCCCCGGAGTGTATAGAGGTCGGATTGATCTCAAATTTTGAAAATTGGTAGAAAACTTCCTCCTCTACATGATGGATGGATTAGATTGTCCAAAAAAATCCCAGAATGTGGTCCGAAAATTAGAACACTTAGAGCTTTTATAAACTCTGAGCAGTTGGATCTTTCTGGACGGTCCATCTTTCTTCAACCGGTACGATCAAACCACACATCCTTTTGATCTGAAACTTTTGTGGTTATTCATATATGGATGTGTTCTAAAAGATGGTCAAAGTAGATTCTTCATATCATCAATGATGGGTCACCTGGACCGGCCCAGAGTGGAACAGCGAAATCTGAAACTTTCTGGACAGTTCGTATTGTTTTGGCCACCACGATCAATCCGTAGCTCCGATCGACACGAAACTACTTGGGTTAGTTCGGCGTCGAGCTTCTCTTTGACATGGATGTGTTGGATTTCCAAATATCATCAAGATGGCTTCAGAAAAGTGGTCCGAAAAACCAGAAACGGGAATGGCCTGCTGTATGCAATCTGGAAGTTGAACTTTGCATGGCCGACCGGTCACGACCGGTCGGACAGGGCTGGCCTTGCTCCAGGGAGTGCATCCGACCGGTCATGACCGGTCGGGCCTTCTTGGCCGACCGGTCTTGACCTGTCGGACCCAGTTTTGCTTGTTTTTCTTCTTTCTTTTCTTCTCTCCTTCTTCTCTCTTTGCTTTCTTCTTTCTTTGGTCCACCTTGGGCCTTCATCAAAGGTTCCAAATGGCCCCTTTTTGGTCTCCAATTGAGTGAAGTCCGCTCTCATCCCTACAATCACAAAACATGCATTAGAGGAGCCTTTTAATCATGAAAATCATGCATACCATGTCATGTAGTGGGCAATGCAATGTATAAATTGGAGGTTCAACACTGAGACGGTCACTGGCCCTGGTTGCAGTAAGTGGACGCCGTGGAGTGTATTTCTGAAAGTCATATCGTCCATAGAGACGCGTCATGACACTGAGATATACGACTCGGTCGAAACCCTGTTTACACAAAGACCCCATGGAGTGCCCTCTAGTAAGTCACCCGTCCAGCTGAGACGGTCACTGGCCCTGGTTGCAGTAAGTGGACGCCGTGGAGTGTATTTCTAAAAGTCATATCGTCCATAGAGACGCGTCATGACACTGAGATATACAACTCGGCCGAAACCCTGTTTGCATAAAGACCCCATGGAGTGCCCTCCAGTAAGTCACCCGTCCAGCTAAGACGGTCACTGGCCCTGGTTGCACTAAATGAAAACCGTAAAATGTATCCCTGAAAGTCATATCGTCCATAGAGACGCGTCATGACACTGAGATATACGACTCGGTTAAAACCCCGGTTGCTACTCAACTAGGAACGCCCGAAGAGTATGGGACCAACATCTAATTGGCCTTAACGGTGAAGTATTCCATAATAAATCCTAGACTTGGTCTCGGCGACCATGAACTCGAGACTATAATCCCTGACGATTTAAACTACTTGCTCGATCTATCCGAGCTTTATCCCTTTGATATTCCATCTATTGTATAACTGAAATTTATAGTGGAATCTTGTCGCTTTGTGCCGTGGTTTTCTCCCTTATGGGTTTCCACGTAAAAGTCTCCTGTGTTGTCTATTCTGTGCTTTATTTATATTTATGCTCCTTTAATGCTTTATTTAATTCATTTATAATACATGCATGCATTTACTTTTGCCTTTTAATCAAGGGTGATTATCCGTTGATGTAATTAAGGGTTCATGACCAGTTCACAGCCCGGAATGTAAAAGATCTTGAAATCTCTGGAATAAAATTCACCTCGCGGTGCTTTCTCGTGTATACTTTGTGATTGTTTATGATTGTCTATGAATGTCTCTATACTCAGAATTCCCCCAGAATAAAAGGAACACAGGGAAAAGAAAAAGACTGCTGACGAGCAGCAGGTTTCAATTTTTCTTTAGTTCTAACAAACTGGCGACTCTGCTGGGGACTCGAATAATACCAGAATCTCTGGTTATCTCTGAGTAAAGAAACATCCTAAGATGAATCGTTCGCAGACACGGATGTATACATAAGAAAGTTCCGCTAGGAGAAATGTTCGGCGCCTTTACGGGCGCCAAACTGGCGACTCTCAACGGGAATGTTCTTCCCTTCATCTTTAAAGCAAAAGTTTTCTAAAAGAATTTCAAAATCTCGCATGGCATGCATATGATTCGTACTCATATACTTCTGTTGATCAATGAGCCATATCGCGACTGGTAAGGACGCATCTTCTCTCCTTTCAAAGGTGCGGGGTGTTCTAATGTGCGTATGACTGTGCAGAAAGACAGAAAGACAGAAAAGAATCAAACATCAAAACTATACCAAATGGCAGCCACTATGGTCTTCCTAGCTTCTGGGGGATTTTATTTCCCTCACCTCGCGATAGCAGAAATAGCTATTCCCGAAGCCGGATGGCAAGTTGTGCAGAAACGCCGATCACTGAAGGGGGCTGAAAACAAACAATTAACTTCAGTCAGAGTAGAAACAGTGAAGACACAGAGCAGTGTGAGAAGACAGTGGAAGCCGGTTTGCAGGAATGAAACTCGCAATGTTATCAGAGCTACCATGTCACCCAGGCCAGAATTCTCCTTCACCGCTGCCGATTTCCCAGTAATGACAGGAACAACACTACCAGTCAAGGCACCGAATCAGTTCACTATCCGAGAATTGACCAAGACTACAATGAAGGCATGCTCTGCTAAAACTACCATGACCAGGGCAAGGCCACAGCGAGTGCAGGTCGTAGTGGTGCAAGTCATAGAGAGGGAGGCAAGCGAGCAAGACGAAGAGCTGCCTCAAATCCAAGAGCAAATAGATGAAATCATTCAGGTCCAAGAATACACAGCTAGAGAGATCAGAGAAATAAAAGAAGCATTGGTGGCTCTAGTCGCCCAGGGGGCAGTCAGAAGCCCAACCGTTCCCTTTGGACAACCACTGGGAGAGTCGCAGGATACGACAGGAGAACCAGTAGCCGTAGAACCACAAATTCACCCAAGGAATGTTGCATTCGAGCGTGCACCGTTGCAATCATCTCATGCCACGAAAGAAGAATTGTCCCAGACAGTCGCGAACCTGATGCATCAGGAAAGAGAAAAGGAGAAGAGAGGAAAATATGTATATCGGATACCGTATCCATCCGAAGTCAACGAAATCCCGTTCCCTGACGACTTTAGTCATCCCGACTTCCCACACTTCGATGGCAAAGGGTCACCAGAGGAACATATGACCCAATTCATGACGGTGCTAGGGAATTTGTCCGTAGTACCTCAATATTGCCTCCGATTGTTTGGGTCGACACTGACTGGAAAGGCATTTCAATGGTATATGTCATTACCCGCAGGGTCTATCAAGACCTGGGATCAGATGCAAGATTTGTTCATTTCTAAATTTTTCTCCACTGAGCGAGAAGTCTCGCTGATGGATTTAGCCTTAGTCCATCAGAGGCAAGGAGAGTCAATCGAGGCGTTTATTGATAGATGGGGAGCCATAGCAGCGCGATGCCGAGAATTGCCTAGCGAGCCTGAGCAAGTTAAGATGTGTACGCAAGCCATGGACCCAATAATCTCGTTTGGTTTATCCGGACACAATTTCTCAACGTTCAGGGACCTAGCAACAAAGGCCCATATGGTAGAGGAAGCCGCGCTGAGAACGCAGTTCAAAGCAGAAAGACCGAAGCGTGAGGTCTGGAAGATGGCCACATCAAGTTACGTCGACAAAAGCAAAGCCTCGAAAGATCGAAAACGGCTACATCCAGAACACAAGATTAAAGGTCAGCCAGCAGAAATTCAGTTCAGAGCCAAAGGGCCAGGAAAATCGAAAAAGATAACGATCGTCGGACGGGGCAGAGTAGAAGGACGTTACTCGTTTGACCCGGAAGACCTTGTTCCAATAATGGAACACCTAGTCGAAGAAGGGGAACTACAATTGCCAGAACTGATCCGACCAGAGGAAGCAGGACAAATGGATGCCCCCAATTATTGTAAGTATCATCGAATCCTGGGACATGAGATGGGGGAATGCCTCATCTTGAAAGGGAAAGTGCAGAGATTGATCGACCAGGGTACCATTAAGCTAATGATAGAAGAAATCAGTCGGGCAACGTCAACTGTAGTGACAATAGCACCTATGATACCGCCAGTTCATGATGAAAGACTGGTACAAACAACAATGGTACAGGCTGTCGAAGAAAGGGAATCGGCAGGACACGATGTCGAATTGTCGACAATTCGAGAGAAAGTCAGCGAATTGGCCCAAGCCCATAGAGAGCTATCCGAACAGATGGGAGAAGTTCGGGAGGCTTTAGCCATCTTGATCTCACAGAAAGCGACCCCTAGTACCGCTATGCCTGTCCAACAGTTGGAAGAAGAAGCATTGGGGGCAGCCCGTAATGTTGTTGAAGTAAGACAACAGAGCCACACTGAACAAACGAATGCGCGTATGTTGGGTTCAGACTCCATGATCCCATACGAACTGCTAGGCAATATCTCTTTCACCCTTCGTAACTTGGCTGCAGAGGTTCGCATGATAGAGCAATCCGTTTCGGAAACACGATCTCAAGCAGAAAAGTCAAGACACAAAATGAGAAAGAGGACACAGGTAGACGTAAGAAAGAACCCTAGAAATCGAAAACGACCGAATCCAGGACATGAGGCAGAGTCCAGTGTAATGAGGACACAAGACAAGGGCAAAGAACCTTAGAACTCGCGGCACATGACAATCAGTGAGCGAGACGAAAAGAACGGACCGTATACATTTGACATTAAAGACCTTGTCCCAATTATGGAGCGGCTAATCGAAGAAAGAAAATTGTGACTCCCAAAGTCTGTTCGACCAGCAGAAGTAGGACGCATGGATGATCCCAACTATTGCGAATGTCACAGATGCATAGGCCATAAAACTGAGCAATGCTTCGTTCTGAAAGGAAAGATACAAAAGATGATAAACCAAGGCGTCGTAAGTTTGAAAATGGAAGGGTCCGATGGAACCCCGGTCAGTACGGTTCCAATAGATATCACTTAGGAAGAACTTCGCTCGAAGAACTCCGTTTCCTAAGCTTCAATGGTCGTGAACGTTTACCAATAGTTCTGGCAGTTTATAAAGTAGATAGGAATATACTTATGTTCTCTCATGCATCTATTTCATCTGTATGTTGTGCTTCATACTTGTTTACAGGCTCACTCACATCATACTGTTGTGCATATGAATATAAAATGTTCGTAGAGCTCTTCTTAATGACAGGTACCATAGTCGGAGAATATTAAAGAATCGACTCCACGAATCATCAACCGACTTATTATATCCTCATCAGACCGGTCAAATCAGGAGAGAATATCTTATAGAAAGTCTACGCAAATCACAACATCCTCATATTATGGTATCTTCGTCATAGGTTCTCATATTAAGTATCCTGGTATTCTGGCATTCCTCTGCTTAATAGGAAAAACTTCAGAATTGATGGATTCTCATATATATGTATATGCGGTTCTCTATGAAGACAACCGGGATACTCTATTATCATCAATCTCTCATATTTATGCATAAAGTTTTATATGAAGATGATCGGAACATCGCTATCTATATCCAGCTTTCGTATTATGTCATGGATCTCCCATCATTATCGCATTATTATTCTACTGAATATGAAGATAAGTCACGACTGGGAATCTCCTGTATACATATTTATATGAAGACGATTAGAGCATTCTATTATGTATCACTTCACCTTGAAAATATCGACAACTTTCTCTTATGAAGAATTCTGCGACAAGAATATGCAATTAAAGATTATGATCGGACGAGTATTTGGCACGGATTCCTAAAGCACAAGATCTGTCTCATTAGAATGAAGTGGTCTTGCAAAAGTGATGAGCCGGATGCACTGGGGGCAAGCCCCAATATATTATGAGAAACTCGAGTTTATAAGAAGAAGACGACTGGGGGCAAGCCCTAATATATTATCAAAATATCAAGTCTGCAGAAAGAAATGACTGGGGGCAGGCCAGGGAGGATAGATTATAAACCTGAAAACATGGAGCTAAAAGAAAGTTTTGGACGTATAACACGAACGTCTTTCGAAACCAATGATCCAAGAGTAGACAGGTTAAGTAAAAAGGGAAGTATTATTTCTATGGGTTCTTCCATTTTTATGCTTTGATATACTCAGTTTACATTAAGCTCATACATAATACATCATTTTGTGCATACTAGTCTCAAACACATAACACCAAGTAGTGGTTTAGCAAAAGAATCATTGTCATTATTTTAGATCATGAAGCATGCAGCTAACAAGTTCTGATGACAATTACGTCGGATACAAGTGACAGTTGGGTATTCAGGACAGCTGTCTAATACTATTTTTGTCTTACAATGACCGTAAAAGAAAGCAAAAGAACAGAATTACAGCTTCTCCAGGCATCCTGTTATGAACTTCATCACATCCTTCCGCGTTGCCTCCATGGTGGCCTTTGCCTCCGTTAGCGTTAGCGCAGTATTCGGAATATCACGAAGTTCGATTTCTAAATCTTCCACTTGCTTGCGTGCCGCCTCTCCTTCACTCTCGAGTTGTGCGACCTTGGCACGGTTTTGATTGACGACAAGATCAAGGCGGGCAACCTCAAGATTTATGGCCGTTTCTTCCACTTGTAGCCGCGCGATCTCAGATTTAACGTCAGCAAGATGATTAATACACCCGCGACGTTGAGTCTCGCTATCTTCTAAGGTTGTTCTAGCATTAACGGTCGAATGTTCTCGCTGCTCTATGACAGGCCGCAAAGAAGACAGCACTCGCCGTTTCTCTTCAGCCGTAGGGTCAGGTTCAATCCGTTCAGTCATAATAACCTGCGTAACAGAATCCTCGAAAGAAGAAATACGACATACTATTTCGGATACATCAGGCCCGATTACTCCTGCACAAGCTTCCAATGCCTTCACCCCTGCTCCTAGTGTATGCCACTCGCTTGGTTCAGCCAACGCCCTTGAAATATTGGATAGTAAACCCCTCAGTATGCTCTGCCCAAAACAGTCTAAATGATCGAAACAGGGAACATCGAATGCTCCGTGGGCAGCCGCCTCAAAATTGACAGTATCTGCAACAAGAGGAACAGAGCGAGTATGCAATGAAATGACAAGTATAGAAAAAGAATACACCAAGGAACTATGAAAGAACTATACCGAAAGATGGGTTGAATATAGGTTCTGAGGAAGTTGCAGTATGTATCGTCGCATCAGGGAAAGGCTTAATAGTCTCAGTCAGTGGTGTCGAGGTCACATCCAGAAATTCAGTAGTGTCACTATCAGTATCGATTATTTCAGTTACCGCTGGCGACTCCGCCATACCCCCAACACTGGAAGCACCAGGGGCTATAGATACAGTCGTGTTATTCCCCGGCGTAGTGGACCCTTGCAGATTATCCTCTCCAATCGGCTCAGCCTGCTCTCTCATGCTAGCATGGTCTGATCTTGCCTTCGTCGGCCCAATCATCGTCGGGTCATCATCACTAATTAACCGACCGGCATCCTTATCACCTCCAATCACCAGAAGACGTGTGAACCCGGCTTCTTGAGACCATTTCGCTAAAGGTATTCCGAAAGTATGCCAGCCATCCAACGCGGTATCCTCCTTACGATGGTCAATTGACACGCTCAGGGAGACATTATGCTTAATGCTCGACGATAAATACGCTTCAGCCTGCTCTCTATAATAACCCAATCCGTCAGTAAGGACCTCTGTCAGCCCTGGAGGAGGAATGTAGAGTGGATCATCAACAGAGCTGTTTTTCCGGACCAGAGCATACTGATGCACCCACCATCTCAGCCAGCTATAAGAACCGCTAGTCTTCCGATAGAGGCCGGGAAGCATGAATCTCGCGCCTGTTCGCGTCATCAAAAGTTGATGCCATATCCACTCCCAATGAACAGGACCTGTACCATATGCGCGCTCTACTTTAGTTACATCGGGTAACGTCATCGGAACACCCTGATCGTACCCAAATTGCCTGGCAAACCGACCAAGGTAATAAGGTTCTCGCCAGAACTCTATTCCTTCGCGTAGCGGAAGTGAGGCAGTACGAATAGACACCAGAAATTCCCTACTAGTGACATCCACAGAATGTTCATTGTCAATGACTTCTCGATCTTCTCCGGCATCAGAAACAGGAAAGTGGTAGAAACAAATCTCCGCCCAATTGCCAATTTTGAAAGCTATCCAATCAGACGACCGCGTTATCATGTTAAGTTTTCTATAACGATAAAGAGGTGCGTGATCAGTGTGAAAATACTGGAAGAGATCCACTTCGTAAGTCCACGGGAAATATATGCCTAACCAACCGCAGAAGAAATGCCATGGGCAATAAGCCACATTCATCCCTCGCCAGGGTTGATCTTTGTTACTCGCAATATTGCCAAAAACCCTATATAAACTGCATAACACGGGGGGTGCTAGAGAAAATTAACGACCATTTGCAAGAGCTCCCGCCACAACGAAGCAAGAAACCCTGACGCCATCAGCACTCTTGGAGCTAGGCAACATAACCGCCGACAGCCAGTATGCTAAGAAACCCGCCAGTTCACAAGACGGTGTAAGCTCGTTCGGATGGCTAAACTTTCGCTCAAAACGTTCCTTCATCAAAGCCTGGTCTGCGGGTAAGGTCTTATACACTTCGTAATCAATGCTACAAGAAGAAAGAAGTGCCCATGTCAGAAACAAAGAAATTAAAGTATGCAGAGCACGTAATACAAAAGAAGGCATTGGAAGAAGTATTACTTCATCCTCTGGCTGAAGTAGATCAACCAGTCGTCATAGTGAATCTTTGTAATATTGTCGAACTGCGACAACTCAGCAAACAACTCTAGACAAGCCTTTGAATGATACGCATCTCGAGGACTTTTGAGTTGAGAAGAAGACAACTCTTCATCAGTTGGGACATATTCCTGGTAATATTCTCCTATCACAGACAACCCAGCCATCATCCGGAGATCCCATAAAGTTATGCTCATCTCTCCACATGGAAAGTGGAACGAATTGGTAACGGAAGACCAGTAGTTCAAGAAGCTTCGAAGAATTGTTGGATCTCGGGAGAAATGTTCGGAGGTCGCATCGATAGCCTGATACAGGCTGACTTGCTTCAAAATCGTCTTATGTCGGATCAAAATCTCTTTTGCCCACGGCTCATAACCAACTCGCTCATTCAAATGACCCCGCGTACGAAAGCTCTTCGTTGCCCACATCGTCGCCTTGTCCATGTGTCGAAACCGTTGCTGCACTGGCTCAAAATAATGGACTGGAAAAGGAGTGTGAGGATCACAAGTAGGCACAAGGAAAACCATTTCTCTCGAGGAACCTACCCGCTGTTCTCTCCCATCGCCGACTAGTATGGTTGTGAACAACTGCTCGGGGGCAGATGTCCACCTCTTGACTCCATAGAATTGAAAAGGGCCTTGAACGTTGGATGGTTCGATGCTCGGGAGGGGCTTGTGCCTCGTAAGAGATTTCTCATGCAAGATGACTCGGTTGGTATAAGGGTTGACGATGGAGAAACCGCATGTAGTAATGATCTTGTTTCTATTCCAGCCGATCTTCATCCGCTCATTCTTCGGATCAATGAGCTGTGGCGATTGCTCCGCCTTGTCAACTTCCTCAGCCGGCTTCTTACCTCAATTTCGTCTCTTCTTCTTCTGACCTTCCTGATCATCCTCAGAATGTCGGCCGCGCATGTTAGAAGGGCCTGCCTCAACGACATTGGCAGCATCAGTAAACTGACAATACCAGGCGGACCATTCCCCTTCAGTCCCTTGCGTCGGAGGCTCAGATATGGTTTTGTCCACATAGATACGCAGTAATACTTCATGGGAGAGTTGCTTAATTCGATCAGAGAAATCCTCCACTTCGGATTCGATTGTCTCGAAGGATTGCGAATGACACTCTACCGGAGATGGGTTAGCAGTATCTCCAGTCGCCCTCTTTTTACCGCGTCGTATAGATGAAGAGCTGGAAACTTGCGATTTAGAAGCTTCACCAGAAGAACCTGCTGCTGTCGCCATGATTCACTACAATACGCAAACAAAAGTGCATCAAACAGAAGACCAGCGCATGCAACAGGCAACACAATAAGGTAAGCATTGCATCATTCAATCACGGATTTCACACACAAAATACATCAGTAAACACATGCATAAAGTCATGACCCACAACAATATGAGAACAATGTAATTCAAGCGCACATCCGACAAGCAAGCGCGCACATATCACAGCGTAGCAAATACAGTAGCAGCCCTACATGTACACTCTGAGCGCGTGCGAATTCGCACTAACTCCAAATGATGCGTGTGCACCTGCATAGAAGTGCACATCATGGAACCGCTTAAAGAAGCAGTTGTGAGCCATCAAAGACCAGCATAAGCAACATATGGGTCCCGAGCACCAAATCCCAATCGTATTCGAGCATTGAACGAGACAGTCACAAACGGCATCGAATTTGGCTGAGAATCGAGCCAGATATGCCACTTTTTCACCGAAGGCAAGTGCTGGGGCCAAAATCCCATTATTTCACTCAGTAGTGGAACCACATGCGCCCAAGGAGATGCCCCAAGCGCATGTGGCCTCTCACATGCGCTTGATCACCTCTCACATGCACCTAATGCATCTACAACATGCGCCTGGGTATGAGCACATGCACCCACTCCAAGATGCACTATTACATGCGCATGGAGCAAGAGACATGCGCCAAAAATGCTCCTACATGCGCCTGGACCAAAGCCCAATACATCCATTAACAAGTTGGAGAGCACATGCGCCCATGGGAAGAGCACATGCGCCTGCTCCCTCATGAGGAGCTCTCTCACCTCTTAAAATTTTGGTTTTCTCGATTCAGGAATGACCAAATGACTCAGTGAGTCCGGTATTTATACTTGAGCCTAAGGGACCGGTGCACTGCACTAGCATGACGTAAGCATCTAGCGCAGCACACCGGGGGGGCACTTGTTGGGGCTCAAATTTGTACCCATTGTAAAGCGACATCCCATGGTCTACTGGCAATGATTTGGATAAGTTTCGAGGCCGGGAAAGCCCTGAAAACGCCTGCACAACCCTGATCGCTTGGTAGCAACCAAAATTTGTAAACAGCGTTTCGGAGCGGAACTGGACATGCTCTTCGATGCCAAATGATCCGAAATGTCCTAAAACCCTTAACCTGCAAGTTTCAAAGTTATCCGGTGCATATATTTACTTGCGCACCTTGAAATGTGTTTCGTCCCTGCCCAGAGCTGACTAAAAGGGTCCGTAAGCCTACAGCTACCATTTCAGAGCGGAACTGGACATGCTCTTTGATGCCAAATGATCCGAAATGTCCTAAAACCCTTAACCTGCAAGTTTCAAAGTCATCCGGTGCATATTTTTACCTACGCACCTCGAAATGCATTTCATCCCCGTTTGGAGCTGACCAAAAGGGCCTGAAAGCCTACAGGTACCATTTCGGACTGGAATCAGATATGCAGATTACCGTCAAATGATCCGGAATGCCCAGAAAACCTTAAGTAGCAAGTTTGAAGTCATTGCGTGCATATTTCCACATGCATTCGTTCACTCTCTCTCCACATGCATTCGTTCACACTCTCTCCACATGCATTTGTTCACTCTCTCTCCACATGCGAATGTCTTAAGGAAACATGCATTAACTCTCTCACCACATGCGCATGAGAGCTTTCTCTCTTCCTTTTCAATATTCTAAATAAAATAAAAAATTACAAAAATCATGAAAATATGCTAAGTGGGGCCACATGCGGCCAAAACAGAGGCCACATGCGCCCATACCAGTGGCACATGCGCCCATGCTATGCCACATGCGCCTGGTGCATGGGGACATGCGCATGATCCCCATAACATGCGCATGACTCGTCTCTCCAGAATATTTCCATGCGCATGCCCTCCATCTTGCAAACCACATGCGCCCGGTACCCGAGTAGCTACCCGATTAAGTGCTATAAATACCCCACTCACTTGTTGAGAAAGAGAGAGGCTTCATTATCTGGAAAGGATCGGTAGAGCAAGGTAAAATCCTTGCCGGAATCCTCAGTCGACTATCCACATGCACTGGCTTTTTCCCAACATGCACTGGCTTTTTCCCAACATGCGCCGGCTTTTCTGGCCGAAAAATTTCGAAATCCGCTAAGTCTGGGAGGGACATGCGCCCACTCCATAGGTCCAGGCGCATGTGCACTGCCACATGCACCCGGAACACCTCTACTTCATCTGTTTTTTGTGCAAAATGGGCACATGCGCCCGGATGACGACCACATGCGCCCGGATGATGACCACATGCGCTTGACAGATGACGCAATACCACATGCACTTGTAAAATGGTCACATGCGCTTGAAAAATAGGCACATACACCTGTAGACACTCCCCCATGTGCCTGGACGCTGATGGGAGGAGTGGACCTTCCGTCGCATAGCCCGCCTTCGTCCGGAATCCGATTTCGATGAAACCACAGCCGCCGGATGCGTCTCGATGAGATCTATCCATCCGCCGGATCAGATTCTCCAACGGTCAATGATAAGTGGCCCAAATCAATATTTTGATCCAAAATGACCAACACTTAGCCAATTTGGCAAACCTCAGAAATCCCTCCGAAAGAGCCAGAAACGGCCGAAATCGGGAGGAATCGGGCGGAATTTGACCGAACCCGAGAGGGAGACTTCTCTCCGCCATAACATGATACACCATAATCATGCATTACAATGAGATTACCTGATCTCAGGATCTTCGAGAAACCTTGATCAGACCATAAACAGGTCCACCACTTAGTCATTTCTAGCCCTGGGAAGTGCCCTGTCGGCTTGGAAATTGACCCATGCTAAATAAATCGAAATGCAATCGCATCGCGACCCTCGTGGACATAATCCACCTCTATCCAAAGACGATCGTGATAGGTATTCACCAAATCCTCCGATCAGATCGTAAACAGCCCTGGGAAGTGCCCTGATGGCCCGAAAATCTACTAATGCCAAATGAAATCAATCGCGATCTCAAAGACGCGAGGGCAAAATATTAATGACACAAAGATATATACGAAGCAGATTGATCAAATTAAATGCACAATTTGTCTGATACACTGAACATCTAGTATAAATGCAATCCTCTCTCGAGCATGCATAAAGCATAGTTACCTTGTACTGTACTCATTTGCATCCATATGAATTTGTTTCATCTCGGATCGAGATACGAAACTAAATCGAAGGGGATTATGGTTATCATCGGAAACCACAATGAAAGAATTCTAAACGTCTGAAATACTTCATCGTTAAGACCAGTTGATGTGCGTCCTGTCCAAAGGCGGGATCCGTCAGTTGAGTGGCTAAGGGAATGAGTGCCCTCCAGTAAGTCACCCGTCCAGCTGAGACGGTCACTGGCCCTGGTTGCAGTAAGTGGACGCCGTGGAGTGTATTTCTGAAAGTCATATCGTCCATAGAGACGCATCATGACACTGAGATATACGACTCGGTCGAAACCCTGTTTGCACAAAGCCCCCATGGAGTGCCCTCCAGTAAGTCACCCGTCCAACTGAGACGGTCACTGGCCCTGGTTGCAGTAAGTGGACGCCGTGGAGTGTATTTCTGAAAGTCATATCGTCCATAGAGACGCGTCATGACACTGAGATATACGACTCGGTTGAAACCCTGTTTGCACAAAGCCCCCATGGAGTGCCCTCCAGTAAGTCACCCGTCCAGCTGAGACGGTCACTGGCCCTGGTTGCAGTAAGTGGACGCCGTGGAGTGTATTTCTGAAAGTCATATCGTCCATAGAGACGCGTCATGACACTGAGATATACGACTCGGTCGAAACCCTGTTTGCACAAAGACCCCATGGAGTGCCCTCCAGTAAGTCACCCGTCCAGCTGAGACGGTCACTGGCCCTGGTTGCAGTAAGTGGACGCTGTGGAGTGTATTTCTGAAAGTCATATCGTCTATAGAGACGCGTCATGACACTGAGATATATGACTCGGCCGAAACCCTGTTTGCACAAAGACCCCATGGAGTGCCCTCCAGTAAGTCACCCGTCCAGCTGAGACGGTCACTGGCCCTGGTTGCACTAAACGAAAACCGTAAAGTGTATCCCTGAAAGTCATATCGTCCATAGAGACGCGTCATGACACTGAGATATACGACTCGGTTAAAACCCTGGTTGCTACTCAACTAGGAACGCCCAAAGAGTATGGGACCAACATCTAATTGGCCTTAACGGTGAAGTATTCCATAATAAATCCTAGACTTGGTCTCGGCGACCATGAACTCGAGACTATAATCCCTGACGATTTAAACTACTTGCTCGATCTATCCGAGCTTTATCCCTTTGATATTCCATCTATTGTATAACTGAAATTCATAGTGGAATCTTGTCGCTTTGTGCCGTGGTTTTCTCCCGTATGGGTTTCCACGTAAAAGTCTCCTGTGTTGTCTATTCTGTGCTTTATTTATATTTATGCTCCTTTAATGCTTTATTTAATTCATTTATGATACATGCATGCATTTACTTTTGCCTTTTAATCAAGGGTGATTATCCGTTGATGTAATTAAGGGTTCATGACCAGTTCACAGCCCGGAATGTAAAAGATCTCGGAATCTCTGGAATAAAATTCACCTCGTGGTGCTTTCTCGTGTATACTTTGTGATTGTTTATGATTGTCTATGAATGTCTCTATACTCAGAATTCCCCCAGAATAAAAGGAACACAGGGAAAAGAAAAAGACTGCTGACGAGCAACAGGTTTCAATTTTTCTTTAGTTCTAACAATAAGCCTCGGTAGTGATGAAGGCAGTATGTTGGCTATCGGGCGGATGCATCATGATCTAGTTATAACCGGAATAGGCATCCATAAAACTGAGCAGAGCATGCCCAGCTGTTGAATCGACCAGTTGGTCGATTCGCGGGGTTGGGAAGCTATCTTTAGGGCACGCTTTGTTTAAATCCGAATAGTCGACACACATTCTCCATTTGCCATTAGCTTTTCAAACAAGAACTACGTTCGCGACCCATTCCAGGTAGTCAACTTCTTTTATGAAATTGACCGTGAAGCAGCTTCTCGACTTCAGCCTTGATTGCCATTTGCCTTTCTGCAGTAAAGGCACGTCGGCGCTGGTGGACAGGTTTATACTTCGGATCAATGTTCAAACGATGTGCAATGACACTGGGGTCGATGCCTGGCATATCTTTGTGAGACCAAGCGAACACGTCTTGGTATTCGGTGAGAAAACGAACCAAATCTTCACGAAAGACGTTGGTTAAAGAAGATCCAATGTATACGACTTTTGATGAATCGTCTTTGATTAAGCGAATTGTCACTGTTTCTTCCCCAGGAGTTCCTGATTGGAGAGCATTCTCCCTTGGATCCAACGAGGCGGCCGTCAGAAGACTTGATGAATCTTGCGCCACCATCATAACTGGTGTCGCCTGTGCTTTCTTTCGGTCTTGTAGGGCTATCTCATAACAAGACTGGGCTTCTCTTTGATTTCCTCGTACAACCCCAACACCATTCGGAGTAGGAAATTTAACGCACAAATACAAGGGATGTAAAGCTGCCCCAACCTTATTAAGCGATGGTCGCCCCAAAATGGCGTTGTATGATGATCTCCGATCTACTACGAGGAAATTGATGAAGATAGTCGTCTTCGCTGGGCTCTCACTAAAGGTGACTGGAAGGTCAATGCTTCCTTCAGGTGTCACCACTTCACCCCCGAAGCCGACGAGGGGAGTTGAGACTGGCTTGAGCAGGCTTCTGGCGAGTGCCATTTTGTTGAAAGCCTCCAGGTAGAGAATATCAGCAGAGCTACCTGTATCTACCATAATACGATGAGTCAGATAGTTTGATACCTTTAGCGTGACTACGATGGAGTCTTCGTGAGGGAAGTGAATCCCTTCTGCATCTTCGAGGGAGAAAGAGATTGAAGGACGGTTGGACTCTGATATATCGGGAGTTCGTTCCAACCAGTAGATATGCTAGGGCTTCTTGGATGCCTTACGGGTATATGCTTTTCTCGAAGCTTGAGAATCTCCTCCGCAAGCTGGTCCTCCGGCGATGGTCCGAATCTCCCCAGTAGGTTCAGCGTTTTCTTGTGAATTATGTCGATGAGGTGATTTCTTCTGATGTGGCGGGGCTTCCCCCCTTTTAGGTGAGCGACCTTGTCGGACAACATAATCTTGAAGGTGACCTTTTTGAATAAGAGCTTCGATATGATCACGCAGAGATATACAGTCTTGGGTGTGGTGCCCGTGATCTTTGTGGAAATAACAAAACTTGCTCTTATCTCTTTTCTCAAGATCAGATTTGATCTTTGCGGGCCATTTCACATATGGTTTATGCTTGATCTCCATTAGCACCTTTTCCGGAGGCCAGTTGAGGGGAGTGTAGTTATGGTACTTACCAGAGTAAACTTTCTTGGGAGAGCGGTCTCGCCGATCGCGCCGATATTTCTTATCCGAATGAGAGATTTCCTCCGTTTTGCGCTTCTTGCCCTGTATACCGTGTCGTGCTAGAGCAACTTCTTCTGCGTTGATATACTTCTGAGCTTTAGCTTGGAATTCTGTCATAGTCTTTGGAGGATTCTTATCTAAAGCGAATCTGAATTTTTCACTTGTGATTCCGGCTATTAGGGCGGTGAGGCCTTTCTCTTCGGTATAACCTTCAGTTTGGACGGCTTCAGCAGTGAACCGTACCGTAAACTCCTTTATCGTTTCCCAATGCTGCTATTTCAGATCCATTAGGTGAGATGCTGGTTTTTTGGTGCGGATGCTTCCCATGAATTGGGAGAGGAACAGCTCCGATAACTGTGCAAAAGACCTGATGGATCGAGGTTTTAGCCCTCAAAACCACGTGCGAGCTGCCTCCTTTAAGGTTAGGGAAAAAGCCCTACACATGATTTCCGAACCATGTCCCTCCAGCTCCATGAGACCTATACGTTTCCAGATGTTCAAGAGGATCGCCAGTACCCGTATATGGAGTGATGACGGGCGTGCGATACTTTCTAGGTAAAGGTGCTTCCATGACCTCACAGGTGAAAGGAGACTCGGATCGATGTATTGATGCCACCACGGCAGATGGTCGATTCGCATGATATCGTTGCTCCATATCATCAAAACGATCATGGATTCTCTTGAGGTCTCCTTTCCATGGTAAAGTATAACCTGACGTTTCGACGGTGGAACTATGAGATTGCTGTTGGTGAGAAGCACTGGAATGTATGGAATGCGGGGATAGCGCGGGGGGTTGGTTGCAGATTGGCATTCGGTTTGACGGAGGATGATTTGATTGGACTTGTGGTTCATCCACAGAGTGTCTGGAAGCCACCGGTATGGGCTGCGCCGGCAACCCTTCGGAAGGTAGTTTCTGAGGCTCCAGGAAATGCTGATCAAGCCGGTTAGACAGGGCTTGAAATCCAGCGTTGAGGGTTAGGAGTGTGTTTCCGAGGAAATGCATGACATCTTCTTGACTTCCGGAAGTCTCAAATAACGGGTTTTGTAATGGCACGCTAGAATCTCCTTGAGGGATGCCTGTCGAAGTGGCTTGAGGGATAGGGACCGGTTCAGTAACGTCAGGTGGAGGTAATGTCTGCCTTGAAGTGGAAGGATGAACTGTCTTTTTAGGAGGCATCTTGCTCAATGGTGGGAGCGGCTAAATTTGATGATCAAATTGAGTTCCCACAGACGGCGCCAATCTGTTTACGTCATGTTTTGTAACAGGGTCCTCCAGACATTCACCTTCCTTCCAAGCGATTTTCTCCTGACCTGAAAAGAGACAAAGGAAAAACTACGGGTGGCCGGCGTCCAGCCGTTGGCCCTCCGATGCCTAAGTTAGATAGGGTAGGGCTATAAAGAGAGGAAAAAGATTATGGGGCTTAAAGATTGAAAACCTTTCTCATCTGTAGAGTCACCTATTTATAAAAATCTGAGTGATCCAGTCTGTTACGCAATCTGTTAGAATTACTACTGATTTTAGGGGATAAGATGCTTGTCTTGTTAATCCTCAGGTAAGGGGATAACCTAAACCTTCTAGACGTCTAGCTGATTACGTCTCTTTGAGGGATATGTTCGAAACTATGAATAGAAACAAGCCAAAATCGGCCTATATGGGCTACTAATACTATGAGATGAGAGACGTCCCTGCTAGAGACCAGAGACCAGGACCGTTCATATGTCGAGAGCTACCCATATGAGGAGGCTGCTCATATCAGGAGTGCTCGTATTTTTAGGATGCGACCCCTTTCGACGAGCACGAGCCGAGCTGCTCGCATTTTGGGATGCGACCCCTTCGATGAGCACGAGCCGAGCTGCTCACATTTTGGGATGCCAACCCTTTCGACGAGCACGTACCGAGCTGCTCGCATTTTGGGATGCGACCCCTTTCGACGAGCACGAGCCGAGCTGCTCGCATTTTGGGATGCGATCGTGATTCCTCTTGATCATTCTTTGATCGCATCTCTTAGGAGGCCAAATTTGTCTATAACACTAATTAAACTAATTTACCAATTGTAAACTAATTAAACAAAAACACTTAGCTTCTAGGCGTTTACAAACTTAAGTGGGTCCAATCACAATGGCTAGAAATAAATAAGCAATTAAGAAAACTAGTTTAAGCATATAGATTATAAATGATATTACTATCAAGAATCTAATCAATATGCAATGTCTAGACTACAATAAATGTTACTAATTAAGTGGTTAGTCTAGAATTGAAACTACAAGATATGTGTGAGAATCTACCTATCAATGCATAGCATACATTTCTTTTCAACATTTATATAACTAACAATTAAAGAAACAATGCTAGAATAGAAATGACTCAAATGACAATCTCAAATACAAGCATGTATAGTGGTTCGACTACTTGTCTACTCTCCTCTCGGTTACCGTTCCTAACTCATGAGAATACCAGATTTTACTAGAGAGTTTAAATTAGGTTCCTCCCAACCTAGGAGTTTGAAATAGGTTCCTCCCAACCTTTACACATAGGTTTTTGCACAGGTTCACCTATAAACCTGAATGGTGTTTTATGGGTTCACATCTTAACCTATATGTTTACAAGTTTCATCCAACCCAGGAGTTTAAACAAGGTTCCTCCTAACTTAGGAGTTTTGAGGAGGTTCCTCCCAACTCTTCAGAACTAATCTAGGAACCTACAATGATTTCTCTGGCTAACCAATAACATACACGTACACACCCATGTCGGTGGCTCCCATCAGAGATTTACTTGGTTTTCAATAGGCTAATCATCAACCTTAAATTTACACTCAATCCTACCAAAAGGAAGGAGTGCTATTGGACTCTTACAATTGACACTAACCTGTCGAATTGAGCCCATTTTGAACCGCTGCTTCGGGTTACTTCTTCTCGCTCTTCCGTGCTCAAATCAACTCCCCTCTGCTCCCCTGATCTTGTTGCTGATGTGTTGTCAATGCTTTAGCTCCAACGATCAATCACCTTGTATTTGATCTTCTTGAGATGACCAAGGTGATGAGAGATAGGTTGAATATTCTACAAAGGGTTGTGTGTTGCAAGCATAGAATGATTCACTTATATGGATCTTTAGAAATGTCTAGACTAAGGATATACATATGGTGTAGGTGTCTAAAATATCTAGAGATCCAGAGAGAACAAGTTTATGTTTAAATGAGCTTTGAATGCTCCATCTTATGATGAATTATAAAGAAAATGACTTACAATGATTAGGATTAGAGCCTAATGGTATGGGTAATGAGGGTGTCTTCTAAAGTACTAAATTCTCTCTATCAAGACCCTCAACCGAGTCAAGCCTTTATGTAAAGAAAGCTCAAACGGATATAAAATGATTGCAAATGGCTAGTTCACGATCGGTCGTAACTCATCCACGACTGGTCGACAGAAGGCCAAGACCGATCCTAAATAGGGCTAGGATTGGTTGGATTTTATTGTCCTAAAAATGGCCCTGAGCGACTGGTTTGCTGTTCGCTCGCGTCAAGTGCAAGGCTGCGATGTAGTAATAATTCTCAATAAGACCGAGGTCGATCCGCAGGGAAAGAAGTAAACAATTCCAACTACTCTAATAACTAGAATCTAAGAAGTTTAGGAAAATAGTTTTTCACATAAAATAGAAAAATCTGAAAATAAGAAGAACTGGAGCATCAAGGATCCACTTGTAGTAGTTCAATACCAATCCATTCATCTAAGCACAACACAATTAGAATCAAAGTCCCATCTCTCATCTAATTAGAGGATATAACATTCAAGCACAAACAGTCCCACTTAAATCTGGAAATCAGATTTCTAGTTCTAATGAAGCACATATCATTCAAATCTGTAACCTTCAGAGTAACAGCCATGCCTAGAGACTATGACATGCTCAAGGGTTACCACAATTCGAATCTAATTAAGAAAACATAATAATCTCAGAGAATTGCAAGGAATCCATGTCCAGAGTACATGAACTCTCATAAAACTTCTAAAAATACCAACTTTATTCAAACTAGAACTTGAAAATCCATAATTAAAGTAAATGGTACTTGAAGAAATGAATTACAGTATTGAAACAAACTACAAACTTCACCTCTTAGCTCTAACTAAGAGGTTAGCTAAAAGAAAGCATTAAAAACTAGAAATTGTTGTGAAGCCTCATTGCTATGCAAAATCAGAGTCCACCGATCGGTCGTCCGACCGGTCGGCCAGTGGATAGCGTGGTGCAGTTGGAAGGCCAAACTCTCTAGACGTTTTTTAGCATTTTGAGACCGGTCGCCAGACTGGTCACAGGAGGCTCAGACCGGTCGTCAAACAAGTCTGAGTTGAGACAGCGGGCAGGCAATCTCTCTTGATAGTTCACGACCGGTCGTCGGACCGGTCTGTGGTCTGCAGGATTTGATAGTGTTGCGTGGTTTTGCGCTACAAGTTTCTAATTCTGGGCTTCCTCTTATAAATATGTTTCCTAATCGTGTTAGACTCTATGCTAAGCAACACCTAGGTGATCTAAATGAGATTAGGGTTATTGGGAGAGAGGATTGTGAGGTTTTGAGAGCTTTATTTATCTTTGGGATATACTCGGGTAGTTCTAGCTCTGTAATCATCTGAGATTCATAGTGGAGGTGTCGCTTTGTGCGGTGGTTTTTTCCTACAAAGGTTTTCCGCATAAAATTCGTGTGCTTTTGCATTGTGTGCTTGTGTGGCTGTTTGTGATTGCTTGATCTTCTTCGATGCTTCTGCTGATCAGATTTCCAACAAGTGGTATCAGAGCTATCATTGGAAGGTTGAAGAAGAAGTTTTTTGAAATGATCTCATGGCTTCAAATACGAAATTCGACGTTGAGAAGTTCTCGAGCAAAAACAACTTTGAGTTGTGGAAGGTGCGTGTCGTCCTAACTCAGCAAGGGGTCGTGAACGCCCTTGGAAAGCGACCTGCCGAGATAAAAGATGATGAGTGGACGAAGATGGATGAGAAGGCAATGACCTCAATCCAATTGTGCCTTGTTGATGACGTCCTCTATAACGTCATGAAGGAGAAGACCGCTGTAGAGACATGGAACAAGCTAGAGAACATCTATGCGAAGAAGTCTCTAGAAAATCGCATGTATCTAATGATGCAACTCTTCACTTTGAAGATGGCGGAGGGGACAGATGTGGAGGATCACATTAGCACATTCAAAAACTGATTTGCAAGTTGCTCGATTTTGGTGAGCAGATGAAGGACAAGTATCGAGCCTTGATCTTGTTGAACTTGCTTTCTGGTTCATATGAGTCACTCAGGGACTCGTTGTGCACGGGTAGAGACACTATTAGTGTCGAGACCGTTGTCTCAGCCCTTCAATCGAAGGCCATCAGACAGAAAAGCGGTGATATTAATTCCTCCTCTGAAGCACTGTTTATGAGAGGAAGGAATTCTAAGCAAGGTGAAGGATCGTCGCGTTCTAGATCCAAATTGAAGGGCAAGGGCAAATGTAAGTTGAAGTGTTGGGGATGTGGCCAAGTTGGGCACATGAAGAAGGACTGTAAGAGTCCTAAATATAAGAAGGAGAAGTCAGGTGATTCTTCTAGGGAAGCCAATACTGCTAAAGCTGAGGAAGGTGGTAGTATGTATGTGAGGTCTTGACGATGTCAAAGGCTGGATCTCTCTGCAATGAGTGGATCATGGACTCCGGGGATTCGTATCACATGTACCTAGATAGGAGCGTCTTTACTTCCTACAGGGAGTATGAGGGAGTCTCAGTATTTCTAGGCGATGACTACGCCTGCAAGGTTGTGGGAATTGGTACTTGAGCATCAAGATGTTCGATGGGAATGAACGGACCTTGACAGAAGTGAGGCATGTTCCTAGGTTGAGGAAGAATCTAATCTCCCTTAGTGCACTTGAAGCATTGAGGTGCAAGTTCACCGATTTTAACCGGTTCTGTAAAGTTTCAAAGAGGGCCCTTGTAATTATGAAGGGATAGAGGCACGGTAACATTTATATGATGATTGGGAGCACTTCAGTAGGTGGAGCTGCAGTGAGTGTAGCGGATTCCACATTTGCATGTATGTGGCATGTACGCTTAGGCCACATGAGCGAGTGGGGCATGAAGGTACTCTCTAAACGATCTTTGATTTCTTCCTTTAAATCTGTAGACTTTAATATATGTGAACATTGCATGTATGTCTAGATTGTCATTTAAAGGGGGGAAACATATATGTAAAATGGTGCTTGATTATGTCCATTTCGATGTATGGGGGCCTTCGCCCGTTATTTCTATTGAGGGGTCATTGTGGTTCGTGTCTTTTATCGATGACTGTAGCAGAAAAGTTTAGGTTTATTTTTTGAAAAATAAATCCGATGTCTTCATGACCTTCAAGTATTGGAAGGCGATGGTGGAGAATCAGTCAGGGCGTAAATTTAAAATTTTGAGAACCGATAATGGAGGTGAGTTCACTTCTAGGGAATTTAACACGTATTGTAAAAAGGAGGGGATCCTGGGGCACAACACAGTGTACCACACGCTAGAGCAAAATGGTGTGGCTAGGCGGATGAATCAGACTCTCTTGCAGAAAGCTTGATCCATGATTAGTAATGCTGGGTTGGGCAAAGAGCTATGGATTGAGGCCATTAACACAACTTATTACTTAATAAATCGGTCACCCTCTATGGCAATTGAATGTAAAATCCCTAAGGAAGTATGGAGTGGTCGTACACTAAACTACTCTGGTTTGCGGGTCTTTGGTTGTGAGGCTTACTCTCATGTACCGTCAGTTGAGAGAGATAAGCTAGACCATAGGGCTAGAAAAGGGATCTTTGTTGGCTATGGTGATTGTGTGAAGGGTTATCGTATAAATGATCCTGTCACACGGAAGATCACCCTGAGCCATGAGTTCAAATTTGATAAGGGGTCTTTGTTCCGTAAGGATGTTACAAAAGAATCAGAAACATCAGAATAAGCTGATACACATGATGATAGAGATGAGACACGGGCCAATAGTGAAGCGCAGATAGAGGTACATGATCAGGTGGAGCAGCCACCTGTGCGAAGAAATCCACACAGGGATTGCAAGTTACCGGCAAGGTACAGGGATGACTCGAACGCTGCATTTGCTCTCATTACAGATGAGGGGGATTCGTCTAACTTTGAGGAAGCACTACAGGATGTAGATGCTGAGAAGTGGATGATGGCAATGCAAGACAGGATGGACTCCTTGTACAAGAATGAGACTTGGGAGCCGTAGAGCTTCCAGTGGGCCGAAAAGTGATAGGGTGTAAGTAGATTTTTCGGAAGAAACAAGATAGATACAAGGCAAGGTTGGTAGCGAAAGGTTATGCTCAGCGTAAAGGCATGGACTTCAGTGAGATTTTTACCCCAGTTGTGAAGTAAGTATTTATTAGGTTCGTGTTGGCGTTGGTTGCCCAATACGACCTCGAGCTGGAATAGATGGATGTGAAGACTGCTTTCCTGCATGGAGAATTGGAAGAGCAGATATACATGGTGCAACCAGAAGGTTATACAGTGCAAGGGGCCGAGAACAAGGTTTGTAGGTTGAGGAGATCGTTATACGGTCTCAAACAGTCACCTAGGCAGTGGTACAAGAAATTTGATTCATGATGAGTTAGGGCTTTACCAGGAGCGAGTGCGATCATTGTGTCTATTACAAGACACTGAATGATGAGAAGTTTCTCATACTGGTGTTGTACGTCGATGACATGCTTATTGCCAGTCATAGTATGTCTGACATCGATGTGTTGAAGACTCAGCATTCATGGACATTCGAAATGAAGGATCTAGGGGCTACAAAGAGGGTTCTTGGCACAGATATTCATAGAGACAGGAATAGGAGCAGGTTGTGGTTATCTCAGGAAGAATACCTTGAGAATGTATTAAAAAAGTACGAGATGGACAAGTCCAAACCAGTTAGCGTTCCCCACACGGCTCACTTCAAGCTTTCTTCTGAACAGTGTCCCAAGACAGATGAAGAAAAGCGTGTTATGTCTTATGTGACCTATTCAAGTATTGTGGGCAGTTTGATGTATGCCATGCTCTATATAAGACCGAAAATTTCACAGGCTATGGGTGTTGTTAGCCGATTCATGTCTAACCCGGACAAACAACATTAGGAAGCTGTGAAATGGCTACTTCGATATATTCGGGGTATGCAGGACTACGCCTTGATGTTTGAAAAGTCCAAGGACAAGTTGGTTGGTTATGTCGATTTTGACTATGCAGGTAGTGTAGACAGTAGGAGATCGACTTCAGGGTACTCGTTTGTATTAGCGGGTGGAGCAATTAGTTAGATGTCTAAGCTTCAGTCTGTGGTGGCTCTTTCCACTACTGAAGTTGAGTACAAGGTAGTGAGAGAAGCTTTCAAAGAAGATGTTTGGTTAAAAGGAATGATAAATCAGTTGGCTCAAGTGCTATAAATTTGGCTAAAAATTCTGTTTATCACTCACGTACTAAACACATTGATGTGCATCACCATTTTATTTGACAGGTGCTTGAGGAAGGAGACGTGACTCTGGACGAGATTCACACTAGCGTGAATCCAGTGGATATGCTGACCAAGGTGGTCCCTATAGAGAAGTTCAAGTTCTACGTAACTTCTCTGAGATTGGCGAAGGCTTAAAGAAGACGCAGTGATGCATGAGAAGCGGCGACTATAATTGATGATGAGTTGGTTCTATGAAGAGAAGAGAAGATGGTTCAATGTTTAATGATACCTTGGTAGAGTTTGTTGTGAAGGCCTTATTACTGTTCAAAATCAGAGTCCACCGACCGGTCGTCCGACCGGTTGGCCAGTGGACAGTGTGGTGCAGTTGGAAGGCTAAACTCTCTGGACATTTTTTGGCATTTTGAGACTGGTCGCCAGACTGGTCGCAGGAGGCTCAGACCGGTCGTCAAACAGGTCTGAGTTGAGACAGCGGGAAGGCAATCTCTCTAGACAGTTCACGACCGATCGTCCGACTGGTCTGCGGTCTGCGGGATTTGATAGTGTTGCGCGGTTTCACGCTACACGTTTCTAATTCTGGCCTTCCTCTTATAAATATGTTTCCTAATCGTGTTAGACTCTATGCTAAGCAATACCTAGGTGATCTAAACGAGATTAGGGTTATTAGGAGAGAGGATTGTGAGGTTTTGAGAGTTTTGTTCGTCTTTGGGATCTACTCGGGTAGTTCTAGCTCTGTAATCATCTGAGATTCATAGTGGAGGTGTCGTTTTGTGCCGTGGTTTTTTCCTGCTGATTGATTCATAAATAGAAGAACTTGAACAAATTCAACCTAATGTGCATAGTGAATGTTCATCTCATGAGTTTCCAGGATTATCTTCTTCATAGATCAACTAAAAGTGTACAGATCAACAACAAGCTTATGACAGGAATTTGCCTTACCATCCTTCCGACGATTTTCACACTACGTCCCATTTCTAACTTTGGTTATGGGTAGACCATCCCTCGGTTGGTAATAAGTAGCCCTTTTTGAAAATTTTCACCATATTCTCAATTATACCCATATTTTCTTTCCTTCTTTCCTTTTCATACACATTAGATAGGATATTTAGAAATCCATATCTTTCGTTATTTTCCCATGGACAATGATGGACAAAGTACCCCAGCTTGGTTCCTCAACACCTTAAATCTAAGCCTAGCTAATCCACAATTCTACATAATCCTTTCAAACCATGATAATCGTGTAATGTGAACTAGGTGCACAAGTGTTCAAACATTCTATTAATTATATAAATAGGGGAATTCACATATAAAACTATTACATTAAAGGTAGTTTAAGACTTGCAACATCACTCACTTCATATCTCCTTTTCTTATACTCGTATCATCTCAAATGCATAGAAACAATGTTTTCTAAAAGAGTTTTGAATTTTTAGAAAGTTCAAAAAATTTCTACATAATTGCTCGAAATGTTACAAAAGTTAGTAGATTCATCTTAGGAATCTCACCCCCAACCAAAATCTTACATTGTCCTCAATGTAACAAGATATGCAATAAGCATGACATGAGAGTAATGACATAAAATAAAGGAGAGTGAGAACGAGAGTGCCTAGCGTAGTAAGTTGATCAATTCTAGCATCTTCCATTGTCTCGATGAGACTTATTCAATCCTAATTGTAAAAAAATAAATCCTAACCTACCTACCTACCTTTGATTAGTCCGATTGACTACGTGATCAAATTTGAGCAGGATCTTCATGAATTTCAATAAGTTTCTCATGAGAACCATCAAAAGTCCTGCTTGACAGTAAACATGGGTGCTTTTCTTCATTAAAGTCCAATATTTATGTGCACCACATGCATGATAGGAGGAGATAAGAGTAGCAAAAATATATCTCCTCAAATTCTGGACTGGGTTGTGGTTGATTAAAAATGGGTCCTCCCAGTCAGAATTCTCAATGGGCTGAAGAACCTATGATGGTGGAGAGATATTCATCGTGTATTCTTCAGTTAAATTTGTCTCCTCCATAATTTTAGAATTATACAGTGCTTCCACAAACAATGGTAAAGAGTGTAAATCAGTGGAATTGTGTTCTTCAGGCACCGACATCGTATCTAATAAAATGTCCAACTCCTTAATCATCTCATCCTCAAGATCCTCCGAGTGGGCCAAGCATTCATCTAGGAAGTCGACATAGTCGGATGAAGGTTCTTTGTCCTCCTTTAATGATTGAAGAAATTCTGTTTTAATGGTAAGGAATTCCTCCTCTGTAGAGAGAAGGTCTTCCAAGGAAAATTCTTCAGATTTAGTGGTAAGCACATCATCTAGCATTGGTTGATCTTTTGAAATTTCAGATTGTGCCACCCTATCATCCAAAGAAACAAAATTTTCAGTTAAAAGGAGGTCTTCCACAATAGAATTTGTCATGTGTTGTTGGTGAAAAGACTAAAAAAGATCGACTTCGGCCATCTCTTTAACATGCATATCCTCTAGAGACTCATAATCATTATGCTATTGGGAAAAAAGAAACCATAGGTTTATAAGCATCCACTGAACCCTCATTGTAAGTAACCCCACTATCGCTTTCAAATTTTATGGATTCCTCAGGTTCGTCAACCGTTATTGAAATCTCTTCATCATTAAGTTCAAGGCATCCAAAAGAGATAGTGAACTCACCATAATTGCTGATGAAATTGGGGTCATCGAGATCAATCTCCTCTAAAAGTCTATTCATTAAATCCGAAGAAGGTGGGACTTGGGCAGCCCCATTCTCCTCATTAGAGGAGATTGATTCGATGCCCCTAAGTTTGGCTCAACGTCTTCACAAGATGACGAGTAGGCTTGATTTGATTGCTCGTACTCTCATTCTTTCTCTAAGTCCTTAAGGATTTGTACATACATTTAATAGGAGGAAGACATTTTTGGGTGATTGTTAATGACCATGGTTGGTTCCTCCCTTGAACAAAGAAGATGATGGCTTCCCCAATTAAGACCATACGCGTTGTAGGATGAAGAGTTATATGATGGTTGATAGGCATATCCATACAAGTGATCACGCATTGTCTTAACCGGTTGGCCATTATTCCCCCAGTCCTTTTGTTGTTGCACACCTCCTACCATACTCGGTGGAACACTCATGTTATTTTCAATTCGGTAATCACGTAATATTTTCCTTGATTAATCATTATTCAATTTTGCTTCATTCCAATACTCCCCCATCATCTTACATCGTGTCTCAATATGTGTATTGCTTTCATTAATGTAATCACACATCGTCTTACATGGGGAGGTAATGGAGGTTGTTTGAATCTTAGAAAAATATTCATACTTGGAGGGATTCCGATCATAATAAGTTTGGGTCCCCCAATCCGATGTCTCATCCTCCAAAAGGTACTTGTATGCACCATTCGTCCAATCATACATGATGAAATTTTAAGGAATTGAGAACTACCCTAATCTAGAAAAAAGAACAAAAAGAAGGGAAATGAAGAGATGTTACCTAATAGAGTGAGATCTATGTCAGCAATAATGTCCTACAAAATCAAAAAATAAAAATTGTTACCAATCTAGAAAAAGTCAAAAAACCTACTTCTAGAAAAATTGAAAATCCTACTTAACTAAAACTACTCTATAGCTATTAGAACAATTAGAATTGTTTAACCTTTTCCCCGCCAACGATGCTAAAAACTTATTCGCTCGCCTCAAGTGCAAGGCTGCGATGTAATAATAATTCTCGGTAAGACTGAGGTCGATCCACAAGGAAATAAGTAAATAATTCCAACTACTTTAATAACTAGAATCTAAGAAGTTTAGGAAAATAGTTTTTCATACAAAATAGGAAAATCTGAAAATAAGAAGATAAAGCATTAAAGCACAAACAATCCTACTTAAATCAGAAAATTAAGTTCTAGTTCTAATCAAGCACATAGCATTCAAAATTATAGCCTTTAGAGTAACAGCCATGCTTATGGACTATGACATGCTCAAGGGCTACCATAATTCAGAATCTAATCAAGCCAAACATTATAATCTCAGAGAATTGCAAGGAATCCATGTCTGAAGCACATGAACTCTCATAAAACTTTTAAAAATATCAACTTTATTCAAACTAGAACATTCAAAATCCAAACTTGAAGTAAAGGTACCTGAATCAAACTGAATTAAACATGAAATTGTCTATAAGCTTCACCTCTCATCCCTAGCTGAGAGGTTCTAATCGAGCATTGTCATACTACAACTAGAATCAAAAGAAAAACTAAATAAAATCATGAAAAACTAGAAAAACCGGGATTGGTGGAGTTGTGGACATTCCATGATGCTCTCCTTCACTTCCCGCAACCTCCAATCTCTTCTATGATGATTTTAGATGAGGCCCTAGGTGCCCTTTTATGGATTGATGCGGAAGATTCCAGATTGAGCAAGAAATCACAAAATTACGCAGAGAAAATCGGAACTTGTAGAACAAGCTCTGTTACGTAGTCAACTCCGACTGGTCGGAGCTCATGGACGACTGGTCGTAAATCATCAAAAATAGTCTAGTAAGCTTTTTGAAATTTTCATCCTCCTTGTTGAGTGCTCGACCGGTCTGAGTAATGGTCGACCAGTTGGATGACCGGTCGTTCTTGGTCCAGTGAGTTTTGCAACGTGAGGGAGTTTTTATTGAATCACCGACCGGTCAGACGATCGGTCGTTTGCCTTGGCCGACTGATCAGCCGACCGGTTGACAGTGTAATTTTTTCTGCACTTTTTCTTTGTTCCTTCTCTTTTTTCCTTACTTCTTTCTTTCATCCTTTGGCACTTGGTCCTTCGATCTTCAATGTGTACAAAGTGCTTTTTTTAGCCTTGAATAAATGAAATCTCCATCTCGTTCCTACAATCACAAATCATGCATTAGAGTAATCTTTTAAACATGCGAACCATGTATAATATGTGATGAATTGGGGTTAGAATATGTATAAATTGGAAGCTCAACACACCACCTAACTAACATTTTGCTAATCCCGAGTAAAACATGCGTGAAACAAGTTCAATTCTCCCAAAATCCAACTCTCCTTTAGAAACTATGTTTCTATTCATTCCAAGACATACAAGTGTAAAAATCAGAAAAATTCGGTGATAGAAGTTGAAATCTTAAATACTTAAAATATAATAAGTGTTCACATAGAATTCCCGCTGATTGATTGATAAATAGAAGAACTTGAAAAAATTCAACCTAGTGTGCATAGTGAATGTTCATCTCATGAATTTCCGGGATTATCTTCTTCATAGATCAACTAAACTATGGATTTAAAAGTGTATAGATCAACAACAAGCCAATGACAGGAATTTACCTTACCGTCCTTCCGATGGCTTTCACATTTCGTCCCATTTTTGTCTTTAGTTACGGGTAGACCATCCCCCGGTTGGTAATAGGTAGCCCTTTCTAAATTTTTCCACCATATTTTTAATCATACCCATATTTTCTTTCCTTCTTTCCTTTTCATACACATTAGATAGGAATTTTAGAAATCCATATCTTTTGTTATTTTCCCATGGACAAGGATGGACAAAGTACCCCGGTGGTTCCTCAATACCTCAAATCTAAGTCTAGCCAATCCAAAAATCTATATAATCCTTTCAAACAATGAAAATCGTGTAATGTGAACTAGATGTAAAAGTATTTAAACATTCTATCAATCATATAAATAGGAGAATTCACATATAAAACCTCTATATCAAAGGTAGTTCAAGACTTGCAACATTAATCACTTCATATCTCCTTTTCTTATACTTGTATTATCCCGAATGCATAGAAATAAGGTTTTCCGAAAGAATTTTGAATTTTCAGAAAAAATTTAAAAAATTTTCAACATATAATAATGTTCGAAATGTTATAAAATACTCGATTCATGTAGGAATCTCACTCCCCAAGAAAATCTTGCATTGTACTCAATGTAAAAGATGTGAAATAAGCAATAACAGAGAGCGATGATAAAAATAAAGGAGAGTGAGAACGAGATTACCTGAGAGAGTCGATAATGGAAGTCTACAACTCCGGCAACTAAATCTTCTAAAGAGACAAACCTAAAACAGAAAAAACAACTAAACCTAACTCTACTCTATACCACTGTCAGACTAGGAGATTAATCATCTTGATACACGGGATCATTCAGAGTGATGGACCTGTCCTCTGAATTAAATTTCTTAACAAATGGTTTAAGGCGTTGTCCATTCACTTTAAAACAGTTACCATTTGTCGCATTCTCTATCTCGACAACCCCATGAGGAAAGACTTCTTTAACAATATATGGGCCGGTCCATCGAGATCTCAATTTTTCTGAAAAAAGATGAAGTCGAGAATTATACAAGAGTACTTTTTTACCTTCATGGAAAGTTTTTCTTAAGATATGTTTGTCATGGAAGGCCTTCATTCTACTCTTGTAAATCCTCAAATTCTCATACGCATCATTCAGGATTTCGTCAAGCTCATTCATTTGAAGTTTGCAAAGCGAGCTAGCCTTGTCAATGTCGAAGTTCAATGTCCGAATTGCCCAATAGGATTTATGTTCAATCTCCACAAGCAAGTGATAAGCTTTCCCATAAACAAGTCTATAGGGAGACATTCCAATGGGAGTCTTATAAGTTGTATTGTGAGCCCAAAGGCATCAACTAATCTCAGTGACCAATTTTTGCGATCCGGCCTCACCGTTTTTTCCAAAATTTGTTTGATTTCCCGATTGGAAATTTCAACTTGCCCACTTGTCTGTGGGTGGTATAGGGTACTCGCTTTATGCGTAATGCCATATTTCCTCATTAAGGCTTCGAAAGGCCTATTACAAAAGTGAGAACCGCCATCACTTATGATGGCTCGAGGAGTTCTAAATCTAGATAATACGTTTTCTTTAAGGAACTTTAGAACCGTACGATGATCGTTGGTTTTACATGGAATTGCCTCTATCCATTTGGACACATAATCTATGGCGAGTAATATATAGACATATCCAAAAGATGAGGGGAATGGTCCCATGAAATCGATGCCCCAACAGTCAAAGACTTTAAGATGTTGGATTGGGGTAAGGGGCATTATATTCCTACGGGACAACCCTCCTAGCTTTTGACAGTGCTCGCATGCTTTGCAAAACTCATGGGTGTTTCTAAACAAGGTAGACCAATAAAAACCACATTGCAGAATTTTTGCCGTGGTTTTCTTGGCGAAAAAATGACCCCCACAGGCTTGATCATGAAAAAAGGAGATGACAAATTTTTTTCATCATTAGGGATATATCTAAAAAGTAAAAGTTCATCCTAGAAAAATCTGCGCACTTCCCTTAGAAATTTTTCTTTGTCCTGCGCAGTCCAATGAGTCAGCATTACACCTGTGGGAAGATAGTTTGTAATATCAGCGTACCATGGTGGATGCGTGGCAACAAAGAGTTTCTCATCAGGGAATGAGTCCTCAATAGATGACTCATCGGTGGAATTCGATAAAACTAGGCGGGATAGATGGTCCGTCACTACGTTCTCTACTCCTTTCTTATCCTTGATCTCTAAGTCGAATTCTTGAAGGAGTATGATCCATCTAAGCAAATGGGGCTTATCATCCTTCTTAGAAAGACGGTGTTTCAGCGCCGCATGATCCGTGTAAACTATGACCTTGGATCCTATCAAGTAAGGCAGGAATTTGTCCAAGGTAAAAACAATTGTTAGGAGCTCTTTCTCCATAGTCAAGTAATTAACTTGGGTAGGATTCAAGGCGCTACTCGCATAGTAGATAATGTGGGGCTTCTTGTCCTTCCTTTGTCTTAACACCGCCCCAATAACATAATCGCTTGCATCGCACATCAACTCAAAAGGAATGGACCAATCTGGTGGTTGCATGATAGGAGCAGTTGTCAACATGCCTTTAAGTTTTGAAAAAGCTAAATGACATTCCGCACTCCACTCAAATTGGTTCTCCTTTTGGAGAAGGTTACATAAGGGCCGAGAGATATAGCTGAAATCCTTTATGAACCTTCTATAAAAATCGGTGTGTTTAAGGAAGGACCGCACATCTTGTATGCTCTTGGGTGGTGGTAGGTTGGAAATGATATCGATTTTGGCCCGATCTACCTCTATTTCATTGGACGAGATGATATGTTCAAGGACTATTCCTCTTTGTACCATAAAATGACACTTTTCCCAATTTAAGACAAGGTTCTTTTCCTCACACCTTCTTAAGACCAACTTCAAGTGATCGAGGCACTCTTCAAACGTACAACCAAAAATAGAAAAATCATTCATAAAAACCTTGAGAAATTCACCCACCATGTCTGAGAAAATACTCAACATGCAACGTTGAAATGTAACGGGTGTATTACATAGTCTGAATGGCATCCTTCGGTATGCGAAGGTGCCAAATGGGCATGTAAAGGTAGTCTTCTCTTGGTTTTTCGGGGCTATCTCAATTTGGTTGTAGCCGGAATAGCCATCAAGGAAGTAATAATAGGAGTGATCCACTAACCTCTCCAAAATTTGATCCATGAATGGGAGACGGAAGTGGTCCTTCCTAGTTACCTTATTTAGCTTCTGATAATCTATGCACATACGCCAACCGGTGGTCACTGTAGTCGGTATAAGCTCGTTGTTGGCGTTTTTCACGATGGTAATACCAGACTTCTTAAGGACAACTTGGGTAGGACTCACCCATTGGCTATCCGAGATGGGGTAGATGATACCTACATCTAGTAGCTTTAACACCTCGGCCTTGACAACCTCCATCGTATTTGGATTTAGCCTTCTTTGAGGTTGTCTAGTCGTCTTCACATTTTCTTCGAGGTGTACACAGTGGGTGCATATCGAAGCATCTATCCCCATGAGGTCCGTTATTGTCCATCCTTTGGCTCCCCTATGTTCTTTAAGTAGCTCGATCAACTTGAGCTCTTGGTCTTTTCCTAGGTGAGAGGCAATAACGACTGGAAAAGTTTCTTCTTGACCTAAGTATACATATTTCAGCTCGGATGGCAAAGTTTTAAGGTCAAGCTTTGATGGTTTAATGCTAGACTTTAGAGGTTTTGATGTGGTTGGTGGCAATCTTTTAAAATGGGGCCTCCACCGACTAATACCAACTACCGATTTCTCAATATTCAATGCTTGCACGATTTTGCTTATGATGGGGTCTTTGGAATTCTCAAAATGTGCCAAGCATATCTCTAAGCTTTCTAGTGGTTCAAGTTGGAGGAGCTCTTCTTCTTCGAAGGATTTGAGCATGTTTAACTCGAAGAGCTCATCATCTTCAACATCCCATGCCTTTTGCCCAAATGGAACTTTCACCTCCAATGTCATGTTTTCAAAGGACAATTGCGTTACCCCATTTTGGCAATTTATTATTACATTTGATGTAGCAAGGAAGGGGAAGCCTAGAAGCACCTGTATTTGAGTGCTAGTATCTATAACCAGTTGCATGTCCAGGACGATGAAATCCACCAGACAGTAGAATTTATCAACTTGACCAAGACATCCTCAACTATCCCTCTTAGTACACGAATGGATCTATCAGCGAGTTATAATATGGTTTTGGTGGGTTTTAATTCACCAAGGCCCAATTGCTCATATACCGAGTATGAGATTAAATTTACGCTTGCCCCCAAGTCTAGTAATGCACGTTCAATCCGGTAGTCACCAATGATGCATGAAATTGTGGGACTATCGGGATCCTTGAATTTGGGGGGGTGGGGGGTGGGGGTGTCTTTTGAGTGAGAATGGCACTCACTTGCTCATTTAAGAAGGCCTTTTGCTTAGAAAGTTAGCATAGGATGGGATTTATTTAATACCATCAAGCAATGGAATGTTGATCTTGACTTGTCTGAAAATCTCTAAAATGTCATGAGAGTTTGGAAGAGATTTTAGAGCAACCAATCTCGAAGGGAATGGTGCTATGGGCTTATAAACACGTTCCTTTTCTTGTGGGGCTGAGCTAGGTCCATCCTCATTCTCAGAAATTATCAGATCATTAGGCTTGTCGGCCTTCACCGGAATAGATTTATCTACTTGTATACCACTTCTAAGAGTGGTGATGGACTTTTCTTGCTCCACATGTTTGTTGGGAAGATTATGGATGCTTACTTCATGTACTTACTTTGGATTGGGCTGAGGTTGGGTCGGAAAGGTCCCTTCCCTAGCATTCAAACGTCCCTTAATCTCATCCACCAAGACTTTAAGCTCTTGGAACATTTGCTGATTTGTTTGGTTTATTTGCGTTTGCCCTTGTATAAACGCCTTCAGAGTATCCTCCATTGAGAATTGATGTGAGGCCATGTTTTGCATGGGTGACCCTCCTTGAGAGTTGGTAGGATTGGCTGTAGGACCATTCCTCCAACTAAAGTTAGGATGATTCTTCCAAGTAGAGTTATACGTGCTACCTACCGGTTCATTGAAAGGCCGTTGATAATCATATGTGGCGTTTGCTTGCTCTTGTAACACCTCTTGGAACGTAAGGATTGTAGAACAATCTTGCATAGAGTGTACATTAGCGACACATATTCTGCACACGTTTTCAATAGCTTCATTGGACTTTGAAACTCCACTCTTACTAAGTTCCATGGCCTCGATCTTCCTTGTGAGGCTAGCTATCTTTGCATTCACATCATCTTCTTCTTTAAGAATATAGATGCCTCCTTTTTCCTTTTGTTGAGGAGGCTTGAGGTTACTAGATTTGTCTGAGGTATCCCATGATTAGGCATTCTCGGCCAACATATCCAAGTAACTCCAAGCTTCATCTGGATTTTTTCTCATAAACTCACTGTTGCATATCATCTCTACGAATTGGCGCATGTTGGAACTTAATCCATCATTGAAGAAGTTTATGATTAGCCAGCTTTCATAACCGTGATGTGGGCAAGTAAATAAGAGGTCCTTAAACCTTTACCAACTTTGGAAGAATATTCATTCTCTTTAACCGAAAAGTTCAATATAGCTCTTCGAAGGGTATTCATTTTATGAGTCGGGAAGAACTTTTTCAAGAATTCCTAAGTCATCTCATTCCATGACCCAATCGAGTGTGGTCTAAGAGAGTAGAGCCAACTTTTGGCTCTTTCTTTCAATGAAAAGGGAAAAAGTTTAAGTTTGATGGCATCTTTTGAGACATTCACATATTCCAAAGTAGCAACCACTTCTTCAAATTCCTTTAAGTGTAGGTATGGGCTCTCAGAGTTTAGCCTATGAAACTTTGATAGGAGTTGAATTACACTTGACTTTATATCGATGTTTCCCCCGATTGTTGGGAGAATCACACATGAAGGTGTTGTAGTACGAGTCGGTTGTAGGTAATCTCGTAAGGCTCTCTGTTCGCTTCCCCAAGTGTAGGGTTGCGATGTAGTAATAAACTCGGTAAGACCGAAGTCGATCCACAGGGAAGGAAGTAAACAATTCCAATTATCCTAATAACTAGAATCAAAGAGGTTTGTGAAATTGATTTTTAAGATAAAATAGAAAATCTAATAATGAAAAGATAACTAGAGCATCAAGGATCCACTTATAGCTCTTCTTAGATGCATAATTCGCTATGGTTTCTTACTTTCTCAACTAGAATCGGCATTCCTGTCTATCTAGTCGGATGATAGAGCTGTTAAACCAAACAGTCTGTCATATGTAAGTTCTATGCATAGGATTCACTCAATGAAGGCTAAGCTGAGCATGCTCAATTGCATAGGTCATTCCCCTTTCCAAAAGGTCCAGTTCACAATCATAACCATCCTCAAGTCCTCTCACAAGACAAGGCTAGATCATGATTTGAACTAGATTCAAATCACATGCACAATCCATACATATTCAGAAAAACAGAAAAATAAAACTTTGGTAGGAAGTCCCTTCATGAAGAGCTTAGTACTAGAGCGCACTCCGATTCCTCGGATCATACAGGTCTAGACTGTTGCAAACGAATTAAGAAGATTAGTAATTCATCCAAACATCCATGAGTCATCACAAGACTAAGAAAAATTACTTAAAAACTTGTATAAACTTCAAACCTTAGTTCATAATCATGAATTCCAAACTAAAAACCAATAAAACAAATTAAACAATCTAAGAAAACTATAAGGTTCACCTCTTAGCTCTAGCTAAGAGATTAGCTAATAAAAAGCATATTAAAAACTAGAACTAGAACTAAGAAAAGGAAGAAAAACTAGCTGGAGGAGGCTAGGAAGCCTCCTATGACTTGAACTCCTTGCTCCCCACGTCCTTCAGCCCTCCTTGGGTCTTCATCCAAGGTTCTAAATCAGCTCTTTTGGTCATCAATTGGGCAAAGTAACTCTCATTCCTACAACCACAAAACATGTATTTGATTAGTCTTTAAATTATGAAAACCATGCGTAATGAGTGATGAATTGGGGTTAAAATATGCACAATTAAGAGCTCAACACACCCCCCAACCAGCATTTTGCTAGTCCCGAGCAAAACATGCGTCAAACAAGTTTCATTCTCCAAATCCAACTCTCCTCTAGAAACTATTCTTCTATACATTCCAAGACACACAAGCATAAAAATCAGAGAAATTAGGTGATAGAAGTTGAAACCTTAAACTCTTAGAACATAATAAGTATTTATATGAAATTCCCACTGATTGATTGATAAATAGAAGAACTTGAACAAATTCACCCTAGTGTGCATAGTGAAAGTTCATCTCATGAGTTTCTGGGCTCATCTTCATCATAGATCAACTAAACTATGGATTTCAAGGTGCACAGAGCAACAACAAGCCTATGACAGGAATTTGTCTTACCGTCCTTCCGACGACTTTCACACTACGTCCCATTTCCGGCTTTGGTTACAGGTAAACCATCCCCCGGTTGGTAGTAGGTAGCCCTAATCAGAATTTTCCACCATTTTTCCATCATTCCCAATTTCATCCTTCCTTTTCCTTTTTCTTTTTAAATTAGATAGGATTTTTAGAAATCCATATCTTTCGTTATTTTCCCATGGACAAGGATGGACAAAGTACCCCGGCTTGGTTTCTCAACACCTTAAATCAAAGTAAAGTTAATCCATAAATCACATAATCCTTTCAACCCATGAAAATCGTGTAATGTGAACTATGTGTAAAAGTGTTCAAATTTTCTATCACTCACATAAATAGGGAAATTCACATATAAAACCATTATATTAAAAGAAATTCAAAGCTTGCAACATCACTCACTTCGTATCTCCTCTTCTTATACTCGTATCATCTTGAATGCATAGAAACAACGTTTTCCAAAAGAGTTTTGAATTTTAGAAAAATCAAAATTTTTCTACATAATTGCTCGAAATGTCACAAAAGCTAGTAGATTCATCTAAGGAATCTCACCCCCCAACCAAAATCTTACATTGTCCTCAATGTAATAAGATATGCAATATGCATGAAATGAGAGCAATGACACAAAACA
Organism: Liriodendron chinense; assembly: GCA_003013855.2. Classification (NCBI taxonomy): domain Eukaryota; kingdom Viridiplantae; phylum Streptophyta; class Magnoliopsida; order Magnoliales; family Magnoliaceae; genus Liriodendron; species Liriodendron chinense. The sequence goes on along the minus strand of ML058397.1, from coordinate 4,269,778 downwards.
AAGGAGAGTGAGAACGAGAGTACCTGAGGTAGCAAGTTGATCAATTCTAGCATCTTCCATTGTCTCAATGAGACTTATTCAATCCTAAATGCAGAAAGAAATCCTAACCTACCTACCTACCTTTGATTAGTCCGGTCGACTACATGATCAAATTTGAGCAGGATCTTCATGAATTTCAATAGGTTTCTCATGAGGACCATCCAAAGTCCTGCTCGAATGTATACATGTGTGCGTTTCTTCATGAAAGTCCAATCATAGTGTGCACCACAGGCATGTAAAGAGGAGATAAGAGCAGCAAAAAGATATCTCCTCAAGTTCTGAATTGGGTTGTAATTGATTAAAAACGGGTCCTTCCAATCAGAATTTTCAATGGGTTGAAAAACCCATGATGGTGGAGAGACATTCATTAAGTATTTTTCAGTTTGGATTGTCTCCTCCACAAATTCAGATTTGCATGGTGCTTCCACAAACCATGGTAAAGAGTGTAAATCAGTGGAATGGTGTTCTTCAGGCACCGACACCATGTCTAACAAACTATCCAACTCCTTAATCATCTCATCATCCAGATCATAGGGGTGGGTCATGCATTCCTTTAGGAAATTGAGAGAGTCGAATGAAGGGTCCTCGTTCTCCCTAAGTGATTGAGAAAATTCTGTTTCAAGGGTAAGGAATTCCTCCTCTATAGAGGGGAGATCTTCCAAAGAAAAATTTTCAGATTCAGTGGTAAGCACATCATCTAACATTAGTTGATCTTTTGAAATTTCAGATTGTGCCACCCCGTCATCCAAAGAAACAGAATTTCCAATTCAAGGGAGTTCTTCCACAATAGAATTGGTCATGTTTTGTTGGTGGAAGGACTCAAAAATATCGACTTCAGCCATCTTTCTAGCAAGAATATCTCCTGGCGACTCATAAACATTCAGCCCTTTGGAAGAAGAAATCATGGACTCACAATCATCCTTCAAACCCTCATTGTAGGCAATCAAACTATCACTTTCAGATTTTGTAAATTCCTCGGGTTCGTCAACCGTCCTTGAAATCTCTTCATCATTCAAATCGAAATAGCTAAAAGAGATAGTTGATTTACCATAATCGATGGTAATGGTGGGATCACTGAGATCAATATCCTCTAGAAGTTTAGTCATTAAATCTAGAGAAGGTTGGGTTTGGATAGCCTCATCCTCCTCATTGTTGGGGATTGATTCGGTGTTCCCAATGTTGGGTTCAATATTTTGAGATGGCGAGAGATTTTGTATGCATTGCTCAGTTATTTCCATAAACTCTCGCAGTGTATCCTCAAGAGTTCGTGTTGGTTGAGGATCATGAGAAAGAAACTCTTGAGGATAATTGTTGGCATCCATGGTTGGCTCATCCTCCATTGGACTAGAGGTGTGAGGACTCTCTCGATAAAGACCATACGTGTTATATGACGAAGACTGATAAGATGGTTGATAGGCATAACCATACAAGTGATCACGCAATGTCTTTACCGGTTGGTCATTACTCCCCCGGTCCTTTTTCTTATTCCTACCTCCTGTTAAACTTGGTGGAATACTCTTGTTATTTTCAACCCAGTAATCACGTAGCGTCTTACGTTGGGGGGTAGTGGAGGTTGATTGACTCTCAGAATAATACTTATGCTTAAATTGGTTCCAATCATAAAGAGTTTTGATTCCATGGTCTGTCATCTCATCTTCCAAAAGGTATGCATAAGCACCACACTTCCAATCAGCCATAATGAGATTTTAAAGAGTTGGAACTACCCTAATCTAGAAAAAAGAACAAAAAGAAGGGAGATGGAGAGATGTTACCCAATAGAGCGAGATATATGTCAGCAACAATGTCCTACAAAATCCAACAAAAAATTGTTAGTAATCTAGAAAAAAAAAATCAGAAAATCTTCTTCTATAAAAACTGAAAATCCTACCTAACTAAGACTACTCTATAGTTACTAGAACAATTAGAACCGTTTAACCTCTTCCCCAGCAACAGCGCCAAAAAACTTGTTCGCTTCCCCAAGTGTAGGGTTGCGATGTAGTAATAAACTCGGTAAGACCGAAGTCGATCCACAGGGAAGGAAGTAAACAATTCCAATTATCCTAATAACTAGAATCAAAGAGGTTTGTGAAATTGATTTTTAAGATAAAATAGAAAATCTAATAATGAAAAGATAACTAGAGCATCAAGGATCCACTTATAGCTCTTCTTAGATGCATAATTCGCTATGGTTTCTTACTTTCTCAACTAGAATCGACATTCCTGTCTATCTAGTCGGATGATAGAGCTGTTAAACCAAACAGTCTGTCATATGTAAGTTCTATGCATAGGATTCACTCAATGAAGGCTGAGCTGAGCATGCTCAATTGCATAGGTCATTCCCCTTTCCAAAAGGTCCAGTTCACAATCATAACCATCCTCAAGTCCTCTCACAAGACAAGGCTAGATCATGATTTGAACTAGATTCAAATCACATGCACAATCCATACATATTCAGAAAAACAGAAAAATAGAACTTTGGTAGGAAGTCCCTTCATGAAGAGCTTAGTACTAGAGCGCACTCCGATTCCTCGGATCATACAGGTCTAGACTGTTGCAAACGAATTAAGAAGATTAGTAATTCATCAAAACATCCATGAGTCATCACAAGACTAAGAAAAATTACTTAAAAACTTGAATAAACTTCAAACCTTAGTTCATAATCATGAATTCCAAACTAAAAACCAATAAAATGAATTAAACAATCTAAGAAAACTATAAGGTTCACCTCTTAGCTCTAGCTAAGAGATTAGCTAATAAAAAGCATATTAAAAACTAGAACTAGAACTAAGAAAAGGAAGAAAAACAAGCTGGAGGAGGCTAGGAAGCCTCCTATGACTTGAACTCCTTGCTCCCCACGTCCTTCAGCCCTCCTTGGGTCTTCATCCAAGGTTCTAAATCAGCTCTTTTGGTCATCAATTGGGCAAAGTAACTCTCATTCCTACAACCACAAAACATGTATTTGATTAGTCTTTAAATTATGAAAACCATGCGTAATGAGTGATGAATTGGGGTTAAAATATGCACAATTAAGAGCTCAACACTCTCCTTGGAGGAACATTGCGCAGTTCATTCTCTCCTACTCCCTCTTAATTTGTGTTTGTAGTTGGAGTGTGTGTGTGTGTGTGTGTGTTGGGGGGGGGGGGGGGGGGATTGCTTAAAGGTGTAAACTATTACAAAGCTCTTGGTATTTTCGGACTTGTCTATGAACTAATAATGGTCCAACTAGACCACCTTCGGATTGAAGACTATTGGTGTGGTCACGTTCCCAATGGGACATAAACCACACAACTAAGATTTAAACTTATCCTAAGTCCTAAAACAGAAATTAACAAAAATCTAAAAATCTGTAAAAAGTATTAAGTTAGAAATATATTACCCGATTCGCTTGAACTATGGACGAGTTCCTACAAAACAAAACAAGTTGTTAGTCCTAGAAAATAAAAATAAAAACTATCTACTTCTACTTCTACAACCACTAAAATAATCTAGAATCGTTTATCTAAATTCCCCGGCAACAGCGTCAAAAACTTGTTCGCTCGCCTCAAGTGTAAGGCTGCGATGTAATAATAATTTTTGGTAAGATCGAGGTCGATCCATAGGGAATTAGGTAATTAGTTCTAAACTATTCCAACAACTTGGATTTAAGTAATTTAGAAGTTCAATTATGAAAATTAGACTTAAACAGTAACTTTAAGAAATTTTGAGAATAATAAAGAAAACTAAGGCATTAAGGATCCACTTGTAGCAATCCATAATAATTCATTCATTCAAGCATAAACACAACTAGGTTTGAAGTTCTATCTCTCATCTAGTTGGAAGATAAAGCATTAAAGCACAAACAATCCCAATTAAATCAGAAAATTAAGTTTTAGTTCTAATCAAGCACATAGCATTCAAAATTATAGCCTTCGGAGTAACAGCCATGCCTATGGACTATGGCATGCTCAAGGGCTACCATAATTCAGAATCTAATTAAGCCAAACATGATAATCTCAGAGAATTGCAAGGAATCCATGTCCTAAGCATATGAACTCTCATAAAATTTGTGAAAATATCAACTTTATTCAAACTAGAACATTCAAATTCCAAACTTAAAGTAAAAGGTACTTGAATCAAACTGAATTAAACATTAAATTGGCTACAAGCTTCACCTCTCAACCCAAACTGAGAGGTTTTAGCCCAGCATTGCCATACTATAATTAGAATCAAAAGAAAAACTAAATAAAAGCGTGAAAAACTAGAAAAACTGGGATCGACGGAGTTGTGGACGCTCCACGATGCTCTCCCTCACTTCCCACGACCTCCAATCTCTTCTAGGATGATTTTAGACGAGGCCCTAGGTGCGCTTTTATACATTGATGCAGAACATTCCAGATTGCACAAGAAGTCATGAAATTGTGCAGAGAAAATCGAAGCTTATGGAACAAGCTCTGTTACATAGTCGATCGGTTGGAGGTGGGCTCCGGCTGGTCGGAGCTTATGGACAACCAATCGTAAATCGTAAAAAATAGTCCAGCAAGCTTTTTGGAATTTTCATCCTCCCTATTGAGTGCTCGACCGGTTTGAGGAATGGTTGACCGGTCAGACGACCAATCGTTCTTGGTCTAGTGAGTTTTGCAGAGTGAGGGAGTTTCTGTTAAATCACCGACCGGTCGTTTGCCTTGGCTGACCGATCAGCTGACCGGTTAACAGTGCAATTTTTCTGCACTTCTTCTTTGTTCCTTCTCTTTGTTCCTTGCTTCTTTCTTCTATCCTTTGGCATTTGGTCATTCGATCTTTAATGTGTGCAAAGTGCTCTTTTTAGCCTTGAATCAGTTAAATCTCTATCTCGTTCCTACAATCACAAATCATGCATTAGAGTAATCTTTTAAACAAGCGAACCATGCATAATATGTGATGAATTGGGGTTAGAATATGTATGAATTGGAAGCTCAACATGTACTCAAATACAATCTCAACCACAACGATGTATAGTGGTTCGACTTTTGGTCTACTCCACTCCTGGTTCAAGTACTCACCCCTTGAGCACACTAGCATTCACTAAGGAGTTTAAATCATGTTCCTCCCAATCTAGGTATTTTAACTTGGATCCACCCAACTGGGGAGTTTACAGGTTCTTCCCAGCCTACATGTTTACACCCGTGTTGGTGGCTCCCCTTGGAGACTTGTTTAAGCTTGAAAAATGTGCCAAGGATCGCTAAACGACCCTGAAATTTAGGCTCAACAAACGTGCTAGAGATTGACAAACGTCCCTAGACTTTTAGGCTCAACTAACAAGCTAAGGATTATCAAACAAACCTAGATCGAGTTTGACAAACAAACTCTATACTCAATTCCCACCGGGAATAGAGTGGATGGACTCAACACAAATTGACAATCTTACTTGTCGGATTTGAGCCCCTTTGTTGTGCCGCTTCGGGTTGCTTGATATCCTCTCTCTCATGCTTCAATCAGCTCCCATTTGTGCTCCCCTGATGTTGTTGCCGATGCTTTGCTAATGCTCCAGCTCCGACGATCACTCGCCTGATCTTCTTGAGATGACCAAGGTGATGGGAGGTAGGTTTAAGATCTCTACAACTAATGGAAATGGGTTGCCCAGAGAATCTCACTTACGATGATCTCATCATAGAGTTTAAATAGGAATATAACATCTAGATCGATCCAAACTCTATAGATCAAAGAGAGACAAGTGCATATTCTCCATAAACTTGGAATGCTCTATTCTTGTGATGAATCACAAGGAAGATGACTTGCTAGGGTTAGGATTTAAGCATCTAATTATCTCCAATGATAGTGGCTTCAAACTCCTCAAAATCTCTCTCTCATGCCTAAAAATGAATCTCCCGGTATTTATAGAAAAATCTCCGATGGTTATAAAACGGACAAAAAAGGTCGCTTCGATATATCGAAACGTTATTTCGATAGATCGGAGTGATCTTCGATATATCAAAATGGTTTGTTCGATATATCAGAGAATCTGTCCAGAGCATTAGGAAGCTGCTGGATAAAATTCTTGATATATTGAAACTCTTTTCGATATATCGAAACATTGATTTTGATATATCGAAATCACCAATTCGATTGATCGAAGAAACTGTCCAGAGAGTTGTAAAGTTGTTAAAAATATTTCGATGTGTCGAAAAGGCCATTCTGATCTATAGAGGATCTATCGAAGTTAGGCTTCGATATATCGAAGACCTATCAAAACTACTGTTTGGGCTGGTCTGATTACAACAACTTCCACCTCTTTTATTAACCTAATTTATCATGTTTTCTATGTAATCTAAGGCTAATAGGGATGACTAAGGGTTTTCCTAGTTAGTCCAAGTTATTTAAGAGGATTTGGGTATTTTGGTTCAAAGGGTTAGGGTCATTTCATTTACCTGTTCTTCTTCCTTAATGCTTCTAGTCTACTTGAATCTTCGGTCTTCAGCTTGCCAAGGTTCAACCGACATTACAACACATGGACACACATGATTGACAAATAAGGTGCACTAGTATGCCACAGAAAAGCACACTAATTAACAATCTGCCTTTTAGTTATCTCACGACTTCTCTTAATATAAATCTTCGTGTTTAAATTCTATCTGTTGAGATATCGGAGTCTGAACTTTCTTTTAATTCCTCCAATATAAATATGATGAACTTAGTTCTTCTGCCGGAGCAGGAAGATGTACCTCAACATTTTAAACATGATGAAGAAAGAATTGCAGGATATATGAATATGGATAATATATTTGATGAGCTTGAAGTGGATGAATAAGATGAAAATGATCCTGATTACAACTCATCTAGTTTTAATGATCGTATTTCTACCTTAGAATAGAGGAGGGAATCATTGCATGTGTCTCAGGAAGCTCTAGTTAAATCACAAAAGTTTAATATGAAGTACATGAAAAATTACTTTCATCGTATGAACAAGAGCTTGAAACGACTCAATCCTGAGATGTAATTACGTCTTCATCTGAGTCAGAATGATGATTTTCTTGTTTATGATTTGTAATGGATGTTTATGAGTATTTAGATAGTAAGTGGGTTGGTTTTGGTACTGTTTACGACTTTATCTTGATGATAGTCATTTTAGATTATACTTCAGTAATTGCTAATCTAATAGTCATTTTAGATATATCAACCGACATGCTAGTTTATCTCTAACTGGTCATTTTAGTTACTTTAACTTGTATTCTTCTTCTGTACTTCCTATACTTTGTCAACTTGTGACAAAAGGGGGGAGAAATGCTGCTATTGTTTTGTATACAATTTTTTTTCCTAAGCATATTTTCAAGGGGAGCATACAAGACAAGCTCCAACAAGTTCTAAGTTAATGTTGAATATCTTTTTATGGATGTTGAGAGTCGCTTGTAAATGATAATGTTTTGAGATGTTGTGTAGTTGTATTTGTTCATGAAATTGATAAAGGGGGAGATTGTAAGTGTTAAGCACAAAGTGTAAGTGTTAAGCACATAGTTGTTCTCAAATTTCATAGACAATAGTGCATAAGGTTGAGTTTGTATAACAAGTGTATTTAGAATGCTGGAGTCAACCTCAACAATCGTCTTAAGTTTAAGACTAAATCGACTCAATAACAAAGGTTTCAGCAAAGCTTCAAAGATAAACCATACATGCCAACTTAAAGGTAAAAGTGACCATAGGAATGACCCTAGGTTGGGTGGAATGTTTAGCTTTTAAGTAAAATGTTTTCAAATATTTTTAAAGTCACAGTTTTGGATAATTCAGCTAGCCTAATCCTGTATTCGTTCAGCCCATAAATTCGACTAAGTTTCTAGCAAGCCAAACTGGACAATTTAGAAGAAGTTCGGCCAGCCCATCCTTGTATTCGGTCAGCCAAATAGACCTTCGATCAGCTTGTAATGTTTGGTCAAGTTTCCAGCAATGGAGTGGAATTTTGGACCCTGAGCTCGGGTCTGCTGAACCCTGTCACAAGTTAGCCAAACTCACCTTAGGTCAGCTAAACCCTGCCTTGGGTCAACTGAATTTTGAATATATCCTTATCCCGCGAAATCTACTAGCCATTGGAATAAAATCGTTAGATCTCAAGTCAACCGAAAGAAATCTTAGGTCAGTCGAATACCTAACTTTTTTACTATAAATAGGGCTTTTCACTCACTATTTTTTATTAAAGAAAACCACGAAAATATATCCTTTCTCTTGTGAGAGAGCCATCTATTATAATCTAGCTATTTGTTCTTAAAGGTTAGTTTATCTTATAGCTATCTCAGTTCTTTTCTCAAGTGATCATTGAACTATTTGAGAAAGATCATTCTCTACTTCAGAATTGAGAACTGAAATTGCAGTTTTTAGGAAAACTCCTCTTAAAGAATAATACATCCCTAGATTCATCTTGTTGTGTTGTATTGGTTTATCTACTTCAAAGATTGGATCGCTTTAATGCTGAAGCTTCATCTTTGCTAAGTTTTATCATTTTCTACTTCAAGAAGATTGGTAAACTCTTTCCTCTTATCTTATTTTGAGATTGCTTGAGATTCCCCGTAAAAATCTCATTTAAAGTTTTTTAGTGATAGCTTATGAAAATCACTTGAGGTTTTATTGTAATAACCTGGGAAAATCATGAAATTGCGTCGGATCGTCTAACATTACAGCCTACACTATGCGCGAAAGCTTGGCAAAGCTAATAGAATTATAGCTAGGGGTGATTAGGACCTTTTTGAAATTCTTTTTCCCTACGTAAAGTATTCTACAATTTAAGCTAAGCAAGCAAGAATACTTTGACTTTCAAGCCTAAGTGGGTCAAATCACATAGATTAGCATATGATTAAGCAATTAAGAAAGCTAGTCTACATGCATAGATTAACAAATAATTTAACTAATCAAGCACCTAATCTATACAACCTATGTAGACTATATGAAATGCATCCATATAAGCTCAAGTCTACACAATTAGTGAAAATAAATCTTGTTTGTCAATGTGCCTATCTAGTGTCAAGCATACATTCCTATCAAGCATTCATAATTAAGCAATTAAACATACAATGCTAAGATAATAATGTGCTCAAATACATCACAAACACAAGTCTGTATAGTGGTTTGACTATGTGTCAACTCCTCTCTCGGTTGCCATACTCATCCCTTGAGTACACCGAATTTCACTTAGAGAGTTTAAATCAGTTTTCTCTCAAACTAGGTGTTTTAAGTCAGTTCCACCCTACTGAGGTATTTAATGGTTCCACCCAACCAAGGAGTTTGACATGGTTCCTCCTAACCTATTAAGGTGTTTAATGGTTCTACCCAACCAAGAAGTTTAACAAGGTTCCTCTCAACCTATACAACATACATATACTCCCATCAAAGGTTCCACACGGAAACTTGGTTCAGCCCTCTCACAAGGGCCTAGGTCTTACAACCGAACCTATCGAGTTTGACAATTCAAACTCTCATACTCAATCCTCCATAAGCAAAAAGCATGTGGCTCTTATAAATTACAACCTTACTTGTCAGATTTGAACCCCATTGATGCGCCGCTTTAGGTTGCTTGATCTCTGCTCTTCCATCCTTCAATCAGCTCCCCTTTGCTCCCCCGATCACTAATGCCGATGCGTCGCCGATGCGTCGCCAATGCTCCAGCTCCAAGATCATCTCCCTCGCATATGATGCTCCATTGGAGATGCCCAAGGTGCTAGGAGGTGGTGAATCCTCTACAACTAGTAGGAAATGGATTTCCTAGAGGAATACATTTAATCGGATCTCTAGAGAGGTTTAGACCAAGGATATATCTATGGTGTAGGTGTCTAAAACATCTAGAGATCAAGAGTGAACAATGTCATCTTCTTAATAAACTTTAAATGCTCCATGCTTATGGTGAATCATAAGGAAGATGTCTTGAATTGATTAGGATTAGAGCCTATGGGTGTATGCAACAATGGTGGCTTATAAATCTCTAAAATCCATCTCTTAAGCCCAAAAATGAACTCCCCCACTTTTATAGATAAATCTCCAACAATAAAAAAATGGACAGATTTGCGAATCTTCGATGACATCGAACTCAACTTCGATTGCATCGAAGTATTTTTGATGGGGTCGAAGATTGTTCAGAGAGTTTCTTCAGTTCGATGGTATTAAACACTCTTTGATGGCATTGAACAATCTATTTCGATGGAATCGAAAGGCTATTTGATGGCCTCGAAGAACTGTCCAAAGAGTTTACATTGTTGCTGGACATACGTTCAATGGAATTGAACTGGTCTTCGATGGCATCGAAGTGCAATCGAAAACTATTATCTAGGCCAGTTTGTTTACAACAGTTAATACCTCTTTAATTAGCCTAACTTATCATGTTTTTCAATATGATCTAAGGCTAATGATGATGACTAAGGGTTTTCCTATTTGGTCCAAGTCATCTAAAGGTTTTGGTTGTTTTAGTTCTAAGGGTTAGGGTCACCAAGGAATCTCTTTTACCTGTTCTTCTTCCTTAATGCTTCTTGTCCACTTGAATCTTCGATTTTCAGCTTGCAAAGGCTTAATCGACATAAAAATAGATGGACATTGTGATTGAAAAATTAAGTAGTATGCCACAAAAAAGTATACTAACAATCTCTCCCTTTGTAAATTACGTGACAAAAATCTAACCTAGACCGTGTCATGGTCTACACCAATGACACTACTAAAACAACAAATAAATTATGCGTCAAATTAAAATATTACAACTTAAAATATACTAAGACATGTAACACTAAGAAATGCTCATCTTGATTACTCCCCCATAACCTGTTGATCCTTGTAACACAAAACACAACAACTTGTTTTAGTGGGACTTAATCTTTCTCTCCATTTTTGTCAGCAATTAAGAAATCGATCTCTCCCCCTTAATGGTACACCAATTAAGTAAAGGGAGGTAGAGATTAGAGTGTCTCAATTTTAACTTTAAAAATATGCTAAGTAGAAGAGTATAAGGGATGCATGAACATTAAAACATGTCCCATGGATGAAACCTAATCAGTAAGAAAATTTACTTATCTAAGCATAGGTAATCATGCATAATTGGTCATTCTAAGATAGAGATGAATTACAAATGACTAAGGCATAGATTAACATATATTAAGCAAAAAATCAATATGATTATGCTAATCTAAGCAGGATGACAATTTAATAAAAGAAAGATATTATCGAAATCTAGGCTAAACTATCAAGGTGGCCTAATGAGGCTTGAATCCTCTGATATGCCCATAAGCACACAAATGAGGCTAAAATCCTCAAATTTACCTATAATATCCAGATTCTAGCTACCCTCACTAACTATTTCTAGTTTGTTCTTCCTAAGTGTAACTAATTTCCACAACTCCCTCATGAAATTTAGTAAATAAGGAAAGGTTGAGAATTCCTCCTAAAAGGGATAATAGTCGAGATCCTTCTTTAGATTAGGGGGAAGAGAGGTGGTGGAGGCCATGAGAATTCTCAATGGTTATTGGCTCCCATCATTAGTGGAGTCACTAGATTTAGATTTGAACTCCTCTGTATCATCCCATGTTGCTGCCATATCCATTTTTACTTTTTCTTTTAGGCTTTTTCTTGGCATTCATTGGCAATATGACCATATTGATCACAGTTGTAACATTGGACAGATTTGGACTTGGAGGATTTTCCTATAAATTTTTTATTCTTTTTATCATAACTCTTCCCTCTATTCATTTTGAGGATTGCTTAAATTGATGATTTAACTTTTCTTCTTCGTCTTCCTCATCGATGCTATCTTTTTCTTCTTCTTCCACTATTTTCCTATGTGAGAGCTTATAAGAAGATTTTAGGACAACGTTCTTCTTCCTAGAGGGGGCTTTAAAGTGTAGTTCATGAGTTTGTAGGTAATTTAAGAGTTCTTTTATTTTCGTATTATCTATGTCTCTACACTCTTCTAAGGCTATGACTTTTGAGCTAAATCTCTCTGGGAGTGACTGTTAACGTAAAAAATTGGCTAATAGATGTTGGTCAGGGACCAACTTTGATTCTTCGTCGTCTGACCTCTAATCAGAGAAGAATGGTGTAATTGGGGAACCTGCAATCACCAAGAAAGGTTAGGACCACCGCCGGTTGGCTCGGCTTATGGCCCTTCGATGGCAAAGTCAGTACGGATACTGAAAGGAAAGGTTGTTGGAGGTTTAATGGCGGTGGATTGCCTACCTGGACAGAGTGTGGAGGGCTTCTTTATAGATAATTATTGAAGAGATTTAAGTGGATCCCCAATTTGTTGGGATACTTATCTTATCTAGATCAGTGGGATAAGCCTTATCCTTATCTTCTGAAGAGGGATAAACCAAGGCGGATGAGGCCAGGCTTCTTGCCAAGCTGAGGGCCAAATGTTGAGCCCTAGTGGGCCAAGGCTGAGAGGGCCGAGGCTGAGAAGGCCGAATGCTGAGCTCGAGTGGGCCGAGGCTGAGAAGGCCGAATGCTGAGCTCGAGTGGGCCAAGGCTGAGAGGGCCGAATGTTGAGCCCAAGTGGGCCGAGGTTGTGAAGGCCGAATGCTGAGCCCGAGTGGGCCGAGGCTGAGAAGGCCGAATGCTTAGCCCAAGTGGGCTGAGGTTGAGAAGGCCGAATGCTAAGCCCGAGTGGGCCGAGGCTGAGAGGGCTGAATGCTGAGCCCGAGTGGGCCGAGGCTGAGAAGGCCGAATGCTGAGCCTGAGTGGGCCGAGTGTTGAGCCTCCAATTTATACATGATATAGCCCATTACATCACATTATATGCACGGTTTGCATGTTTAAAAGGCCCATCTAATGTAGGTTTTGTGATTATAGGAATGAGAGTGGCTTTGCCCAATTGGTGACCAAAATGGCACATTTAGGAACCTTGGATGAAGACCCAAGGTGGGCCAAAGAAAGAAGAAACCAAAGAGAGAGAAAGGAGAGAAGAAAAGAAAGAAGAAAGAATGCAGAAAAGTGGTCCGACCGGTCAAGACCGGTTGGCCACATGGGCAGCCTTCTTGTTGAGCTCTTAATTATGCATATTCTAACCCCAATTCATCACTCATTGTGCAAGGTTTGTATGGTTTGTAAGCTAATTCAATGCATGTTTTGTGACTACAGGATTGAGGGTGGACTCTACTCAATTGAAGATATAATGAGCTCATTTGGAACTATTCTAATGAAGAACGTTTGAGGACCAAAGAAGAAAAGAAAGAAAGAACTAAAGAAGAAAAGAAAGCAGAAGAAAGAAAGAACTAAAGAAGAAAAGAAAGCAGAAGAAAGAAAGGAAAAATACAAGAAGAAAAGAGGGCTGACCGGTCGTGACCGGTCGGCCAAGGAAGCCAGACCGGTCAGTGACCGGTCAGCCATGCAGATTAGTCTCCTACTGAAGACGTCCGACCGGTCTTGACCGGTCGGACATATGTGCTGGAACTTCATTGAAAAGGACCGACCGGTCAAGACCGGTCGGTCATTGCTGCTGTAATGTGGATGAAAACATCCGACCGGTCTTGACCGGTCAGATAGGCTTGCTGGACTGATGTTCTACGAGGCCCGACCGATCTTGACCGGTCGGGCATACCAGCTGGAGTATTTTCACTTGAGGCCGACCGGTCTTGACCGGTCGGCCATGCGTACTGAGTTAGAACTTTCTAATTTCTTCCCGAAATTCTCTGCGCTGCGTAAGTGTTACGCACTTTCTCGATTCTTCCGAAGTCGTGGAGCCTCCAGACTATAAGAGGACACCTAAGGATCGTTCCTAGGGCATCCTAGAAGGGTTGGAGCGAGGTTGGAGACTGTGGAAGTGGAGATTGGAGTTTCACAACTCCTTTTGGTTTGCTTTGCTGTTTTCATGCTTTTAGTAGTTGATTCATGTTTCCTTGGATCATGAGCAGCTAAACCTCTTAGCTAGGGCTAAGAGGTGAAGTTTGTAGTGTATCCAAGATGTTTTAATTCGTAGTTAAGTGGTTTTCAGTTTGGAATTAAGGATTATGAACTAAGGTTTGAAGTTTATACAAGTTTTTAAGTAATTTCTCTTAGTCTTGTGATGACTCATGGATGTTTGGATGAATTACTTATCTTCTTAATTCGTTTGCAACGGTCTAGACCTGTATGATCCGAGGAATTGGAGTGCGCTCTAGTACCAAGCTCTTCATAAAGGGGCTTCATGCCAAAGTTCTAGTTTTGGTTGATTTTCTGAAATATGTATGGACTGTGCATATAATTTGAATCCAGTTCAAATCCTGATCTAGCCTTGTCTTGTGAGAGGACTTGAGGATGGTTATGATTGAGAACTGGACCTATAGAAAAGGTGAATGACCTATGTAATTGAGCATGCTCAGATCAGCCTAGATTGAGTGAACTTTATGCATAGAACTTACATATCACAGACTTTTGGTTTAACAGCTCTATCATCCGACTAGATAGACCTGACTGGTGATTCTAGTTGAGAGAATGGGAAACCGCAGCGGATTGAACATCGAGGATTGCTACAAGTGGATCCTCGAACCCCTAGTGCCTTCTTATAATTGTTTACATTCAATTTAGCTTAAAACTGTTATTCCCATACATTCTATTCAAAATTTGATTGTTAGCTTCCAATAGAAACTTGTGGATGCGTTTGTGAAATCCTACATAAGTCCCTGTGGATCGACCTCGGTCTTACCGAGTTTATTACTACATCGCAACCCTACACTTGGGGAAGCGAACAAGTTTTTGGCGCCGCTGTCGGGGAATTTGACGGTTTTCACAGATTTTTGAAATTAGTATCTATTTAGGATTTTTTTAGATTTTTAGACTAACTTAGTTTGTTTATTTGATTTTTTTTCAGGGATTTCTAGGAAGCTGAAGAAGATTCAAGGATTTCAAGTGCGAATCAGGTTCTATCCTTCTAAAACCTTACTCTTCTTCTTCTCCTATTCATTCCTATTTTATTCATCTCTTGTAGAGTGGGTGGAGACTCCTTTTGGATCTCTAAAAGGTCGGCCTTTTTGCCACCTGGATTCCTATTGGTCGGCTCTGCCGCCTTGGATCACCTTGCGCTCAGGAATTTCTTTTTCTCATCTCTACTCCTCTTTCTCCTTTTTCTGCACTTTTTTCTCAAAAGATTCAAAGAGTGGGTGGGGAGTTCTCTGAACCCCTATTGACCAGGAGAAATCGGTCTTTATCCTTGCTTCTGGCCTAGCCATTGCAAGACACCTTGTGCTTCGGTCTTAGAGAAGAGTAAAGAAAAGGGAGGAAGAATTCTCCTTTCTTTTTTGTTTCTTATTTTTGGTTTTGCATGCCACATTGGGCTCGGGATTCCAATAACCGACTCATAAGTGAAGGGGGGATAGTAGAAGGCTTTGATAGAGAGCCACGTGTTAGGAGACATCTAGATTCTCCAATTTATCTGAAAGTATGGCTGCAAATCAACCTAACCTGGTTCAAAATCAAACTGAAACAGGGGAGAATGTGGTTGAGAATGTTCCCCGACCTAGGACTTTACGTGATTTCTTGCAACCTGCAAGAACGAGCACTCCCTCATGCATAGTATTTCCACAAAATGCAGGGAATGTGGATTTGAAACTGGGAGTGATCAATCTTCTCCCTAAATTCCATGGTTTAGACAGTGAAAGTGCCTATCAACACCTTAGGGAGTTTGATGAGGTAATCACCACCATGCACTTTGCAAATGTGACTGAAGATGTAGTAAGACTTAAATTCTTCCCTTTCACTCTTAAGGATAAAGCCAAGGGTTGGCTTTATGCATTGAGGCCAAGATCAATTGGGTCATGGAATGATATGCACAGAGAATTTATAAAAAAATTCTTTCCTACTCACAAAACGAACATGCTTAAGCGCCTTATCATGAACTTTGCCCAAAAGGAGGATGAAACCTTTTCCCAATGTTGGGAGAGATTCAAGGACCTATTAAACGCATGCCCACATCATGACTATGAAAATTGGCAGATTATAAGTTTTTTCTATGAAGGACTGATTCCATCCATGCGCCAATTTATAGAGATGATGCGTAATGGGGAGTTCATGAATAAGGAAGCTGATGAAGCATGGGATTATCTGGAAGAATTGGCTGAAAGCGCACAATCTTGGGACACACCTAAACCAACAAATTCCAAGATTGGCCAACAAAAGGAAAAGGGAGGAATGTATGTCTTATCAGAAGAAGATAGCATAAGTGCACGGTTGGCTAGCCTTACAAGAAAGGTCGAAGCCATGGAATTAAGGAAAGGAGAAACAATCAACTCCACTGAGGTTGAAACTGTTTGTGGAATTTGTGCTGGAAATCAACATGCTACACCAGATTGTCCCACAATTTCAGCAGTCCAAGGCATCCTACAAGAACAAACAAATGCCATAAACAATTATCAGCAGCAATATGGTGCTCCAAACTCAAACACGTTTGATCCTAATTGGAAGAACCATCCCAACTTCAGTTGGAGGAATGGACCCACTGCAAATGCAAACAACACTCCAAAAGTGTCACTAGAAGAGATGTTGGGTGCATTCGTATCGGTCCAGAATGAGTATAACAAGACAAATTCTCTCAAAATAGATGGGTTCATGCAAGAGCAATTGAAATTCAATCAAAACTCAAACCAAGCTATCAATGAATTGAAAACATCTTTGGCTAGAGTTGAAGCTCACCTTAGTGTTAGAGAGATGGGCACACTTCCTGCTCAACCTCTTCCTAACCCAAGGACCCAATATGAGATACAAGATGCAAGCTCATCCTCCCACCATACGGAACATGTTCAAGCTATCACCACTTTGAGAAGTGGGAAAGAAATTGACAAATCTAATCCGGTGAAGGCTCCAAAGCCTAAGGATCCGGAAATTTCCAAAGAGGATGATAGCCCAAACAATATTTCACAAGAGAAAGAACCGGAAAGACAATACAAGCCGGTCGCCCCATTTCCACAAAGGTTGATTTCACCTAAACCTTTAGATAAAAATCTGGAGATTCTGGAAGTTTTCAAGCAGGTGAAGATCAACATTCCGCTGTTGGATGTAATAAAACAAATACCATCTTATGCCAAATTTTTAAAGGAATTGTGTACAATTAAAAGGAAACATAACGTTCACAACAAAGTGCTTTTGGCTGAGAATTTGAGCGCCATCATCAAACAAGAGGTGCCCCAAAAATACAAAGATCCAGGTAGTCCAACCATCTCATGCATCATAGGAGACTACCAGATTAAACAAGCCCTACTCGACTTGGGGGCAAGTGTGAATCTCATTCCATACTCGGTCTATAAACAACTTGGGTTAGGTGAATTGAAACCCACCAAAACCACACTCCAACTTACTGATAGATCCATCCGGATACCGAGAGGAATGGTAGAGGATGTTCTAGTCCAAGTTGATAAATTCTACTACCCAGTAGATTTTATTGTCTTGGACACACATCCCGTGATAGGCACCGGTTCTCAAATTCCCGTCATACTTGGACGACCGTTTCTAGCTACCTCAAACGCCATTATCAATTGTAGAAACGGACTTGTACAAATGTCCTTTGGAAATATGACCCTTGAGCTTAACATATTTGAGTTATGCAAACAACCGCGGGAAGTTGATGATGATATCCACGAATTAAACATGATCGAATCATTCGTGGAGGATACAATCCCCTTGTCACTATTTTCTGACCCTTTGGGGGCATGTGTGGCCCATCTCCATGATATGAATGATGACACAACACAAGAGATGGATGCCATTCTAGATGTGATGCTGGTGCGTGAGAATAAAAGATGGAGGGCCCCAATTGAACCTTTGCCTATAAATGAGAACAAGGCCCTCCCATCCAACATTAAGGCACCAAAACTCGACCTAAAACCATTGCCAAGTGAGCTAAAATATGTTTATTTAGGTCGAGATGAGACATATCCAGTGGTGATTTCTTCCCACTTGGATGAGGAACAAGAGAGTAGGCTAATAGCCACTCTATTAGAGCACAAGAGTGCCATCGGATGGACAATTGCGGATCTCAAAGGCATAGACCCACTGATTTGCACTCACCGCATACACCTTGAGGAAAATGCAAAGACATCCCGGTAACCACAAAGACGACTAAATCCAAATATGAAGGATGTGGTTAAGGCCGAAGTGGTGAAACTATTGGATGTAGGTATCATTTACCCAATATCTGATAGCCAATGGGTGAGCCCAACTCAAGTGGTGCCTAAGAAATCCGGAATAACCATCGTAGCCAATGCCAATAACGAACTCGTGCCAACTAGAGTCACTACCGGTTGGAGAATGTGCATTGACTACAGGAAGCTAAACACTGTCACGAGGAAAGACCACTTTCCCCTACCGTTTGTTGATCAGATTTTAGAACGGTTGGCGGGCCATTCCCACTTTTGCTTCCTTGATGGCTATTCAGGGTACAACCAAATAGAAATTGCCCGTGAAGATCAAGAAAAGACTACATTCACATGTCCATTCGGTACTTTCGCCTATCGACGAATGCCGTTTGGACTATGTAATGCCCCTGCCACCTTTCAGCGTTGTATGATGAGCATCTTTTTTGACATGGTGGGGACCATTCTCGAAGTCTTCATGGATGATTTTTCTGTATTTGGTTGTAACTTTGATGAGTGCCTTAAGCACTTGAAATCTGTGCTAAAAAGATGTAAAGAGAAGAACCTTGTGCTCAATTGGGAAAAGTGTCACTTCATGGTTCAAAAGGGAATTGTACTTGGTCACATCGTTTCACAAAATGGAATTGAGGTGGACAAGGCAAAAATTGATCTTATCTCTAACCTACCACCACCCAAAAGCATACGAGATATACGGTCCTTTTTAGGACACGTAGGATTTTACAGAAGGTTTATAAAGGATTTCAGTTCACTCTCTCGCCCTTTATGTAACCTACTTCAAAAGGAAAATTCATTCGAGTGGAATGAAGAATGTCAACAGGCATTTACCACCCTTAAAGGTATGTTGACATGCGCCCCAATAATGCAACCACCTGATTGGAGCCTTCCTTTTGAAATTATGTGCGATGCTAGCGACTATGCTATTGGGGCTGTGTTAGGCCAAAGAAAAGATAAAAAGCCGTGTGTCATCTACTATGCAAGTAGAACCCTAAACTCAGCCCAGGCAAACTACACCACTACTGAAAAGGAACTTTTAGCAGTAGTTTTTGCCTTGGAGAAGTTTAGATCCTACTTGATTGGATCCAAGATCATCGTATTCACCGACCATGCCGCGGTTAAGTATCTTCTCTCTAAGAAGGATGCTAAACCACGGTTATTAAGATGGATCCTCCTACTCCAAGAATTCGACTTAGAAATACGTGATAAGAAAGGAGTAGAGAATGTAGTAGCTGACCACCTCTCTCGACTTGTCCTCACTGATTCCCCTAAAACGATTGCAATCAATGACATGTTCCCTGATGAACAACTTTTTGCTGTTTCCCAATTACCATGGTATGCGGACATTGCTAATTATCTTGCTACAGGTACAATTCCTACATATTGGAAAAAGCAAGATAAGGATAGATTCTTCTCAGAGGTACGGAAATTTCTATGGGACGACCCATACTTGTTCAAGTATTGTCCCGATCAAATCATAAGGAGATGTGTCCCAGATGATGAGCAACAAAGTATCATCTCCTTCTGTCATTCTCAAGCATGTGGTGGCCATTTTTCGGCTAAAAAGACCACAGCGAAAATTCTGCAATGTGGGTTTTATTGGCCCACCATGTTCAAAGACACACATGAGTTTTGCAAAGCTTGCGAACCTTGTCAGAAATTAGGAGGAATCTCCCGTAGAAATATGATGCCACTCAATCCCATCTTAATTGTCAAAATTTTTGATTGTTGGGGCATCGATTTCATGGGCCCATTCCCATCTTCTTTTGGAAACCAATACATCTTGCTTGCCGTTGATTAAGTTTCCAAATGGGTCGAGGCCATCCCTTGCCGGAATAATGACCATAAAATGGTCATTCGATTCTTAAAAGAAAACATTCTTTCCCTGTTTGGAACGCCTCGAGTCATCATAAGTGATGGAGGGTCTCACTTTTGCAATCGCCCTTTTGAAGCATTAATGAAGAAATATGGCGTAACGCACAAAGTGAGCACTCCCTATCACCCACAAACTAGTGGACAAGCTGAGATATCCAATAGGGAGATTAAACACATTTTAGAGAAAACGGTGAATCCCGATCACAAGGATTGGTCACTTCGACTTACCGATGCGCTTTGGGCTTACCGTACTGCCTTTAAAACCCCTATTGGAATGTCTCCCTATAGACTCGTTTATGGGAAGGCTTGTCACTTGCCTGTGGAGTTGGAACATAAGGCATATTGGGCTATTAAGAAGATGAATTTCAATTCTGACAAGGCAAGCTCGCTACGCAAACTACAATTGAATGAACTTGCAGAAATCAGGAATGAAGCTTATGAGAATGCAAGAATTTACAAGGACAAGACGAAGATATTCCATGATAAGAATATTCTTCGCAAGACATTCACGATAAATCAAAAAGTCCTCATGTATAATTCTCGTTTACATCTATTTCCGGGAAAATTGAGATCTCGGTGGACCGGTCCCTACATTGTGCAAACTGTCTATCCATATGGGACTGTCGAGCTGTTAAATCCAAGGAACGGCAACATTTTTAAAGCAAATGGGCAGCGATTAAAGCCGTTCTTTGAGAACTTCCCTTCAGAAGGTATGTCCATACCTCTGAATGATCCTGTGTATCAGGATGATTGATCTCCTAGTCTGATGGAGGTATAGAGTAGTTAGGATTAGGATTTTGCTGCTTTTGTTTTTGTTTTCATAGGTTTGTTAGAAGGAGGAAGATCTCCACTTTTCACTCTCTCAGGTACTATTAGTCCTCACTCCCTTTTATTTTTAAATTGCTCTCATGTTTTGCTCATTGCACATCTTTTACATTGAGGACAATGCAAGATTTGGTTGGGGGGTGTAGGATCACTTGGATGAATCCAGCGATTTGCAACATTTCAAGCAATCATGTGGAAATTTTTTCGATTTTTCAAAAATTCGAAACTCTTTTGGAAAACACCGGTTTTATGCATTCGAGTTGATATGAGCATAAGAGGAGGAGATATGAAGTGTATGGGGCTGGATGTCTGCAATCTCTCATAGCATAATGGTTTTATATGTGAACTCCCCTATTTTTGTGATTGATAGAAAATCTGAACACTTTTACACCTAGTTCACATTACACGATTTTCATGAGTTGAAGGGATTATGTGATTTATGGATTAGCTAGACTTTGAATTAAGGTATTGAGAAATCAGGCCGGGGTACTTTGTCCATCCTTGTCCATGGAAAAATAATGAAAGATATGGATTTTTAAAAATCTTATCTAATTTAAAAAGAAAAAAGGAAAAGGAAGGATGAAATTGGGAATGTGGAAAAACGGTGGAAAATTCCGATTAGGGCTACCTACTACCAACCGGGGGATGGTCTACCCGTAACCAAAGCCGGAAATGGGACGTAGTGTGAAAGTCGTCGGAAGGACGGTAAGGCAAATTCCTGTCATTAGCTTGATGTGGCTCTATGTACCTTGAGTTCTATAGTCTACTTGATCTATGAAGAAGATAATCCTAGAAACTCGTGAGATGAATTTTCACTACCCACACTAGGTTGAATTTGTTCAAGTCCTTCTATTTATCAACCAATCAGCGGGAATTTTATATGAATGCTTATTATGTATTGAGGGTTGTGGTTTCAACCTCTGTCACCTAATATTTCTGAATCTTATGTTTATGTACCTTGGAATGTATAGAAGGAGGGTTTCTGAAAGAGAGTTGAGTTTTGAAGAATGAGATTAGCTTCACGCATGTTTTGCTCGGGACTAGCAAAATGCTGGTTGGGGGGTGTGTTGAGCTCTTAATTATGCATATTCTAACCCCAATTCATCACTCATTGTGCAAGGTTTGTATGGTTTGTAAGCTAATTCAATGCATGTTTTGTGACTACAGGATTGAGGGTGGACTCTACTCAATTGAAGATATAATGAGCTCATTTGGAACTATTCTAATGAAGAACGTTTGAGGACCAAAGAAGAAAAGAAAGAAAGAACTAAAGAAGAAAAGAAAGCAGAAGAAAGAAAGAAAGAACTAAAGAAGAAAAGAAAGCAGAAGAAAGAAAGGAAAAATACAAGAAGAAAAGAGGGCTGACCGGTCGTGACCGGTCGGCCAAGGAAGCCAGACCGGTCAGTGACCGGTCAGCCATGCAGATTAGTCTCCTACTGAAGACGTCCGACCAGTCTTGACCGGTCGGACATATGTGTTGGAACTTCATTGAAAAGGACCGACCGGTCAAGACCGGTCGGTCATTGCTGCTGTAATGTGGATGAAAACATCCGACCGGTCTTGACCGGTCGGATAGGCTTGCTGGACTGATGTTCTACGAGGCCCGACCGGTCTTGACCGGTCGGGCATACCTGCTGGAGTATTTTCACTTGAGGCCGACCGGTCTTGACCGGTCGGCCATGCGTACTGAGTTAGAACTTTCTAATTTCTTCCCGAAATTCTCTGTGCTGCGTAAGTGTTACGCACTTTCTCAATTCTTCCGAAGTCGTGGAGCCTCCAGACTATAAGAGGACACCTAGGGATCGTTCCTAGGGAATCCTAGAAGGGTTGGAGCGAGGTTGGAGACTGTGGAAGTGGAGATTGGAGTTTCACAACTCCTTTTGGTTTGCTTTGCTGTTTTCATGCTTTTAGTAGTTGATTCATGTTTCCTTGGATCATGAGCAGCTAAACCTCTTAGCTAGGGCTAAGAGGTGAAGTTTGTAGTGTATCCAAGATGTTTTAATTCGTAGTTAAGTGGTTTTCAGTTTGGAATTAAGGATTATGAACTAAGGTTTGAAGTTTATACAAGTTTTTAAGTAATTTCTCTTAGTCTTGTGATGACTCATGGATGTTTGGATGAATTACTTATCTTCTTAATTCGTTTGCAACGGTCTAGACCTGTATGATCCGAGGAATTGGAGTGCGCTCTAGTACCAAGCTCTTCATAAAGGGGCTTCATGCCAAAGTTCTAGTTTTGGTTGATTTTCTGGAATATGTATGGACTGTGCATATAGTTTGAATCCAGTTCAAATCCTGATCTAGCCTTGTCTTGTGAGAGGACTTGAGGATGGTTATGATTGAGAACTGGACCTATAGAAAAGGTGAATGACCTATGCAATTGAGCATGCTCAGATCAGCCTAGATTGAGTGAACTTTATGCACAGAACTTACATATCACAGACTTTTGGTTTAACAGCTCTATCATCCGACTAGATAGACCTGACTGGTGATTCTAGTTGAGAGAATGGGAAACCGCAGCGGATTGAACATCGAGGATTGCTACAAGTGGATCCTCGAACCCCTAGTGCCTTCTTATAATTGTTACATTCAATTTAGCTTAAAACTGTTATTCCCATACATTCTATTCAAAATTTGATTGTTAGCTTCCAATAGAAACTTGTGGATGCATTTGTGAAATCCTACATAAGTCCCTGTGGATCGACCTCGGTCTTACTGAGTTTATTACTACATCGCAACCCTACACTTGGGGAAGCGAACACTTCTACAGAAGCTGCTGGAGCAAGGAAAGACAGGCTAGACCGGTCAAGACCAGTCGGCCAGCCCTGTCCGACCAGTCTTGGCCGGTCGGCCATGCAAGTTCACACTTCCAGATTCCAAACAGCAGGCTATTCCCGTGTCTGGTTTTTCGGACCAGTTTTCTGAGCCCATCTTGATGATATTTGGAAATCCAACACATCCATGTCGAAGAGGAGCTCGACGCCGAAATAACCCAAGTGGTTTCGTGTCGATCGGAGCTACGGATTGACCGTGGTGGCCAAAAAATACGAACTGTCCAGAAAGTTCCAGATTTCGCTGTTCCACTCTGGGCCGGTCCAAGTGACCCATCATTGATGATATGAAGAATCTACTTTGACTAACTTTTAGACCACATCCATATATGAATAACCACAAAAATTTCAGATCAAAAGGATGTGTGGTTTGATCGTACCGGTTGAAGAAAGATGGACCATCCAGAAAGATGCAACTGCGCAGATTTTATAAAAGCCCTAAGTGTTCTAATTTTTGGACCACATTTTGGAATTTTTTTGGACAATCTAATCCATTCATCATGTAGAGGAGGATGTTTTCTACCAATGTTCAAAATTTGAGATCAATCCGATCTCTGTACACTCCGCAGTGTTGAAAGCAAGATGACTGGTTCTGAAGGTACCCGAATTGCGCGATTTTGAGAGGCGGTCGCTGATCTGATTGGTGGGCCCATTAAGAAGATAATATTGGAAATCTAAATCATCTATGAGGAAGATCACATTACAAGGAAGCTGTAAATAAAATTTGAAGGCAATCCGACCATTGGTTAAGCCGTACGAAGCGAAACAAAATCTATTGTATTGCGGTACTCTTGCTGTATTATAAAAGGAGGTGCTCTCTTCTATTCCAAAGCAAGCAAGGACGTGGGAAGCAAGGAGTTCAAGTGCCAGGAGGCTACCTAGTCTTCTACAGCTAGTTTTTCTTCATTTTCTTAGTTCTAGTTCTAGTTTTAATATGCTTTTCCTTGGCTAACCTCTTAGCTAGAGCTAGAGGTGAAATTTGTAGTTGGTTTCAATGTTTTAATTCTTTTATTTCAAGTACCCTTTTTCTTAATTTTGAATTTTGAACTTCTAGTTTGAATAAAGTTTTGATTTTTAGATGAATTGTGAGAGTTTGTGTACTCCGGACATGAGTTCCTTGCAATCCTCTAAGATTACCATGATTGGGTTGTTTGAATTCGAATTGTAGTAACCCTTGAGCATGCCATAGTCCGTAGGCATGGCTGTTACTCCGAAGGCTACAAGTTCAAGTTCTATGTGCTTCATTAGAACTAGAAATCTGATTTTCAGATTTAAGTGGGACTGTTTGTGCTTGAATGTTATATCTTCCAATTAGATGAGAGATAAGACTTTGATTCAAATTGTGTTATACTTGGATAAATGGATTGGCATTGGACTACTACAAGTGGATCCTTAATGCTCTAGTTCTTCTTATTTTCAGATTTTCCTATTTCATGTGAAAAACTACTTTTTTAAACTTCTTAGATTCTAATTATTAGAGTACTTGGAATTATTTACCTCTTTCCCTATGGATCGACCTCGGTCTTGCTGAGATTTATTACTACATCGCAGCCTTACACTTGAGGCGAGCGAACACCGAGGCTGAGAGGGCTGAATGCTGAGAGGGCCGAATCTTGAGCCCGAGAAGGCCGAGCGACAAGTGCCCAAGGCTGACTTAGCTTCCTCTCCTAGATACTCGGTCCATGACCATACTTGGTGTAGAAGATTAACCTCAGTGGGAAGCTTTCCATGTTTTGAGCTCAGCCCGAATTTACCCATAACAGAAGCCCCCCAAGTTTCGTGGTTAGAAAGTCTAAGCATGGAACTTTGAAGAGGTTACTATTGAAGCGTCTGTATAGGCTGAGCTTAATTGGCATGGCCCGGAGGCGATGGTGCCCAGAGGTTATGTGGCTCGAAGGCTATGCGGGGCAACTAGCGTTGCCGAATGAGTTATCAGATCCAGATTAAATCCTTTGTCATAGGGACAAAATTTGTCAGGGAAGTTAGTTAGGCACCTCTTTGGGCCTCGCATTTGTAAAGAATAAGGGCCGATCGAGTATTGGATCCTTGCGCATGCTTGATGAAGTGCTTGGCTGTTCGGCATCTTCTTTCGGCGCCTGCGGCCTAGCCGTTTAAGGCGATTGATCCTGTCGTGGTCAGTCTTTCTAACTTAGAGATTTGCCACGTACGTCTCTTGGACGAGCCTAACGAATGTGGTCTCAGTAGATAACTGTCGCCGGCCGAGGCCTGCTGCTGAGCATAGGCGGGTGAGCCATGAATAGCGATGGGACCGAGCTCCTGTGCGTAGCTTCCTGGATAGCAAATAAATACATTTTAATACTCGGACCATGACCGTACTCGCATTCAAGATGGGACTGTCTGGATTATGTGGAGGTCGTCTGTCGAAGCCTTTAAGATGATGCCAAGGACGTCTGCCAAATACCCGAGGCGAGTGTCGATCCGAGGGCAAGTAGGCTGAATTCGAGCCGACAGAGAATGCCATATATTTAGTCTGAGGCCTGATGGATGTGCCCGAGGGAGCCGAGGAGCACGTCCTGATAACGAAAAAATATATTTCAATACTCGGTACATGGCCGTACTCGTCTTCAGAATGGGCCTTCAGGATGAGGCCGTGTGCCCAAGTACCCGAGGCCTTGGACCGAGTGTCCAAGTGTCATTTTATCTTGATGATAGATGGAGTGAAGTTAAGATCTGGAATGTCCAGTAGTTAGGGTAGAACTTGGACAAGGTAGGACGTCTAATAGTCAGACGGTGGTGATGTCGACAGGGCCTATATTGGATGAATGGCCATTGATATGGACTGATGGACTGCTGATTGCACCTAGAGATGTTGATTTGGATCGTCTTCCATTAATGGACGCACATGATGTCCAACTACTGCAAGTCGTGTGAGAGCATGCTAGAATCGAATGGTTGGAGATTGTCCACAGTGCCGGTCACTTGTGATGGAGCTCTGACGGTGCTATGATGGAGGTGCTGATAGAGAGGAGGATTAAGATTGAACCTTTGTTGAAGAGATCTGATGATAGATCAAGACCCATCAAGCGGGCCACGAGATTCAGCTTCCTGGATCCTTGCAAGCTGATGATGTTTGATGATGGTTGTCCTTCTTCATACTGTTCGGATGACTAGTAACCAAACGAATCCCGATAGGTATGTCATCTTCTTGAATGGACGACAGTAGTGGATTTTCAGGAAATAGATTTCCTTTTTACTCCAAGCTGTTTCTTAGCACTTCTACGCCTTTCAATAAGGGTTGATCAAGGAGAAGTGGGTTTGTCTTGAAAGTCTGCTTCTGTATTCCATGTTTCAGATCTAATCGAGTGAACTCAATCGTCGGATCAGGGTCAGCTTAATGGAAGTAGAGTTGGACCGACAAGATCGAAGGGAGATGGTCAAAGGGGTGGAATGCTCTTAAGAAGGTGAAAGAATGGTTGGAGATCGTTATAGGGTTGCTAGTTCATTGGATCTTCAATCAACCATTGTTATATATTGTACGGCCTGGATTGACTCTGAAGCTTTCACCAGCGTGAAGAATCGAAGAAATCGAAATTGGTTCTGTGCCTTACGTGATTTGTGATCCTCGCTATCGTTCTCCTGATCGGCGGATGCCATGAGAGAGGCCGAGATGAAATTGTGATGTGTGAGGACCATGCCCTTGCTGTTACTGGTCATGCCGGAGGAGTAGAGGAGTGCAGCAGTGTTGGACTGCCTAACGGGCACTGGCAGGAAGTCGGATATTGGCCACGAGATGAGATCTTCAAAGTAGGTGATCTTGTGATTGGGGATGATCGGATGGGTGTAAAGAGGGTTGACGGTCTCGATGCGTTCGAAGGCATCAGATCAGCGGTGGTGATGCTCTGCATATGAGATGGACGGCTACCTTCATGTAGGGTTTGCTGGCCATTGGACGCCAGGATGACGTGTATCTTTAGGCAACTGCTGGAGAAGATGGGTCTGCACATTGGAGATTGGACGGCTAGAATTGCTGATCTAGGTCTTGGACTTACAGTCATGACCATCATTTGCTGGGCATTGATGGACGTGATTTACTGGTGACCCTGCACACATGTTAGAATAGGGTCCACTTGCAAGTTTGCATCTCATGTTGAAGGTGAAGACCTTTCCATCAATTGCTTGGATGTGCAATTTGCTGGAGATCCAACTGGTGAGATTCTCCATACGTGTGCAGAAGATAGGATCACAACAAGTTGGATGGTGTAAGATGATGGACGGTTATCTTTAGACGTGTTAGCTGCAAATGTGAAGGATGAAGCTTGGACGCATGTGCAATGGCCCAACTGCTGAACTGGATGGACGAATGGACGGAGATGGCCATTGGACGGCTGAAGGTGGGGTCGACCTAATGGCACGTTGGAGACGCTTGTTGCATGTGAAGCTTGAAGGAGGGAGTTGCCTTCCCTATCAAGTGTAGAGGTTGGAGAGATCCACCTTTGTTGGACTCCTTCAATGCATGATGGAGCTGCAAACATGCAATAGGAATCTCCATCTATGGCTCGTGGATGATGGGTGATGTTGGCCATTAATGATACAAGGGTCCACATTTCTGGACGGTGGAGATTGGTTCTCCCTTAACTTCTAAATGATGTGATCATCTGGGCAGTGTTCATTTGCTGGAGAAGATGGGCATGGATGAACGTTGAGTTCGCGTGGGGTTTATCCTTGGACGCTGTCCACATTTAGACGCTGGATCATCCAGCCATTGGTGAGAATGGATGGATGGTTGTGACGAAGCTGGTCCATGAGATGCCATTTGATGGTTGTTGATGGATTTGAATAAAATTGATTCATGGCCCAGATTAAAGAGTCCAGAGTTTCAATGGTGCAATCAAGGTGGAATGTTGTGGTGAATCGCGCTAAGGAGTTTGAGGATCTGTGAAAACTGGTGGATTTTACTAGCAGGTCATCTGACGGCCAATAGAGGAGAGATTAATGGAATTCGAGTGTGTTGCTTGATTGATGTCAACATAGAGTGCTGGAGAGACATTGGCCATTGGATTCAGAAGACTTCATAGTTGAGATTGGAGGAAGAAACATGTGACTTCATTGTTATCGCGAAACAACCGGATGCCCTGAAACATGGGTTGCAAGTTTTCTGGATTATGGCTGATAGTGGGGTCCACAATGATGGTTAAGTGAAGAATCCAATCCACTCATCAGGTGACGTGGTTTGGGTTTAGGGTGAAAGCTAAAAAACGGTGCAGGTCAAAGATATAGGTGGGTCGCACTGAAAGGAATGACGATAGAACTTCGGGTGATGAGGTTTTCCCATGTCATGAATCGGATGGACGACTCAGATCAATCAGGTGGGTCCCATCATGATGGACAACTGAAGGAAGATGGGTCGGTGGTGTGCCTGTTATTCATGCAACGAAGGAGACGAGGTGAAGGTCCCTTCAGTCGAAATCAAACAACATATCGCCGATGGGCTGAGGTCGGAGAACTGCGTGATCCCACGGACGACAGAGGAGTTCAGCAGTTGTGTTGTTGCAAATCTGGTGGGTAGGCATTGGGATGCTTGCCACACGTGATGATAAATGGTGCTCCATTCTCATCATCTGGACGATGCTGGTGAAGCTAGTCCTTGAGATGGGAGGGTCTACCATAGCTGGATGGAAGACGCGAGGAGCGTCCCTTTGGTGACATTAGATGGGAGTCCTCTATTGATGAGGTGAATAACGATTGAATGACGAAGAAAAGACCAAACGAACGATCTAATCGTTCCCACAGATGGCACCAATCTGTTAACGCCAAAAATTGGCTAACAGATGTTGGTCAGGGACCAACTTTGATTCTTCGTCGTCTGACATCCAATTAGAGATGAATGGTGTAGATTGGGGAACCTGCAATCACCAAGAAAGGTTAGGACCACCGCCGGTTGGCCCGGCTTATGGCCCTCAGATGGCAAAGTTAGTACGGATACTGAAAGGAAAGGTTGTTGGAGGTTTAATGGCGGTAGATTGCCCACCTGGACAGAGTGTAGAGGGCTTCTTTATAGATAATTATTGAAGAGATTTAAGTGGATCCCAAATTTGTTGGGATACTTATCTTATCTAGATCAGTGGGATAAGCCTTATCCTTATCTTATCAAGAGGGATAAACCAAGGCGGATGAGGCCAGGCCTCTTACCAAGCTGAGGGCCAAATGTTGAGCCCGAGTGGGCCGAGGCTGAGAGGGCCGAATGCTTAGCTCGAGTGGGCTGAGGCTGAGAGGGACGAATGCTGAGCCCGAGTGGGCCGAGGCTGAGATGGCCGAATGCTGAGCCCGAGTGGGCCGAGGCTGAGAGGGCCGAATGCTGAGCCTGAGTGGGCCGAGGCTGAGAGGGCCAGATGCTGAGAGGGCCGAATGATGAGCCCAAGAAGGCCGAGCGGCAAGTGCCCAAGGCTGACTTAGCTTCATCTCCTAAATACTCTGTCCATGACCATACTTGGTGTAGAAGATGAACCCATACTTGGTGTAGAAGATGAACCCCAGTGGGAAGCTTTCCATGTTTTGAGCTCAGGCCGAATTTACCCATAACAGTGACCTAAGTATTTTCCTACATATATGCCCATCTAGAACTTGTTCTCCTAAGCCAAACATGGATTTACAAATGTTTAACAGTTTGGTGTCGAACTCCATGAAAGTTTCAGACTCTTTTATTTTAATATTTTCAAATTTTGTAGTCAAGAGTTGAAGCTTATTTCGCTTTACTGTGCTAGTTCCCTCATGGTAACTTCCAAGATGTCCTACGCTTCTTTTGCAGTTAGGTATTATTAAAACTAGAAAATGTGTAAGGCAGTTTTCTTGTGTTTCCTTGTTCTAGGGAGTTTCTGAGTATAGAGATATTCATAGACAATCACAAGCATTCATAAACGTACACAATAAGAAAGACATCGCAAGGTAAATTTTATTTTAGAGATTCTGAGATCTTGTACATTCCAGTCCGTGATCTGGCACAAGCCCTTAATTACATCAATGGATGATCACCCTTGATTAAAAGGTAAAAGTAAATGTATGCAAGCATCATAGATAAATTAGATAAAGTAAAAAGGGGAAGCAGAAATGGAAATCATGCACACCATAGAGAACACGAAGATTTTTACGTGAAAACCCTTGCGGGAGAAAATCACGGCACAAAGTGACAAAACTCCACTATGAATAATGGTTTTATAATAGATGGAGTGTTCGAGAAGAGGCTCGAATAGATTGAACAGATGACTAAGTCATCAGGGACTATGATCTTTGAGTTTGTGGTCATAGAGACCAGTGTAGTTTTCTTATAGACCGAGTCATCATTTTAGACAAGCCGAATGTCTATGTCCTGTGCCCTTTTGGGTTGGTTCGGGTCGAGAGACTGTCAGGGTTTTTAATCGAGCTGTGCATCGCAGGGCCGTCTTCTAGTATTTTTATGATGGGTGACCATTGGAGTACACGAACTACGACTGTTTGATGACACAACTCAGAGTCACCACCTGCTTTCTTTTTGCACAGATGACCGTAGGAAGGCACATCGCAACAACCTGATCGGCTCAACTTACGTTTCTCGATTCGGACGGGTAGGGCATTGGCCAGCTTTTGTAATAGCAGTTCATAACAAATGTTTTGAGTGTTGTTGGACCTCTTTGATCATGATTTCTAATAGTAACCATAATCCCTTTTGCTTAGTCTTGAGCCTCAATCCAGGCTAAACCCTAGTTGTGCAATGAACATAATCGATACAAAGTTCCTATAATTAGTTGTCGAATCAGGCTGGAGTCTGTTGACTCGTGTTCAGAAGTGATCCCAATCCTGCACCTTTGTTGATAGCTAATACACAATGAGAGATAAGAAGAGAACCTGCTTACACATGCATAAATGTGCGGGACATTGTAACAAGACAAGGGATCTTTGATGCACGATGAATGCAATTGAATGTATATCGTATGAGATTGATTGTATGTGATGTATATAATAAAAGATATGTCATGTGAGAATAAATGTATATGCGAATACAAGAGTATGTATGTCATGTGAGGTTGAATACATGTCGAGTTAAGTAAGGTAAATGCTAAGTTTAAGCAAGATGAATGAAGGATTAAGCAGAGATGAGTGTTGAATTAAGCATAGATCAATGTTAGCTTAAGCATAGATGAATGTTAGATTAAGCCAAGATGAGTGCTAGTTAAGCAAGATGAGTGTTGATGCACGAATCAAGAAATATTATCTAATCACAGCTCCATTTCTATACAGATTTGCACTAAAAAGATATTTTGGTCATTTCGCTTCCTGAAAATTCTAAGTAACAATCTGAATTTTTAATATATCTACAGATCGACCATAAAACATCATGAATATTTTACCACTCTTTGGTGTTTTAGCATAATTAGGGTATTTCAGATTTTTTGGATGGTTTAGATTTGAAGAAAACTCCTCCGTTCAAAAGATGAATTTTTTAGGAAGTGCTAAAAAGTTATAATTTGTACTTCGGATGAAAAATTAAAATCTTTGTTATTGGGAATTTATTTTTTTAGTATTTTTTATTGAATCCAAATGGGGGGTACTTCCTTATTTACATAAATAACTTAAAGTAAATGAAAACATAAATTAAAATATGACAGTGTAGATCATGAAAATGGCTAAGTACTGGCATAGGTGGTGAGTGCATGTGGGGAAAGAGTGGGCGCATGTCAGGAGAGTGGGCACATGTAGGAGTGTGGGCGCGTGCTCTCTCTCTCTCTCTCTCTCTCTCTCTCTCTCTCTTCACTCCACTCACTGAGGTCATCAGGCGTTGGGGTATTTATAGCCAAGAATCACAGGTATGGAACCAATAGGAATCGAACGGATGGAGTTCCGGGCACATGTGGCACAGCCCCGGGCGCATGTCCCTTTGGGTAGCTTCCAGACTTAGCATTTTTCAGCATTTCAGGCCAAGTGCATGTTATTCTGCACTTGCGCGTCTCCACGAAAATGGCCATAACTCCTTCGTTACAAATCCAATCTGGATGCTCTTATACTCGTCGGAAAGTTATTTCGTTGATCTACATAATGAAACTATCATGATCACTTTTAGAAGCCTCTTTTATCCTTAAAAGTGGGCCACAAGTAATCAATGTCATCAATAATGCAAGGTTTTTGGTGAACGACACACATCTCCTTCGTTACAACTCAGAATTAGATGATCTTTGACTTATTGAAATTGTAACTTGGTATAAATTCCCATGATGTATCATTTTTTTCAAACGTATATTGCTTGCCTAATCATCCTCTGAATGGAAGTGAGCTTTTCACTGATATCTGTTCTCATACTTAGAAAATTCAGGTTTCAAGCTCCAACTGTTTACTCTAATGGACAGGTACCTTTTCGGGGATCAAAGTCACTGATGCCAGAGTACTTTTAACCTTTAATCATGTTGCTGAATGAACGGGTCAGCTAGCGAATGGTCAAATGCTGTTAATTTCGGTAGTTCCTTCCCAATTCGGATCCTTCAGTCGGCTCTTAGTAGGGGGGAAACATGTTTCTGGGTGCGCAAGTGGAAATATACATTGCACGGCATCCAAATTTGGAGGTTAGGGGTTTTTGGGCATTCTAAATCAGTTGGAGGCAATACGCATGTCCAGTTCAACTCTGGAATGACAGATTTCAGTTCTAGGTGTGATTGCGCGAGTTGCTCGAGCAAGGACCGCATCAATGCTCTACTGCTTTTCTGACTGCTTCTAGGCCCGTTGCTGACTTTGACTGATGTATTCGAGTCGTCACTTCTTCTTTTATCATTGGTGATATTTTGAGCCCCAACACGCATGTGGGATTGCGTTGAAATGCATCTGAGGAAACCGCACAGCAGATTGCATTGAGAGCTTTGGCATTTGCTGCATATTTAGCTCTCTCATTATCACTCTCTTTGGGAGTGATAATGGTCTTGTCATCAACCACCACTTGGTCCATGGGTATAGTGTATCCTTGATTGATACTAACCTATACCGAGTAGTCCAAGGATTGTAGAAAAAATATCATCCTAGTCTTCCAATAGGCATAGTTGGACCCATCAAAGTACGGTCGATAGCTAATCATACTCTCACCATGGTTAGTCATGATTCTAAAGCTCCGGTATCGGATCTCACTCTAAACGGTTAAGTCCTTGAAGAGCAACCCGCTCTTATACCAATTGAAATTGCGTCAGATCATCTAACATGACACCTTACGCTATGTGCGAAAGCTTGGCCGACCTACTAGAATTATGGCTAAGTCCGCGGGGGGGGGGGGGGGGGGGGGGGGGATTAGGACTATTTTGAAATTCTTTTCGCCTACTTAAATTATTCTATAATTTAAGATAAGTAAGTAAGAACATTTCGGCTTCCAAGCCTAAGTGGGTCCAATCACATAGACTAGCATATGATTAAGTAATTAAGCAACCTTGTCTAAATGCATAGATTAACAATTGATTTAACTAATCAATCACCTAATCTATACAACCTATGTAGACTATATGAAATGTATCCATATAAACTCAACTCTATATAATTAGTGAAAATACATCTTATGTGTGAATGTGCTTATCTAGTGCCTAGCATACATTCCTAACAAGCATTCATAATTAAGCAATTAAACATACAATGCTAAGATAACAATGTGCTCAAATACATCACAAACACAAGCATGTATAGTGGTTCGACTATGTGTCTACTCCACTCCCAATTATTGTACTCATCCCTTGAGCACACCAAATTTCACTAAGAGAGTTTAAATCAGGTTCCTCTCAACCTATGTATTTTAAGTCGATTCCACCCTACCGAGGTGTGTAATGGTTCCACCTAAGCAAGGAGTTTAATAAGGTTCCTCCCAACCTATACAACTGTTGGGGTCCCAAAATGTCTAACTTATCAAAATAAAATTTTATGAGGACCCTAGGTAGTGCACCTAGAAAACTAGTCCATAACACCTCCAAAATCACACCAAAACACCCACAATTCAGGTTAAATCAGAGATAAGAAAGTACAAGTTTAAGACCTCTAGCGCATCCATAAAATAGGTCTGCCACACCCTAAAATTCAGGAGAAACTAACAGATGTGCCAGACCCTACTTGGGCATAAAAATCATTTTTGGTGGGCCCCACCTTACATGATGATAATCCCTTGTCAAAAATAGATCGTGGCCACATGGATGGACCACTGAAGAAGGCGCATGACCACCCATCATCAGGCGGGCCCCACAAACCTGCGATATAGAATACTTAACATAAGAAATGTAAAACAATGTCTGTCGGCACACTTAGAAAATAGGTTTGGCGCACCCACAAATTACGAGACTTTCGGACTTTACATATTTGCTTCACAAACGTCTGGCGCACCTAGAAAATAGGTCTGGCGCACCCAAAAAATATGTGATTTCACAACTTTACGCATTTGCTTCGAACAAGTCTGGCGCACCCAGAAAATACATGATTTCAGCAAAATCCACTTAACCATTTTCAGGGTGCTCCAGAGTCTGGCGCACCCTAAAAATCAAGTAATCTACAAACTCCGTTTCTCAATTTCAAGGTGCTCCAGAGTTTAGCGCACCTTAAAAATTATGCAATCTACAAACTCCATTTCTCAATTTCAAGGTGCTCCAGAGTCTAGTGCACCCTAAAAATCAGGCATTTTACGAACTTCATTTTCTCAATTTCAGGGTGTCCAGACATTTTTTGGGTGCGCCACACTGAAAATAAGTAATTTTCAGGGTGCGCTTGATGTGTCACTTAGTGATTGGCTCATCCTCTGGGACTTTCGGGTATAAATACCCCTTCGCACTATTCATTTGTACACGTATTGAGAGAGAGAGAGAGAAGGAGAGGGAGTGACAGCTAATTTTTTGAAAACCTCGTCCGAAAACTTTATCAGAATCCTTTTCTGACCACCGGAATCCCTTTCTGACCATCGGAATATTTTTTCAATCACCGAAATCCCACACCAGAATCCTACCTCCGATCACTGCTGGTCCGGCATGAAATCAACGAAACTAAAGATTTTCAAAAATAGCCCAAGTACTTTAGCGCATCCGAAAAATACTTTAGTGCACCCCAAAAATCTGAAAGTACGTCGGTAGTCTAACACGACACCTTCGTATGTGCGAAAGCTTAAAGAGAAACTAGAGTTATGGCTAAACCTATAAGAGGGGGTGATTAGGACCTTTTTGAAATTCTTTTCGCCTACTTTCACAATTTAACAAATTAAACTAAGTAAGCAAAAACACTTCGGCTTCCAAGCCTAAGTGGGTCCAATCACAAGACTAGCATATGGTTAAGAAATAAACAACCTAGTCTAAGCATGCATAGGTAAACAAATGATTTAACTAATTAAGTTCCTAACCTATGCAACCTGTGTAAACTTATGAGAATGGATCAATGAGCTCAAGTTTACACAACTAGTGAAAGTACATCTTGTGTGTGGATGTGCCTATTTAGTGCTTAGTATACATTCCTATCAAGCATTCATAATTAAACAATTAAACATCCAATGCTAAGATATCAATGTGCTCAATACAATGACAAACACAAGTATGTATAGTGGTTCGACTTTGGGTCTACTCCACTCCCAGTTTAAGTACTCAACTCCTTTGAGCACACCGGCATTCACTATCGGAGGTTTTAAATGAGGTTCACCTCACAACCTTTACACAAAGGTTTTACCGGTTCACTTCTCAACCATAATCGGAGTTTTGGACAAAGGGCTAACTCTCAACCCAAACGGAGTTTTGGACATAAGTTAACTCTCAACCCTAGCACGTTCACTCCCGTGTTAGAGGTTCCCCCTTGGAGACTTTGTTTAGGCCCAGCTAATGGGCCAAGGAACGGCTAACGTCCTTAATTTGAGTTTGACAAATAAACTCTAGATGGACTCTCAATAAAGACAATCTTACTTGTCGGATGAGCCCCTTGTTCAGCGCCGGTTCGGGTTGGTTGATCTCCGCTCTCCCGTGCTTCAATCAGCTTCGCTTGCTCCCTCGATCTGTTGCTGTTGCGTCGCCAATGCCTTAGCTACACTTGATCAAACACCTTGCATGTGATGCCTTTGAGATGCCCAAGGTGATAGGAGGATAGGTTTGAGAACTCTACAACTGATGGGAATGGGTTGCCTAAAGGTTCTCTCCTACAACGATCTCATCTTAGAGTTTTGGACAAGAATATGCCTATCAAGGAAGGTCCAAACTCTAGAGATCAAGAGGGGATGAAGGTCATCTTCTTCATGAGCTTGGAATGCTCTAATCTTATGTTAAAGCACAAGGAAGATGCCTTGTATAGGTTGGGAATGAGCCTCAAATGGTCTCCAACAATGGTGCCTTCACTCCCCTCGAAATCCCTCTCCTTGTCCCTTAAAACAAGCCAAGCCCTTTTTATAAAAGGATGCACAATGGATTTAAAACGAACAATAGTGTCGACCAGTCGTGATCGGTTGACCAGGGGTCCACGACCGGTCGACCAGGGTTCAAGACTGGTCGGCCAAAGCCCAAAAAGGGACAAAGAGCTTGATGTCTCTATAGGGAAGACTGTCCGACCGGTCACGACCGGTCGGACAAGCCCAGCCGACCGGTCAAGACCGGTCGATCTTAAGCCTTTTCATCACAGCAAGCTTGCTGTTGGGTCTGGAGGCCAGTTCGACCGGTCTTGACCGGTGTGACCAGTCCAGCCAACCGGTCTTGACCGGTCGGACAGGCCTGGGTTCAGTCAGATGTTTGCTGACCCACTCATTTCACAACCCACCTCAAATGGCCAAGGTTTGGGTGATCTTTTGGGACACCTAGGGCCAATCTATGATGACTAAAGGTTTCCTAATATGGTCAAGGTCATCAAAGAGGTTAAAGGGTTGGGTTTTGGTCAAGGTTAAGGCACATCAAGGCATCACATTTAGCTGTTTTTTCTTCCTTGATGCAACAGGGCCACTTGAGTCTTCGGTCTTAGTCTTCATTAAGCTCAACCGACACTAGACTCACTGACATAAGTAATTGACAAACAAGGTGCACTAGTATGCCATGAAAAGGTGCACTAATAAAATCAACATTTTCAGGGTGCTCCAGACTCTAGCGCATCCTAAAATTAGCACCAAATACTTCATATTTTTTGGGTGCTCCGAACTTTGGCACATCTGAAAAATAGTCTGGCGCACCTTAAAAATCAAGATTTTTTAGACTCTGTTTCAGGTGTGCCAGACCCCATTTTAAATATTTTTTAGACTATAGTTAAACTTATTTTAGTTATTTCGGATGTTCTAGATGCAACGGAATAGTCAAATGACCCTTCCAGGATACCCAATAAGCAAAATAGAGGCCTTTAAAGATCGATCCAATCCAACAAAATGAACGCAGCGAGTTTCCGGAAGGAGGCTTGTTGAGCGCCTAAATGTGTATATTCTAACCCCATTTCATCGCCAACTATGCATGGTTTTCAAGCTTAAAGATTACTCTAATGCATGGTTTTATGATTGCGGGAATGAGAGAGACTTCGCCCAATTGATGACTAAAAAGATCCATTTAGAGCCGTTTGGTGAAGACCCAAGGTGGGCCAAAGAAGGAAGAAGAAAGAGAGAGAAAGGAGCCACAATTAGGTCCGACAGTCATGACCGGTCGGCCACACCCCTTTGCCCCTCTGGACACCAAATACAACAGAGTCTGACCGGTCAACTAGGGTCTTCCCCCCTGCCCCCTCCTGCACGATGGACTCTCCACAGAAAGGGTCCGACCGGTCAAGACTGGTTATCTAGCCCAGTCCGACCGGTCTAGACCGGTCGACCACTTGTATTTCTCAGGAATTCAGCAGCTTCTCATTGAAGCTCCAATTTTTTAGGCGCAAGTGCGTAAGTGCTGCGCAAATCTGGAAGATTCTGAGGTGGTAGAGCCTCTCCACTATAAAAGGGGACCTAGGGATCATAGCTAAGGCATCCTAGAAGAGATCTACCAAGGTGGGAGGCGAAGAAAGACGAAATCGGAGTTCCACAACTGTTGAACCTCCAATTTATACATTGCATTGCCCATTACACAACAAGTTTTGCATGATTTTCATGGTTTAAAGGCCCACCTAACACATGTTTTTGTGATTGTAGGGATGAGAGCGGACCTCATCTAATTGGAGCTTAACAAGGGTTATTTGAGCTATTGCATGAAGTCCTGAGATGGACCAAAGAAAGAAGAAGAAAGAGAGAGAAAAGAGGATGAAGAAGAGAAGAAAAAGAAAGAAGGAAGAACAATTGAAGAGGGCTGACCGGTCTTGACCGGTCAGCCACGTTGCTGAGGAACAGGCCGACCGGTCTTGACCGGTCGGCCATGCACACTGGGAGATGAACAGAGAAGGCTGACCGGTCATGACCGGTCGGCTGTATATGCTGGGACATATTTAAATTGGTCCGACCGGTCATGACCGGTCGGCCACACTTGCTGATGAATGGATAGTCCACTCTGACCGGTCATGACCGGTCGGAGGTGCTCTCTGGAAGGTGTAAAACATCAGTCCGACCGGTCGTGACCGGTCGGCCCTGCGTAAGAGGATTCCTTTCTAAAGCTGGACTCCGAAAATTGCTGCGCAATGCGTAACCTTTCGCAAAATCTGACGCAAGGGAGGTTGCTTGCTATAAAAGGACACCTAGGGGCTCTCCCTAGGGTATCAGAGAAGCTAAGGAACGTGGGTTTGGAGAGTGAAGGCGATTGTAGAGCGGCTGCAACTCTCCTATTCGGGTTTTTCTGTTTTTATGTTTTATTTCAGAGTTTTTAGTTGTAGCATGACTATGCTCGGCTAAAACCTCTCAGCTAAGGCTGAGAGGTGAAGCTTGTAGCTAATTCTATGTTGGTTTCAGTTTAATTCAAGTAATTTACATTCAAGTTTGGATTTTTATATGATTTAGTTCCAAAAAGTGGTAATTTGAGACGTCTTATCTGAGTTTATGTGCTCCGGACATGAATTCCTTTTAATTCTCTGAGATTATCATGTTTGTTTATCTAAATTCGGATTATAGTAATCCTTAAGCAGGCCATAGTCCAGAGGCATGGCTGTTACTCCGCAGGCTATGATTTTGAGTTTGGTATTGATTTTATTGGACTAGAACTTGGAAGTTCAACTTGAATGTGATGGAATGTGTGTGAATGCTTTATTCTCCAACTAGATGAGAGATAGGACTTCAAATCTAGTTGTGTTTTCTACTTGGATTGACTGAATTGACATAGGATTGCTACAAGTGGATCCTTGAAAGCCTTAGTACTTTATATCTCTGATTTTTCATTAAGTTCCTGTTTTAAGTAAACACTCAATTAAATCTGATTTCTTTTAAACACTGAGTTGCTGGAGTGATTTGTGGAGCTGTTACTATTTCCCTGTGGATCGACCTCGATCTTACCGAGTTTTATTACTACATCGCAGCCTTGCACTTGAGGCGAGCGAACAAGTTTTTTTGGCGCCATTGCCGGGGAGATTAGATAACAGTTTCCAAATAATTTCAGTGGCTGTAGAAGTAGAAATAGATAGGCTTTCTGATTTTCTTAGAACTAACTAATTTTTTCTGTTTTGTAGGAATTCCTCTCTAGTTCAAGCACATCAAGTGATATCTTTCTAACTTAGTCTTTTTAAGATTAGTTTCAGATTTTAGTTTTCTAGAATAGGATTAGTTTCAGTTTCTGGTTGAGTGGTTTATGTCCCGTTGGGAACGTAATCACTCGAATCGTCTCCAATCTGAAGGTGGTTTAGTTGGACCATTGTCAGTCCATAGACGAGTCCGGAATTATCAAGAGCATTGTGAAAGTTTGGGGAGTATGGATCAAACACCTTTAAGGAATCCTCCCCCCCTACTCCAACAACAAACGCAAATCAGGAAGGAGTAGGAGAGAATGAGGTACATAATGTTCCTCCAATGAGATCACTACGGGATTACCTACAACCTGCCCGTGCAATTACACCTTCTTGCATAGTTCTACCAGCTAACGGTGGGACCCTTGACATAAAACCGGGTGTAATTCAACTTTTACCTAAATTTCATGGGCTAGACTCTGACCGCCCATACTTACACTTGCAAGAATTCGAAGAAGTGTTGGCCACCTTGCATTATCCCAATGTTTCTGAGGACACAATCAGACTTAAACTTTTTCCCTTCACTTTGAAAGAAAGAGCCAAAGATTGGCTTCACTCTCTTAGACCACATTCGATTGGGTCATGGGTTGAGATGAACCGGGAATTCCTGAAAAAGTTCTTCCCAGCCTATAAAACAAACACTCTTCGAAGGGCCATAATGAATTTTTCAGCTTAAGAAGGTGAATCTTTCTTTCAATGTTGGGAAAGATTTAAGGAACTCCTGCTTGCTTGCCCACATCATGGCTATGAGAGTTGGCGAGTTATAAATTTTTTCAATGATGGATTAAGTTCCAATATGCGCCAATTTGTGGAAATGATGTGCAATGGTGAGTTTATGAGTAAAAATCCAGATGAGGCTTGGAGTTACTTGGACATGTTGGCTGAAAACGCCCAATCTTGGGATACCTCGGATAAACCCAAGAACCCCAAGCCCACTCAAGAGAAAGGAGGGATCTATGTCCTTAAAGAGGAAGACGACGTGAATGCAAGGATAGCCAACCTCACAAGGAAGGTTGAGGCCATGGAACTTAGCAAAAGTGGAGTTCCCAAGTCCAAGGAAGCTGTTGAAACCACATGTGGGATTTGCCTCACCGACTTACACGCTACGCAAGATTGTCCCACAATTCCTGCATTTAAGGAAGTGCTACAAGAGACAGCCAATGCCACATATGGTTATCAACGGCCCTTCAATGGACCGGTAGGTAATACGTACAATGAGAGTTGGAAGAACCACCCAAATTTCAGTTGGAAGAATGCTCCTACGGGCAATCCTACCAACTCCCAAAGAGGGCCACCCATGCAAAATATGGCCCCACCTCAATTCTCATTGGAGGATACCTTGAGAGCGTTTATGCAAGGGCAAGCGCAAATAAATGAATCGAATCAGCAAATGTTCCAAGAGCTTAAAGTCTCGGTTGATGAGATTAAGGGACGCTTGAATGCTAGGGAAGGGACCTTTCCGGCCCAACCTCAGCCCAATCCAAAGCAAGTACATGAAGTGAGCATCCCTAATCCTTCCAACCAAAACATGGAGCAAGCTAAATCCATTACCACCCTTAGAAGTGGTAAACAAATTGACAAGACTATTCCGGTGAAGGCCGATGAGCCTAATGATCCGGTAAATTCTGAGGATGAAAATGGA
Organism: Liriodendron chinense; assembly: GCA_003013855.2. Classification (NCBI taxonomy): domain Eukaryota; kingdom Viridiplantae; phylum Streptophyta; class Magnoliopsida; order Magnoliales; family Magnoliaceae; genus Liriodendron; species Liriodendron chinense. Next base: position 4,227,977 of record ML058397.1, on the reverse strand, counting down.
TCTAACTTAGCTCCACAACAATCGGAACGCATTTACAAGCCCGTAGCACCATTCCCTTCGAGATTGGTTGCCCCAAAATCTCTCCCAAACTCTCAAGATATTCTAGAGATTTTCAGACAAGTCAAGATCAATATCCCTTTGCTTGACGCCATCAAACAAATCCCCTCTTATGCCAAGTTTCTAAAAGACCTATGCACAACAAAACGCAAATATAATGTGCAGCAAAAGGCCTTCTTAACTGAGCAAGTGAGTGCTATCCTCACTCAAAAGACCCCCCCAAAATTTAAAGATCCCGGTAGTCCCACCGTCTCATGTATCATTGGAGACTACCAGATTGAACGTGCCTTGTTAGACCTGGGGGCAAGTGTGAACTTGATCCCATACTCGGTATATGAGCAATTGGGTCTTGGTGAATTAAAACCCACCAAAACCACGTTGCAACTCGCTGATAGATCTATTCGTGTACCGAGGGGGATAGTTGAGGATGTTCTAGTCCAAGTTGACAAATTCTACTACCCAGTAGATTTTATAGTCTTGGACACACAACCGGTTTTGGATGCTAGCACCCAAATACCGGTAATATTAGGCCGCCCATTCCTTGCCACATCAAACGCAATCATCAATTGCCGGAATGGGGTGATGCAAGTATCTTTTGGAAACATGACACTAGAGGTGAATGTGTTTCACTTAGGCAAAAGACATAGGGATGTTGATGATGATGAGTTCTTCGAGATAAACATGCTTGAAACTTTTGAAGAAGAAGAACTCCTCCAACTTGAACCACTAGAAAGCTTGGAGAAATGCTTAGCACATTTCATGGATTCTAAAGACCCCATCATTAGTGAGATTGTGCATGCATTAAATATAGAAAGACCGGTAGTTAATACTAGCCGGTGGAGGCCCCATTTTGAAAAATTGCCACCAACCACATCAAGGCCTCTACCGTCTAACATCAAACCACCGAAGCTTGACCTTAAACCATTACCATCCGATCTTAAATACGTATATTTGGGTCAAGAGGAAACGTTCCCAGTTGTCATTGCCTCCCACCTAGAGAAAGACCAAGAGCTTAAGTTGATTGAGTTACTCAAAGAACATAGGGAAGCCATAGGTTGGACAATAGCGGATCTTAAAGGGATAGATCCTTTGGTTTGCACTCACCGAATACACCTTGAAGAAAATGCAAAAACGACTAGACAACCTCAAAGACGGCTAAATCCAAACATGATGGAGGTTGTCAAAGCCGAGGTGTTAAAGCTATTAGATGTGGGTATCATCTACCCCATCTCAGATAGCCAATGGGTGAGTCCTACCCAAGTTGTCCCCAAGAAATCCGGTATTACCATCATTGAAAACGCCAACAACGAGCTTATACCGACTAGGGTGACCACCGGTTGGCGTATGTACATTGATTATAGGAAGCTCAACACGGTCACTAGGAAAGATCACTTCCCTCTCCCATTTATGGATCAAATTTTGGAGAGGTTGGCAGGCCATCCCTATTATTGCTTCTTAGATGGCTATTCCGGATACAACCAAATTGAGAGAGCTCCGGAAGACCAAGAGAAAACCACATTTACATGCCCGTTTGGTACCTTCGCTTACCGAAGGATGCCATTCGGGTTATGCAATGCACCCGCCACATTCCAACGATGCATGTTGAGTATTTTCTCGGACATGGTGGGTGAGTTTCTTGAGGTGTTCATGGATGACTTTTCTGTTTTTGGTTGTACATTTGATGAGTGTCTCGAGCACTTGAAGTTGGTCTTGATGAGGTGTGAGGAAAAGCAACTTGTATTAAACTGGGAAAAGTGCCACTTCATGGTACAAAGAGGAATAGTCCTTGGACATATCATCTCATCCAATGGAATAGAGGTAGACCGGGCGAAAATTGACATAATTTCCAATCTACCACCACCCAAAAGCATACGCGATGTGCGGTCCTTCCTTGGACACGCCGGTTTCTATCGAAGGTTTATAAAGGACTTTAGTCACATCTCAAGGCCTTTATGCAACCTTCTACAAAAGGAGAACCAATTTGAGTGGAGTGCCGAATGTCAATTAGCTTTTTCAAAGCTAAAAGACATGTTGACAACCGCTCCTATCATGCAACCACCAGATTGGTCCATGCCTTTTGAGTTGATGTGCGATGCGAGCGATTTTGCTATTGGGGCGGTGTTAGGCCAAAAGAAAGATAAAAAGCCCCATGTCATTTACTATGCAAGTAGGACCTTGAATCCTGCCCAAGTTAATTATTCGACTACGGAGAAAGAGCTCCTAGCTGTCATTTTTGCCTTGGACAAATTCAGGCCATACTTAATAGGATCCAAAGTTATTGTGTATACGGATCATGCGGCGCTGAAATTCCTTCTTTCTAAGAAGGATGCTAAGCCCCGCTTGCTTAGATGGATCCTACTCCTTCAAGAATTCGACTTGGAGATCAAAGATAAGAAGGGGGTAGAAAATGTGGTGGCGGATCATCTATCCCGTCTAGTCCTACCGAATTCCATTGACGAGTCACCTATTGAGGACTCATTCCCTGATGAGAAACTCTTTGTTGCTATGCATCCACCATGGTACGCTGATATAGCTAATTATCTTTCCACAGGTGCAATGCCGACTCATTGGACTGCGCAAGACAAACGTAAATTTCTAAGGGAAGTGCGCAGATTTTTCTGGGATGAACCTCTATTGTTTAAATATTGCCCAGACCAAATTATAAGGAGATGCGTCCCCAATGATGAACACAATTCAGTCATCTCCTTTTGTCATGATCAAGCATGTGGGGGTCATTTTTCAGCCAAGAAAACAACTGCAAAAATTCTGCAATGTGGTTTTTATTGGCCCACATTATTTAAGGACACCCACGAGTTTTGCAAAGCGTGCGAGCGCTGCCAGAAGCTAAGAGGATTATCTCGTCGAAATATGATGCCTCTCACCCCAATTCAACATCTTGAAGTCTTTGACTGTTGGGGCATCGATTTCATGGGACCATTCCCCTCATCTTTTGGGCATGTCTATATTCTGCTTGCCGTAGACTATGTGTCTAAATGGATAGAGGCTATCCCATGTAGAACCAATGATCATCGTACGGTTCTCAAGTTCCTCAAAGAAAATATACTTTCTAGATTTGGGACGCCTCGAGCCATTATTAGTGATGGTGGTTCTCACTTTTGCAATAGACCTTTTGAAACTTTGATGAAGAAATATGGTATTAGGCACAAAGTGAGTACGCCATACCACCCACAAACAAGTGGGCAAGCTGAAATCTCCAATAGGGAAATCAAGCAGATTTTGGAAAAGACGGTGAGACCGGATCGCAAGGATTGGTCCCTAAGATTAGATGATGCACTTTGGGCTCACCGTACTGCCTACAAGACACCCATTAGAATGTCCCCTTATAGACTTGTCTATGGGAAAGCTTGCCACTTGCCTGTGGAGATAGAACGCAAAGCCTATTGGGCAATTCGGGCTCTAAATTTTGACATTGACAAGGCTAGCTCGCTTCGCAAACTTCAATTAAATGAGCTTGATGAGATCCGGAACGATGCATATGAGAATTCGAGAATTTACAAGAGCAAGATGAAGGCCTTTCATGACAAGCACATCTTAAGGAAATCTTTCCATGAAGGGCAGAAAGTGCTCTTGTATAATGCCCGACTTCATCTTTTTCCAGGAAAATTACGATCTCGATGGACCGGCCCATATATTGTCAAAGAAGTTTTTCCTCATGGGGCTGTTGAGATTGAGAATGCAGCAAATGGTGACTGTTTCAAAGTTAATGGACAACGCCTTAAACCTTTTGTTGAGAAATTTGATTCAGAGGACATGTCCATCTCCCTGAATGATCCTGTCTATCAGGATGATTGATCTCCTAGTCTGATGGAGGTATAGCATAGGTAGGTTTAGTTTTGTTCTTCTGTTTTAATAGGTTTAGTTGTTGAGTTGGAGAATTCCATGATCGCTCTCTCAGGTACTATTGTTCTCACTCTCCCATTGTTTACAATTGCTCTCATGTTCATGCTAATTGACTATTTTTTTTTTTTTTTTACATTGAGGACAATGCAAGATTTGGTTGGGGGGTGAGATGAGATCCCTCATCTAGTATATTGTAACATTTCGAGCTTCACATGCGGCAATTTTTTTTTTTCGAATTTTCTAATATCTCAAAAATCTTTTAGAAAATCTTGTTTCTATACATTCGAGAGGCTATGAGTAGAAGAGGAGGAGAAACGAAGTGTGTGATGTTGTAGTCTTGAATTTCTCCCACCATAATGGTGTTATATGATAGTTCCCCTATTGTTGTGATTGATAGAAAAATTTGAACACTTTTTACACCTAGTTCACATTACACGATTTTCATGAGTGACAGGTTTATGTGATTTGTGGATTAGCTAGACTTTGATTTAAAGGTGTTGAGCAGCCAAGCCGGGGTATTTTGTCCATCCTTGTCCATGGGAAAATAACAGAAGATATGGATTTCTAAAAATCCTATCTAATTTAAAGAAAAAGGAAAGAAAGGATGAAATCGGGAAGGAAAGAAAAATGGTGGAAAATTTCGAAAAGGGCTACCTATTACCAACCTGGGGATGGTCGAACCGTAACCAAAGCCGGAAATGGGACGTAGTGTAAAAGCCGTCGGAAGGACGGTAAGGCAAATTCCTGTCATAGGCTTGCTGTTGCTCTGTGCACCTTAAAATCCTTGGTTTACTTAATCTATGAAGAAGATGATTCCAGGAACTCATGAGATGAACTTGCACTACGCACACTAGGTTGAATTTGTTCGAGTTCCTCTATTTATCAATCAGTCAGCGGGAACCTCATGTAAACACTTCTTATGTTTTGAGAGTCCAAGGTTCAGCTTCTATCACCTAATTTCTCCAAATTTTGTACTTCTGCATCTTGGAATGGATAGAAACATGATTTCTGGAAGAGAGTTGGGTTTGGGGGTTTGAAATTGTTTTACGCATGTTTTGCTCGGGACTAGCAAAAAGCTGGTTGGGGGGTGTGTTGAACCTCCAATTTATACATTGCATTGCCCATTACACAACAAGTTTTGCATGATTTTCATGGTTTAAAGGCCCACCTAACACATGTTTTTGTGATTGTAGGGATGAGAGCGGACCTCATCTAATTGGAGCTTAACAAGGGTTATTTGAGCTATTGCATGAAGTCCTGAGATGGACCAAAGAAAGAAGAAGAAAGAGAGAGAAAAGAGGATGAAGAAGAGAAGAAAAAGAAAGAAGGAAGAACAATTGAAGAGGGCTGACCGGTCTTGACCGGTCAGCCATGCACACTGGGAGGTGAACAGAGAAGGCTGACCAGTCATGACCGGTCGGCTGTATATGCTGGGACATATTCAAATTGGTCCGACCAGTCATGACCGGTCAGCCACACTTGCTGATGAATGGATAGTCCACTCTGACCGGTCATGACCGGTCGGAGGTGCTCTCTGGAAGGTGTAAAACATCAGTCCGACCGGTCGTGACCGGTCGGCCCTGCGTAAGAGGATTCCTTTCTAAAGCTGGACTCCGAAAATTGCCGCGCAATGCGTAACCTTTCACAAAATTTGAAGCAAGGGAGGTTGCTTGCTATAAAAGGACACCTAGGGGCTCTCCTTAGGGTATCAGAGAAGCTAAGGAACGTGGGTTTGGAGAGTGAAGGCGATTGTGGAGCGGCTGCAACTCTCCTATTCGGGTTTTTCTGTTTTTATGTTTTATTTCAGAGTTTTTAGTTGTAGCATGACTATGCTCGGCTAAAACCTCTCAGCTAAGGCTGAGAGGTGAAGCTTGTAGCTAATTCTATGTTGGTTTCAGTTTAATTCAAGTAATTTACATTCAAGTTTGGATTTTTACATGATTTATTTCCAAAAAGTGGTAATTTGAGACGTCTTATCTGAGTTTATGTGCTCCGGACATGAATTCCTTTTAATTCTCTGAGATTATCATGTTTGTTTATCTAAATTCGGATTATAGTAATCCTTGAGCAGGCCATAGTCCAGAGGCATGGCTGTTACTCTGCAGGCTATGGTTTTGAGTTTGGTATTGATTTTATTGGACTAGAACTTGGAAGTTCAACTTGAATGTGATGGAATGTGTGTGAATGCTTTATTTTCCAACTAGATGAGAGATAGGACTTCAAATCTAGTTGTGTTTTCTACTTGGATTGACTGAATTGACATAGGATTGCTACAAGTGGATCCTTGAAAGCCTTAGTACTTTATATCTCTGATTTTTCATTAAGTTCTTGTTTTAAGTAAACACTCAATTAAATCTGATTTCTTTTAAACACTGAGTTGCTGGAGTGATTTGTGGAGCTGTTACTATTTCCCTGTGGATCGACCTTGGTCTTACCGAGTTTTATTACTACATCGCAGCCTTGCACTTGAGGCGAGCGAACAACAACTCCGTCTAGTTTGTCGCTTTCTAGTTCATATTTTTAGTTGTTTTCATGTTTCCTTGGATCATGAACGGCTAAACCTCTTAGCTAGGGCTAAGAGGTGAAGCTTGTAGTGAATCTAAGATGCTTTAATTCGTTTGTTTGGTTTCAAGTTGAATTTTCATTGAAGAGCAATGGTTTGAGGTTTGAATGACGTTCTAAGTACTTTTCTTAATCTTATGATGGCTCATGGATGTTTGGAAGAGTTACCTAAGTTCTTAATTATTTTGAATGAGTCTAGACCTATACACTCCGAGGAATCGGATTCGAGACGCTCTAGACTTGGATTCTCATGTGGGAACTTCATGCCAAGAGTTCTACTTTTCTAAAATTTCTACTTATGTGTGATTGTGTATGTGATTTGAATGAAGTTCAAATCATGATCTAATTACGCTTTGTGACAAAGTTTAATGATGATTATGATTGTGATCTTAATCTATTGGAACTAGGATTGACCTATGCAATTGAGTGTGCTCAAGTCCTAACTTGAATTGAGGGAATCATGTATATAAATCACACATATGACAAATTGTATGTTATAACCGCTCTATCATTCGGCTAGATAGGATTTGATTTCGATTCTAGTTGTGTAATTGATAAACCACAGCGAATTATGCATCAAGGATTACTATAAGTAGATCTTTGGACCCCTAGTACTCTTTTATATTGATTGCATTCACTTTTAGTTTAAGAATTCTATCTATATTCAATTCTAGAAATCTGTTTGGTTAGCTCTCAATTAGAGAATATTAAAAGTAATTTTGTGAATTCCTAAAAAGTCCGTGAGAACAATCTCGGTCTCTACCGAATTATTACTACATCGCAACCCTACACTTAGGGAAGCGAACAAGGCTACCAGCATCTAGAACTATATAAATGTATCATTATCACATGTACTATTAAAATATGACTCAGATTAAGTTCAGACTAAGCAAGTGGGACTATGGTCAACACGATAAACCAGACCAAAAGAGTTCCTAATTGACATCTCAAAACACAATCGATGCCTTACCCATCCAAACAGCATCCTTCGGTTGGGCTACTCAGGTACGTAAACCTGTAGACCGGTCTTCCCGAGGTCACCTGTCCAAACATGACAGGCGCAGGCCTAGAGTCGCACCCTCTCAGTTAAGAACCCTGATGGTCTTAGCTCGAATCTCCGGCTAAAACATGGGACATAGACATCCGACCTATCTAAAAAGATGGCTCAGTCCATAAATAAATCAACACAGGTCTCTACGACCACGAACTTTAAGACCATAGTCCCTGTTGACTAGTCTTGTGCCTTTTAATCAAGGGTTATCGATCATTCCATGTAATTAAGGGCTTGTACCAGATCACAACCTGGAATGTGTAAGATATCAGAATCTCTGGAATAAAATTCACCTTGCGATATCACTTCTCTTGTGTACTTTATGAATGCTTATAATTGTTTATGAATGTTTCCAATACTCAGAACCCCAGAGTAACAATACACTGAAAATGTCATTGTAGCATTTTCAGTTCTAACAAACTGGCGACTCTGCTGGGGAGTGGTACCATACCAGAATCTCTGGTTAATTCCGAGTAAAAAAAACCTGATAAGATTAATCATTAGCAAGCACGAACATATACATAAGAAAGTTACCGCAAGGAGAAATGTTTCGGCGCCAAACTGGCGACTCTCAACGAGAACGTTCTTCCCTTCATCTTTAAGGCGATAGACAATAAATCAAAAGGTTTTCAAACCCACAAACTTCCACATTTGCACACATATTTGTCTCGTTCTTACTCATTTTCATCAATTTATGCACCGCGACCAATGAGTTCATGCTCTCGATCGTGCTTGTAAGGTGTTCTAATAAGTGCGTGATCACCGCAGAATTAACAAGAAACTAATAAAGATAGGAGAAATGGAAAACACAACCACAAGTTCATGCGTCTTCTTCGCTACTAGGGTTTTAGCTTTCCCCATCTCACCACAATCGTGACAGCCACTCCTAGCTCAGAATGGTAACTGGTTGAAACTCACCGACAAAAGGAGCAGAAGAAGGCAACCATCATAGCTGCATACAAAAAGATGAATACTGCAAAACCTCATCTCGTGATTAGGAAGAATGGCAGCCCAAGAACAAGCAGAAGACCCTTATCGGCGATTATACCGCAACAACAAAACCTTCAGTACCTGCATTAACAGTCGAACAATTCCCGCCACTGTTCGAGGCTACCCGCATCCCTCAGAAACCAATCAAACTTCCAACTATGAGGAGTTCCAAGCCCACAACAACCTCCAAGTCGAGACATAAGCAAACCTAGAAAGCTCTACCAGTCCAAGAGGCAATGGTTCAAGTAGCTGAAGATGAGGAAGGACCATATGAAGCGGAAAGAGAATTACCACTTGTTCAAGATCAAATCGGCAGATTGGTTCAAGCTCACCATGAAACGAATCATCAGAGAGGCCCTAACTATGTTGATCTCCCAGAATGCCACCAGAAGTATTATACCACTTACTCGCCAGTCAGCGGAGGAGTCCCAAGGGGCAGCAGAGGGTCTAGTTGAACCTGAACCACCCATCTGTTCGCTTCCCCAAGTGTAGGGTTGCGATGTAGTAATAATCTCTATAAGACCGAGGTCCATCCACAGGGACTTGTGTAGGAATTCACAAAACACTTTCAATGTTTCTAATTAAGAACTAACTAAATAGGATTTTAGAATTGGGTTTAGATAGATATTTTGAACTAAACTGAATGTAATCAATAATAAAAAGCACTAGGGGTTCAAAGATCCACTTGTAGCAATGCTTGATGCTTAATTCGCTATGGTTTCCCACTTTCTTAATTAGAATCGAAATTAAATCCTATCTAGCCGGATGATAGAGCAGTTAAAATAAACAATCTGCCATATGTGTGATTCAAGTACATGATTCTCTCAATTCAAGTTAGGACTTGAGTATACTCAATTGTACTCAATCCTAGTTCCAATAGATTAAGATCCCAATCATAATCGTCATTAAATTCTGTCACAAAGTATAACTAGATCATGATTTGAACTTGATTAAAATCACATAAACAATCACACATAAGCAGAAATTCCAGAAAAAGTAGAACTTTTGGTATGAAGTTCCCACATGAGGATCAAAGGTCTAGAGCGTATTGAATCTAATTCCTCGGAGCGTACAGGTCTAGAATAATTCAAAACAATTAAAAACTCAAGCAATTCTTCTAAACATCTATGAGCCATCATAAGATTAAGAAAAACTGCTTAGAACTTTATTCAAACTTCAACCATGATTCTTCACTAATAATCCAACTTGAAACCAAATCAAACGAATTGAGACATCTTAGATTCACTACAAGCTTCATGTTCGCTCGCCTCAAGTGTAAGGCTGCGATGTAGTAATAAAACTCGGTAAGACCGAGGTCGATCCACAGGGAATTAGAAACAACTTCCAAACTATTCCAGCAACTCAGTTTTGCAAGAAAATCAGATTTAATTGGGTGATAAAACTAAACAGTAACTTAATGGAAATTCAGTGATTTAAAGTACTAAGGCATTCAAGGATCCACTTGTAGCAATCCCATGTCAATTCAGTCAATCCAAGTAGAGAACACAACTAGATTTGAAGTCTTATCTCTCATCTAGTTGGAAAATAAAGCATTCACACACATTCAATCCAAATCAAGTTGAACTTCCAAGTTCTAGTCTCATTCAACAATGTAGAATTCAAAACCATAGCCTTCGGAGTAACAGCCATGCCTATGGACTATGGCCTGCTCAAGGATTACTATAATTCGAATCTAAACAAGCATTATATGATAATCTCAGAGAATTGCAAGGAATTCATGTCCGGAGCACATGAACTCTCATAAAACATCTCAAACTACCACTTTAAGAACTAGAATATGAAAAATCCAAACTTGAATTGAAAATTACTTGAATTAACTGAATCAAACATGAAATTAGCTACAAGCTTCACCTCTCAGCCTTAGCTGAGAAATTCTAGCCGAGCATTGTCATACTACAACTAGAACTCAAATAGGAAAGCATAAAAACTAGAAAAACCGAAAATTGGAGGGTTGCTGACGCTCCACGACGACTTCCGTCCGTTCCCACGACCTTCGTTGGCTTCTATGATGACCTAGGAAGAGCCCCTAGGTGTCCTTTTATAGTAGGAAAGCTCCCTTGAGTCGGAAACATCCAGAAATTGCGCAAGGTTACGCACTGCGCAGAAATTCTCGGAGCTTCACAGAGAAGTTTCATTACGCAGACGACCGGTCTGAGCCCCTGACGACCGGTCGTACGACAGGTCGCAAATCGTCAAAAATAGTCCAGAGAGTTTCGCAGAAATTTTGATTTAAACTTTTAATTCAAGGACCGGTCGCACGACCGGTCTGGGCATCGGACGACCGGTCGCACGACCGGTCGTAAATTGAAATTGCGGTTTTACCACCTATAGAGATACTTGGAGATATGCCTAATGTCCTAGGGGGGGTGAATAGGACTTTTTAAATTCCAATTACAATTAAAAACTAACCAAGTCAATCTTATCAAATAAGATAATCACAATAGCATTCAAGACATATATATGAGCAGTTTGTAAGCAAGGACTATCATATGCATTTCATCAAACAGTTAGCATTCATGATTGACTAAACCATTCAACACATAGCAATCATTCAATCTCACAATGCACAGCAATTTATAGTGGTTCGGTTTCCCTACTCCACTCCCGGTTCACGATCTCAACCTATGAGACCACCGGATTTCACTATAGTCTTGGTTTTAAATCAGGTTAACCATCAACCTTGACATCCTTTGATCTAGGACCGCGTTTACCATCCGCCGATGGCCCAATCCAGGGACTTGACGAGTTTGGATCTCAAACTCTCACCAATCCTAATCCAAGGATGGTCACGTACCCTCCCGCCGGAGTTTCCCAATCCAGGGAATAGAGATTTAAAAGATGAACTCTCAAATACTAGACATACCTAGATGATTGAGCCCCGATTCGATGCCTTTGATGAGTAGCTTCAGCTCCACATGCTTCAGCTTCTCTTTGAGCTCCCAAGATCAGCTACCGATGCAAATGATGAGGATATGTTGATGCCGGGTAGTTGGGAGAGAGTTGGTCTAGTTCCTCTTGCCTATTCAATGCAATGGTAATGAGGGAACTACCAATCTTCAAGCATTCAATGGCTTTAAGTGACCTAATAAAGATATTCAGAAGGAAGGTCAGCCATGAATGAAGGTCTTGAGTTCATACTTCAAACCGAGCTTAGAATACTCAATGACAAGCCATTAATGGCCAAGTTTGAATGATGAACTCAAGGGAGTTAAGAGGGAGGAAGGATGAGAGTAAATGCTCTCTCTCTCAGCTCTGGATCGGTGTTGAAATGCATGCCAAGAAAGAGCTCAAGACAAGGCTATATAGAGCCCCAAATGATGGCCCCAACGGATCTAAAACGGTCACGTCCGACCTGTCAGAGCAAGGACTCGACCGGCCGGACGGACCGGTCAGCATTCAAAAGAATAGGCCACAAAAGGGACTGGCCGACCGGTCATGACCGGTCGGACCCCCTTGCTAGAGAGATGTGAAAATTCAGGCCGACCGGTCATGACCGGTCGGACCCCCTTGCTGGACTTCAAGAGCTATGAAGGCCGACCGGTCATGACCGGTCGGCTATGGTTGCTGGACTACAAGCATTGTGAGGGCTGACCGGTCATGACCGGTCGGCTTCCTATATGCATTTTGCTGGAATGATTTTGAGTTACTGGCCGACCGGTCATGACCGGTCGGCAGTCCAGCTGATTCAACATCCAGCATGCCTTGGTCCTTTTTTAAGCTCCTGTCCGACCGGTTAAGACCGGTCGGCTGCCAATCTGCCTCTTCACAACAGAGGATTCCTTCAGGATGTGAAGAAAGCAGCGATTTGGTGTAAAGGGTCCAATATATGGACATATCTTCAATTACGTTTAGCACCAGCCATGGTTCACAAGTCTGATCAACTTGTGCAAGGGTCGAGAGGAATGGGGATAAGATATGTGAGTCTTTTACGCCATTCTTTGATGTTTTGGGGTTTCCTATGGTCGATCTATATGCAACTTACCTGAGATCTTGTTGCAGCATTAGCTTGAGCAATGGATGAAGCGTAATCTTCAAGTCTTGATCTTCAATTCTTCGACCGGGGCTCACATGACACGACGCGACCAACCAACATGTCAATTGACAACAAAAGGTGTACTAACAATCTCTCCCTTTGTCAATTGCGTGACAAAACATCTAACCTAGACAAATCATGACTCCTTATCATGATTGACCCTTAAAAAGAAAGTAATATACACCCATTTACATGTCAATACAGATATACAACATAATCTTTACAAAAGGACATGTACAGACTCGATTTTCTTCAAAATCTCCCCCTCAATAGCTTGCACCTACAAAGTCCTGTAAAAAGATATAATTGGACCTTCTAGGTGGGATGATTCTCCCCCTTTTTGTTAGTAATTGACAAGGGTTAGCCAGGAAAAAGATATGCCTAATAAAGCTGCAAGGCTAGCGCCGAAAATATGTTAATCATATAAGATAAGGAAGAGATATACAAGTTTAAGTCCTGAGGAGATTTAAAGAACAACACATGCCAGATATACACGTAAACATGAAAGCATAGAGGGCTTATAGCCCAATCAACCAACCACCCCTCCAGATGTATATCTAGACTCAAAAGAAAACACAATGCATGAGCTAATATGGGCAAATACGCCCAAACCATCCAACCTCCCAAGGATATTCAAATAAAAGAACAAACAGCTCATATATAAAAAAAAAAAACATCCACATATATACCAAAATGGGCAAGTAGCCCAATGTAGAGATGTATCAATCCAAAATATACAGACAACCATAGAATGATATAGCATGAAATCCAAACAATGTCATTGGTCATTCAAAAAGTAACTGTGACCAAGACATAAGCCTAATAATCCGTGCCATCGCCCAGATCAGGGGGTGGAACGTCCCCTCGAGCCGCACGCTCCCATCGCTCTATCCGTCTCTCTATCTGCGCCTGACGAGTGACTAGGGCCTCCTGCTGTACCAATATAGTGGCCTGACCCTGCAAGATCTGGTCCTCGGTCTGCGCAAGCCTATCAAGCCGCTGAAATATATCCGCTCGAAGCTGGTGAATCTCCGCAATGTAGGAAGGGGGATCCACGGAAGGAGAGTGCCGACGAGAAAAAGCTCGAGGCGGCGTGTTGAATCGTCCTGGAGCGTCGCGAGGATCGAGGGATGGATCTGATGACGGAGCTGAGGTGTGTGAAGGGCCAGTAGAGATAGGTGGTGCCTCAAGCTGGGACGGCTCTACCTGCTCCTGCTGCTGCTCCTGCAGACGACACTGGATAACGTCTCTGGTAAGCTCCATACGAGCAATGATGGTACGGTTTATAATGACCGGTTTGTGAATTTTATCGGTACCAACAATGCCAATATGCTCAGCCATTTTGCATATGAGATGCCCAAATGGCAGACTAGTGGAGTTCCCGTCGTCGCGCAGGATGACCTGGTGGATGATATTCATGATCCGAGTGGGGAGGCAGAGCGGATGACCTTTACCTACCCGATACAGTAACCGAAACATAGTTTCGGTGACATCCGCTTTGTTGCTCATCCGCGGGTAGACATTGCAGAAAAAGAGATTATGCAAAAGGCAAAAATCCCATGTCATTGAGGATGCTCGAAGTGCACCACCCACCCATTTGGGTGTCCCCTCACCATAGAGGAATTGAGCGATAACTAGGTTGGGTTTGGGACCCAAGGATGAAAAATCGAAAGAAGGCTCCTCAACCCTTGGAACGCCAACAAAATCTGATATGGACTTCAAAGAAAACAGGCAATCCCGATCACCAACCTCGACATTGAAAGAGGGGGGAGAAGACGTGACATGAACACAGGATGCATAGAATTTCCTAACAACCGGGCCCCCCATGTGGAGTACGGGGCCCCAATTGATGGCATCCAACATGGAACGCAAGTTGTAGTCAGACAAGTCACCCAAATTGACGGATTTTTCACAGACGACCTCCTTATCCTTGAAATCATCCTAATGGGTGGAATAGGATGAGACTTTTGTCCCCAAAGATTTAGATTTAACAGGAGGAACCGAAGAGGAGGCAGCCCCTTTCCCTTTGGAAGCTGCTTTCTTGGACTTTAAAGGGCGAGGAGGAGGCTTAGATTTTGCCTTGGGACGATCGCTCCTCCTCAAAGGGAGCTCATCCTCGCTCTCTTGGGATGACATGGAAGCTCCAAGAAGGTCTCTAAACACTCCAAGAGATAAAGGAAAGGGATGAACCAAAGAAGATAGAGAGTGAAGAAAAGGAATCCCTTACCAAATGAGTGAAAGAGAAGTGGAGTGAAGAAGAGGAGGTTAGAACCTCAAATCTTGCAATGAATCAGCGAGAGATCAGCTTGGAGAGCAAGAGGGGGAGCTGGAGCAGCTTGTGGAGGTGAAAAAATTTGAAGAGACTGACCTAAAATGGGCTCTAACTCGTTTAAATACCCCTCCCCCCCCCCCGGTTGGCACACGCGTGGGCTGCTGAACTAGAGACGCACGACCGGTCGTGACCGGTCGTGGGACGCAAAAAGGCTTCCAGCAAGGTTTTCTACTCAGCCCGACCGGTCATGACCGGTCGGCAGGCAATTTTGCTGCCTTTTTGACACGGATCCTATACTGGATCACCTGGAATGAGAGTTTGTCCTTTGGACAGACCTTTAATACCAAGTACCCTTATCAAGGATACAACATCCATGGTCATGGTGTACCAAGGTACACCTAACACAAAATGAGGGACCCCTAAGGTCCAGATATGACAATAAATGGCTAGAAATTGGGACTATGATCCCGGATATTCGAAGAAAGCAATGAAAAGAGGCCATGATCCTCAGATATACCTATAACGATCAGAAAGAGAGGCTAAATCCTCAGATTTTTCCTGCAAAACATACACTTGTTAGATAAACTAGATACATCCAACACCAATGGACTTCTGGAGGTTCAAAAATCGAACCGAGTCCAAAGGTTTCGTTAGGATGTCAGCTAGTTGATTCTCGGTAGGCACATGTTCGAGAGATATTATATGATCTTCAACCAATTCTCGAATAAAATGGTGCCTAATGTCTATGTGCTTAGTGTGCGAGTACTGAACTGGATTTTTCGATATATTTATGGCACTCGTGTTATCGTAAAATAAAGTCATTGTGCCTTGGTTAATCCCATAATCGGTCAAGGTTTGTTTCATCCATAATAATTGGGCACAACAACTACCGGCAGCAATGTATTCTGCTTCGGCTGTGGATAAAGATATGGAGTTTTGTTTCTTACTATGCCATGCCACAAGACAATTTCCAACGTAAAAACAACCACCGCTGGTAGATTTACGATCATCCATGTTACCAGCCCAGTCGGCATCTGAATACCCTGCAATATCTGTAGATGAATCAAAAGGGTACCAAAGACCGTATTCGGTGGTGCATCCAACAAACCGGATGACCCGTTTAACAGCGGTAAGGTGAGATTCTTTGAGATCAGCCTGAAATCGAGCACAAGCACCTACACTGAAAGCAATATCTGGTCTACTAGCAGTAAGATAAAGAAGACTACCAATCATGCTTCTATAAAGATGCTGATCTACACTTTTCCCTGCAAGGTCTTTTGATAGTTTAACAGTGGTGCTCATAGGTGTAGTGTAGGAACGACCAGAGTCTAAGCCAAATCTCTTAACAAGGTCTTTAGCATATTTGGCTTGAGTAATGAATATACCTGATGCAAGTTGTTTTACTTGAAGCCCTAGAAACATGCTGAGTTCTCCTACCATACTCATCTCAAATTCAGATGTCATTAATTCAGCAAAGGAGATGGACATTTTCTCACATGTGGATCCAAACACAATGTCATCCACATAAATTTGGGCAATCAATACAGAATTCTCGGCTTCTCTAATAAATAGAGTTTTGTCTACGCTCCCCCTAGCAAAATCATGGTCTATAAGAAATTGAGTTAAGCGTTCATACCATGCACGGGGTGCTTGCTTGAGTCCGTAAAGCGCCTTTTTCAACCGGTAAACCTTGTGAGGATACTTAGGATCAATGAATCCTTTTGGTTGTTCAACATACACTTCCTCATCAAGAATACCATTCAAGAATGCGCTCTTTACATCCATTTGAAATAGTTTGAACTTTAAAGCACAAGCAACAGCCATAAGAATTCTAATAGACTCGAGTCTAGCTACAGGGGCAAATGTTTCATCAAAGTCAATCCCTTCAATTTGTGAATATCCCTGAGCAACTAACCGAGCCTTATTTCGTATTACATTCCCAGATTCATCGGATTTGTTTTTGAAAATCCATTTGGTTTCAATCACATTTTTCCTTTCCGGCCTGTCGACCAGATACCATACATCATTTCTAATGAATTGTTGAAGCTCTTCCTGCATTGCAAGGATCCAGAATTCATCATTTAGAGCTTCATCAACATTTGCTAGGATCCCCAATGATTTGATTGAGGGGGTGATCCTTGACAATTTGTACATCACCAGGAGCAGTAGGGGCATTAGGAGATGAGGGTTGTTTATCAGATTTTCCTATCTCGCATATGCCCTCATCTTCTTCTTGATCACCTGGAGATACAGATTTATCCAAGCTATCATCCACAGTCACATTGATTGACTCTTGAACTGATGAGGTTCGAAGGTTGTAGACTATTTAATGAGTATCCTAAAAAGATACCCTCATCACTTTTGGAGTCAAACTTTCCCAAATTTTCTCGGTCTCTCAGAATATAGCATGTAATACCAAAGACCTTAAAGTATTTAACATTCGGTGTCTTTCCACACCATAGTTCATAAGCTGTTTTGTTTAGACCTGCCCTTAAATAAACTCGATTAACAATATAACAGGCAGTGTTAACAGCTTCGGCCCATAGATTTTGAGCAAGTTTCTTATTATTAAGCATAGTTGTGGCCATATCCAACAACACTCTATTTTTCCTTTCAACAACCCCATTTTGTTGAGGAGTTTTGGGTGCTGAGAACTCATGACGAATGCCCAATTCATCGCATAATGCCTTCAAACGATGATCTTCAAATTCACCGTCGTGATCACTCCTGATTCTTGCTACCATGTATCCTTTCTCATTGTGAAGTCGCTTCACTAATTTTTTAAATTCCTCAAAAGTGTCAGATTTTTCTCTTAGGAAGGCGACCCATGTGAATCTGGAGTAATCATCAACGACTACAAGGAAGTATTGTTTTCCACCTTGGCTAAATACCCTGGTAGGACCAACTAAGTCCATGTGTAGCAGTTCAAATGGTTTTGATGTGACCAGGATAGAGGTTCTCTTGTGTGCAACCTTGATTTGTTTACCTTTTTGGCATGCGATGCACACAGCATTGGGTCTTTTACCCATCTTTGGTAGACCTCTCACCAAGTTCTTCTGACTCAGTTTAAACAGATTTCTATAATGTACATGACCGAGTCGATGGTGCCACAGTTCTGTTTCATCCTGAACGGCCATGTGACATATGGTGGAGGAGCTTGAATTGTTGTGATTTTCAATGACATAGCAATTGTCTCCTGTGCGTAGACCTTTCATGACTAATTTTCCTGTGGAGTTCATGATCTTGCACATATCTTTGGAGAAGCTTACTGAGTGCTCTTCATCACAAATCTGTGAGATACTCAGTAGGTTGTGTTTAAGGCCATCAACATACAATACATTTTCAATTTCAGGCAAACCTGGCCCCGTGATGGTTCCTTTACCAATAATTTTAGCGATGCTCCCATCACCAAATGTGACAGACCCATCATCAAATTCGTCGTATGCACAAAATTGAGATCTATCACCTGTCATGTGTCTAGAGCAACCACTATCCAAGTACCATCTAGGAGTATTCCCAGCTTTTAAGGCAGTATGAATGACTAAGCACTTGTTCTTAACAACCCATTTAGTTGTTGTCTTTTTATAAGGGGTGTTCTTATGGTGAGATTCTCTAGTTTTCTTTGGAGAATCAGATTTTTCTTTTTCACGCAACAGAAGAGCCGTTTTCAAATTCAGCATTTTAACTTGCTCTAACAGTTCATCCATCCTCTTGTCCTTCCTAGGAAGAGCAGGATAATTCTTTCGAATGTTTCCTCTCTTAGGTGAAGAATGCATGGGAGGATTCCAATTAGCTTGGACATTTTTCCCAGTCGGTACAAATTTTCCTTTCAAGTTTCTGACCGGATTTTTGAATACCAAGCACTCAAATTTTAAGTGGCCAATGTCTCCACAAGCATGACAGATAGGAGAGGCTCTAGTTTTACTTCCGGATGCACCATGATCATTTCTTACAATTGGATGGACTGAGGTAGTTTTTGAAGTGTGACTATCATAGCCCAAACCTCTTTTGTCCATTGGTGATCTTGCAACACCGAGGAGTTTTTCCAGGTTTTCTTCTCCTTGCGCAAACCGTCTTCTAGAGTCAACGACTTGACACTTAAGACGATTGATTTCAATGTTCGCCTCTTTGAGTTCTCTCTCAAGTCTAGCATGCTTGTCTAGAGATTCACCACTCACGAGCTTTTTCTTTTCTTGTTCAAGCTCATCATTCTTCCTTTTCAGTTCTTCTAGATCTTGACATATCTTTTGATTTTCAATTTTCAATCCGTCAAGATTTTTGGTTAATTTGTCATTTTCAGCCTTCATTTGGCCCAACTTTTTAATGGTATTCATATTTTCAATATATAGTTGGTTATATACCTCCTGAAGGCCTTCATCCTCATTCTCATCATCACTCAAGGAATCATTTTCAGTGTTAGAGGATTCATGATCATCAATGCCTCCGGTGATCTCAGCAATGGGCTCAATTTGTGGCACAATATCAGTAATGGAGGCCATTAAGATCTTGATTGACCCTTGCTCCTCCTCACTTTGGTATATGACTGATTCTGATTCTGATTCTTCAGTGTCATCCCATGTAGCTGCCATTGCCTTTTTCTTGGCCTTTTTATCAATACACTCGGATGCAATGTGACCAAATCCTCTACACTTGTAGCATTGAGGATCTTTTGACTTAAAAAATTTTCCTTTGTTGTTCTTGGAGTCAAAAGGTTTACCCTTCTGGTAGGGTTTCCTTCTAGAGGTATTTCCCCTAGTTTTGAAGAATTTTTGAAATTTCTTGGCCATAAGTGCCATTTCTTCTAAATCAGGATCTTCCTCACTTCCACATTCAGACTCTTGCTTCTTTGTGAGAAGATTTCAGGGCAGTACTTTTGGATTTTGAGGGAGTTTTGAAACCTAGCTCATAGGTTTGAAGGGACCCAAGTAATTCTTCAACTTTCATGGTATTCAGGTCCCTACATTCTTCTATGGTAGTCACTTTGGAAGAGAATCGTTCCGGTAGGGATCTCAAAATTTTCCTACATAGTCTATGCTCCGGAACAGGATCTCCCAAGCCCCACATTTCATTTGTAATCTTGTTCAGCTTAGTATAGAAATCAGTAAAAGTTTCATGCTCCTCCATAGTAATGTTTTCAAATTGCGTGGAGAGGCGCTGAAGTTTTGAGTTTTTAACAATGCTTGTTCCTTCATGAGTAACTTCAAGAATGTCCCATGCCTGCTTACTTCTTGTGCAATTTTAAATCCGGCCAAATTCATCTTTAGATACTGAACAAAAGATGGCATTCAGCCCTTTGGCATTACAGACCCGTTGAGCTTTATCATAATCGGTCCACATCGCCTTATCTTTAGGCTTGAGGACATCCGGTTCACCTTCCTTACATATAGTGACCATTGGGGGTTTATATACAATATCAATCATATCCCTAACGTCCGAATCAATAGATTCCAAAAAGATTCGCATTCGGGCTTTCCAATATGGATAGTTAGACCCATCAAAGAAAAGAGGTTTAGTAACGGATGAAGAATCCTCTCTAGACATATTTTCAAGCTCTCTTAGGATCTCACTCCGGGTTTTTAAACCTGAACGGAGGAACCCCGCTCTGATACCAATTGAAATTGCGGTTTTACCGCCTATAGAGATACTTGGAGATATGCCTAATGTCCTAGAGGGGGGGTGAATAGGACTTTTTAAATTCCAATTACAATTAAAAACTAACCAAGTCAATCTTATCAAATAAGATAATCACAATAGCATTCAAGACATTTATATGAGCAGTTTGTAAGCAAGGACTATCATGTGTATTTCATCAAACAGTTAGCATTCATGATTGACTAAACCATTCAACACATAGCAATCATTCAATCTCACAATGCACAGCAATTTATAGTGGTTCGGTTTTCCTACTCCACTCCCGGTTCACGATCTCAACCTATGAGACCACCGGATTTCACTATAGTCTTGGTTTTAAATCAGGTTAACCATCAACCTTGACATCCTTTGATCTAGGACCGCGTTTACCATCCGCCGATGGCCCAATCCAGGGACTTGACGAGTTTGGATCTCAAACTCTCACCAATCCTAATCCAAGGATGGTCACGTACCCTCCCGCCGGAGTTTCCCAATCCAGGGAATAGAGATTTAAAAGATGGACTCTCAAATACTAGACATACCTAGACGATTGAGCCCCGATTCGATGCCTTTGATGAGTAGCTTCAGCTCCACGTGCTTCAGCTTCTCTTTGAGCTCCCAAGATCAGCTACCGATGTAAATGATGAGGATATGTTGATGCCGGGTAGTTGGGAGAGAGTTGGTCTAGTTCCTCTTGCCTATTCAATGCAATGGTAATGAGGGAACTACCAATCTTCTAGCATTCAATGGCTTTAAGTGACCTAATAAAGATATTCAGAAGGAAGGTCAGCCATGAATGAAGGTCTTGAGTTCATACTTCAAACCGAGCTTAGAATACTCAATGACAAGCCATTAATGGCCAAGTTTGAATGATGAACTCAAGGGAGTTAAGAGGGAGGAAGGATGAGAGTAAATGCTCTCTCTCTCAGCTCTGGATCGGTGTTGAAATGCATGCCAAGAAAGAGCTCAAGACAAGGCTATATAGAGCCCCAAATGATGGCCCCAACGGATCTAAAACGGTCACGTCCGACCTGTCAGAGCAAGGACTCGACCGGCCGGACGGACCGGTCAGCATTAAAAGAATAGGCCACAAAAGGGACTGGCCAACCGGTCATGACCGGTCGGACCCCCTTGCTAGAGAGATGTGAAAATTCAAGCCGACTGGTCATGACCGGTCGGACCCCCTTGCTGGACTTCAAGAGCTATGAAGGCCGACCGGTCATGACCGGTCGGCTATGGTTGCTGGACTACAAGCATTGTGAGGGCCGACCGGTCATGACCGGTCGGCTTCCTATATGCATTCTGCTGGAATGATTTTGAGTTACTGGCCAACCGGTCATGACCGGTCGGCAGTCCAGCTGATTCAACATCCAGCATGCCTTGGTCCTTTTTGAAGCTCCTGGCCGACCGGTTAAGACCGGTCGGCTGCCAATCTGCCTCTTCACAGTAGAGGATTCCTTCAGGATGTGAAGAAAGCAGCGATTTGGTGCAAAGGGTCCAATATATGGACATATCTTCAATTACATTTAGCACCAGCCATGGTTCACAAGTCTGATCAACTTGTGCAAGGGTCGAGAGGAATGGGGATAAGATATGTGAGTCTTTTACGCCATTCTTTGATGTTTTGGGGTTTCCTATGGTCGATCTATATGCAACTTACTTGAGATCTTGTTGCAGCATTAGCTTGAGCAATGGATGAAGCGTAATCTTCAAGTCTTGATCTTCAATTCTTCGACCGGGGCTCACATGACACGACACGACGCGACCAACCAACACGTCAATTGACAACAAAAGGTGTACTAACATAAATGGTCCAGTGACCTTCTCTGGAAAATTTCCTTCTGTGCAAAAATTGGACCGGTCGGACGACCAGTCCTGGCGATGGACGACCAGTCGCATGACCGGTCTTAACCTCTGTTTTCTGCTTTCTCCTTGGACTTCTTTCTTCCTTTCTTCTCCTCTCTTTCCAGTTTCTTTGGTCCTTCTTTCTTCTTCATCCAATGGCTTCAAATGGCCCTTTTTAGTCTCCAATTTGGTGAAGTCCACTCTCATTCCTGAAATCACAAAACATGCATTAGATAGGCCTTTTAAGCATGAAAACCGTGCATATAATGTGATGTACTGGGCAATGCAATGTATAAATTTGAGGTTCGACACTTCACCTCTTAGCCTTAGCTAAGAGGTTTAGCCGTTCATGATCCAAGGAAACATGAAAACAACTAAGAAAAACATAAAAACTAGAAGAACAAACTAGGGGGAGTTGTAGAACTCCGGATCTGACTTCCACCGCCTCCCACCGTGGTAAATCTCTTCTAGGATTTGCTAGGAACGAGCTAAAGGAGTCCTTTTATAGCTTTGGAGCCCTAGTTGCGAAGAGACTTAGAGAAATCTTGTAAGATTAGCGTTTTTCGTAGAGATTTTCGGAGCTCCAGATGTTCCTGAGTGTTGACCAGCCGGTCGGACCCCCTGTTTGGCCGATCGAACAAAGGGCCTGCAACTGCAATTCTCACTAGAGTCTTTTTTACACAGTCCGACCCATCAACCAACCGGTAGGCCAGCCGGCCGGTGGAACTGCTTCAAACTGTTGAACCTCACTGGACATTGTAATGCACAGGCCGACCTTTCAGCCGGCCGGTCGGTCAGTCTGTCCGGCCGGTCGGTTAAGAGGTCGGTTCTCTTAAAATGTGTCCAGAGAGTTTCTTGTTTCTAGAGGGTTTGGCCGACCGGTCGGTGGTTGTGGCCGGCCGGCCGGTAGGTGGACATGAAATTGGTTGAATTCTCAGCTTCTCCTCCTTCATCTTCAATGCACTTTTGCTCCACCTTTGGTCCTTTATTCCTTTGATCTTCAAGGTGTGTAAACAGCATCTCTAAGCCGTCGATTGATGAATTCTCTCTCTCATTCCTACAACCACAAAATCATGCATTAGTTGGGTCTTTAATCACTTATTTCAAGCATAGTTAGTAATGGAATGGGGTTAGAATATGCACATTTAAGAGCTCAACACCAACCAGTCCAGGGTCACGCCTATAGAGTATGCGCCACTTTTGACATCACATGTATCACGAGAAGAATTGTCGCGGACGATAGCCCATTTAATGCAACAAGAAAAAGAGAAAGAGAAGAGGGGTAGCTACAAGTATTGAGTCCCTTACCCAGCAGAAGTAGAGGAGGTACCATTCCCAGCTAATTTTAGATGTCCAAAAATTTGGAAAATTCGATGGTAGAGGATCGCCAGAAGAACATATCACCCATTTCTTAACCACACTAGGCAATTAGTCTGCAATCCCGCAATATTGCATGCGGTTGTTCGGATCGACCCTGACCAGGAAAGCATTCCAGTGGTATATGTCATTACCAGCAGGTTTTATGAGAACATGGGAGCAGATACAAGATAGCTTCATTTTGAAGTTCTTCACTACCGAGAGAGAGATTTTGCTGACAGACCTGACAATAGTTAGACAGAGACATGAGGAATCCATAGAGAAATTCATTGATCATTGGGAATAATGGCTGCTCAATGTCGAGAGTTGCCTAGTGAAGGTGACCAGATGAAGATATGCCTGAGGGCCCTGGACCCGATGATCTCATACGGATTGTCGGGCAATACCTTTCATTCCTTTCGTGATTTAGCAACGAAGGCACATTTGGTGGAAGAAGCGGCTTCCCGAGTGAACTTTAGGCCTGAAAGAAAGAAAAGAGAAGTAGGAAGGGTGGTGGAAACTCATCAGGTCGATAAGGGCAGAGACCAGAAACACCGAAAAAGTCTTGCTATGAACCATAAGACAGAGACAAAAATGATAGTTACCCAAGATAAGGGTAAGAGGCCCTATGTACCCCAACGAGTTTCAATAGCTGAAAGGGATAAAGCCAATGGTCCCTATGCATTTGATATGGCCGATCCGGTTCCTATCATGTAGCAACTAATCAAAGAAGGCTTAATACGTTTGCTAGAGCCTTTCCATCCCCATGAAGTTGGACGGACAAATGATCCTAAACATTGTAGATATCATCAGTGTGTTAGCCACAAGACAGAAGATTGCTTCTCTTTAAAAGGAAGGATACAAGACCTGATCTGAAATTGCGTCGGGAGGTCTAACACGACACCCTATGCATACACGTAAGAAAGCTTAAGGAGCAACTAAAATTATGGCTAAGTCCTAAGGGGGGGTGGTTAGGACCTTTTTAAAATCTTTTCACCTACTTAACCAATTTAACAAATTAAACTACGTAAGCGATTAACACTTCGGCTTCCAAGCCTTAGTGGGTCCAATCAATAGACTAGCAAAAGATGAAAGCAATTAACATCCTAGTCTAGAAAAGCATAGATCAATGAATGATAGAACTAATGAAGAATCTAATCTATGCAACTCAAGTAGACTTAAATGAGGATGGATCAATTAAGCTCAAGTCTACTCAAGGTGTGAAAGTACATCTTGTGTGTGTGGATGTGCCTATCAAGTGCCTAGCATACATTCCTAACTAGGCATTCATAATTAACAAGTTAAACGTAATGCATAAAGAGAAATGAGCTTAAAAACACTCACAAACACAAGGATGTATAGTGGTTCGACTACTTGTCTACTCCATTCCCGGTTCAAGTACTCGACCCCTTTGAGCACACCGGCATTCACTGGGGAGTTTAAATTTGGTTCCACCCAACCAAGGTGTTTTAACTCGGATCCACCCAACCGGGGAGTTTACAGGTTCCTCCCAACCTACACGTTCACACCCGTGTTGGTGGCTCCCCCTTGGAGACTTTGTTTAAGCCAACTAACGAGCAAAGGAACGGCTAACGTCCTTGAATTTAGGCCCGGCAAACGATCTAAGGAGTGCTGAACAACCCCTAGTCTTTAGGCCGACAAACAGGCCAAGGAACGACTAACGTCCCTAAATTCTAGGCCGATAAATAGGCCAAGGATCGGCAAACGACCCTAGTTCGAGTTTGTCAAACAAACTCTACACTCAACTCCCATAGGGAATTGAGTGGATGGACTCCTAACATGACAACCTTACTTGTCGGATTGAGCCCCTTTGCAGTGCCGCTTTGGGTTGCTTCTTCTCGCTCTCCCGTGCTTGAATCAGCTCCCCTTGTGCTCCCCCGATCTTTGATGCCGCTGCTTTGCCAAGGCTTCAGCTCCAAGATCAGCTACCTTGTATGTGATGCTCCATTGGAGATGCCCAAGGTACTACGAAATGGTTAAACCTCTACAAATGGTAGGAAATGGGTTTCCTAGAGGAATACACCTATTTGGACTCCTAGGTGGTGTTTAGAGAATGGATTTAACTATAATTAAGGTGTCTAAACCCTAGGAATCAAGAGGGAATAAGTCCATTCTTAAGATGTCATTGAATGGCCTAAGCTTGTGATGAAAACACAAGGAGAATGACTTGCTATGGGTTTGGGATAGAGCCTCTGATGGTTTCTAGTAATGGTTGCTTCTATCTCCTCAAAATCCCCTCACTTAGCACTAAAATCGAATCCCCCGCTTTTATAAAGTTTCCTCCAATGGTCAAATAACGGGCAGATTCGCGTAGGGTCAGGCACCCGGTCAGATTGGGTCGGGCACCCGGTCAGATTAGGTCCGGCGCTCGGAATCCGGTCCATAAAACTTATATAAACGCTGAACTTTTTTTGAGCTGGTCGGGCGCCCGGACAAGTTTTGGTTGGGCGCCCGATGGCCTTTCTTTCACTGGTCGGGCGCCCGGTGCACACTTTGGTCGGGCGCCCGGAATTGATCCAGACTGGGTCTATGTGCTGCTGGAGATTTTTGCACTGGTTAGGCACCCGGACAGTTCTGGGGTCAGGCGTCCGGTGCCCGTCTGGTTTTAAGGCCCACTCAATATGGATGGATTCACTCTAGGTCGGGCGCCCGGTGGACACTTGGGTCAGGTGCCCGGCCAACCATGTTTTGCTGCTATTTGTTTCTGTTTTTCAGCAAAACATGCAACCTCTTTGGCCATTCTTTTGGTGGTCTTTTGGGACACCTAAGGCCAATCTAAGATGACTAAAGGTATGCTTATTGGGTCATGGTCATCTAGAGGTTAATGGTTTTCGGTAAGTACTAGGTTAAGGCTCACCAAGGCATCACATTTACCTGTTTCTTCTTTCTTGATGCAGCAGATCCATCTTGAGTCTTCAGTCTTCGTCTTCATTAAGCTCAACCGACACTAGACTCACTTACCTAAGTAATTGACAAACAAGGTGCAGTAGTATGCCACAAAAAAGTGCACTAACAATGATCAACTAGGGAGTCATCAGCATGAAAGCACCCGATACAACAAAGAAAATAGCTGGGGCAATTTTAGCAGTCCCAATGGGAAACAATACTAGTCAGCCAACTTCGTTCCTCGAGCCTGAAGAACTATGGACCCTAGTCTATAGCAAGAAAAGGCTTGAGAACAGACGAAGGCTTATCAACCAAAGGAAGAACAGAGGAAGAGGAAAGAAGGAAACAATACAAGGGCGAAGACGACCAATGACAACTACGGCATGTTGCGCGATGGTATCATTAGTAGAACAAGCGCTATCCGAAGGCACCTCACAGCCCACAGAAGGAGAGGTTGATGATGTCATCTTACGATCAGGAAGGCAGATGCCTGAATGCACTCCTCCAAGGTCGGATGATCCGATGCAAGAAGATGTTATCCCTGATAGGCCGCAAGAAAGACCGCATATGCAGAAGCTAAAGGAGAAGGTTGTCGAAGCCACGACCAGTCAGCCAAGACCAAGACCAGAAGCTGCATTAGTAGCATATGACGTTGTGTCACATTTGTGGAAGGTCCCCACCCACCTATGTTTTTATGATGCCTTATGTCTCTTGAAGGTATACAGAAAAATGCTGATTAATTCCCTGCTTAATAGTAAGATCAGAGAGGTCATGATGATAGAGATCGAAGCAGAGATGAATAACCTAAATAAATTTTGGGAAGGGTATACACCGGTGCAATAGGTCATGCAAGTTGACCACTCCTCAGCAATCACTTTCTCAGAAGAAGACCGCACGATCAAGTTAACAGATCATAATCGTCCATTGATGGTTACAGGAATGATTAGAGACACGGAGGTCAAGAGGTGTATGTTGGATGACGGATCTGTCGTAAACATCATGCCACTAAAGACGCTACAGAAGTTAGGCTACAGGCAATCGGCGTTACGTACGTCCAAGCATTATGGTTATCCAAGGATTCAATCAAGACAGTTATGTACACTTGGGGCAATCATGGTGATGTTGGAAATTGAAGAACTGAGAACGAATGTAACATGTCATGTGATCGATGTAGTAAAAACATACAATCTTCTACTAGGAAGACCATGGCTCCATCAAAATGGTGTTATCCCTTCGATGTATCATCAGTGCTTCAAATACAACAGGAATGGGATCCAATACAGGGTAGCAGCAAACCCGAAGCCATATACGGTGGCTAAGTCATTTTTGGCCGATGCACGGTATTATGACCTGAGTGATAATAGTAAAGTTATCAAGAAGCTTGATGTAATGAAGAAAGGGTAGGGGGCAAGACATCAAATCGAAAGATTCAAACAAAAGAATGAACTTCATCCTGCCACTCAAGAAAGAACCCAATATCACTCAGAAAAGTAGCCTAAGCCAACCACGAAGAAATTTTATTTGGTGCCGAAGCATTTACGTCAGCCAGGGCAGTCTGTGCTAGAATTGGTCTCAAATCAGCACATAAGTGTGCTTAAATCCAGTTTCAACATGTCGTTGCCCAAAATAGAAAGAATCAAACCGTTTTCGAGAGCTCCCAACCAATTCCTCGTGCCATCAAAGAATATCACCCAAAAAGATATCAAGTTCTGCTCAGGGCTGAGCCGACCCGCGTCATCAGAGGAAGAAGAGGAGAGAATATCTACCCCACCTCGGCCGATAGAAGAAAAGAGGTATAGCAGAGCTAGCCGAAAGATAATGAGAAACATAGGGTTCTCCAGTCAGGATTCAATTATGAAGAAGAGATTGCTAGCTCTATTTGAAGAATACAAGCAAGTATACAAAAATGGAGAAGGTCTAGGAGCCAAAGCAAATGTGAATATGGTAACTATCAGCCTTGTAGAAAAAATGCAATCGCAAGATCCTGCTGACATCATCTAGCCAAGTGTCGCACCTGCGCAATTGGAAAATGGGGCACAGCCGATGATCGATGAGCTCGAAGAAGTAAATTTGGGTACACTCGAAGAATCCAAGAACACATACTTAAGCAGAAACCTTTCGAAAGATGAAAGGGAGAGATATGTACAACTGCTG
The DNA here is from genome assembly GCA_003013855.2 of Liriodendron chinense. NCBI lineage: Eukaryota > Viridiplantae > Streptophyta > Magnoliopsida > Magnoliales > Magnoliaceae > Liriodendron > Liriodendron chinense. The sequence continues at coordinate 4,199,237 of ML058397.1, read as the reverse complement.
AGAGAAAATAAAGACGTTTTCTCTTGAACATATTCAGAAATGCCAGGGTTTAGTTCGACGATCGCCATGCATAAGCTGAGTATCATGAAAGATAAGAAGCCAGTGAAGCAACCTCAACAACGATTCCATCCAGACATAGTGCCCAAGATTGAGGAAGAAATCAGGAAGCTAATTCAAGTTGGGTTCGTCCGAGAGGTGAAGTATCCATGGTGGATCTCAAACATCGTGCCAGTAAAAATGAAGAGTGGGCAGATCCGGGTTTGTGTCAACTTTCGAAATCTCAATGAAGTGTGTCGGAAGGACAATTTTCCTTTTCCCATCCCAGAATTGTTAATCGATAGTACTACAGGATCTGCGGTAATGTCCTTTATGGACGGGTACTTGGGATATAACTAGATCCGTATGGCACCGGAGGACGAAGAAGCTACGGCCTTTCGCACAACTATCAGCATCTATTGTACCGCTTAATGCCCTTTGGGTTGAAGAATGCAGGGGAAACATATCAGCGCGTGATGCATATTATATTCCAAGATATGATGCACAAACACGTTGAATGTTATGTGGATGATTTGGTTGTGAGATTAGTCGACCATGAGCAGCACAGGGAACACCTAAACAAGTTTTCCAACGACTACACAAGAAGAGTCCCCGTATGAATCCGTTGAAATGCGCATTTGGGGTCTCATCATGCAAATTCTTGGGTTTTGTCGTCAGACAGGGGCATAGAGATCGACCCTGCGAAGATTAAGGCCATCCAAGAAATGCCACCACTAAAGAATCTGAAACAGTTAAAGAGTTTTCAAGGTGTGTAGCGTACCTGAGAAGATCCATTTCAAACCTAGCCGGTCGTTGTCAGCCGTTCTCACACCTCAATAAGAAAGATGTTAAGTTAGAATGGGATGACGCCTGTCAGAAGGCTTTTAATTCATTGAAAGAAATGCTCGTGAAGTCTCCAGTCCTCGCAACTCCGATGAAAGGGAAGCCATTGATTCTATACATCGCAGTGGGTGATAATTCACTAGGGGCACTCCTGGCTCAGAAGAATGAAGAAGAGAAAGAGAACGTGATATATTATTTAAGTCGCACACTGGTAAGGGCTAAGTCTAATTATTCGGCCATCGAGAAGATATGCCTTGCCCTAGTTTTCACCGTGAAGAAACTCAGGCATTATTGTCTCTCGCACCAAATAACTTTAATATCCAAGGCAGATCCAATCAAGTTTCTCATGAACCGGCTTATGCTATCTCAGCGATTGGCTAAGTGGGCCCTTCTACTCTCAGAATTCAACATCACGTACGTCCCAACTTGAGATATCAAGGGGTAGGCAATCACAGATTTTCTCGCTGCACATCCGGTCCCAAGCAACGAAGAGATAGAATACAATCTCCCAGATGACCAAGTCATGATGATTAGGGAAACATGACTCTGGCAAATGTATTTCGACGGCGCCTCCAGATCAACAGGGTTAAGGGCAGGAGTTATATTTCTCAGTCCACAAGGAGATTTACCACCTTACTCATTTACGATCGTGCCGGCTTGTGCTAACAATAAAGTAGAATATCAAGCCCTCATCATTAGACTACAGTTGGCCCTCGAAATGCAAATCAAAGCTATGCAAATCTATTGTGATTCTAAGCTGGTCATTGGGCAGTTGACAACAAAATATGAAGTTCGCAAGCTCATGTTATCACCCTTCTACCATCAAGCAGAATCATTGTTCAATCAATTTCAGAATAACAACATTTCACATATACCAAGACAAGAGAATGTACAAGCCGACGCACTTGCCAGCCTGCTCGCTGCTCTGGCTAATCCCGGAGGTAACCCGCTCTAGGTAACAATTGAAGAAAGGAGAATTCTACCGACAACTGCACTATACGATGCTGAATTAAGTACAAACCCCATCTGTTGCTTCGAGATTACAGAAGAAAATGATTTGAGAAGGCCATTTGTCGACTACTGTTGAGCCTCCAATTTATACATGATCTAGCCCATTATATCACATTATATGCATGGTTTGCATGTTTAAAAGACCCATCTAATGCTTGTTTTGTGATTGTAGGAATGAGAGCGACTTCGCCCAATTGGTAACCAAAAAGATCCATTTAGAGCCCTTGGATGAAGACCTAAGGAGGGCCAAAGAACAAAGAAGAAAGCAAGGAAAGAAGTAAAGAGAGGAGAGAAGAAGAAAAAGAAGAGAAACAGAGGTCCAACAAGTCATGACCGGTTGGCCACCCTATTGCCCACCTTAATTACTCGCTAGACTAAGGTCCAGATAGGCCCGACCGGTCTTGACCGGTCGGCCAACAGGTCGAGCCCCTCCCTGTGCACGCTGGACTTCACTCCAACAGGTCCGACCGGTTGGCCAGTCCAGTCCGACTGGTCACGAATGGTCGGCCATGAGTAAACAACACTTCTAATTGGAGTTCCGAGTTTTCTTGCACAAGTGCGTAATGCTACGCACTTCTGGAAGTTTCTGAGGCGGTAGAGCCTCCCCAATATAAAAGGACACTTAGGGTCTCTTCCTAGGGCATCATAAAAGCTGAGGAACTTCGTGGGAGGTGAAGAGAGCCGTCGTGGAGCGTCTGCTGTTAGTACACTTTATTTTGTCAATTGACGTGTTGGTTGGTCGCGTCTTGTCGTGTGAGCCCCGGTCGAAGATTTGAAGCTCAAGACTTAAAGACTATGCTTCTTCCATTGCTCAAGCTTAAACCGAAACAAGATCTTAGGTAAGTTGCATATAGATCGACCTTAGGAAACCCAAAACATCAATGAATGGCATAATGACTGACTTATCTTATCCCATTCCCTCTCGACCCTTGCACAAGTTGATCAGACTTGTGGTCCATGGCGGGTGTGAATCGTAATTGAACATATGTCCAAACATTGGACTTCATGCACCTAATCACTTCATGCTTCATCTTTGAAAGTGATCCGCTGCTGTGTTGAAGGACTTGGTCCAGCAAGCTTGCTGTGACAAGATCATCTAAACAGCCGACTGGTCTTGACTGGTCGGCCAGAACTTTAAATATCCAGCAAACTTGCTGTAATAAAATCGTCTAGGCCGCCAACCGGCCTTGACCGGTCGGCCAGGCTCATCAGCTCAGACAGCAAACTTGCTGTGATAACTTCAGCTGGACAGCCGACCAGTCTTGACCGGTTGGCCAGGGACATCAATAAGACAACAACCTTGCTGTAAGGATTTCAGCTTGACAGCCGATCAGTCTTGACCGGTTGGCCAGTTATGCTATCATCTGTCCAGCAGCCTTATGGGATTGATAAAACTGGACAGCCGACCAATCTTGACCGGTCGGCCAGAAGAACAAAAATTGTCCAACAGCTATGCTGCTTCGATCCAAGTAGGCAGCTGATCGGTCTTGACCGGTCGGACTGCATATAGCAGTTAGTCCAACAAGGTCAGCCAACCGGTCCTGACCGGTCCGACAGACCCAGATGTGGCCCAGCTTTTTGAATTGCGACCGGTCCGTCAGACCGGTTGAGACCTCTCTCTGACAGGTCGGACATAACCGTTTTTTATCCGTTGGGGCCATCATTTGGGGCTCTATATAGCCATAACTTGTGGTCCTTCTTGGCATGCATTCAACACCCATCCAGAGCTAAGAGAGAGAATCTTTACTCACATCTTCCTACCCTCCTTGCTCTTAACTCCCTTGAGTTCATCATTCAAACCTAGCCATTAATGGCTTGTAATTGAGTATTCAAAGCTCTGTTTGAAGTTTGAACTCAAGATCTTCATTCATGGCTGACCTACCTTTGGAATATCTTTATAAGGTCGTTTATAGCCATTGAATGCTTGAAGTTTGGTAGTTCCCTCATAACCATTGCATTGAATAGCAAGAGGAACTTGACCATCTCTCTCCCAACTACCCGGCATAATCATAATCACATCATTTACATCGGTAGCTGATCTTGGGAGCACAAAGAGAAGCTGAAGCACGTGGAGCTGAAGCTACTCATCAAAGGCATTGAATCGGGGCTCAAATCGTCTAGGTATGTTTAGTGTTTGAGAGTCCATTTATTGAATCACTATTCCCTGGATTGGGAAACTCCGGCGGGAGTGTATGTGACCATCCTTGGATTAGGATTGGTGAGAGTTTGAGATCCAAACTCGTCGAGTCCCTAGATTGGGCCATCGGCGGATGGTAAACGTGGTCCTAGATCAAAGGATGTTAAGGTTGATGGTTAACCTGATTTAAAACCACGACTATAGTGAAATCCGGTGGTCTCATAGGTTGAGATCGTGAACCGGGAGTGGAGTAGGGAAACTGAACCACTATAAATCGTTGTGCATTGTGAGATTGAATGATTGCTGTGTATGGTTTAGTCAATCATGAATGCTAACTGTTTGATGAAATGTCTATGATAGTCTTTACTTACAAATTCATCATATAATTGCCTTGAATGTTATTGTGATAATCTTGGTTGATAAGATTGACTTGATTAGTTTTAATTATAATTAGAAATTCAAAAAGTCCTATTCACCCCCCTCTAAGACATTAGGCATATCTCCGAGTATCTATACAAGCGGTAAAACCTCAATTTCAATTGGTATCAGAGCGGGTTCCTCCGCTCAGGTTTAAAAACCAGGAGTGAGATCCTAAGAGAACTTGAAAATATGTCTAGAGAGGTCTCTACATCCATTACTAAGCCTCCCTTCTTTGATGGGTCAAACTATCCATATTGGAAAGCCCGAAGGCGCATCTTTTTTGAATCTATTGATTCGGACGTTAGGGACATGGTTGATATTGGATATAAACCCCCAATGGACATTGTATGTAAGGAAGGTGAACCGTATGTCCTCAGGCCAAGAGATAAGGCGATGTGGAGCGATTATGATAAAGCTCAACGTGTTCATAATGCCAAAGGCCTGAATGCCATTTTTTGTTCAGTGTCTAAAGATGAATTTGCTAAAGATCTTGTTAAGAGATTTGGCTTAGACTCTGGTCGATCCTACACTACACCTATGAGCACCACTGTTAAACTATCGAAAGACCTTGCAGGAAAAAGTGTAGATCAACATCTTTATAGAAGCATGATTGGTAGTCTTCTTTATCTCACTGCTAGTAGACCAGATATTGCATTTAGTGTAGGTGCTTGTGCTCGGTTTCAGGCTGATCCCAAAGAATCTCACCTCACCGCTGTTAAGCAAATCATCCGGTTTGTAGGATGCACTACCGAATACGGTCTTTGGTACCCATTTGATTCATCTACAGATATTGCAGGGTATTCAGATGCCGACTGGGCTGGTAACATGGATGATCGTAAATCAACCAGCGGTGGGTGTTTTTATGTTGAAAATTGTCTTGTAGCGTGGCATAGTAAGAAACAAAACTCCATTTCTTTATCCACAGCCGAGGCAGAGTATATTGCTGCTGGAAGTTGTTGTGCACAATTATTATGGATGAAACAAACCTTGACTGACTATGGGATTAACCAAGGCACAATGACTGTATTTTGCGACAATACTAGTGCCATAAATATTTCAAAAAATCCAGTTCAGCACTCGCGCACTAAGCACATCAATATTAGGCACCACTTTATTCAAGAATTGGTTGAAGATCACATAATATCTCTCAAACATGTGCCTACCGAGAATCAGCTAGCCGACATCCTAACGAAACCCTTGGACTCAGTTTGCTTTGCGAACCTCTAGAAGTCCATTGGTGTTGGGTGTGTCTAGTTTATCTAACAAGTGTATGTTTTGTAGGTAATATCTGAGGATTAAGTGTCACGCTCTGAAATTCGAGACTCGAGTACAACAACCCAAAGTCCGAGTTCCAGGGTGTGAATTGAAAATTCGAGCATAGATTCCTTGAGATTTCATCCCACACATTATATATCTAAAATAAATCCCCAAATATAAAATTTCTTTTCCACTAATGTCTTATTACATTAAATAAAATAAATCTAGCACGATTGACGCTCGAGAAGGATGAGACCCCCTGAATACTCTCCTTTGCCTATGTCTTGTTCTTCCTGAAAACCTGCAAGAACTGTGGTGATTTTGGTGAGCTAAAAGCCCAGTGAGGTCATTTTCATCATAAGTAATATTCCAGTTAATAAGAGATACGATGTGAATCATCAACGAATAGAATTGTATGAAATATAGAAGAATAAGGTTAGGATTGATACACTTTATGATTTATTATAAAGGAAACATGATTACCATGATGTCATGTATGTCATGATACGTGTGAGAGCAATAAACGTCTAGGAACTCGCTGCCACTGAACATTAGGAACCTGTCGCAAATCAACCATGCTCACCTAACCGGTACAGCGAGGCGGCAAATCAACCATGCACGCCAGTGGGCAAATCAACCATGCACCACTGATCCAACAGAGAAAATCAACCATGCTCAATAAGTGAAACGACCAGAACTCGCTGCCACTGAACATTAGGAACCTGTCGCAAATTAACCATGCTCACCTAACCGGTACAGCGAGGCGGCAAATCAACCATGCACGCCAGGAGTCAAATCAACCATGCTCCTGTTCTGTCGTAGTGTATAAATGTATGTATGTCATGAGTTATGGAAGCACTCTTCAAGCATACAATGCATATCCAAAATTCAAGGACAATCACACCATGCATGTGTTTACTTTGTTAAAGTATTTCTTTCCCTAAGTTATTGTCAATAAGGAAGTGTGACAAAGTCGTGATGTAAAGTTTCAGTGCTTTGATGAATGTCTAGGGTTGACTCAAGGATGGTGTCTTATCTATGATTTAAACTCAAGTTAGGTTCATCTAAAATTTTGGATGTATGTGACTAAAGAGAAAGAGAAACCAACTAAGAAGAATACAATTGAAAGACGAAATTTAAGAATAGAGAAAAGAGATGAATCCCTTACCTAGAATTCATATTATGCGTAATAACAAAACACAACCCTAAAACTCTAGTTAAGGAAGAGATTGAGTGGTAGACCTTTACCTGAGATACTTTACGTGAAACACTAAAGAAAACTGGAAATTAAATGCAAAGGAAAGCAAACCTAGGAAAATGAAAATCAACTAGAAATTCTAAGATGAATCACTCACCCATATGACGACGTGTTTCACGCTTTGAAAAATAGTCCTGGTTCAAGTCTAAGTTGACTCAACGGGCCAGATCGGCTCTCTCTCTCTCTCTCTCTCTCTCTCTCTCCTCCTCCTCCCTTCTTCTTTTTCTTTCTCCTTCTTTCTCTTTTTTTTTCTTCTATCTTCTTTCTTCTTTCTTTCTTCTTTTCTTCTTCTTCTTCTTCTTCTTCTCTTTCTTCCTTTCTTCTTCTTCCTTTCTCTTTCTTCTTTTCTTCTTCTTCTTCTTCTTCTTTTCATTTCTTTCTTCTTTCTTCTTCTCTTTTTCTTCTTCTTTCTTCTTCTCTCTTGGCCTAGGACACTGCCCCAGAATCAACAGCAGCAACACACTCTCTCTCTCTCTCTCTCAAAACTAGCTCTCTCTCTACCCGATTCCTCTCTCTTTCTCTCTATCTCTACATTTTTCTAGAGAGAGCAGAGAAGCCTACGGTGGGTTTATAATCGGCTGGAAGTCGGTTGCACAGTACGGAAGGAATCTTTGATTGAATCCAAGTTGGAGAAGGAAACGGTTTATTTTGGAAAGTTCTTACGCATTTGAGCCGTTAGAAATCTAGGTGGGGTCCACAAGAAGATCTAGGTAAATTTTGGATAGGCCATGCGAAGCGTATCGAAGGATCTTGGGCTTCTTGATTTTGAACGGTGGTTTGAGGCGGGCCACACGGTCAAAGTTAGGTCAAAGTATTTGAACGGACTGGATTACGGGGAGGACCCTGAAGGATGAGCGGCTTGGATGGTGAATATGGGGCCCACTCTGATGGATGTGTGGACCGTGAATGGTGGCAGGGGTAACTCTGCTGCTTCTGCAACGTCCAGGGAGAAGAAGGTAACGAGTTTCCTTTTCCTTCTTTTTTTTTTTTTTAATGTGCGATGCACGTAATATAGCTTTTACGCTCTTCTTTTCACGTGAGGTCTAATTGAGGTTGATCTAGACCACTTGTTCCGTCTAATATGTGGACAATGCAAAATAAATCGCTGACAAGAAAAACGAGGCAGATCCGAGTTGAGGTGGGCCATAAGTGGCCCGATTTCTGATTAGGGTATTTGTGGGATGATTAGACGGTTGAAATTTGACATGTATGGTTAAATTATGTCCTAGAACTGGTGTATAAAGTTTCATATGAAAGTGATTAACAGAAATTATAAAACTTAAAAATGGTGGTATAACTTAAGTTTAACAATGGCATTTTCGTAATTATCATAAATTTATGATTTTTGTGAAATCTATCACTTTTATACTGTTCTAGGATTTATTCTAAGCAACTTTAATAAAGGGATCATATAGTAATTTCCTACGAATGATTTATTATTAATTTATCAATATTTTCAGTTATTTAATTTGTTAAATGATTAACTAAATTATAATTTAAATTATTCTAAAATCCTAGGGTGCTACAAATACACCCGAGCAGGTTCATAGGGCCAAGAAATCACTGATCTAAGCATATGCCTTGTGACAGACACGATGTACGGGTCATATTTATGGACAAACATGTGTACCAGATGATGTACAGCGTGTTTACATTGATCACGTAATTCGAAATCGGAGTGGACGGTTAGATCTTCCGGTCTAGCAACGATAGATCATTCTAACGATCAGTTTATTGATTTAGCTAAGTATACTGAGTTTTCAAAGGCCTTAAAAAGTGTTAGAATGCGTATAAAAGTGTGACGTGTGTGTATGCGTATGAACGACGCGGCCTAAAATTTAAATTTTAACGTGTGAACTATAACTCTTGTGTACTTACTCGTGTACTAAATTTTTGGGGTATTACATTAAGCCTCTCTATCTGTTCTGTATAGGTATATCTAAGGACCTTTGCCTCTAGTTTTATTGCTCTATAAGAATATCCGGGATCATTGTCCCATTTTCTTGTCTTCCATCGATAAATCTGGACCTTTAAGGGTCCCTCATTTTGTGTTGGGTTGTACCTTGGTAAACCATAACCATGGGTGTTGTATCCTTAGTAAGGGTACTTGGATTTAAAAACTAATGGTCTGTCCAAAAGACAAACCTTCTATCCAGCAAAACCAGTGCAGAATCCTTCTGCTGCTGCAAACAGTGACGGACGACCGGTCAGCCGACCGGTCCAGACCGGTCGGCCTACCTTGAGACCTGTCTGGACTCATGTATTTCATGCCAGCCGACCGGTCAAGACCGGTCGAGCTGCCATCAGACATGGTTGGTCACGCCTATTCACTCCACACGACCGGTCAAGACCGGTCGTGCATCCTAGACCGGTCACCCCGTATGACAGCCCGTCCGTGGGGGGGTCTTTATAAGCAGTTGGAGCTCATTTGGGTTAGTCATTCTTCCATTTTCTCACCTCCACTTGCTTCTCCAGCTCCCCCTCTTGCATTCCAAGGTGATTCCAAGGTAATTTTTAGCAAGATTAGAGTTTCTAACCCCCTCTACATTGCTCCTCTCCATTCTCATTCCATAGGTAAGGAATTCACTCTCATCCTTCTTTGTTAAATCCCTTCCTTTCATATCTATGAGTGATTTTGGGTGTTTTGTTGTGTCTTCAATATCTTCCCAAGAGAGTGAAGATGAGCTCCCCTTAAGGCGAAGTGGTCGGTCCAAGGCAAAAGCTAAACCTCCTCCTCGCCCCTTAAAATCAAAGAAAACCCTTTCAAAAGGGCAAGGGGCTGCCTCATCTTCCGTTCCCCCTCTTAAATCTCAATCCTTGGGTAAAAATGTCTCATCCAATTCCACCCATTGGGATGACTTCAAGGACAAAGAGGTGGTGTGTGAAAAGTCCAGAAATTTGAATGACTTGGCCGAATATAATGTCCGTTCTATGTTGAACGCCATAAATTGGGGCTCGTACTCCACATGGGGGGCCCTGTCCAGTTTGACGTAGTTCGGAAGTTTTATGCCTCCTGTGTCCATGTCACCGCCTCTCCCCCCTCTTTTAAAGTTGAGGTTGGTGAACGGCTATGCTTTTTTACTTTGAAATCCATCTCTGAATTCGTTGGAGTTCCCATTGTTAAGGAGTCTCCTTTTGATTTTGCCTCGCTGGGTCCCAAACCTAACGACGTTATTGCCAAATTTCTTTGTGGTGATGGGTCACCCAAATGGGTCGGAGGTGCGCTTCGAGCATCCTCCATGTTATGGGATTTCCGCATTCTTCACAACCTATTCTTCCGCAATGTATATCCCAGGAAGAGCAACAAGGCGGATGTCACTGAAACCATGTTTCGTCTGCTCTATTGCGTTGGTCAGGGTCATCTACTTTGCCTTCCGTCCCGGATCATGTCTATCATTCACCAGGTTATCTTGCGAGACGATGGAAACTCCTCCAGTCTTCCTTTTGGGCATCTCATATGCATATTAGCTGATGCGATTGACATTATCGGTTCTGATAAAGTTCACAAGCCCATCATTATAAACCGCACCATCATTGCTCGTATGGAGCTTACAAAAGAAGCCATCCAAAGTCGTCTTTTGCAGGATCAGCAGCAGGATCCGGTAGAACCGTCCCAGCCTGAGGCTCCACCTGCCTCCACTGGCCCTTCCCACGCTTCACCTTCAGCTCCTTCCTCTGATCCCTCCCCCGAGCCCGGGCTGCTCCGGGTCGATTCAATACGCCTCCTAGAGCTTTTTCTCGCCGTCGATCCCCTTCCGTGGATCCTACTTCATACATTGCTGAGCTTCGTCAGCTTTAGGAGCGCCTATTCCAGCTGCTCAACGGGATCGAGCAGAGTGAGCAGCAGCTTTTGCAGGGGCAGGCCACCATTCTTGTACAACAGGAGGCCCTTGTGACTCGCCTCCCACAGTTGGAGAGGCGAATAGAAATGTGGGAACGCACGGCGCGTGGAGACGTTCCACCCCCCGATCAAGGAGATGAAACAGATTACTAGTCTCATGTCTTGATCACAGTTCCTTTTTGTATGACCAATGATATTGTTTGGATTTCATGCCCTTTCTATGGATTTGTCTGTATATTTTGCACGGATTGATGCATATCTACATTGGGCTACTTGCCCATTTTGGTATATGTATGGATGCTATTTCTGTTCTCTATATTTATATCTTTTTCTATATATGAGCTTTTGGTCATTTATTGAATATTTGTGGGAGGTTGGATGGTTTAGGCATATTCGCCCTAATTAGCTCATGTTTTGTATTCTTTTTGTGTCTGGATATACATCTGGAGGGGTGGTTGGTTGATTGGGCTATAAGCCCTCTATGCTTTCATGATTACTTGTATATCTAGCATGATTTGTTCTTTAAATCTCCTCAGGGCTTCAGTTTCTATATCTCTTCCCTGTTTTATGTGATTGACATATTTTCGGCGCTAGCCTTGCAGCTTTCTTAGGCATATCTTTTTGCTGGCTAACCCTTGTCAATTACTAACAAAAAAGGGGAGAATCATCCCACCTAGAAGGTCCGATTATATCTTTTTGCAGGACTTTGTAGGTGCAAGCATTGAGGGGGAGATTTTGAAGAAAATCGAGTCTGTACATGTCCTTTTGTAAAGATCATTCTGTATATCTGTATAGACATGTAATTGGGTGTATATTTCTTTCTGTTAAGGGTCAATCATGATAAGGAAGTCATGATTTGTCTACGTTAGATGTTTTGTCACGCAATTGACAAAGGGGGAGATTGTTAGTACACTTTATTTTGTCAATTGACGTGTTGGTTGGTCTCGTCTTGTCGTGTGAGCCCCGGTCGAAGATTTGAAGCTCAAGACTTGAAGACTATGCTTCTTCCATTGCTCAAGCTCAAGCCGAAACAAGATCTCAGGTAAGTTCCATATAGATCGACCTTAGGAAACCCAAAACATCAATGAATGGCGTAATGACTAACCTATCTTATCCCATTCCCTCTCAACCCTTGCACAAGTTGATCAGACTTGTGGTCCATGGTTGGTGCGAATCATAATTGAACATATGTCCAAACATTGGACTTCATGCACCTAATCACTTCATGCTTCATCTTTGAAAGTGATCCGCTGCTGTGTTGAAGGACTTTGTCCAGCAAGCTTGCTGTGACAAGATCATCTAGACAGCCAGCCAGAACTTCAAATATCCAGCAAACTTGCTGTAATAAAATCGTCTAGACCGCGGACCGGTCTTGACCGGTCGGCCAGGCTCATCAGCTCAGACTACAAACTTGTTGTGATAACTTCAGCTGGACAACCGACCAGTCTTGACCGGTCGGCCAGGGACATCAACAAGACAGCAACCTTGCTGTAAGGATTTCAGCTTGACAGCCGACCAGTCGACCAGTTATGCTATCATGTGTCCAGCAGCAGTGTGGGATTGAAAAAACTAGACAGCCGACCGATCTTGACCGGTCGGCCAGAAGAACAAAATTGTCCAGCAGCTATGCTGCTTCAATCCAAGTAGGCAACCGACCGGTCTTGACCGGTTGGACTGCATATAGCAGTTAGCCCAGCAAGGTCAGCAGACCGGTCTTGACCGGTCGGATAGACTCAGATGTGGTCCAGCTTTTTGAATTGCGACCGGTCCGTCCGACTGGTTGAGACCTCTCTCTGACAGGTCAGACGTGACCGTTTTTTATCCGTTGGGGCCATCATTTGGGGCTCTATATAGCTATAACTTGTGGTCCTTCTTGGCATGCATTCAACACCCATCAAGAGCTAAGAGAGAGAGTCTTTACTCACATCTTCCTACCCTCCTTGCTCTTGACTCCCTTGAGTTCATCATTCAAACCTAGCCATTAATGGCTTGTCATTGAGTATTCAAAGCTCGGTTTGAAGTATGAACTCAAGATCTTCATTCATGGCTGACTTACCTTCGGAATATCTTTATAAGGTCGTTTATAGCCATTGAATGCTTGAAGTTTGGTAGTTCCCTCATAACCATTGCATTGAATAGGCAAGAGGAACTTGACCATCTCTCTCCCAACTACCCGGTATAATCATAATCACATCATTTGCATCGGTAGCTGATCTTGGGAGCACAAAGAGAAGTTGAAGCACGTGGAGCTGAAGCTACTCATCAAAGGCATTGAATCGGGGCTCAAATCGTCTAGGTATGTCTAGTATTTGAGAGTCCATTTATTGAATACTATTCCCTAGATTGGGAAACTCTGGCGGGAGTGTACGTGACCGTCCTTGGATTAGGATTGGTGAGAGTTTGAGATCCAAACTCGTCAAGTCCCTGGATTGGGCCATCGGCGGATGGTAAACGTGGTCCTAGATCAAAGGATGTTAAGGTTGATGGTTAACCTGATTTGAAACCACGACTATAGTGAAATCTGGTGGTCTCATAGGTTGAGATCGTGAACCGGGGTGGAGTAGGGAAACCGAACCACTATAAATCGCTGCGCATTGTGAGATTGAATGATTGTTATGTGTTGAATGGTTTAGTCAATCATGAATGCTAACTGTTTGATGAAATGTCTATGATAGTCTTTACTTAGAAATTCATCATATAATTGCCTTGAATGTTATTGTGATAATCTTGGTTGATAAGATTGACTTGATTAGTTTTAATTATAATTAGAAATTCAAAAAGTCCTATTCACCCCCTTCTAGGACATTAGGCATATCTTTGAGTATCTCTACAAGCGGTAAAATCGCAATTTCATCTGTAACTCTCTTGAATCCGGGTTTTATGCTTTTTAGTTTTTCTTTGAGTTCTAGGTGTAGTATGACAATGCTCGGCTAGAATCTCTAAACTAGGGCTGAGAGGTGAAGCTTGTAGCTAATTTCATGTTTAATTCAGTTTTATTCAAGTAATTTCACTTTAAGTTTGAATTTTGGATGTTCTAGTTCATATAAAGTTGATATTTTTAGAAGTTTTATGAGAGTTCATGTGCTTCAGACATGGATTCCTTGCAATTCTCTAAGATTATCATGTTTTTCTTGATTAGATTCGAATTATGGTAACCCTTGAGCATGCCATAGTCCATAAGCATGGCTGATACTCCGAAGGCTATGATTTTGAATGCTATGTGGTTGAATGGGACTAGAACTTGGAAGTTGAACTTAAGTGGGATCGAATGTGTTTCAATGCTTTATCTTCCAACTAGATGAGAGATAGAACTTCAAATCTAGTTGTGTTTTATGCTTGGATTGACATGGGATTGCTACAAGTGGATCCTTGAAAGCCTTAGTTCCTTTAATTACTGATTTTCCTAAATTATTGTTTAAGATAATTCTCTCAATTGAATCTCTTAATTATTTCAATCCTAGTTGCTGGAATAGTTTAGAATTTGTTTTCTAATCCCTTGTGGATCGATCTCGATTTTATCGAGATTTATTACTACATCGCATCTTTGCACTTGAGGCGAGCAAACAAGTTTATGGCATCGTTGCCGGAGAATTTAGATAACAATTCTAGATTGTTTTAGTGGCTGTAGAAGTTGAAGTAGATAGGTTTTTATGATTTCCTAGGACTAACAAATTGTTTTGTTTTGTAGGACTTCTTCTCTAGTTCAAGCGAATCGGGTAATATCCTTCTAACTTAGTGGTTTTTGCAGATTTTCAATTTTTAGATTTTTTATTAATTTTAGATTTTAGGACTTAGGATTAGTTTAGATTTTGGATTATGTGGTTTATTTCCCGTTGGGAACGTGACCACAACAATCGTCTCCAATCCAAAGGTGGTCTAGTTGGACCATTATCAGTCCATAGACGAGTTCGAAAATACGAAGAGCATTGTCATAGTTTAGGGAGTATGGATCAAACACCTTTAAGGAATCCCCCCCCCCTACTCTAACTACAAACACAAATCAAGAGAGAGTAGGAAAGAATGAGGTACACAATGTTCCTCCAATGAGATCTTTACGGGATTACCTACAACCGGCCCGTGCAACTACACCCTCGTACGTGATCTTACCACCAACCGGGGGAAACATCGATATAAAGACGGGAGTAATTCAACTCATACCAAAGTTCCATGGGCTAGACTCTGAGAGCCCATACCTACACTTAAACGAGTTTGAAGAAGTGGTAGCTACTTTGCAATGCACTAATGTTTCAGAAGATGCCATTAAATTTAAACTTTTTTCCTTCTCATTAAAAGAAAGAGTCAAGACTTGTCTTCATTCTCTTAGACCACACTCGATAGGGTCATGGAACGAGATGACCCGAGAATTCTTGAAAAAGTTCTTCCCGGCTCATAAAACAAACACCCTTCGAAGAGCTATAATGAATTTTTCGGCTAAAGAGAGTGAATCATTCTTCCAATGTTGGGAAAGGTTTAAGGACCTCTTACTTGCTTGCCCACATCATGGCTACAAAAGTTGGCGAATCATAAACTTCTTCAATGATGGATTAAGTTCTAATATGGGCCAATTTGTAGAGATGATGTGCAACGGCGAGTTTATGAGCAAAAATCCAGATGAAGCTTGGAGTTAGTTGGATATGTTGGCTGAGAATGCCCAATCATGGGATACCTCGGACAAATCTAATAACCCCAAGCCTCCTCAAGAAAAGAGAAATGAGGGATTTATATCCTTAAGGAGGAAGATGATGTGAATGCAAGTCTAGCCAGCCTTATAAGGAAGATCGAGGCCATGAAACTTAGTAAGAGTGGAGTTTCAAAGTCCAATGAAGCTATTGAGAACACGTGTGGGATTTGTTTCACTAATATACACGCTACGCAAGATTATCCTACAATTCCTGCGTTTTAAGAGGTGTTACAAGAACATGCAAATGCCACATATGGTTATCAACGGCCTTTTAATTGACCGGTGGGTAACACGTACAACTCTACTTAGAAGAACCACCCAAATTTCAGTTGGAAGAATGCTCCCACGGGCAATCCTACCAACTCTCAAGGTGGGCCACCCATGCAAAATATGGCCCCACTTCAATTCTCAATGGATGATACCTTAAAAGCGTTTATGCAAGGGCAAACGCAAATCAATCAATCAAATCAGCAAATGTTTCAAGAGCTTAGAGTCTCGGTTGATGAGATTAAGGGACGCCTGAATGCTAGGAAAGGGACCTTTTCGGCCCAACCTCAACCCAATCCAAAGCAAGTACATGAAGTAAGCATCCCTAATCTCTCCAACCAACATATGCAGCAAGCCAAATCTGTCACCACTCGTAGAAGTGGTAAGCAAATTAACAAATCTATCCCGGTGAAGGCCGACAAGACTAATGATCCAGTAAATTCTGAGGATGAGGACAGATCCAACTTAGCCCCACAAGAAACAGAACGCGTTTACAAGCCCGTAGCACCATTCCCTTCGACATTGGTTGTCATGCCCCAAACCCGGGACCGGGCTCACTAAATTCCAGATCGTTGATTTTGGTGCCAACAGCCTCCGTAGTACCCTATTCTCAGTTCCTAGCTCTCATATGCCAAGTTTCGATCCTGGGATCCTACTAGGAGGATTTTCAGGGTAAATTTTTTTTTTTTTGTAAAGGAGTATAATCAAAACCATAAAATATCATCAGATATTCACTAATAAGCTTGTTGAGTACAGTGCTGGAAAGGGAAATACAAAATATAGTAAAAGCCCAAAATATCAGGTACATGAACCGAGCTCAACGCTGCTGATGTGCCCTAGTACCTACAGCGTAAACAAACGCGCATAAGCTTCCTATGAAGCTCAGTAGAGTGTGTGTGTGTGTGCTTGTGTGATGCATATGACAAGTATACAGATATCAGAGTAAGCAAAAGTGATAAAGGGCTAAATTACCAAGTTCATGAATGTTATCAGCCATCCCAAGGCTATGTGATGCAAAGGCCTACATGGCCGAGTGTTACATGCTAGAGATGCAATACAAACACATCAATCCTCAACTAATCCATATATCAAAATGGTTCTCATCTGGGACATCACCGGGGTCTAGTACACTCTGATACTGACCGTCGCACATCGCGCACATAACCAAGCTAGTAGAAAAGACCTCACTATCCGCCTTGTCAGTGGTATGCCAATGCCCACCCGGCTCGCCGATAACGGACCCATTCCATGAGCTGGTCTGACTCGACCTAACTTATAGCCCACTACACCCGGGCGGATAAGGTCACACCCCTTTCCAACCGACCTCGACACAGTGGGAGACGCGGCCTATTGGTATTTGGCACTCGGGCGCTCGTGTTATCCACTCAGTCTCAACGTTGGAGCATCGTACTGGTACCACAGGGTTTAGGGACTTTCACCCAAGGACATCCATAGCGCCCACGTACTATAACAAGTTTTCGGTGTCCATTACTGCCAACCATGATGTGACTATGGTGGCCACCACCCCGATGCTGCTAGGGTGTGAATGCGATCGTGACAAACATAATGCGAAATGCATGAGTCACACAATCCAAGTCATGTACAAAACTTACGCATACTGCGCAATCATGTGGGGCGACCCTGTCTCGCATGGGTCCCCTGAGTATAACAAGCCAAACTAGCATATGCTATGATTAATCGTGGTCCATAACAGGCATACAAATGATGCGTATGGGCATATTAATGAGCATGCTATTCATTATACTAAGCATATTATCAGTGTGAAGTATCAAGCTAAGTATACTAGCATGTTACCAAACATATCATGTAATGTTGGCCTTAAATGGCCCAATATATATACAGAGAGTGGGACCCGGACTGTGGGCCCCATTGGAAATGTAAAGGTCTTCGTGGCATAGCCCACTTGAGACCACATCGGCCCCATACTTAGGCCTGCACATACAAAATAGGCCGACAAAAATAGTGTACGGCATGGATAAAACATATATATCAAAAGGAAAGACCATGGTGGGTCCCGCCCACTGGTCGGATAGCAAATATACATCATCGGTCTTAGGAAGTTTCAGTGGTAGGTATTCAATCACTACCATTTCCTAAGTGAAGCCCACTCAAATTGGGCCCCACGCATCGGTCAGATGGTTGGCATGCTACACACTACATCCATCAAGGTGGAACCCAAAGATGGCCCCAAAACCTTTAGTTGGATGAAAATAACCATCACAGTGGCCCCAAGAAAGTTTTCAATGGTGGGCATCAATGACCACTATTCCCTGCAGGTGTGGTCCACTTGACGTTTGGATCTGCCTCATTTTGGAGGCCATATCTTAAAATGGCATGGAAAAACAGATGGCCAGCATGAATAAAACAGATACATTATGGTGGGACTAAACATATACATCAAGTTAGAACCCACAGGGTGGGCCACCTGCTGGGCTGCGTGCGCACGCACGCTGTCTGTAGAGTGGGACCCCCTGGGGTCGCATTAGTTTTGGGATCAAGCTAATATTTGTGTTTCCCCTCCATCCAGACCTATGGCATTATGAAAATCACAATGAGCCTTAGGAAGGCTTCAACGGTGGACATCATTGTCTCCCACTGCTTCCTATGTGGTGGCCCACACAGAATTTGGATCCGGCTCAGATCTGGGCCCGTGTCCTAAAATGACTGGGAAGTAGGATGGGTGGTGTGGATGATACATATACATCATGGTGGGTCCCACGAGTGGGCCACCTGCTGGGCAACCCACAAGTGCAGCGCTCGTGGACTCCCAGCGTCTCTGACGCTGGGAGCCTTGTTCCCCTTTTTTTTTTGTTATTGTTCTCATCAAGTGGGGTCCACAGAAGTTTTCGATCAAGCTGATATTTTTGTTTTCCCTTCTTTCATACACGTGAACTTATGAACAGGTTGGATCTCAAATAAACATCATGGTGGGCCGTAGGAAGGTCTCAACGGTCTGGTCACTGTCCCCACTGTTTTCTTTGGTAGGGCGCTCCTGAGATTTGGATCTGTCTCATTCTTGAGATCATGCCCTAAAATGATCTCCCCAAATGGATGGACAGTGTGGATATAACACGTACAACACGGTGGGGCCCATGGAAGTTGGTGACGTCACGTCAGTAGCGAGATAGCTACTTAACCTGTCCGCCGTTTACTCCCAGGTAGCCTTTTCTTTTGTTTTCTTCTTTTTTTTTTGTTTATCTATGATTTTCATCAAGTGTGGCCCACACGAGGATGATCCACTCCGTTCATCGGATTTTTCAGCTCATGGGGGACCCAAAGAGCCCCATATTGGGTAGTTGATCTGGTCTACAAACGTCAAGGTGGATCAAAGGAGGTTCGACATTGGACATCATTTTCTCCACTGTTTCATGTGGTACGGTCCGCTTAAGATTTGAATCTGATTCAGATTTGGGCCCTGGCCCTAAAATGATTTGGGAAAATAGATGGATGGCGTGGATTGAACACAACATCAAGGTGGGTTCCACGAGTGGGGACCCCACTCATGTCGTCTAAGTGACGCTAGACTGTTCCAGCGTCTCTGACTGTGTGAACGTCCAGCGTTTGATGCCCCTTTTTTTTTCTTTTTTTTTCTTTTTCTTGGTTTTTGTCCAGTGGGGCCCACTTGAGGACTATCCACGCCATTCATCAGATTCCCCAGCTTATGAGGAACCCATAGAACCCTATATTGGGCAGGTGAATTGGTTTACAAACATCACGGTGGGCCCAACAAGTTTCGACAGTGGGTATCATTATTTCCACTATTTTCTATGGTGTGGTCCACCTGAGATCTGGATCTGTTTCATTTTTGCTGTCTAGTCCTAAATTGGACTGGTGAAACAGATGGACAGTGAGGATTGATCACAAGCCTCAAGGTGGGTCCCATGAGTGGGCCCCATGGTCAATGCCCAAAAAGGGCTTCTACCCATTGCGCTGCTGGGCAGCAGCGTTCTTTGGACGCTGCCTGTCCAGCGGCTCTTCTTGTTTTTTTTTTTATCTTATTATTTTTATTATTTGCAGTTAGGTGGGGCCCATTCACGGATGATCCAATCCACCCATTTGGTTGTCCATCGCAAGGTGGAATAAAAAATTTGTGGGTCAAGCCAACCCTTGTATTTTTTTTCTTCAACCAAATCTTTGTGATCTAAAACGGGGGGGGGGGATGGAAAATAAGCATCATGGTGGGCCACACAGCATGGCCCACTTGTGGGCACAAAAATTGAAAGGAAATCAAGAAAATGGGAGTTGATGTTCCCCCTTGCACTCACCTCGAAATATGAACGGTTGGATTGGGTCGGGTTGACGATCGGACGGTCCGGATGATTGTTGGGGTCCTCTAAGCTTTGATCTCCACCTTCTAATCTTAATCTCCCTCTAATCTCTCTCTTTCTCTCTGTTCTTAGTCTTCTCTCTCTCTCTCTCTCTCTCTCTCTCTCTCTCTCTCTCTTCTTTTGCAAATTTGGAAAATGAGAAGGCCCACCCTGTTGAGTTCTTAATTGTGCATATTCTAACCCCAATTCATCACTCATTATGTAAGGTTTTCATGAATTAACGACTAATCTAATGCATGGATTTATGATTGTAGGGATGAGAGAGGATATATCAATTGGAGACTTAAAGACACCATTTACAAGTAAAGAAGATCAAAGGACTAAGCGTCAAAGGATGAAAGAAAGAAGTCAGAGAAAAGAAGAAAGAAAGCAGAAGAATGTGCCCAAGACCGGTCGTCTGACCAGTCGTCCGACCGGTCCGATCACTTAACAGAGGGGCCCTGCGGCTACAACTCACTGGACTGTCCAAGACCGGTCGTACGACCGGTCGTCCACTGCTCAAACCAGTCCTTGAATTAAAATTGCGGGTTTGGAATTTTTAAAAACTCTCTGGACAGATTTTGCACTTTTGAGACCGATCGTGCGACCAGTCTTCCAGGAGCTCAGACCGGTCGTGCGACTGGTTGTCTGCGTAACTGGGCGTGTTTTACAAGCTCCGGATTTCTCTGCGCACTGCGTATTCTTACACATCTTCTGGATGATTCCGACGCTACGGAGCTTCCCCACTATAAAAGGACACATAGGGATCGTTCCTAGGGCATCTTAGAAGGGATTGAGCACGGTGGGAGACGGCGGAAGTCGATTTCGGAGTTCTACAACTCCTCCTAGTTTGCTTTCTAGTTTTATGTTTTTAGTTATTTTCATGTTTCCTTGGATCATGAACGGCTAAACCTCTTAGCTAGGGCTAAGAGGTGAATCTTGTAGTGAATCTAAGATGTTTCAATTCATTTGATTTGGTTTAAGTTGGATTTTCATTGAAAAACAATGGTTTGAAGTATAATTCAAGTGCTAAGTAGTTTTTCTTAGTCTTATGATGACTCATGGATGTTTGGAAGAATTACTTGAGTTCTTAATTGTTGTGAACTAGTCTAGACCTGTATGATCTGAGGAATTGGAATACACTCTAGATTTATGATCTTCATGTGGGAACTTCTTACCAAAAGTCTATAATTCTGGAATTTTGAAGTGTGTGAGACTGTGTATGTGATTTGAATCAAGTTCAAATCATGATCTAGTTTTGTCTTGTGATAGGATTTAATAATGGTTATGATTGTGATCTTAGCCTATTGGAATTAGGACTGAACTATGCAATTGAGTATGCTCGTCCTAGCTTGCATTGAGTGAATCATATACATGGATGATACATATGACAGGTTGTTTGGTTTAATTGTTCTATCATCCAACTAGAAAGATCTTAATTTCGATTCTAGTTGAGAGAGTGAGAAACCACAGCGAATTGAGCATCAAGGATTGCTACAAGTGGATCCTTGAACCCCCAGTGCCTTTTAATTGATTATCTTCAGTTTAGTTCAAAATTACTATTTACATCAATCTTCTACAAATCTATTTGTTAGCTTTTCAGTAGAACTATTGGAAGTTTTTTATGGATTCCTACATAAGTCCCTGTGGATCGACCTCGGTCTTACCGAGATTATTACTACATCGCAACCCTACACTTGGGGAAGCGAACAAGTTTTTGGCGCCGTTGCCAGGGACTTTGACGGTTTTTCACAAAATTTCTGAAAATAGTATCTATTTAGGATTTTTAGAATTCTAGTACTAATTTAGTTTGTTTTATTTTTTATTTTGCAGGGATTTTAGGAAGCTGAAGAAGGCATAAGGATCTCAAGTGCTCAAATCAGGTTCTATCCTTCTAAACCTTACTCTTCTTCTTCCCCTAATCTTTCCTATCATATTCATCTCTTGTAGAGTGGGTAGAGATTCCTTTTTGGATCTCTGATAGGTTGGCCTTGTGCTGCCTTGATTCCTATTGGTCGGCTCTGCCGTCTTGGATCACCTTGTGCTCAGAGATTTCTCTTCTCACCTCTACTCCTCTTTCTTCTTTTTCTGCACTTTTCTCAAAAGACTCAAAGAGTGGGTGGGGAGTTCTCTGAACCCCTATTCTCCAGGAGAAATCGGTCTCTATCCTTGCTTCTGGCCTAGCCATTGTAAGACACCTTGTGCTTCGGTCTTAGAAAAGACTAAGGAAAGGAAGGAAGAATTCTTCTTTCTTTCTTGCTTCATAATTTTAGGATTTGCATGCCACATTGCGCTCGGGATTCCAATAACCGACTCATTAGTGAAGGGGGAATAGTTGAAGGAATTTACAGAAAACCACGTGCTAGTAGACATCTAAATTCTCCAATTTTGTCTGAAAGTATGGCTGTAAATCAACCCAATCATATCAATCAAAATCTGGGCCAAAACCAAACCGAAACGGGAGAGAATGTGGTTGAGAATGTTCCCCGACCAAGTGCATTACGTGATTACTTGCAACCAGCAAGAGCGAGCACTCCCTCATGCATAGTTTTTCCACAAAATGCAGGGAATGTAGATTTGAAACCGGGAGTAATCCAACGCCTCCCGAGATTCCATGGATTAGACAGTGAAAGTGCCTATCAACACCTTAAAGAATTTGATGAGGTAATAACCACTATGCACTTTGCAAACGTAACCGATGATGTGGTGAGGCTTAAATTATTTCCTTTTACTCTTAAAGATAAAGCTAAAGGTTGGCTTCATGCATTAAGGCCAAGATCAATTGGTACATGGGCTGATATGTATAGGGAGTTCATTAAAAAATTCTTCCCCACTCACAAAACGAACATGTTGAGGCGCCTTATCATGAATTTTGCTCAAAAGGAAGATGAGACCTTCTTCCAATGTTGGGAGAGGTTCAAGGACTTATTAAATGCATGCCCACATCATGGCAATGAAATTTGGCGGGTTATAAGCTTTTTCTGTGAAGGGCTGACTTCACCCATGCGCCAATTCGTAGAGATGATGTGTAATGGGGAGTTCATGAATAAGGAAGCCGAGGAAGCATGAGACTATTTGGAGGAATTGGCTGAATATGCACAGTCTTGGGATACATCTAAACCAACAAATTCCAAGACTAGCCAACAAAAGGAAAAAGGAGGAATTTATGTCCTATCAGAAGAGGATAGCATAAGTGCACGTGTGGCTAGCCTCACAAGAAAAGTCGAGGCCATGGAATTAAAGAAAGGAGAGACGATCAACTCTAATGACGTTGAAACTGTTTGTGAAATTTGTACCAGAAATCAACACATAACACCAGATTGTCCCACAATTTCAGCGGTTCAAGACATCTTTCAAGAACAATCAAATGCCATAAACAGTTATCAATGGCAATTTGATGCTCCAAACTAAAACACGTTTAATTCTAGTTAGAAGAACCATCCCAACTTTAGTTGGAGGAATGGACCCACTGCGAATGCAAACAATATCCCTCAAGCTCAACCTTTACTAGGTCCATCCCTAGTCATTACAACAAAAGCTACGCTAGAGTTGATGTTGGGTGCATTCATATCGGTTCAAGCTGAATATAACAAGACTAATTCTTTAAAAATAGATGGGTTCATGCAAGAGCAATTGAAATTCAATCAAAGTTCAACTTAAGCCATCAATAACTTGAAAACTTCAATGGCTAGAGTTGAATCTCACCTCAGTGTTAAGGAGAAAGGCACACTTCCTGTCCAACCTCTTCCTAACCCAAGAACCCAATTTGAGATACAAGATGCAAGCTCATCCTCCCAACATACGGAGCATGTTCAAGCTATCACCACTTTGAGAAGTGGAAAAATAATTGATAAATCTAATCCGGTGAAGGCCCCAAAGCCTAAGGATCTGGAAAATTCTAAAGAGGATGATAGCTTAAACAACACTCCACAAGAGAAAGAACCGGAAATGCAATACAAGCCGGTTGCCCCTTTTCCCCAAAGGTTGATTTCACCCAAACCTTTAGACAAAAACCTGGAAATTTTAAAGGTTTTCAAGCAGGTGAAGATCAACATTCCGTTGTTGGATGCTATAAAGCAAATACCATCCTATGCCAAATTTCTAAAGGAATTGTGTACAGTCAAAAGGAAACACAATGTTCACAACAAAGTACTTTTGACTGAGAATTTGAGAGCTATTATCAAACAAGAGGTGCCCCAAAAATACAAGGATCCGGGTAGTCCAACCATCTCATGCATCATAGGAGACTACCGGATTAAACAAGCCTTACTCGATTTAGGGGTAAGTGTGAACCTCATTCTATACTCGGTTTATGAACAACTTGGGTTAGGTGAATTGAAACCCACCAAAACCACACTCCAACTTGCTGATAGATCTATTCGTATACCGAGAGGAGTGATTGAGGATGTTTTAGTCCAAGTTGATAAATTCTACTACCCAATAGACTTTATTGTCTTGGATAAACATCCTGTGATAGGTACCGGTGCTCAAATTCCCGTCATACTTGGCCGCCCTTTGCTAGCTACTTTAAATGCAATTATGAATTGTAGAAACGGGCTTGTACAAATGTCCTTTTGGAAATATGACACTTGAGCTGAATATATTTGATTTATGCAAACAACCACAGGAAGTTGATGATGAGATCCACGAGATAAATGTGATTAAATCATTCATGGAGAATACATTCCCCCTGACATTATATTCCGACCCTTTGGAGGCATGTGTGGCCCACTCTCATGAGATAAATGATGACACAATACGAGAGATGGATGCCATTTTAGATGTGATGCCGGTGCTTGATAACAAAAGATAGAGGGCCCTATTTGAGCCTTTACTCGTAAACGAGAACAAGCCCCTTCCATCCAATATCAAGGCACCAACACTCGACCTAAAACCATTATTAAATGAGCTTAAATATGTCTATTTAGGTTGAAATGAGACATATCCAGTGGTGATTTCTTCCCACTTGGATGAGCAACAAGAGAGTAGGCTAATTGCCACTCTAATAGAGCACAAGAGTGCCATTGGGTGGTCGATTGCGGATCTCAAAGGCATAGACCCACTGATTTGTACTCATCGCATACACCTTGAGGAGAATGCAAAGACATCTAGGCAACCACAAAGACGACTCAATCAAAACATGAAGGATGTGGTTAAGGCCGAAGTGGTGAAACTATTGGATGTGGGTATTATTTACCCAATATCCGATAGTCAATGGGTGAGCCCAACTCAAGCGGTGCTTAAGAAATCCGAAATAACCATCATAGCCAATGCCAATAATGAACTCGTACCAACCAGAGTCACTACCGGTTGGAGAATGTGCATTGACTACAGGAAGCTAAACACTGTCACGAGGAAATACCACTTCCCCCTACCGTTTGTTGATCAAATTTTAGAAAGGTTGGCGGGTCATTCCCATTTTTGCTTCCTTGATGGATATTCACGGTACAACTAAATAGAGATCGCCCTTGAAGACCAAGAAAAGACTACATTCACATGTCCATTCGACACTTTCACCTATCAACGGATGCCGTTTAGACTATGCAATGCCCCTACCACTTTTCAGCGTTGTATGATGAGTATCTTTTCTGATATGGTGTGGACAATTCTTGAAGTCTTCATGGATGATTTCTCAGTATTTGGTTGTAGCTTTGATGAGTGCCTTGTGCACTTGAAATCTGTGTTGAAAAGATGTCAAGAGAAGAACCTTGTGTTGAATTGGGAGAAATGTCACTTCATGGTTCAAAAGGGAATTGTACTTGGTCACATCGTTTCACAAAAAGGAATTGAAGTGGACAAAGCAAAAATCAATCTTATCTCTAACCTTCCACCACCCAAAAGCATACGAGATGTGCGGTCCTTTTTGGGACACGCAGGATTTTATAGAAGGTTCAAAAAGGACTTCAGTTCACTCTCTCGTCCTTTATGTAACCTACTTCAAAAGGAGAATTCATTTGAGTGGAATGAAGATTGTCAAAATGCCTTTACCACACTTAAAGGTATGTTGACATGTGCTCCCATAATGCAACCACTTGAATGGAGCCTTCCTTTTAAAATTATGTGCGATGCAAGCAACTATGCTATTGGGGCCGTGCTAGGCCAAATAAAAGAGAAGAAGCCATGTGTTATCTACTATGCAAATAGAACCTTAAACTCAGCCCAAGCAAACTACACTACTACAGAAAAAGAATTTTTAGCCGTAGGTTTTGCCTTGGACAAGTTTAGGTCCTACTTGATTGGATTCAAGATCATCATATTCACTGACCATGCCGCGCTTAAGTACCTTTTTTCTAAGAAGGATGCTAAACCACGGTTGTTAAGTTGTATCCTTCTACTCTAGGAATTTGACATAGAGATCCGTGATAAGAAATGAGTAGAAAATGTAGTAGCTGACCATCTCTCTTGACTTGTTCTCACCGATTCCCCTAAAACGACCGCAATCAATGACATGTTCCCTGATGAACAACTTTTTAAAGTCTCCCAATTGCCATGGTATGCGGACATTGCTAACTATCTTGCTACAGGTACTATTCCTACACATTGGAAAAAGCAAGAAAAGGATAAGTTCTTCAATGAGGTGTGAAAATTCCTATGGGACGACCCATACTTATTCAAGTATTGTCCCGATCAAATCATAAGGAGATGTGTGCCAGATGATGAATAACAAAGTATCATCTCCTTTTCTCACTCTCAGGCATGTGGTGGCCACTTTTCGGCTAAGAAGACCACAGCCAAAATTCTACAATGTGGGTTTTAATGGCCCACTATGTTCAAGGACACACATGAGTTTTGCAAAACATGTGAGCCTTGTCAGAAATTGGGAAGAATCTCCCATAGAAATATGATGCCACTCAATCCAATCTTAATAATCGAAATTTTTTATTATTGGGGCATCGATTTCATGGGTCCATTCCCATTTTCTTTTGGAAACGTATATATCTTGCTTGCCGTTGACTATGTGTCCAAATGGGTCGAGGCGATCCCATGCCGGAATAATGACCATAAAACAGTCATTCGTTTCTTAAAAGAGAATATTCTTTCCCGGTTTGGAACACCTTGAGTCATCATAAGTGATAGAGGGTCTCACTTTTATAATCGCCCATTTGAAACCTTAATGAAGAAATATGGCGTAACACACAAAGTGAGCACTCCCTATCACCCACAAACTAGTGGACAAGCTGAGATATCCAATAGGGAAATTAAACATATTTTGGAGAAAATGGTGAACCCCGATCGCAAGGATTGGTCGCTTCGACTTACCGATGCGCTTTGGGCTTACCATACCGCTTTTAAAACCCCTATTGGAATGTCTCCCTATAGACTTGTCTATGGGAAGGCTTGTCACTTGCCTGTAGAGTTGGAACATAGGGCATATTGGGCAATAAAGAAGATGAATTTTGATTCTGACAAGGAGAGCTCGTTGCGCAAACTACAATTGAATGAACTTGCGAAAATCCGGAATGAAGCTTATGAAAATGCAAGAATTTACAAGGACAAGACGAAGGTGTTCCATGATAAGAACATTCTTTGTAAGACATTCACAATTAATAAAAAAGTCCTTCTGTATAATTGTCACCTACATTTATTTCCGGGGAAATTGAGATCTCGATGGACCGGTCCCTACATTGTGCAAACTGTCTACCCATATGGGACCGTCGAGTTGTTAAATCAAAGGAACGACAACGTCTTTAAGGAGAATGGTCAGCGATTAAAGCCGTTCTTTGAGAAGTTTCCTTCAGAAGGTATGTCCATACCTCTGACTGATCCTGTGTATCAAGATGATTGATCTCCTAGTCTGATGGTGGTATAGAGTAGTTAGGATTAGGATTTTCTTGCTTTTGTTTACTTTTTCATAGGTTTGTTAGAAGGAGGAATAATTCCACTTTTCATTCTCTCAGGTACTATCATTCCTCATTCCCTTTTAATTTTTAGAATTGCTCTCATGTTTTGCTCATTGAACATCTTTTACGTTGAGGACAATGCAAGATTTGGTTAGGGGGTGTAGGATCACTAGGATGAATCTAGTGTTTTGTAACATCTCGAGCAATTACGTAGGAATTTTTTTCGAATTTTCTAAAATTTCAAAACTCTTTTAGAAAACCTTACTGCTATGCATTCGAGATGATACGAGCATAAGAGGAGGAGATACGAAGTGTATGATGTTGTAAGTCTTGAACTTCTCTTAGCATAATGGTTTTATATGTGAATTCCCCTATTGATGTGATTGATAGAAAATTTGAACACTCTTACATCTAGTTCACATTACACGATTTTCATGGGTTGAAAGGATTATGTGATTTGTGGATTAGCTAGACTTTGATTTAAGGTGTTGAGAAACCAAGCCGGGGTACTTTGTCCATCCTTGTCCATAGGAAAATAACGAAAGATATGGACTTTTAAAAATCCTATCTAATTTAAAAGAAAAAGGAAAAGGAAGGATGAAATCGGGAATGATGGAAAAATGGTGAAAAATTCTGATTAGGGCTACCTATTACCAACCGGGGGATGGTCTACCCGTAACCAAAGCCGAAAATGGGACGTAGTGTGAAAGCCGTCGGAAGAACAGTAAGACAAATTCCTGTCATTGGTTTGTTGTTGCTATATACACCTTGAGATCTATAGTTTAGTTGATTTATAAAGAAGATAATCCCAGAAACTCATGAGATGAATTTTCACTATGCACACTTGGTTGAATTTGTTCGAGTTCTTCTATTTATCAAACAATCAGCGGGAATTTCATATGGACACTTATTATGTTTTGAGAGTTTACGGTTTCAACCTCTGCCACCTAATTTTTCTTAATCTTATACTTATGTGTCTTGGAATGTATAGAAGAATGGTTTCTAAAGGAGAGTTGGGTTTGGAGAATGAACCTTGTTTCATGCATGTTTTGCTCGGGACTAGCAAAATGCTGGTTGGGGGGTGTGCTGAGCTCTTAATTATGCATATTCTAACCAAAGAATAATGCATGGATTTGTGATTGTAGGGATGAGAGAGAGGATTCATCAATTGGAGACTTAAAGACACCATTTACAAGTAAAGAAGACCAAAGGACTAAGCGTAAAAGGATGAAAGAAAGAAGTCAGAGAAAAGAAGAAAGAGAGCAGAAGAATGTGCCCAAGACCGGTCGTCTGACCGGTCGTTCATAGCCCAGGATCGGTTGTCTGACCGGTCCAATCACTCAACAGAGGGGCCCTGCGGCCACAACTCACTGGACTATCTAAGACCGGTCGTACGATCGGTCGTACACTGCTTAGACCGGTCCTTGAATTAAAATTACAGGTTTGGAATTTTCAAAAACTCTCTGGACAGATTTTGCACTTTTGCGACCGGTGGTGCGACCGGTCGTCCAGGAGCTCAGACCGGTCGTGCGACCGGTCGTCTGCGTAACTGGGCGTGTTCTACAAGCTCCGGATTTCTCTGCGCACTGTGTATTCTTACACATCTTCTGGATGATTCGGACGCTGCGGAGCTTCCCCACTATAAAAGGACACCTAGGGATCATTCCTAGGGCATCTTAGAAGGGATTGAGCACGGTGGGAGACGGCGGAAGTCGATCTCGGAGTTCTACAACTCCTCCTAGTTTGCTTTCTAGTTTTATGTTTTTATTTGTTTTCATGTTTCCTTGGATCATGAACGGCTAAACCTCTTAGCTAGGGCTAAGAGGCGAAGCTTGTAGTGAATCTAAGATGTTTCAATTCGTTTGATTTGCTTTAAGTTGGATTTTCATTGAAGAACAATGGTTTGAAGTTTAATTCAAGTGCTAAGTAGTTTTTCTTAGTCTTATGATGACTTATGGATGTTTGGAAGAATTACTTGAGCTCTTAATTATTGTGAACTAGTCTAGACCTGTATGATCTGAGGAATTGGAATACGCTCTAGATTTATGATCTTCATGTGGGAACTTCTTACCAAAAGTCTATTTTTCTGGAATTTTGAAGTGCGTGAGACTGTGTATGTGATTTGAATCAAGTTCAAATCATGATCTAGTTTTGTCTTGTGACAGGATTTAATGATGGTTATGATTGTGATCTTAGCCTATTGGAATTAGGACTGACCTATGTAATTGAGTATGCTCGTCCTAGCTTGCATTGAGTGTATCATATACATGGATCATACATATGACAGATTGTTTGGTTTAACTCTTCTATCATCCGACTAGATAGATCTTAATTTCGATTCTAGTTGAGAGAGTGAGAAACCACAGCAAATTAAGCATCAAGGATTGCTACAAGTGGATCCTTGAACCCCTAGTGCCTTTTAATTAATTGATTATCTTCAGTTTAGTTCAAAATTACTATTTACATCAATCTTCTACAAATCTATTTGTTAACTTTTCAGTAGAACTATTGGAAGTGTTTTGTGGATTCCTACATAAGTCCCTGTGGATCCACCTCGGTCTTACCGAGAGTATTACTACATCGCAACCCTACACTTGGGGTAGCGAACCCCCCCTCCTCCCACGTATGGATCTTGTATGGGTAGAGAGGGGGGTCATGGGATGATGATGGCTAGCATGGGAGGGGGTAGGATGGTATGAGAGGTATAAGCTTGTGTTGACTTTGTAGTGAGAGAGGGATGGGGTGGGTATGGTGTGTGTAGACTAGGGTGATGAGAGGGGTATGGGTGAGGGTGAGGGTGAGGGTGATTGATTGATTGATTTGACTTATTCTTGGGATTTGTGCAAGTGGGGCCCACGCTGCACTTGCGTTGCGCGGCCCGCATCGGATTGCGCAAATGGTCGCAACTTTCACACCAGGTATCGCAATGGGGCGTGCCACACGGCGTTGGAATCACAGCGCCTACGCGGTCACCGGGGTATAGGTCTTGGGTCGATGCGGTACTAAAATATGGTCGCGATCAAGGCTCACTAATCTGGTCCATCTGGGACGTACCGATACCGAAAACTAAACGTACGGAGGGCAATTCAGGGTACGGGTCTTACATTGGTTGCTCCAAAATATCTCCCAAACTTTCATGATATTTTAGAGATTTTCAGACAAGTCAAGATCAACATTCCCTTGCTTGATGCCATCAAACAAATCCCCTCTTATTCCAAGTTTCTAAAGGACTTGTGCACAACCAAACACAAATATAATGTGCAACAAAAGGCCTTCTTAAATGAGCAAGTGAGTGCTATTCTCACTCAAAAGACCCCCCAAAATTCAAGGATCCTGGTAGCCTCACAATCTCATGTATCATTGGAGACTACCGGATTGAACGTGCACTGCTAGACTTGGGGGCAAGCGTAAATTTGATCCCGTACTCAGTATATGAGCAATTGGGTCTTGGTGAATTAAAACCCACCAAAACCATGTTGCAACTTGCTAATAGATCCATTCGTGTACCAAGAGGGATAGTTGAGGATGTGCTACTCCAAGTTGACAAATTCTACTACCCAGTAGATTTCATCGTCTTGGACACACAACCGGTTATGGATGATAGCACCCAAATACCGGTGATTCTAGGCCGCCCCTTCATTGCTACATCAAACGCAATTATAAATTGCCAGAATGGGGTAATGCAATTGTCCTTTAGAAGCATGGCGTTGGAGGTTAATGTGTTCCATTTGGGCAAAAGGCATAGGGATGATGATGTGTCCATGAGGTATATATGATTGAATCAATTGTGGAAAATGAGTTAGCTTTAAATCAGAATTTTGATCCTCTAGATGTTGTTAGCTTTGATCCTTTTGAGGATTGGGATGATAATGATGGCCCCCATGAGGTAAACACGATAAAATCTATGGAAGATGGGAAATTTTTCCAACACAATCTACCTAGAAGCTAGGGGACATGTTTGACACACTCCAAGGATGAATTTAACTCTATTATTAATGAGATCTTGGAAGTGTCAATTTCTGAAAATTTACTTGACAAGTCACCAAATTCTGATTTACATAAATTTGTTATGCAGGAATTGGAAGAATTGGTGCTTGACTTACCTATAGAGGGGCCAATTTCTGAAACTGTAGAGGTTGAGGACCCAGTTCAACCTACACAAAAGTTTGAGAAGGAGGAAGACGAAAAGAGTCAAACTCTAAAAACTTCCTCCGATGAGGTCTCCTACACTCTGTTGAGTGCTTAAATGTGTATATTTTAACCCCATTTTATCACTAACTATGCTTGAAATACATTATTAAAGACCCAACTAATGCATGGTTTTGTGGTTATAGGAATGAGAGTGAATATTCATCAATAGAAGGCTTAAAGACGCTAATTATGGGCATTGAAGATCACAAGATCAAGCGTCAAAGGATGAAAGAAGGAAGCAAAAGGAGAAAGAAAAGAAGGCAGGAAAAAGCAGCCAAGACCGGTCGTCCATAGCCCAGGACCGGTCGTCCGACCGATCCGAACACTCATCAGAAGGGACCTCATTGCAAACCTTGCTGGACCATCCAAGACCGGTCCTGCGACTGGTCGTCCACTGTTCAGACCGGTCGTGCGACCGGTCCTTGAATTAAAATCTTGGGCTCGAAATTTATGAAAACTCTCTGGACATTTTTTACGTTTTTGTGACCGGTCGTGTGACCGGTCGTCTGCGTAACAGAAAGTTTTCCAATTTCGGACTCCGAAATTCTCTGCTCTCTGTGTAACCTTACACAATTTCTAGATGATTCTGACCCAGCAGAGCTTCTCTACTATAAAAGGGGACCTACGGATCGTTCCTATGGCATCCTAGAAGAGATTAAGCACGGTGGGAGACGGCGGAAGTCGGATTTGGAGTTCTACAACTCCTCCTAGTTTGGTTTTTCTAGTTTTATGGTTTTTTTTAATTTGTTTCATGTTTCCTTGGATCATGAATGGCTAAACCTCTTAGATAGGGCTAAGAGGTGAAGCTTGTAGTGAATCTAAGATGTTTCAATTCGTTGATTTGGTTTCAAGTTGAATTATTAGTGAAGAATAATGGTTTGAAGTTTAAATAAAGTTCTAAGTGGTTTTTATTAATCTTATGATGGCTCATGGATGTTTGGAGGAATTGCTTGAGTTCTTAATTGTTTTGAGCTACTCTAGACCTGTATGATCCGAGGAATTGGATTAAATAAGCTCTAGATGTATGATCCTCATGTGGGAGCTTCATACCAAAAGTCTACTTTTCTGGAAATTCTGAAATATGTGAGATTGTATATGTGATTTGGATCAAGTTCAAATCATGATCTAGCTTTATCTTGTGATAGGATTTACTGATGATTATGGTTGTGATCTTAACCTATTGGAATTGGGACTGACCTATGCAATCGAGTGTGCTCACGTCCTAGCTTGAATTGAGAGAATCATGTACATGATTCACACGTATGACAGATTGTTTGGTTTAACTGCTCTATCATCCGGCTAGATAGAACTTAATTTTAATTCTAGCTGAGAAAGTGAGAAACCACAGCGAATTGAGCATCGAGGATTGCTACAAGTGGATCCTTGAACCCCTAGTGCCTTTTATTAATTGTTTACCTTCAGTTTAATTTAAAGTTACTATCTACATCAATTTTCTACAAATATGTTAGTTAGCCCTTCAGTAGAACTATTGGAAGTGTTTTAAGAATTCCTACATAAGTCCCTGTGGATCGACCTCGGTCTTACCGAGATTATTACTACATCATAACCTTACACTTGGAGAAGCGAACACACTCTAGAGGAGTGTTTAGCGTATTTTGAAGATTGGGATGATCCCATGATTAAGGACATAGTGCATGCCTTGAAGGAGACCCCTCCGGTGCTTAAAAAGCTTCCTTCCACAGAACGCCAAAATGAAAAATTAATTGTGGAAGCACCGGTGAATCTGATTTTGTGGAGATTATATCGACTTGTGAAGAAGAAATACAAGTCTCCACATCTCTTTGGGCTGCTCAAACCAAAGAACACAACTTCTGGGATGACCCATATTTGACAAATTTTGTGCCCAAACAAGATGGAAAGGAGATCCATTTTCAATAATTTCCAACCAATGCAATTCTCCTTTCCTAGTACATGTGACAATTTTATTGAGGAACCTGCTAAAACCTTTCAGCAGGATTTGCAATGGGTTAGAATGATGAATGTCACCAATGTACTTTCCAAAGCAAGATGGTGGATAGTTCTACTGAAAAATTTGTTACACCACTTGATGAACCTGCTCAACTTTGTCCTTTTGGATGATATAATGCTGATTAATCTCCTAGTCTGATGGAGATATTCTTTCCAAAAGGATAACTTCGGTTTTGTTTATTGCTTTAAGTAGGATTAGGTCTAGTTTGTTTTTTTGTTTTAATTCTATTTACTTTAGTAGATTTAGTTGTCGGAGTTGTAGACTTCCATGATCGACTCTCTCAGGTACTATTGTTCTCACTCTCTTGTATTTTACCATTACTCTCATGTTCATGCTCATTGCATATCTTTTTACATTGAGGACAATGCAAGATTTGGTTGGGGGGTGAGATGAGATTCCTTATCTAGCAGTTTGCAACATTTCGAGCATCATATGTGCAAATTTTTTCAAAATTTCTAAAAATTCAAAACTCTTTTAGAAAACCTTATTTCTATGCATTCGAGATGATACGAGTATAAGAAAAGGAGATATGAAGTGAGTGATGTTGCAAGTCTTGAACTACTCTTAATATAATGGTTTTATATGTGAATTCCCCTATTTATGTGATTGATAGAAAATTTGAACACTTTTACACCTAGTTCACATTACAAGATTTCCATGGTTTGAAAGGATTATGAAATTTGTGGATTGGCTAAACTTAGATTTGAGGTGTTGAGGAACCAAGCCGGGGTACTTTGTCCATCCTTGTCCATGGGAAAATAACGAAAGATATGGATTTCTAAAAATCCTATCTAGTGTAAAAGAAAAAGGAAAATGAAGGATAAAAATATGGGAATGATGGAGAAAATGGTGGAAAATTTTAAAAAGGGCTACCTATTACCAACCGGGGGATGGTCTACCTGTAACCAAAGCCGGAAATGGGACGTAGTGTGAAAGCCATCGGAAGGACGGTAAGGCAAATTCCTGTCATAGGCTTGTTGTTGATCTGTACACCTTGAGATCTATAGTTTAGTCGATCTAGGAAGGAGATGATCCTGGAAACTCATGAGATGAGCTATCACTATGCACATTAGGTTGAATTTTGTTCAAAGTTCTTCTATCTATCAATCAATCAGCGGGAATTCTATGTGAACACTTTTTATGTTTTGAGAATTTAAGGTTGTAACCTCTATCGCTCAGTACTTTAATTTTTGTACTTGCATGTCTTTGAATGAATAGAAATATTATTTCTGAAGGAGAGTTGAATTTTAGAAGATTGAACTTGTTTCACGCATGTTTTGCTTGGGACTAGCAAAAAGCTGGTTGGGGGTGTGTTAAGCCTCCAATTTATACATGATCTAGCCCATTACATCACATTATATGCATGTTTTGCATGTTTAAAAGACCCATCTAATGCTTGTTTTGTGATTGTAGGAATGAGTGCGACTTCGCTTAACAAAAAAGATCCATTTAGAGCCCTTGGATGAAGACCTAAGGAGGGCCAAAGAACAAAGAAGAAAGCAAGGAAAGAAGTAAAGAGAGGAGAGAAGAAGAAAAAGAAGAGAAATAGAGGTCCGACCGGTCATGACCGGTCGGCCAAGGGAGCCACGACCGGTCCTGACGGGTATGCCACCCCGCTGCCCACCTTAATTACTTGCTGGACTAAGGTCCAAATAGGCCCGACCGGTCTTGACCGGTCGGCCAACAAGTCGGGCTCCTCTCTGTGCATGCTGGACTTCACTCCAACAGGTCCGACCGGTCACGACCAGTCGGCCATGCGTAAACAGCACTTTCTAATTGGAGTTCTGAGTTTTTCTGCGCAAGTGCGTAATTCTACGCACTTTTGGAAGTTTCTGAGGTGGTAGAGCCTCCCCACTATAAAAGGACACCTAGGGTCTCTTCCTAGGGCATCATAGAAGATGAGGAACTTCGTGGGAGGTGAAGAGAGCCGTTGTGGAGCGTCTGCAACTCTCCCGAATCTGGGGTTTTATGCTTTTTAGTTTTTCTTTGAGTTCTAGTTGTAGTATGACAATGCTCGGCTAGACTCTCTCAGCTAGGGCTTAGAGGTGAAGCTTGTAGCCAATTTCATGTTTAATTCAGTTTGATTCAAGTAATTTCACTTTAAGTTTGAATTTTGGATGTTCTAGTTCATATAAAGTTGATATTTTTAAAAGTTTTATGAGAGTTCATGTGCTTCGGACATGGATTCCTTGCAATTCTCTGAGATTATCATGTTTTTCTTGATTAGATTCGAATTATGGTAACCCTTGAGCATGCCATAGTCCATAGGCATGGCTGTTACTTCGAAGGCTATGATTTTGAATGCTATGTGGTTGAATGGGACTAGAACTTGGAAGTTCAACTTAAGTGGGATCGATTGTGTTTCAATGCTTTATCTTCCAACTAGATGAGAGATAGAACTTTAAATCTAGTTGTGTTTTATGCTTAGATTGATTGGATTGACATGGGATTGCTACAAGTGGATCCTTGAAAGCCTTAGTTCCTTTAATTACTAATTTTCCTAAATTACTGTTTAAGATAATTCTCTCAATTGAATCTCTTAATTATTTCAATCCTAGTTGCTGGAATAGTTTAGAATTTGTTTTCTAATTCCCTTTGGACCGATCTCAGTTTTATCGAGATTTATTACTACATCGCAGCCTTGCACTTGAGGTGAGCGAACAACTACTTGAAATACGGATTTCTGCCGGAAGATCCCAAGTCGCGCACGCAAGTCAGAAGAAGCGTCGGTTCATTAATATTGTAGAATGACATTCTTTACAAGCATTCATATAAAGTAGTACTGCTGCGGTGCTTGAACCAAGATGAAGCATGTGATACATTGAAGGAGGCTCACGGAAGAGAATGTGGCACTCACGAAGGGGGCAAGAATTTACATCATCGTGTACGACACATGGGTTACTACTGGCCCGCGATGACGAAAGATGCAATAAAATATGTCAAGAAATGTCACCAATGTTAAATCCACACGGATATCATACATTCGCCGCCAGAGGAGTTACACCAATCTGTGATGTTCTGGCCATTTGCAGCGTGGGGTTTGGACGTGATCGAACCGATTAGTCCACCCTCTTCCTAGGGGCATCAGTACATCTTAGCTACAACTGATTATTTCTCCAAATGGGCTGAAGCAGTGTCCCTCAGGAATGTGAAATACAGACATGTCGAAGGTTTCATCCATCACACCATATTATACCGACATGGTATCCCTGAAAGAATCACCACAGGTAATGGAACACCCTTCAAGAATGCTACTATTGACAAATTATATATGAAGTTCAAGATTAAGCATTGTTACTAGATGCCCTACTATCCCCCTACAAACGGACTGGCCGAAGCCTTTAACAAAACTATCATGAAATTTTTAAAGAAAACGGTAGTAAAAAATAAGAGAGATTGGGATAAATGATTGCCCGGAGCACTATAGGCATATCGAACCACACACCGCACTGCCACTAAAGCTATACCTTACTCATTAGTGTAAGGCACAGAGGCGGTAGTCCCGATGGAAATACAGGTTGAGTCGCTACGGGTTGCACTCCGACACTCCCTGACATCCAAGAACAATGCAAATACCAGAATGGCCGAGCTAGATGATCTAGATGAAAAGAGGCTCGCCGCTTAGCAAAGGCTCGAAATGTATTAGAAGCAGATATCAGCCTCATACGATAAATGAGTTCGTGGCAGATCGTTCAAAAATGGTGATTTGGTACTGATGATGAAACGCCCGATACTAGCTCAAGGCCCAAAAAGTAAATTCGACCCGAAATGGGATCCAATGTGCATCATTGACGAAGTTTATTCCAACGGAGCCTATCGAGTAGTCAATTGTAAGGGGTAAGGCATCGGCTCCCTAGTGAATGGACATTTTCTAAAGAGATATTATACTTGACGTTTGCTTATCGTTATGACTTGTAAACACCCCATTAGAGGGAAAGTGTAATAAGCATGATATCAAATGAAAAAAAA
The DNA here is from genome assembly GCA_003013855.2 of Liriodendron chinense. Taxonomy (NCBI): domain Eukaryota; kingdom Viridiplantae; phylum Streptophyta; class Magnoliopsida; order Magnoliales; family Magnoliaceae; genus Liriodendron; species Liriodendron chinense. Next base: position 4,161,167 of record ML058397.1, on the reverse strand, counting down.
TGATACGGTGATGAATATTAGCAATGCCAATACTAATCACTATGCTTATGCAGGTATGGGAAAATCACTTGAGTCTGATAGCTGAAGAAAATTCCTCGGAGTAATGACACCATGGAGCATATCAAAGGCATGATATCACCTCTTCAAGGTTACAGAGACCGGGAACAGAGAGACAAGCCCTTATCCTTATTCAGAATCAAAGTCATTTCAAACTTAACTTCCATGAACATAGGATCAATCCTGACAAGGGGACGATTACCTACTTGCAATCTTTTATCTTGCTATATTTATTCTTTCAGATTATCTTATACTACTTTATCTTTAACCCTAAAAAGAATGCAGAACAGGCACATCTCATGACTTGGTGATAGGCACCCTAATGTAATTAATGATGTCCGACTTATGTTAATGACTAATTAAAGAAAGAACAACGTGAGTCGGAACATGCCAAAAATAGTACACATGTTATACATTTCACTTTGATATTTGTTACAAAAAGACTTTAAACATACAATAGAGAAATTCTTACATAAAATCACACGTTTAAATTCCTAATGAATTGCTCGAACAACTCTAACGTTGACTCTTGAGCAGCCTTCTATGTTTTCTTTGCCTCTGCCAAGACTTGGACAGGGTTTGGGATATCTTGAAGTGATTGCTCTAACGCCGCTACTTGGGCTCCATGGCATCACATTTAATTTTCTGTTGCTCGGCCGTCGCTCACAAGCGAGACTCCTGACTGTCAAGCTGTATCACTGGAAGATGGATCAATGAACGCTCAGCTTGAAGACGACTGATTTCTTTGCATATCGTTGCAATCTGGGTCACAGCTTCTTGACGCTCAGTGCTGGCCCTCTGCCAGTCTGAATTAGTTATGACCATCTGTGCTCTCCTTAACTCAAAACAGGGAAGGAGGTCCGTAGTTGAACACGCTTGGTATCAATGGAAGGATCCGCTTTAAGTTGTTTGGCTTCTTTAACCTGTGTAACCTCCTCTTTAAATAAAGTCACATACTGTTAAGTGCTTAAATGTGTATGTTCTAACCCCATTTCATCACTAACTATAGATGGTTTTCAAGCTTAAAGACTATTCTAATGCGTGGTTTTATGATTGTAGGAATGAGAGAGACTCAACCCATTTAATGACTAAAGCGATCTCTTTAGGAGCCTTGGATGAAGACCCAAGGTGGGCCAAAGAAAGAAGAAAGCAGAGAGAGAAGAAAGAAAGAAGAAAATGAAGAAGAAAAGGGCCATGACCGGTCATGACCGGTCGACCAAGATGGCCACGGCCGGTCAAGACCGGTCAGCCACCCCCTGATTTACTCTTTGGACATACAATGCAAGAGGCCGACCGGTCAAGACCGTCGGCCAAAGCTTTTTCCACCCATCCAAGCTTGCTGGACTGTCCCAGATCAAGTCCGACCGGTCTTGACCGGTTGGCCAGTGTAATTTCAGCGAGTCTCCAACGGCTTCCTCTTGAAGCTCCGATTTTCTAGCACAGTGCGTAAGTATTACGCAAATCTGGAAGATTCTGAGGCGGTGGAGCCTCTCCACTATAAAAGGGGACCTAGGGATCGTTCCTAAGGCATCCTAGAAGAGAGCTATGAAGGTGGGAAGCTGCGGAAGTCGGATTCGGAGTTCCACAACTCCCTTTAGTTTGTGTTTTCTAGTTTATGTTTTTAGTTGTTTTCATGTTTCCTTGGATCATGAACGACTAAACCTCTTAGCTAGCGCTAAGAGGTGAAGCTTGTAGTGAATCTAAGATGTTTCAATTCGTTTGATTTGGTTTCAAGTTGGATTATTAGTGAAGAACAATGGTTTGAAGTTTAAATAAAGTTCTAAGTAGTTTTTCTTAATCTTATGATGACTCATGGATGTTTAGAAGAATTGCTTGAGTTCTTAATTGTTTTGAGTTATTCTAGACCTGTATGATTCAAGGAATTGGATTCAATACGCTCTAGACATATGATCCTCATGTGGGAACTTCATGCCAAAGGTCTATTTTTCTGGAATTTCTGGAGTATGGAGACTGTGTATGTGATTTGAATCAAGTTCAAATCATGATCTAGTTATATCTTGCGACATGATTTAATGATTATTATGGTTGTGATCTTAACCTATTGGAATTATGACTGACCTATGCAATTGAGTGTGCTCAAGTCTTAGCTTGAATTGAGAGAATCATGTACATGAATCATGCATATGACAAATTGTTTATTTTAACTGCTCTATCATCCGACTAGATAGAACTTAATTTCAATTCTAGTTGAGAAAATGAGAAACCACAGCGAATTAAGCATTAAGGATTGCTACAAGTAGATCTCTGAACCCCTAGTGCCTTTTATAATTGATTACATTCGATTTAATTCAAAGAATCTATCTACATCAATTTCCTAAAAATCTGTTAGTTAGCTCTTCAGTAGAAACCATTAGAAGTGTTTTGTGAATTCCTACACAAGTCCTTGTGGATCGACCTTGGTCTTACCGAGATTATTACTAAATCGCAACCCTACACTTGGGGAAGCGAACAAGTTTTTGGCACCGTTGCCGGGGACTTTGACGGTTTTAACAAAATTTCTGAAGATAGTTTTTATTGAAATTTTTAGGAATAGTACTAACTTAGTTTGTTTTATTTTGATTTTTTTCTTTTGCAAGGATTTTAGGAAGTTGAAGAATAAGTTAGGGATCTTAAGTTCTCAAATCAGGTTTTATCTTTCTAACCTTACTCTTCTTCTTCCCCTATTCATTCCTATCATATTCATCTCTTGTAGAGTGGGTGGAGACTCCTTTTTAGATCTCTGATAGGTTGGCCTTGTGCCGCCTTAATTCCTATTGGTCGGCATTGCCGTCTTGGATCACCTTGTGCTCAGAGATTTCTCTTCTCACTTCTATTCCTCCTTCTTCTTTTTCTGCACTTTTCTCAAAAGATTCAAAGAGTGGGTGGGGAGTTCTCTGAACCCCTATTAACCAGGAGAAATCGGTCTCTATCTTTGTTTCTGGCTCAGCCATTGCAAGACACCTTGTGCTTCGGTCTTAGAGAGAAGTAAAGGAAGGAAGGAAGAATTCTTCTTTCTTGTTTCATTCTTTTAGGATTTGCATGCCACATTGGGCTCGGGATTCTAATAATCGATTCATTAGTGAAGGGGGAATAGTTGAAGGAATTAATAGAGAGCCACGTGCTAAGAGACATTTAAATTCTCTAATTTTGTTTGAAAGTATGGCTGCAAATCAACCCATCCCTATGGCCAATCAAAATCTGGGCCAAAACCAAACCGAAACGGGAGAGAATGTGGTTGAGAATGTTCCCTGACCCAGAACATTACGTGATTACTTGCAACCAGCAAGAGCAAGCACTCCCTCATGCATAGTTTTCCACAAAATGCAGGGAACGTAGATTTGAAACCAGGAGTAATCCAACTCCTCCCCAGATTCCATGGACTAGACAGTGAAAGTGCCTACCAACACCTTAAGGAATTTGATGAGGTGATAGCCACCATGCACTTTGCAAACATAACCGACGATGTGGTGAGACTCAAATTATTTCCTTTTACCCTTAAGGAGAAAGCTAAAGGTTGGCTTCATGCATTTAGGCCAAGATCAATTGGCACATGGACTGAGATGTCTAGGGAGTTCATTAAAAAGTTCTTCCCTACTCATAAAACGAACATGTTGAGACGCCTTATCATGAATTTTGCCCAAAAGGAGGACGAGACCTTCTTCCAATGTTGGGAGAGGTTCAAGGACTTGTTAAATGCATGCCCACATCATGGCTACGAAATTTAGCGGGTAATAAGCTTTTTCTATAAAGGACTGACTTCACCCATGTGCCAATTTGTAGAGATGATGTGCAGTGGAGAATTCATGAATAAGGAAGCTGAGGAAGCATGAGACTATTTTGACGAATTAACCGAGAATGCACAGTCTTGGGATACATCTAAACCAACAAATTCCAAGACAAGCCAACAAAAGGAAAAAGGAGGAATTTATGTCCTCTCAGAAGAAGATAATATAAGTGCACGTGTGGCTAGCTGTTCGCTTCCCCAAGTGTAGGGTTGCGATGTAGTAATAATCTCGGTAAGACCGAGGTCGATCCACAGGGAAGGAAGTAAAACAATTCAAACTATCCTAATAACTAGAATCAAAGAGGTTTGTGAAATTGATTTTTAACATAAAATAGAAAATCTGATAATGGAAAGATAACTAGAGCATCAAGGATCCACTTATAGCTCTCCTTGGATGCATAATTCGCTATGGTTTCTCACTTTCTCAACTAGAATCGATATTAAGATCTATCTAGTCGGATGATAGAGCTGTTAAACCAAACAATCTGTCATATGTAAGTTCAATGCATAGGATTCACTCAATGTAGGCCGAGCTGAGCATGCTCAATTGCATAGGTCATTCCCCATTCCAAAAGGTTCAGTTCACAATCATAACCATCCTCAAGTCCTGTCACAAGACAAGGCTAGATCATGATTTGAACTTGATTCAAATCACATGCACAATCCATACATATTACAGAAATTCAGAAAAGTAGAACTTTGGTAGGAAGTCCCCACATGAAGATCATAGTACTAGAGCGCACTCCAATTCCTCGGATCATACAGGTCTAGACTGATGCAAACCAATTAAGAATTTAAGTAATTCTCCCAAACATCCATGAGTCATCATAAGACTAAGAAAAACTACGTAAAGCTTGTATAAACTTCAAACCATAGTTCATAATCATGAATACCAATCTTAAAACCAATAAAACGAATTAAACAATCTAAGAAAACTATAAGGTTCACCTCTTAGCTCTAGCTAAGAGATTAGCTAATGAAAAGCATATTAAAAACTAGAACTAGAACTAAGAAAAGGAAGAAAAACTAGCTGGAGGAGGCTAGGAAGCCTCCTATGACTTGAACTCCTTGCTCCCCACGTCCTTGGTTGCCCTGGAATAGAAGAGAGCACCCCCTTTTATAGTGCAGCAAGAGTACCGCAACGTAACAGATTTTGTTTCGCTTCGTACGGCTTGACCAATGGTCGGATTGCCTTCAAAATTGATTTATAGCTTCATTGTAATGTGATCTTCCTCATAGATGATTTAGATTTCCAAGATTATCCTCTGAATGGGCCCACCAATCATATCACCGACCGCCTCTCAAAATTGCGCACTTCGGGTACCTTCAGAACCAGTCATCTTGCTTTCAACGGTCCGGAGTGTACAGATGTAGAAAACTTCCTCCTCTACATGATAGATGGATTAGATTGTCCAAAACAATCCAAGAATGTGGTCCGAAAATTAGAACACTTAGGGCTTTTATAAACTCTGTGCAGTTGAATCTTTCTGGATGGTCCATCTTTCTTCAACCGGTACGATCAAACCACACATCCTTTTGATCTGAAACTTTGTGGTTATTCATATATGGATGTGTTCTAAAAGATGTTCAAAGTAGATTCTTCATATCCTCAATGATGGGCCACCTGGACCGGCCCAGAGTGGAGTAGGCAGAATCTGAAACTTTCTGGACAGTTCGTATTGTTTTGGCCACCACGATCAATTCGTAGCTCCGATCGACACGAAACCACTTGGGTTAGTTCGGTGTCGAGCTCCTCTTCGACATGGATGTGTTGGATTTCAAAATATCATTAAGATGGGCCCAGAAAACTGGTCCGAAAAATCAGAAACGGGAATGGCCTGCTGTCTACAATCTGCAAAGCTGGAATTTGCATGGCCGACTGGTCAAGACCGGTCGGACAGGGCTGGCCGACCGGTCAAGACCGGTCTAGCCTGTCTGGGTGGCAGTCCAGCAACATGTGAAGAATTTCTACCCATGGTCGACCGGTCTTGACCGGTCGTGGGTCTCCTTGCCGACCGGTCTTGACCGATCTAGCCTAATTTTCTGCATTGGTTTCTTCTTTCTTTCTTCTCTCCTCTCTCCTTTCTTTCTTCTTTCTTTGGCCCACCTTGGGTCTTCATCCATGGTTCCTAAATATGCTTCTTTTAGCTATTGATCAAGTGAACTCTCTCTCATTCCTGCAATCACAAAACCATGCATTAGAATAGTCTTCAAACATAAAATCCATGCATAATGAGTGATGAATTGGGGTTAGAATATGCACAATTAAGATCTCAACACTAGCCTCACAAGAAAAGTCGAGGCCATGGAATTGAAGAAAGGAGAGACGATCAACTCTAAAGATGTTGAAATTGTTTGTGGAATTTGTGCCGGAAATCAACATGCTACACAAGATTGTCCCACAATTTCAGCATTCCAAGATATCTTACAAGAACAATCAAATGCCATAAACAGATATCAACGGCCATTTAGTGCTCTAAACTCAAACACGTATAATTCTAGTTGGAAGAACCATCCCAACTTCAGTTGGAGGAATGGACCCACTGCGAATGCAAACAATACCCCTCAAGCTCAACCTCTACTAGGTCCATCCCTAGTCATTACACCAAAAGCTACGATAGAGGAGATGTTGGGTGCATTGTTCGCTTCCCCAAGTGTAGGGTTGCGATGTAGTAATAAACTCGGTAAGACCGAGGTCGATCCACAGGGACTTGTGTAGGAATTCACAAACACATCCAATAATATCTATTGACAGCTAACAACCAGATTTTGTATGAAATTGATGTAGGTAAACTTTGAATTATATTGAAGGTAAACAATTATAAAAAGGCACTAGGGGTTCAAGGATCCACTTGTAGCAATCCTTGATGTTCAATCCGCTATGGTTTCTCACTTTCTCAACTAGAATCGATATTAAGATCTATCTAGCCGGATGATAGAGCTCTTAAACCAAACAATCTGTCATATGTAAGAGCCATGTGTATGATTCACTTAATGCAAACTAGGCTGAGCATGCTTAATTGCATAGGTCAGTCCCAATTCCAATAGGATAAGATCACAATCATAACCATCCTCAAGTCCTGTCACAAGACAAGGCTAGATTATGATTTGAACTTGATTCAAATCACATACACAGTCCATACACATTACAGAAATTCAGAAAAGTAGAACTTTGATAGGAAGTCCCCATATGAAGATCATAGTACTAGAGCGTACTCCAATTCCTCGGATCATACAGGTCTAGACTAATACCAACCAATTAAGAATTTAAGTAATTCTCCCAAACATCCATGAGTCATCATAAGACTAAGAAAAACTACTTAAAACTTGTATAAACTTCAAACCATTGTTCATAAACATGAATTCCAAACTTAAAACCAACTTAAAATGAATTGAAACATCTTAGATCCACTACAAGCTTCACCTCTTAGCCCTAGCTAAGAGGTTTAGCTGCTCATGATCCAAGGAAACATGAAACAACTTAAAAAAAAGCATAAAACAGTAAAACAAACTAGAAGGAGTTGTGGAACTCCGAAATCCACTTCCGTCGCCTCCAACCTTGCTTCCACCCTTCTAAGATACCCTAGGAACGATCCCTAGGTGTCCTTTTATAGTGGGGAGGCTCCGCAACTTCAGAAGATTCGAGAATCTGCGTAACACTTACGCATTGTGCAGAGAAAATCGGCGCCAGAATTAGAAGTTTAAAACTTACGCAGACGACCGGTCGCATGACTTGTCTTAGTGGCTGGACGACCGGTCTCAAAACGACCAAAAACAGTCCAGAGAGTTTCAGCTTGGAAATTTGGTTTAAGGACCGGTCGTACGACCGGTCGCAGAAGTGGACGACCGGTCGCACGACCGGTCGTGAACGGTCCAGAGATTAATGGCTTCTGGGTCTTCCTCTGTGCATGTGCGGACCGGTCGGACGACCGATCCTTGGCCTTGGACGACCGGTCGGACGACCGGTCGTGGGCACCTTCTTCTGCATTCTTTCTTTCATTTCTCTGGCTTATTTCTTCCATTCTTTTCTTCTTTCCTTGCTTCCTTCTTTCTTTGGTCCTCCTTCGATCTTCATCCAAATAGTTCCAAATAAGCTCTTTTCATCTTCAATTAGGCGGAGTCCACTCTCAATCCTGCAATCACAAAACATGCATTCGATTAGTCTTTAAATCATAAAAATCTCGCACAATGAGTGATGAATTGGGGTTAAAATATGCACAATTAAGAGCTCAACACACCCCCCAACCAGTATTTTCCTAGTCCGGAGCAAAACATGCGTGAAACTAATTCCATTCTTCAAAACTCAACTCTCTTTCAGAAACCATTCTTCTATACGTCCCAAGACACACAAGTGTAAGACTCAGAAATATTTGGTGACAGAAGTTAAAACCGTAAACCCCCAAGACATGATAAGCATTCATATGAAATTCCTGCTGATTGGTTGATAAATAGAGGAACTTGAACAAATTCAATCTAGTGTGGATAGTGAAAACTCATCTCATAAGTTCCTAGGATTATCTTCTTCATAGATCAACCAGACTATAGATCTCAAGGTACATAGAGCCACATCAAGCCAATAACAGGAATTTGCCTTACCGTCCTTTCGACGACTTTCACACTATGTCCCATTTCCGGCTTTGGTTACGGGTAGACCATCCCCCGATTGGTAGTAGGTAGCCCTAATCGAAATTTTCCACCAATTTTCCATCATTCCCGATTTCATCCTTCCTTTTCCTTTTTCTTTTAATTTAGATAGGATTTTTAGAAATCTATATCTTGCATTGTTTTCCTATGGACAAGGATGGACAAAGTACCCCAGCTTGATTTCTCAACACCTTAATTCAAAGTCTAGCTAATCCATAAATTACATAATCCCTTCAACCCATGAAAATCGTGTAATGTGGACTAGGTGTAAAAGTGTTCAGATTTTCTATCGATCACAGAATTAGGGGGATTCTCATATAAAACCATTATGCCAAGAGAAGATCAAGATTTAAAACCTCATACGCTATTGGGGCTGTGCTAGGCCAAAGAAAAGAGAAGAAGCCATGTGTCAATGCAAGTAGAACCTTAAACTCAGCCCAAGCAAACTACACTACTACAAAAAAGAACTTTTAGCAGTAGTTTTTGCCTTGGACAAGTTTAGGTCCTACTTGATTGGATCCAAGATCATCATATTCACAAACCACCGCGCTTAAGTACCTTCTCTCCAAGAAGGATTTTAAGCCACAGTTGTTAAGATGGATCCTCCTACTCCAAGAGTTTGACATAGAAATACGTGATACGAAAGGAGTAGAAAAAGTAGTGGCTGACCATCTCTCTCGACTTGTTCTCACCGATTCCCTGAGACAACCGCGATCAATGACATGTTCCCTGATGAACAACTTTTTAAAATCTCCCAATTGCCATGATATCCGGACATTGCTAACTATCTTGCTACAGGTACTACTCCAACACATTGGAAAAAGCAAGATAAAGATAAGTTCTTCAACGAGGTGAGAAAATTCCTATGGGACGACCCATACTTATTCAAGTATTATCCCGATCAAATTATTAGGAGATGTGTGCCGGATGATGAGCAACACAGTATCATCTCCTTTTGTCATTCTCAAGCGTGTGGTGGCCACTTTTCAGCTAAGAAGACCACAGCCAAAATTCTATAATGTGGGTTGTATTGGCCCACCATGTTCAAAGATACCCATGAGTTTTGTAAAGCGTGTGAGCCGTGTCAGAAATTGGGAGGAATATCCCATAGAAATATGATGCCTCTCAATCCCATCTTACCAATTGAAATTTTTTATTGTTGGGGCATCGATTTCCTCGGACCATTCCCATCTTCTTTTGGAAATTTGTATATTCTGCTTGCCGTCGATTATGTTTCAAAATGGGTCGAGGCAATTCCATGCCGGAACAATGACCATAAAATGGTCATTCATTTCTTAAAAGAAAACATCCTTTCCCGGTTTGGAACACCTCGAGTCATCATTAGTGATGGAGGGTCGCACTTTTGTAATCGCCCATTTGAAGCCTTAATGAAGAAATATGGCATAAATCACAAAGTGAGCACTCCCTATCACCCACAAACGAGTGGACAAGCTGAGATATCCAATAGGGAGATTAAACATATTTTGGAGAAAACAGTCGATCGCAAGGATTGGTCGCTTCAACTTACCGATGCACTCTGGGCTTATGTTCGCTTCCCCAAGTATAGGGTTGTGATGTAGTAATAATATCGGTAAGACCGAGGTCGATCCACAGGGACTTATGTAGGAATCCACAAAATATTTCTAATAGTTCTACTAAAGAGCTAACAAACAGATTTGTAGAAGATTGTAATGTTGAATTAAACTAAAGGTAATCAATTAATAAAAAGGCACTAGGGGTTCAAGGATCCACTTGTAGCAATCCTTGACGCTCAATTCGATGTGGTTTCTCACTCTCTTAACTAGAATCGAAATTAAGATCTATCTAGTCGGATGATAGAACAGTTAAACCAAACAATCTGCCATATGTAAGATCAATGTATATGATTCACTCAATGCAAGCTAGGACGAGCATACTCAATTGCATAGGTCAGTCCCAATTCCAATAAACTAAGATCACAATCATAACCATCATTAAATCCTGTCACAAGATAAAACTAGATCATGATTTGAACTTTATTCAAATCACATACACAGTCTTACATAATCCAGAATTTTCAGAAAAGTAGACTTTTGGTAAGAAGTTCCCACATGAAGCTCATAAATCTAGAGCGTATTCCAATTCCTCAGATCATACAGGTCTAGAATAGTTCACAACAATTAAGAACTCAATCAATTCTTCCAAACATCCATGAGTCATCATAAGACTAAGAAAAACTACTTAGTACTTGAATTAAACTTCAAATCATTGTTCTTCAATAGAAATCCAACTTAAAACCAAATCAAACGAATTGAAACATCTTAGATTCACTACAAGCTTCACCTCTTAGCCCTAGCTAAGAGGTTTAGCCATTCATGATCCAAGGAAACATGAAAACACCTAAATAAAACATAAAACTAGATAGCAAACTAGGACGAGTTGTAGAACTCCAAATCCGACTTCCGCCGTCTCCCACCATGCTCAATCTCTTCTAAGATACCCTAGGAACGATCCCTAGGTGTCCTTTTATAGTAGGGAAGCTCCGCAGCATCGGAATCATCCAGAAGATGTGTAAGAATATGCAGTGCGCAATGAAATCCAGAGCTTGTAGAACACTCCCAGTTACGTAGACGACCGATCGCACGACCGGTCTGAGCTCCTGGACGCAAAAGCGTGAAAAACGTCCAGAGAGTTTTGGGAAATTTCGAGCCCACAAATTTAATTCAAGGACCGGTCGCACGACCGGTCTGAGCAGTGGACGACAGGTCGTGGACAGTCCAGTGAGTTGTGGCCGCAGGGCCCCTCTGTTAAGTGATCAGACAGGTCGGACGACTGGTCCTGGGCTATGGACAACCGGTCGGACAACCGATCTTGGGCACATTCTTCTGCTTTCTTTCTTCTTTTCTCTGATTTCTTTCTTTCATCCTTTGACACTTTGTCATTTGGTCTTCTTTACTTGTAAATGGCGTCTTTAAGTCTCCAATTGATGAATCCTTTCTCTCATCCCTACAATCATAAATTTATACATTAGATTAGTCTATAAATCATGAAAACCTTGCATAATGAGTGATGAATTGGGGTTAGAATATGCATAATTAAGAGCTCAACACACCCCCCAACTAGCATTTTTCTAGTCCCGAGCAAAACATACGTGAAACAAGGTTCATTCTCCAAACCCAACTCTCCTTTAGAAACCATTCTTCTATACATTCCAAGACACACAAGTGTAAGATTCAGAAAAATTAAGTGGCAGAGGTTGAAACCGTAAACTCTCAAAACATAATAAGTGTCCATATGAAATTCCCGCTGATTGTTTGATGAATAGAAGAACTCGAACAAATTCAACCTAGTATGCATAGTGAAAATTTATCTCATGAGTTTCTGGGATTATCTTCTTCATAAATCAACTAAACTATAGATCTTAAGGTGTATAGAGCAACAACAAGCCAATGACAGGAATTTGCCTTACCGTCCTTCCAACGGCTTTCACACTACGTCCCATTTCCGGCTTTGGTTACCGGTAGACCATCCCCCGGTGGTAATAGGTAGCCCTAATCGGAATTTTCCACCATTTTTCCATCATTCCCGATTTCCTCCTTCCTTTTCCTTTTTATTTTAAATTAGATAGGATTTTTAGAAATCCATATCTTTCGTTATTTTCCCATGGACAAGGATGGACAAAGGACCCCGGCTTGGTTTCTCAACACCTTAAATCAAAGTCTAGCTAATCCACAAATCACACAATCCTTTCAACCCATGAAAATCGTGTAATGTGAACTAGGTGTAAGAGTGTTCAAATTTTCTATCAATCACATCAATAGGGGAATTCACATATAAAACCATTATGCTAAGAGAAGTTCAAAACTTACAACTTCGTACACTTCGTATCTCCTCTTCTTATACTCATATCATCTCGAATGCATAAAAACAAAGTTTTCCAAAAGAGTTTTGAATTTTAGAGAAATCGAAAATTTTCTACATAATTGCTCGAAATGTCATAATTGCTCGAAATGTTACAAAATGCTGGATTCATCCAAGTGATCCTACACCCCCTAACCAAATCTTGCATTGTCCTCAATGTAAAAGATGTTCAATGAGCAAAACATGAGAGTAATTCTAAAATAAAAGGGAGTGAGGAATGATAGTACCTGAGAGAACAAAAAGTGGAATTCTTCCTCCTTCTAACAAACCTATGAAAAAGGAAATAAAAGCAATAAAATCCTAATCCTAACTACTCTATACCTCCTTCAGACTAAGAGATCAATCATCCTGATACACAAGATCAGTTAGAGGTATGGACATACCTTCTAAAGAAAACTTCTCAAAGAACGGCTTTAATCACTGACTATTCGCCTTAAAGACATTGCCGTTCCTTGGATTTAACAACTCGATGGTCCCATATGGGTAGACAGTTTGCACAATGTAGGGACCGGTCCATCGAGATCTCAATTTTCCCAGAAATAAATGTAGGCGAGAATTATACAGAAGGACTTTTTGATTAATCGTGAATGTCTTATGAAGAATGTTCTTATCATGGAACACCTTCGTCTTGTCCTTGTAAATTCTCGCATTTTCATAAGCTTCGTTCCGGAGTTCCGCAAGTTCATTCAATTGTAGTTTGCGCAATGAGCTCGCCTTCTCAGAATCAAAATTCATCTTCTTTATTGCCCAATATGCCCTATGTTTCAACTCCACAGGCAAGTGACAAGCCTTCCCATAGACAAGTCTATAGGGAGACATTCCAATAGGGGTTTTAAAAGCGGTACGGTAAGCCCAAAGCGCATCGGTAAGTCGAAGTGACCAATCCTTGTGATCGGGGTTCATCATTTTCTCCAAAATATGTTTAATCTCCCTATTGGATATCTCAGCTTGTCCACTAGTTTGTGGGTGATAGGGAGTGCTCACTTTGTGTGTTACGCCATCTTTCTTCATTAAGGTTTCAAATGGGCGATTACAAAAGTGAGACCCTCCATCACTTATGATGACTCGAGGAGTTCTAAACCGGGAAAGAATATTCTTTTTTAAGAAATGAATGACTGTTTTATGGTCATTATTCCGGCATGGGATCGCCTCGACCCATTTGGACACATAGCCAACGGCAAGCAAGATATATACGTTTCCAAAAGAAGATGGGAATGGACCCATGAAATTGATGCCCCGACAATAAAAAATTTCGATTATTAAGATGGGATTGAGTAGCATCATATTTCTACGGGAGATTCCTCCCAATTTCTGACAATGCTCACATGTTTTGCAAAAATCATGTGTGTCCTTGAACATAGTGGGCCAATAAGACCCACATTGCAGAATTTTGGTTGTGGTCTTCTTAGTCGAAAAGTGGCCACCACATGCTTAAGAATGACGGAAGGAGATGATACTTTGTTGTTCATCATCTAGCACACATCTCCTTATGATTTGATCGGGACAATACTTGAATAAGTATGGATCGTCCCATAGGAATTTTGCAGCTTAGTGAAGAACTTATCCTTATCTTGCTTTTTCCAATGTGTAGGGATTGTACCTGTAACAAGATAGTTAGCAATGTCTGCATACCATGGCAATTGGGAGACTTTAAAAAGTTGTTCATCAGGGAACATGTCATTGATCGCGGTTGTTTCATGGGAATCAGTGAGAACAAGTCGAGTGAGATGGTCAGCCACTACATTTTCTACTCCTTTCTTATCACGTATCTCTATGTCAAATTCCTGAAGTAGAAGGATCCATCTTAACAACCGTGGTTTAGCATCCTTCTTAGAGAGAAGGTACTTAAGCGCGGCATGGTCAGTGAATATGATGATCTTGGATCTAATCAAGTAGGACCTAAACTTGTCCAAGGTAAAAACTACGGATAAAAGTTCTTTTTTTGTAGTAGTGTAGTTTGCTTGGGCTGAGTTTAAGGTTCTACTTGCATAGTAGATAACACATGGCTTCTTCTCTTTTCTTTGGCCTAACACGGCCCCAATAACATAGTCGCTTGCATCGCGCATAATTTCAAATGGAAGGCTCCAATCAGGTGGTTGCATTATGAGAGCACATGTCAACATACCTTTAAGTGTGGTAAAGGCATTTTGACAATCTTCATTCCACTCGAATGAATTCTCCTTTTGAAGTAGGTTACATAAAGGAGGAGAAAGTGAACTGAAGTCCTTTATGAACCTTCTATAAAATCCTACGTGTCCCAAAAAGGACTGCACATCTCATTTGCTTTTTGGTGGTGGAAGGTTATAGATAAGATTGATTTTCGCTTTGTCCACCTCGATTCCGTTTTGTGAAACGATGTGACCAAGTACAATTTCCTTTTGAACCATGAAGTGACATTTCTCCCAATTCAACACAAGGTTCTTCTCTTCACATCTTTTCAACACAGATTTCAAGTGCACAAGACACTCATCAAAGCTACAACCAAATATTGAGAAATCATCCATGAAGACTTCAAGAATTGTCTCCACCATATCAGAAAAGATACTCATCATACATCGCTGAAAAGTGGCAGGGGCATTGCATAGTCCAAACGGCATTCGTCAATAGGCAAAAGTGCTGAATGGACATGTGAATGTAGTCTTTTCTTGGTCTTCAAGGGCGATCTCTATTTGATTGTACCCTGAATAGCCATCAAGGAAGTAAAAATGGGAATGACCCACCAACCTTTCTAAAATTTGCTCAATAAACGGTAGGGGGAAGTGGTGTTTCCTCGTGACAGTGTTTAGCTTCCTGTAGTCAATGCACATTCTCCAACCGGTAGTGACCCTGGTTGGTACGAGTTCATTATTGGCATTGGCTACGATGGTTATTCCGGATTTCTTAGGCACCACTTGAGTTGGGCTCACCCATTGACTATCGGATATTGGGTAAATAATACCCACATCCAATAGTTTCACCACTTCGGCTTTAACCACATCCTTCATGTTTGGATTGAGTCGTCTTTATGGTTGCCTAGATGTCTTCGCATTCTCCTCAAGGTGTATGCGATGAGTACAAATCAGTGGGTCTATGCCTTTGAGATCCGCAATCGACCACCCAATGGCACTCTTGTGCTCTATTAGAGTGGCAATTAGCCTACTCTCTTGTTCCTCATCCAAGTGGGAAGAAATTACCACTGGATATGTCTCATCTCGACTTAAATAGACATATTTCAACTCACTTGGTAATGGTTTTAGGTCGAGTGTTGGTGCCTTGATATTGGATGGGAGGGGCTTGTTTTCTTTTACGGGTAAAGGCTCAAATAGGGCCCTCCATCTTTTGTTATCAAGCACCGGCATCACATCTAAAATGGCATCCATCTCTCGTATTGTGTCATCATTTATCTGATGAGAGTGGGCCACACATGCCTCCAAAGGGTCGAAATATAATGTCAGGGGGAATGTATTCTCCACGAATGATTCAATCACATTTATCTCGTGGATCTCATCATCAACTTCCTGTGGTTGTTTGCATAAATCAAATATATTCAGCTCAAGCGTCATATTTCCAAAGGACATTTGTACAAGCTCGTTTCTACAATTGATAATTACATTTGAAGTAGCTAGGAAAGGGCGGCCAAGTATGACGGGAATTTGAGCACCGGTACCTATCACGGGATGTGTATCCAAAATAATAAAGTCTACTGGGTAGTAGAATTTATCAACTTGGACTAAAACATCCTCAATCACTCCTCTCAGTATACGAATAGATCTATCAGCAAGTTAGAGTGTGGTTTTGGTGGGTTTCAATTCACCTAACCCAAGTTGTTCATAAACCAAGTACGGAATGAGGTTAACACTTGCCCCTAAATCGAGTAAGGCTTGTTTAATCCGGTAGTCTCCTATGATGAATGAGATGGTTGGGCTACCCGGATCCTTGTATTTTTGGGGCACCTCTTGTTTGATAATGGCACTCAAATTCTCAGTCAGAAGTACTTTGTTGTGAACATTGTGTTTCCTTCTGACTGTGCACAATTCCTTTAGAAATTTGGCATAGGATGGTATTTGCTTTATGGCATCCAACAACGGAATGTTGATCTTTACCTACTTAAAAACCTCTAATATTTTCAGGTTTTTGTCTAAAGGTTTGGGTGAAATCAACCTTTGGGGAAACGGGGCAACCGGCTTGTATTACCTTTCCAGTTCTTTCTCTTGTGGAGTGTTGTTTGAGCTATCATACTCTTTGGAATTTTTCGGATCCTTAGGCTTTAGGGCCTTCACCGGATTAGATTTATCAATTATTTTCTCACTTCTCAAAGTGGTGATAGCTTGAACATGCTCTGTATGTTGGGAGGATGAGCTTGCGTCTTGTATCTCAAATTGGGTTCTTGGGTTAGGAAGAAGTTGGCCAGGAAGTGTGCCTTTCTCCCTAACACTGAGGTGAGATTCAACTCTAGCCATTGAAGTTTTCAAGTCGTTGATGGCTTGAGTTAAACTTTGATTAAATTTCAATTGCTCTTGCATGAACCCATCTATTTTCAGAGAATTATCTTGTTATATTCAGCTTGAACCGATACGAATGCACCCAACATCTCCTCTAGCGTAGCTTTTGGTGTAATGACTAGGGATGGACCTAGTAAAGGTTGAGCTTGAGGGATATTGTTTGCATTCACAGTGAGTCCATTCCTCCAACTGAAGTTGGGATGGTTCTTCCAACTAGAATTAAACGTGTTTGAGTTTGGAGCACCAAATTGCTGTTGATAACTGTTTATGGCATTTGATTGTGCTTGTAAGATGTCTTGGACTGCTGAAATTATGGGACAATCTTGTGTTGTATGTTGATTTTCGGCACAAATTCCATAAACAGTTTCAATGTCCTTAGAGTTGATCGTCTCTCCTTTCTTTAATTCCATGGCCTCGACTTTTCTTGTGAGGCTAGCCACACGTGCACTTATGTTATCCTCTTCTAATAGGACGTAAATTCCTCCTCTTTCCTTTTGTTGGCTAGTCTTGGAATTTGATGGTTTAGATGTATCCCACGACTGTACATTCTCAGACAATTCCTCCAAATAGTCACATGCTTCCTTGGCTTCCTTATTCATGAATTCCCCATTGCACATCATCTCTACGAATTGGCGCATGGGTGAAATTAGTGCTTCATAGAAAAAGCTTATAACCCGCCAAATTTCATAGCCATGATGTGGGCATGCATTTAACAAGTCCTTAAACCTTTCCCAACATTAGAAGAAGGTCTCATCTTCCTTTTGGGCAAAGTTCATGATAAGGCGCCTCAACATGTTCGTTTTGTAAGTAGGGAAGAATTTTTTTATGAACTCCCTATGCATATCAGTCCATGCACCAATTGATCTTGGCCTTAATGCATGAAGCCAACCTTTAGATTTATCTTTAAGAGTAAAAGGAAATAATTTAAGCCTCACCACATCATCAGTCACATTTGCAAAGTGCATGGTGGTTATTACCTCATCCAATTCCTTAAGATATTGATAGGCACTTTCACTGTCTAATCCATGGAATCTCGGGAGGAGTTAGATTACTCCTGATTTCAAATCTACATTCCCTGCATTTTGTGAAAAAACTATGCATGAGGGAGTGCTCACTCTTGCTGGTTGCAAGTAATCACGTAATGTTCTTGGTCGGGGAACATTCTCAACCACATTCTCTACCGTTTCGGTTTGGTTTTGGCCCAGATTTTGATTGGCCATAGGATTGGGTTGATTTACAGCCATACTTTCAGACAAAATTGGAGAATTTAGATGTCTCCTAGCACGTGGTTCTCTGTCAATTCCTTCAACTATTCCTCCTTCACTAATGAGTCGGTTATTGGAATCCCGAGCCCAATGTGGCATACAAATCCTAAAAGAATGAAACAAGAAAAGAAATAGGAATTCTTCCTTCCTTTCTTTACTCTTCTCTAAGACTGAAGCACAAGGTGTCTTGCAATGGCTAGGCCAGAAGCAAGGATAGAGACCGATTTCTCCTGGTCACTAGGGGTTCAAAGAACTCCCCACCCACTCTTTGAATCTTTTGAGAAAAGTGCAGAAAAAGAAAAAAGAGGAGTAGAGGTGAGAAGATAAATCTCTGAGCACAAGGTGATCTAATACGGCAGTGCCGACCAATAGGAATCAAGGCAGCACAAGGCCAACCTATCAGAGATCGAAAAAGGAGTCTCTACCCACTCTACAAGAAATTAATATGATAGGAATGAATAAGAGAAGAAGAAGAGTAAGGTTAGAAAGATAGAACCTGATTTGAGACTAACTTCTTCTTCGACTTACTAGAAATCCCTACAAGAGAGAAAAAAATCAAAATAAAACAAACTAAGTTAGTACTAGAATCCTAAAAATTCTAAATAGATACTATTTTCAGAAATTTTGTGAAAAACCATCAAAGTCCCCGGCAGCTGCGCCAAAAACTTATTCGCTTCCCCAAGTATAGGGTTGCGATGTAGTAATAATCTCGGTAAGACCGAGGTCGATCCACAGGGACTTATGTAGGAATCCATAAAATACTTCTAATAGTTCTACTAAAGAGCTAACAAATAGATTTGTAGAAGATTGTAATGTTGAATTAAACTGAAGGTAATCAATTAATAAAAAGGCACTAGGAGATTAAGGATCCACTTGTAATAATCCTTGATGCTCAATTCGCTGTGGTTTCTCACTCTCTCAACTAGAATCGAAATTAAGATCTATCTAGTCGGATGATAGAACAGTTAAACCAAACAATCTGCCATATGTAAGATCAATGTATATGATTCACTCAATGCAAGCTAGGACGAGCATACTCAATTGCATAGGTCAGTCCCAATTCTAATAGGCTAAGATCACAATCATAACCATCATTAAATCCTATCACAAGACAAAACTAGATCATGATTTGAACTTGATTCAAATCACATACACAGTCTTACATAATCCAGAATTTTCAGAAAAGTAGACTTTTGGTAAGAAGTTCCCACATGAAGCTCATAAATCTAGAGCGTATTCCAATTCCTCAGATCATACAGGTCTAGAATAGTTCACAACAATTAAGAACTCAAGCAATTCTTCCAAACATCCATGAATCATCATAAGACTAAGAAAAACTACTTAGTACTTGAATTAAACTTCAAACCATTGTTCTTCAATAGAAATCCAACTTAAAACCAAATCAAATGAATTGAAACATCTTAGATTCACTACAAGCTTCACCTCTTAGCCCTAGCTAAGAGGTTTAGCCGTTCATGATCCAAGGAAACATGAAAACAACTAAATAAAACATAAAACTAGAAAGCAAACTAGGAAGAGTTGTAGAACGCTAAATCCGACTTCTGCCATCTCCCACCGTGCTCAATCCCTTCTAAGATACCCTAGGAACGATCCCTAGGTGTCCTTTTATAGTGGGGAAGCTCCGTAGCGTCGGAATCATCCAGAAGATGCGTAAGAATACGCAGTGCGCAAAGAAATCCGGAGCTTGTAGAACACACCTAGTTACGCAGACGACCGATCGCACGACCGGTCTGAACTCCTGGACGACCGGTCACAAAAGCGTGAAAAATGTCTAGAGAGTTTTGGGAAATTTCGAGCCCACAAATTTAATTCAAGGACAGGTTGCACGACCGGTCTGAGCAGTGGACGACCGGTCTTGGACAGTCCAATGAGTTGTGGCCGTAGGGCCCCTCTGTTGAGTGATCAGACAGGTCGGACGACCGATCTTGGGCACATTCTTCTGCTTTCTTTCTTCTTTTCTTTGACTTCTTTCTTTCATCCTTTGACGCTTAGTCCTTTTATCTTCTTTACTTGTAAATGACGTCTTTAAGTCTCCAACTGATGAATCCTTTCTCTCATCCCTACAATCACAAATTCATGCATTAGATTAGTTTATAAATCATGAAAACCTTGCATAATGAGTGATGAATTGGGGTTAGAATATGCACAATTAAGAGCTCAATAGCTTACCGTACTACTTTTAAGACCCCATTGGAATGTCTCCCTATAGACTTGTCTATGGGAAGGCTTGTCACTTGCCTGTGGAGTTGGAACATAGGGCATATTAGGCGATAAAGAAGATGAATTTTGATTCTGACAAAGCTAGCTCGTTACGCAAACTTCAATTAAATGAACTTGCAGAACTTCGTAATGAGGAATATGAAAACGCGAAATTTACAAGGACAAGACGAAGGTGTTCCATGACAAGAACATTCTTCGTAAGACCTTCACGATTAATCAAAAAATCCTTATGTATAATTCTTGTTTACATTTATTTCCGAAGAAATTAAGATCTCGATGGACCGGTCCCTACGTTGTACAAACTGTTTACCCATATGGGACCGTCGAGTTGTTAAATCCAAGAAATGACAACATCTTTAAGGCGAATGGTTAGCGATTAAAGCCGTTTTTTGAGAATTTTCCTTCAGAAGGTAGGTCCATACTTCTAACTGATCCTATGTATCAAGATTTTTGATCTCCTAATCAGATGGAGGTATAGAGTAGTTAGGATTAGGATTTTGTTGCTTTTTGGTTGCCTTTTCTTAGGTTTGTTAGAAGGAGGTAGAATTTCACTTTTTGTTCTCTCAGGTACTATCATTCCTCACTCCCTTTATTTTAGAATTGCTCTCATGTTTTGCTCACTGCATATCTTTTTCATTGAGGACAACGCAAGATTTGGTTGGGGGGTGTGGGATCACTAGGATGAATCCAGTGTTTTGTAACATCTCGAGCAATTATGTAGGAACTTTTTCAGTTTTTCTGAAAATTCAAAACTCCATTGGAAAGCTTTGCTTCAATGCATTCGGGATGATGTAAGTATAAGAAAAGGAGAGGCGAAGTGAGTGATGTTGAATACTTTGGACATTCTTTAAGGTGCCGGTCTTGTATGTGAATTCCCCCATTTTTATGAATGATAGAACTTTTGAACACTTTTACACCTAGTTCACTTCACACGATTCTCAAGTACTTTGTTGTGAACATTGTGTTTCCTTTTGACTGTGCACAATTCCTTTAGAAATTTGGCATAGGATGGTATTTGCTTTATGGCATCCAACAACGGAATGTTGATCTTCACCTACTTAAAAACCTCTAATATTTTCAGGTTTTTGTCTAAAGGTTTGGGTGAAATCAACCTTTGGGGAAACGGGGCAACCGGCTTGTATTACCTTTCCAGTTCTTTCTCTTGTGGAGTGTTGTTTGAGCTATCATACTCTTTGGAATTTTTCGGATCCTTAGGCTTTGGGGCCTTCACCGGATTAGATTTATCAATTATTTTCTCACTTCTCAAAGTGGTGATAGCTTGAACATGCTCCGTATGTTGGGAGGATGAGCTTGCGTCTTGTATCTCAAATTGGGTTCTTAGGTTAGGAAGAAGTTGGCCAGGAAGTGTGCCTTTCTCCCTAACACTGAGGTGAGATTCAACTCTAGCCATTGAAGTTTTCAAGTCGTTGATGGCTTGAGTTAAACTTTGATTAAATTTCAATTGCTCTTGCATGAACCCATCTATTTTCAGAGAATTAGTCTTGTTATATTCAGCTTGAACCGATACGAATGCACCCAACATCTCCTCTAGCGTAGCTTTTGGTGTAATGACTAGGGATGGACCTAGTAAAGGTTGAGCTTGAGGGATATTGTTTGCATTCACAGTGAGTCCATTCCTCCAACTGAAGTTGGGATGGTTCTTCCAACTAGAATTAAACGTGTTTGAGTTTGGAGCACCAAATTGCTGTTGATAACTGTTTATGGCATTTGATTGTGCTTGTAAGATGTCTTGGACTGCTGAAATTGTGGGACAATCTTGTGTTGTATGTTGATTTTCGGCACAAATTCCATAAACAGTTTCAATGTCCTTAGAGTTGATCGTCTCTCCTTTCTTTAATTCCATGGCCTCGACTTTTCTTGTGAGGCTAGCCACACGTGCACTTATGTTATCCTCTTCTAATAGGACAAAAATTCCTCCTTTTTCCTTTTGTTGGCTAGTCTTGGAATTTGATGGTTTAGATGTATCCCACGACTGTGCATTCTCAGACAATTCCTCCAAATAGTCACATGCTTCCTTGGCTTCCTTATTCATGAATTCCCCATTGCACATCATCTCTACGAATTGGCGCATGGGTGAAATTAGTGCTTCATAGAAAAAGCTTATAACCTGCCAAATTTCATAGCCGTGATGTGAGCATGCATTTAATAAGTCCTTAAACCTCTCCTAACATTGGAAAATGGTCTCATTCTCCTTTTGGGCAAAATTCACGATAAGGCGCCTCAACATGTTCGTTTTGTGGATAGGGAAGAACTTTTTAATGAACTCCCTATGCATATCAGTCCATGCACCAATTGATCTTGGCCTTAATGCATGAAGCCAACCTTTAGCTTTATCTTTAAGAGTAAAAGGAAATAATTTAAGCCTCACCACATCATCAGTTACATTTGCAAAGTGCATGGTGGTTATTACCTCATCAAATTCCTTAAGGTGTTGATAGGCACTTTCACTATCTAATCCATGGAATCTCGGGAGGAGTTGGATTACTCCCGGTTTCAAATCTACGTTCCCTGGATTTTATGGAAAAACTATGCATGAGGGAGTGCTCGCTCTTGCTGGTTGCAAGTAGTCACGTAATGTTCTTGGTCAGGGAACATTCTTAACCACATTCTCTCCCGTTTCGGTTTGGTTTTGGCCCAAATTTTGATTGGCCATAGGATTGGGTTGATTTGCAGCCATACTTTTAGATAAAATTAGAGAATTTAAATGTCTCCTAGCACGTGGTTCTCTATCAATTCCTTCTACTATTCCCCCTTCACTAATGAGTCGGTTATTGGAACCCCGAGCCCAATGTGGCATGCAAGTCCTAAAAGTATGAAGCAAGAAAGAAAGAAGAATTCTTCCTTCCTTTCTTTACTCTTCTCTAATACCGAAGCACAAGGTATCTTGCAATGGCTGGGCCAGAAGCAAGGATAGAGACCGATTTCTCCTAGTCAATAGGGGTTTAGAGAACTTCCCACCCACTCTTTGAATCTTTTGAGAAAAGTGTAGAAAAAGAAGTAAGAGGAATAGAGTTGAGAAGAGAAATCTCTGACCACAAGGTGATCCAAGACGGCAGTGCCGACCAATAGGAATCAAGGCGGCACAAGGCCTACCTATCAGAGATCCAAAAAGGGAGTCTCCACCCACTCTACAAGAGATGAATATGATAGGAATGAATAGGAGAAGAAGAAGAGTAAGGTTAGAAAGATAGAACCTGATTTGAGACTTTATGATTCCTAACTTCTTCAACTTCCTAGAAATCCCTGCAAAAGAAAAAATCAAAATAAAACAAACTAAGTTAGTACTAAAATCCTAAAAATCCTAAATAGATACTATTTTTAGAAATTTTGTAAAAACACCGTCAAAGTCCCCGGCAGCGGCGCCAAAAACTTGTTCGCTTCCCCAAGTGTAGGGTTGCGATGTAGTAATAATCTCGGTAAGACCGAGGTCGATCCACGGGGACTTATATAGGAATTCACAAAACACTTCTAATAGTTTCCACTGAAGAACTAACTAAACAGAATTTAGTAATCTGAAGTAGAGATATATTTTGAACTAACTGAAGGTAATCAATTAATAAAAAGGCACTAGGGTTCAAGGATCCACTTGTAGCAATCCTTGATGCTCAATTCGCTGTGGTTTCTCACTTTCTCAACTAGAATCGAAATTAAGTTCTATCTAGTCGGATGATAGAGCGGTTAAAACAATCAACCTGACATATGTATGATCCATGTATATGATTCACTCAATGCAAGCTAGGATGAGCATATTCAATTGCATAGGTCAGTCCCAATTCCAATAGGCTAAGATCACAATCATAACCATCATTAAATCCTGTCACAAGACAAAACTAGATCATGATTTGAACTTGATTCAAATCACATACACGGTCTCACATACTTCAGAATTTTCAAAAAAATGGACTTTTGGTATAAAGCTCCCACATGAAGATCATAGATCTAGAGCGTATTCCAATTCCTCGGATCATACAGGTCTAGACTAGTTCACAATAATTAAGAACTCAAGCAATTCTTCCGAACATCCATGAGTCATCATAAGATTTAGAAAAACTACTTAGTACTTGAATTAAACTCCAAACCATTGTTCTTCAATAAAAGTCCAACTTAAAACCAAATCAAACGAATTGAAACATCTTAGATTCACTACAAGCTTCACCTCTTAGCCCTAGCTAAGAGGTTTAACCGTTCATGATCCAAGTAAACATGAAAACAACTAAACAAAGCATAAAGCTAGAAAGCAAACTAGGAGGAGTTGTAGAACTCAGAAATTGGCTTCCGCCGTCTCCCACCGTGCTCAATCCCTCCTAAGATGCCCTAGGAACGATCCCTAGGTGTACTTTTATAGTGGGGAAGCTCCGCAACGTCGAAATCATCTAGAAATTGCGTAAGGATACGCACTACGCAGAGAAAATCGGAGCCCAGAATAGAAATTGACTGTTTGTGTATGTGGTCGACCGGTTGGACCTGATCTGGGATAGTCTAGGGAGCTTGCTAGAAGCCGACAGGCTCTGGTCGACCGGTGAAGACCGGTCGGCCCTGTTGTATTACTGGTTCAGAGGAGAAACATGAGATGGCTGACAGGTCTAGACCGGTCGTGGCCCCCCTGGCTGACCGGTCAAGACCGGTCTTGGCCTTTTTCTTCTTCATTTTCTTCTTCCTTTCTTCTCTCTCTACTTCCTTCTTTCTTCGGCCCACCTTGGGTCTTCATCCAAGGCTCTTAAAGAGATCTTTTTAGTCTTCTATTGGGCGGAGTCCCTCTCATTCCTACAATAATAAAATAACGCATTAGGATAACCTTAAAGCTTGAAAACCATGCATAGTTAGTGATAAAATGGGGTTAGAATATACACATTTAAGCACTCAACATGCCATACGCCTGCTGCTCGCGTATAACAGGCTCAAAAGTTTTTGGCACCCCCTGATCAAGTGACTCAGATAGTACGACTCTCTCTAGAATTCTAAACCTTCTCTCAAAGGTAGAGACCCCGTGCGAATCGATGCGAGGAAGTCAAGCTCATATGGTTCAAGATCCGCATCATCCTCATGCAGTTGAGGATAAGCCCCCTAGTGTCGGGAAAGTGAAAAAAGTCTATTATGTCGTAGTTGGCGATCCTCTCCCCCATTGTTCTCAGATTCTACCCGAGCATTTTTCATTTCTGAAAGAAATGAAGTGGGATGTAACTCTTCTTCATATAGCCCCCAGATTTAATGCCATATACCTAGGGGAAGTAGACGCCTATCCAACCGGCGAAATAATGCCAACCGCAGTAAGCAAAAGTCATCCCATATGATGCACGATCTTTATTATTGATGACATATCCGAAGGCTCTGTGTTGAGCCTCCAATTTATACATTGCATAGCCCATTACATCACATTATATGCATGGTTTGCATGTTTAAAAGGCCCATCTAACGCATGTTTTGTGATTGTAGGAATGAGAGCAGACTTCGCCCAAATAATGACCGAAAGGGGGCCATTTAGAGCCATTGGATGAAGGTTGAATGAGGACCAAAGAAAGAAGAAAGAAGGAAGAAGAAAAGAGAAGAAAGAAAGGAAGAAAATGAAGAGGAAAAGAGTCCGACCAGTCGGCCAAAGCAGTCCGACCGGTCAAGACCGGTAGGCCACACCACTACAGGACGCTGGATAGAAGACCAGGAAGGTCCTACCGGTCAAGACCGGTCGGCCAACCCAGTCCGACTGGTCAGGACCGGTCGGCGTTCCCATTTGCACTCCCTGGACTCTCCATAGACAGGTCCGACCGGTCGTGACCGGTCGGCCACATGTAAACAGCGAGTTCACTTTCTAAATTCAAAATTCTGGGTTTCCTAAGTGCGGGAGGACTCCGTATTTCCGTGATTCTTCCAAGTCGGTGACGCCTCCAAGCTATAAAAAGACACCTATGGCCTCTTCCTAAGGCAGCTAGCAACGTGGGGAGCAAAGAGATCAAGACCTAGGAGGCTTCCTAGCCTCCTACAACTAGTTTTCTTCTTCTTCTAGTTCTAGTTTCTGGTTTTTAATGTTTTCTTTTAGCTAACCTCTTAGCTAGAGCTAAGAGGTGAAGTTTGTAGTTTGTTTCAATGCTTTAATTCGTTTCTCCAAGTACCCTTTACTTTAATTATGGATTTTCAAGTTCTAGTTTGAATAAAGTTTGGTTTTTTAGAAGTTTTGTGAGAGTTTGTGTGCTCCGGACATGAGTTCCTTGCAATTTTCTGAGATTACCATGATTGGGTTGTTTGAATTCGAATTGTAGTAACCCTTGAGCATGCCATAGTCCATAGGCATGGCTGTTACTCCGAAGGCTACAAGTTCAAGTTCTATGTGCTTCATTAAAACTAGAAATCTGATTTCCAGATTTAAGTGGGACTGTTTGTGCTTGAATGTTATATCTTCCAATTATATGAGAGATAGGACTTTGATTCTAATTGTGTTGTACTTAGATGAATGGATTGGCATTGGATTACTACAAGTGGATCCTTGATGCTCTAGTTCTTCTTATTTTCAGATTTTCCTATTTCATGTGAAAAACTACTTTCTTAAACTTCTTAGATTCTAGTTATTAGAGTACTTGGAATTGTTTACTTCTTTCCCTGTGGATCGACCTCGATCTTACCGAGATTTATTACTACATTGCAGCCTTGCACTTGAGGCGAGCGAACAAGTTTTTGGCGCCGCTGCGCGGGGAAAAAGGTTAAACGGTTCTAATTGTTCTAGTAGCTATAGGGTAGTTTTTAGGATTTTTAGTTTTTATAGAAGTAGATTGTCTGATTTTTTTCTAGATTACTAACAATTTTTTGTTTGATTTTATAGGACATTGTTGCTGACATAGATCTCACTCTATTGGGTAACATCTCCCCATCTCCCTTCTTTTTGTTCTTTTTTTTCTAGATTAGGGTAGTTTCCAATTCCTTAAAATTTCATCATGTATGATTAGACGAATGGTGCGTACAAGTACCTTTTGGAGGATGAGACGTTGGATTGGGGGACCCTAACTCATTGTGATCGGGATCCCTCCAAGCATGAGTATTTTTCTGAGATTTAAAGAACCTCCACTATCCCCCCACGTAAGACGATGCGTGATTACATTAATGAAAGCAATACACATGTTGAGACACAACATAAGACGATGGAGGAATATCGGAATGAAGCAAAATTGAATAATGATCATCCGGGGAAACCATTACATGATTACTAGATTGAAAATAACATGAGTGTTCCACCGGTTATGGTAGGAGGTGTGCAACAACAAAAGGAACGGGTGAATAGTAGCCAACCGGTTAAGAGAATGCGTGATCACTTGTATGGATATGCCTATCAACCATTATATAACTATTCATCCTACAATGCGTACGGTCTTAATTGGGGAAACCACCATTCTCCTCATTCAAGGGAAGAACCAACCATGGTTATTAACAATCACCCTAAAACGTCTTCCTCTTGTGATGACATGTATACACAAATGCTTGATGAAATATGGAATGAGTATGTGGATGAACAATTAAATCAAGTTTCCTCACCATCTTATGAAGACGTTGAGCCTGAAATTGGGGGCATCGAATCAATCTCCTCTAATGAGGAGAATGGGGCTACCCAAGTCCCACCTTCTTCGGATTTCATGAATAGACTTTTAAAGGAGATTGATCTCGATGATCCCAATATCATCATCAATTATGGTGAGTCCACTATCTCTTTTGGACGCTTTGAACTTAATAATGATGAGATTTCAATGACGGTTGATGAACCCAAGGAATCCCTAAAATTTGAAAGCAGTAGTGGGGTTGCCTACAATGAGGGTTTGGTGAATGCTTATGAACCTATGGTTTCTTTTTCTCAAGTGCATAATGATTATGAGTCTCTAGAGGATATGCATGCTAGAGAGATGGACGAAGTCGATCTTTTTGAGTCCTTCTGTAAGACCCGTACCCTGAATTGCCCTCCGTACGTTTAGTTTTCGGTACCGGTACGTTCCGAATGGACCAGATTAGAGAGCCTTGATCGCGACCCTATTTTAGTACCGCATCAACCCAAGACCTATACCCCGGTGACCGCGTAGGCGCTGCGATTCCAACGCCGCGCGGCACGCCTCATTGCGATACCCGGTGTGAAAGATGCCTACTTTTGCGCAATCTGAGGTGGGTCGCGCAACGCGGGTGTGGCATGGGCCCCACTTGCACAAATCCCAACAACATGTCAAATCAATCACCATCACCCTCACCCATACCCCTATCATTACCCTAGCCTACACACACCATACCTATCCCATTCCTCTCTCACCAAAGTCAACTCCAACCCATTCCTCCCATGTCCTCTCCCATCATCATCATCATCATCATCACCTAATGTACCCCCCTCTCTCCCATACAAGAGCCATACGTAGGGGGGGTGGCCTTCTCATTTTCCATATTTGCAAGGAGAGAGAAAGAGATTTGAGAGAGAGAGAGAAGAGAAAGAAGAGAGAGAAGTAGAGAGATTTAGAGGGAGATCAAGAGAGAGAAAGAGAGAGTTAGAGAGATTAAAGGAGGAGATCAAGCTTGGAGGACCCCGATCATCATCCAGACCGTCTGATCGGTGATCCAACCGTCCAACCATCATTGTGAGTGCAAACTTCCCCCCTCTTCTCGTTTACCTTTCATTTTATTTCCTTGGGCCCACCTTGTGATGGGCAATGAGATGGATAGGCTGGATCGTCCATGAATGGACCCCACATACCTGTAATAATAATAATAATAATAATAATAAAATAAATAAAAAAAGGAAGAAGGGAACGGCCACTGGACAGTCAGCGTCCAGAGGACGCTGCTGCCCAGCAGCACATAGGCGTAGCCCCTTTGGGCGTTGACCGTGGGTCCCCACTCGTGGGACCCACCTTGATGCATGTAGTTGATCCACGCCGTCCGTCTGTTTCTCCAACCCATTTTATGTCTGGACACCAAGAATAAAGTAGATCCAGATCTCGGGTGGACCACACCATAAAAAACAGTGGAAAACACAATGTCCACTATTGAAACTACCATGTCCCACCGTGATGTTTGTAGACGGAATCACCTGCCCAATATTGGGCTTATTAGGTCCCCAATGAGCTGAGAAACCTGATGAATGGATTGGATCTTCCCTAAGTGGGCCCCACCTGGAATAACTACGAGAAAAGAAAAAGAAAAAGAAAAAAAAAATAAAAGAACGTCCAGACGCTGGTCGTTCACAGTGTCTGGGACTCTGGAACCGTCCAGCGTCAGGACGGCGGGAATGGGGTCCCCACTCGTGGGACCCACGTTGATGTTTTTGTTGTATCCACACCGTCTATTGGTTTTCCCAGATCATTTTAGGGCCGAAGCCCAAGGATGAACCCGATCCAAATTTTAAACGGACCGCACCACTTGAAACAGTGGAGATAATGATGTGGACTGCTGAACTTCTTTGGCCCACCTTGATGTTTGTAGGCCCCGTAGCCTGCCCAATATTGGGCTCATTAGGTCCCCAAGGAGCTGAATAATCTGATGAATGGAGTGGATCTTACACATGTGGGCCCCACTTGAAAGTATTATAAAAAAAAAAGAAAAAAAAGGGGAAGAAACGAATTCTGGACGCTGGACGTCCCAGCGTCAGAGATGCTGGAAACGTCCAGCGTGCGGCCTGAGTGGAGTCCCCACTCGTGGGACCCACCTTGATGTTTGTGTGTAATCCACACCGTCCATCTGTTTTCCCAGATCTTTTAAGGGCCAGGGTCCAAACATGAGTCAGATCCCAATCTTAAACGGACCGCACCATAGAAAACAGTGGGGTGAACGATGTTCACTGTCGAAACTTCCTCGGACCACTTTGATGCTTGTGGACCAATTCAACCACCCAATATGGGGCTCTACGGGTCCCCCATGAGCTGGGGAATATGACGAGCGGAGTGGATTGCCCTTATGTGGGCCCCACTCGATCTAAACCATTGAAAAACAAAAAAAAAAAGAAAAAGGAAAAGGAAAAGGAGATAAGAAGGGAAGCCGCTGGGAGTACCAACGTCCACGGACGCTGGGCTGCTCGGCCGCCCAATTAATGTCCCACCACGTGGGACCCACCATGATGTATTTATTCTATCTGAGCCGTCCATCTGTTCTCCCATATCCTTTTAGGGCCAAGGCCCAAATGTCAGGAAGATCCAGATCTGGGGTGGGCTTCACTACAGAAAACAGTAGGGACAGTGACCCTACCATTGAAACCTTCCTACGGCCTACCATGATGTTTATTTGAGATCCAACCTGGTAATAAGCTCACACACGTGTGTTGGCTGGGCTGCCCAGCAGGTGGCCCACTAGTGAGACCCACCTAGAATGTATGCGCTTTATCAATTCCGTCTATATGTTTTTCCAGCTCATTTTAGTGGCTGAGCCAAAATTTAAGCATATCCAAACCTCAAGTGGACCATGCCATGGGAAACAGTGGAAATAATGATCTCCACCGTCGAAACCTTCCCAGGCCCTCCAGTGAGTTTATTTGTCATTCAACCTGTTCATAAGATCACATGGATATGAATGAAGGAGAAAACCAAAAATATCAGTTTGATTCAAAACTCTGGGGGCCATTTGGGTGCCACGCTCCAAGCAGCGTGCAGGTGGCCCACCTTGTGGGTCCCACCACGATGCATCTGTTTTATCTATGCTGACCATCTATTTTTTTCATATTATTTTAGGGCCGTGGGCCAGCTCATAATGAGGTAAATACAAACCTCAAGTGGACCACACAGTAGGAAATAGTGGTCATTGACGCCCACCTTTGAAACCTTCCTTGGGGCCATTGTAATGTTTATTTATCCATCTAACTAAAGGTGATGGGGCCCAACTTTAGGTCCCACCTTGATGAATGTTGGGTATACCTTGTCATTCTTCTTGGCAGGGGTGTGGGCCCAGTTTTGAGTGGGTCACACGTAGAAAATAAGGGTGATTGAACGCCTACCATTGAAACTTTACAGGACCCATCTGTTATGTTTATTTGCCATTCTTTCTGTTCATAAGTCACCCAGCCATGGGTGGGGTTCCACACGTGTGGTGTACGGGCCCCACCATGGTGTTTGATTGCCATCTCACTTGATTAGTGGGAAAGCACAAATATCGGGTTGATCCCAAACTGTTGGGGCCCATTAATGTATGTGGCTTCCCCACTCCTTTGTGCCGTTATACCCAACCACGGGTCCACCTTGTTATGCACGTGTTCTATCCACGTCAGCCATTGGCCTCCATGGTGCGATATGTATGTCGGCCATCCATAAGGACCGCCTTAATTTTGTGCTTGATCCAAACCATCTAAATGAATGAACCCTAGCATGTTATGTACAGGATGGCTTTGGGACCACCTTAGTGTGTGTGTTCGAATGACCGCGTTGTCCATCCCGTGGATCCACCTTGATGATTAGTTGTGTAAACCCTTATTGAAAGGTCATCCTTAGAGTTTGCTTGATCCAAGTCACAGGGCTACCTTCTTAAACTCACCCTGTTGAACCGTCTTGTCAATTCACCTTGTTAACTCACCATGTTGACCCGCCTTGTCAACCTGCCTTATTGACTCACCTTGTTCACTCACCATGTTGATTGATCTTGGTAACTCAGCTTGTATACTCATATGACTCACCCCTTCTACCCTTGTACCCAACTATTAAAGACCACCATATCGTGTATATCCCATCCACACCGTCCGTTTACCCTTAGGGCGAGTGTGGGGCTCATCCTCGACGTTCGTATGTCATCTAGGCCATCCATTATATGGAGCCTATCTTGTAGTATGAGGTTAGACCTGTCGTCCCTTTTTGGACCTCATTGTATTGACCATCTATCTCAGATTACCCTACCATGTATGATTCTCTGTCATGACCTGTCTATCTTGCAACCCGTTCTATGACATTCCTTTTACGGACCATTATTGTGTTTATCCCAACTGTACTACAGGATTATGGGTCTCGGCATGATTTTGAGTATTCCACTCTTACCGCTCAAGTAGGTTCTACCTTTGATGTGTCGGTAATGTATTCAATCATTTTCTTTCCATTTGGGTTATTTGAATGTTGAAGGTTAATCCACACCGTTCAGTTGTTGGACCATCTGTGTTGTTGTATACCATCCATTTAGAGTCTTATCTCTTTATGTTTTCTTGTATTATAAGTGAATTATCTTTTTATGCTATTTTTAGTATGTCTGTTGCCACACGTAGTGTTGTTGGAATACTCATATGTGATCTTTATACTATATGCTTCAACGACCACCATGCATGTGTAATGAGTATGCATCCCGAATCACCATTGTTAGTTGGGGACCATTAGGGCATAAACGCATTCATAAAGCATTCGAGATGTAGTCGCGCAAATGTAATTCACGTGCTCTCTATCGCAAACCTCTCCAATAGGTATGGGACTATTCGAGGACAGGAATCTATCATCCTGACTTACACTGTATGGTAGGAATAGCTTAGCATACCTTGTAGCCCTTGGTGCGAGATTCCCTGGCTAGCGACATCCCGCACTATGACTCGATCATTCATATGTGTCCCCTCATCTTAATCATATCTCAAATAGGTTGGACTAGATTGATTTATTGCCATCGTGGTAGATGGACTACTTGTTGGCACTCATACTGTATACTTGACTCATGCATCATGAATGCTTGGCTCATCTGATTGTCTTGTATCAACTGGCCATATCGGTCGTGATTGTCGTGCAGTTCATTACCAGCTGACGGTGACATTGTGTTTGAGACCTTATAGTTTTATGGTGCTCTTTGGAGACTTGCAACGGCATGTCGTCCCGCGTTTGTATGCATGGTTGCATTTCGCACCGTCTGCTTGTGCCGCATATAGCATGGTTACTACGTTGCAACCACAGCTCCATCGTGGTTTGCAGAACACCGGAAATATGTGATCTTTAAACCGGATGCCAAAGATGTCCCTGGGTGAAAGTCCCTGATCCCGTTGGTACCAAGGTGGGTGCTCCATTCAAGGACCGGGTGGTTTAATCATACACCAGTATGCCGAATACCAAACGATGGTGTTTTCCACTGCACGTGGTCAGTTTGGGAGGAGGTCTGACCTAACCTGCCGGAAGAGTGTTGGCAAAGTGGGTTGAGTTTGACCAGCTGTGAGTAGGTCCGCTATTGCACCAGATAGGCTTTAGCATTCTACTGGTGAGTAATGAGGTCTGTGAGACCCCAGTGATGTCCCATTTTAGAGATGGTATTGGTATCAGTGATGTGACTGATGTTCTGTATGGTGTGGGACGGTCCTGACGTGGGCGGGTGTGATGTGGGCGGGGCTGTAAGCCTGGGCGGGCTACCACACTGGGCGAGCTACCAGTTCCAAGTCCTGCATTGCTTAGGCGATCGCGTTATGACTGTTCGTATCTGGACCACTGTACTTAGAGGTGGTGATTTGCATACATGCATTGGATCATTATATGCGACATTAGGCCCTGTAGGCCATTGCATAGTATGAGTATATAGCCTTGGTAGGCTGGTTACCTGTATTGCATGCTTGCATAGCCATGGCAGGCTAGTTATCTGTATTGCATGCTTGTATAGCTGTTGTAGGCTGGTTATTCATATCACATGATCGTGTAGCCTAATTAGGCTAAGTTTTGGTTTAGATTTCTCATCATGCTTTACTGCTTACTCTGATATTTGTCATGTTTGTCATACGCATTGCGCACGCACACACGCACTCACAAAGCTTCATTCGAAGCTTATGCGCGTTTGTTACGCTGCAGGTTATACTAGAGTGTATCAGCAACGTCGAGTTGGAGTTGGGAGTGTAGTAGCAGGAGGTGCCGGATTGTGCACAGTTTTTATATTTATGCATTGTGTATTTACTTTTCAGTACTGTATATAAACGAAATGATTTAGTGGAAATATTGTGTTTGTCCTTGATGGTACTCATATGGTGATGCTCATGTTTAAAAAAAAAAATTTCAGACCCTAAAATCCTCCTTGTGGTATCCCAGGATCGGAACCTGACGTGTAGGGTTAGGATCCGAGATCGGGGTACTACGGAGGCTGCCACCTCTGAATTCGGGTTACAGTGAATGGACGTCGAGAACCGAATTTGGGGCGTGACACCTTCCACCAAAAACACATGCCAAATTCTATTGTGGTAGACCTTCCTTTGATTGAACATTCTTTTCCTTTGGATGCTGAGGTGGAACAATCTGAAATTTTAAAAGATCAACCAATGTTAGATGATGTGCTTACCACTACATCTGAAATTTTTTCCTTGGAAGACCTTATCTCTATAGAGGAGGAATTTCTTGCCATTGAGACAAAATTTCTTCAATCATTAAGGGAGGACGAGAACCCTTCATCCGACTATCTCAATTTCCTAGAGGAGTGCTTAGCCCACTCTTATGATCTTGATGATGAGATGATTAAGGAGCTGGACATTTTGTTAGACACGGTGTTGGTGCCTGAAGAACACCATTCCACTGATTTACATTCTTTACCATTGTTTGTGGAAGCACCATATAATTTTGAAATTGTGGAGGAGACAACTTTAACTGAAGAATACACGATGAATGTCTCTCCACCATCATGGGTCCTTCAGCCCATTGAAAATTCTGATTGGGAGGACCCATTTTTAATCAATCATAACCCAAATCAGAATTTGAGGAGATATCTTTTTGCTGCTCTTATCTCCTCCTATCATGCGTGTGGTGCACATAAATATTGGACTTCAATGAAGACAAGCACCCATGTCTACTGTCGAGCAGGACTTTGGATGGTCCTCATGAGAAATTTATTGAAATTCATGAAGATCCTACTCAAATTTGATCATGTAGTCGATCGGACTAATCAAAGGTAGGTAGGTAGGTTAGGATTTATTTTTCTTAAATTAGGATTGAATAAGTCTCATCAAGACAATGGAAGATGCTAGAATTGATCAACTTGCTACCCCAGGTACTCTCGTTCTCACTCTCCTTTGTTTTATTTCATTGCTCTCATGTCATGCTTATTGCATATCTTATTACATTGAGGACAATGTAAGATTTTGGTTGGGGGTGAGATTCCTCAGATGAATCTACTAGCTTTTGTGACATTTCGAGCAATTATGTAGAAAAATTTTTATTTTTCTAAAATTCAAAACTCTTTTGGAAAACTTTGTTTCTATGCATTTGGGATGATACGAGTATAAGAAGAGGAGATACGAAGTGAGTGATGTTGTAAGCTTTGAACTTCTCTTAATATAATGGTTTTATATGTGAATTCCCCTATTTATGTGATTGATAGAAAATTTGAACACTTTTACACCTAGTTCACATTACACGATTTTCATGGGTTGAAAGGATTATGTGATTTGTGGATTAGCTAGACTTTGATTTAAGGTGTTGAGAAACTAAGCCGGGGTAATTTGTCCATCCTTGTCCAGGGGAAAATAACGAAAGATATGGATTTCTAAAAATCCTATCTAATTTAAAAGAAAAAGGAAAATGAAGGATGAAATTGGGAATGATGGAAAAATGGTGGAAAATTTCGAAAAGGGTTACCTATTACCAACCGGGGGATGGTCTACCTATAACCAATGCCAGAAATGGGACGTAGTGTGAAAGCCGTCGGAAGGACGATAAGGCAAATTCCTATCATAGGCTTGCTGTTGCTCTATACACCCTGAGATCTATAATTTAGTTGATCTATGAAGAAGATAATCCCAGAAACTCATGAGATGAACTTTCACTATGCACACTAGGTTGAATTTGTTCGAGTTCTTCTATTTATCAATCAATCGGTGGGAATTTCATATGGACACTTATTATGTTTTAAGAGTTTAAGGTTTTAATGTCTATCACCTAATTTTTCCAAATTTTATACTTGTATGTCTTGGAATGGATAGAAACATGGTTTCTGAAGGAGAGTTGGTTTTTGGAGGTTTGAACTTGTTTCACGCATGTTTTGCTCGGGACTAGCAAAAAGCTGGTTGGGGGGGTGTGTTGAGCCTCCAATTTATACATTGCATAGTCCATTACATCACATTATATGCATGGTTTGCATGTTTAAAAGGCCCATCTAATGCATGTTTTGTGATTGTAGGAATGAGAGCAGACTTCGCCCAAATAATGACCAAAAGGGGGCCATTTAGAGCCATTGGATGAAGGTTGAAGGAGGACCAAAGAAAGAAGAAAGAAGGAAGAAGAAAAGAGAAGAAAGAAAGGAAGAAAATGAAGAGGAAAAGAGTCCAACCGGTCGCGACCGGTCAGCCAAAGCAGTCCGACCGGTCAAGACCGGTCGGCCACACCACTACAGGACGCTGGACAGAAGACCAGGAAGGTCCGACCGGTCAAAACCGGTCGGCCAACCCAGTCCGACCGGTCAGGACCGGTCGGCGCTCCCATTTGCACTCCCTGGACTCTCCATAGACATGTCCGACCAGTCGTGACCGGTCGGCCAGGCCAGTCCGACTGGTCAAGACCGGTCGGCCACATGTAAACAGCGAGTTCACTTTCTAAATTCAAAATTCTGGGTTTCCTAAGTGCCGTAGGACTCCGTATTTCCGCGATTCTTCCAAGTCGGTGACGCCTCCAAGCTATAAAAAGACACCTACAGCCTCTTCCTAAAGTAGCTAGCAATGTGGGGAGCAAAGAGATCAAGACCTAGGAGGCTTCCTAGCCTCCTACAACTAGTTTTCTTCTTCTTCTAGTTCTAGTTTCTGGTTTTTAATGTTTTCTTTTAGCTAACCTCTTAGTTAGAGCTAAGAGGTGAAGTTTGTAGTTTGTTTCAATGGTTTAATTCATTTATCCAAGTACCCTTTACTTTAATTATGGATTTTCAAGTTCTAGTTTGAATAAAGTTTAGTTTTTTAGAAGTTTTGTGAGAGTTTGTGTGCTTCGGACGTGAGTTCCTTGCAATTCTCTGAGATTACCATGATTGGGTTGTTTGAATTCGAATTGTAGTAACCCTTGAGCATGCCATAGTCCATAGGCATGGCTGTTACTCCGAAGGCTACAAGTTCAAGTTCTATGTGCTTCATTAGAACTAGAAATCTGATTTCCAGATTTAAGTGGGACTGTTTGTGCTTGAATGTTATATCTTCCAATTACATGAGAGATAGGACTTTGATTCTAATTGTATTGTACTTGGATGAATGGATTGGCATTGGACTACTACAAGTGAATCCTTGATGCTCTAGTTCTTCTTATTTTTAGATTTTCCTATTTCATGTGAAAAACTACTTTCTTAAACTTCTTAGATTCTAGTTATTAGAGTACTTGGAATTGTTTACCTCTTTCCCTGTGGATCGACCTCGGTCTTACCGAGATTTATTACTACATCGCAGCCTTGCACTTGAGGCGAGCAAACACTCTGTATATAGAACATAGAACCACTGCGGCCAAGGCATAAGGACGACCATTAGCTAGACCTCCCGCCACAACAAAATAAGAAACTCTCACACTATCCGTGTTCGCTCGCCTCAAGTACAAGGTTGTGATGTAGTAATAATCTCGTTAAGACTGAGGTCGATCCACAGGGAAAAGGTAAACACTTCAACTATTCTAATAACTTCAATTTAGAAGGTTTAGGAAATCAGGTTTTTAAAACTAAGTAAGCAAATTTGAGAATGAAAGGATAACTAGAGCATCAAGGATCCACTTATAGCTTTCCTTGATGTATAATTCATATAGGTCTCTCAATTACTCAACTAGAATCGAAATCAAATCATATCTAGACGAATTATAGAGCGGTTAATTCAGCAAAACAGTCTAATACATGTGTTGTTCATCAACATGATTCACTCAATTCAAGTTAGGACTTGAGCACACTCAATTACATAGGTCCATCCTAGCTCCAATAGATTAAGATCACAACTATGATAATCATCAAACCTTGTTACAAAGCTTAACTATATCATAGTTTGAACTTGATTCAAATCACAGAAATAAACAACACATATTTTAGACTTCTCATAAAAAGTAGAACTTTGGTTTGAAGTTCCCACATGAATATCCAAGTCTAGAGCGTCTTGAATCCGATTCCTCGGAGCGTACAGGTCTATATCTATGCAAAATGACTAAGAACTAAAGTGATTCTTCCAAACATCCATGAGTCATCATAAGATTAAGAAAAACTACTTAGAACTTTATTCAAACTTAACAAACCATTGCTCAATCAATAAAAATCCAACTTGAAAAAAAAATGAATTAAAACACCTTAGATCTACTACAAGCTTTAACTCTTAACCCTAGCTAAGAGGTTAACTAATGAAAAGCATAAAAACAAACTAGAAGTAGAAGAAGAAGAAAAGTAGTTGTAGGAGGCTAGGAAGCCTCCTATGTCTCGAATCCTTTGCTCCTCACGTTGCTAGATGCCCTAGGAATGAAGTGGATGTCTCCTTTTATAGCTTTCACACTCAACAAATGAAGAATCTTCGAGAATTTGTGTATAAGTTAAGCACTGCGCAGAGAAAATCGGAAGCCAGACTTAGAAATTTCTATTTTTGGGTTGGGCGATCAATCGACTTTTCAGGCCAACTGTAAAAACTGCAATCTGGACATCTAGGCGGTCGGGCGATCAATTGCAAGTGGTTGGGCAATTGATCGCTTGGTCAAAAAAGTGTCTAGAGAGTTCCATCAGCAATTCTTCAAAAATCTGCATTCTGTCGATTGATTTACAGGTTGGGCGATCAATCGCTCAGGCTGGGAGATCAATCGCAATTCTGCACTTTAGTCCAACAAAAATCTGCCAATTTTGCTGTGAGCGATCAATCACTCAGGGTGATTTTTCTTCCTTTCTTTACTTCTTCTTATTTCTTTTCTTCACTCCTTTTCTTTGATCTTCAATGCACATTAAGAGTGTCTTTTAATCATCATTTTGGTGATGTTTTTCTCTCATCCTACAATCAAAGAACCATTGTATTAGATAGGTCCGTAAGCATAGAAATCATGCAATGTTAGTGATGAAATGAGGTTAGAATATGCACATTTCATAGCTCAACACACCCCCCAAACAGCATTTTGCTAGCCCCGAGCAAAACATGTGTGAAACAAATCCATTCTTTAAATACTCAACTCTCCCTCAGAAACTATGCTTCTAAAAGCTCCAAGATATACATGCGCAAAATTCAGAGAAACTTAGTGATAGAAATTGAAATATTAAACTCCCTAAATATTATAAGTTTTTCACATAGAATCCCCACTAATTGATTGATAAATAGAAGAGTTCGAACAAATGCGGTCTAATGTGCAAAGTAAATGCTCATTTCATGAATTTCCAAGATTACCTTCTTTATGAATCAACTAAACTAAAGATCTAAGAGTGTACAGATCAATAACAAGCCTCTGACAAGAATTTGTCTTACCATTCTTTCGACGACTTTCACACTACTTCCCATTTTCAGCTTGGGTTACGCGTAGACCTTCCCCTGGTTGGTAATAGGTAGCCATTTTTGAAAATTTTCAACACCTTTTCTATAATAACCATTCTTTTTTTTTTAAGATCAATAGTCGAAGAATCCAAAAGGCTCACTTCGAACTAAAGCAATAATCACGTAATGGTAACGACATGGGATAAAAATCCTTGCCGCATATTACATTTGAATGTGATGGACAAAGTTCCCCGGCTTGGTTCCTCAACACCTTAAATCTTAGTCTAACCGATCTACAAATCTACATAATCCCTTCAATCATGAAAATCGTGTAATGTGAACTAGACTCAAAGTGTTCAAATTTTCTATCAATCAATAAATAGGGGAATTCATACAAAAAACTATTATATTATAATTCCTTCAAGAGTTTCAAAATCATATCATTTCATCTCTCTTCTTTTCATACTTATAACATCGCAAGTGCATAAAAATAAAGTTTTCTAAGAGAGTTTTGAATCTTCAGATAAATTGAAAAATTTCCACATAGTTGCTCGAAATGTCACAAAAACTAGTAGATTCATCTAAGAGAAATATCACCCCCAACCAAAA
The DNA here is from genome assembly GCA_003013855.2 of Liriodendron chinense. Classification (NCBI taxonomy): domain Eukaryota; kingdom Viridiplantae; phylum Streptophyta; class Magnoliopsida; order Magnoliales; family Magnoliaceae; genus Liriodendron; species Liriodendron chinense. The sequence goes on along the minus strand of ML058397.1, from coordinate 4,120,859 downwards.
TCTTACATTGTCCTCAATGTTAAAAGATATGCAATAAGCAATGACATGAGAGCAATCACAAAAATAAAGGAGAGTGAGAACGAGAATACCTGAGGCAGCAAGTTAATCAAGTCTAGCTTCTTCCTTGTCTCCATGAGACTCATTCAAACCTAAATGCAGAAAAGAAATCTTAACCTACCTACCTACCATTTCTTAATACGATCGACTATATGATCAAATTTGAGCAGGATCTTCATTAATTTCAACAAATTTCTCATGAGGACCATCCAAATTCCTGCTCGATAGTACACATAGGTGCTTTTCTTCATTAAAGTCCAATTATAGTGTGCCCCACATGCATGTAAGGAGGAAATAAGAGCAGCAAAAAGATCTCTCCTCAAATTCTGATTTAGGTCGTGATTGATTAAAAACGGGTCCTCCAACAACCCATGATAGTGGAGAGACGTTCATCAAGTATTCTTCAGTTTGGGTTGTCTCCTCCACAAATTCAGAATTGCACGATGCTTCCACAAACAATGGTAAAGAGAGTAAATCAGTGGAATGGTGTTCTTCAGGCACCGACACCGTGTCTAATAAAATGTCCAACTCCTTAATCATCTCATCATCAAGATCATAAGAGTAGGTCATGCATTACTCTAGGAAATCGAGAGAGTCGGATGAAGGGTCCTTGTTCTCCCTAAGTGATTGAATAGATTTTGTTTCAATGATAAGGGATTCCTCTTCTTTAAAGAGAAGGTTTTCCATATAAAGTTCGTCGGGGTTGGTGGAAGGCAAAATATCACTCATAAGTTGATCGTTTGAAATTTCAGATTGTGCCACCTTGTCATCCAAAGAAACAGAATTTTCAACCCAAGGGAGTTCTTCCACAATAGAATTTGGCATGTGTTGTTGGAGGAAGGACTCAAAAAGATTGACTTCGGCCATCTCTCTAGCAAGAATATTTTCCGGCGACTCATAAACATTAGGCCCTTTGGAATAAGAAATCATGTGCTCACAATCATTCATTGAACTCTCATTGTAGTTAATCATACTATCACTTTCAGATTTTGTAGATTCCTCTGGTTCGTCAACCATCCTTGAAATCTCATCACTATTCAAATTGGAATAGCTAAAAGAGATAGTTGATTCACCATAATCGATGGTAATATTGGGATCATTGAGATCTACATCCTCTAAAAGTTTAGTCATTAAATCGGAAGAGGGTTGGGCTTGGATAGCCTTATCCTCCTCATTGTTGGGGAATGATTCGGTGTTTCCAATGTTGGGTTCAAGATTTTGAGAGGTTGGCGAGAGGTTTTGTATGCATTGCTCAGTTATTTTCATAAACTCTCGCAGCGTATCCTCAAGAGTTTATGTCTATTGAAGCTCATGAGAAAGAAACTCTTGAGGACAATTGTTAGCATCCATGGTTGGCTTGTCTCTCAAGTTGAAATTTGGATGCTCCCACCAATTAGGATTATGCATGTCATATGTTGGGCTATTAGATGATTGTTGATATGTGTAGCCATACAAGTGATCATACATTGTCCTAACCGGTGGGATATTATCCATCTCTTTCCGATACTCTCCCATTGTCTTACCCGGTGAAAAGTTATGCACATTGTTCTTATTCTGATAATCTCGCAATGTCTTACTTGGGGGAGTATTAGAAGTAGATTGAGGCTTAGGAAAATAATCATGCTTATAATGGTTCCAATCATAATAAGTGTGGATTGTTCGCTCGCCTCAAGTGTAAGGCTGCGATGTAGTAATAAATCTCGGTAAGACCGAGGTCGATCCACAGGGAATTGGAAAACAGATTCCAAACTATTCCAGCAACTCAATTTTGCAAGAAATAGGAGATTCAATTGAAGCAATTATACTAAAACAGCAACTCAATGAAAATCAGTAGTTTAAAGTACTAAAGGCATTCAAGGATCCACTTGTAGCAATCTCATGTCAATCCAATCAATCCAAGTAAGATACACAACTAGATTTGAAGTCCTATCTCTCATCTAGTTGGAAAATAAAGCATTAAACACATTCAATCCCATTTAAGTTGAACTTCCAAGTTCTAGTCCCATTTAATCAATGTAGAATTCAAAATCATAGCCTTCGGAGTAACAGGCATGCCTATGGACTATGGCCTGCTCAAGGATTACTATAATTCGAATCTAAACAAACACCATATGATAATCTCAGAGAATTGCAAGGAATCCATGTCCGGAGCACATGAACTCTCATAAAACATCTCAAACTATCAACTTGAAGAACTAGAATAAATAAAAATCCAAACTTGAATTGAAATTACTTGAATTAACTGAATCAAACATTAAATTAGCTACAAGCTTCACCTCTCAGCCTTAGCTGAGAGATTCTAGCCAAGCATTGTCATGCTACAACTAAAACTCATGAAAGAAAACATAAAAACTAGAAAAACCGAAGTTTGGAGGGTTGCAGACGCTCTACAACGACTTCCTCTCTCTAGCACCACGTCCCTTAGCTTCTATGATGCCCTAGGAAGAGCCCCTAGGTGTCCTTTTATAGTGAGGACGCTCGGTTGCATCAGAAACATCCAGAATCCGCGTAAGGTTACACAGTGCGCAGCAATTTTCGGAACCAGAAATAGAAACTGCCTGATTTCACGCATGGCCGACCGGTCGGACGACTGGTCGGACTGGGATGGCCGACCGATCACGACTGGTCAGACCTTTCCTGTGACAGTCCAGCGAGTTTTGAGAAAATCCGAAATTAAACTTTTAATGCAAACACCGGTCTAAGAAGTGGACGACCGGTCGCACGACCGGTAGTGAATGGTCAACTGGCCTTCTTCAGAAAAAGCTTCTATGCGAATGTCGGACCGGTTGTACGACCGGTCTTGGCGATAGACAACCGGTCGTACGACCGGTCTTGGCTGATATTTCTGCTTTCTCCTTTGGTTCATTTCTTCCTTTCTTCTCCTCTCTTTCTACTTTCTTTGGTCCTTCTTCAATCTTCATCCAATGGCTTTAAATAGCTCCTTTTTAGTCTCCAAATGGGTGAAGTCCACTCTCAATCCTACAGTCACAAAACATGCATTAGATGGGCCTTTTAAGCATGAAAACCATGCATATACTGTGATGTAATGGGCAATGCAATGTATAAATTGGAGGTTCAAGATGGATCCCATGGTATAACATCTTATCTTCCAAAAGGTATGCATAAGCATCACCCATCCATTCAGCCATAATGAGATTTAAGAAGTTGAAACTAAAAAAAAAAAATCTAGAAACAAAAATAAAAGAAGGAAAAAAGAAAAGAAAAAAAAGAGCAAAGAAGATCCTAAGAAAGAGAAAGGAAAGAAAAAGAAAAAGAATTCTTCCTACTTTCCTTAACTTCTCTCAAAGATAGAAGCACAAGGTGTCTTGCCATGGCAAAGCCAGAAGCGAAGATAGAGACCGATTTCTCCTGGTCAATAGAGGTTGAAAAGAACACTCCACCCACTCTTTGAATCTTTGAGAAAATATCAGAAAAGAAGAAAAATGAGTAGGTTGAGAAGAGAAATCTCCGAGCTCAGGGTGATCCAAGGCAGCTATGCCGACCAAAAGAAATCAAAGCAGCACAGGCCAACCAATCAGAGATCCAAGGCGGTTAAACCGACCAAAAGAAATCTCCACCCACTCTACTAGAGATGAAAGAAGAAGAAGAAGAAGAGAGGACGAGATAAGGTTAAAAGAATTTTACCAAACTTCTCCCTAGGTTAGCTCCTATGCTTAAATTAGAAACTTAGGAAGATGCACTATGTTTGCAAAAATTCCTACAAAACAGCAAAACAATGTTGTTTCTAAAATAAAAAAACTAATTTCTAAGAAAAACAGTAAATCTTACCTAACTAAGACTACTTTATAGCTACTAGAACAACTTGAACCGTTTAACCTCTTCCCAACAATGGCGCCAAAAACATGTTCTCTTGCCTCAAGTGCAAGGCTGCGATGTAGTAATAATCTCGGTAAGACCGAGGGCGATCCACAGGGAAAAGGTAAACACTTCAATTATTCTAATAACTTTAATTTAGAAGGTTTAGGAAATTAGGTTTTTAGAACTAAGTAAGCAAATATGAGAATGAAAGGATAATTAGAGCATCAAGGATCCACTTATAGCTTTCCTTGATGTATAATTCATATAGGTCTTTCAATTACTCAACTAGAATCGAAATCAAATCCTATCTAGACAAATTATAGAGCAGTTAATTCAGCAAAATAGTCTAATACATGTGTTGTTCATCAACATGATTCACTCAATTCAAGTTAGGACTTGAGCACACTCAATTGCATAGGTCAATCCTAGTTCCATTAGATTAAGATCACAACTATGATAATCATCAAACCTTGTCACAAAGCTTAACTACATCATAGTTTGAACTTGATTCAAATTACAGAAATAAACAACACATTTCAGACTTCTCATAAAAAGTAGAACTTAGGTTTGAAGTTCCCACATGAATATCCAAGTCTAGAGCATCTTGAATCCGATTCCTCGAAGTGTACAGGTTTAGATCTATACAAAACAACTAAAAACTAAAGTAATTCTTCCAAACATCCATGAGTCATCATAAGATTAAGAAAAAACTACTTAGAACTTTATTTAAACTCAACAAACCATTGTTCAATCAATAAAAATCCAACTTGAAGCCAATAAAAATGAATTAAAACACCTTAGATCTACTACAAGCTTCACCTCTTAGCCCTGATGTTACATCGGTAGTCTAACACGACACCTTCGTATGTGCGGAAGCTTAAAGAGCAACTAGAATTATGGCTAAGTCCTATAAAAGGGGGGATTAGGACCTTTTGAAATTCTTTTCGCCTACTCACACAATTTAACAAATTAAACTAAGTAAGCAAGAACACTTCAGCTTCCAAGCCTAAGTGGGTCCAATCACAAGACTAGCATATGGTTTAAGCAGTAAACAACCTAGTCTAAGCATGCATAGATAATCAAATGATTTAACTAATCAAGCTCCTAATCTATGCAACTTGTTAGTACACTTTATTTTGTCAATTGCCGTGTTGGTTGGTCGCGTCTTGTCGTGTGAGCCCCGGTCGAAGATTTGAAGCTCAAGACTTGAAGATTATGATTCTTCCATTGCTCAAGCTCAAGCTGAAATAAGATCTCAGGTAAGTTGCATATAGATCGACCTTAGGAAACCCAAAACATCAATGAATGACGTAATGACCGACTTAACTTATCCCATTCCTTCTCGACCCTAGCACAAGTTGATCAAACTTGTTTGTCCATGGCAGGTGCGAATCGAAATTGAAAATATGTCCAAACATTGGACTCCATGCACCAAATCACTTCATACTTCATCATTGAAGTGTTCCGCCGCTGTGTTGAAAGATCTCAAGGCAGTCGACCAGTCATGACCGGTCGGACTGACCCTTCTCCTAAGACCAGCAGCTTGTCATTGGAATGTGCCTTGTTGAACAGGCAGCCGATCGGTCTTGACCGGTCGGCCATCAGAGCAATTAGGACAGAAAGCTTGCTGTGATAAATATCATCTAAATAGCAGACCGGTCTTGACTGGTCGGCCAGGCACATCATCGTTTACAGCAAACCTTGCTGTGTTAATATTATCTGGACAGCCGACCGGTCTTGACCGGTCGGCCAGTAGTCAAGACTTGTCCAGCAGCAGTGCTGCATGTGGGCTGCCAAGACAGCCGACCGGTCGTGACCGGTCGGCCAGGCACATAAAAAGGAGACAACGACCTTATTGTGTTCAAAAGAACTGGACAGCCGACCGGTCTTGACCGGTCGGCCTGTAGTGTAAAAAGTGTATCCAGCAGCTCTGCTGCATTGTTCCAGATAGGCAGCCAACGGGTCTTGACCGGTCAGTCTGCTTGTATCAGTGAGTCCAGCAAGGTCAGCCGACTGGTCTTGACCGGTCGAATAGACCCAGATGAGGTCCAGCAATTTGAAATACGATCAGTTTGTCCGACCGGTTGAGGCCTCTCTCTGACAGGTCGGATGTGACCATTTTTTATCCATTAGGGCCATCATTTGGGGCTCTATATAGTTATATCTTGTGGTCTTTCTGGTTATGCATTCAACATCCATCAAGAGCTAAGTGAGAGAGTTTTTATTCACATCTTCTTACCCTCTTTGCTCTTAACTCCCTTGAGTTCATCATTCAAACCTAGCCATTAATGGCTTGTCATTAAGTATTCAAAGCTCGGTTTGAAGTATGAACTCAAAATATACATTCATGGCTGACCTACCTTCGAAATGTCTTTATGAGGTCGTTTATAGCCATTGAATGCTGAAGTTTGGTAGTTCCCCCATAGCCATTGCATTGAATAGGCAAGAGGAACTTGACCATCTCTCTCCCAACTACCCGGCATAATCATACACACATCATTTGCATCGGTAGCTGATCTTGGGAGCACAAAGAGAAGCTGAAGCTACTCATCAAAGGCATTGAATCAGGGCTCAATCGTCTAGGTATGTATAGTATTTGAGAGTCCACTTATTGAATCACTATTCCCTAGATTGGGAAACTCCAGCGGGAGTGTATGTGACCGTCCTTGGATTAGGATTGGTGAGAGTTTGAGATCCAAACTCGTCAAGTCCCTGGATTGGGCCATCGGTGGATGGTAAATGCGGTCCTAGATCAAAGGATGTTAAGGTTGATGGTTAACTTGATTTAAAACCACGACTATAGTAAAATCCGGTGGTCTCATAGGTTGAGATTGTGAATCGGGAGTAGAGTAGGGAAACTGAACCACTATAAATCGTTGTGCATTGTGAGATTGAATGATTGCTATGTGTTGAATGGTTTAGTCAATCATGAATGCTAACTGTTTGATGAAATGCCTATGATACTCTTTACTTACAAATTAATCTTATAATTGCCTTGAATGTTATTGTGATTATCTTGGTTGATAAGATTGACTTGATTTAGTTTTAAATTGTAATTGAAAATTAAAAAAGTCCTATTCACCCCCTCTAGGACATTAGGCATATCTCCGAGTATCTCTACAAGCGGTAAAACCGCAATTTCAATTGGTATCAGAGCGGGTTCCTCCGCTCAGGTTTAAAAACCCGGAGTAAGATCCTAAGAGAACTTAAAAATATGTCTAGAGAGGACTCTACATCCGTTACTAAACCTCCCTTCTTTGATGGGTCAAACTATCCATATTGGAAAGCCCGAATGCGAATCCTTTTAGAATCTATTGATTCAAACGTTAGGGACATGGTTGATATTGGATATAAACCCCTAATGGACATTATATGTAAGGAAGGTGAACCGGATGTCCTCAGGCCAAGAGAGAAGGCGTTGTGGACCGATTATGATAAAGGTCAACGTGTTCATAATGCCAAAGGCCTGAATGCCATTTTTTTTTCAGTGTCTAAAGATGAATTTGGTCGGATTCAAAATTGCACAACCAGTAAGCAGGCATGGGATATTCTTGAAGTTACTCATGAAGGAACAAGCGTTGTCAAACGCTTAAAACTTCAGCGCCTCACTACACAATTTGAAAACATAACTATGAAGGAGCATGAAACATTTACAGACTTCTATACCAAACTGAACAAGATCACAAATGAAATGTGGGGCTTGGGGGAACCTGTTCCGGAGAATAGACTGTGTAGAAAAATTCTGAGATCCCTACCGGAACAGTTCTCTACCAAAGTTATTACTTTAAAAGAATGTCGGGACCTAGATACCATGAAAGTTGAAGAATTACTAGGGTCCTTTCAAACCCATGAGTTACATTTCAAAACTCCTTCCAAATCCAAAAGTACAGCCCTGAAATCTTCTCACAAGAAACAAGATTCTGAATATGGAAGTGAGGAAGATCCAGACATAGAAGAAATGGCACTTATGGCCAAGAAATTTAAAAAATTCTTCAAAACTAGGGGAAATGCATCTAGAAGGAAACCCTACCAGAAGGGTAAAACTTTTGACTCTAAGAACAACAAAGGAAAATTTTTTAAGTCAAAAGATCCTCAATGTCACAAGTGTAGAGGATTTGGTCATATTGTATCCGAGTGCACTGATAAAAAGACCAAGAAAAAGGCAATGGCGGCTACATGGGATGATACTGAAGAATCTGAATCAGAATCAAACATATACCAAAGTGATGAAGAACAAGGTTCAATCAAAATTTTAATGGCTTTCATCACTGATATTGTGCCTCAAATTGAGCCCATTGCAAAGATCACCGGAGACATTAATGATCATGAATCCTCTAACACTGAAAATGATTCCTTGAGTGATGATGAGGATGAGGATGAAGGCCTTCAGGAGGTATATAACCAACTATACATTGAAAATATGAATACCATTAAAACGTTGGGCCAAATGAAGGCTGAAAATGATAAATTGACAAAAAGTCTTGACGGATTAAAAATTGAGAATCAAAAGATGGGTCAAGATCTAGAAGAACTGAAGAGGAAGAATGATGAGCTTGAACAAGAAAAGAAAAAGTTCATTAGTGGTGAATCTTTAGACAAGCATGCTAGACTTGAGAAAGAACTCAAAGAGGTGAACACTGAAATTGATCGTCTTAAGTGTCAAGTCGTTGACTCTAGAAGACGTTTCGCCCAAGGAGAAGAAAACCTTGAAAAACTCCTAGGTGTTGTAAGATCACCAATGGGCAGAAGAGGTTTGGGCTATGACAGTCACACTTCAAAAACTACCTCAGTCCATCCAATGATAAGAAAAGATCATGGTGCATCAGGGAGTAAAACCAAAGCATCTCCTGTTTGCCATGCTTGTGGTGACATTGGCCACCTAAAGTTTGAATGCATGGTGTTCAAAAATCCAGTCAGAAACTTGAAAGGTAAATTTGTACCAACCGGGAAAAATGTGCAAGCTAATTGGAATCCTCCTATGCATACTTCACCAAAAAGAAGAAACATTTGAAAGAATTATCCTACACTTCCTAGGAAAGACAAGAGAATGGATGAACTGTTGGAGCAAGTTAAAATGCTGAATTTGAAAACTGCTCTTCTCTTGCGTGAAAAAGGAAAATCTGATTCTCCCAAGAAAACTAGAGAATCTCACCATAAGAATACCCCTCATAAAAGGACAACAACTAAATGGGTAGTTAAGAACAAGTGTTTGGTCATTCATACTGCCCTAAAAGCTGGGAATACCCTAGATGGTACTTGGATAGTGGTTGCTCTAGACACATGACAGGTGATAGATCTCAATTTTGTGTATATGACGAATTTGATGGTGGGTCTGTCACATTTGGTGATGGGAGCATGGCTAAAATCATTGGTAAAGGAACCATCACGGGGCCAGGTTTGCCTGAAATCGAAAATGTGCTTTATGTTGATGGTCTTAAACATAACCTTCTGAGTATCTCACAAATTTATGATGAAGAGCACTCAGTAAGCTTCTCCAAAGATATGTGCAAGATCCTGAACTCCACAGAAAAATTAGTCATGAAAGGTCTACGCACAGGAGACAACTGCTATGTCATTGAAAATCACAACAATCCAAGCTCCTCTACCATGTGTCACGTGGCCATTCAGGATGAAATAGAACTATGGCACCATCGACTCGGTCATGTTCATTATAGAAATCTATTTAAACTGAGTCAGAAAAATTTTGTGAGAGGTCTACCAAAGATGGGTAAAAGACCTAATGCTGTGTGCATCGCTTGCCAAAAAGGTAAACAAATCAAGGTTGCACATAAGAGAACCTCTATCCTGGTCACATCAAAACCATTTGAACTGCTACACATGGACCTAATTGGTCCTACCAGGGTACTTAGCCAAGGTGGAAAATGATACTTCTTTGTAGTCGTTGATGATTACTCTAGATTCATATGGGTCGCCTTCCTAAGAGAAAAATCTGACAAATTTGAAGAATTCCAAAAACTAGTGAAGCGACTTCACAATGAGAAAGGATACATGGTAGCAAGAATCAGGAGTGATCACGACGGTGAATTTGAAGATCATCGTTTGAAGGAATTGTGTGATGAATTGGGTATTCGTCATGAGTTCTCAGCACCCAAAACCCCTCAACAAAATGGGGTTGCTGAAAGAAAAAATTGAGTATTGTTGGATATGGCCACAACCATGCTTAATAATAAGAATCTTGCGCAAAATATGTGGGCCGAAGCAGTAAACACTGCCTGCTATATTATAAATTGAGTTTATTTGAGGGCAGGTTTAAACAAAACTGCTTATGAACTATGGTTTGGAAGGACACCAAATGTGAAATACTTTAAGGTCTTTGGTAGTACATGTTATATTCTAAGAGACCGAGAAAATTTGGGAAAGTTTGACTCCAAGAGTGATGAGGGTATCTTCTTAGGGTACTCATTAAATAGTAGAGCCTTTCGTGTCTACAACATTCGAACCTCATCAGTTCAAGAGTCAATCAATGTGACTGTAGATGATAACTTGGACAAATCAATGTCTCCAGGTGATGAAGAAGAAGATGAGGGTATATACGAGATAGGCAAATCTGATAAACAACCTTCATCTCCAAATGCCCCCACTACTCCCGGTGATGTGCAAGTTGTCAAGGATCACCCCCTCAATCAAATCATTGGGGATCCTAACGCTGGTGTCAAAACCAAGAGACAGTTAGAGGCAGTCAACAGTCACCCATGTTTCACTTCTAAAATAGAACAAAAAATGCTGATGAAGCTCTAAACGATGAATTCTGGATCCTTATAATGCAAGAAGAGCTTCAACAATTCATTAGAAATGAGGTTTGGTATCTGGTCAACAGGCCTGAAAGGAAAAATGTTATTGGAACCAAATGGATTTTCAAGAATAAATCCGATGAATCTGAGAATGTAATACGTAATAAGGCTCGGTTAGTTGCTCAGGGATATTCACAAATTGAAGGTATTGATTTTGATGAAACATTTGCCCCTGTAGCTAGACTCGAGTCTATTAGAATTCTTATGGCTGTTGCTTGTGCTTTAAAGTTCAAATTATTTCAAATGGATGTAAAAAGTGCTTTCTTGAATGGTATTCTTGATGAGGAAGTGTATGTTGAACAACCAAAAGGATTCATTGATCCTGAATATCCTCACAAAGTATACCGATTGAAAAAGGCTCTTTACGGACTCAAGCAAGTTCCTCGTGCATGGTATGAACGCCTAACTCACTTTCTTATGGACCATGATTTTGCTAGGGGGAGTGTTGACAAAACTCTCTTTCTAAGAGAAGCCGAGAATTCCGTGTTGACTGCCCAGATTTATGTGGATGACATTGTTTTTGGATCCACATGTGAGAAAATGTCCATCTCCTTTGCTACACTAATGACATCAGAATTTGAAATGAGTATGGTAGGAGAACTTAACATGTTTCTAGGGTTACAAGTAAAACAACTTGAATCAGGAATATTCATTACCCAAGCCAAGTATGCTAAAGATCTTGTTAAGAGATTTGGCTTAGACTCAGGTCGATCATACACTACACCTATGAGCACCACTGTTAAACTATCGAAAGACCTTGTAGGGAAAAGTGTAGATCAACATCTTTATAGAAGCATGATTGGTAGTCTTCTTTATCTCACTGCTAGTAGACCAGATATTGCATTTAGTGTAGGTTCATTGTTAAGCTCTTAATTGTGCATATTCTAACCCCAATTCATCACTCGTTGTGCAAGGTTTGTATGGTTTGTAGGCTAATCCAATGCATGTTTTGTGACCACAGGACTGAGAGTGAACTCCACTCAATTGAAGACAAAAAGGGTTCACTTGGGATCATTCTGATGAAGAACATTTGAAGACCAAAGAAGAAAAGAAAGAAAGAAGTAAAGAAGAAAAGAAAGCAGAAGAAAGAAAGGAAGAAAACAAGAAGAAAAGAGAGCTGACCGGTCGTGACCGGTCGGCCAAGGAAGCCAGACCGGTCAGTGACCAGTCAGCCATACATGTTGGGCTGCTACTGAAGACGTCCGACCGGTCTTGACCGGTCGAACACGATTGCTGGAACTTCAATGAACAAGGCCGACCGGTCATGACCGGTCGGCCATGGCTGCTGTAACATAAGTGAAAACGTCCGACCGGTCTTGACCGGTTGGACAGGCTTGCTGGACTAATGTTTTACAAGGCCGACCGGTCATGACCGGTCGGCCATGCTTGCTGGAATGATCATATATTGAGGTCGACCGGTCATGACCGGTCGGCCATGCGTAAGAAGTTAGAAACTTCCAGATATAGTCCGATTTTCTCTGCGCTGCGTAAGTATTACGCAATTTCTCGATTCTTCCGAAGTTGTGGAGCCTCCAGACTATAAAAAGACACCTAGGGATTGTTCTTAGGGTATCCTAGAAGGGCTCAAGCGAGGTTGGAGGCTGTGGAAGTGAAGATTGGAGTTTCACAACTCCTTTTGGTTTGCTTTGCTGTTTTTATGCTTTTTGTAGTTGTTTCATGTTTCCTTGGATCATGAGCAGCTAAACCTCTTAGCTAGGGCTAAGAGGTGAAGCTTGTAGTGAATCCAAGATGTTTTAATTCGTATTTAAGTGGTTTTAAGTTTGGAATTCATGATTATGAACTATGGTTTGAAGTTTATACAAGTTTTTGAGTAATTTTTCTTAGTCTTGTGATGACTCATGGATGTTTGGGAGAATTACTTAACTTCTTAATTCGTTTGTAACGGTCTAGACCTGTATGATCCGAGGAATCGGAGTGCGCTCTAGTACTATGCTCTTCATAAAGGGACTTCCTACCAAAGTTCTGTTTTTCTATTTTTCTGGAATATGTATGGACTGTGCATGTGATTTGAATCCAGTTCAAGTCCTGATCTAGCCTTGTCTTGTGACAGGACTTGAGGATGATTATGATTGTGAACTGGACTTATAGGAAAGGGGAATGACCTATGCAATTGAGCATGCTCAGCTCAGCCTACATTGAGTGAATCATATGCATAGAACTTACATATCACAGACTGTTTGGTTTAACAGCTCTATCATCCGACTAGATAGACTTGAATGTCGATTCTAGTTGAGAGAATAAGAAACCACAGCGGATTGAAGATCAAGGATTGCTACAAGTAGATCCTTGAACCCCTAGTGCCTTCTTATAATTAGTTACTTTCAAGTTAATTCAACTTTTGTTACTCATATCAATTTCATACAAAATTCTGGTTAACAGATTTCAATAGACACTTGTGGATGAGTCTGTGAAATTCTACATAAGTCCCTGTGGATCGACCTCGGTCTTACCGAGTTTATTACTACATCGCAACCCTACACTTGGGGAAGCGAACAAGTTTTTGGCGCCGTTGTCGGGGACCTTGACGGTTTTCACAAATTTCTGAAATTAGTATCTATTTAGGATTTTTAGGATTTTAGGACTAACTTAGTTTGTTTATTTGATTTTTCTTTTCAGGGATTTCTAGGAAGTTGAAGAAGATACAAGGATTTTAAGTGCGAATCAGGTTCTATCTTTCTAAACCTTACTCTTCTCCTTTTCCTATTCATTCCTATCTTATTCATCTCTTGTAGAGTGGGTGGAGACTCCTTTTGGATCTCTAAAAGGTCGGCCTTTTTGCCACCTGGATTCCTATTGGTCGGCTCTGCCGTCTTGGATCACCTTGTGCTCAGAGATTTCTTTTCTCATCTCTACTCCTCTTTCTCCTTTTTCTGCACTTTTTCTCAAAAGATTCAAAGAGTGGGTGGGGAGTTCTCTGAACCCCTATTGACTAGGAGAAATCGGTCTCTATCCTTGCTTCTGGCCTAGCCATTGCAAGACACCTTGTGCTTCGGTCTTAGAGATGAGTAAAGAAAAGGGAGGAAGAATTCTTCTTTCTTTCTGTTTCTTATTTTTGGTTTTGCATGCCACATTGGGCTCGGGATTCCAATAACCGACTCATAAGTGAAGGGGGGATAGTAGAAGGAATTGATAGAGAGCCACGTGCTAGGAGACATCTAGACTCTCCAATTTTATCTGAAAATATGGCTGCAAATCAACCTAACCCGGTCCAAAATCAAACTGAAACAGGGGAGAATGTGGTTGAGGATGTTCCCCGACCAAGGACTTTACGTGATTTCTTGCAACCTACAAGAACGAGCACTCCCTCATGCATAGTATTTCCACCAAATGTAGGGAATGTGGATTTGAAACCGGGAGTGATCAATCTTCTCCCTAAATTTCATGGTTTAGACAGTGAAAGTGCCTATCAACACCTTAAGGAGTTTGATGAGGTAATCACCACCATGCACTTTGCTAATGTGACTAAAGATGTGGTGAGACTTAAATTCTTCCCTTTTACTCTTAAAGATAAAGCTAAGGGTTGGCTTTATGCATTGAGGCCAAGATCAATTGGTGCATGGACTGATATGCACAGAGAATTCATAAAGAAATTCTTCCCTACTTACAAAACGAATATGTTGAAGCGCCTTATCATGAACTTTGCCCAAAAGGAAGATGAAACCTTTTTCCAATGTTGGGAGAGGTTTAAGGACCTATTAAACGCATGCCCACATCATGGCTATGAAATTTGGCGGGTTATAAGCTTTTTCTATGAAGGACTGACTTCACCCATGCGCCAATTTGTAGAGATGATGTGTAATGGAGAGTTCATGAATAAGGAAGCTGATGAAGCATGGGATTATTTGGAAGAATTGGCTGAGAGTGCACAGTCTTGGGACACATCTAAACCAACAAATTCTAAGACTGGCCAACAAAAGGAAAAGGGAGGAATGTATGTCTTATCAGAAGAAGATAGTACAAGTGCACGGTTGGCTAGCCTCACAAGAAAGGTCGAAGCCATGGAATTAAGGAAAGGAGAAACAATCAACTCCACTGACGTTGAAACTGTTTGTGGAATTTGTGCTGGAACTCAACATACTACACAAGATTGTCCCACAATTTCAGCAGTCCAAGGCATCTTACAAGAACAAACAAATGCCATAAACAGTTATCAACAGCAATATGGTGCTCCAAACTCAAACACGTTTAATCCTAATTGGAAGAACCATCCCAACTTCACTTGGAGAAATGGACCCACTGCAAATGCAAACAACACTCCAAAAGTATCACTAGAAGAGATGTTGGGTGCATTCGTATCGGTCCGGAATGAGTATAACAAGACAAATTCTCTAAAAATAGATGGGTTCATGCAAGAGCAATTGAAATTCAATCAAAATTCAAACCAAGCCATCAATGAATTGAAAACATCTCTGGCTAGAGTTGAAGCTCACCTTAGTGTTAGAGAGAAGGGCACACTTCCTACTCAACCTCTTCCTAACCCAAGGACCCAGTATGAGATACAAGATGCAAGCTCATCCTCCCACCATACGGAACATGTCCAAGCTATCACCACTTTGAGAAGTGGGAAAGAAATTGACAAATCTAATCCGGTGAAGGCTCCAAAGCCTAAGGATCCGAAAATTCCCAAAGAGGATGATAGCCCAAACAATATTCCACAAGAGAAAGAACCGGAAAGACAATACAAACCGGTTGCCCCATTTCCACAAAGGTTGATTTCACCTAAACCTTTAGATAAAAATCTGGAGATTCTGGAAGTTTTCAAGCAGGTGAAGATCAACATCCCGTTGTTGGATGCAATAAAACAAATACCATCTTATGCCAAATTTCTAAAGGAATTGTGTACAGCAAAAAGGAAACATAACGTTCACAACAAAGTTCTTTTGGCTGAGAATTTGAGCGCCATCATCAAACAAGAGGTGCCCCAAAAATACAAGGATCCGGGTAGTCCAACCATCTCATGCATCATAGGAGACTACCATATTAAACAAGCCCTACTCGACTTGGGGGCAAGTGTGAATCTCATTCCATACTCGGTCTACGAACAACTTGGGTTAGGTGAATTGAAACCCACCAAAACCACACTCCAACTTGCTAATAGATCCATCCGGATACCGAGAGGAATGATAGAGGATGTTCTAGTCCAAGTTGATAAATTCTACTACCCAGTAGATTTTATTGTCTTGGACACACATCCCGTGATAGGCACCAGTGCTCAAATTCCCGTCATACTTGGACGACCGTTTCTAGCTACCTCAAACGCCATTATCAATTGTAGAAACGGACTTGTACAAATGTCCTTTGGAAATATGACCCTTGAGCTTAACATATTTGATTTATGCAAACAACTGCGGGAAGTTGATGATGATGTCCACGAATTAAACATGATCGAATCATTCGTGGAGGATACAGTCCCCTTATCACTATTTTCCAACCCTTTGGAGGCATGTATGGCCCATTCTCATGAGACAAATGATTACACAATACAAGAGATGGATGCCATTCTAGAGATGATGCCAGTACTTGACAATAAAAGATGGAGGGCCCCAATTGAACCTTTGCCTGTAAATGAGAACAAGGCCCACCCATCCAACATCAAGGCACCAACACTCGACCTAAAACCATTGCCAAGTGATCTAAAATATGTTTATTTAGGTCGAGATGAGACATATCCAGTGGTGATTTCTTCCCACTTGGATGAGGAACAAGAGAGTAGGCTAATAGCCACTCTATTAGAGCACAAGAGTGCCATTGGATGGTCAATTGCGGATCTCAAAGGTATAGACCCACTAATTTGTACTCACCGTATACACCTTGAGGAAAATGCAAAGACATCCCGGCAACCACAAAGACGACTAAATCCAAACATGAAGGATGTGGTTAAGGCCGAAGTGGTGAAACTATTAGATGTAGGTATCATTTACCCAATATCCGATAGCCAATGGGTGAGTCCAACTCAAGTGGTGCCTAAGAAATCCGGAATAACCATCGTAGCTAATGCCAATAACGAACTTGTGCCAACTAGAGTCACTACCGGTTGGAGAATGTGCATTGACTACAGGAAGCTAAACACTGTCACGAGGAAAGACCACTTCCCCCTACCATTTGTTGATCAGATTTTAGAACGGTTGGCGGCTCATTCCCACTTTTGCTTCCTTGATGGCTATTCAGGGTACAACCAAATAGAAATTGCCCATGAAGACCAAGAAAAGACTACATTCACATGTCCATTTGGCACTTTCGCCTATCGACGGATGCCGTTTGGACTATGTAATGCCCCTGCCACCTTTCAACGTTGCATGATGAGCATCTTTTCTGACATGGTGGGGACCATTCTCGAAGTCTTCATGGATGACTTTTCCGTATTTGGTTGTAGCTTTGATGAGTGCCTTGAGCACTTGAAATCTGTGCTGAAAAGATGTGAAGAGAAGAACCTTGTGCTCAATTGGGAGAAGTGCCACTTCATGGTTCAAAAGGGAATTGTACTTGGTCATATCGTTTCACAAAATGGAATTGAGGTGGACAAGGCGAAAATTGATCTTATCTCTAACCTCCCACCACCCAAAAGCATAAGAGATATCCGGTCCTTTTTAGGACACGCAGGATTTTACAGAAGGTTTATAAAGGACTTCAGTTCACTCTCTCGCCCTTTATGTAACCTACTTCAAAAGGAAAATTCATTCGAGTGGAATGAAGAATGTCAAAAGGCCTTTACCACCCTTAAAGGTATGTTGACATGCGCTCCAATAATGCAACCACCTGATTGGAGCCTCCCTTTTGAGATTATGTGCGATGCTAGTGACTATGCTATTGGGGCCGTGCTAGGCCAAAGAAAAGATAAAAAGCCATGTGTCATCTACTATGCAAGTAGAACCCTAAACTCAGCCCAAGCAAACTACACCACTACTGAAAAAGAACTTTTAGCCGTAGTTTTTGCCTTGGACAAGTTTAGATCCTGCTTGATTGGATCCAAGATCATTATATTCACTGACCATGCCGCGCTTAAGTATCTTCTTTCTAAGAAGGATGCTAAACCACGGTTGTTAAGATGGATCCTTCTACTCCAAGAATTCGACATAGAAATACGTGATAAGAAAGGAGTAGAGAATGTAGTAGCTGACCACCTCTCTCGACTTGTTCTCACTGATTCCCCTGAAACGACCGCAATCAATGACATGTTCCCTGATGAACAACTTTTTGTTGTTTCCCAATTGCCATGGTATGCGGACATTGCTAACTATCTTGCTACAGGTATAATTCCTACATATTGGAAAAAGCAAGATAAGGATAGATTCTTCTCGGAAGTGCGAAAATTCCTATGGGACGACCCATACTTATTCAAGTATTGTCCCGATCAAATCATAAGGAGATGTGTCCCAGATGATGAGCAACAAAGTATCATCTCCTTCTGTCATTCTCAAGCATGTGGTGGCCACTTTTCGGCTAAAAAGACCACAACGAAAATTCTGCAATGTGGGTTTTATTGGCCCACTATGTTCAAAGACACACATGAGTTTTGCAAAGCATGTGAACCTTGTCAGAAATTAGGGGGAATCTCCCTTAGAAATATGATGCCACTCAATGCCATCTTAATAATCGAAATTTTTGATTGTTGGGGCATCGATTTCATGGGCCCATTCCCATCTTCTTTTGGAAACCTATACATCTTGCTTGACGTCGACTATGTTTCCAAATGGGTCGAGGCTATCCCTTGCCGGAATAATGACCATAAAACGGTCATTAGATTTTTAAAAGAAAATATTCTTTCCCGGTTTGGAACGCCTCGAGTCATCATAAGTGATGGAGGGTCTCACTTTTGCAATCGCCCTTTTGAAGCCTTAATGAAGAAATATGGCGTAACACACAAAGTGAGCACTCCCTATCACCCACAAACTAATGGACAAGCTGAGATATCCAATAGGGAGATTAAACACGTTTTAGAGAAAATGGTGAACCCCGATCGTAAGGATTGGTCGCTTCGGCTTACCGATGCGCTTTGGGCTTACCGTACAGCTTTCAAAACCCTTATTGGAATGTCTCCTTATAGACTTGTCTATGGGAAGGCTTGTCACTTGCCTGTGGAGTTAGAACATAGGGCATATTGGGCTGTTAAGAAGATGAATTTCAATTCTGACAAGGCAAGCTCGTTACGCAAACTACAATTGAATGAACTTGCAGAAATTCGGAATGAAGCTTATGAGAATGCGAGAATTTACAAGGACAAGACGAAGATATTCCATGATAAGAATATTCTTCGCAAGACATTCACGATCAATCAAAAAGTCCTCATGTATAATTCCCGCTTACATCTATTTTTGAGAAAATTGAGATCTCAATGGACCGGTCCCTACATTGTGCAAACTGTCTATCCGTATGGGACTGTCGAGCTGTTGAATCCAAGAAACGACAACATTTTTAAGGCAAATGGGCAGCGATTAAAGCCGTTCTTTGAGAAATTTCCTTCAGAAGGTATGTCCATACCCCTGAATGATCCTATGTATCAGGATGCTTGATCTCCTAGTCTGACGGAGGTATAGAGTAGTTAGGATTAGGATTTTGCTGCTTTTGTTTTTTTTTCATAGGTTTGTTAGAAGGAGGAAGATTTCCACTTTTCACTCTCTCAGGTACTATCATTCCTCACTCCCTTTTATGTTCAAATTGCTCTCATGTTTTGCTCATTGCACATCTTTTACATTGAGGACAATGCAAGATTTGGTTGGGGGGTGTAGGATCACTTGGATGAATCCAGCGTTTTGCAACATTTCAAGCAATCATGGAAATTTTTTCGATTTTTTCAAACATTCAAAACTCTTTTGGAAAACACCGGTTCTATGCATTCAAGTTGATATGAGCACAAGAGGAGGAGATATGAAGTGTATGGGGCTGGATGTCTGGAATCTCTCATAGCATAATGGTTTTATATGTGAACTCCCTTTTTTTGTGATTGATAGAAAACCTGAACACTTTTACACCTAGTTCACATTACACAATTTTCATGAGTTGAAGGGATTATGTGATTTATGGATTAGCTAGACTTTGAATTAAGGTGTTGAGAAATCAGGCCGGGGTACTTTGTCCATCCTTGTCCATGGGAAAATAATGAAAGATATGGATTTTTAAAAAATCCTATCTAATTTAAAAAGAAAAAGGAAAAGGAAGGATGAAATTGGTAATGATGGAAAAATGGTGGAAAATTCCGATTAGGGCTACCTATTACCAACCGGGGGATGGTCTACCCGTAACCAAAGCCGGAAATGGGACGTAGTGTGAAAGTCGTCGGAAGGACGGTAAGGCAAATTCCTGTCATTGGCTTGATGTTTCTATGTACTTGAGTTCTATAGTCTAGTTGATCTATGAAGAAGATAATCCTAGAAACTCGTGGGATGAATTTTCACTACCCACACTAGGTTGAATTTGTTCAAGTCTTTCTATTTATCAACCAATCAGCGGGAATTTCATATGAATGCTTATTATGTTTGGAGGATTTACGGTTCCAACCTTTGACGCCTAATCTTTCTGAATCTTACACTTATGAACCTTGGAATGTATAGAAGGATGGTTTCTGAAAGAGAGTTGAGTTTTGAAGAATGGGATTAGTTTCACGCATGTTTTGCTTGGGACTAGCAAAATGCTGGTTGGGGGGTGTGTTAAGCTCTTAATTGTGCATATTCTAACCCCAATTCATCACTCGTTGTGCAAGGTTTGTATGGTTTGTAGGCTAATCCAATGTATGTTTTGTGACTACAGGACTGAGAGTGAACTCCACTCAATTGAAGACAAAAAGGGTTCACTTGGGATCATTCTGATGAAGAACATTTGAAGACCAAAGAAGAAAAGAAAGAAAGAAGTAAAGAAGAAAAGAAAGCAGAAGAAAGAAAGGAAGAAAACAAGAAGAAAAGAGAGCTGACCGGTCGTGACCGATCGGCCAAGGAAGCCAGACCGGTCAGTGACCGGTCAGCCATACATGTTGGGCTGCTACTGAAGATGTCCAACCGGTCTTGACCGGTCGGACACGATTGCTGGAACTTCAATGAACAAGGCCGATCGGTCATGACCGGTTGGCCATGGCTGCTGTAACATAAGTGAAAACGTCCGACCGGTCTTGACCGGTCGGACAGGCTTGCTGGACTAATGTTTTACAAGGCCGACCGGTCATGACCGGTCGGCCATGCTTGCTGGAATGATCATATATTGAGGTCGACCGGTCATGACCGGTCGGCCATGCGTAAGAAGTTAGAAACTTCCAGATATAGTCCGATTTTCTCTGCGCTGCGTAAGTATTACGCAATTTCTCGATTCTTCCGAAGTTGTGGAGCCTCCAGACTATAAAAAGACACCTGGGGATTGTTCCTAGGGTATCCTAGAAGGGCTCAAGCGAGGTTGGAGGCTGTGGAAGTGAAGATTGGAGTTTCACAACTCCTTTTGGTTTGCTTTGCTGTTTTTATGCTTTTTGTAGTTGTTTCATGTTTCCTTGGATCATGAGTAGCTAAACCTCTTAGCTAGGGCTAAGAGGTGAAGCTTGTAGTGAATCCAAGATGTTTTAATTCGTAGTTAAGTGGTTTTAAGTTTGGAATTCATGATTATGAACTATGGTTTGAAGTTTATACAAGTTTTTGAGTAATTTTTCTTAGTCTTGTGATGACTCATGGATGTTTGGGAGAATTACTTAACTTCTTAATTCGTTTGTAACGGTCTAGACCTGTATGATCCGAGGAATCGGAGTGCGCTCTAGTACTATGCTCTTCATAAAGGGACTTCCTACCAAAGTTCTATTTTTCTGTTTTTCTGGAATATGTATGGACTGTGCATGTGATTTGAATCCAGTTCAAGTCCTGATCTAGCCTTGTCTTGTGACAGGACTTGAGGATGATTATGATTGTGAACTGGACTTATAGGAAAGGGGAATGACCTATGCAATTGAGCATGTTCAGCTCAGCCTACATTGAGTGAATCATATGCATAGAACTTACATATCATAGACTGTTTGGTTTAACAGCTCTATCATCCGACTAGATAGACTTGAATGTCGATTCTAGTTGAGAGAATAAGAAACCACAGCGGATTGAAGATCAAGGATTGCTACAAGTGGATCCTTGAACCCCTAGTGCCTTCTTATAATTAGTTACTTTCAAGTTAATTCAACTTTTGTTACTCATATCAATTTCATACAAAATTCTGGTTAACAGATTTCAATAGACACTTGTGGATGAGTCTGTGAAATTCTACATAAGTCCCTGTGGATCGACCTCGGTCTTACCGAGTTTATTACTACATCGCAACTCTACACTTGGGGAAGCGAACATGCATGTGCTCAGTTTCATGCTGATCCCAAAGAATCTCACCTCACCGCTGTTAAGCAAATCATCCGATTTGTAGGATGCAGTACCGAATACGGTCTTTGGTACCCCTTTGATTCATCTACAGATATTGCGGGGTATTCAGATGCCGACGGGCTGGTAATATGGATGATCATAAATCAACCAGTGGTGAGTGCTTTTATGTTGGAAATTGCCTTGTGGCGTGGCATAGTAAGAAACAAAACTCCATTTCTTTATCCACAGCCAAAGCAGAGTATATTACTGCCGGAAGTTGTTGTGCTCAATTGTTATGGATAAAACAAACCTTGACCGATTATGGGATAAACCAAGGCACAATGACTCTATTTTGTGACAATACTAGTGCCATAAATATTTCAAAAAATCTAGTACAACACTCGCGCACTAAGCACATTGATATTAGGCACCACTTTATTCGAGAATTGGTTGAAGATCACATAGTATCTCTCGAACATGTGCCTACCGAGAATCAGCTAGCCGACATCCTAACGAAACCCTTGGACTTAGTTCGCTTTGCGAACCTCCAGAAGTCCATTGGTGTTGGGTGTGTCTAGTTCATCTAACAAGTGTATGTTTTGCAGGTAATATCTGAGGATTAAGCCTCTATATCTAATCTTTATATGTATATCTGAGGACCTTTGCCTCGTTTCTTATTGCTCTCTAAGAATATCCGAGAACATAGTCCCATTTTTTGTCTTATACCGATAAATTTGGACCTTTAAGGGTCCCACATTTAGTGTTGGGTAGTATTTTGGTACACCATGAGCATGGGTGTTGTATCCTTAGTAAGGGTATTTAGTTTTAAAAGCTCATGGTCTGTCCAAAGGACAGACCTTCTATCCTGTCAATCCAGTGCAGAATCACTATCTGTTGCTGTTCATATTTGTTAAAATTTGCTGGCCGACCGGTCAAGACCGGTCGGGCTTCATCGAAACCTGTCTGGACACCCCCTTTCAAGCCATTCGACCGGTCAAGACCGGTCAGGCTACCATCAGATAGGTCTGGACGCCCCTTTTTCACTCCATACGACTGGTCAAGACCGGTCGTGCAACCCTAGACCGGTCAGCCCGTGCGACCGTCCGTCCATGAGGGGTCTTTATAAGCATCTGAAGCATCTGCGACCGGTCACCATTTCTCACCTCTACCTGCTGCTCCACCTTCTCCTCTTGCATTCCAAGGTGCTTCCACGGTGATTCTCTCCAAGGTTGAAGGTTCCAACCTCATCTTTCTTGCTCTTCTCCACTCTCATTCCATAGGTAAGGGATTCACTCCCATCCTTCATTGATAAACCCTTTCCTTTCATATCTAGGAGTGATTTAGGGTGCTTTGTTGTGTCTTCAATGTCTTCCCAAGAGAGTGAAGATGAGCTCCCCTTGAGGCGGAGTGGTCGGTCCAAGGCAAAAGCTAAACCTCCTCCTCGCCCTTTAAAATCAAAGAAAACCCTATCAAAAGGGCAAGGGGCTGCCTCATCTTCCATTCCCCCTCCTCAATCTCAATCCTTGGGTAAAAATGTCTCATCCCATCTCACCCATTGGGATGACTTGAAGGACAAAGAGGTGGTGTGTGAAAAGTCCGAAAATTTGAATGACTTGGCCAAATATAATGTCCTTTCCATGTTGAACGCCATAAATTGGGGTCCCATACTCCACATGGGGGCCCTGTCCAGTTTGACGTAGTTCGGAGGTTCTATTCCTCATGTGTTTATGTCACCGCCTCTCCCTCCTCTTTTAAAGTTGAGGTTGGTGAATGGGTGTGTGTCTTTACTTTGAACTCCATCTCTCAATTCGTTGGAGTTCCGATTGTTAAGGAGTCTCCTTTTGATTTTTCCTCTTTGGGTGCCAAACCTAACGACGTTATTGCCAAATTTATATGTGGTGATAGGACACCCAAATGGGTCGGAGGTGCGCTTTGGGCGTCCTCCATGTTATGGGATTACCGTATTCTTCACAACCTATTTTTCCGCAATGTGTATCTCAGGAAGAGCAACAAGGCGGATGTCATTGAAACCATGTTTCGTCTTCTCTATCGCGTTGGCCAGGGTCATCCACTTTGCCTACCATCCCGGATCATGTCTATCATTCACCAGGTTATCTTGCGTGACGACGGAAACTCCTCTAATCTTCCTTTTGGGCATCTCATATGCAAACTTGCTGATGCGATTGACATTATCAGTTCTGATAAAGTTCACAAGCCCATCATTATAAACCACACCATCATGCTCGTATGGAGCTTACCCAGGAAGCCATACAGAATCGTCGTTTGCAGGATCGGCAGCAGAGCCGTCCCAGCCTGAGGCTCCACCTGCCTCCACTGGACCTTCCCAGACTTCACCTTCAGCTCCTTCCTCTGATCCTTCCCTTGATCCTCGGGCTGCTCGGAGTCGATTCAGTACGCTTCCTAGAGCTTTTTCTCGACGTCGATCCCCTTCCGTGGATCCTCCATCATATATTGCTAAGCTTCGCCAGCTTCAGAAGCGTCTATTTCAGCAACTTGACGGGATCGAGCAGAGTGAGCAGCAGCTTTTGCAGGGATAGGCCACTATTCTTGTACAGCAGGAGGCCCTTGTGACTCCCCTCGCACAGTTAGAGAGGCGGATAGAGATGTGGGAGGGTGCGGCACGTGGGGACATTCTACCCCCCGATCTGGGAGATGGATCAGATTACTAGTCTCATGTCTTGGTCATAGTTCCTTTTTATATGACCAATAACATCGTCTGGATTTCATGTACTATTTTTCTATGGGTTTCACTGTATATTTTGCATGGATTGACGCATATCTACATTGGGCTGCTTGCCCATTTTGGTATATGTATGGATGCTATTTCTGTTCACTCTAGTCATATCTTATTCTCTTCATGAGCTCTTGATCCTTATTGCATATTTGTGGGAGGTTGGATGGTTTGGGCATATTCGCCCTAATTAGCTCATGATTTATGTTCTTTATGTGTCTGGATATACATCTGGAGGGGTGGTTGGTTGATTGGGCTATAAGCCCTCTATGCTTTCATGATTACTTATATATCTAGCATGTTTCGATTTTAAATCTCCTCAGGGCTTCAAGTTCTATATCTCTTCCATGTTTTATGTGATTGACATATTTTCGGCGCTAGCCTTGTAGCTTTCTTAGACATATCTTTTTACTGGCTAGCCCTTGTCAATTACTAACAAAAAGGGGGAGAATCATCCCACCTAGAAGGTCCGATTATATCTTTTTGCAGGACTTCGTAGGTGCAAGCATTGAGGGGGAGATTTTGAAGAAAATCGAGTCTGTACACGTCCTTTTGTAAAGATCATTTTGTATATCTGTATAGACATGTAATTGGGTGTATATTTCTTTCTGTTTAAGGGTCCATCATTGTAAGGAAGTCATGATGTGTCTAGGATAGATGTTTTGTCACGCAATTGACAAAGGGGGAGATTGTTAGTACACTTTATTTTGTCAATTGCCGTGTTGGTTGGTCACGTCTTGTCGTGTGAGCCCTGGTCGAAGATTTGAAGCTCAAGACTTGAAGATTATTCTTCTTCCATTGCTCAAGCTTAAGCTGAAACAAGATCTCAAGTAAGTTGCATATAGATCGACCTTAGGAAACCCAAAACATCAATGAATGGCGTAATGACCGACCTAACTTATCACATTCCTTCTCGACCCTGGCACAAGTTGATCAGACTTGTTTGTCCATGGCAGGTGCGAATCGTAATTGAAAATATGTCCAAACATTGGACTCCATGCACCAAATCACTTCATACTTCATCATTGAAGTATTCCGCCGCTGTGTTGAAAGATCTCAAGGCAGCCGACCGGTCATGACCGATCGGATTGACCCTTCTCCTAAGACTAACAGCTTGTCATTGGAATTTGCCTTGCTGAACAGGCAGCTGACCGGTCTTGACCGGTCGGTCCATCAGAGCAACTAGGACAGAAAGCTTGCTGTGATAAATATCATCTAGACAGCCGACCGGTCTTGACCGATCAGCCAGGCACATCATCGTTTATAGCAAACCTTGTTGTGTTAATATTATCTGGACAGTCGACCGGTCTTGACCGGTCGGCCAGTAGTCAAGACCTATCCAGCAGCAATGCTGCATGTGGGCTGCCAAGACAGCTGACCGGTCTTAACCGGTCAGCCAGGCACATAAAAAGGAGACAGCGACCTTGCTATGTTTAAAAGAACTGGACAGCCAACCGGTCTTGACCGGTCGGCTTGTAGTGTAAAAAGTGTATCCAGCAGCTCTGCTGCGTTGTTCCAGATAGGCAGCCGACTGGTCTTGACCGGTCGGTCTACTTGTATCAGTGAGTCCAGCAAGGTCGGCCGACCGGTCTTGACCGGTCCGACAAACCCAGATGAGGTCCAACAATTTGAAATACGACCGGTTTGTCCGACCGGTTGAGGCCTCTCTCTGACAGGTCGGACATGACCATTTTTTATCCGTTGGGGCCATCATTTGGTAGCCATATCTTATAGTCTTTCTGGTTATGCATTCAACACCCATCAAGAGCTAAGTGAGAGAGTCTTTACTCACATCTTCCTACCATCCTTGCTCTTAACTCCCTTGAGTTCATCATTCAAACTTAGCCATTAATGGCTTGTCATTGAGTATTCAAAGCTCGGTTTGAAGTATGAACTCAAGATATACATTCATGGCTGACCTACCTTCGAAATGTCTTTATGTGGTCATTTATAGCCATTGAATGCTGAAGTTTGGTAGTTCCCTCATAGCCATTGCATTGAATAGGCAAGAAGAACTTGACCATCTCTCTACCAACTACCCGGCATAATCATACACACATCATTTGCATCGGTAGCTGATCTTGGGAGCATAAAGAGAAGCTGAAGCACGTGGAGCTGAAGCTACTCATCAAAGGCATTGAATCGGGGCTCAATCGTCTAGGTATGTATAGTATTTGAGAGTCCATTTATTGAAGTACTATTCCCTGGATTGGGAAACTCCGGCAAGAGTGTATGTGACCGTCCTTAGATTAGGATTGGTGAGAGTTTGAGATCCAAACTCGTCAAGTCCCTGGATTGGGCCATCAGCGGATGGTAAACGCGGTCCAAGATCAAAGGATGTTAAGGTTGATGGTTAACTTGATTTAAAACCATGACTATAGTGAAATCCAATGGTCTCATAGGTTGAGATCGTGAACCGGGAGTGGAGTAGGGAAACCGAACCACTATAAACTGTTATGCATTGTGAGATTGAATGATTGCTATGTGTTGAATGGTTTAGTCAATCATGAATGCTAACTGTTTGATGAAATGCCTATGATACTCTTTACTTACAAATTAATCTTATAATTGCCTTGAATGTTATTGTGATTATCTTGGTTGATAAGATTGACTTGATTTAGTTTTAAATTGTAATTGAAAATTCAAAAAGTCCTATTCACCCCCCTCTAGGACATTAGGCATATCTCTGAGTATCTCTACAAGAGGTAAAACCGCAATTTCACAACCTATGTATACTTATGAGAATGGATCAATGAGCTTAAGTCTACGCTACTAGTGAAAGTACATCTTGTGTGTAGATGTGCCTATCTAGTGTCTCCCATACATTCTTATCAAGCATACATAATTAACAATTGAACATTCAATGCTAAGATAACAATGTGCTCAAACAATCACAAACACAAGCATGTATAGTGGTTCGACTTTGGGTCTACTCCACTCCCAGTTCAAGTACTCAACTTCTTTGAGCACACCGGCATTCATTATCAAAGGTTTTAAATGAAGTTCACCTCTCAACCTTTACACGGAGGTTTTACCTGTTCACCTCTCAACCATAACTGGAGTTTTGGACAAAGGGCTAACTCTCAACCCAAACAGAGTTTTGGACATAGGCTAACTCTCAACCCGATGCATGTTCACTCCCGTGTTGGAGGCTCCTCCTTGGAGACTTTTTTAGGCCCAGCAAACGAGCCAAAGAGCACCAAATAACCCCTAGTCTTTAGGCCGACAAATAAGCCAAGGAACGGCCAACGTCCCTAGTTCGAGTTTGACAAACAAACTCTACACTCAACTCTCACAGGGAATTGAGTGGATGGACTCTTAACAAAGATAACCTTACTTGTCGGATGAGCCCCTTGTTCAGCACCGGTTCGGGTTGCTTGATCTCCACTCTCCCATGCTTTAATCAGTTTCCCTTGCGCCCCTGATCGTATTGTTGTTGCATCGCCAATGCCTCAGCTACACTTGATCAATTACCTTGCTTGTGATGCCTTTGAGATGCCCAAGGTGATAGGAGGGTAAAGTTGCTCAACTAATAGGAATGGGTTGCCTAGAGTTGCTCACCTACAATGATCTCATCTCAGAGATTTGGATAAAGATATGCCTATCAAGGAAGATCCAAACTCTAGAGATCAAGAGGGGATGGAGGTCATCTTCTTCATGAGCATGAAATGCTCCAATATTGTGTTAAAGCACAAGGAAGATGCCTTGCATAGGTTGGGAATAAGCCTCAAATGGTCTCCAACAATGGTAGCTTCACTCCTCTCAAAATCCCTCTCCCTACCTCAACAATTGCCCTAAGCCTCTTTATAAAAAAGGTCCAAATGGACAGAAAATGAGCAAAAAATGGCTAGTCCCGACCTGTCCCAACCGGTCAAGACCTGTAGGCCAATGGCCAGGCAAGACAGTAAGGTTGCTGTCTAGATGGGGGGTCTGTCTGACCAATCGGACTAGACCTGCCGACCAGTCAAGACCGATCGACCCAATGGCCTATATACATAGCATGCATTGCTGTCTGGAATGGGTTAGTTCGACCGGTCTTGACCGATCGGTCCAATCCGGCTGACTGGTCACGATCGGTCAGACAGGCCAGTGAACAGCCAAATGGTTTTGCAGTCCATTACTTCACAGCGCAATCTATGTGGCCAAGGTTTAGATGATCTTTTGGTACACCTACGGCCAATCTAATGATGACTAAAGAATTTTCTAAGGGTTTAGGGTCATCAAGGGGATTGGGTAATGGTTTTGGTCAAGGTTCAAGGTACACCAAGGCATCACTTTTACCTGATTCTTCTTCCTTGATGTAGCTGGTCCATCTTGAATCTTCGGTCTTTGTCTTCACTAAGATCAACCGACACTAGACTCACTGACCTAAGTGATTGACAAACAAGATACACTAATATGCCACAAAAAAGTGCACTAACAAGCCCTAGCTAAGAGGTTAACGAATGAAAAGCATAAAAACAAACTAGAACTAGAACTATAAGAAGAAGAAAACTAGTTGTAGGAGGCTAAGAAGCCTCCTAAGTCTTGAATCCTTTGCTCCTCACGTTGCTAGATGCCCTAGGAATGAAGTGGAGGTCTCCTTTAATAGCTTTCACACTCCACAAACGAAGAATCTTAGAGAATTTGAGTACAAGTTACGCACTACACAGAGAAAATTGAAAGCCAGACTTAGAAATTTCTATTTTTGAGTCTGGACGATTGATCGGTTAAGCTGGGTGATTAATCGACTTTTCGGGCCAACTGTAAAAACTGCAATCTGGACATCTGGGTAGTCGGGTGATCGATCGCAAGTGTTTGGGTGATTGATCACTGGGTCCAAAAAGTGTACAGAGAGTTCCAACAGCAATTCTTCAAAAATCTACATTCTGTCATTGATTTACAGGCGGGGCGATCAATTACTCAGGCTGGGAGATCAATCGCAATTCTGCACTTTAATCCAGCAACAAATCTGCCAATTTTGTTGTGAGCGATCAATCAGTCAGGGCTGTCAATCAATCGCTCAAGATAAGAGATCAATCTCTCAAGCTAGGAGATCAATCGCTCAGGCTGAGAGATCAATATCTCTTAACGTGATTTTTCTTCTTTTCTTTTCTTCTTCTTGTTTCTTTTCTTCACTCTTTTTCTTGCTTCTTTTCTTTGACCTTCAATGCACATTAAGAGTGTCTTTTAATCATCATTTTGGTGATGTCTTTCTCTCATCCTACAATCACAGAACCATTGCATTAGATAGGTCCGTAAGCATAGAAATCATGCAATGTTAGTGATGAAATGAGGTTAGAATATGCACATTTCATAGCTCAACAATCCGCCTGTTTAGAGCTTGGTAAGGCAACTGAACTCAACCAATATGTTAGGAAATCGGCAAGTTCACATGTGGGAGACAAGTCATTTGGCTCAGGAAACCTCTCATCTCTCTTAGCCTTCAGATAATTTGCCCGTACTCTTCTTTCTTCATGACAACTCAATGTCACAGGGGACCCATTCATCATATATCCATCCCCAAACCAGAAGCCCTGCAATCCAAATCATATCCCATAGAGTGATCCTCATTTCTCTACAGGGAAGATGGAAGGAGTTGGTAATAGAGCTCTAGTGGTTCAAGAACCCCTTGAAGACCCAAGGATCAAGACAAAAGTAACTAGAAGTCGCTTGTATCTCCTTGAAAAGGCTGACCTCTCTCAGAATATCCTCGTGTTGTTCTAGAATATAATTCACCCAAGCTTCATACCCAGGACGACGTACCAGATGACCTCGAGTGCGATAAGCACCCGTTTCTCATACCTCTACATCTTATAAATGATGGAATCTCTGACAAAGAGTCTCAAAATAGTCCTTCGGAAAAGGCCGGTGAGGATCGTGATTCGGTTCAAGAAAGATCATCTCCTTCTCATCCATTATGACCTACTTCTGTCCATTCTCGAATACGACGCAATTAAGAAACGGTGTTGGGGCAAACGTCCAAGCGTTTGCTTTCCCAAGTGTAGGGTTACAATCTAGTAATAATTCAGTAGAGACCGAGATCGTTCTCAGGGACTTGTTAGGAATTCACAAAATTCCTTCTAATATTCTCTACTTGAGAGCTAACCAAACAGACTTCTAAAGTTGAATGTAGATATGATTCTTAAACTTAAAGTGAATGTAATCAATATAATAAAGTACTAGGGGTTCAAGGATCCACTTGTAGCAATCCTCAATGCATAATTCACTGTGGTTTCCCAATTACACAACTAGAATCGAAATCAAATCCTATCTAGTCGGATGATAGAGCGGTTGTAACATACAATCTGTCTTATGTGTGATTATCTACATGATTCCCTCAATTCCAGTTAGGACTTGAGCACACTCAATTGCATAGGTCAATCCTAGTTCCAATAGATTAAGATCACAATCATAATTATCA
Source organism: Liriodendron chinense (assembly GCA_003013855.2). Taxonomy (NCBI): domain Eukaryota; kingdom Viridiplantae; phylum Streptophyta; class Magnoliopsida; order Magnoliales; family Magnoliaceae; genus Liriodendron; species Liriodendron chinense. The sequence goes on along the minus strand of ML058397.1, from coordinate 4,089,686 downwards.
TTAAACTCTGTCACAAAGCATAACTAGATCATGATTTGAACTTCATTCAAATCATATATACAATCAACACATAACTCAGAACTTAGAACAAAAAGGTAGAACTTTGGTTGAAGTTCCCACATGGAAATCCAAGTCTAAAGCGTATTGAATCCGAATCCTAGGAGAGTATAGGTCTAGAACTACTCCCAAACATCCATGAGTCATCATAAGATTAAGAAAAACTACTTAGAACTTTATTCAAACTTCTATAAACCATTGTTCTTCAATAATTCCAACTTGAAACCATAACAAAATGAATTAAAGCATCTCAGATTCACTACAAGCTTCACCTCTTAGCTCTAGCTAAAGAGGTTTAGCCGTTCATTATCCAAGGAAGCATGAAAATAAATAAAAACATAAAACTAGAAAACACAAACTAGGAGTTGTGGAACTCCGAATCCGATTTTCACCGCCTCCCACCTTCGTAGATCTCTTCTAGGTACCATAGCTATGTCCCATAGGTCCTCTTTTATAGTGGAGAGGCTCTACCGCCTCAGAATCTTCCAGATTTACGTCGTACTTACGCACTTGCTCTAGAAAATCGGAGCTTAAAGGAGAAGCTGCTGAAACTTCGCTGAATACAAGTGGCCGACCGGTCGGACTGGGCTGGCCGACCGGTCACGACCGGTCTAGCCTGTGTATGGACAGTCTAGCATGTATATGTGGAGGGGGCAGGCCCTGGCCGACCGGTCAAGACCGGTCGGCCTCTTTGTATGTTGTGTCCAGAGGGGTCGCAGGGAGTGGACAATCGGTTTAGACCGGTCGTGGCCCTCTTGGCCGACCGGTCTTGCGTTGGATCCCTTCATTTTTCTTCTTTCTTTCCTTCTCTCTTCTCTCTCCTTGTTCTCTTCTTTCTTTAGCCCGCCTTGGGTCTTCATCCAAGGGTCCTAAGTAGATCTTTTTAGTCATCAATTGGGCAGAGTCCCTCTCATTCCTACAATCATAAAACCATGCATTAAAGTAGTCTTTAAGCTTGAAAACCATGCATAGTTAGTGATGAAATGGGGTTAGAATATACACATTTAAGCACTCAACACGAAGTTTCCACACCATAGAAGGAATTGGTGCGACTAACATTGGAAGGATTGATGTTCGAAAGGGATTGGTGTCTCTGAAAATTCCTCGGATATTGAATATATACTTTGGAATAAGGATTTCGAATTGATAATGTCTTTATCATCAATGTGCATGAGGACCAAGAAATCTTCATCTTATTTGCCTTTGAGCGAGCTTGTTTAACTAAATACTCATGTTTAGCACCCCTACGAGCTGCCTTCGGACGACTGTGCCTACTAGTTTTCAAGGGGACAGATGGACCAGCCTCACCCTCCTCCGAGCCCACATCTTCGTCCATACGAAGACCAGCTAGTGAGGCATACCACGCATCCCACTCTTCTTGAGTTCCCTTATCCTTGGGGAGCGGGACGACCTTCCTAACAAGCACCTTTTGCTAGATGGATTTTGGTAATGTCAAGAGACGTTCAAAGAAACTAAAGGTTTCTGATGGACAAAACCATTGGGGATTCTGTGCTGATGGTCTTCCAGTCTTCTTCGGTGTAGCCCTCTTACGTTTACATTGAATAGAAGGAGAATCTGATGGACTAGGCCTAGAGGAACCAACCTTTGAAGAACCACGCTTCGAAGCACCACCAGCCATTATGATCTGTAAAGATACAAAAAAACAGTTTAGATGAAAACCCAAAATAAAGAAAAGCTAAACTTTGATTGGACTAGTTACTTAAGTTATAAAAATGTTATAATAAGTTAGGGATAGCTCAGGATATTCAGGTAAACGAGACTTGACACCTACTTGAAACAACTATATATTTAAATCTTGACAAGGTGTTTGATCTCATATATCCCATAATAACAATCCCTGACACCATAAGAAAGGTTTGGCCAAACCATAACATAAGCATTATAGCCACCATTAAATGTTTTGGGCCAGACTAATCTAGAAAATCCCAAAATCGCTAAGTCTGGAGTCTAGATGCGTCGGCACTGGCGCACCTAATAATTCAAAATAGCCAAGTTCAATAAGCGGGTGCGCAAGCTTTGGCGCACCCCAGAAACCCCAAAATTTTTAAAAATTCAAAAATCTTTCCTAAGTCTCGGACCTGGGTGCGTAAGCTCAGGCGCACCCCGAAAACCCATAATTTGTCCTAAGTTCAAAACTCAGGGTGCATAAGCATTGGCGCACCTAAAAAATCCAGAAAATTCTCTGCCTCGAACTTGGGTGCGCTGGAACTCACGCACCCCGAAAATAGAAAATCACCAAGTTCTGAACTTGGGTGCACTGCCTCTGGCGCACCTCTAAAAACGAAAATCCCAAAGTCACCTAAATTTCGAGGTGCGATGGAGAAATAAGTAGGTGCGCTGGAGAAATAAGTGGGTGCACTGAAGTTTTAGAAGGCACACTGGTTGGAACAGTAATGCGCAACAAACAAGCATGAAATGTAGAAATGACGAAGCTTTATGTATTTATAAGGGGACCCAGAGTCTGGAGCGCATCGACAGATGATCGTACGTCCGTCACAGCACACCGAAGGGGCATCTGTTGGGGTCCCAAAATGTCTGACTTATCAAAACAAAATTCTATGAGGACCCTAGGTAGTGCACCTAGAAAACTAGTCCAGAACACCTCCAAAATCACACAAAAACACCCACAATTCAAGTTGAATCAGAGTTAAGAAAGTACAGGTTCAAGAACTCTAGCGCATCCATAAAATAGGCCTGGTGCACCCTGAAATTTAGGAGAAACTAACAGATGTGCCAGACCCTACTTGGGCATAAAAATCATCTTTGGTGGGCCCAACCTTACATGATGATCAACCCTTGTAAAAAATAGATCATGGCCACATAGATGGACCACTGAAGAAGGCGCATGACCACCCATCATCAGGCGGGCCCCACAAACCCGCGATATAGAATACTTAACATAAGAAATGTAAAACAATGTCTGTCGGCGCACCTAGAAAATAGGTCTGGCACACCCACAAATTACGAGACTTTCGAACTTTAGCACACCTAGAAAATAGGTCTGGCGCACCCAGAAAATACGTGATTTCACAACTTTACACATTTGCTTCGAACAAGTCTGGCGCACCCAAAAAATACATGATTTCAGCAAAATCCACTTAACCATTTTCAGGGTGCTCCAGAGTCTGGCGCACCCTAAAAATCAGGTAATCTACAAACTCCATTTCTCAATTTTAGGGTGCTCCAGAGTCTAGCATACCTTAAAAATCATGCAATCTACAAACTCCATTTCTCAATTTCAGGGTGCTCCAGAGTCTGGTATACCCTAAAAATCAGGACATTTTTTGGGTGTGCCACACTGAAAATAAGACATTTTCAGGGTGCGTTTGACGTGTCACTTGGTGATTGGCTCATCCTTCAAGATTTTAGGGTATAAATACCCCTCCGTACTGTTCATTTATATGCATACTGAGAGAGAGAGAGAGAGAGAGACCGTTGGGTATTTGAAAACCTCGCCGAAAAACCTCGTTAGAATCCTTTTCTAACCACCGGAATACTTTTCTGATCACCGGATCCCACACCGAAAACCTACCTCCGATCACCGTAGGTCTGGCATGAAATCAACGAAACTTAAGATTTTCTAAAATGGCCTAAGTACTTTAACGCATCCGAAAATATTCTAGCGCACCCCAAAAATCAACATTTTCAACTTAACCATTTTCAGGGTGCTCCAGACTCTAGCGCACCCCAAAATCAGCACCAGATACTTCATATTTTCAGGGTGCTCCAGACTTTGGCATATCCAAGAAATAGTCTGGCGCACCTTAAAAATCAGGATTTTTTAAACTCCGTTTTAGGTGCGCCAGACTCCTTTCTAAATGTTTTTTAGACTATAGTTAAACCCATTTTAGGTATTTCGGATGTTCCGGACGCAACGGAACAGTCAAATGACCCTTCTGGGATACCCAATAAGCAAAATACAGGCCTCTAAAGATCAATCCGATCAAGCACGATGAACGCAGCGAGTTTCCGGAAGGATCCTGCTGGCATCTAGAACATATAAATGTATCATTATCACATGTACTATCAAAATATGACTCAGATTAAGGTTAGCACTAAGCAAGCGGGACTATGGTCAACACGATAAATTAAACCAAAAGAGTTCCTAATTGACATCTCAAAACACAGTCGATGCCCTACCCATCCAAACGGCATCCATCGGTTGGGCTACTTAGGTACGTACAACTGTAGACCGATCTTCCCGAGGTCACCTGTCCAAACATGACAGGCACAGGCCCAGAGTCGCACCCTCTCAGCTAAGAACCCTGATAGTCTCAGCCTGGATCTCTGGCTAAAACATGGGATATACACATCCGACCTGTCTACAAAGATGGCTCAGTCCATAACAAAATAAACACAGGTCTCTATGACCACAAACTCTAAGACTATAGTCCCTGTTGACTAGTCTTGTGCCTTTTAATAAAGGGTCATCGATCATTCGATGTAATTAAGGGCTTGTGCCAGATCACGGCCTGGAATATGTAAGATATCAGAATCTTTGGAATAAAATTCGCCTTGCGATATCTCTTCTCTTGCGTACTTTATGAATAATTATGATTGTCTATGAATGTTTCCAATACTCAGAACCCCAGAGCAACAATACACCAAAAATGTCACATTTTCAATTCTAACAACAACATACGTATACTCCTGCCGGAGGCTCTAAACGGAGTCTTGGTTCAGTGCTCTCATAATGGCCTATGTGCTACAACCGAACTTATCACGTTTGGCAATTCAAACTCTCATAATCAATCCTCTACGAGGAAAGAACATGTTGAGTCTTACAAATTACAACCTTACTTGTCGGATTTAAGCCCCGTTGATTCACTGCTTCATGTTGCTTGATTTCACATCTCCCGTACTTCAATCAGCTCCCCTTTGCTCCCCTAATCACAGATGTCGGTGCATCACCAATGCTCCAGCTCCAAGATCAGCTTCCTTGCATATGATGCTCCATTAGAAATGCCCAAGGTGCTAGGAGGTGGTGAATTCTCTATAATTAGTAGGAAATGGGTTTCCTAGAGGAATACATCTAATTGGATCTTTAGAGAAGTTTAGACCAAGGATATACCTATGGTGTAAGTGTCTAAAACATCTAGAAATCAAGAGTGAACAAGGTCATCTTCTTAATAAGCTTTGAATGCTCCATGCTTATGCTGAATCATAAGGAAGATGTCTTAAATGGGTTAAGATTAAAGCCTATGGGTGTATGTAACAATTGTGGCTTCTAAATCTCTAAAATCCCTCTCTTAAGCCAAAAAATGAACTCCCCCTCCTTTATAGATAATTCTTCAATGGTAAAAAAATGGGCAGATTCACGAATCTTCGATAGCATAGAACTTATCTTTGATGGCATCGAAGTATCTTCGATGGGGACGAAACCCAACTTCAATAGGGTTGAAGACTATCCAGAGAGTTTTTTCAGTTTGCTGAACATTCAGTTAGATAGCATCGAACAAACTATTACGCTGGAATCGAAAGGTTATTCGATGTCCTCGAAGAACTTTTCAGAGAGTTCACATTGTTACTGGACATATGTTTGATGGAATCGAACTGGTCTTCGATGACATCGAAGTGCAATAAAAAACTATTGTCTGGGCTAGTTTGTTTACAGCAGTTAACACATCTTTAATTAGCCTAACTTATCATGTTTTTCTATATGATCTAAGGCTAATGATGATAACTAAGAGTTTTTCTATTTGGTTCAAGTCATATAGAGGCTTTGGTTATTTTGGTTCGAAGGGTTAGGGTCACTAAGGCATCTCTTTTACCTATTCTTCTTCCTTAATGCTTCTTGTCCACTTGAATCTTCGATCTTTAGCTTGCAAAGGCTCAATCGACATTACAACATATGGATACACGTGATTGACAAATAAGTTGCACTAGTATGCTACAGAAAAGTGCACTAACAAATCACAATTGTTGTATAAGGTTTTAAAAGTGAACCTTTAAAACCCTTTGTTATAGTGGAAAGCCAAAATTACAAGGGGATGTAATTTTGAGAGTAGAGTAGGTGCAATTTTTAAGCATTGAACCACTATAACATCTTGTGTATTATGGTGTTGATTGCTTGATTATTCTTTATTTGTGTGTTTGATCTTGTGAAATCTTAAATCATGACATAAGGTTGTTCTACCTAAGTTTCTAGGTGAACGGTTGTCCTATGATTAAAAAAAATAAATTGTATTTTTATTAAGCTTATTCTTGTTAATTGTATGCCTTTACTTTGCTTATATTTTTTAGATTACAAGAATTTGGTGAAGTCCTATTCACCCCCCCCCCCCCCCCAAGGACATCTATAGCTCCACCATTTTAAAGTTATAGGTAGTCTTCTTAATGAGGAGACTAGAATGAAGGCACACAGGTTGTCTCAGTAAGAGGCCCTTGTGATAAGGATCAGGGGAGAGAAAAACACAGGAAGGGCGGTAATAACTGCGCCAAATCCAGAGGCAAGTCTGAGACAAGAAAAGATATTGAGTGTTGGAATTGTGGCAAGAGAGGACATTACAGAAATGAATGATGCAAGAATAAGAAAGACAAGAAAGGAAAAGGGAGGGAGAAAGACTAAGAATCAGATTCTACTGCGGTCGCCTATGATGACGACGTTGTTATACTCTCTACAAATCATAATGTTTGTCTCATTACTACAAGTTAGGACACTGATTGGGTGATGGACTCGGGAGAGTCGTATCACGCTATTCCACACAAGGAGTTCTTCACAACTTACAAGTCAGGCGACTTTGGCATAGTGAAGATGGGTAATTTTGGTATATCCAAGATTGTGGGGGTTAGTGATATTTGTGTAAGACTGATGTGGGTTACACATTAGTGTTAAAGGGTGTGAGGCATATTCCTGAACTTTGCCTCAACTTGATGTCGACGAGAAGGTTAAATGATGATGGCTATGAAGGTTGGTTTGTTGATGGGCACTGGAAGCTCATCAAGGGTTCATTGATCGCGGCTAAAGGGAAGAAGTGTTGCACCCTATATAAGACAAGTGTCAGCATCTCTGAGGGTGAACTGAATGCAACAAAAGATTTAGTGATGGACATGTGGCATAGGTGGCTTGGCCACTTGAGTGAGAAAGGGCTTCAACTACTGGCAAAAAAGTGGCTCCTTCCAGAGTTGACAGGTATACCTCTAAAAATCTGTATTGAATATTTATCTGGGAAACAACATAGAGTTTCATTTGTTAAAACTGTTTCTCATGTTAATAAAGTGAATGCATTAGATTTGGTTTGCTCTAATGTATGTGGTCCAATGAGGACAAAAACCTTGGGTGGGGCTTTGTATTTTGTTACATTTATATATGATACATCTAAGAGGGTTTGGGTATATACATTGAAAACCAAAGAGCAGGTCTTTGAAGTGTTTAAAATGTTTCATGTTGTGGTCGAGAGAGAGACGGGAAGACCATTGAAGTGCATCTGCACTTAGAGCTGCACACAAGCCAAGCTTGACAAAGCTTGAGCTTGGCTTGATCAGTGGCCCACTGAGCTTGAGCTTGGCTTGGCTTGAGCATCGAGCTCAAAATAGCCGCTCGAGCTTGGCTTGCTAGTCGAGCTGATCGAGCTCTATTGAGCGAAGCCAAGCCAAGCCAAGCCGAGCTTTATTTTTTTTCCTTCATCTTCAACCCGACCCACTGACTTGCTTGACCGAACCCATTGACCCCAACTGACCCAACCCACTGATCCCAATTGACCCAACCCACTAACCCAACTCGCTAACCCGACCCAACCAGCTAACTCAACCCCAATCTTCCGACCAAAACTCCCCAAAATTAGGGTATTTTATATTTCAAACAAATAAGAAAAATAAATCACAAATAAGAAAAAAAACACAAAAGCCTACCTGGTAGTCACTGTTGGGCATCCGGTGCCGGGTGCAATGCAGGGAGGAAGCTAGAATGGAGAGACTAGAAAGAGGAATCCGGTATGGAATGACTAGAGAGAGAGAGAGAGATTTGAAAAAAAAATGGAGGGAGGAAAAGAAGGAGAGAGGCAGCCGGGCAGGGGTGTGGCAAGCTGTGTGGGGGCGGGTGGGAGTGAAAATGAAAAGAAAAAAAAACAAAAGGGTTGGGTGGGGTCTTAGGGTTAGTTTTTTTTAATATATATATATATATATATATATATATATATATATATATATATATATATATATATATATATATTATAAAAAAATATCGAGCCCAAGCCGAGCTAAGCTTTATTCAAGCTTCGAGCTTCTAGCCAAGCCGAGCCAAGCTCACTCGTGCTCGAGCTTGGCTTGTTTTTTAACGAGCATTCAAAATCAAGCTTAAGCTTGATTGAACTAGCCTACGAGCCAAGTCAAGCCAAGCTTAAACGAGCAAAGCCGAGCGAGCTTTTCGAGCTAGCTCGGCTTATGTGCAGCTCTATCTACACTAACAATGGAGGTGAATGCACTGGGCATTTCATGAATACTGTAAGACCCTAAGTATATAGCATGAACAGACCGTGCCCAAGACCCTCCAATACAATGGTGTATCTGAGCGTATGAATCGCACCATTGTAGAGAGAATCAGATGCATCACTTCCCATGCTAAGTTGCCCAAGACGTTCTGAGGTGAAGCAATGCACACAGCAGTGTATTTGATAAACAGGTCTCCATCAACCCCTTTGAATGGAGAGATTCCTGAGAAGGAGTGGACTAGACATGATATATCGTACAATCATCTTAGGGTGTTTGAATACCGGGCATCCGTTCATATTTCCAGAGACGAGAGGTCCAAGCTCGATTCGAAAATCAAGCAGTATGTTTTTTTGGGGTATGTAGACGAGAAGTTTGGTTACAGAATGTGGGATCCAGTAGAGAAAAAAATAGTCAAGATTAAGGATGTGGTATTCTTTGAAGATCGGTGTATTGAAGACATTGGAAAGCTAGAGAAGACTCAACCCAGTTCAGGTGAGCTAGAAGATATGGATCCAATCACTACTCCCGTAGTGCCTGATGACGGGGGAGTGCAGAATGGTACAGGGGACGAGGGTGTTCCTACAGAAGGTGAATCGAGGGGCAACCCCCATTTGATCCACCTATTAAGCCATAGGTGAGGAGGTCATCTAAGGACAGACATCCGTCTAAGAGTACTCACAACATGAGTACATTATGCTTACCGATGGGGGAGAGCCAGATGACTATTCTGAGGCCCTATCCGACATGCATAAGACTGAGTGGTTGAAAGCTATGTAATGAGGAGATGAAATCCTTGCATAAGAACTACACGTATCAGTTAGTGAAACTGACTAATGGCAAGAAAGCTCTAACAACAAGTGGGTATTCAAAAAGAAGTTAGAGCAGAAGAATTCACAGACGAGGTTCAAGGTTAAACTGGTAGTGAAAGGGTTTGGTTAGAAGAAAGGTGTTGATTTCGATGAGATATTCTCACCGGTGGTGAAGATGACATCCATACGAGTGTTGTTTGGTTTGGCTGCAAGTATGGACCTGGAGATAGAACAACTAAATATCAAAATAAAGTTTCTCCATGGTGACCTTGAAAAGGAGATATATATGAGGCAGCCAGAGGAGTTCGAAATCAAGGGCAAGGAACATATTGTGTGTAAGCTGCAGACGAGCTTGTATGGGCTGAAGCAGGCTTCAAGACAATGGTACAAGAAGTTCGACTTGTTCATGTTAAAGTATGGGTATAGCAGAACTGAGTCGGACCACTGTGTCTTTACGCGACAGTTCTCAGACAGTGATTTTTTTATTCTGCTATTGTATGTTAATGACATGCTCATCATGAGAAAAGACATCAAGAAGACTGACAGGCTGAAACAAGAGTTAGGTAAGTCCTTTGTGATGAAAGACTTGGGCTCAACTAGACAGATCCTAGGAATGGAAATCACCCGTGACAGAAGCAATAAGAAGTTATGGTTGTCACAGGAGAAGTATGTTGAGAAAGTCCTAGAGAGGTTCAATATGAATGCAGCAAAGTCGTCGGTTAATTCTCCACTCGATGGTCACTTCAAATTTGGTGACATGTAGTGTCCTAAGACCAAAGAAAAGGTGGAAGAGATGCAGAAGATACCCTACACTTTAGAGATAAGAAGTTTGATATATACTATGGTGTGTACATGCCCAGACATAACATATGCAGTCGGCATGGTGAGTCGATATATTGCCAATCCTGGCAAAGAGCACTAGGCAACAGTGAAATGGATACTACAGTATCTAAGGGGCTCTTTGAAGTTGATCTTATGGTTCGGTGACAGTAAACTTGTGTTAGAAGGCTAAACAAACATAGATATGGCAGGTGACATGGACTCTAGGAAGTCTACATCGAGGTTTATGTTTACATTTGCAATGGGAGTGGTCTCATGGCAGAGCAAGCTACAGAAGGCCGTGGCATTTTTTACAATCGAGGCTGAGAACATCGCAGCCACAGAAGCATTCAATGAGTTGCTTTGGATGAAGAGATTCCTACAAGAACTTAGCTTGAAGCAGGATATGCATGTGGTCTATTGTGATAGTCAGAGTGCAATTCACTTGAGTAAGAATCCAAGTCAGCATTCCAAGTTGAAGCACATAGAGGTTCGGTTTGAGAAGATCCATACGGATGATAACGGGTCAGACATAATAACTAAGGCATTGTCTAAGGGCAAGTTTAAGGCTTGTAGAAGCCTCGCAGGCTTAAAGATGGTGAAGCCCTCCTCTTGAGTTGACATGGGGAGATTTGATAGGGTGTTCCTCCTCAGGAGTAGAGGAGAGAGTGCAACTCGAGAATCATTGGCAGTTGGTCTCTAAAATGTTTTAGACAGTCTCGGGCAAACGACCAGGTTGGGTCGGGCAATCGAAATTGGGTTGTTTTTCCTTAGAACTCTCTTGACAATTTTGCCCATTATCGGGCGCCCGACGACGTGCAGACTGCAATACACAGTCTCCTATGTCGGCTCTGATTCTCCCAAAGTCCTATATAAGAAAACGCTAATCAGGATTAGGGTATCGAATTAGAGACTTCACACATCTAAAGAGAGAGATGGAGAGAGAGAGAAATGGAAAGAAGAAGAAGAAGAGAAGAGAAGAGAGAGAGAGAGAGAGAGAGAGATCTTTAAGAAGAGTATTGTGCTCGTGACACTTCATCCACGCATCAGACAACGTCTCAGTTTCTTCTACGTCCTCAAATTAGTGAGATCTCTCAGTTTTTTAGTTCTCTTTGTTTGTTATGTTGGGGTGAAGTTAATTGGATCCGAGCGGGTTGTACTCGTGATCGCTGTGTAAACAGTATTACATAGTGGATTTGTTTGTCTGAACAAGGTCTCGTGGTTTTTACCTCTGTTAGAGGGTTTTCACGTAAAAATTTCTCTGTGTTTTGTGTTGATTGTTCGATCGTGTTTCCGCACTAATCCTATCCCATAATTCAAGGTGGTTGGGGTGCAAGATCCTAAAGTTTTGTGCAATAGCCCCAACAAAGCTCATGGTATAGAAAGGCTATGGTGGTAGCAATTCAATTGTAAGGGAAGGTAAGATCACGAGTCTCAAGTGTAGGATGTTAGGATAGGAGGGCCGACAGCTGAAGTAAAGCCGAACACAAACAGCAAATTGAATCAAACAAGCCACACAATATAATCACAATGCATGCAATCACCCACACAGACAATCCGAATTTAATGTGGAAAAATCCCTCACGGGTAAAAAACCACAGCACAAAGCAACACCAATCCACTATAATATCAGAAGTTACAAGAGATGGAACCCAAGACCCAAGAGAAATCCCAAGCTTTCCCAAGAAGAAACCCTCTTCTTCAAGCTCTTTCTCTCACCTAAAAGCTCCCTCAATCCCCTTTGCAACCTTCTAATCCTCTAATCCCGTACATATACCTTAAATAGGAAGAGAAACGGATTTAGAAACCTCTTGCGCAAAAACCACACAAGGAAATAGAGTTGCAGTAGGACACTGCCGACCGGTCGGATGGCCTAAAACTTTCATTGCAGCAACGCTGCCTGGGCCTCCACTATGATCGGCAGGTCGGACACCCCCACCGACCGGCCGGTGGCCTCTGTACAACTTAATTTGAGGAGTCCGTTTCTAAGAAACTCCACCACGACTCAAATCACCATGCACCTCCTGGCCACGCACAATCTCCACCTCTACTTCGTCATCACTATAGTCCCGTCACTTCTCATGCCCCATCGACCTCATCATTGCATCTTCACATGCCTTATTGCTCTTCCCATGTGACCCTTTTTCTCTTGCCACACACGAGCAACCGTGGATCCCACTGCCAATCCGGCAGCTCCACCATGAATAGTGATACTGATCACCTTGTAAAGATTATCGCACCTCCGTGCCTTGATCATCATGCGTGCTCCCTTCACCACTTCACAATACCGATCGCAGCCGATGAACCTGCACCCTTTCGCCTCGAGTGCACCAAGAGATATCACATTCCTTTTCATCTCAAGGACATGCTTCACACTTTCAAGGATCCGTTCGACTCCATCGAACATCCTAATGAGCACCAAACTAATCCCCACCACATTGCAAGCATAGCCATCACCCACAAAGACCGATCCACCATCATACTCCTTGTATGACATGAATGAACTTCGGTCAGGACATACATGACATGATGCCCCTGAATCCAAGAGCCACTCTCCACCAACAGGCTCTATGCCGGATACAGTCAATACATCACAACCGTCACCACCGTTGTTCACTCGCCTCAAGTGTAAGGCTGCGATGTAGTAATAAAACTCGGTAAGACCGAGGTCGATCCACAGGGAATTGAAAATAGATTCCAAACTATTCCAGCAACTCAATTTTGCAAAAAAATAGGAGATTCAATTGAACCAATTATACTAAAACAGTAACTTAATGAAAATCAGAAGTTTAAAGTACTAAGGCATTCAAGGATCCACTTGTAGCAATCTCATGTCAATCCAATCAATCCAAGCAAGATACACAACTAGATTTGAAGTCCTATCTCTCATCTAGTTGGAAAATAAAGCATTAAACACATTCAATCCCATTCAAGTTGAACTTCCAAGTTCTAGTCCCATTCAATCAATGTAGAATTCAAAATCATAACCTTCGGAGTAACAGCCATGCCTATAGACTATGGCTTGCTCAAGGATTACTATAATTCGAATCTAAACAAGCACCATATGATAATCTTAGAGAATTGCAAGGAATCCATGTCCGGAGCACATGAACTCTCATAAAACATCTCAAACTATCAACTTGAAGAACTAGAATAAATAAAAATCCAAACTTGAATTGAAATTACTTGAATTAACTGAATCAAACATGAAATTAGTTACAAGCTTCACCTCTCAGCCTTAGCTGAGAGATTCTAGCCGAGCATTGTCATATTACAACTAGAACTCATGAAAGAAAACATAAAAACTAGAAAAACCGGAGTTTGGAGGGTTGCAGACGCTCCACGACGGCTTCCTTCCTCTCCCACAACGTCCCTTGGCTTCTATGATGCCCTAGGAAGAGCCCCTAAGTGTCCTTTTATAGTGAGGACCCTCAGTTGCGTCTTAAATATCCAGAATCCGCGTAAGGTTACGCAGTCCGCAGCAATTTTCGGAACCAGAAATAGAAACTGCCTGATTTCACGCATGGCCGACCGGTCGGACGATCGGTCGGACTAGGATGGCCGACCGGTCACGACCGGTCGGACCTTTCCTGCGACAGTCCAGCGAGTTTTGAGAAAATCCAAAATTAAACTTTTAATGCAAGGACCGGTCGCGCAACCAGTCTGCGAAGTGGACGACCGGTCGCACGACCGGTCATGAATGGTCCAGTGGCCTTCTTCAGAAAAAGCTTCTATGCGAATGTCGGACCGGTCGGACGACTGGTCCTGGCGATAGACGACCGGTCTTGGCTGATATTTTTGCTTTCTCCTTTGGTTCCTTTCTTCCTTTCTTCTCCTCTCTTTCTACTTTCTTTAGTCCTTCTTCAATCTTCATCCAATGGCTTTAAATAGCTCCTTTTTAGTCTCCAAATGGGTGAAGTCCACTCTCAATCCTACAGTCACAAAACATGTATTAGATGGGCCTTTTAAGCATGAAATCATGCATATACTGTGATGTAATGGGCAATGCAATGTATAAATTGGAGGTTCAACACACCCCCCAACCAGCTTTTTGCTAGTCCGGAGCAAAACATGCGTGAATAAGTTCAAACCTCCAAACCCAACTCTCCTTCAGAAACCATGTTTCTATCCATTCCAAGACATACAAATATAAAATTTGAAGAAATTGGGTGATAGAAGTTGAAACCTTAACTCTCAAAGCATAATAAGTGTCTACATGAAATTCCCGCTGATTGATTGATAAATAGAAGAACTCGAACAAATCCAACCTCGTGTGCATAGTGAAAGTTCATCTCATGAGTTTCTGGGATTATCTTCTCCATAGATCAACTAAACTAAGGATCTCAAGGTGTACAGGGAAACAACAAGCCAATGACAGGAATTTGCCTTACCGTCCTTCCGACGACTTTCACACTACGTCCCATTTCTGGCTTTGGTTACGGGTAGACCATCCCCCCGGTTGGTAATAGGTAGCCCTCTTCGGAATTTTCCACCATTTTTCCATCATTCCCAATTTCATCCTTCCTTTTCCTTTTTCTTTTAAATTAGATAAGATTTGTAGAAATCCATATCTTTCGTTATTTTCCCATGGACAAGGATGGACAAAGTACCCCGGCTTGATGATTTTTCAACACCTTTAAATCAACGTCTAGCTAATCCACAAATCGCATAATCCTTTCACCCCATAAGAATCGTGTAATGTGAACTAGGTGTAAGGTGTTCAAATGTTCTGTCAATCACAACAATAGGGGAATTCACATATAAAACCATTATGTTAGGAGAAATTCAAGACTTACAACATCACACACTTCGTATCTCCTCTTCTTATACTCATATCATCTCGAATGCATGGAAATAAGGTTTTCTAAAAGAGTTTTGAAATTTTAGAAAATTCAAAAAAAAATTTGTGCATATGAGGCTCGAAATGTTGCAACATGCTAGATGAAGGATCTCATCTCACCCCCCAACTAAATCTTGCATTGTCCTCAATGTGAAAAGATATGCAATGAGCATGAACATGAGAGCAATGGCAAAATATAAGAGAGTGAGAACAATAGTACCTGAGAGAGTGATCATGGAAGTCTACAACCCAACAACTAAAGCTACTAAAACAATAAAACTAAACCTAATCTACGGAAAGCAATAAAGATAACTAACTCGTCCTTGTAAAAAGAGGATCTCCATCAGACTAGGAGATTAATTATCATTATAACATCCAAAAGGACAAAGTTGAACAGGATCATCAAGTGATGTAATAAATTTTCAGTAGAACTAACCACCATCCTGCTTTGGAGAGTACATTGGTGACATCAACCAATCTAACCCATCGAAAATCCTGCTGAAAAATTCAGCGGGTTCTTCAACACAATTGTCACATGAACTAGGAAAGGAGAATTGCATTGGTTGGAAATCATTGAATATGGATCTCCTTTCCTTCTTGTCTGGGCAAAAATTATTTAAACATGGATCATCCTAGAAGTGTTCTTCGGTTTGAACAAACCAAAGAGATGTGGAGACTTGTATTTCTTCTTCACAAGTCGATATGATCTCCACAAAATCAGAATTCACCGGTGCTTCCACAATTGATTTTTCAGTTTGGCACTTTGTGGAAGGAAGCTTTTTAGGCACTGGGGGGGGGGGGGGGGGGGGGGGGGGGGTCTCTCTCAAAGCCTGTACAATGTCTTGAATCATGGGATCATCCCAATCCTCAAAGTACGTTAAGCACTCCTTGAGTGTATAAGAGACCTCATCGGAGGAAATTTTCAGATTTGGACCCTTTATGTCTTCCTCCTTCTCAGAATTTTGTGTAGGTTGGAGTGGGTCCTCAACCTCTACACTTTCAGAAATTGGCCTCTCTGTAGGCAAGTCAAGCACCAATTCTTCAAAATCCTGCACAACAAATTTGTGTAAATCAGAAATTGGTGACTTGTCAAATGAATTTTCAGAAATTGACACTTCCAAGGTCTTAATAAAATGAGAATTAGATTCATCCTTAGAATGTGTCGAACATGTCCCCAAACTTTCAGGTAGATCATGTTGGAAAAACCCCCCATCATCCATGGATTTTATCATGTTTACCTCATGGGGGCCATCATTATCGTCCCAATCCTCAAAGGGATCAAAGCTAACAACATCTAGAGGATCAAAATTCTGCCTTAAAGCGAACTCCTCTTCCACGATTGAATCAATCATATCAACCTCGTGGACATCATCATCATCCCTATGCCTTTTGCCCAAGTGGAACACATTCACCTCCAACGTCATGTTTCCAAAGGACATTTGCATCACTCCATTCCGGCAATTTATGATTGCGTTTGATGTAGCAAGGAATGGGCGACCCAGAATCACCGGTATTTAGGTGCTAGCATCCATAACCGGTTGTGTGTCCAAGACGATGAAATCTACTGAGTAGTAGAATTTATCCACTTGGACAAGCACATCCTCAACTATCCCTCTCAGTACACGGATGGATCTATCAGCGAGTTGCAATGTGGTTTTAGTAGGTTTTAATTCACCAAGACCCATTTGCTCGTATACCGAGTACGGGATCAAATTTACGCTTGCCCCCAAGTCTAGCAATGCATGCTCAATCCGATAGTCTCCAATGATACATGAAATTGTGGGATTACCGGGATCTTTGAATTTTTTTTGGAGGGGGGGGGGGGGGTCTTTTGAGTGAGAATGGCACTCACCTGCTCATTTAAGAAGGCCTTTTGTTGCACATTATATTTTCATTTGGTTGTGCATAGGTCTTTTAGAAACTTGGCATAGGAAGGGACTTGTTTGATGGCATCAAGCAAGGGAATGTTGATCTTAACTTGTCTAAAAATCTCTAGAATATCATGAGTGTTTGGAAGAGATTTTGGGGCAACCAATCTCGAAGGGAATGGTGCTACGGGCTTATAGATGCGTTCCGTTTCTTGTGGGGCTAAGTTAGATCCATCCTCATCCTCAGAATTTACCAGATCATTAGGCTTGTCGGCCTTCACCGGAATGGATTTGTCAATTTGTTTAACACTTCTAAGAGTGGTGATGGATTTGGCTTGCTCCATGTGTTGGTTGGAAGGATTAGGAATGCTCACTTCATGTACTTGTTTTGGATTAGGCTGAGGTTGGGCCGGAAAGGTCCCTTCCCTAGCATTCAAGTGTCCCTTAATCTCATCAACCAAGACTTTAAGCTCTTGGAACATTTGCTGATTTGTTTGATTGATTTGCGCTTGCCCTTGTATAAACGCTTTCAAGGTATCCTCCATTGAGAACTGAGGTGGGGCCATATTTTGCATGGGTGGCCCTCCTTGAGAGTTGGTAGGATTGCCCGTGGGAGCATTCTTCCAACTGAAATTTGGGTGGTTCTTCCAACTAGTATTGTACGTATTACCCACCGGTCCATTGAAAGGCCGTTGATACCCATATGTGGCATTTGCATGTTCATGTAACACTTCTTGAAATGCAGGAATTGTGGGACAATCTTGCGTAGCTTGTAAATCGGTGTGACAAATCCCACATATGGTCTCAATAGCTTCATTGGACTTTGGAACTCCACTTTTACTAAGTTCCATGGGCTCGATCTTCCTTGTGAGGTTGGCTATCCTTGCATTCACGTCGTCTTCCTCCTTAAGGATATAGATCCCTCCTTTCTCTTTCTCTTGAGTAGGCTTGGGGTTATTGGGTTTATCCAAGGTATCCCAAGATTGGGCATTTTCAACCAACATGTTCAAATAACTCCAAGCCTCATCTGGATTTTTGGTCATAAACTCGCCATTGCACATCATCTCTACAAATTGGGGCATATTGGAACTTAATCCATCATTGAAAAAATTTATAATTCGCCAACTCTCATAGCCATGATGTGGGCAAGCAAGTAGGAGGTCCTTAAATCTCTCCCAACATTGGAAGAAAGATTCACCCTCTTTAGTCAAGAAATTCATTATGGCTCTTCGAAGGGTGTTCATTTTATGAGCCAGGAAGAACTTTTTCAAGAATTTTCGGGTCATCTCATTCTATGACCCAATCGAATGTGGTCTAAGAGAGTGAAGCCAATCTTTGGCTCTTTCTTTCAATGAAAAGGGAAAGAGTTTAAGCTTAATGGTATCTTCAGAAATATTGGTGTATTGCAAGGTAGCCACCACTTCTTCAAATTCTTTCAAGTGCAGATATGGGCGATCAGAGTCTAGCCCATGGAACTTTGGTATAAGTTGAATTACACCCGGCTTTATGTCAATGTTTCCCCCGTTTGGTGGTAGAACCACGCAAGAGGGTGTAATTGCACGGGCTGATTGTAGGTAATCCTGTAGTGATCTCATTGGAGGAACGTTATGTACCTCATTCTCTCCTACTCCCTCTTGATTTGCGTTTGTGGAGTAGGAGGGGGAGGATTCCTTAAAGGTGTTTGATCCATACTCCCCAAACTTTCACAACGTTCTTAGTAATTTCGAACTCGTCTATGGACTGACAATGGTCCAACTAAACCACCTTCAGATTGGAGACGATTAGAGTGGTCACGTTCCCAACGGGACATAAACCACTCAACTAAAACTAAGTTATTCCTAAATCCTAGAAATCTGAAATTAAATTGCAAAAATCTACAAAAAGCTAAGTTAGAAGGATATTACCCGATGTGCTTAACTATAGAAGAAATCCTACAAAACAAACAATTTTGATTAGTTCTAAGAAATCAGAAAAACCCTATCTAATTCTACTTCTACAGCCACTAAAACAATTTGAAAACCGTTATCTAAATTCCCCGGCAACAGCGCCAAAAACTTGTTCGCTCGCCTCAAGTGTAAGGCTGTGATGTAGTAATAAAACTCAGTAAGACCGAGGTCGATCCACAGGGAATTGAAAACAGATTCCAAACTATTCCAGCAACTCAATTTTGCAAGAAATAGGAGATTCAATTGAAGCAATTATACTAAAACAGTAACTTAATGAAAATTAGTAGTTTAAAGTACTAAGGCATTCAAGGATCCACTTGTAGCAATCTCATGTCAATCCAATCAATCCAAGCAAGATACACAACTAGATTTGAAGTCCTATCTCTCATCTAGTTGGAAAACAAAGCATTAAACACATTCAATCCCATTCAAGTTGAACTTCCAAGTTCTAGTCCCATTCAATCAATGTAGAATTCAAAATCATAGCCTTCGGAGTAACAGCCATGCCTATGGACCATGGCTTGCTCAAGGATTACTATAATTCGAATCTAAACAAGCACCATATGATAATCTCAGAGAATTGCAAGGAATCCATGTCCGGAGCACATGAACTCTCATAAAACATCTCAAACTATCAACTTGAAGAACTAGAATAAATAAAAATCCAAACTTGAATTGAAATTACTTGAATTAACTGAATCAAACATGAAATTAGCTACAAGCTTCACCTCTCAACCTTAGCTGAGAGATTCTAGCTGAGCATTGTCATACTACAACTAGAACTCATGAAAGAAAACATAAAAACTAGAAAAACCAGAGTTTGGAGGGTTGCAGACGCTCCACGACGGCTTCCTTCCTCTCCCACGACGTCCCTTGGCTTCTATGATGCCCTAGGAAGAGCCCCTAGGTGTCCTTTTATAGTGAGGACGCTCGGTTCCGTCTTAAACATCCAGAAATAGAAACTGCCTGATTTCACGCATGGCCGACCGGTCGGACGACCGGTTGGACTGGGATGGCCGACCGGTCGGACCTTTCCTGCGATAGTCCAGCGAGTTTTGAGAAAATTTGAAATTAAACTTTTAATGCAAGGACCGGTCGCGCAACCGATCTGCGAAGTGGACGACCGGTCGCACGACCGGTTGTGAATGGTCCATTGGCCTTCTTCAAAAAAAGCTTCTATGCGAATGTCGGACCGGTCGGACGACCGGTCTGGGCGATAGATGACCGGTCGTACTACCGGTCTTGGCTGATATTTATGCTTTCTCCTTTGGTTCCTTTCTTCCTTTCTTCTCCTCTCTTTCTACTTTCTTTGGTCATTCTTCAATCTTCATCCAATGGCTTTAAATAGCTCCTTTTTAGTCTCCAAATGGGTGAAGTCCACTCTCAATCCTACAGTCACAAAACATGCATTAGATGGGCCTTTTAAGCATGAAAACCATGCATATACTGTGATGTAATGGGCAATGCAATGTATAAATTGGAGGTTCAACAACCGTCCTCTACGGTATTGGTTCCTTCCCTAGAAGAATCTCCAAATCTCTCCTGCCTTTTCCAGGGATTCGAACAATCCCTCTTCACATGTCCTTCTTCCCCACAATTCCAGCATCTCGCATTTTGCCTCCACTTGCATTTTGATTTAGATCTCGATGAAGGAGATCCTCCACCCCACTCAGAATTCCTCCCCCTCATAACCAGTGCCTCATCAGTAGAGGGACCCACGCCGCCACTTTTCCTTCTCATCGCCTTCACCTAAAGGGTTAAGATAATGGTTTCTACGCCAATAGTCTCCCTACCTACTCACAAAGAGGCCTTGAGTGACTCATATGATTCTGGAAGAGAATTCAACAAGATAAACGCTTGATCCTTATCCTTAATCGGCTCATCTACATCCATCAACTTGCAAATAAGCCTATTGTAATTGCTGATGTGGCTCTCAACATCGGCCCCCTCCGTCATCCTCAGATTATGCAACTGAAGCTTCAAGTATATGCAATTTTCAAGAGATTTCTTCGCATAGATATTCTCCAACTTCGCCCATGTTGCAACCGCAGTCTTCTCTTTTATGACGTTATACAGGACCTCATCTGCCAGGCACAACTGGATTGAGACATTGGCCTTTTCATCGATCTTCTTCCACTCTCCTTCTTTCATAGCTTCTGGTCGCTCTCCAAGGAGCGCATCTTGCAATCCTTGCTGAACTAGAAGGCCTTTCATCTTCACCTTCCAAAGTTCAAAATTGTTTTTCCCCGAATACTTCTCTATGTCGAACCTCATGCCTGATGCCATGCTCTTATCTCAGATTCAAATTTCTGCTACATCCCAACGATCGCTCTGATACCAGTTGTTGGGATAGGAGGGCCGGCAGCGGAAGTAAAGTTGAACACAAACAGCAAATTGAATCAAACAAGCCACACAATGCAATCACAATGCATGCAATCACCCACACATAGACAATCCGAATTTAACGTGGAAAAACCCCTCACGGGTAAAAAACCATGACACAAAGCGACACCAATCCACTATAATATCAGAAGTTACAAGAGATGGAACCCAAGACCAAAACCCAAGCCCACAAGAGAAGTCCCAAGCTTACCCAAGAAGAAACCCTCTTCTTCAAGCTCTTTCTCTCACCTAGAAGCTCCCTTAATCCCCTTTGCAACCTTAGAATCCTCTAATCCCGTATATACACCTTAAATAGGAAGAAAAATAGATTTAGAAACCTCTTGCGTGAAAACCGCGCAAGGAAATAGAGTTTTAGTAGGACAGTGCCGACCGGTCAGCCGACCGGCCGGATGGCCTAAAACTTTCATTGCAGCAACAATGCCTGGGCCTCCACTGTGACCAGCCGGTCAGACACCCCCACCGACCGGCCGGTGGCCTCTGTACAATGTTGAACCTCCAATTTATACATTGCATTGCCCATTACATCGCATTATATGCATGGCTTTCATGTTTAAAAGGACCATCTAATGCATGTTTTGTGATTTTAGGAATGAGAGCGGAATTCACCCAATTAGAGACTAAAAAGAGCCATTTGAAGCCATTGGATGAAGAATGAAGAAGGACCAAAGAAAGTAGAAAGAGAGGAGAAGAAAGGAAGAAAGGAGAAAGCAGGAAAATCAGCCAAGACCAGTCGTACGACCGGTCGTCCATCGCCAAGATCGGTCGTCCGACCGGTCCAACTATACACAAAAGAAAATCATTTTGCAGAAGGTCACTGGACCATTCATGACCGGTCGTGCGACCGGTCGTCCACTTCTCAGATCGGTCGTGCGATCAGTCCTTGCAATTAAATTTTAAAGACGGATTTCAAGCAAACTCTCTGGACTATTTTTGTGGTTTTGAGACCGGTCGTGCGACCGGTCATCCGCCTAACAGAGCTTCTCCGTAAAGCTCCGATTTTTCTGCGCAGTGCGTAACCTTACGCAATTTCTGGATCTTTCCGACACAAAGGAGCTTCCTCACTATAAAAGGACACCTAGGGGCTCTTCCTAGAATATCATAAAAGCTAAGGGACGTGGTGCTAGAGAAAGGAAGCTGTCGTGGAGCGTCTGCAACCCTCCAAACTCCGGTTTTTCTAGTTTTTATGTTTTCTTATTTGAGTTCTAGTTGTAGTATGACAATGCTCGGCTAGAATCTCTCAGCTAAGGCTGAGAGGTGAAGCTTGTAGCTAATTTCATGATTTGATTCAGTTAATTCAAGTACTTTCAATTCAAGTTTGGATTTTTATCTATTTTAGTTCTTCAAGTTGATAATTTGAGATGTTTTATGAGAGTTCATGTGCTCCGGACATGGATTCCTTGCAATTCTCTGAGATTATCATATGGTGCTTGTTTAGATTCGAATTATAGTAATCCTTGAGCAGGCCATAGTCCATAGGCATGGCTGTTACTCCTCGAAGGCTATGATTTTGAATTCTACATTGATTGAATGTGACTAGAACTTGGAAGTTCAACTTGAATGGGATTGAATATGTTTAATGCTTTATTTTCCAACTAGATGAGAGATAGGACTTCAAATCTAGTTGTGTATCTTGCTTGGATTGATTGGATTGACATGGGATTGCTACAAGTGGATCCTTGAATGCCTTGGTACCTTAAACTACTGATTTTCATTAAGTTACTGTTTTAGTATAATTATTCCAATTGAATCTCTTATCTATTGCAAACTGAGTTGCTGGAATAGTTTGGAATTTGTTATCCAATTCCCTGTGGATCGACCTCGGTCTTATCGAGTTTTATTACTACATCGCAGCCTTACATTTGAGGCGAGCGAACATACAACCTGTTTTGAGGCATCCGTTTCCAGCATACGAGTCTGGCATTGACCTGTCCGTTCCCGTGGCAGAAAAGAAAAGAACCATAGCACGGGCCTTGTGAGTGGCAATGTGTGGAGAATACGAAATGATGGAGGCAAAGGTGTTAGTCAGCCAACGTAGCAACAACGGACCACCTTGAAACTCGCTGCTTGGGGATCTAGCTTCAAGAAGTTCCATCCAGTCCTCTCCACCCACAGGAGGGAGGCTTTGTGCATTTGGAACCGCCGGGCCACGGAAGGGAAGTCCGGTATAAATGAAGACATCTAGTGGAGTAGAGATGCCCCACTCCCCCCAAGACAGTTGGAACATATGCGTCTCATCTCGTCAATGCCCATACAGGGAGCCGAGAAGCTTCAAGTTCGCTAACTTGAACCTTAAGAGTCATCGTGCCAGCGGAAAAGTGTTTGATTTATGGTCTCCTCAGGGTAAGGCTGAGAACCCGAAAACCAAAACCTGCAGATAATACGCACGCCTCAGCCCTTGATGTCTGATAAATGCACGCCTAGCCCAGCAGAATCAAATAAATGGTCCCCAGCTCTCGAGATGTATGCAGGATCCGCTGGCCGCTCAACAGATGGGCAGGCACGGCGACACATGACTACGACAAACAACGGACGAGTAATTAGTTCTCTACCTTTCCCTTTAAATGTCTAAGTGAGAACTTGAATAATCTTCTTGGTTTGAGTGAATTATGGGTAGACAAAGTCAATGCCTAAGTAATCAAATACAACTCACAAGTGGCCCTTTCCCATGCATAATCTAAATAAACAAAAAAGTTAGGCAAGGAAAGCATAATTTAAAGTCAATGGTCAAAGTTGCCCATGTCAAACCCTTTCTTTAGGGCAAGACATTCCACAAATTTGAGCGATGAAGTCGGACTTACAAAATGGTATGATGTGGTAAGTTGGCAAAATCCTGAGTCTTTGGACCAAAGTGGGCCCTTGCCACATCCAAATGGATCTATCATGCCCAAAGGCTTAGGGTTGACACATTACAAGTCTATGTCCAAGGTCTACTACCCAAAAGTGTCGAATTATCACATGACCAAGGACTAAACTTACTAATGAGGGTCCCAAGGCATGAGGGGATTAATGGAAAGCAAAAATTAAGTCTAGCTTTCAATTTGGGAATGAAACTGCACATCCCCTCATTCGGAGAAACCAAGCCCATTTGATGTCCGAACAGTCCAAGATAGCCATATTTGCCTTATCTACACCAAAGTGGACATATGGGTGCCACATTGTCACAAGTGAAAGCCCCACACCAATGGTGGGGAAGTTTAAGTAACCAAACACCATTTACTTGAGTTATGAAGGAGTGAAGCAACCAAGTCCTTGACATAAATACATGTGGGCCCAAAAGAAGCTCGAAGCCCACTTGAATTTAAAAGGACTTGGTTAGCCCTCTCACATCCATGATGGGCCCAAAAACTAGTTAAGATCCCACTTGAAATCACATGAGTAAAGAAGGCTTGTTTACTTCCATGTTGGGCCCAAAAGAAGGTAAAGATTCATTCCAAGACCCGTAAGCCCGAAACAACATTATTTGCCACATTTATCCCCGAGCATCCAAGTGGGTCTACCAAGATAAGGCAAGACCCATAAGAGTGGAAGTCAAAGCAAAATACCTAAGTGCTTACGTCTAATTTGGTAACAGGATCTTCCAGATATTCACCTTCCTTCGAGCAAGCTTCCCTCCGGACCTGAAAAAAGAAGGGAGAAAACTAAGGGTAGCCGGCGTTCAGCCGTTGGCCCTCCGAAGCTTAAGTCAGACGAGATATGGTAATAAAGTGAAAAGCCAGATATGAGCTCAGGAATTGTGTACCTCTTTCATTTGTGAAGCCATATCTTTATATAGATCCAGGTGATCCAATCTATGACGCAAGCCGTTAAGATCAATGCTGATTTTAGGGGATAAGGTGCTTATCTTGTTAATCCTTAAGATAAAGGGATGACCTAACAACCTTGGACGTCTAAGTGATTACGTCTCTTGATGGAGATGCTCAGAGTTATGGATAAGGACGAACCAAAATTGATCTGTACAGACTAATGCTGAAAGTTAGCGATTATTCGCCTATAAAATAACCTCGCTTAACATCCTTAAAGTGGGCTGCTCGCATGTAGATATACGATCCCTTCACTACAACAATTTTGGCTTTTACCAAGGAAATATTTCCTGGGTAAACATTACCATTTCCTGGGTAAAGGTCATTACCGACGAAACTTTTCGTCGCGGGTATCGTTGAAATATCACCCTGGGTTTTCGTCGGTAAAAAATGACTTTTACCGAAGAAATATTTCGTTGGTAAAAATTCATAATTTCGTGGCTATAAATTTAACTCGTCGCTAATAATGAATCTTTTGTAAGGAAATAAATATTATTACCGAGTAAAATTTTCCTTGGTAAATGGAGTAGACTTGCCAACAAACTATTTTCCTTGGGAAAGGTGGTAGAATTACCGCCGAAACTGGAATTAGCAATGAAATAGTTCCTTGGAGAAGGTAGAAGTTAGTATTAATATCAACAAAATATTTCCTTGGAAATGGTAATTAACTAGGAAAATTCTTATTAAAAAGTACCTAATGACCTGATAATACATACAATTCACACGCTTGAAAGCATTCAATCGTATATGTACCAATCAAAATGACCATTCAACCGCAATAATGTTTTGAATAAAATCAAAATGTCAATCCCACTAGTACATACAACAAATATAATAAAAAAAATCCATCAGCACAAACATCCCCACGGTCACCAACAAACAGTCTGCAAAATAAACCAAAATACAATATTAGTAATTAATAATACTTATAATTACATTATGAAGCCAAATACATCTCGAATTGAAGATATTTAAAAAAAAGTTGAGAGTGCTTTTAAGGCTAGGATTATTATAATCTTGTTCAAAGTGATCCTAGAGAGCCATGACCGATACAAGGTTATAATCAATGATGTTCTAGTTTCAATCATGTTGAGTTTGCTATCAAAGCAAGTAAAGTCCTAGGATTTTCTTTTTCTCTCTTTTTCTATTCCACCAAATTCCCTCATTCTCAAACCTCAATGTTCCCCAAATCCATTATATTTTTAGATCCCTAAACCTTAATTACCCAAAATCCTACCCAATTTGAAACCGAACTTTCCAATTTCCTCCCTTTTCACAATTTTAACCCAGCCATTATAAACTGAATCCCTTTTAAGTTCCTCGACTTTATCCATCACAAAACCCCAATTAGCCAAAACCCATCCCCACTTTCAAACTAACAACCATTATTCCCCTCAATTTTGAACTTCAACCCTAAACATGAAACGAGTGACAAGAATGTACTCTAGTTATTTATGAAGTTGATATTCGGTGAGTGTACCTTCGCATCAATTCTCAGAATAATGTCTTGATTTGGGGAAGGTTTGAAACATTAGCTACCAGCTCAGGTACCATTTCAGACTTCTCCTGTAGCAAAAGGCACACATATTAGTGTTACTTCAAAATCAACAAAATCCAAATACGAGAAGTGTAAAAATAACTTCAACCAGTAAGCACTCAAATGTCATCTCAATATAGACAATGCAAAAATTCTTAACCATCAGTGCAGCATTAACCTCCACATATGTCTTCCATAACTCTAACAAAGGCAAGCCTATCTGTGGTTAGTGCTTCTCACTTGCTTATGTGACTAAAGATATCCATCACCTATTGAGAATGAAATAAAATACCAGAAAATCAGTATAGAGAAATACAACAAAGGAAATCGATGAGCGAATTACTAGTGGAAAAGAGACACAGAGCAGTGTTCATAGAGGAGATGGATGCATTACATAAAAGGCAAACCTAAGAAATCTCTCCATAGTAATCCCTTAAACAAGGTCTGCTCATAATGGCCAAAGGCCAGGGACGAGAATACCCTATATTTTGAAGCTAGCCATCCTTTCCACACCTGTATCTTTCTTCCACCTGTCAAGCAAGCGATTGTCTTATTACCAACCCCAAAATGTGATTTGAGCCATAATGAACTTGACATCAATTACATAAGCAGAAACAACTCATATGAGATTTGGGAGATGACTCAAAACATAAAGCAATATCGTATAGGCCCTACATCAGTGCTGATATGGAGTGTACGACCTATTTCTTTCATAACCGACTCACCCATGTATCGCATAACATGGATGACTTATATGGTTATGATGCAATTTATGTTAAACTAAATGTATGCAATTTATGCATGCGTCTAAAATTGCATTTAAGCTCGCCCAAACGTATAATCAAATTCAACCAATACTGACAGAGCCAATCCACGATTCCACATGATACTACAGCCCAACATCCTGTATTCTAGGAGCACAAAAAATCCAATAGAATTCATAAACAGAAACGAGAAAAAATTCAAACTAAAGTAAGTGTAACACAACCAAAATCCAACTAAAACAAAAATGAGCATCCACATCTACACTATGATACACCTGAGAAGCTATGGTGGTGTGCGCAGGGACGACCCTAGAGGATTGGTTTTATGACCAGGGAAGAAGAAATCCATGTTGCATTATTTATATTTTTCATAACCGTCCTAGCTTCCTGTACAGAATTGCCTGTCATAAAAAGCAAAGGAGATTTGCATTGGCGAAGTTAGTGCATGTACGAAAGCACACCAACAAAGCTTATTTCCATCTTGGTCTATAACATGAAATACTACCAAAAAAAAAAAAAAAAAAAACAGAACAAAATCAAGAATGGAAAAAGAAAAGGAAAGAAAAAAATCATTTGATAAAATGTGCATGCTTCTAAGTGATGAGACAAGCCACCATACTAAAATGTACAGGCTTATTGTTAATAAAATGATGAAATTTTAAAAGGTACAAATTTACTTCAGAATCCACATTGCATTGCATGTACAATTCCAGAAAAATAGTTATCTTTGAGGAACATGCAAAATTTTGGTACTGTAGTAAAAATGAGTGAATCTGCTACATGTTTTCAATGTGTCATTCAACGTGCATGTTGTAAAAGGAAACAAGGATGACGAAAATTAAAGGTCAGATTCAGTATCCATGTAAACAATGTTAGGATGAAAGACTGAAACCCGAAAGAACATCAGAAATTGACATAAATATGGTGAATGCTTTCAGACCAAGGTTTGATGATACCACACCCAGGTATTGCTCAGCCCCTCTGCATGCCAGTGCACATGCCAAGCTTCCACCATCTTGTAAAATCCAAGCTGCCCATTAGGTGGCTATCAATGTATAGTTTCCCTGTCCCAAAAAACAGGGCAGCTCACTTGTCAGTTAGGCCACAACATACAAAACAAAAGGGTAGTTAAAATGAGTTTTTCTCATCTACACAATTGTTTTGTACACATCAGTCCACCAAAAAAGTGGACCGGCCTGATTTCTGGAACAAGGATCTATCTTAGACCATTCATTTTAATGAAAACCTTGATTAAACTACTCTAAAATGACAAATCGAGCAAACTTGGAGTCAAGTCAATTGCACTAAGATGTGCATGGATGTACATACTCCTCTAGTCTATTAAACAACATATGATTTTCTTGAGTGAACGTAGAGTGGCATCAATACATCTATAGGTGGTAGGCCTCACCTTTCTAAAACATAAGTGGGGCCGCATAAGACCCATCATCCAATGATGTGATGCAAATATAAAACTCATGTGTATGATCTAAGATGATCATGAAGTTGGAACTAGTGCTTTGTTCTGCCTGAAAAAAAAATCAAACAATTTTACACTTCCTGTTAGCCACAATGTAAAAGGTAATTTGATGGGTAAAAAATTTCCTTCCATCCATTCATTTTCTTTAATATGTTGTGGCCCATCTGAGTTGTGAAATGGCATGATTTTTAGGTTGGAAGATCTAAATTGTGTATCTTACCTAATGGAAAGCTCAGATCTAGACACCTGTCACATTGTGATACAAACACCTGCTTGTGCACATGGATGGGCCCCTAATGCTGGTGGGATTAGCAAAACTGTAAAATGAAATGAGCTAGATTTCAACCAATTCTTCCTTCTTGTGCTAATGGAATTAGGAAAAGGGACATTATAATGTATGTTCCAAACACCCTTTCAGGTTTCAACCAACCACTATATTAATTGACTAAAAGCTATCATCTCATTTGAATATGTGAATTCTTGAGATTGGTCATTCCATGGAAAATCTTATTCTCAGTAGTTAAACAATGGCTGTAATTTGACAATTAACATTGTCTGGCATTAAGCATCACACTCACGCAATTTTGACCAAGTACTTTAAAAAAAAAAAAAAAAAAAAAAAAAAAAAATCAAACATAGAAATTGCCTGTTTAATTTCGACTTAACTAAAAAAAATTAAGGAAAGCCCCATGTAGAATTGACGATGCCATTACTTACATTGGAAATGTGCCAGTAGGAGCTTACAATCTAATGAAAGATACAATTAGATAGTTAAAAAGGGAGGTGACTTACAATTAGTATGGTATAAGACATTCAGTTCCTGATACATATGTTTGTGACCATTGGATTTTAGGTTCGGCCCATCGAAGTAATGATATCTCAATTTGCAGCCGTTGAATGTATATCTCAAAAAAATTTATAATTTTAGCAGAGAGGCGCCTGGCCATTTGGGCACTGTAGAAGTCAATTTACCTAATGCTACATGATATTAAAACATTTTCCCAGACATCCTTCTTAGCAATTGCAAGCTTTAAACAACCAGAAAATGTTCTAGGTAGAATTAATCTTTGCAACTCAAATTGGCTGTCTATAGTGAATGATATCAAAATAGTAGTAAAGTGTAAAAGTGATGCTCTTTTCAAAAAGTCTAATAAGATACAACGAAGAGAAAACCACCATACTCCTGGAAAAGCCAAATTGACTTGCTCAGTGAAAATCCTGGAAAACCACAATTTGGAATGATATTCTCACAAGCATAACAACAAACACCTTACATGCAAGAATCCTCAAAACAGCTTTCCATGGCCAAGTCATCCAGGCCGTTGATCTGATGGGCCCTAAATGAATGGACTCTCCAAGAGAGGATGTCGCATCTACTAATGAGCCAATCTCATCAAACTAAAATCCCCAATAACATCAAGAATCATCATAACGGAACCCTAAAAGAATAAAGAAAAAAGAAAAAAAGGAAAAAAAGGAAACCCTACCTCTTGAAATCGTATTGATTTCTCTTTTCGCAGCCCGACTCGTCGAAATCCTGGACAGAAAGAAAAAGCAGAAAACAGAAAGAGATTTCCAGAGAAATCGATTTCTTGAGAAAAATGCTTCAAATGCAAGGAAGAAGAAATCTCTCCTACCTTCAGCAGCTATTCCTCCACTCGATTTGTGGAGATTTCTTCTAGAATCGCTGAAATTATGGGTGATGGAGAGATACGGGTAGGAAATTAAGGTTAGGGTTAGGGTTGGGAGATCGAGAGAGAGAAAGAGAGCTGAGAAAGGGTGCGTGAGAGGGGGAGAAGAGGACCGTGAGATAGGATTTTGGAAACCCTTTCCAAAATTTTATTCTTTCGATTACGCACGGTGCGTTTTTACACCGAAATGGGTCTTTCCAGTACACATGCACATGGCCACTGTGCATTTCATGGAGCCATACTTCAATCCAAACGGTCCATTTCTTGGGTCACTTTAATCAAATAAAGGAATGGTGGATGGATGTAGATCAAAGGCTGGGATTGTCTAAACAATTTGATTTTGGGTATACGTGTCATTTGAGATGGTCCCTCGATTTTGATTGTCTGTATGTCATGGAGCTTCATACTCGAGGAGTGCATCAATTAGCTGCTCGTGTTAATAAACTAAGATTAGCGTGGTGGTTAAGCAACATTTTTAAAATGGTGGCCTCGCAGTCACTGCATGCATGCATGCACCTGTCTAAATTGCCCAAATGGTGGGGCCTATATAGATTGGAAATCACGATGGACCGTTCTTAAATCTTTCATGGGTAAAAGATGTTTAAAATTTTGTTTCTAGCCACGAAATCCCTCTTTAAACCTACGAAATTAGCTTTTCGTTTGCGTTTGTCACTTTTACCAAGGAAAATTTTCCTTGGTAAAAGTAAGGTAAAAAAACATTTCTAAAATTTTGTTTTTAGCCACAAAATAACCCCATTTTAACCTAGGAAATTTGCATTTCGTTTCACTTTTACCAACGAAAATTGTCCTTGGTAAAAGCGACGCAATATTTACTTAGGAAATACGAATTTTGTCGGGAAAAGTATGTTATTACCAAGAAATTTCGTTTCCTCAGTAAAAATTTCCTAGGTAAAGATCATTTTTCTTGTAGTGCTTTCAACGACCACGAGCCAAGCTGCTCGCATGCGGGACCTTTGTTTTGTAACCAAGGACATCCGATGACCAGCGACCAAGCCAGCTCGCATATTCGGGAGTGTATACCGTACTTTTACGATATGAGAGCCTCGACCATAAGGGCTCGCAGGTTAAACACCATAAAAAAGGCCCTCGCGGGTCTTGAGTTTTAATATCTTCGACCACCGCTTTTCGGCTATAATAGATGCCCCCCAAGTCCTTGCAGTCGAGGAGTTTAAGGGAAGGACTTGCTTATCAGCATGCATAACTGCCTAATGCGTTTCTCGGAGGGGAAGCCGTACATGAATGGGCTGTCATTAATGAACGCCAGCTTTCTGCAGCTTTTCGACAGAGAGGAAATGAAGAGACGCCCGCCATGTATCTACAGAATTAATGATCATGCCCGTTCGACTGTTGTGCCAAATGAATGGTCATCGCGTGTCACCAAATCTTGAGGAATGATTGCTTATAAATATACGAAGCCTGCGAAATTTTTGAAATTTCATCCAAGGGCTTCGAAAATTCTCCTTCTCTCCCTGCTTCCTTTTTCCCTTTGGTGTCCCAATCTTCCTCTGGTGTAACTCCATTCCCCCAAATTTTCTCTGGTGTAACTTCGTTCTTCTTCTTTTCCTTCAAGGTATTATCCTTTTTTTTATCCTATCTTAAAAAACCATGGCGAGAGATTCTGATGAGGAAACCGTCCCCCTAGGGGATGCTACTCCGGACTCTTCTTCCTCCAACAACGCGAGGGTTCCGGCCGGTAAATACTATGCATCCGGGTATCCCTCAATAATGACGGAGGAACGGCTGAACGAGTTACGGGAAAAATATCGGGTTCTCAACTCCGTCATTTTTTTGTTGCCTGGAGAGGGAAAGACTCCGGATTCACCTCCCCCCAGTTGCGTAGCCATATACGATTACCTTTTCATCCTCGGAGTACGTCTTCCCCTTCACCCTTTTATTCGTGACGTACTCCGCACCTATAAAATTGCCCCTGGACAACTTATTGTCAATGGGTGGAGGGTAGTTCTTAGTGTGTTCGTTCTCTGGAAGCAAGCCGGCAATGGGGATTTAACTGCCAAGGAGTTCCTTAGAATTTCTAGCTTAAGAAAGCTTCCTCCAGCGATGGCTGGTATTATTTATGTTACTGGCACCGGGATAATTACATCTTGGTGAAACCCACTTCGAATTATTTCAGGTGGAGGAAACGCTAGTTCTTTGCCTCAAGGAACTAGGAGTCTGAAACGGGATCCACCCCTAGAGGCCATAATGTGAGCCGCTTCTTCGGAAAAGGTGGGTGGAATTTCACTCTGACCTAATTTGCAAGCCGACTTTAAATTTTCGTTTATCTGACTGCTACTCGTATTCGCAGGTATTCCGACCGGGGGGAAACTGAGCTTGAAGGGAGGAATCAACGAGAACATTGTGAAAGTTTATAAATTACCAGCTCATGACAGGCATATCGAGACCTGTCTGTCAGCCTCCCAACTCGCAGCTGCTGGGTTGATATCTAGCGAGGAGGTCACGATGACGAACGTGGGAGAGAAGAGGGGATTGCTGCCTCGCTTAAAGGGCACCGGCTCGAAGAGACAAAAGAAGACATCTGCCGGTCCATCTCACCCGTCTAATCGGTGGAGTGAGCCTGCCCAAACCCCACAGCCACGTGAACCCCTCCCTGACACTGCGGCAGCTGCACCGGTGGTTTCTGCATCGGTGATTCCTTCTGAACCACCGGTCATTAATATTGTTGATAACTCCCCGAGGAACGATGGGGCGGGGTCAAGTTGCCCCCTAGTTGAAGAACCTCGCGAGCCTGAAGGTGCTCGCGAGTTGATTCCTACTCGCGAGCAACCTGTTGTTCAAGATGAGAGCCCTGCTCGGCTAGTCGTAGTCCAGCCCTCCGGAGTTGGGACGTTTACCGTTCCAAGTCATCTGCACCCGATCTGCAAATTTCTCTTTGACAACATCTCCCCCCAGACCTTTGACACTCTCCCCGAACCAAGTCTCGAAGACCTCTCTCTAAACGCAGGAGTGAGGATGGTCTAGGTAAAGAATACTTCGGTTTTAACCTGTTTCTTGCTTTCTTTGTTGGGTTTCAAGTGAATATCTCATAATCTTCCTTTTCTTTGAGCAGGGCTTGGATCTCATCATACGGACGAGGGGTGACATCCTCGCCGCCCGCCGTATTATAGATGAGGCTGAGGGGAAGAGGGTTGCCCTAGAGAAGGCGGTCCACAAGAGGGACCAAGTCATTAAATCTCGCTAGACCTTGATCGCGAAGATGACTGAGAAGAGGAAAATCCTCATTGAAAAGGTCCAAGTCCTGACTGACAGATATCAAGCCTTGGACACGAACTTCGCAAAGCTCACGAAGATGAAGGAGAAGATAGAGAGAGAGAGAGAGAGAGAGAGAGAGAGAGATCTTTTGCCAAGATAAGATCTCACTGGAGGAGCAGCTCGCAGAAAGCAGGTCGCGGCTGAAAGAAGTCAGCGACAATCTGGAGAAAGAGCGCTCCACCCTTGCGCAACTTAAAGACGACTCTATCCATTGGGAAGAGGAGAGAGTGGCCCTCGTCAAGATGCTCTTCTAAGAGGGGCCTCATGCTATCATGGAGTTTCGTACTTCGCAGCTGTACGACGATGAAAGATATGAATCGTACGATGCTGGTCGCGACTTCGCACTGCGAGTGGTGCAGTGGATGTCTCCATCGTTTGACATGGGAGAGTTTGAGAAGGTCGCGGCTGTCATAGCTACAGAGGAGAGGGTGGCCACTGAGAACAAGGTCACTGAGGTTACTCAAGATGGAGGGGTCTCGGAAGCGGGCCCTGAGGTTGAAAATAACGTGCAAGGATGATCATCTCTTTTCTTCTCTTTTTCTACCTTATGTAAAAAAATTCATTTTCCTTTTGTAAGCAATCTGACTATTTTAGTCAATAGAATGAATGAAAAATCTTTTGATACTATGGCTTGTATGTTGTTTCTCCTTCTTTTTGTTTTTGTTGGTCGTATGTTGAATGCTTGAGTACTTAACTCATAAAATAACGAGTTAGGCTCAATCCGGGGGTCTTGGTGACCATGTCCATGTAGAGATAGCCTGATCTATCGATTGAGGCTTTGACTCTACCGAGGGCAGAAGATTTGGCCAAGAGAATGTATGTATTCCCTTTGGGGTTATTTAGGTCCAACTAATAGAGTAGCGAACAAAAGACAATCCATCTTTATTTGAATATCATTCAGATTTACATCGGGTTAAGGAAAATATCGAAGTAGATGCTCTACGTGCCAAGGGCAACGTATGGGTCTTCCTTGCATTTCTTCGAGATAATATGTACCTGGTCGCACAATTTTGATAACTCGGTAAGGGCCTTACCAGTTCGGATCCAATGAGCGAGCATGAATTCTAAGATTCTTGTACGGACCAAATCGCCGAGCTGGAAAGCTCTGGGTCGGACTTTGGTGTTACGATAGCGGGAAATACGCTGTTGATAAGTTGCTGCTCAAAGTCAGGATACGTCCCTTCTTTCTTCCAAGAGGTCGAATGAAGCCTCAGCCCCTCTTGATTATTCGAGGAATCGTACTGCTCGATTCAATACGAGGGTACTTGGATTTCGACTGGGACAACTGCTTCGGTGCCGAATGCTAAAGAGAAAAGAGTTTCTCCAGTTAACGTGCGAGTTGTAGTTCTATAGGCCCATAAGACTTCAGGTAGGAGATCTGGCCACATGCCTTTATATTCATCGAGCTTAGTCTTTAGATGATGTTTGATGATCTTATTGACAACTTCAACTTGTCCATTAGCCTGGGGATGGTATGGGGAGGTATGAATACTTCGTATCTTCCATTTCTCGCAAAACTCCGAGAACGCGGCATTGTCGAACTGCTTTTCGTTGTCGATGATTATAGTGTGGGGGAGCCCATAACGGCATATGATGTTTCTCCACATGAACCTAGTGGTCTGCTTTTCGGTGATTGTGCTTAACGGTTTAGCCTCTACCCATTTGGTGAAATAATTGACTGTTACGATTGCAAACCTATTCTGACCTTTCCAGGTGGGTAAGGGTCCGATGATATTGACTCCTCATTGGGCGAATGGCCAGGAGCCGTCCATCGGCGTCATCTGCTCGGATGGTACATGAGGTATTGGAGAATATCGCTGGCATTTATCACATTTTTTGGAAAATTCGATTGCGTCCGCCTTTATGTGGGCCATTAGTACCCTTGCCTCATTGCTTTATATGCTAAAGAGTGTCCCTTAGGATGGTTACCGCATACCCCCTGGTGTATTTCATCAAGAACGCGATGCACCTCTTCTAGATGAAGACACCTTAAATATGGTAAAGTAAAGCTTTTACATAGTAAAATTTTATTTTATAAGGTATACCTTGTAGCACGGTGACGAATTTTTCGTGCAGATTTTTTATCATCTGGGAGTTGTCCATCTTTGAGGTAAAGGACGATGGGGTCCATCCAACATGGGAAGGAGTGTACTATGACTACTTGCTCTAGGGTTGTTTTACTAATACTCGGAGCATGAAAATGTTCGATGGCAACAGATCACGTTAATTCAGACTCCGGTGTCGAGGCTAACTTTTCCAAGGAATCTGCGAGCTTGTTCTTCTCGCGAGGGATGTGAATTATTTCATATTTGTTTAACTTTGCGAGTAGGAAAAGTACTCGGGATTTGTATAAAGCCATTCGCTCTTCTTTTGCCTCGAATTCGCCGAGCACTTGATTGATTATGAGTTGAGAGTCACTCTGAATAAGTAAACTCTGTATAACAAGCACACTCACTAGTTCGAGGCCGACGATCAAAGCCTCATATTCTGCTTCGTTATTGAGACATTGTTGAGCTCTTAATTGTGCATATTCTAACCCCAATTCATCACTCATTATTCAAGGTCTACTTGTTTAAAGGTCTACACTAATGCTTGATTTGTGATTGTAGGAACATGATGGAGATTTCACTGATTCAAGGCTAAATAGAGCACTTTATATACATTGAAGATCATAGAATCAAGTGCAAAAGGATGAAGAAAGAAGCAAAGGAGATAAAGGAAAGAAGGAAGAAAACTGCACTCACGACCGGTCGTCCGACCGGTCGTCCAAAGCCTAAGACCGGTCGTCCGACCGGTCTGGCCATTCAACAGAACGAGATCTCTGTGCAAACATCACTGGACAGAGGAATTGTAAAGTCCGACCGGTCGTGACCGGTCGGCCAACAGGTCTGAGGGGTTCCAGAGCTCGCTGGACTGATGGGACTAACAGGTCCGACCGGTCGTGCGACCGGTCGTCCTTGCAAAATGGGCAGTTTCTATTTTTGGTGCGCCGAATTTCTCTGCACAAGTGCGTATCCTTACGCGAAATCTGGAAGTTTCCTGCGCAATAGACACCTCCAAGCTATAAAAGGACTTCTTCCATTCATATCAGGGCATGCTAGGACGTGGGGATTGTTTAGGAGACGGATTCTACTTCGAGTTTCTAGTTTTCTTCCTGTTTTAGTAGTTTTTTATGTTTTTGAGGCTTTTTAGTTCAAGGATGTTAGAGATGAACTAAATCCTCTTAGCTAGGGCTAAGAGGTGAAGCTTTTGATTCGTTTTTGATGGATTGATGCAACCTAGGTTTCCTTTTTATGATTTAATTGATGAATTTTAGTTAATGTGAGTTTGAATCAAGTACTAGTTTGGTTTTACTTTGATCTCTTGATGACTCCGAGCTCATGTGATTCTTAGTGATTCTAAGCTTGGTAGCTTACCTTCTGAGCATTGTTTATGCTTGTGTAGTTCATTGATCTATCATCGACTCCGGGCATGGTAGACCCTTTGATTGCCTTATGTACAATGGCCTGATTTTCATGTGGGAACTCATTCAACTAAAGTTCTTATCTTTTGTAGTAATCTGAAATAGTTGTTTGTTCATTGATTTTGATTTAATTAGAGTTCTAATCATTAGTTGTAATCAAGTCTAGTGACAGGATTTGGTGAAAGCTATGGTTGTGAATCTCAACTAGATTGGAGAGAGGCTTGGCCTACACAATTGAGTGTGCCCAAGACCTGAGCATTGATGTGGGAATTGAATCAATGAATAAGCACTTATTTTGGATAATTGTTGATTGAACCGCTCTATATTCCGATCGGATAGAGATATGAATTCGATTCCGATTGAGTTATGAGAGACCTAGTTGTGTTGATGCATTGAAACTTATCAAGAGTGGATCCTTGGCGCTCTAGTGCCTTTTTAGATTGAAATTACCTTACACATTCACTGTTTAAACCCAAATTGCTATTTTCCAGCTTTAGTTCTTAATAGGATCTTAATTAATAGTTGTTTTGGACAAAATCTGAAAATACACATTCATAAATCTCTGTGGGAACGATACTCGGTCTTTTCGAATTATTACTATTGTGCAACCCTACACTTGGGGAGTGAACAGACATGAGTGTCAAATCGTAAAGCATATTGAAAATGCGACCGGTCAGGAGCAATTAAGATTAAGCCAGCTCCGCTATCGGTGGTGCGTGAAGACCCATTCACAAAGAGCGACCAAGGGGTCTAGTCGCTGGTCGCAAGACCATTGTTGGAGGAAGAATATGTGAATTTAGCAATGAAATCAGCCACAGCTTGACCCTTAATTGCGGTTCTTGGGCAGAACGATATATCGTGCTCATTGATCGCAATTGCCCATTTAGTCAATCGCCCTGAAACCTCAAGTTTTTGAAGGACCTGTCTCAATGGATGATTCGTAGGTACCAATATAGCGTGGGCTTGGAAATATGGTCGCAGTTTTCGAGTAGCAGTCACTAAGGCGAGAGCTAATTTCTTCATATCGGAATATCGAGTTTCGGCATCCACCATCGCTCGACTAATATAATAAACGGGTCTTTGTACCCCAAAATCTTCTCTTATTAATGCGGCGCTAACGGCCATAGAAGACACAGATAAATAAAGAAGGAGCTGCTCGTGTAAAACAGGTTTTGCTAAACTAGGGGGCGTGCTCATATATTGCTTCAGTTGTTGAAAAGCTTCTTCGCATTGTGGAGTCCATACCCAGTTGGTTTTTACGGTAGCTCGAAGAAGCTTGAAGAAAGGAAGGCACTTATTAGAGGCACGCGAAATAAACTTGTCAATGAAGCAATGCGACAAGCCAATCGTTGGACATCTTTGAGAGTGGATGGAAACTTCATTTCGATCAAGGCTTTTATTTTCTCGGGATTCACCTCGATTCCTCGTTGGCCAACCATAAACCCAAGAAATTTTCGGACGGAAACCCCGAAAGCACATTTTTTTAGATTTAAGTTCATTCGATACTTCCTCATCAAGTCGAAGGCTTCCCGGAGATCTACGAGGTGGTCATTTGCTACGACGCTTTTCACGAGCATGTCATCGACATAAACTTCCATGTTCCTACCGATTTGTGCGGCGAACATTTTATTGACCAGACGTTGATAGGTGGCTCATGCATTCTTGAGACCAAAAGGCATTACCTTGTAACAATAAAAGTCGCGGTCAGTGATAAAGGCAGTGTGTTGACTATCGGGTGGGTGCATCATGATTTGGTTATAACTAGAGTAGGCGTTCATAAAATTGAGAAGGGCATGCCCCGCCGTTGAATCAACCAACTGGTCGATGCGGGGAGTCGGGAAACTATCCTTTGGGCATGCTTTGTTCAGATCAGAGTAGTCCACACACATTCTCCACTTACCATTAGTTTTTCGAACAAGGACCACGTTCGCGACCCATTCTGGGTAGTCAACTTCCTCGATGAAATTGACGGTTAACAACTTTTCGACCTCAGTTTTAATCATCATTGGCCTTTCCGCAGTGAACGCTCGTCGACGCTGATGAATAGGTTTGTGCTTGGATCAATTTTCAGGCGATGAACTATGACGTTGGGGTCGATACCTGGCATGTCACTATGAGACCAAGCAAATACGTCTTGATATTCTGTAAGAAAATGAGTAAGATTTTCACGAAAGACATCGCTCAAAGAAGATCCAATGTAAACCTTCTTGGATGAATTTTCTATAAATAAGTGGACTACGACTGTCTCTTCCCCTGGGGTACCTGATTGAAGAGCGCTTTCTCTTGGGTCCAACGTTGTAGCTATCGGGAGATCTGATGAGTCCCCTGCAATCGTCATAACAAGAGCTACTTGGGCTTTCTTTCGATCTTGTACGACGATTTTGTAACATGCTCGAGCTTCCTTTTAATTCCCTCGTACAACCCCGAATCCATTTTGAGTAGGGAATTTGATGCATAGGTATAAGGGGTGTAAAGCTGCTCCTATCTTGTTGAGCAAAGGTCGGCCCAAAATAGCGTTGTATGCTGATCTTCGATCTACCACGAGGAAATTAACGAAGACCGTGGTTTTGGCTGGACTTTCTCTGAAGGTGGCTGGAAGGTTGATGCTTCCTTTTGGTGTTACAACTTCACCCCCGAAGCCGACGAGGGGAGTGGAGACTGGTTTGAGCAGACTTCTGGGGAGTGTCATTTTATTGAAAGCTTCTAGGTAAAGAACATCAGCGTTTTATCTGTATCCAACATAATACGATGAGTTAAATAATTTGATACCTTTAACGTGACCACGATGGAGTCCTCGTAAGGGAAATAGATCCCTTCTGCATCTTCAAGAGAAAAAGAGATCGAATGATGGCTAGGATTTGTCATATCGGACGATTTTTCCAGCCAATAAATATGCTGGGGCTTCTGAGATGCCTTGCGAGCATATGCTTTCCTTGATGCTTGAGAATCTCCTCCACAAGCTGGACCTCCAGCAATGGTCCGGATTTCATCAGTGCATTCCACATCTTCTTGTGGAGGATGGTGTTGAGGTGACTTTTTCCTTCGTGACGGGGCATCGATTCTTTTAGGTGACCAATCCTGTCGTGCAACGTAATCCCGGAGATGTCCTTTCCGAATAAGAGCTTCAATGTGATCTTTTAGGGATATACAATCTTGGGTGTTATGCCCATGATCTTTGTGGAAATAGCAGAACTTTCTCTTATCTCTTTTTTCAGGATCGGACTTGATCTTTGAAGGCTACTTCACGTACGGTTTGTGCTTGATCTCCATTAATACTTTCTCAGAAGATTGGTTAAGAGGTGTGTAATCATGATATTTACCAGAGTAGGGCTTCTTTGGGGAACGGTCCCGTCGATCCCGCCGGTATTTCTTATCAGGAGGAGAGATCTCCTCAGACTTACGCTTCCTGCCCTGTATACCGTAACGTGCCAAAGCGACTTCTTCCGCATTGATGTATATTTTTAGCCTTGGCTTAGAATTCCGTCATAGTTTTAGGAGGGCTTTTGTCCGGGGCAAACCAAAATTTTCGCTTGTAATTTCGGCTATAAGGGCGGTGAGGTCTTTGTCTTTAGTATAACTTTAGTTTAGACGGCTTTTGCAGTGAATCGAACCGTGAACTCCTTAATCGTCTCCCCATGCTGTTGCTTCAAATCCATTAAATGAGATGTCGATTTTTTGGTGTGGATGCTTCCCATGAACTGAGAAAGGAAAACCTCCGACAATTGGGAGAAGGGTCTGATAGATCTAGGTTTTAGGCCTCAAAACCACATACGCGCCGCATCCTTTAGAGTTAAGGAGAAAGCCCTACACATAATTTCTGAACCATATCCTTCTAGCTCCATAAGAGACTTATACATCTCTAGATGTTTGAGAGGATCGCCGGTGCCCGTATACGGAATGAGGATAGGCGTTCGGTATTTCTTAGGCAAGGGAGCCTTTATAACCTCGCTGGTGAAGGGAGATTCAGATCGATGGATTGATGCAAGAGTAATAGGTGGGAGGTTGACCGATATCGTTGCTCCATATCGTCGAAGCGATCCTCGATTCTCTTGAGATCTCTGTTCGCTTCCCCAAGTGTAGGGTTGCGATGTAGTAATAAACTCGGTAAGACCGAGGTCGATCCACAGGGACTTATGTAGGATTTCACAAACACATCCAAAAGTGTCTATTGAAAGCTAATAATTAGATTTTGAATAAGATTGATATGAGTAACAAAATTGAATTAAATTGAAAGTAACTAATGATAGAAAGGCACTAGGGGTTCAAGGATCCACTTGTAGCAATCCTTGATGTTCAATCTGCTGTGGTTTCTCATTCTCTCAACTAGAATCGACATTAAGGTCTATCTAGTCGGATGATAGAGCTGTTAAACCAAACAATCTGTCATATGTAAGTTCAATGCATAAGATTCACTCAATGTAGGCTGAGCTGAGCATGCTCAATTGCATAGGTCATTCCCCTTTCTAAAAGGTCCAGTTCACAATCATAACCATCCTCAAGTCCTATCACAAGACAAGGCTAGATCAGGATTTGAACTTGATTCAAATCACATGCACAGTCCATACATATTTCAGAAAATCAGAAAAATAGAACTTTGGTAGGAAGTCCCTTCATGAAGATTATAGTACTAGAGCGCACTCTGATTCCTCAGATCATACAGGTCTAGACTGATACAAATCAATAAAGAAGTTAAGTAATTCTCCCAAACATCCATAAGTCATCATAAGACTAAGAAAAACTACTTAAAAACTTGTATAAACTTCAAACCATAGTTCATAATCATGAATTCCACACTTAAAACCAACTGGATACGAATTGAAACATCTTGGATCCACTACAAGCTTCACCTCTTAGCCCTAGCTAAGAGGTTTAGCTGCTTATGATCCAAGGAAACATGAAACAACTAAAAAGTTCATAAAAACATCAAAACAAACTAAAGGGAGTTGTGGAACTCCGAAATTCACTTCCGCCGCCTCCAAGCTTGCTTCAACCCTCCTTAGATACCCTAGGAACGATCCCTAGGTGTCCTTTTATAGTGAGGAGGCTCCGCAACTTCAGAAAGATCGAGAATCTGCGTAACAGTTACGCAGTGCGCAGAGAAAATCGGCGC
Organism: Liriodendron chinense; assembly: GCA_003013855.2. Lineage (NCBI taxonomy): Eukaryota > Viridiplantae > Streptophyta > Magnoliopsida > Magnoliales > Magnoliaceae > Liriodendron > Liriodendron chinense. The sequence goes on along the minus strand of ML058397.1, from coordinate 4,047,357 downwards.
CAGGAATAGAAATTCCTATTTCTTCACGTGGCCGACCGGTCACGACCGGTCGGCTTGACTATCCAAGTCATTCCAGCGTACACAGCTGACCGGTCAAGACTGGTCGGACTGTCCAGTCCAGCAATGCAGCATGTGTGGGAAAGCTGGCCGACCGGTCTTGACCGGTTTGGCTCCTTTAGCCGACCGGTCTTAACCGGTCTTGGCCTTGTTTTTCTTCAATTTTTTCTTTCTTTCTTCTTTTCTTCCTTTTCTTTCTTTCCTTGCTTCTTTCTTTCTTTGGTCCTCAAGTGATCTTCATCCAAATAGTTCCAAACGAGCTCTTTTCATCTTCAATTAAGCGGAGTCCACTCTCAATCCTGTAATCTCAAAACATGCATTCTGTTAGCCTTTAAATCACAAAAATCTCGCACAATGAGTGATGAATTGGGGTTAGAATATGCACAATTAAGAGCTCAACACACCCCCAACCAGCATTTTGCTAGTCCCGAGCAAAACATGCGTGAAACTAATCCCATTCTTCAAAACTCAACTCTCTTTCAGAAACCCTTCTTCTATACATCCCAAGACATACAAGTGTAAGATTCAGAACTATTTGGTGACAGAAGTTGAAACTGTAATCCCTCAAGACATGATAAGCATTCATATGAGATTCCTGCTGATTGGTTGATAAATAGAAGAACTTGAACAAATTCAATCTAGTGTGGATAGTGAAAATTAATCTCATGAGTTTCTAGGATTATCTTCTTCATAGATCATCTAGACTATAGAACTCAAGGTACATGGAGCTACATCAAGCCAATGACAGAAATTTGCCTTACCGTTCTTTCGACGACTTTCACACTACGTCCCATTTCCGGATTTGGTTATGGGTAGACCATCCCCCGGTTGGTAGTAGGTAGCCCTAATCGGAATTTTCCACCATTTTTCCATCATTCCAAATCTCATCATTCCTTTTCCTTTTTCTTTTAATTTAGATAGGATTTTTAGAAATCCATATCCAGCATTGTTTTCCCATGGACAAGGATGGACAAAGTACCCCTGCTTGTCTTCTCAACACCTTAATTCACAGTCTAGCTAATCCATAAATCACATAATCCCTTCAACCCATGAAAATCGTGTAATGTGGACTAGGTGTAAAAGTGTTCAGATTTTCTATCAATCATAGAAATAGGGGAATTCACATATAAAACCATTATGCTATGAGAGATTCCAGACATACAGCCCCATACACTTCATATCTCTTCTTATGCTCATATCATCTTGAATGCATAGAAAAAAATGTTTTCCAAAAGAGTTTCGAATTTTGGAAAAATCGAAAATTTTCCACATAATTGCTTGAAATGTTACAAAACGCTGGATTTATCCAAGTGATCCTACACCCCCCAACCAAATCTCGCATTGTCCTCAATGTAAAAGATGTGCAATAAACAAACATGAGAGCAATGTGAACATAAAGGGAGTGAGGAGTGAGAGTACCTGACAGGTGAAAAGTGGAATTCCTCCTCCTTCTAACAAACCTAATGTTGAACCTCCAATTTATACATTGCATTGCCCATTACACTACATGGTTTGCATGATTTTCATGGTTTAAAGGCCTACCTAACACATGTTTTGTGATTACAAGGGATGAGAGCGGACTTCATTCAATTGGGATGAAAAGAAAGCTTTTGGAGCTTTTGCATGAAGGACGAAAGAGAGTTGAAGATAGAAGAAAGCAAGGAGAAGAAAAGACAGAAAGAAGAACAATGTGAAGAGGGCTGACCGGTCATGACCGGTCAGCCACAGTTGCTGATGAAAAGGGAAAACAGGCCGACCGGTCATGACCGGTCGGCCATGAGCACTGGAGGCTGGACAACAGAGCCCGACCGGTCATGACCGGTCGGCTGTATGCACTGGACAACGCAGGAACGAGCCCGACCGGTCATGACCGGTTGGGTAGGCACGCTGGATATGTTGGACAGGTCTGTCCGACCGGTCTTGACCGGTCGGCAGCAACCCCTGGAATGTGTAAAACATCAGTCCGACCGGTCACGACCGGTCGGCCCTGCGTAAGAGGATTCCTTTCTAATTCATGACTCCGAAAAACATTGCGCAATGCGTAGTCTTTCGCAGAATCCGACGCAAGGGAGGTTTGTTGCTATAAAAGGCCACCTAGGGGCTCTCCCTAAGGTATCAGAGTAGCTAGGGAACGTGAGTTTGGAGGGTGAAGGCGATCGTGGAGCGTCTGCAACTCTCCTATTCGGGTTTTTCTATTTTTATGCTTTATTTCAGAGTTTTTAGTTGTAGCATGACTATGCTCGGCTAAAACCTCTCAGCTAAGGCTGAGAGGTGAAGCTTGTAGCTAATTCTATGTTGGCTTCAGTTTAATTCAAGTAATTTACATTCAAGTTTGGATTTTTACATGATTTAGTTCCAAAAAGTGGTAGTTTGAGATGTCTTATCTGAGTTTATGTGCTTCGGACATGAATTCCTTTTAATTCTCTAAGATTATCATGTTTGTTTATCTAAATTCGGATTATAGTAATCCTTGAGCAGGCCATAGTCCAGAGGCATGGCTGTTACTTCGCAGGCTATGGTTTGAGTTTAGTATTGATTTTATTGGACTAGAACTTAGAAGTTCAACTTGAATGTGATGGAATGTGTGTGAATGCTTTATTCTCCAACTAGATGAGAGATAGGACTTCAAATCTAGTTGTGTTATCTACTTGGATTGACTGAATTGACATAGGATTGCTACAAGTGGATCCTTGAAAGCCTTAGTACTTTATATCTCTGATTTTTCATTAAATTCCTGAATTAAGTAATCACTTAATTAAATCTGAATTCTTTTAAAAAAAACTGAGTTGCTGGAGTGATTTGGGGGTTGTTACAATTTCCCTGTGGATCGACCTCGGTCTTACCGAGATTTATTACTACATCGCAGCCTTACACTTGAGGTGAGCGAACAAGTTTTTGGCGCCGTTGCCGGGAAATTAGATAACGGTTTCCAAATAATTTCAGTGGCTGTAGAAGTAGCAGTAGATAGTTTTTCTGATTTTCTTAGAACTAACAAGTTTTTCTGTTTTGTAGGAATCTTTCCCTAGTTCAAGCGCATCAGGTGATACTCTTCTAACTTAGCTTCTACAGAATTTTCTTTCAGAATAGTTTCAGATTTTAGTTTTCTAGGATAGGATTAGTTTCAGTTTCTGGTTGAGTGGTTTATGTCCCGTTGGGAACGTAATCACTCAAATCGTCTCCAATCTGAAGGTGGTTTAGATGGACCATTGTCAGTCCATAGACGAGTCCGGAATTATCAAGAGCATTGTGAAAGTTTGGGGAGTATGGATCAAACACCTTTAAGGAATCCTCCCCCCCTACTCCAACAACAAACGCAAATCAGGAAGGAGTAGGAGAGAATGAGGTACATAATGTTCCTCCAATGAGATCACTACGGGATTACCTACAACCTGCTCGTACAATTACACTTTCTTGCATAGTTCTACCATCTAACGGTGGGACCCTTGACATAAAACCGGGTGTAATCCAACTTTTACCTAAATTCCATGGGCTAGACTCTGACCGCCCATACTTACACTTGCAAGAATTCGAAGAAGTGTTGGCCACCTTGCATTATCCCAATGTTTCTGAGGATACAATCAGACTTAAACTTTTTCCTTTCACATTGAAAGAAAGAGCCAAAGATTGGCTTCACTCTCTTAGACCACACTCGATTGGGTCATGGGTTGAGATGAACCGGGAATTCTTGAAAAATTTCTTCCCGGCTCATAAAACGAACACCCTTCAAAGAGCCATAATGAATTTTTCGGCTAAAGAAGGTGAATCTTTCTTTCAGTGTTGGGAAAGATTTAAGGAACTCCTGTTTGCTTGCCCACATCATGGCTACGAGAGTTGGCGAGTTATAAATTTTTTCAATGATGGATTAAGTTCCAATATGCGCCAATTTGTGGAAATGATGTGCAATGGCGAGTTTATGAGTAAAAATCCAGATGATGCTTGGAGTTACTTGGACATGTTGGCTGAAAACGCCCAATCTTGGGATACCTCGGATAAACCCAAGAACCCCAAGCCCACTCAAGAGAAAGGAGGGATCTATGTCCTTAAAGAGGAAGACGACGTGAATGCAAGGATAGCCAACCTCACAAGGAAGGTTGAAGCCATGGAACTTAGCAAAAGTGGAATTCCCAAATCCAAGGAAGCCGTTGAAACTACATGTGGGATTTGCCTCACCGATTTACACGCTACGCAAGATTGTCCCACAATTCCTGCATTTAAGGAAGTGCTACAAGAGACAGCCAATGCCACATATGGTTATCAACGGCCCTTCAATGGACCGGTAGGTAATACGTACAATGAGAGTTGGAAGAACCACCCAAATTTCAGTTGGAAGAATGCTCCTACGGGCAATCCTACCAACTCCCAAAGAGGGCCACCCATGCAAAATATGACCCCACCTCAATTCTCATTGGAGGATACCTTGAAAATGTTTATGCAATGGCAAGCGCAAATAAATGAATCGAATCAGCAAATGTTCCAAGAGCTGAAAGTCTCTGTTGATGAGATTAAGGGACGTTTGAATGCTAGGGAAGGGACCTTTCCGGCCCAACCTCAGCCCAATCCAAAGCAAGTACATGAAGTGAGCATCCCTAATCCTTCCAACCAAAACATGGAGCAAGCTAAATCCATTACCACCCTTAGAAGTGGTAAACAAATTGACAAGACTATTCCGGTGAAGGCCGATGAGCCTAATGATCCGGTAAATTCTGAGGATGAAAATGGATCTAACTTAGCTCCACAACAACCGGAACGCATTTACAAGCCCGTAGCACCATTCCCTTCGAGATTGGTTGCCCCAAAATCTCTCCCAAATTCTCAAGATATTCTAGAGATTTTCAGACAAGTCAAGATAAATATCCCTTTGCTTGATGCCATCAAACAAATTCCCTCTTATGCCAAGTTTCTAAAAGACCTATGCACAACAAAACGCAAATATAATGTGCAGCAAAAGGCCTTCTTAACTGAGCAAGTTAGTGCCATCCTCACTCAAAAGACCCCCCCAAAATTCAAAGATCCCGGTAGTCCCACCGTCTCACGTATCATTGGAGACTACCGGATTGAACGTGCCTTGTTAGACTTGGGGGCGAGTGTGAACTTGATCCCATACTCGGTATATGAGCAATTGGGTCTTGGTGAATTAAAACCCACTAAAACCACATTGCAACTCGCTGATAGATCTATCCGTGTACCGAGGGGGATAGTTGAGGACGTTCTAGTCCAAGTTGACAAATTCTACTACCCGGTAGATTTTATAGTCTTGGACACACAACCGGTTTTGGACACTAGCACCCAAATACCGGTAATATTAGGCCGCCCATTCCTTGCCACATCAAACGCAATAATCAATTGCCGGAATGGGGTGATGCAACTATCTTTTGGAAACATGACACTAGAGGTAAATGTGTTTCATTTGGGAAAAAGACATAGGGATGTCGATGATGATGAGTTCTTCGATGTAAACATGCTGGAAATTTTTGAAGAAGAAGAACTCCTCTAACTTGAACCACTAGAAAGCTTGGAGACATGCTTAGCACACTTCATGGATTCTGAAGACCCCATCATTAGTGAAATTGTGCAAGCAGTAAGTCCGGTAGTTGATACTAGCCGGTGGAGGCCCCATTTTGAAAAATTGCCACCAACCACATCAAGGCCTCTACCGTCTAACATCAAACCACCGAAGCTTGACCTCAAACCACTGCCATCAGAGCTTAAATACGTATATTTGGGTCAAGAGGAAACGTTCCCAGTTGTCATTGCCTCCCACCTAGAGAAAGACCAAGAGCTCAAGTTGATTGAGCTACTCAAAGAACACCGAGAAGCCATAGGTTGGACAATAGCGGATCTCAAAGGGATAGATCCTTCGGTTTGCACTCACCGTATACACCTTGAAGAAAATGCAAAAGCGTCTAGACAACCTCAAAGAAGGCTAAATCCAAACATGATGGAGGTTGTCAAAGCCGAGGTGTTAAAGCTATTGGATGTGGGTATCATCTACCCCATCTTAGATAGCCAATGGGTGAGTCCCACCCAAGTTGTCCCCAAGAAATCCGGTATTACCATCATTGAAAACACCAACAACGAGCTTATACCGACTAGGGTGACCACCGGTTGGCGTATGTGCATTGATTATAGGAAGCTCAACACGGTTACTAGGAAAGACCACTTCCCTCTCCCATTTATGGATCAAATATTGGAGAGGTTGGCAGGCCATTCCTATTACTGCTTCCTAGATGGCTATTCTGGATACAACCAAATTGAGATAGCTCCGGAAGATCAAGAGAAAACCACTTTTACATACCCGTTTGGCACCTTCGCTTACCGAAGAATGCCATTCGGGTTATGTAATGCACCCGCCACATTCCAACGATGCATGTTGAGTATTTTCTCGGACATGGTGGGAGAGTTTCTTGAGGTATTCATGGTTGATTTTTCTGTTTTTGGTTGTACATTTGAGGAGTGTCTCAAGCACTTGAAGTTGGTATTGATGAGGTGTGAGGAAAAGCAACTTGTATTAAACTAGGAAAAGTGCCATTTCATGGTACAAAGAGGAATAGACCTTGGACATATCATCTCTTCCAATGGAATAGAGGTAGACCGGGCGAAAATTGACATAATTTCTAATCTACCACCACCCAAAAGCATACGCGATGTGCGGACCTTCCTTGGACACGCCGGTTTCTATCGAAGGTTTATAAAGGATTTTAGTCACATCTCAAGGCCTTTATGTAACCTTCTACAAAAGGAGAACCAATTTGAGTGGAGTGCCGAATGTCAATTAGCTTTTTCAAAGCTAAAAGACATGTTGACAACCGCTCCTATCATGCAACCACCAGATTGGTCCATTCCTTTTGAGTTGATGTGCGATGCGAGCGATTTTGCTATTGGGGCGGTGTTAGGCCAAAAGAAGGATAAAAAGCCCCATGTCATCTACTACGCAAGTAGGACCTTGAATCCTGCCCAAGTTAATTATTCGACTACGGAGAAAGAGCTCCTAGCTGTCATTTTTGCCTTGGACAAATTCAGGCCTTACTTAATAGGATCCAAAGTTATTGTTTATACGGATCATGCGACGCTGAAATACCTTCTTTCTAAGAAGGATGCTAAGCCCCGTTTGCTAAGATGGATCCTACTCCTTCAAGAATTCGACTTGGAAATCAAAGATAAGAAGGGGGTAGAAAATGTGGTGGCGGATCATCTATCCCGCCTAGTCCTACCAAATTCCATTGATGAGTCACCTATTGAGGACTCATTCCCTGATGAGCAACTCTTTGTTGCTATGCATCCACCATGGTACGCTGATATAGCCAATTATCTTTCCACAGGTGCGATGCCGACTCATTGGACTGCGCAAGACAAACGTAAATTTCTAAGGGAAGTGCGTAGATTTTTCTAGGATGAACCTCTATTGTTTAAATATTGCCCAGACCAAATTATAAGGAGATGCGTCCCCGATGATGAACACAATTCAGTCATCTCCTTTTGTCATGATCAAGCATGTGGGGGTCATTTTTCAGCCAAGAAAACAACTGCGAAAATTCTGCAGTGTGGTTTTTATTGGCCCACGTTATTTAAGGACACCCACGAGTTTTGCAAAGCGTGCGAGCGCTACCAGAAGTTAGGAGGATTATCCCGTCGGAATATGATGCCTCTCACCCCAATTCAACATCTTGAAGTCTTTGACTGTTGGGGCATCGATTTCATGGGACCATTCCCCTCATCTTTTGGACATGTCTATATTTTGCTTGACGTAGACTATGTGTCTAAATGGATAGAGGCTATCCCATGTAGAACCAACGATCATCGTACGGTTCTCAAGTTCCTCAAAGAAAACATACTTTCTAGATTTGGGACGCCTCGAGCAATTATTAGTGATGGTGGTTCTCACTTTTGCAATAGACCTTTTGAAACTTTGATGAAGAAATATGATATTAGGCACAAAGTGAGTACCCCATACCACCCACAAACAAGTGGACAAGCTGAAATCTCCAATAGGAAAATCAAGCAGATTTTGGAAAAGATGGTGAGACCGGATCGCAAGGATTGGTCCCTAAGATTAGATGATGCACTTTGGGCTCACCGTACTGCCTACAAGACACCCATTGGAATGTCCCCTTATAGACTTGTCTATGGGAAAGCTTGCCACTTGCGTGTGGAGATAGAACACAAAGCCTATTGGGCAATTCGGGCTTTAAATTTTGAGATTGACAAGGCTAGCTCGCTTCGCAAACTTCAATTAAATGAGCTTGATGAGATCCGGAACGATGCATATGAGAATTCGAGAATTTACAAGAGCAAGATGAAGGCCTTTCATGACAAGCACATCTTAAGAAAATCTTTCCATGAAGGACAGAAAGTGCTCTTGTATAATGCCCGACTTCATCTTTTTCCGGAAAAATTACGATCTCGATGGACCGGCCCATATATTGTCAAAGAAGTTTTTCCTCATGGGGCTGTTGAGATTGAGAATGCAACGAATGGTGACTGTTTCAAAGTTAATGGACAGCGCCTTAAACCATTTGTTGAGAAATTTGATTCAGAGGACATGTCCATCTCCCTGAATGATCCTGTCTATCAGGATGATTGATCTCCTAGTCTGATGGAGGTATAGCATAGGTAGGTTTAGTTTTGTTTTACTGTTTTAATAGGTTTTAGTTGTTGGGTTGGAGAATTCCATGATCGCTCTATCAGGTACTATTGTTCTCACTCTCTCATACTTTACCATTGCTCTCATGTTCATGCTAATTACATATCTTTTTACATTGAGGACAATGCAAGATTTGGTTGGGGGGTGAGATGAGATCCCTCATCTAGCATATTGCAACATTTCGAGCTTCATATGCACAAAATTTTTTCGAATTTTCTAACATCTCAAAACTCTTTTAGAAAATCTTGTTTCTATACATTTGAGATGCTATGAGTATAAGAGGAGGAGATACGAAGTGTGCGATGTTATAGTCTTGAATTTCTTCCAACATAATGGTTTTATATGATAGTTCCCCTATTGTTGTGATTGATAGAAAAATTTGAATACCTTTGCACTAAGTTCACATTACACGATTTTCATGAGTGACAGGGTTATGTGATTTGTGGATTAGCTAGACTTTGATTTAAAGGTGTTGAGCAGCCAAGCCGGGGTATTTTGTCCATCCTTGTCCATGGAAAAATAACAGAAGATATGGATTTCTAAAAATCCTATCTAATTTAAAAGAAAAGGGAAAGAAAGGATGAAATCAGGAAGGAAAGAAAAATGGTGGAAAATTCCGAAAAGAGCTACCTATTACCAACCGGGGGATGGTCGAACCGTAACCAAAGCCAGAAATGGGACGTAGTGTGAAAGCCGTCGGAAGGACGGTAAGGCAAATTCCTGTCATAGGCTTGCTGTTGCTCTGTGCACCTTAAAATCCTTGGTTTACTTAATCTATGAAGAAGATGATCCCAGGAACTCATGGGATGAACTTTCACTATGCACACTAGGTTGAATTTGTTCGAGTTCTTCTATTTATCAATCAATCAGCGGGAATTTCATGTAGACACCTTTTATGTTTTGAGAGTCCAAGGGTTCAGCTTCTATCACCTAATTTTTCCAAATTTTATACTTATACATCTTGGAGTGGGTAGAATCATGGTTTCTGGAAGAGAGTTGGGTTTGGAGGTTTGAAATTGTTTTCACGCATGTTTTGCTCGGGACTAGCAAAAAGCTGGTTGGGGGGTGTGTTGAACCTCCAATTTATACATTGCATTGCCCATTACACTACATGGTTTGCATGATTTTCATGGTTTAAAGGCTTACCTAACACATGTTTTGTGATTACAAGGGATGAGAGCGGACTTCATTCAATTGGGATGAAAAGAAAGCTTTTGGAGCTTTTGCATGAAGGACGAAAGAGAGTTGAAGATAGAAGAAAGCAAGGAGAAGAAAAGACAGAAAGAAGAACAATGTGAAGAGGGCTGACCGGTCATGACCGGTCAGCCACAGTTGCTGATGAAAGGGGAAAACAGGCCGACCGGTCATGACCGGTCGGCCATGAGCACTGGAGGCTGGACAACAGAGCCCGACCGGTCATGACCTGTCGGCTGTATGCACTGGACAACGCAGGAACGAGCCCGACCGGTCATGACCGGTCGGGTAGGCACGCTGGATATGTTGGACAGGTCTGTCCGACCGGTCTTGACCGGTCGGCAGCAACCCCTGGAATGTGTAAAACATCAGTCCGACCGGTCATGACCGGTCGGCCCTGCGTAAGAGGATTCCTTTCTAATTCAGGACTCCGAAAAACATTGCGCAATGCGTAGTCTTTCGTAGAATCCGACGCAAGGGAGGTTTGTTGCTATAAAAGGCCACCTAGGGGCTCTCCCTAAGGTATCAAAGTAGCTAGGGAACGTGAGTTTGGAGGGTGAAGGCGATTGTGGAGCGTCTGCAACTCTCCTATTCGGGTTTTTCTATTTTTATGCTTTATTTCAGAGTTTTTAGTTGTAGCATGACTATGCTCGGCTAAAACCTCTCAGCTAAGGCTGAGAGGTGAAGCTTGTAGCTAATTCTATGTTGGTTTCAGTTTAATTCAAGTAATTTACATTCAAGTTTGGATTTTTACATGATTTAGTTCCAAAAAGTGGTAGTTTGAGATGTCTTATCTGAGTTTATGTGCTTCGGACATGAATTCCTTTTAATTCTCTGAGATTATCATGTTTGTTTATCTAAATTCGGATTATAGTAATCCTTGAGCAGGCCATAGTCCAGAGGCATGGCTGTTACTCCGCAGGCTATGGTTTGAGTTTAGTATTGATTTTATTGGACTAGAACTTGGAAGTTCAACTTGAATGTGATGGAATGTGTGTGAATGCTTTATTCTCCAACTAGATGAGAGATAGGACTTCAAATCTAGTTGTGTTATCTACTTGGATTGACTGAATTGACATAGGATTGCTACAAGTGGATCCTTGAAAGCCTTAGTACTTTATATCTCTGATTTTTCATTAAATTCCTGAATTAAGTAATCACTTAATTAAATCTGAATTCTTTTAAAAAAAACTGAGTTGCTGGAGTGATTTGGGGGTTGTTACTATTTCCCTGTGGATCGACCTCGGTCTTACCGAGATTTATTACTACATCGCAGCCTTACACTTGAGGCAAGCGAACACCTAAGCAAAAGTAGACCAAAGCAACAAAATCCTAATCCTAACTACTCTATACCTCCGTCAGACTAGGAGATCAATCATCCTGATACACAGGATCATTCAGGGGTATGGACATACCTTCTGAAGGAAATTTCTCAAAGAATGGCTTTAATTGCTGCCCATTCGCCTTAAAAATGTTGCCGTTCCTCGGATTTAACAGCTCGACAGTCCCATATGGATAGACAGTTTGCACAATGTAGGGACCGGTCCATCGAGATCTCAATTTTCCCGGAAATAGATGTAAGCAAGAATTATACATTAGGACTTTTTTATTGATCGTGAATGTCTTGCGAAGAATATTCTTATCATAGAATATCTTCGTCTTGTCCTTGTAAATTCTCACATTCTCATAAGCTTCATTCCGGATTTTTGCAAGTTCATTCAATTGTAGTTTGTGTAACGAGCTTTCCTTGTCAGAATTGAAATTCATCTTCTTAATTGCCCAATATGCCCTATGTTCCAACTCCACAGGCAAGTGACAAGCCTTCCCATAGACAAGTCTATAGGGAGACATTCCAATAGGGGTTTTGAAAGCAGTACGGTAAGCCTAAAGCGCATCGGTAAGCCGAAGTGACCAATCCTTGCGATCGGGGTTCACCGTTTTCTCTAAAATGTGTTTAATCTCCCTATTGGATATCTCAGCTTGTCCACTAGTTTGTGGGTGATAGGGAGTGCTCACTTTGTGTGTTACGCCATATTTCTTCATTAAGGTTTCAAAAGGGCGATTGCAAAAGTGAGACCCTCCATCACTTATGATGACTCGAGGCGTTCCAAACCGGGAAAGAATATTTTCTTTTAAAAAGCGAATGACCGTTTTATGGTCATTATCCCGGCAAGGGATGGCCTCGACCCATTTGGAAACATAATCAACGGCAAGAAAGATGTATAGGTTTCCAAAAGAAGATGGGAATGGGCCCATGAAATCGATGCCCCAACAATAAAAAATTTTGATTATTAAGATGGGATTGAGTGGCATCATATTTCTACGGGAGATTCCTCCTAATTTCTGACAAGGTTCACATGCTTTACAAAACTCATGTGTGTCTTTGAACATGGTGGGCCAATAAAACCCACATTGCAGAATTTTCGTTGTGGTCTTTTTGCCGAAAAGTGGCCACCACATGCCTGAGAATGACAGAAGGAGATGATACTTTATTGTTCCTCATCTGGTACACATCTCCTTATGATTTGATCGGGACAATACTTGAATAAGTATGGGTCATCCCATAGGAATTTCCGCACCTCCGTGAAGAATTTATCCTTATCTTGCTTTTTCCAATGTGTAGGAATTGTACCTGTAGCAAGATAGTTAGCAATGTCTGCATACCATGGCAATTAGGAAACAGCAAAAAGTTGTTCATCAGGGAACATGTCATTGATCGCAGTCGTTTCAGGGGAATCAGTGAGGACAAGTCGAGAGAGGTGGTCATCTACTACATTCTGTACTCCTTTCTTATCACGTATTTCTATGTCGAATTCCTGGAGTAGAAGGATCCATCTTAACAACCGTGGTTTAGCATCATTCTTAGAAAGAAGATACTTAAGCGCGGCATGGTCAGTGAATATAATGATCTTGGATCCAATCAAGTAGGACCTAAACTTGTCCAAGGCAAAAACTATGGCTAAAAGTTCTTTTTCAGTAGTGGTGTAGTTTGCTTGGGCTGAGTTTAGGGTTCTACTTGCATAGTAGATGACACATGGCTTTTTCTCTTTTCTTTGACCTAACACGGCCCCAATAGCATGGTCACTAGCATCGCACATAATCTCAAAAGGAATGCTCCAATCAGGTGGTTGTATTATGGGAGCACATGTCAACATACCTTTAAGGGTGGTAAAGGCCTTTTGACATTCTTCATTCCACTCGAATGAATTTTCCTTTTGAAGTAGCTTACATAAAGGGCGAGAGAGTGAACTAAAGTCCTTTATGAACCTTCTGTAAAATCCTGTGTGTCCTAAAAAGGACCGTACATCTCGTATGCTCTTGGGTGGTGGAAGGTTAGAGATAAGATCAATTTCGCTTTGTCCACCTCGATTCCATTTTGTGAAACGATGTGACCAAGTACAATTCCCTTTTGAACCATGAAGTGACACTTCTCCCAATTGAGCACAAGGTTCTTCTCTTCACATCTTTTCAGCACAGATTTCAAGTGCTCAAAGCACTCATCAAAGCTACAACCAAATACGGAAAAATCATCCATGAAGACTTCGAGAATGGTCCCCACCATGTCAGAAAAAATACTCATCATACAACGCTGAAAGGTGGCAGGGGCATTACATAGTCCAAACGGCATCCGTCGGTAGGCGAAAGTGCCGAATGGACATGTGAATGTAGTCTTTTCTTGGTCTTCACGGGAAATTTCTATTTGGTTGTACCCTGAATAGCCATCAAGGAAGCAAAAGTGGGAATGACCCGCCAACCGTTCTAAAATTTGATCAACAAATGGTAGGGGGAAGTGGTCTTTCCTTGTGACAGTGTTTAGCTTCCTGTAGTCAATGCACATTCTCCAACCGGTAGTGACTCTAGCTGGCACGAGTTCATTATTGGCATTGGCTACGATGGTTATTCCGGATTTCTTAGGCACCACTTGAGTTGGGCTCACCCATTGGCTATCGGATATTGGGTAAATAATACCCACATCCAATAGTTTTACTACTTCGGCCTTAACCACATCCTTCATGTTTGCATTTAGTTGTCTTTGTGGTTGCCTAGATGTTTTCGCATTCTCCTCAAGGTGTATGCGATGAGTACAAATCAGTGGGTCTATGCCTTTGAGATCCGCAATTGACCATCCAATGGCACTCTTGTGCTCTAATAGAGTGGCTATTAGCCTACTCTCTTGTTCCTCATCCAAGTGGGAAGAAATCACCACTGGATATGTCTCATCTCAACCTAAATAAACATATTTCAGCTCACTTGGTAATGGTTTTAGGTCGAGTGTTGGTGCCTTGATGTTGGATGGGAGGGCCTTATTCTCGTTTACAGGCAAAGGCTCAAATAGGGCCCTCCATCTTTTATTATCAAGCACTGGCATCATCTCTGGTATGGCATCCATCTCTTGTATTGTGTCATCATTTATCTCATGAGAATGGGCCACACATGCCTCCAAAGGGTCGGAAGATAGTGATAAGGGGACTGTATCCTCCACGAATGATTCAATCATGGTTAATTCGTGGACATCATCATCAACCTCCCGTGGTTGTTTGCATAAATCAAATATGTTAAGCTCAAGGGTCATATTTCCAAAGGACATTTGTACAAGTCCATTTCTACAATTGATAATGGCATTTGAAGTAGCTAGAAACGGTCGTCCAAGTATGACGGGAATTTGAGCACCGGTGCCTATCACGGGATGTGTATCCAAGACAATAAAGTCTACTGGGTAGTAGAATTTATCAACTTGGACTAGAACATCCTCTATCATTCCTCTCGGTATACGGATGGATCTATCAGCAAGTTAGAGTGTGGTTTTGGTGGGTTTCAATTCACCTAACCCAAGTTGTTCGTAGACCGAGTATGAAATGAGATTCACACTTACCCCCAAGTCGAGTAGGGCTTGTTTAATCTGGTAGTCTCCTATGATGCATGAGATGGTTGGACTACCCGGATCCTTGTATTTTTGGGGCACCTCTTGTTTGATAATGGCGCTCAAATTCTCAGTCAAGAGGACTTTGTTGTGAACATTGTGTTTCCTTTTGACTGTACATAATTCCTTTAAAAATTTGTCATAAGATGGTATTTGTTTTATTGCATCCAACAACGGGATGTTGATCTTCACCTGCTTGAATACTTCTAAAATTTTCAGATTTTTATCTAAAGGTTTAGGTGAAATCAACCTTTGTGGAAACGGAGCAACCGGCTTGTATTGCCTTTCCGGTTCTTTCTCTTGTGGGGTATTGTTCGAGCTATCATCCTCTTTGGAAATTTTCGGATCCTTAGGCTTTGGGGCCTTCACCGGATTAGATTTGTCAATTTTTTTCCCACTTCTCAAAGTGGTGATAGCTTGAACATGTTCCGTGTGGTGGGAGGATGAACTTGCATCTTGTATCTCAAACTGGGTTCTTGGGTTAGGAAGAGGTTGGGCAGGAAGTGTGCCCTTCTCTCTAACACTTAGATGAGATTCAACTCTAGCCAGTGATGTTTTCAATTCATTGATGGCTTGAGTTGAATTTTGATTGAATTTCAATTGCTCTTGCATGAACCCATCTATTTTTAGAGAATTTGTCTTGTTTTACTCAGCTTGGACCGATACGAATGCACCCAACATCTCCTCTAGTGATACTTTTGGAGTGTTGCTTGCATTTGCAGTGGGTCCATTCCTCCAACTGAAGTTAGGATGGTTCTTCCAATTAGGATTAAATGTGTTTGAAATTGGAGCACCAAATTGCTGTTGATAACTGTTTATGGCATTTGTTTGTTCTTGTAAGATGCCTTGAACTGCTGAAATTCTGGGACAATCTTGTGTTGCATGTTGAGTTCCAGCACAAATTCCACAAACAGTTTCAACGTCAGTGGAGTTGATCGTTTCACCTTTTCTTAATTCCATGGCTTCGACCTTTCTTGTGAGGCTAGCCACCCGTGCACTTATGCTGTCCTCTTCTGATAAGACATACATTCCCCCCCTTTCCTTTTGTTAGCCAGTCTTGGAATTTGTTGGTTTCGATGTGTCCCAAGACTGTGCATTTTCGGCCAATTCTTCCAAATAATCCCATGCTTCCTCAGCTTCCTTATTCATGAACTCCCCATTACACATCATCTCTACAAATTGGCGCATGGGTGAAGTCAGTCCTTTATAGAAAAAGCTTATAACCCGCCAAATTTCATAGCCATGATGTGGGCATGCATTTAATAAATCCTTAAATCTCTCCCAACATTGGAAGAAGGTTTCATCTTCCTTTTGGGCAAAGTTCATGATAAGGCGCTTCAACATGTTTGTTTTGTAAGTAGGGAAGAATTTTTTTTATGAATTCTCTATGCATATCAGTCCATGCACCAATTGATCTTGGCCTCAATGCATAAAGCCAACCCTTGGCTTTATCTTTAAGAGTGAAAGGGAAGAATTTGAGTCTCACTACATCTTCAGTCACATTTGCAAAGTGCATGGTGGTGATTACCTCATCAAACTCCTTAAGGTGTTGATAGGCACTTTCACTGTTTAATCCATGGAATTTAGGGAGAAGTTGGATCACTCCAGGTTTCAAATCCACATTCCCTGCATTTTGTGGAAAAACTATGCATGAGGGAGTGCTCGCTCTTGCGGGTTGCAAGAAATCACGTAAAGTCCTAGGTCGGGGAACATTCTCAACCACATTCTCCCCTGTCTCAGTTTGGTTTTGGCCCGGATTAGGTTGATTTGCAGCCATATTTTCAGACAAAATTGGAGAGTTTAGATGTCTCCTAGCACGTGGTTCTCTGTCAATTCCTTTTACTATCCCCCCTTCACTTATGAGTCGGTTATTGGAATCCCGAGCCCAATGTGGCATGCAAAACAAAAAAAAAAAGAAACAAAGAGAAAGAAGAATTCTTCCTCCCTTTCTTTACTTTTCTCTAAGACCGAAGCACAAGGTGTCTTGCAATGGCTAAGTCAGAAGCAAGGATAGAGACCGATTTCTCCTGGTCAATAGGGGTTCAGAGAACTCCCCACCCACTCTTTGAATCTTTTGAGAAAAAGTGCAGAAAAAGGAGAAAGAGGAGTAGAGGTGAGAAAAGAAATCTCTGAGCACAAGGTGATCCAAGACGGCAGAGCCGACCAATAGGAATCCAGGTGGCACAAGGCCGACCTTTCAGAGATCCAAAAGGGGTCTCCACCCACTCTACAAGAGATGAATAGGAATGAATAGGAGAAGGAGAAGAGTAAGGTTTAGAATGAATAGGAAAAGGAGTCTCCACCCACTCTACAGGTGGCTCATTGACTGCTTCTGTCGGTTCTTTTTCTCGAGGTGTCCCTAATGGCTCACCTATGACCGCATTCGTCCTTCTAGGGTCTGGTCGCCTCAGAAATTCTCTCTGTACGACCTGCTTTCCTGACCGCAGAGCCACTATATTGACTTTCCTTTCTCTAGGACTTGGTCCTTATCACTGGCCCCTGGTTGAGCGACCACTAAGACCATGGCGCACTGAACGGGCTGTGCACGCGGCTGTTCTTGTCCAACATTTCTTCTTCTCATTCTGTTCTTCATCTTCCTCTCTTTCTCCACGAGTCTTCTCTTGTTCTCTAGCCTCTTCTTGCTGCTCACAAGTGTCCATGGCTCTTCCGGTTCCGGGAATGGATTCGCCGTTGGAATTTGAACTGGCACAGGGAGGGCAGACACTACTGTCGTAGTGTTTCGGCTTGCCTCTTCCGCCTTCATGTTGATGGTGCCATCGTTGATCATCCGTTGAATCTTGCCTTTGGGGACAAAGCAGTCTTCAATCTTGTGGGTGGTCACACGATGATACCTGCAGTAGTTGGGATGATCGACCATCTTCGCTTCCTTCGGGCGTGTGCATTCTGGCAGTCTTATTAACCTCTCTTCGACCAGCTGTTCCATGATCGGAACCAGATCTTCCATGTCGAAGGTATAAGGTCCGTTTGCTAGATTACGCTCTTCTATCGTGAGATGTCGCGGCCTCTGAAAACTCTTGCCTTTGTCTTGAGTCGTGGTTACTGGCCTGGCCTCAACTCTACATTCGGCGTTTGGGCGTTTCCTGTCATTTGAACCCTTTCCTTTATCAACATAGTTAGAGGTTATCATCCTTCCGGCTTCTCTCCTGGGCTTCTCTGCCTTGAACTGCGCTCTGGACGCGGCTCCTTCCACCAGGTGGGCTTTCGTAGCGAGGTCTCGAAACGTCGAGAAGTTGTGTCCAGATAAGCCAAATGAGATCATCGTATCCATGGCCTGCATGCACATCTTGACCTGCTCAGATTCGCTGGGCAGTTCCCGGCACTGTGCTGCTATAGTCCCCCACTTGTCGATGAACTTCTCGACCGACTCTCCTTGCCTTTGACGAACCAAGGCTAAATTTGTCAGTGAGACTTCTCACTCGGTAAAGAAGAATTTGGAGATGAACAAGTCCTGCATCTGCTCCCAGGACTTGACTGACCCTGCGGGCAGTGACATGTACCACTGGAATGCCTTGCTCGTGAGCGTTGAGCCAAACAATCTAAGACAGTACTGGAGAATTGTCGACAGGTTGCCCATCATTGTCATGAATTGAGCCATGTGTTCCTCTGGCGATCCTCTGCCATCGAATCTAGGGAAGTCCGGACGCTTGAAATTGCTGGGAAATGGGAGGTCGTGGACCACGGGTAAGTACGACACCCGGTATACATATTTTCCTCTCTTCTCCTTTTCTCTTTCCTGACGCATCAGGTCCGCAACTGTCTGAGACAGTTCTTCTCTCGTGGCTTGAGACGGCATTGGCGGTACACGTCCGAACACAACGTTTCTCGGGCGAGCTTGTGGTTCAGCGGTAGCTGGTTCTCCTGCTGCCCCCTGGCATTCCTCCACAGACTGTCGAGTGGGTACGGCTGGGCTTCTGTTTGCCCCCTGGGCAACTAGAGCCAACAGTGCTTCTTTCATCTCTCTCATCTCTCTAGCTGTGTCCTCTTGGACCTGGATAATCTCATCTATCTGTTCTTGGATTGGAGGCAGCTCTGGGTATCGCTCACTCGCCTCTCCTTCAGTGACCTGCACCATCATTACTTGCGCTCGTTGCGGCCTCGTCTTGATCACGGCAGCTTCAGTAGGGATTGTCTTCATCATCGTCTTAGTGGACTGTCGAACAGCAGATCTGTTCGGTATCTTCGTTGGCGATGTTGTCTTCGGTATCGCTGGGAAGTCGATATCGGCGAAGGAGAACTCTGGCCTAGCTGACACGGTAGTTCTGCCGGAGTCGCGGGCGTCGCCCCTGTAGACTGGCTTCCACTGTCTCTTTGTTCTGCTCTGCACCCTTGCTGTCCTCTCCGTCTCAGCTGGGATAACCTTCTTGTTCTCAGTCTTCTTGACGGTCTTGCGCTTCTGCACAATTTGCCATCCGGCTTCAGAGGTTGCTGCCAGATGGGGGAAGTAAAATCCTCCGGATGCTAAGAAGATCATCGTAGATGCCATTTGTTTAGTTCTTTCTCTGTCTTTCTCTTTCTGTCTCTCTCTCTCTCTCTCTCTCTCTCTCTCTCTCTCTCTCTCTCTCTCTCTCTGCACAGTCATACACGCATTAGAATAATCAGCGCGGTTGAGAAAGAGAGGGGACCCGACCTTACCAATCGCAATACGGCTTGACAGTGGATAGACAGAAACATACAAGTACAAACTACATGCATGCTATGCAAAGCTTCGAAATTCTTTTGCCTTAAAGATGAAGGGAAGAACGTTCCCGTTGAGAGTCGCCAGTTTGGCGCCTGTGAAGGCGCCGAACATTTCTCCTTGCGGTAACAGTTGAACCTCCAATTTATACATTACATTGCCCATTACACGACAAGGTTTGCATGATTTTCATGGTTTAAAGGCCCACCTAACACATGTTTTGTGATTATAGGGATGAGAGCGGACTTCATTCAATTACAAGCCAAAAGAACGCTTCTAGAGCTTTTGGATGAAGATGAAAGAAGACCAAAGAAAGGAGAAAGCAAAGAGAAGAGAGAGAAGAAGAAAAAGGAGAAAAAGAAGAGAAGAAGAATCAAATGGAAGACAGGCCGACCGGTCATGACCGGTCGGCCATGAAGGCTGATCATATTGATGAAGGGCCGACCGGTCATGACCGGTCGGCCATGTTCTCTGGACAAGGTGGAAACAAGCCCGACCGGTCATGACCGGTCGGGCATGCACGCTGGACTGTGGACAGGTCTGTCCGACCGGTCTTGACCGGTCGGCAGCACCCCCTGGAATGATTGAAAGGCTAGTCCGACCAGTCACGACCGGTCGGCTCTGCGTATGGAAAGTCCTTTCTATATTTGGACTCCAAAAATTGCTGCGCAATGCGTAGTCTTTCGCAGAATCCGACGCAAGGGAGGTTGCTTGCTATAAAAGGACACATAGGGGTTCTCCCTAAGGTATCAGAGAAGCTAAGGGACGTGGGTTTGGAGAGTGAAAGCGATTGTGGAGCGGCTGCAACTCTCCTAATCGGGTTTTTCTTAGTTTATGCTTTTATTTCAGAGTTTTTAGTTATAGCATGACAATGCTCGGCTAAAACCTCTCAGCTAAGGCTGAGAGGTGAAGCTTGTAGCTAATTCTATGTTGATTTCAGTTTAATTCTAGTAATTTACATTCAAGTTTGGATTTTTGCATGGTTTAGTTCCAAAAAGTGGTAGTTTGAGATGTTTTATCTGAGTTTATGTGCTCCGGACATGAATTCCTTTTAATTCTCTGAGATTATCATGTTTGTTTATTTAAATTCGAATTATAGTAATCCTTGAGCAGGCCATAGTCCAGAGGCATGGCTGTTACTCCGCAGGCTATGGTTTCAAGTTTGTATTGATTGAATGGAAGTAGAACTTGGAAGTTCAACTTGAATGTGATGGAATGTGTGTGAATGCTTTATTCTCCAACTAGATGAGAGATAGGACATCAAATCTAGTTGTTTTCTCTACTTGGATTGACTGAATTGACATAGGATTGCTACAAGTGGATCCTTGAAAGCCTTAATGCTTTATATCTCTGATTTTTCATTAAGTTCCTGTTTTTAGTAAACACTCAATCGAATCTGATTTCTTTCAAAAACTGAGTTGCTGGAGTGATTTGGGAGCTGTTACTATTTCCCTGTGGATCGACCTCGGTCTTACCAAGTTTTATTACTACATCGCAGCCTTACACTTGAGGCGAGCGAACAAGTTTTTGGCGCCGTTGCCGGGGATTTAGACAACGGTTTTCGAATAGTTTCAGTGGCTGTAGAAGTAGCAGTAGATAGTTTTTCTGATTTTCTTAGAACTAACAAGTTTTTCTGTTTTATAGGAATTTTTCTTTAGTTCAAGCGCATCAGGTGATACCTTTCTAACTTAGCTTCTGCAGAATTTTTTTTCAGATTAGTTTCAGATTTCAGTTTTCTAGGATAGGATTAGTTTCAGTTTCTGGTTGAGTGGTTTATGTCCCGTTGGGAACGTAATCACTCAAATCGTCTCCAATCTGAAGTTGGTTTAGTTGGACCATTGTCAGTCCATAGACGAGTCCGGAATTATCAAGAGCATTATGAAAATTTGGGGAATATGGATCAAACACCTGCAAGGAATCCTCCCCCCCTACTCCAACTACAAACACAAATCAGGAAGGAGTAGGAGAGAATGAGGTACAAAATGTTCCTCCAATGAGATCATTACGGGACTACTTACAACCTGCCCGTGCAATTACACCTTCTTGCATAGTTCTACCAGCAAACGGTGGAACCTTTGATATAAAACCGGGCGTAATTCAACTTCTACCTAAATTCCATGGGCTGGACTCAGACCGCCCATACTTACACTTGCAAGAATTTGAAGAAGTGTTGGCCACCTTGCATTACACCAATGTTTCCGATGATACTATCAGACTTAAACTCTTTCCCTTCACCTTGAAAGAAAGAGCCAAAGATTGGCTTCACTCTCTTAGACCACACTCGATTAGGACATGGGTTGAGATGAACCGGGAATTCTTGAAAAAGTTCTTCCCGGCTCATAAAACGAACACCCTTCGAAGAACCATAATGAATTTTTCGGCTAAAGAGGGTGAATCCTTTTTCCAATGTTGGGAACGATTTAAGGAACTCCTGCTTGCTTGCCCACATCATGGCTATGAGAGTTGGCGAGTTATAAATTTTTTCAATGATGGATTAAGTTCCAATATGCGCCAATTTGTGGAAATGATGTGCAATGGAGAATTTATGAGTAAAAATCCAGATGAGGCTTAGAGTTACTTGGAGATGTTGGCTGAAAACGCCCAATCTTGGGATACCTCAGATAAACCCAAGAACCCCAAGCCCACTCAAGAGAAAGGAGGGATCTATGTCCTTAAAGAGGAAGATGATGAGAATGCAAGGATAGCCAACCTCACAAGGAAGGTTGAGGCCATGGAACTTAGCAAAAGTGGAGTTCCCAAGTCCAAGGAAGCTGTTGAAACCACATGTGGGATTTGCCTCACTGATTTACACGCTACGCAAGATTGTCCCACAATTCCTGCATTTCAGGAAGTGCTACATGAGACAGCAAATGCCACATATGGTTATCAACGGCCCTTCAATGGACCGGTAGGTAATACGTACAATGAGAGTTGGAAGAACCACCCAAATTTCAGTTGGAAGAATGCTCCTACGGGCAATCCTACCAACTCCCAAAGAGGGCCACCCATGCAAAATATGGCCCCACCTCAATTCTCATTGGAGGATACCTTGAAAGCGTTTATGCAAGGGCAAGCGCAAATAAATGAATCAAATCAGCAAATGTTCCAAGAGCTGAAAGTCTCGGTTAATGAGATTAAGGGACGCTTGAATGCTAGGGAAGGGACCTTTCCGGCCCAACCTCAGCCCAATCCAAGGCAAGTACATGAAGTAAGCATCCCTAATCCTTCCAACCAAAACATGGAGCAAGCTAAATCCATTACCACCCTTAGAAGTGGTAAACAAATTGACAAAACTATTTCGGTGAAGGCCGATGAGCCTAATGATCCGGTAAATTCTGAGGATGAAAATGGATCTAACTTAGCCCCACAACAACCGGAACGCATTTACAAGCCCGTAGCACCATTCCCTTCGAGATTGGTTGCCCCAAAATCTCTCCCAAATTCTCAAGATATTCTAGAGATTTTCAGACAAGTCAAGATCAATATCCCTTTGCTTGATGCCATCAAACAAATTCCCTCTTATGCCAAGTTTCTAAAAGACCTATGCACAACAAAACGCAAATATAATGTGCAGCAAAAGGCCTTCTTAACTGAGCAAGTTAGTGCCATCCTCACTCAAAAGACCCCCCCAAAATTCAAAGATCCCGGTAGTCCCACCGTCTCATGTATCATTGGAGACTACCGGATTGAACGTGCCTTGTTAGACTTGGGGGCGAGTGTGAACTTGATCCCATACTCGGTATATGAGCAATTGGGTTTTGGTGAATTAAAACCCACCAAAACCACATTACAACTCGCTGATAGATCTATCCGTGTACCGAGGGGGATAGTTGAGGATGTTCTAGTCCAAGTTGACAAATTCTACTACCCGGTAGATTTTATAGTCTTGGACACACAACCGGTTTTGGATGCTAGCACCCAAATACCGGTAATATTAGGCTGCCCATTCCTTGCCACATCAAACGCAATCATCAATTGCCGGAATGGGGTGATGCAACTATTTTTTGGAAACATGACACTAGAGTTGAATGTGTTTCACTTGGGCAAAAGACATAGGGATGTCGATGATGATGAGTTCTTCGATGTAAACATGCTGGAAACCTTTGAAGAAGAAGAACTCCTCCAACTTGAACCATTAGAAAGCTTGGAGACATGCTTAGCACACTTCATGGAACCTGAAGATCCCATCATTAGTGAAATTGTGCAAGCAGAAATACCGGTAGTTGATACTAGCCGGTGGAGGCCCCATTTTGAAAAATTGCCACCAACCACATCAAAGCCTCTACCGTCTAACATCAAACCACCGAAGCTTGACCTCAAACCACTGCCATCCGAGCTTAAATATGTATATTTGGGTCAAGAGGAAACTTTTCCAGTGGTCATTGCCTCCCACCTAGAGAAAGACCAAGAGCTCAAGTTGATTGAGTTACTCAAAAAACACCGGGAAGCCATAGGTTGGACAATAGCGGATCTCAAAGGGATAGATCCTTCGGTTTGCACTCACCGTATACACCTTGAAGAAAATGCAAAAATGACTAGACAACCTCAAAGACGGCTAAATCCAAACATGATGGAGGTTGTCAAAGCCGAGGTATTAAAGTTATTGGATGTGGGGATCATCTACCCCATCTCAGATAGCCAATGGGTGAGTCCTACCCAAGTTGTCCCCAAGAAATCCGGTATTACCATCATTGAAAACGCCAACAACGAGCTTATACCGACTAGGGTGACCACCGGTTGGCGTATGTGCATTGATTATAGGAAGCTCAACACGGTTACTAGGAAAGACCACTTCCCTCTCCCATTTATGGATCAAATTTTGGAGAGGTTGGCAGGCCATTCCTATTATTGCTTCCTAGATGGCTATTCCGGATACAACCAAATTGAGATAGCCCCGGAAGACCAAGAGAAAACCACATTTACATGCCCGTTTGGTACCTTCGCTTACCGAGGGATGCCATTCGGGTTATGCAATGCACCCGCCACATTCCAACGATGCATGTTGAGTATTTTCTCGGACATGGTGGGTGAGTTTCTTGAGGTATTCATGGATGACTTTTCTGTTTTTGGTTGTACATTTGATGAGTGTCTCGAGCACTTGAAGTTGGTCTTGACGAGGAGGAAAAGCAACTTGTATTAAACTGGGAAAAGTGCCATTTCATGGTACAAAGAGGAATAGTCCTTGGACACATCATCTCGTCCAATGGAATAGAGGTAGACTGGGCGAAAATTGACATAATTTCCAATCTACCACCACCCAAAAGCATACGCGATGTGCGGTCCTTCCTTGGACACGCCGGTTTCTATCGAAGGTTTATAAAGGACTTTAGTCACATCTCAAGGCCTTTATGCAACCTTCTACAAAAGGAGAACCAATTTGAGTGGAGTGCCGAATGTCAATTAGCTTTTTCAAAGCTAAAAGACATGTTGACAACCGCTCCTATCATGCAACCACCAGATTGGTCCATGCCTTTTGAGTTGATGTGCGATGCGAGCGATTTTGCTATTGGGGCGGTGTTAGGCCAAAAGAAAGATAAAAAGCCCCATGTCATTTATTACGCAAGTAGGACCTTGAATCCTGCCCAAGTTAATTATTCGACTACGGAGAAAGAGCTCCTAGCTGTCATTTTTGCCTTGGACAAATTCAGGCCTTACTTAATAGGATCCAAAGTTATTGTGTATACGGATCATGCGGCGCTGAAATACCTTCTTTCTAAGAAGGATGCTAAGCCCCGCTTTCTTAGATGGATCCTACTACTTCAAGAATTCGACTTGGAAATCAAAGATAAGAAGGGGGTAGAAAATGTGGTGGCGGATCATCTATCCCGCCTAGTCCTACCAAATTCCATTGACGAGTCACCTATTGAGGACTCATTCCCTGATGAGCAACTCTTTGTTGCTATGCATCCACCATGGTACGCTGATATAGCCAATTATCTTTCCACAGGTGCGATGCCGACTCATTGGACTGCGCAAGACAAACGTAAATTTCTAAGGGAAGTGCGCAGATTTTTCTAGGATGAACCTCTATTGTTTAAATATTGCCCAGACCAAATTATAAGGAGATGCGTCCCCGATGATGAACACAATTCAGTCATCTCCTTTTGTCATAATCAAGCATGTGGGGGTCATTTTTCAGCCAAGAAAACAACTGCAAAAATTCTGCAATGTGGTTTTTATTGGCCCACGTTATTTAAGGACACCCACGAGTTTTGCAAAGCGTGCGAGCGCTGCCAGAAGCTAGGAGGATTATCTCGTCGAAATATGATGCCTCTCACCCCAATTCAACATCTTGAAGTCTTTGACTGTTGGGGCATCGATTTCAAGGGACCATTCCCCTCATCTTTTGGGCATGTCTATATTTTGCTTGCCGTAGACTATGTGTCTAAATGGATAGAGGCTATCCCATGTAGAACCAACGATCATCGTACGGTTCTCAAGTTCCTCAAAGAAAATATACTTTCTAGATTTGGGATGCCTCGAGCCATTATTAGTGATGGTGGTTCTCACTTTTGCAATAGACCTTTTGAAACTTTGATGAAGAAATATGGTATTAGGCACAAAGTGAGTACCCCATACCACCCACAAACAAGTGGGCAAGCTGAAATCTCCAATAGGGAAATCAAGCAGATTTTGAAAAAGACGGTGAGACCGGATCGCAAGGATTGGTCCCTAAGATTAGATGATGCACTTTGGGCTCACCGTGTTAGTGCACTTTTTCGTGGCATACTAGTGCACCGTGTTTGTCAATCACTTACAGCTGTGAGTCTTGTGTCGGTTGAGCCCAATGAAGACGAAGACCGAAGACTCAAGACGTCCAGCCACATCAAGGAAGAAGATTCAGGTATATGAGATGCCTTGGTGCCTTAACCTCGACCAAAACCTATCCCCTTTGTATCCTTGATGACCTTGACCATATTTAGAACCCTTTAGTCATCATAGATAGGCCCTAGGTGTCCCATTTGATCAACTTTACCTAGGTCTATATGAACCAGCTGGAGAAAGAAGAACTCAGCTCAGCATAGAGGGGACCCAGGCTGGTCCGACCGGTCAAGACCGGTCGGCCAGCATTCCTGCTGGATTTACAAAGACCAGCCGACCGGTCATGACCGGTCGGCCTTCACAATAGAAGGGATACAGCAAGGGTGGCCGACCGGTCATGACCGGTCGGCCAGGTTTGGCTCCATGCACCTTTCAGCCATCCAGCAAGGGGGGCCGACCGATCATGACCGGTCGGCCAGCATGTTTCTGGCTATCCAGTGAAGGGGTCCGACCGGTCATGACCGGTCGGCCCAGTGTATTGTGCCTGCCCATTCAGCAAAGACCTCCGACCGGTCATGACCGGTCGGGGCAGGTAGGGACAGGCCGTTTTCTGCCCGTTTTATGACCGTTGGAGCACTTTTTCTATATATTTGGAGCTCCATGCTTGGGCAAACGTAGAGAAGTTTTTGAGAGCCCTTTGCCCACATCATTTGTACATCTTTTGGGGTCTCAAAGAGGAGGTTTTCAAGTCATATCCCTTGTGTTTCAAACACAAGTATGGGCATTCAAATGCAATCAAGAGATGACTTGATTCCTCTCTCAAATCTAGAGGTGTGACATTATTCCACATTGGTATATCCTTTGTCCAAGACCTCTAGAAGACTCTCTAGGTGAATCTCCTAGTTAGAACATCCTACATATCCCATATAGGAGATTCAACCCATCCTCCTAGCACCTTGGGCATTTCAAGGCATCGCATGCAAGGTGTTTGATCGAATGTGGCTGACGCATTGGCGACGCAACGGCGGCACGATCGAGGGAGCAAAGGGAAGCTGATTGAAGCACGGGAGAGCGGAGATCAAGCAACCCATTACGGCGCTAAACAAGGGGCTCATCCGACACGTAAGTTGTCTCATTTGAGAGTCCAATTTGAGTTTGTTTGTCAAGCTCGTCTTAGGGACATTAGCCGTTCCTTGGTCCGTCAGCCGAGCCTAAACTAAGTCTCCAAGGGGGAGCCTCCGACACGGGAGTAAACGTGCGATTGGGTTGAGAGTTAGCCCTTGGTTCAAAACTCCGGTGACGGTTGAGAGGTGAACCAATAAAACCTCCGTGTGTAAAGGTTGAGAGGTGAACCTCATTTAAAACCTCCGATAGTGAATGCCGGTGTGCTCAAAGGGGTTGAGTACTTGAACCGGGAGTGGAGTAGACACGTAGTCGAACCACTATACATCCTTGTGTTTGTGATTGTTCTTGAGCACATTCTATCTTTGCATTGTTAGTTTAATTGCTTAATTATGAATGATTGATAGGAATGCATGCTAGGCACTTTATAGGCATCCCCACACAAGATGTACCTTCACTACTTGTGTAGACTTGAGCTCATTGATCCACTCTCATAAGTCTACACAAGAAGCATAGGTTAGGAGCTTGAGTAGTTGTATCATTTACTTCCTATGCATGCTTAGACTAGGTTTGTTTATTGCTTATCTTCTTGCTAGTCTTTTAATTGGACCCACCAAGGCTTGGAAGCCGAGGTGTTCTTGCTTACAAAGCTTATTTTATTGAATTGCATATGTAGGCGAAAAGAATTTGAAAAAGGTCCTTATCACCCCCTCTAGGTCCTTAGACATATCTCCGAGTATCTCTACTAGCGGTATAACCGCAATTTCAATTGGTATCAGAGAAGGGTTTCTCTTTAAGGGCTTAATTGCCTAGAGATAGATCCTAAAGAGAAACTTGAAAATATGTCTAGAGAGGACTCTTCATCCGTCACTAAGCCTCCTTTCTTTGATGGGTCAAATTATCCATACTGGAAAGCCCGAATGCGCATCTTCTTGGAATCCATTGATTCGGATGTGAGAGACATGGTTGACTTTGGATATGAACCCCCAATGGTTACTATTTCTAAGGAGGGTGAGCCGGATGTTCTCAGGCCAAAAGACAAGGCATTGTGGACTGCTCATGAAAAAGCTCAACGTATTAATAATGCCAAAGGCCTGAATGCCATATTTTGTTCAGTATCAAGAGAAGAATTTGGTCGGATCCAAAACTGCACTACCAGTAAACAAGCATGGGATATTCTGGAAGTTACCCATGAAGGAACAAATGTTGTTAAAAATTCTAAACTCCAGCGCCTCTCCACTCTCTTTGAAAATATTACTATGGAGGAGGATGAAACGTTTACTGAATTTTATACCAAACTGAACAAAATCTCAAATGATATGTGGGGCTTAGGGGATCCGGTTCCGGAACATAGGCTTTGTAGGAAAATTCTGAGATCTCTTCCGGAACGGTTCTCTTCTAAAGTCACCACCATTGAAGAGTGTAGGGATCTTAATACGATGAAAGTTGAAGAACTCATAGGTTCCCTACAAACCTTTGAGTTAGGCTTTAAAGCCCCCTCTAGAAGGAAAAACATCGCTTTCAAGTCCTCTCACAAACATAAGAAGATCCAAAGTGAGTCGGAGGAAGATAGTGATGATGAGGATGATGAGGAAGAGAAATTAAACAAAAAATTCAAGAGATTCCTCAAATTTGATAGAGGGAATAGCCGTGACAAAAAGGACAAGAAGGGTGATAAACATAAAGGAAAATCATCCATATCTTCATCCGTCCGTTGTTACGGTTGCGGTCGTCGCGGCCATATTGCCCCGGAATGTCCGGAAGGGCCTAAACCGAAAGGAAAAAAGGCAATGGCTGCTACTTGGGATGATACGGAGGAGTCCGAATCTGATGATGAGAGCCAACATAAAGATCTTGCTCTCTCGGCCTCCATCACGACCCCTCTACCAGATTATCTAAGAGGGGATCCCAACCGCTATCCTTTCTAGGAGGAGAAGGAGTTTCCAACCCCTCACCTCATGCTATATTCTATGAGGGTGTTGAGGAATTTTGCTACCCTTTGGCTTTTCAAACTTATCATGGTTAGTGAGGGTAGCTAATTATGCTTTTATTGGAAAATCTGAGGATTTCAGCCTCATTCCTGTATGTATGGGCAAATCAGAGGATTCCAGCCTCATTCGCCCAGTTTGTGATGATTTAGCCTGGTTTCTATTTAATTCATTTACTTGCTAGATTGTCTTCCTGCTTAGATTAGCTAATCATCTTGAGTTTTATGCTTCATGTATGCTAATCTTTGCTTAGTTTTGGTCTTGATATACCGTTAGGGGAGGTTGGTTGATTGGGCTATAAGCCCTTTGTGCTTCATTGCAAATGTATGTCCTTGACCAATATTGCATGATTACCTACGCTTAGATAGTTATATCTTCCTGTTAATCATGTTTTTCTTAGCATGCTCCATGTACTTATGATTCATGCACCCTACACTCTCCTTCTAGCATGTGCTTATAGTTATAACTGCGACACACTATCTCCTCTTACCTTAACTTCATTGGTGTATCATTAAGGGGGAGAGAATAGTTTGTCAATTGCTAACAAAAAGGGGGAGAAAGATCAAATCCCACCAAAACTAGTTTGCTATGTTTTGTGATGCAGGGATTGACAGGTTGTGGGGGAGCAAACTGAAATGGAGCAGCATAGTTTAGACATGTCAAGAGTCCTGTAATTTATGCTTTATCATTGTAATATCTTGAACATGTAATTTGTTTTGGTAGGTTAAGTTTTTGTAAGTAATTGACAAAGGGGGAGATTGTTAGTGCACTTTTTCGTGGCATACTAGTGCACCGTGTTTGTCAATCACTTACAGCTGTGAGTCTTGTGTCGGTTGAGCCCAATGAAGACGAAGACCGAAGACTCAAGACGTCCAGCCACATCAAGGAAGAAGATTCAGGTATATGAGATGCCTTGGTGCCTTAACCTCGACCAAAACCTATCCCCTTTGTATCCTTGATGACCTTGACCATATTTAGAACCCTTTAGTCATCATAGATAGGCCCTAGGTGTCCCATTTGATCAACTTTACCTAGGTCTATATGAACCAGCTGGAGAAAGAAGAACTCAGCTCAGCATAGAGGGGACCCAGGCTGGTCCGACCGGTCAAGACCGGTCGGCCAGCATTCCTGCTGGATTTACAAAGACCAGCCGACCGGTCATGACCGGTCGGCCTTCACAATAGAAGGGATACAGCAAGGGTGGCCGACCGGTCATGACCGGTCGGCCAGGTTTGGCTCCATGCACCTTTCAGCCATCCAGCAAGGGGGGCCGACCGATCATGACCGGTCGGCCAGCATGTTTCTGGCTATCCAGTGAAGGGGTCCGACCGGTCATGACCGGTCGGCCCAGTGTATTGTGCCTGCCCATTCAGCAAAGACCTCCGACCGGTCATGACCGGTCGGGGCAGGTAGGGACAGGCCGTTTTCTGCCCGTTTTATGACCGTTGGAGCACTTTTTCTATATATTTGGAGCTCCATGCTTGGGCAAACGTAGAGAAGTTTTTGAGAGCCCTTTGCCCACATCATTTGTACATCTTTTGGGGTCTCAAAGAGGAGGTTTTCAAGTCATATCCCTTGTGTTTCAAACACAAGTATGGGCATTCAAATGCAATCAAGAGATGACTTGATTCCTCTCTCAAATCTAGAGGTGTGACATTATTCCACATTGGTATATCCTTTGTCCAAGACCTCTAGAAGACTCTCTAGGTGAATCTCCTAGTTAGAACATCCTACATATCCCATATAGGAGATTCAACCCATCCTCCTAGCACCTTGGGCATTTCAAGGCATCGCATGCAAGGTGTTTGATCGAATGTGGCTGACGCATTGGCGACGCAACGGCGGCACGATCGAGGGAGCAAAGGGAAGCTGATTGAAGCACGGGAGAGCGGAGATCAAGCAACCCATTACGGCGCTAAACAAGGGGCTCATCCGACACGTAAGTTGTCTCATTTGAGAGTCCAATTTGAGTTTGTTTGTCAAGCTCGTCTTAGGGACATTAGCCGTTCCTTGGTCCGTCAGCCGAGCCTAAACTAAGTCTCCAAGGGGGAGCCTCCGACACGGGAGTAAACGTGCGATTGGGTTGAGAGTTAGCCCTTGGTTCAAAACTCCGGTGACGGTTGAGAGGTGAACCAATAAAACCTCCGTGTGTAAAGGTTGAGAGGTGAACCTCATTTAAAACCTCCGATAGTGAATGCCGGTGTGCTCAAAGGGGTTGAGTACTTGAACCGGGAGTGGAGTAGACACGTAGTCGAACCACTATACATCCTTGTGTTTGTGATTGTTCTTGAGCACATTCTATCTTTGCATTGTTAGTTTAATTGCTTAATTATGAATGATTGATAGGAATGCATGCTAGGCACTTTATAGGCATCCCCACTCAAGATGTACCTTCACTACTTGTGTAGACTTGAGCTCATTGATCCACTCTCATAAGTCTACACAAGAAGCATAGGTTAGGAGCTTGAGTAGTTGTATCATTTACTTCCTATGCATGCTTAGACTAGGTTTGTTTATTGCTTATCTTCTTGCTAGTCTTTTAATTGGACCCACCAAGGCTTGGAAGCCGAGGTGTTCTTGCTTACAAAGCTTATTTTATTGAATTGCATATGTAGGCGAAAAGAATTTGAAAAAGGTCCTTATCACCCCCTCTAGGTCCTTAGACATATCTCCGAGTATCTCTACTAGCGGTATAACCGCAATTTCACACCGTACTGCCTACAAGACACCCATTGGAATGTCCCCTTATAGACTTGTCTATGGGAAAGCTTGCCACTTACCTGTGGAGATAGAACACAAAGCCTATTGGGCAATTCAGGCTCTAAATTTTGACATTGACAAGGCTAGCTCGCTTCGCAAACTTCAATTAAATGAGCTTGATGAGATCCGGAACGATGCATATGAGAATTCGAGAATTTACAAGAGCAAGATGAAGGCCTTTCATGACAAGCACATCTTAAGGAAATCTTTCCATGAAGGACAGAAAGTGCTCTTGTATAATGCCCGACTTCATCTTTTTCCGGGAAAATTACGATCTTGATGGACCGGCCCATATATTGTCAAAGAAGTTTTTCCTCATGGGGCTGTTGAGATTGAGAATGCAGCAAATGGTGACTGTTTCAAAGTTAATGGACAACGCCTTAAACTATTTGTTGAGAAATTTGATTCAGAGGACATGTCCATCTCCCTGAATGATCCTGTCTATCAGGATGATTGATCTCTTAGTTTGATGGAGGTATAGCATAGGTAGGTTTAGTTTTGTTCTTCTGTTTTAATAGGTTTTAGTTGTTGAGTTGGAGAATTCCATGATCACTCTCTTAGGTACTATTGTTCTCACTCTCTCATTGTTTACCATTGCTCTCATGTTCATGCTAATTGACTATCTTTTTACATTGAGGACAATGCAAGATTTGGTTGGGGGGTGAGATGAGATCCCTCATCTAGCATATTGCAACATTTCGAGCTTCACATGCGGCAAATTTTTTCGAATTTTCTAATATCTCAAAAATCTTTTAGAAAATCTTGTTTCTATACATTCGAGAGGCTATGAGTAGAAGAGGAGGAGAAACGAAGTGTGTGATGTTGTAGTCTTGAATTTCTCCCCACATAATGTTGTTATATGATAGTTCCCCTATTGTTGTGACTGATAGAAAAATTTGAACACTTTTTACACCTAGTTCACATTACACGATTTTCATGAGTGACAGGTTTATGTGATTTGTGGATTAGCTAGACTTTGATTTAAAGGTGTTGAGCAGCCAAGCCGGGGTATTTTGTCCATCCTTGTCCATGGGAAAATAACAGAAGATATGGATTTCTAAAAATCCTATCTAATTTTAAAAGAAAAAGGAAAGAAAGGATGAAATCGGGAATGAAGGAAAAATGGTGGAAAAATTTTGAAAAGGGCTACCTATTACCAACCGGGGGATGGTCGAACCGTAACCAAAGCCGAAAATGGGACGTAGTGTGAAAGCCGTCGGAAGGACGGTAAGGCAAATTCTTGTCATAGGCTTGTTGTTGCTCTGTGCACCTTAAAATCCTTGGTTTACTTAATCTATGAAGAAGATGATTCCAGGAACTCATGAGATGAACTTTCACTATGCACACTAGGTTGAATTTGTTCGAGTTCCTCTATTTATCAATCAGTCAGCGGGAACTTCATGTAAACACTTCTTATGTTTTGAGAGTCCAAGGTTCAGCTTCTATCATCTAATTTCTCCAAATTTTATACTTCTGCATCTTGGAATGGATAGAAACATGGATTCTGGAAGAGAGTTGGGTTTGGAGGTTTGAAATTGTTTTACGCATGTTTTGCTCGGGACTAGCAAAAAGCTGGTTGGGGGGTGTGTTGAACCTCCAATTTATACATTACATTGCCCATTACACGACAAGGTTTGCATGATTTTCATGGTTTAAAGGCCCACCTAACACATGTTTTGTGATTATAGGGATGAGAGCGGACTTCATTCAATTACAAGCCAAAAGAACGCTTCTAGAGCTTTTGGATGAAGATGAAAGAAGACCAAAGAAAGGAGAAAGCAAAGAGAAGAGAGAAAAGAAGACAAAAGGAGAAAAAGAAGAGAAGAAGAATCAAATGGAAGACAGGCCGACTGGTCATGACCGGTCGGCCATGAAGGCTGATCATATTGATGTAGGGCCGACCGGTCATGACTGGTAGGCCATGTTCTCTGGACAAGGTGGAAACAAGCCCGACCGGTCATGACCGGTCGGGCATGCACGCTGGACTGTGGACAGGTCTGTCCGACCGGTCTTGACCGGTCGGCAGCACCCCCTGGAATGATTGAAAGGCTAGTCCGACCGGTCACGACCGGTCGGCTCTGCGTATGGAAAGTCCTTTCTATATTAGGACTCCGAAAATTGCTGCGCAATGCGTAGTCTTTCGCAGAATCCGACGCAAGGGAGGTTGCTTGCTATAAAAGGACACCTAGGGGCTCTCCCTAAGGTATCAGAGAAGCTAAGGGACGTGGGTTTGGAGAGTGAAAGCGATTGTGGAGCGGCTGCAACTCTCCTAATCGGGTTTTTCTTAGTTTATGCTTTTATTTCAGAGTTTTTAGTTATAGCATGACAATGCTCGGCTAAAACCTCTCAGCTAAGGCTGAGAGGTGAAGCTTGTAGCTAATTCTATGTTGATTTCAGTTTAATTCTAGTAATTTACATTCAAGTTTGGATTTTTGTATGGTTTAGTTCCAGAAAGTGGTAGTTTGAGATGTTTTATCTGAGTTTATGTGCTCCGGACATGAATTCCTTTTAATTCTCTGAGATTATCATGTTTGTTTATTTAAATTCGGATTATAGTAATCCTTGAGCAGCCATAGTCCAGAGGCATGGCTGTTACTCCGCAGGCTATGGTTTCGAGTTTGTATTGATTGAATGGAAGTAGAACTTGGAAGTTCAACTTGAATGTGATGGAATGTGTGTGAATGCTTTATTCTCCAACTAGATGAGAGATAGGACTTCAAATCTAGTTGTGTTCTCTACTTGGATTGACTGAATTGACATAGGATTGCTACAAGTGGATCCTTGAAAGCCTTAGTGCTTTATATCTCTGATTTTTCATTAAGTTCCTGTTTTTAGTAAACACTCAATCGAATCTAATTTCTTTCAAAAACTGAGTTGCTGGAGTGATTTGGGAGCTGTTACTATTTCCCTGTGGATCGACCTCGGTCTTACCGAGTTTTATTACTACATCGCAGCCTTACACTTGAGGCGAGCGAACAGTAACCTTTTCCATGTACACATTAGTGTCTGCAAATGATTTATCGCAGAATGTCTATTTACTCAGAAATAACCAGAGATTCTGGTATTGAATAATCCCCAGCAGAGTCGCCAGTTTGTTAGAACTTAGAAAAAGAGGGAAGATAAGAACTACTCGTCAGCAGTCCTTCTTTCTTCTTTTTCATGTTTCTTTTATTCTGGGGGAATTCTGAGTATAGAGACATTCATAGACAATCATAAGCAATCACAAAGTGTACACAAGAGAGATATATCGCAAGGCGAATTTTATTCCAGAGATTCTGAGATCTTTTACATTCCAGGCTGTGATACTAGTCACGAGCCTTTAATTACATCAACGGTTGATCACCCTTGATTGGAAGGCAAAAGACTAATCCGCCGGGGATTATGGTCTTGAGTTCATGGTCGTGTAGACCTTTATTTTCTTGTTATGGACTGAGCCACATTTGTTAGACACGCCGGATGTTTATGTCCCATTTTCTTTCGGACTGTCCGGGTTGAGAGACTGTCAGGATTCGAGTGGTGCAACTCGGGGCCCGCGCCTGTTACTATGAACAGGTACCGCTGGAATACACGATCCTCGAATGTTGGTCGGCATGACCCAAGGCCCGCGCCCGTACTTTTATGACGGGTGACCTTAGGAAAGCACTCCGCAACGTTCCCGAACGAGGGTTTTAATCGAGTGGTGCAACTCTGGGCCCGCGCCTGTTACTGTGAACAGGTGACCGCTGGAATACACGAACCTCGAAATGTTGGTCGGCATAACCTAAAGCCAGCGCCCGTATTTTTATGACGGGTGACCTTAGGAAAGCAATCCGCAACTACCTCATCAGCTCAATCGACGGACCCGTTGTCGATGGGTAGGGCATCGACGATCTTTTTCATAGTGGCAGTCCATAGCAAGATGTTTCAAGCTCAGTTAGAACTCTTTGTTTGTGGTTTCTCGTGGTAACCATAACCCCTTAGGTTTAGCCTCGGACCTTTATCCGGGATGAATAGAGCTTTGTACAGTAAAGTAAATGTATTTCTTCTAGATCAGGCGACTCGTCTTCGAGAACACTCTTTCTTCTGAGTATTTTCAGTGATCTATTTGGGATCAGATAGGCTTTGTCGAGCCAAGATCTTTTGAGGATCCAAACTCAATGGGCTGGATCGGCTATCTCCGATGCCTGTAAGTGACTAAGTATAGGGTCCGATGGGTACCCACATATGCCAATTTCTTATGAATAATGGGGATCGGTGCCCCGTGAATGCTTGACTCGGCTGTTGGATAGCCTGAGTACTTCAGCTTTGCCTCGGCGTCTTTGAGATCGCGGTTGATTTCAACTGGCACTAGTCAATTCTCAAGCCAACAGGGCACTTCCCAGGGCTGAAAATGACTAAGTAGTGGACCTGCTTACGGTCTGATTAGAGAGATCGGTGAGTATTATCGATAACCATCTCTGAACAGGGGTGAATTATGTCCACGAAGATCGCGGTTCGATCGCGTTTCGATCTGCTTAGCAGAAGTCGATTTCCGGGCCAACAGGGCACTTCCCAGGGCTGAAAATGACTAAGTAGTGGACCTGTTTGCAGTCTAATCAGGAAAATCGGTGAATATTATCGATGACCGACTTGGAACAGGGGTGGATTATGTCTACGAAGATCGTTGTGCGATCGCGTTTCAATTTTCTTAACAGAAGTCGATTTCCGGGCCAACAGGGCACTTCCCAGGGCTGAAAATGACTAAGTAGCGGGCCTGCCGACCACTTGATTAGGGTATTCGAGGGTCCTGAGATCGGATAACCTCGTCGTAGTGCATGATTATGGTGTATCATGTCATGTAGAAGAAAAGTTTCCCTCTCGGGCTCGGTCCAATTCCGCTCGATTCTTCTTGTTTTAGGCCGTTTTCGGCTCTTTCGGAAGGATTTTCGGAGCCGCCAAATTGGCTAAGTGTTGGTCATTTTGGACCGAAACACTGAGTTGGGCCACTTATCATTGACCGTTGGAGAATCTGATCCGGTGGATGGATAGAACTCATCGAGACACATCTAGGAGAGGCGGTTTCATCAAAATCCGATCTCGGACGAAGGCGGGCCGCGCGACGGAAGGTCCACCCCTCCCATCAGCGTCCAAGGGCATGTGGGACTGTGTACAGGCGCATGTGGCCATTTTACAAGTGCATGTGGTGTTGCATCATCTGTCAAGCGCATGTGGTCATCATCCGGGCGCATGTGGTCATCATCTGGGCGCATGTGGCCTCGTTTTCATGAAAAATGGGAGTTCGGGAGGCAATCCCGGCGCATGTGGTGGTGCACATGCGCCTGGACCTAAGGAGTGGGTGCATGTCTCTCCCAAACTTAGCGGAAATTCGAAATTTTCCGACCAAAAAAGCCGGCGCATGTGGGGGATATGCCGGAGCATGTGCCTAGCACTTAGAAAATTTCAGGATTTTCTTCCTGAACTTGGGATTCCGGCGAGGGTTTCCGACGAGGGAATCCACTCCGGCCAAGGCATCCGGCGAGGGGAGAGAAAGTAAGCGCATGTGGTGCTTACATCACTCTGAGGTCGGCGGGGGATGATCTCGTGCTGATGAAATGAAGCGACTTCACTATTTATAGGGGGTAATCGGGTTCGGGTTCAGGTCCGGTCCGGCGGGTATTTCCCGGCGCATGTGCCAGAAAACAAGTCAAGCGCATGTGAGAAAAATGCATCAGGCGCATGTGGAGGATCCAGGCGCATGTCCTTTACCGGCGCATTTCCCGGCGCTTTTCGAAAAAGTGTTTCATTCACTCCATTTCACTAATAGGGTGCAAGCGCATGTGGTTGGAGGCCAGGCGCATGTCCTTTGCCGGTGCTTTCCCACTACTTAGCCAGATTTTCAGGATTCCAACACTTAGAAAATTTCAGCATTTCAGCTCCGACGAGGGACCTCCAAAGGACAGCTACCTTTTCTAGACATGCACTCACTATCACCAAGCCACTTTTAGGCTAGGATTGACCTCCTGAATGAACAGGGTGGGGTGTGGAACTCTAGGTGTTGCCAATTTTGGTACTTCCTAATTTGGAGCCTCCGGGTCGGCTTGTCATATAGGAACGTTGTTCCGGGGAGCGCGTGCATGAAAATATGCATCGTAATGACTTCAAACTTGCTATTTAAGGGTTTTGGGGTGCTCCGGATCATTTGGCGGTGAAGCGCATGTCCAATTCCACTCTGAAATGGTAGCTGTAGGCTTACAGACCCTTTTTGGTCAGTTCCGAGCAGGGATGGAACGCATTTCGAGGTGCGCGGGTAAAAATATGCATCGGATGACTTTAAAACTTACAGGTTAAGGGTTTTGGGACATTTCAGATCATTTGGCGGTAAAGCGCATGTCCAGTTCCGCTCCGAAATACTGTTTATGAATTTTAGTCGCTACCAAGCGATCAGGGTTGTGCAGGCGTTTTCAGGGTTTTCCTGGCCTCAAAACTTATCCAAATCATTGTCAATAGACCACGGGATGTTGTTTTACAATGGGTGCAAATTTGAGCCCCAACACACCATAAAAAAGGCGCTCGCGGGTCTTGAGTCTTTGATATCTTCGACCACCGCTTTTCGGCTATAACACTAAGTCCCTTTCTTACACATGTATATGGCCCTAAAAATGAAGAAGCACGGCCCACTTGAAAACAAGAGAGCCAAGATTCTTACCATAGCATCCGCAAGGACCCGAAACATAAATTTGTGGATCCATTTGAAGCTAAAAAGCCCAAAGGGTCTTAATCACATGCACACACCATTATGGACCCAAAAAGAAGTGAGTGGCCCACTTGAGTTCAAGAAGCGCAAAATGGTGTGACTCAGATGGGCCCATGAAAGAGTCTAAGCCCATCTCAAGAATAGAAAATCTGACGTGGGACCATCTTCTCTTATCACCACCAAAAAGGAAAATAGAAAGCTTATGTGAAAAGAAAGGAGAAAAAGGAAGCAAAGAGAAAGAAAGTGGGGATTGGAGCCAAAGTCATGGGCCCATCCAAACACACACACAAGGCCCGAGTCCTTACTTTGGTTCCATTTAGTACATGGCCTAAAATGACGAGATTCCCATGAAAACTCCAATATGCATGCGAAGGCTACGTTGTATGAAATGAAAGAAAGGAATGGTAAAGAAGAAACGGAAACTTCGAAGCTCTTACCTATGCCACCACCTTGAAAATCCAATCAAGCTTTAAGGTTTTTATGCTCAAAGCTTTATTGCCCGACCAAAGTCAGTTGGCCCACTAAAGACCTACTCCACTTGTTGAAGGAAACACCTTGAAACAAAAAAGAAAAAAAATGAGTGAGAAGGAAAGAAAAAGAAAGGTGGAAAGGAAAGAGAAATAAGAGAAGAAGCATTTACCTTACACCCAAAATCAAGTGAGGCCGCCTCCTTGTTGTCTAGGTGCACCAATGGGCAAGAAATGATAAGGAAAGAGGGTTTGTAAGAGAAGAAAGGAAACTTGGGAGAAGAAGAAATGAGAAAGAGGAAAAAAGGCTAAGGGATCACATTGGTGGACAAGATGGGACGGGTGGCATTATATAAAAACAAGGGCTACACCTCATGGATCGAGCACTGAAAAAATATAGTGGGCAGAGGAGGAGCCGACGGAACCCTCCCCACCGCTAAAGTCTTTATACATGATGGGACTTGGCCCATCTCTCTCCTCTTGAAAAAAGAAGAGCCTTGGGAAGAGTTGTAGCAAGAGAATCTTACAGATGGAAGAGGTGAGGTGATGGAAGAGAAAAAGTGGAAATAAATGATAAAAATGGAGGGAAATTTCAAAATGAGGGAGAGATTGAGATCCTATCAGAAATTGAGGAGAAATTGATGAGATTTTGGAGAGAGAATGATGGAAGAAAGAGAAATTCTGAAAATTTCCCAAAAAAAAAATCCCTAATAAAAATTGGCCATAATTGCGACCATCGATTCACGATCCAACGGTTTGGATCTCTAATCAAAATTTTCAAAAAATTCCTTAATAAACACCGACAATAATCATGACCATCGATTCCCTAATAAACACTTGATTTCACTATAACGAAGGTTTTAAATCAGGTTAACCTCTCAACTTTGTTAATGCAAAGATTTGTCAATTCCCATGGTTAGTGTGTCGTCAAGTCTGCTCGCGGCTGAAGATTGAAGCCCTTGGACAACTCCGACAAAAGCTACTCAAGAAGATCGCTCATCCAGTCAAGCTTCAAGCCTTTTCATCCAAACCTTTGATCCCAAAACCCCTCTATAGATGGCCTAATCCTTCTTAGTTGCATCCTTAGCCCTTTCTATAGTCCATATTCCATAAAGATCAGCTATGGAATAGGGTACCTTGGCAGTTGTTGCTTTAACAAGAAAAATCTTATAACTGCAGGTTCCGATTGGTGTCTGATCCATCAAAATTATGTCTGATAGGTGTCCGATCAATCGGAGGTCATGCCCGATCAATTGGAGTATAGTCCAGCAACTTCAAAAAACTCTCTGGACAAAATTCCAATCAATCGGACCATCTGTCCGATCAATCGGACAAGGCTCTCCGATCAATCGGAGAATGATCTGATCCATCGGACAAAAAGTCCAGAATATCACAAAACTCTCTGGATGAAATTACAATCAATCGGACAATCTGTCCGATCAATTGGACAAGGCCCTCCAATCAATCAAAAGGACATCCGATCCATCGGAGAAGTGTCCAGCAACATTTCAAATTTTCTCTGGACATTCTTACGATCAATAGGAAACTCTCTCCGATCCATCGGAGATGGAGTTCCAATCAATCGGAACTAAGTCCGATCAATCGGAGAATCTATTTTCAGCAAAAATTCAAAATGAGATGATACTTATGTCCAATCGATCGGATCCTATCGAGGTGACCATTTTCTAACCGTTGAAAATCATCTCTATATATGGAACTCGGTTGGATTTTGTGAAATACACCTTGAGCATCATCTAGGGTTTGTGTGTGCTTCCTCCTTGAGATCCCTTTCTCTCATTCCCTTTGATTTGTTGAGTTCATACTTTAATCCATGTTGATTTGACCAACATTAAAGAGCATTCAAAGCTTGGATTGAATCATGAACTCAATCCCTCTTTAATGGCACCTTGACTTACCTCTAAAAATCATATTCTTGTCATCAATGTCATTAATGGTGGTTTAGGTAGAAGCTACTCCTCATATAAAAGCCATATCCCAATTTAGTTTCAACCAAACCCTAATCCCTCACCTTGGAACCCACAAGAAGACATTCATAGCAAGGTTGCTGATCGAGGGATCTGAAGAAGGTATCTTCCGTCCAAGCCGAAGCTTCTTCAACAAAGGCATCATCAAGGGGCTCAATCAGCTAAGTATATTTTAGTCTTTCGAGTCCAAGAAACCACCTCAAAAGTTGAGATTTGGGTTTCAGAGTTTGAAGACCCAAACTCGGTAGTGTCCTTGCGTAGGACAAGTCCTTGAGTAGGACAAGCCCTTGTGTAGGACAAAGTGGTAAATGGATTAGTCCTAAGGAAGGATGAATCCGTGTGTTGAAGTCTAAAGTCCTTTTGTAGGCTGTTAAGGTTTATGGTTAACCTCATTTAAAACCATAGTGATAGTGAAATCCGGCCACTCAAGGAGTGAGTGGATCAGCCGGGAGTGGAGTAGGTACATAACTGAACCACTATAAAATCTCTTGTTGTGTGATGAATGGTTGAACTGCTTTACTTCTTTCACTTGCTCTTTTATTGATTAATATTCTGCATATCTAGTGTTTGAAGTAAGTTCTTTAAAGTTCTTTACATGTTTGTAAGTGTGTAATTTTGTGATTTTCAAAAGTGTCCTATTCACCCCCCTCTAGGACAAAGAAACCAGTTTCTTGCTTCTACAAAAGCGGTAATCAAACTTATACCGCAATTTCAAACTTTACACAGAAGTTTCGGCATATGTTCACCTCTCAACTTGAATGGAGTTTTTGGACAAAGGATAACTCTCAACTCAAACGAAGTTTTGGACATGAAAATACTCTCAACCTGAGTGTTTGACAGGTTCCACCCAACCTAGGAGTTTACAGGTTCCTCTCAACCTATACATATACACCCGTGTTGGTGGCTCGCCTTAGAGGCTTATTTAGGCTCGACTAATGTGCCAAGGATCGTTAAATGACCCTACGTGGTTTTAAGTAGGATATCTATCAACTTAACTTCACACTCAATCCTCTCAAAAGGAATGAGTCCTAGGACTTCTGAAAAGACAACTTAATTGTTGGATTGAGCCCCTTGTGCAGCGCCTCGATGGGTTGCTTGATCTCCGCTCTCTCGTGCTTCAATCAACTCCCCGATGCTCCTTCGATCATGTTGTCGTTGTGTTGCTAATGCCTCAGCTCCACCGATCATCACCTCGCATGTGATGCTCTTAAGATGCCCAAAGTGATAGGAGATGGTGTGAATTCTCTACAACTAGTAGGAGTTGGTTGCCTAGAGAAATTCGCCTAAAATGATCTTTAGAGAGGTTTAGACTAGGGATTTACCTATGGTTAAAATACATAAACATCTAAAGATCAAGAGAGAGCAAGTATATCTTCATTTAAGTTTTGAATGCTCCATCTTATGATCAAACACAAGGAAGATGACTTGAAATGCTTAGGATTATAGCCTAATGGTATGGGAAATAAGGGTGGCTTCTAATGCATTAAAATATTTCTCCTTACCCCAAAAATCAAGCCCAGCCTTTATATAAGAAAAGCTCTAATGGTTATAAAATGGCTACCAACGGCTCTCTGCCGATCAGTCGGTCATTAAGGGATGACTGGTCGAATTAAGGGCCTAAGACTGATGAAACTCACTGTCCCATTTGGAGCCGATCGTGACCAGTCAAGCATATTCCTTAGACCGGTCGGATGGTCCAGACGACCTATCCCAGACCAGTCGATTTATGTCCTGGGTTAGGCTGTTGCTTGTCGACCTCTCTGGACATCTAACGATCGGTCGACTAGGGGCTGCGACTGGTCGGCAGACACATGAGTTGTGCTATTGGTCTGGCCTGTTTTACAACAGTTGATGCAACCTCTTTGGCTATCTTTTGAGACACCTAAGCCCAATCTAATAAGACTACAAGTATGCCTATTGGGTTAAGGTCATCTAAATTAATGTTTGGATTTTGGTCATGTTTAAGGTTCAAGGCTCACTAAGGCATCTCATTTACCTATTTCTTCTTCCTTAATGTAGCAGGTCCTCTTGAGTCTTCGGTCTTCATCTTCTTTAAAGCCCAACTGACACTAGACTCACTGACCTACGTAATTGACAAATAAGGTGCATTAGTATGTCACAGAAAAGTGCACTAACAATTAGCATAGAGAGATTGAATTTTTTTACACATCTGCCTTCGACATTTGGTGTAGGAAATAGTGTATGGCTACTTTGATGTGTGGGAATAGATCCACACGGATATGATTTCAAGGTCAAATTATGTAGGGACCCCAAATTTCATATTAATCTGACCATCAGATGGACCACACCGATTAAATAAAATCCTAAGTAATAAATCATGTATTGTATACCGTGTTAAGTCACCAAATGTGTGAGATCCAATCTAATCAATCTATCAAATTCCTGTGATTGAATTATATCAGAATCCTGAATATCATATCGATCTAACCATCTGGTGGACCGCACTGATCAGACGACATTTTTTATCAATTTGTGTAATTTTAAAGGATGTGAACCATGGAGGTTTCAGAATGATCTAATCTATTGGTCACTCTCTAAATCAATC
Source organism: Liriodendron chinense (assembly GCA_003013855.2). Classification (NCBI taxonomy): domain Eukaryota; kingdom Viridiplantae; phylum Streptophyta; class Magnoliopsida; order Magnoliales; family Magnoliaceae; genus Liriodendron; species Liriodendron chinense. The sequence continues at coordinate 4,003,486 of ML058397.1, read as the reverse complement.
ATGCGAGAGCCAATTGTCAGTTTAGATCTTACCAATGTGTGTAATTTGGCCTTAAACACTAGATTAAGGAAAATCCCCAAATGTCATTTTGACTCGTAAAAAACTTAATTGAATCTAGAGACTTTCAATTCGACGTTTGACAAATTGTTGATTTGATCGACAGATTGTCAATTCAAGTCGATTTGATCGACAGTGTGGTTGATTCGATCGATAGGTGATGGATGTTCACTCCCCAAGTGTAGGGTTGCGAAGTAGTAATAATTCAGAAAGACCGAGTATTGTTCCCATAGAGATTTATGAATGGGTATTCTCAGAATTTGTCTAAAATAACTAGTAATTATGATCCTATTAAGAACTAAAGCTGGAAAATAGCAATTTGGGTTTAAACAGTGAATGTGTAAAGTAATTTCAATCTAAAAAGGCACTAGAGCGCCAAGGATCCACTTTTGACAAGTTTCAATGCATCAACACAACTAGGTCTCTCATAACTCAATCGGAATCGAATTCATATCTCTATCCGATCGGAATATAGAGCGGTTAAATCAACAATTATCTAAAACAGTTGCTTATTCATTGATTCAATTCCCACATCAATGCTCAGGCCTTGGGCACACTCAATTGTGTAGGCCAAGCCTCTTTCCAATCTAGTTGAGATTCACAACCATAGTTTTCATCAATTCCTGTCACTAGACTTGATTACAACTAATGATTAGAACTCTAATTAAATCAAAATCAATCAACAAACAGTTATTTCAGATTACTACAAAAGATAAGAACTTTAGTTGAATGAGTTTCCACATGAAAATCAGGCCATTGTACACAAGGCAATTAAAGGGTCTACCATGCCCGGAGTCGATGATAGATCAATGAACTACACAAGCATAAACAATGCTCAGAAGCTAAATTACTAAGTTAAGATCACTAAGAATCACATGAGCCTGGAGTCATCAAGAGATCAAAGTAAAAAACCCAACTAGAACTTGATTCAAACTCACATTAACTAAAATTCATCAATTAAATCATAAAAAGGAAACCTAGGTTGCATCGATCCATTAAAAACAAATCAAAAGCTTCACCTCTTAGCCCTAGCTAAGAGGTTTTAGTTCATCTCTAACATCCTTGAACTAGAAGCCTTAAAAACATAAAAAAACTACTAAAACAGGAAGAAAACTAAGAAAACTTGAAGTAGAATCCGTCTCCGAAGCAATCCCCATGTCCTAGCATGCCCTAGTAAGAAGAGGAGAAGTCCCTTTTATAGATTGGGGCGGAAGATTCCAGATTTAGCAAGGAATTACGCAATTGCGCAGAGAAAATCGGAGCTTCACGCACACGCTGTTGCACTGACGACCGGTCTGAGACTGTGGACAACTGGTCGCACGACCGGTCTCAAAACCTCCAAAATCGTCCAGTGAGTTTTGTGTTTCTGGACTACTCTCGACCTGTCTGGCGACCGGTCTGGCGACCGATCTACAGAGGAGAAAGACAGTCCAAAAATACACTGTAGACCTGTCTGTCGACCTGTCTGGCGACCGGTCTAGCGACTGGTCTACAGACAAGTCTATGAACAAATTTCAGCTTTTCTTCTTTATCTCTTCTCTTTCTTTCTTGCTTCTTTCTTCCACCTTTTGTCACTTGTTATATTGATATTCAATGCATATAAAGTGACTCTTTTAACCATGAATTGGTGAAGTCTCCTTCTCATTCCTACAATCACAAATCCATGCATTAGATTAGTCTTTAAATCATGAAACGCATGCATAATGAGTGATGAATTGGGGTTAGAATATGCACAATTAAGAGCTCAACACACCCCCCAACCAGCATTTTGCTAGTCCTGAGCAAAACATACGTGAAACAAGTTTCACTCTCCAAAACCCAACTCTTCATTAGAAACTATTCTTCTATACATTCCAAGACACACAAGCGTAAAAATCAAAGAAATTAGGTGATAGAGGTTGAAACCTTAAACTCTCAGAACATAATAAGTATTTATATGAAATTCCCGTTGTAGGTAGTCCCGTAGTGATCTCATTGGAGGAACATTATGTACCTCATTCTCTCCTACTCCTTCCTGATTTGCGTTTGTAGTTGGGGGGGGGGGGGGGGGGGGGGGGGGGGGGGGGAGGATTCCTTAAAGGTGTTTGTTCCATACTCCCCAAACTTTCACAATGCTCTTGGTAATTTCGGACTCGTCTATGGACTAACAATGGTCCAACTAGACCACCTTCAGATTGGAGACGATTTGAGTGGTTACGTTCCCAATGGGACATAAACCACTCAACCAAAAACTAAAACTAGTCCTAAATCCTAGAAATCTGAAAATAGAAAATCTGTAAAAAGCTAAGTTAGAAAGGTATCACCTGATGTGCTTAAACTAGAGAAGAAATCCTACAAAACAAAACAATTTGTTAGTTCTAGAAAAAAAAATCAGAAAACCTATCTACTTCTACTTCTACAGCCACTAAAACAATTTGAAAACTGTTATCTAAATTTCCCGGCAGCGGCGCCAAAAACTTGTTCGCTCGCCTCAAGTGTAAGGCTGCGATGTAGTAATAAAACTCGGTAAGACCGAGGTCGATCCACAGGGAATTGGAAAACAGATTCCAAACTATTCCAATAACTCAGTTTGCAATAGATATGAAGTTTAATTGAAATATTTATTCTAAAACAGTAACTTAATGAAAATCAGTGATTTAAAGTACTAAGGCATTCAAGGATCCACTTGTAGCAATCCCATGTCAATTCAATCAATCCAAGAAGAGAACACAACTAGATTTGAAGTCTTATCTCTCATCTAGTTGGAAAATAAAGCATTCACACACATTCAATCCAAACCAAGTTGAACTTCCAAGTTCTAGTCCCATTCAATCAATGTAGAATTCAAAACCATAGCCTTCGGAGTAACAGCCATGCCTATGGACTATGGCCTGCTCAAGGATTACTATAATTCGAATCTAAACAAGCATTATATGATAATCTCAGAGAATTGCAAGGAATTCATGTCCGGAGCACATGAACTCTCATAAAACATCTCAAACTACCACTTTAAGAACTAGAATATGGAAAATCCAAACTTGAATTAAAAAGTATTTGAATTAACTTGAATCAAACATGAAATTAGCTACAAGCTTCACCTCTCAGCCTTAGCTGAGAGATTCTAGCCGAGCATTGTCATACTACAACTAGAATTCATAATAAAAGCATAAAAACTAGAAAAATCAGAAATTGGAGGGTTGCTGACGCTCCACGACGACTTCTGTCCATTCCTATGACCTTCCTTGGCTTCTATGATGATCTAGGAAGAGCCCCTAGGTGTCCTTTTATAGTAGGAAAGCTCCCTTGCGTCGGAAACATCCAGAAATTGCGTAAGGTTACGCACTGCGCAGAAAATCTCGGAGCTTCACGGAGAAGCTTTATTATGCAGACGACCGGTCGCACGACCGGTCTGAGCCCCCTGACGACTGGTCGCACGACTGGTCGCAAAACAGCACTTTTTAGTCCAGAGAGTTTTTGCGAAATTCTGATTTAATTTTTTAATTCAATGACCGGTCGCACAACCGGTCTGGGCATTGGACGACCGGTCGCACGACCGGTCGTGAATGGTCCAATGACCTTCTCTGAACTTTCATCCTTCTGTGCATAATCGGACCGGTCGGACGACCGGTCCTGGCGATGGACGACCGGTCGCACGACCGGTCTTAACCTCTGTTTCTGCTTTTCTCCTTTTGCTTCTTTCTTCCTTTCTTCTCCTCTCTTTCCACTTTCTTTGGTCCTTCTTTCTTCTTCATCCAATGGCTTTAAATGGCCCTTTTTGGTCTCCAATTTGGTGAAGTCCACTCTCATTCCTGAAACCACAAAACATGCATTAGATAGGCCTCTTAAGCATGAAAACCGTGCATATAATGTGATGTACTGAGCAATGCAATGTATAAATTGGAGGTTTAACACACCCCCCAACCAGCTTTTTGCTAGTCCCGAGCAAAACATGCGTGAAACAATTTCAAACCTCCAAACCCAACTCTCTTTCAGAAACCATGCTTCTATCCATTCCAAGACATATAAGTATAAAATTTGGAGAAACTAGGTGATAGAAATTGCAAACTTAAACTCTCGAAGCATAAGAAGTGTCTATATGAAATTCCCGCTGATTGATTGATAAATAGAAGGACTCGAACAATTTCAACCCGGTGTGCATAGTGAAAGTTCATCTCATGAGTCTCTGGGATTACCTTCTTCATAGATTAAGTAAACCAAGGATTTTAAGGTGCACAGAGCAACAACAAGCCTATGACAGGAATTTGCCTTACCGTCCTTCTGACGGCTTTCACACTACGTCCCATTTCCGGCTTTGGTTACGGTTCGACCATCCCCCGGTTGGTAATAGGTAGCCCTTTTTGGAATTTTCCACCATTTTTTCTTCATTCCTGATTTCATCCTTTCTTTTCCTTTTTCTTTTGATTTAGATAGAATTTTTAAAAATCCATATCTTCCGTTATTTTCCCATGGACAAGGATGGACAAAATACCCCGGCTTAGTTTCTCAACACCTTTGAATCAAGGTCTATCTAATGCACAAATCACATAAACCGTTCAACTCATGAAAATCGTGTAATGTGAACTAGGTGTAAAAAGTGTTCAAATTTTCTATCAATCACAACAATAGGGGAACTAACATATAAAACCATTATGTTGGGAGAAATTCAAGACTTACAACGTTGCACACTTTGTATCTCCTCTTCCTATACTCATATCATCTCGAATGCATGGAAATAAGGTTTTCTAAAAGAATTTTAAAATTTTAGAAAAATTCGAAAAAATTTGCGCATATGAAGCTCGAAATGTTGCAAACTGCTAGATGAGGAATCTCATCTCACCCCCCAACCAATTCTTGCATTGTCCTCAATGTAAAAAGATATGTAATGAGCATGAACATGAGAGCAATGGTAAAATATGAGAGAGTGAGAACAATAGTACCTAAGAGAGCGATCATGGAAGTCTACAACCCAACAACTAAAACCTACTAAAATAGTAAAACTAAATAAAACTAAACCTACCTATGCTATACCTCCATCAGACTAGGAGATCAATTATCCTGATACACAGGATCATTCAGAGTGATGGACATGTCCTCTGAATCAAATTTCTCAACAAATGGTTTAAGGCGTTGTCCATTAACTTTAAAGCAGTTACCATTCGCTGCATTCTCAATCTCAACAACCCCATGAGGAAAAACTTCTTTGACAATGTATGGGCCGGTCCATCGAGATCGTAATTTTCCTGGAAAAAGATGAAGTCGGGAATTATACAAGAGTACTTTCTGTCCTTCATGGAAAGATTTCCTGAAGATGTGCTTGTCATGGACGGTCTTCATCTTACTCTTGTAAATTCTCGAGTTCTCATATGCATCGTTCCGGATTTCATCAAGGTCATTTAATTGAAGTTTGCGAAGCGAGCTAGCCTTGTCAATGTCAAAATTTAAAGCCCGAATTGCCCAATAGGCTTTGTGTTCTATCTCCACAGGTAAGTGGCAAGCTTTCCCATAGACAAGCCTATAAGGGGACATTCCAATGGGTGTCTTGTAGGCGGTACGGTGAGCCCAAAGTGCATCATCTAATCTTAGGGACCAATCCTTGTGATCCGGTCTCACCGTCTTTTCCAAAATCTGCTTGATTTCCCTATTGGAGATTTCAGCTTGCCCACTTGTTTGTGGGTGGTATGGTGTACTCACTTTATGCCTAATACCATATTTCTTCATCAAAGCTTCAAAGGTCTATTGCAAAAGTGAGAACCACCATCACTAATGATGGCTCGAGGCGTCCCAAATCTAGAAAGTATGTTTTCTTTGAGGAACTTGAGGACCGTACGATGATCGTTGGTTCTACATGGGATAGCCTCTATCCATTTAGACACATAGTCTAAGGCAAGCAAAATATAGACATGTCCAAAAGATGAGGGAAATGGTCCCATGAGATCGATGCCCCAACAGTCAAAGACTTCAAGATGTTGAATTGGGGTGAGAGGCATCATATTTCGACGGGATAATTCTCCTAACTTTTGGCAACACTCACAAGCTTTGCAGAACTCGTGGGTGTCCTTAAATAGCGTGGGCCAATAAAAACCACACTGCAAAATTTTTGCAGTTGTTTTCTTGGCTGAAAAATGACCCCCACATGCTTGATCATGATAAAAGAAGATGACGGAATTATGTTCATCATCAGGGACACATCTCCTTATAATTTGGTCTGGGCAATATTTAAACAATAGAGGTTCATCCCAGAAAAATCTGTGCACTTCCCTTAGAAATTTACATTTGTCCTGCGCAGTCCAATGAATCGGCATCGCACCTATGGAAAGATAATTGGCTATATCAGTGTACCATGGTGGATGCATAGCAACAAAGAGTTGCTCATCAGGGAATGAGTCCTCAATAGGTGACTCGTCAATGGAATTAGGTAGGACTAGGTGGGATAGATGATCCCCCACCACATGTTCTACCCCCTTCTTGTCTTTGATCTCCAAGTTGAATTCTTGAAGGAGTAGGATCCATCTAAGCAAACGGGGCTTAGCATCCTTCTTAGAAAGAAGGTGTTTCAGCGCCGCATGATCCGTGTAAACAATAACTTTGGATCCTATTAAGTAAGGCCTGAATTTGTCCAAGGCAAAAATGACAGCTATGAGCTCTTTCTCCATAGTCAAATAGTTAACTTGGGCGGGATTCAAGGTCCTACTTGCGTAGTAGATAACATGGGGTTTCTTATCCTTCTTTTGGCTTAACACCGCCCCAATAGCAAAATCGCTCGCATCTCACATCAACTCAAAAGGAATGGACCAATCTGGTGGTTGCATAATAGGAGCGGTTGTCAGCACGTCTTTTAGCTTTGAAAAAGCTAATTGACATTCGGCACTCCACTCAAATTGGTTCTCCTTTTGTAGAAGGTTACAAAAAGGCCTTGAGATATGACTAAAATCCTTTATAAATCTTCTATAGAAACCGGCGTGTCCAAGGAAGGACCGCACATCGCGTATGCTTTTAGGTGGTGGTAGATTGGAAATTATGTCAATTTTTGCCCGGTCTACCTCTATTCCATTGGACGAGATGATATGTCCAAGGACTATTCCTCTTTGTACCATGAAATGACACTTTTCCCAGTTTAAGACGAGTTTCTTCTCCTCACACCTCATCAAGACCAACTCCAAGTGCTTGAGACACTCATCAAACGTTCGACCAAAAACAGAAAAGTCGTCCATGAATACCTCAAGAAACTCGCCCACCATGTCCGAGAAAATACTCAACATGCATCGTTGGAATGTGCCGGGTGCATTACATAACCCAAATGGCATTCTTCGGTAAGCGAAGGTGCCGAACGGGCATGTAAATGTGGTTTTCTCTTAGTCCTCCGGAGCTATCTCAATTTGGTTGTATCCAGAATAGCCATCTAGGAAGCAATAATAGGAATGGCCTGCTAACCTCTACTAAATTTGATCCATAAATGGGAGAGGGAAGTGGTCTTTCCTAGTAACCGTGTTGAGCTTCGTATAATCAATGCACATACGCCAACCGGTGGTCACCCTAGTCAGTATAAGCTCGTTGTTGGCGTTTTCTATGATGGTAATACCGGATTTCTTGGGGACAACTTGGGTAGGACTCACCCATTGGCTATCTGAGATGGGGTAGATGATACCCACGTCTAATAGCTTTAACACCTCGGCTTTGACAACCTCCATCATGTTTGGATTTAGCCGTCTTTGAGGTTGTCTAGTCGTTTTTGCATTTTCTTCAAGGTGTATACGGTGAGTGCAAACCAAAGGATCTATCCCCTTGAGATCCGCTATTGTCCAACCTATGGCTTCCCTATGTTCTTTGAGTAACTCAATTAACTTGAGCTCTTGGTCTTTCTCTAGGTGGGAGGCAATGACAACTGGGAAAGTTTCCTCTTGACCCAAATATACATATTTAAGCTCGGATGGCAATGGTTTAAGGTCAAGCTTCGGTGGTTTGATGTTAGACGGTAGAGGCCTTGATGTGGTTGGTGGCAATTTTTCAAAATGGGGCCTCCACTGGCTAGTACCAACTACCGATCTTTCTATATTCAATGCTTGCACAATTTCACTAATGATGGGGTCTTTGGAATCCATGAAATGTGCTAAGCATGTCTCTAAGCTTTCTAGTGGTTCAAGTTGGAGTTCTTCTTCTTCAAAAGATTCAAGCATGTTTACCTCGAAGAACTCATCATCATCGACATCCCTATGTCTTTTGCCCAAGTGAAACACATTCACCTCTAGTGTCATGTTTCCAAAAGATAGTTGCATCACCCCATTTCGGCAATTGATGATTGCGTTTGATGTGGCAAGGAATGGGCGGCCTAATATTACCGGTATTTGGGTGCTAGCATCCAAAACCGGTTGTGTGTCCAAGACGATAAAATCTACCGGGTAGTAAAATTTGTCAACTTGGACTAGAACATCCTCAACTATCCCCCTCGGTACACGGATAGATCTATCAGCGAGTTGCAACGTCGTTTTGGTGGGTTTTAATTCACCAAGACTTAATTGCTCATATACCGAGTATGGGTCAAGTTCACACTCGCCCCCAAATCTAGCAAGGCACGCTCAATCCGGTAGTCTCCAATGATACAGAGACGGTGGGACTACCGGGATCATTGAATTTTGGGGGGGTCTTTTGAGTGAGAATGGCACTCACTTGCTCAGTTAAGAAGGCCTTTTGCTGCACATTATATTTGCGTTTTGTTGTGCATAGGTCTTTTAGAAACTTGGCATAAGAGGGGATTTGTTTGATGGCATCAAGCAAAGGGATATTAATCTTAACTTGTCTGAAAATCTCTAGAATATCATGAGAGTTTGGAAGAGATTTTGGGGCAACCAATCTCGAAGGGAATGGTGTTACGGGCTTGTAAATGCGTTCCGGTTGTTGTGGGGCTAAGTTAGATCCATCTTCATCCTCAGAATTTACCGGATCATTAGGCTCATCGGCCTTCACCGGAATAGATTTGTCAATTTTTTTACCACTTCTAAGAGTGGTGATGGATTTGGCTTGCTCCATGTTTTGGTTGGAAGGATTAGGGATGCTCACTTCATGTACTTGCTTTGGATTGGGCTGAGGTTGGGCCAGAAAGGTCCCTTCCCTAGCATTCAAGCGTCCCTTAATCTCATCAACCGAGACTTTAAGCTCTTGGAACATTTGCTGATTTGTTTGATTGATTTGCGTTTGCCCTTGTATAAACGCTTTTAAGGTATCCTCCATTGAGAACTGAGGTGGGGCCATATTTTGCATGGGTGGCCCTCTTTGAGAGTTGGTAGAATTGCCTGTAGGAGCATTCTTCCAACTAAAATTTGGGTGGTTCTTCCAACTCTCATTGTACGTATTACCCACCGATAAATTGAACGGCCATTGATACCCATATGTGGCGTTTGCATGTTCATGTAATACCTCTTGAAATGCAGGAATTGTGGGACAATCTTGCGTAGCGTGTAAATCGGTGAGGCAAATCCCACATATGGTTTCAATAGCTTCATTGGACTTTGGAACTCCACTTTTACTAAGTTCCATGGCCTCAACCTTCCTTGTGAGGTTGGCTATCCTTGCATTCACGTCGTCTTCCTCCTTAAGGACATAGATCCCTCCTTTCTCTTGAGTGGGCTTAGGGTTATTGGGTTTATCCGAGGTATCCCAAGATTGGGCATTTTCAACCAACATGTCCAAGTAACTCCAAGCCTAATCTGGATTTTTACTCATAAACTCGCCATTGCACATCATCTCCACAAATTGGCGCATATTGGAACGTAATCCATCATTGAAAAAATTTATAAATCGCCAACTCTCATAGCCATGATGTGGGCAAGCAAGTAGGAGATCCTTAAATCTCTCCCAACATTGAAAAAAAGATTCACCCTCTTGAGCTGAGAAATTCATTATGGCTCTTCGAAGGGTGTTCGTTTTATGAGCCGGGAAGAACTTTTTCAAGAATTCCCGGTTCATCTCAACCCATGACCTAATCAAATGTGGTCTAAGAGAGTGAAGCTAACCTTTGGCTCTTTCTTTCAATGAAAAAAGAAAAAGTTTCAGTCTGATGGTATCTTCGGAAACATTGGTGTAATGCAAGGTGGCCACCACTTCTTCGAATTCTTTCAAGTGTAAGTATGGGCGGTCAGAGTCTAGCCCATGGAACTTTGGTAAGAGTTGAATTACACCCGGTTTTATGTCAAAGTTTCCACCGTTTGCTAGTAGAACCACGCAAGAGGGTGTAATTGCACGGGCGGGTTGTAGGTAGTCCCGTAGTGATCTCATTGGAGGAACATTATGTACCTCATTCTCTCCTACTCCTTCCTGATTTGCGTTTGTAGTTGGAGTAGGGGGGGGGGGGGGGGGGGGGGGGGGGGGGAGGATTCCTTCAAGGTGTTTGTTCCATACTCCCCAAACTTTCACAATGCTCTTGGTAATTTCGGACTCGTCTATGGACTGACAATGGTCCAACTAGACCACCTTCAGATTGGAGACGATTTGAGTGGTTACGTTCCCAATGGGACATAAACCACTCAACCAAAAACTAAAACTAGTCCTAAATCCTAGAAATTTGAAAATAGAAAATCTGTAAAAAGCTAAGTTAGAAAGGTATCACCTGATGTGCTTAAACTAGAGAAGAAATCCTACAAAATAAAATAATTTGTTAGTTCTAGAAAAAAAATCAGAAAACCTATCTACTTCTACTTCTACAGCCACTAAAACAATTTGAAAACCGTTATTTAAATTTCCCGGCAGCGGCGCCAAAAACTTGTTCGCTCGCCTCAAGTGTAAGGCTGCGATGTAGTAATAAAACTCGGTAAGACCGAGGTCGATCCACAGGGAATTGGAAAACAGATTCCAAAATATTCCAATAACTCAGTTTGCAATAGATATGAATTTTAATTGAAATATTTATTCTAAAACAGTAACTTAATGAAAATCAGTGATTTAAAGTACTAAGGCATTCAAGGATCCACTTGTAGCAATCCCATGTCAATTCAATCAATCCAAGAAGAGAACACAACTAGATTTGAAGTCCTATCTCTCATCTAGTTGGAAAATAAAGCATTCACACACATTCAATCCAAACCAAGTTGAACTTCCAAGTTCTAGTCCCATTCAATCAATGTAGAATTCAAAACCATAGCCTTCGGAGTAACAGCCATGCCTATGGACTATGGCCTGCTCAAGGATTACTATAATTCGAATCTAAACAAGCATTATATGATAATCTCAGAGAATTGCAAGGAATTCATGTCCGGAGCACATGAACTCTCATAAAACATCTCAAACTACCACTTTAAGAACTAGAATATGGAAAATCCAAACTTGAATTAAAAAGTACTTGAATTAACTTGAATCAAACATGAAATTAGCTACAAGCTTCACCTCTCAGCCTTAGCTGAGAGATTCTAGCCGAGCATTGTCATACTACAACTAGAATTCATAATAAAAGCATAAAAACTAGAAAAATCAGAAATTGGAGGGTTGCTGACGCTCCACGACGACTTCTGCCCATTCCCACGACCTTCCTTGGCTTCTATGATGATCAAGGAAGAGCCCCTAGGTGTCCTTTTATAGTAGGAAAGCTCCCTTGCATCGGAAACATCCAGAAATTGCGTAAGGTTACGCACTGCGCAGAAAATCTCGGAGCTTCACGGAGAAACTTTATTATGCAGATGACCGGTCGCACGACCGGTCTGAGCCCCCTGACGACCGGTCGCACGACCGGTCGCAAAATAGCACTTTTTAGTCCAGAGAGTTTTTGCAAAATTCTGATTTAATTTTTTAATTCAATGACCGGTCGCATGACCGGTCTGGGCATCGGACGACCAATCGCACGACCGGTCGTGAATGGTCCAGTGACCTTCTCTGAACTTTCTTCCTTCTGTGCATAATCGGACCGGTCGGACGACCGGTCCTGGCGATGGACGACCGGTCGCACGACCGGTCTTAACCTCTGTTTCTGCTTTTCTCCTTTTGCTTCTTTCTTCCTTTCTTCTCCTCTCTTTCCACTTTCTTTGGTCCTTCTTTCTTCTTCATCCAATGGCTTCAAATGGCCCTTTTTAGTCTCCAATTTGGTGAAGTCCGCTCTCATTCCTGAAATCACAAAACATGCATTAGATAGGCCTTTTAAGCATGAAAACCGTGCATATAATGTGATGTACTGGGCAATGCAATGTATAAATTGGAGGTTCAACATCGACTATATGATCAAATTTGAGCAGGATCTTCATGAATTTCAATAAGTTTCTCATGAGGACCATCCAAAGTCCTGCTCGAATGTATACATGGGTGCATTTCTTCATTAAGGTCCAATCATAGTGTGCACCACACGCATGTAAGGAGGAGATAAGAACAGCAAAAAGATATCTCCTCAAGTCCTGAATTGGGTTGTAATTGATTAAAAACGGGTCCTCCCAATCAGAATTTTCAATGGGTTGAAGAACCCATAATGGTGGAGAGACATTCATTAAGTATTTTTCAATTTGGGTTGTCTCCTCCACAAATTCAGAATTGCATAGTGCTTCCACAAACAATGGTAAAGAGTGTAAATCAGTGGAATGGTGTTCTTCAGGCACTGACACCATGTGTAACAAACTATCCAACTCCTTAATCATCTCATCATCCAGATCATAGGGGTGGGTCATGTATTCCTCTAGGAAATCGAGAGAGTTGGATGAAGGGTCCTCGTTCTCCCTAAGTGATTGAGGAAAGTCTGTTTCAATGGCAATGAATTCCTCCTCTATAGAGGGGAGGTCTTCCAAAGAAAAATTTTCAGATTCAGTGATAAGCACATCATCTAACATTGGTTGATCTAAAATTTCAGATTGTGCCACCACATCATCCAAAGAAACAGAATTTTCAACCCAAGGGAGTTCTTCCACAATAGAATCCAGCATGTGTTGTTGGTGGAAGGACTAAAAAATATCAACTTCAGCCATCTCTCTAGCAAGAATATCTTCTGGTGACTCATAAACATTCGGCCCTTTGGAAGAAGAAATCATGGGCTCACAATCATCCACGGAACCCTCATTGTAGACAATCTCACTATCACTTTCAGATTTTATGGATTCCTCAAGTTCGTCAACCGTCATTGAAATCTCTTCATCATTAAAATCGGGATATCTAAAAGAGATAGTTGATTCACCATAATCGATGGTGATATTGGGGTCATCAAGATCAATATCCTCTAGAAGTTTAGTCATTAAATCTGGAGAAGGTTGGGTTTGGATAGCCTCATCCTCCTCAATATTGGGGATTGATTCGGTGTTCCCAATGTTGTGTTCAGGATTTTAAGATGGCGAGAGGTTTTGTATGCATTGCTCAGTTATTTTCATAAACTCTCGCAGTGTATCCTCAAGAGTTCGTGTCGGTTGTGGCTCGTGAGAAAGAAACTCTTGAGGATAATTGTTGGCATCCATGGTTGGCTCGTCTCCCAAATTGAAATTTTAATGCTCCCACCTATTAGGATTATGCATGTCATATGTTGTGCTATTAGATAGTTGTTGATATTTTTAGCCAAACAAGTGATCATACATTGTCCTAACCGGTGGAACATTATTCATCTCTTTTCGATACTCTCCCATTGTCTTACCTGGCAAAAAGTTATGCCCATTGTTGTCATTCCGGTAATCTCGCAAGGTCTTACGTGGGGGAGTATTAGAAGTAGATTGAGTCATAGAAAGATATTCATGCTTGTAATGGTTCCAATCATAATGATTTTTAATTTGGTTCGAACTCTCATCTTCCAAAAGGTATTTAGACAATCCACCCGTCCAATCATTCATAATGAAATTATAAGAAGTTGAAATAGAAAAGAATTCTTCCTTCATTTACTCCTCTCTAAGACAGAAGCACAAGGTGTCTTGCAATGGCTGAGCCAGAAGCAAGGATAGACACCGATTTCTCCTGGTCAATAGGGGTTCAGAGAACTCCCCACCCACTCTTTGAGTCTTTTGAGAAGAGTGCAGAAAAAGAAGAAAGAGGAATATGTTTGAGAAGAGAAATCTCTGAGCATAAGGTGATCCAAGACGGCAGAGCCGACCAATAGGAATTAAGACGGCACAAGGCCAACCTATCAGAGATCCAAAAGGAGTCTCCACCCACTCTACAAGAGATGAATATGGTAGGAATGAGTAGGAGAAGAAGAAGAGTAAGGTTAGAAAGATAGAACCTGATTTGGCACTTGAGATTCCTACTTCTTCTTCAACTTCCTAAAAATCCCTGAAGTAGATTTATGTTAGGATCCTGCAAAATCAAAACAAGCTAAGTTAGTATCCTGAAATTAAAAGAAAACTTAATCTAGAAAGTAAAACAAATCCTAAACCTATCTTAACACAATCTCAACTAAAAGTTATTTCAGAAAATTCTAAAAATACCGCGTAGAAATCCCCGGCAGCGGCGCCAAAAACTTGTTCACTCCCCAAGTGTAGGGTTGTGAAGTAGTAATAATTCGGAAAGACCGAGTATCGTTCCTACAGAGATTTATGAATGAGTATTCTCAAAATTTGTCTAAAATAACTAGTAATTATGATCCTATTAAGAACTAAAGCTGGAAAATAGCAATTTGGGTTTAAACAGTGAATGTGTAAAGTAATTTCAATCTAAAAAGGCACTAGAGCGCCAAGGATCCACTTTTGACAAGTTTCAATGCATCAACACAACTAGGTCTCTCATAACTCAATCGGAATCGAATTCATATCTCTATCCGATCGGAATATAGAGCGGTTAAATCAACAATTATCCAAAACAGTTGCTTATTCATTGATTCAATTCCCACATCAATGCTCAGGCCTTGGGCACACTCAATTGTGTAGGCCAAGCCTCTTTCCAATTTAGTTGAGATTCACAACCATAGCTTTCATCAATTCCTTTCACTAGACTTGATTACAACTAATGATTAGAACTCTAATTAAATCAAAATTAATCAACAAACAGTTATTTCAGATTACTACAAAAGATAAGAACTTTAGTTGAATGAGTTTTTACATGAAAATCAGGCCATTGTACACAAGGCAATCAAAGGGTCTACCATGCCCGGAGTCGATGATAGATCAATGAACTACACAAGCATAAACAATGCTCATAAGCTAAATTACTAAGTTAGGATCACTAAGAATCACATGAGCCCGGAGTTATCAAGAGATCAAAGTAAAAACCCAACTAGAACTTGATTCAAACTCACATTAACTAAAATTCATCAATTAAATCATAAAAAGGAAACCTAGGTTGCATCGATCCATTAAAAACAAATCAAAAGCTTCACCTCTTAGCCCTAGCTAAGAGGTTTTAGTTCATCTCTAACATCCTTGAACTAGAAACCTCAAAAACATAAAAAACTACTAAAACAGGAAGAAAACTAAGAAAACTTGAAGTAGAATCCGTCTCCGAAGCAATCCCCACGTCCTAGCATGCCCTGGTATGAAGAGGAGAAGTCCCTTTTATAGATTGGCGCGGAAGATTACAGATTTAGCAAGGAATTACGCAATCGCGCAGAGAAAATCGGAGCTTCACGCACACGCTGTTGCACTGACGACCGGTCTGAGACTGTGGACGACCGGTCGCACGACCGGTCTCAAAACCTCCAAAATCGTCCAGTGAGTTTTGTGTTTCTGGACTACTCTCGACCTGTCTGGCGACCGGTCTACAGAGGAGAAAGACAGTGCAAAAATACGCTGTAGACCTGTCTGTCGACCTGTCTGGCGACCGGTCTAGCGACTGGTCTACAGACAGGTCTATGAACAAATTTCAGCTTTTCTTCTTTATCTCTTCTCTTTCTTTCTTGCTTCTTTCTTCCACCTTTTGTCACTTGTTATATTGATATTCAATGCATATAAAGTGACTCTTTTAACCATGAATTGGTGAAGTCTCCTTCTCATTCCTACAATCACAAATCCATGCATTAGATTAGTCTTTAAATCATGAAACGCATGCATAATGAGTGATGAATTGGGGTTAGAATATGCACAATTAAGAGCTCAACAATGGAACAGATCTGTTTTATTCCCAAATTGAAAATCCGGATTTATGAATCTATTATCATTATAAATTCGAATATATTATGCATGTTCAAACCATTTACATGTCGTTGGATGATGGACGGCCACTTTGATTTGATTTAGTGGGTCTTACATTGGGTTGTAGTGATCATAAACCCTGTGTTAAGGGTTGGATCTGAAGGAATCCAATTAGCAGTGTGTAATCCTTTGTGTGGACCCTGTTTACACACAAAATGTAGTTTTATTGGTCGGAATATTTACATTCAAACAACTAATAAGAAGGATTTGAGTGGAAGACATTTATCATCGATTGATTCACTAACTTAAATAAGAGTTCTTTTACATTCTATTAACTACATTCCTTGATTCTAAAATAAGATACAATCAATATACAATATAAAATAAACTGTTAAAAGTTGATTTCGGAATCATTCTAGCACTTGTTTGCGTTCTACTGAAGCAAAAGAGTTATGTGGGCTTAAAAACCCTTCAACACAACTCAGATTGGAGATTAAGATCTTTAGAATTCCAAATTGAATTCCCATGGTGAAACTAAGTTCCTATGATGAAGTTCCCATGTTAAGGATGAATCCTCATACTGTAACTTTGTTTTCATGGTGGAAAAAGATTCCTCCGAGGAAAACAACATTTTTATGTTGAAAAATGGAGTTTCCATAGTGGAAATGGAGTATTCATCTTAAACCCTAAATTCTCATGCGACTGTATGAGAATCCCCCTGCGGTAACATGATGAACTCTCTCCTTGTTCCCATTCCTCCTTGATACCTTCTGCAAACCTCTCTGGGTCCTTTAAAGAGTCAATGTTACAAATGAATAGTCTGAAGGGGTATTTATAGCTCCTCACACGTGTGCGCCAGATTTTTCGCATAAGAATTCTTCTTGTTAAACTCTCATGCGATCGCATGAACTTGGGATATTCACATGGCTTTAAATCTTCATGTGAAATTGCATCACTTTGATTACACTTGAGGACGCGTATGTGTGCGGAAGCTTAGAGCAGAGCAACTAGAATTATGGCTAAGTCCTAGACGGGGGGTGATTAGGACATTTTGAAATTCTTTTTGCCTACTTAATAGTTTTATCAATTTAAATTAAGCAAGAACACTTTGGCTTCCAAGCCTAAGTGCGTCCAACGACCAGACTATCATATGATTAAAGCAATAAACAACCTAGTCTAAGCATGCATAGATTAATAAATGATTAAACTAATCAAGCACTTAATCTATGCAACTTAAGTAGACTATATGAGAATGGATCATATAAGCTCAAGTCTAATCAAGAAGTGAAAGTACATCTTGTGTGTGTGGATGTGCCTATCAAGTGCCTAGAATACATTCTAATTAAGCATTCATAATTAAATAATTAAACAAATGCATAATAAGAAATGTGCTCAAATACAATCACAAACACAACGATGTATAGTGGTTCGACTTTGGGTCTACTCCACTCCTTGTTCAAGTACTCAACCCCTTTGAGTACATCGACATTCACTAGGGAGTTTAAATCCGGTTCCTCCTAACCAAGGTGTTTTAACTTGGATCCACCCAACTGAAAAATTTACAGGTTCCTCCCAACCTACACGTTCACACCTGTGATGGTGGCTCCCCTTGGAGACTTATTTAGGCTTACTCAAGCCAAGGTCTTACAACCGAACCTCAATTTAGACTCCACTCATGAGTCAAGATCCTACAACCAAGCCAAGGTCCTACAACTGAATCTAACATTTACTCCTGCCGGAGGCTTCCCACTTAGAGACTCAATTTGACCCTACAATCGGGTCTAGGTCCTACAACCGAACCTATTGAGTTTTAAGACAAACTCTACACTCAATTCCCCATGGGAAGAGAGTGGATGGACTCTAACAAATGACAACCTTACTTGTCAGATTTGAGCCCCATTATGCGCCGCTTCGAGTTGCTTCTTCTCGCTCTCCCGTGCTTGAATCAGCTCCCCTTTTGCTCCCTAGATCATTGATGCCATTGCGGCGTCAATGATCCAGCTCCAAGATTAGCAACCTTGCATATGAAGCTCTGACGAAGATGCCCAAGGTGCTACGAGGTGGTGAAACCTCTAATAATGATAGGAAATGGTTTCCTAAAGGTTACACCTATTTAAATCCTAGGTGGTGTTTAGACAAGGGATATATGTTCGCTTGCCTCAAGTACAAGGCTTGCGATGTAGTAATAACTCGGTAAGACCAAGGTCGATCCACAGGGAATTAGGGTAAACCAATTCAAACCATTCTAGTAACTTCAATCTCAACGATTTTAGAATTCAATTTTAAAAACTAAGTAAAACAATAACTTTTAGAAAAATTTGATAATTAATGGAACTAAGGCCTCAAGGATCCACTTGTAATAGTCCAATGTGAATTCATTCATCCAAGCATAAACGCAACTAGATTCGAAGTTCCATCTCTCATCTAGTTGGAAGATAAGGCATTCAATCACACACAATCCCACTTAAGTTAGGAAATCGAATTCTACTTCTAATTAAGCACATAGAACTTGAACTTGTAGCCTTCGAAGTAACAACCATACTAAGAGATCTGGCATGCTCTAGGGTTACTACAATTCAATTCTAATCAATCCAAATATGGTAATCTCAGAGAATTGCTAGGAACTCATGTCCAAAGTACATGAACTCTCACAAAACTTCTAAAAATACCAACTTTATTCAAACTAGAACTTAAAAATCCAAACTTTAAATAAGAATACTTAAATTAAATGTATTAAACAATGAAACTAGCTACAAGCTTCACCTCTTAGCTTTGTTAAGAGGTTCTAGCCGAGCATTGACATATTACAACTAGAATCAAAGGAAAAACTACTTGAAAGAATAAGAAAATTATAAAAACCCTAGTTGAAGGAGTTGCAAACGCTCCACGAAAATCATCTCTACTTCCCTGGACTTCCAAAGCCTTCTATGATGCCTTAGGAATGACGTAGAGGAGTCCTTTTATAGCAAAAGTATGTCACCAACCTGGAATCTTCAAGAGATTGGAGAGTCCTTACACAGTCTGGACGCTGCCTGACCGGTCGGTCGGAGGTTGGACGGAACCAGACAAAACTCTGAATGTTTAAATACATAGGCCGACCCCTTTACCGGCCGGCTAACTGGACAATAGGTCGAGCAGTGTAATTTCTGGTCTAGAGAAATTGTGATTTCTGAAGGGTTTAGCCGGCCTGTCTGCTGCAGTGGACGGTCGGCTGGCCGGCCGGACAGTCTATGAATTGTGGTTTTTCATGGTTCTTTTCCTCCATCTTCATTGCAACTCACCTCTACCTCTTGTCCTTTCTTCCTTTAATCTTTAAGGCATATAAGATGAGTCTTTTAACATCATATAAGTGAAATCTCTCTCGCATTCCTACAAACACAAAAACATGTATTAGATTAGTCTTTAAACATGTAAACCATACATAATGTGTGATGAATTGGGGTTAGAATATGCACAATTTAGATCTTAACACACCCCCAACCAGCATTTTGCTAGTCTCGAGCAAAACATGCGTGAAACAAATTCAACTTTTCAAAACCCAACTCTCTTTCGAAAATGACGCTTCTATAAACTTCAAGATATACGAGTACAAAATTTAGAAAAATTGGGTGATAGAAGTTGAAATCTTAAACTCCCTAAACATAACGAGTGTTCACATAAAATCCCCCACTGATTTATTGATGAATAGAAGGGTCCGAACAAGTTTAACCTAGTGTGCATAGTGAATGTTCATCTCATGAGTTTCCAGAATTACCTTCTTCATAGATAAGTCAAACTCAAGATCTAAAAATGTACAGGTCAACCAAATGCCTATGAAAAGAATTTGCCTTACTGTTCCTTCGACGGCTTTCACACTAATTCTCAATTTCAGCTTTGGTTATGAGTAGACCATCCCCTGGTTGGTAATAGGTAGCCCTTTTCAAAAATTTTCAAAAAGTATTCAATAATAACCAAACTTCCTTTCTTTTCATACACATGAGATAGGATTTTTTAAAAATCCATATCTTTCATTATTCTTTCTCATGAACAAGGATGGACAAAGTTCCCTGGCTTGGTTCCTTAACATCTTAGATTTAAGTCCAACTAATCTACAAATCTATATAATCCCTTCAAATCATGAGAATTGTGTAACGTGAACTAGGCTCAAAAGTGTTTAAATTTTCTATCGATCATATAAATAGGGGAATTCATATAGAAAACTATTATATTTAAGCTAATTTAGAGGTCTCAAAATCATATCAATTCGTCTCTCATCCTTTCATGCTTATGACATCCCAAGTGCATAGAAACAAGGTTTTCCACAAGAGTTTTGAATTTTTAAAAAAATTGAAAATTTTCTACACACATTGTTCGAAATGTTACAAAACACTAGATTCATCTATGAATCTCACCCCTCAACTAAATCTTGCATTGTCCTCAATGTAAAAAGATATGCAATGAGCAAAATCATGAGAGCAATGATAAAAATAAAAGAGGGTGGGAACGAGAGTACCTGAGAGAGTCGATCATGGAATTCTACCTCTGACAACTAAATCTACTAAAGAAATAAACCTAAAACAAAAAACAAATTAAACCTAATCTACTCTATACCTCCGTCAGACTATGAGATCAATCGTCCCGATATACAAGATCTTTCAGAGGAAATGTCATGTCCTCTTAATCAAACTTGTCAACGAATGGTTTAAGGCATTGTCCGTTCACTTTAAAACAGTTACCATTCGCTACATTCTCTATCTTGACAGCCCCATGAGGAAAAACTTCTTTAACAATATATGGGCCGGTCCATCGAGATCTCAACTTTTCAGAAAAAAGATGAAGTCGGGAATTGTACAAGAGTACTTTTTTGCCTTCACGAATTTTTTTTTTCTAAAAATATGTTTTTTATTAAAGGCTTTCATCCTACTCTTGTAAATCCTCGAGTTCTCATAATCATCATTCCAGATCTCGTCAAGCTCATTCAATTGAAGTTTACGAAGCAAGCTAGCCTTGTCAATGTCGAAGTTCAATGCCCGAATTGGCCAATAGGCTTTGTGTTCAAGCTCCATAGGCAAGTGATAAGCTTTCCCATAAACAAGTTTATAGGGAGACATTCCAATCGGGGTCTTATAAGCGATACAGTGAGCCCAAAGAGCATTAACTAATCTCAACAACCAATCTTTGCAATCTGACCTCACCATCTTCTCTAAAATCTGTTTGATTTTTCGATTGAAAATTTCAGCTTGCCCTCTTGTATGTGGACGGTATGGGGTACTCATAATGTCATATTTCTTCACTAAGGCTTCAAAAGGCCTATTGCAAAAGTGAGAATCACCATCACTTATGATGGCTCGAGGCATTTCAAATCTGGAAAGTATATTTTCTTTAAGGAACCATAGAACCGTGCGATGATCATTAGTTCTACATGGAATAGCCTCTATCCACTTGGACACATAGTCTACGGCAAGCAATATGTAGACATGTCGAAAAGATGAGGGGAATTGTCCCATGAAATTGATGCCCCAACAATCAAAGACTTTAAGACGTTGAATTGGGTTAAGAGGCAACATATTCCGATGGGACAATCCACCTAGCTTTTGACAGCGCTCACATGCTTTGTAAAACTGGTGGGTGTCTTTAAACAAGGTAGGTGTAAACACCCCACCTTCGGCTACACTGTTGGTAGAGAGAGCTGGATGAATGGAGGACCATACCCCCAAATCCCATGTCCAAACTCACTCTTGTAAGCCCCAATCCATAGCCCTACTCACCCCTAAACATCAGCTTGAAAAACCCCCCATAAGAAAAACCAGTCAAAAAATCCTAAAAAAGTCAAACTCACTGTTGGGGCTCAAATTTGCACCCATTATAAAACAACATCCCATGGTGTAGTGGCAATGATTTGGATAAGTTTTGAGGCCAAGAAAGCCCTGAAAACGCCTGCACAACCCTGATCGCTTGGTAGCGACCAAAATTCATAAACAGCATTTTGAAGCGGAACTGGACATGCGCTTCACCGCCAAATGATCTGAAATGTCCTAAAACCCTTAACCTGTAAGTTTCGAAGTCATACGGTGCATATTTTTACCTGTGCACCTCGAAATGCGTTTCGTCCCTGCCCGGAACTGACAAAAGGGTCCGTAAGCCTACAGCTACCATTTCAGAGCAGAACTGGACATGCGCTTCACTATCAAATGATTTGAAATGTCCTAAAACCCTTAACCTATAAGTTTCGAAGTCATCCGGTGCACATTTTTACCTGCGCACCTTGAAATGCGTTTCGTCCCTGCCCGGAACTGACAAAAAGGGGTCCGTAAGCCTACAGCTACCATTTCGGAGCGGAACTGGACATGTGCTTCACCGCCAAATGATTCAAAGTGCCCCAAAACCCTTAAATAGCAAGTTTGAAGTCATTACGATGCATATTTCCATGCGCGCGCTCCCCGGAACAACGTTCCTATACGACAAGCTGACCCGGAGGCTCCAAATTAGGAAGGAAGTACCAAAATTAGCAACATCTGGACTTCCACACCCCACCCCATTCATTCAGGAGGTTAATCATAGCCTAGAAGTGGCTTGGCGACAGTGAGTGCATGTCTAGAAAAGGTAGCTGTCCTTTGGAGGTCCCCCGTCGGAGCTGAAATGCTGAAATTTTCTAAGTGCTGGAATCCTGAAAATCTGGCTAAGTAGTGGGAAAGCGCCGGCAAAGGACATGCGCCTGGCCTCTAACCACATGCACTTGCACCTTAGTAGTGAAAGGAAGTGATCCGAACACTTTTCCGAAAAGCGCCGGGAAATGCGCCGGTAAAGCACATGCGCCCGGATCCACCACATGCGCCCGGTGTATTTTTCTCACATGCGCTTGATATTATTTCTGGCACATGCACCGGGAAATACCCGCCGGGTAGACCCGAACCCGATTTCCCTCCTATAAATAGTGAAGTCACCTCATTTCATCAGCACGAGATCATCCCCTACCGACCTCAGAGTGATGTAAGCACCACATGCGCTTGCTTTCTCTCCCCTCGCCGGATGCCTTGGCCGGAGTGAATTTCCTCGCCGGAAACCCTCGCCAGAAAGGGATTTCCTCGCCGGAATCCCAAGTTCAGGAAGAAAATCCTGAAATTTTCTAAGTGCTGGGCACATGCGCGGCATATCCCCCACATGCGCCGGCTTATTCCACCACATGCGCCGGCTTTTCCCACCAGAAAATCCTGAAAATCTGCTAAGTCCAGGAGGGACATGCACCCACTCTTTGAGTCCAGGCACATGTGCATTGCCACATGCGCCCGGAACACCTCTTCTCCATCTGATTTTTCATAAAAAACACTTCGCATGCGCCCGGGAGATGGGACATGAGCCCACCTCCCAACCACATGCGCTTGGCAGCCATGTCATCCTCACATGCGCCTACATATCCACCCCTCCATGCACCTGGACGCTGATGGGAGGGGTGGACCTTCGATCGTGTGCCCCGCCTTCGTCCGGAATCCGATTTTGATGAAATCACTTCCACCGGATGCGTCTCGATGAGATCTATCCATCCACCGGATCAGATTCTCCAACGGTCAATGATAAATGGCCCAAATCAGTGTTTTGGTCCAAAATAACCAACACTTAGCCAATTTGGCAGCCCTAGAAATCCTTCCGAAAGAGCCGAAAACGGCCGAAAACGAGAAGAATCAGGCGGAATTGGACCAAGCCCGAGAGGGAAACTTTTCTTCTACATGACATGATACACCATAATCATGTACCGCGATGAGGTTATCCGATCTCAGGACCCTCGAATACTCTAATCAAGCGGTCGGCAGGTCCACTACTTAGTCATTTTCAGCCCTGGGAAGTGCCCTGTTGGCCCGAAAATTGACTTCTACTAAGCGAATAGAAACACGATCGCACCGCGATTTTCGTGGACATAATCCACCCCTGTTCCAAGTCGGTCATCGATAATATTCACCGAATACCCTGATTAGACCGCAGACAGGTCCACTACTTAGTCATTTCTAGCCCTGGAAGTGCCCTGTTGGCCCGGAAATTGACTTCTGCTAAGCAAATCGAAACGCGATCGCACAGCGATCTTCGTGGACATAATCCACCCCTGTTCAAAGATGGTTATCGATCATATTCATTGATCTCCCCAATCAGACCGCAAACGGGTCCACTGCTCAGTCATTTTCAGCCTTGGGAAGTGCCCTGTTGGCTTGAAAATTGACTAATGCCAAAGAAATCAACCGCGATCTCACAGATGACGAGGCAAAGCTGAAGTGCTCAGGCTATCCAACAGCCGAGTTAAGCATTTACGGGGCACCGATCCCCATTATTCATAAGAAATTGGCATGAACAGGAGTCCATCGGACCCTATACTTAGCCATTTGCAGGCATCGGAAACAGCCGATCCAGTCCATTGAATTTGGATCCTCAAAAGATCTTGGCTCGACAAAGCCTACTTGATCCCAAATAGATCACTGAAAATACTCAAAAGAAAGAGTGTTCTCGAAGACGAGTCACCCGACTCTAGAAGAAATACATTTACTTTACTGTACGAAGCTTTATTCATCCCGGATAAAGGTCCGAGGCTAAACCCAAGGGGTTATGGTTACCACGAGAAACCACAAACAAAGAGTTCTAACTAAGCTTGAAACGTCTTGCTATGGACTGCCACTATGAAAAAGACCGTCGATGCCCTACCCATCGACAACGGGTCCGTTGGTTGATCTGATGAGGTAGTTGCGGATTGCTTTCCTAAGGTCACCCGTCATAAAAATACGGGCGCGGGCTTTAGGTTATGCCGACCAACATTTCGAGGTTCGTGTATTCCAGCGGTCACCTGTTCACAGTAACAGGCGCGGGCCACGAGTTGCACCACTCGATTAAAACCCTCGTTCGGGAACGTTGCGGAGTGCTTTCCTAAGGTCACCCGTCATAAAAGTATGGGCGCGGGCCTTTGGTCATGCCGACCAACATTCGAGGTTCGTGTATTCCAGCGGTCACCTGTTCACAGTAACAGGCGCGGGCCCCGAGTTGCACCACTCAAATCCTGACAGTCTCTCAACCCGGACACACCGAAAGAAAATGGGACATAGACATCCGGCGTGTCTAACAAATGTGGCTCAGTCCATAACAAGAAAACAAAGGTCTCTACGACCATGAACTCAAGACCATAATCCCCGGCGGATTAGTCTTTTGCCTTCCAATCAAGGGTGATCAACCGTTGATGTAATTAAAGGCTCGTGACCAGTATCACAGCCTGGAATGTAAAAGATCTCAGAATCTCTGGAATAAAATTTGCCTTGCGATATCTCTCTCTTGTGTACACTTTGTGATTGCTTATGATTGTCTATGAATGTCTCTATACTCAGAATTCCCCCAGAATAAAAGAAACACGAAAAAAAGAAAGAAGGACTGCTGACGAGTAGTTCTGATCTTTCCCCTCTTTTTCTAAGTTCTAACAAACTGGCGACTCTGCTGGGGATGATCTCAACACCAGAATCTCTGGTTATTTCTGAGTAAATAGACATTCTGCGATAATTCATTTGCAGACACTAATGTGTACATGGGAAAGGTTACCGCAAGGAGAAATGTTCGGCGCCTTCACGGGCGCCAAACTGGCGACTCTCAACGGGAACGTTCTTCCCTTCATCTTTAAGGCATAAGAATTTCAAAACTTCGCATAGCATGCATGTAGTTCATACTTGTATGTTTCTGTCTATCCGCTGTCGAGCCGTATCGCGATTGGTAAGGTCGCATCCCCTCTCTTTCCCAAGCGCGCGGAATATTCTAATGCGTGTATGACTGTGCAGAGAGAGAGAGAAAGACAGAGAGAGACAGAGAAAGGAACAGAAAGACAGAAAAGAATCAACCAAATGGCATCCACAATGATCTTCTTAGCATCCGGAGGATTTTACTTCCCCCATCTGGCAGCAACCTCTGAAGCCGGATGGCAGATTGTGCAGAAGCGCAGGACCGCCAAGAAGACTGAGAACAAGAAGATTATTCCAGCTGAGACAGAGATGACAACAAGGGTACAGGGCAGAACAAAGAGACAGTGGAAGCCAGTCTGCAGGAGTGACGCCCGTGACTCTGGCAGAACTACCGTGTCAGCCAGACCAGAGTTCTCCCTTGCCGATGTCGACTTCCCAGTGATAACGAAGACAACATCGCCAGCGAAGATACCGAACAGATCCGCTGTTCGACAGTCCACTAAGACGGTGATGAAGACTATCCCTACTGAAGCTGCCGTGATCAAGACGAGGCCGCAGCGAGCGCAAGTCATGATGGTGCAGGTCACCGAAGGAGAGGCGAGTGAGCGATACCCAGAGCTGCCTCCAATCCAAGAACAGATAGATGAGATTATCCAGGTCCAAGAGGACACAGCCAGAGAGATGAGAGAGATGAAAGAAGCACTGTTGGCTCTAGTTGCCCAGGGGGCAAACAGAAGCCCAGCTGTACCCACTCGACAGTCTGTGGAGGAATGCCAGGGGGCAGCAGGAGAACCAGCCGCCGCCGAACCACAAGCTCGCTCGAGAAACGTTGTGTTCGGACGTGTACCGCCAATGCCGTCTCAAGCCACGAGAGAAGAACTGTCTCAGACAGTTGCGGACCTGATGCGTCAGGAAAGAGAAAAGGAGAAGAGAGAAAAATATGTATACCGGGTGCCGTACTTACCCGAGGTCCACGATCTCCCATTTCCCAACAATTTCAAGCGTCCAGACTTCCCTAGATTCGATGGCAGAGGATCGCCGGAGGAACACATGGCTCAATTCATGACAATGATGGGCAACCTATCGACAATTCCCCAGTACTGTCTCAGATTGTTTGGCTCGACGCTCACGAGCAAGGCATTCCAGTGGTATATGTCACTGCCCGCAGGGTCAGTCAAGTCCTGGGAGCAGATGCAAGATCTGTTCATCTCCAAATTCTTCTCTACCGAGCGAGAAGTCTCGCTGACAGATTTACCCTTGGTTCGTCAGAGGCAGGGGGAGTCAGTCGAGAAGTTCATCGACAGGTGGGGGACTATAGCAGCACAGTGCCGGGAACTGCCCAGCGAATCTGAGCAGGTCAAGATGTGCACGCAGGCCATGGATGCGATGATCTCATTTGGCTTATCTGGACACAACTTCTCGACGTTTCGAGACCTAGCTACAAAAGCCCACCTGGTGGAAGGAGCCGCGTGCAGAGCACAGTTCAAGGCAGAGAAGCCCTGGAGAGAAGCTGGAAGGATGATAACATCTAACTACGTCGACAAAGGAAAGGGTTCGAATGACAGGAAACGCCCAAACACCGAGCGTAGAGTCGAGGCCAGGCCAGTAACCACGATTCAAGACAAAGGCAAGAGTTTTCAGAGGCCGCGACATCTCACGATAGAAGAGCGTAATCTAGCAAACGGACCTTATACCTTTGACATGGAAGATCTGGTTCCGATCATGGAACAGCTGGTCGAAGAGAGGTTAATAAGACTGCCAGAATGCACACGCCCGGAGGAAGCGAAGATGATCGATCATCCCAGCTACTGCA
Organism: Liriodendron chinense; assembly: GCA_003013855.2. NCBI lineage: Eukaryota > Viridiplantae > Streptophyta > Magnoliopsida > Magnoliales > Magnoliaceae > Liriodendron > Liriodendron chinense. The sequence continues at coordinate 3,975,956 of ML058397.1, read as the reverse complement.
GGTATCATCGTGTGACCACCCACAAGACTGAAGACTGCTTTGTCCTAAAAGGCAAGATTCAACGGATGATCAACGATGGCACCATCAATATGAAGGCGGAAGAGGCGAGCTGGAATACTGCGATAGTGGTGTCTGCCCTCCCTGTGCCAGTTCAAATTCCAGCGGCGAATCCATTCCCAGAACCGGAAGAGCCATGGACACTTGTGAGCAGTAAGAAGAGGCTAGAGAACAAAAGAAAACTCTTGTAGAAAGAGAGGAAGACGAAGAACAAAATGAGAAGAAGAAATGTTGGACAAGAACAGCCGCGTGCACAGCCCGTTCAGTGCGCCATGGTCTCGGTGGTCGCTCAACTAGGGGCCAGTGACAAGGACCAAGTCCTAGATAAAGGAGAAGTCAATGTAGTGGCTCTGCGGTCCGGAAAGCAGGTCGTACAGAGAGAATTTCTGAGGCGACCAGACCCTAGAAGGACGAATGCGGTCATAGGTGAGCCATCAGGGACACCTCGAGAAAAAGAACCGGCAGAAGCAGTCAATGAGCCAGCAGCTAACCAACGAGATCACGTTCGAGATAAGGCACCGGTGATTTATGATGTGGTGTCTCATCTGAAGAAAGTTCTGGCCCAACTCAGCATCTACGATGCCCTGTGCCTTTCGAAGAAATATCGAGAAATGTTGCTCAACGCATTGCTCGATCAAGAAGCCCGTGAGGTCATGATGGCAGAGATTGAGTCAGAGATGGAAGAAATGAAGATAACGAGAACCGAGGAGCGACCCGCAGAACAAGTCATGCAGATCGATCGATCGTCCATGATCACATTTTCTGAAGAAGACAGAACGATTAGCTTGACAGACCACAACCGCCCGTTGATGGTGACAGGTCTCATCCGAGACATAGAGGTCCGAAGATGCATGCTGGACGACGGATCTGCTGTGAATATTATGTCTCTGAAGACATTACAGCAGTTGGGTTTCAGACAGACAGCACTTCGCCCAAGCGCCATGGTTATCCAAGGGTTCAATCAGGACGGTCAGCGTGTCCTAGGGTCCATTACTGTCATGCTGGAAATAGAAGAATTGAGCACCAAAGTCACCTGTCAGGTGATCGATGCGATGACGACATACAATATCTTGTTGGGACGACCGTGGCTTCATCAATACGGAATCATTCCCTCGACATACCACCAATGCTTCAAGTACAATAGAGATGGCGTCCAATATAGAGTGGCGGCAGACCCTAGGCCGTACTCCGTCACTGAATCTTTCCTAGCAGATGCACAATACTATCGAGAGAGCGAGGAGGCCGAGACCGCCAGAAAAGCCAACGAACCGACAAAGGTGGCACAGGGGGCAGAATCCCAGGGCGAGAATCCAAGACAAGCGGACGAAGCTCCGCGAGTGGTCGCTGAAGCGACAAAGGCTCACAGAGGAAATCCGTTGCAAAGGAAGAAGTTTTACCTGATCCCCAAGCACCTCCGGAAGGAAGGGCAATCAGTGTTGAAACAGATGGCAAGCCAACAGATGAGCGTGTTGCAGTCCAGCTTCAATATGCCGGTGCCAAAGGTTGAGAGGATTCGTCCCTTCCCTAAAGCTCCGAGCCAGTTCTGCGTGCCGCTGACAATCGGAGCCAGGCATGAGATAAGATTTCAGGCCGGACTCTGCAACCCATTGCAGATCGAAGAGAACGTGAAGAGAACACCGGTAGAGACACCGCCCATTGAAGAAGAAAGATATAGCAAGGCCAGTAGAAACATCATGAGAAATATGGGGTTCATCTGTTCAGAACCGCCAGCTCGGAAAGGCATGCTACCACCCTTCGAAGTAAAAACGAAGGTATACAGAGGAAAAGAAGCCCTGGGGGCAGAATGTGAGATCAGGCATATTAACATGGTGACAATTAGTCCCGTGGAAGAGTTGAGGCCCGCTGGACCGAATGAAGTCATACAGCCGAGTGCCGCACCAGAGCAGATCGAAGATGGAGGTCAGCCCACGATAGATGAGCTACAAGAAGTCAATCTGGGGACCACCGAAGAGCCGAGGAATACTTATATCAGTAAGAACATTCCAGAAGAAGAGAGGGAGAGCTACATTCAACTCCTGAAAGAGAACAGAGACGTGTTCACATGGACCTATTCTGAAATGCCAGGACTGAACCTGGCAATCGCGATGCACAGGTTGAATATCGCGAAGGAGAAGAGGTCGGTCAAACAGCCACAGAGACGCTTCCATCCTGACATCGTCCCGAAGATAGAGGAAGAGGTGAAGAAGCTGCTTCAGGCCGAGTTTATCAGGGAAGTTCAGTATCCCAAATGGATCTCGAACATAGTACCTGTAAAGAAGAAGAGCGGCCAGATCCGGGTGTGCGTTGATTTTCGCAACCTGAATGAAGCTTGTCCCAAAGATGACTTTCCTCTACCCATCTCAGAGCTTCTGATCGATAGCACATCAGCATATACAACGATGTCCTTTATGGACGGCTACTCAGGGTATAATCAGATCCGAATGGCTCCAGAAGACGAAGAGTCCACTGCCTTCCGCACATCTCTCGGAATATTCTGTTATCGGGTGATGCCGTTTGGGCTGAAAAATGCAGGCGCCACGTATTAGAGAGCGATGCAGGTAATCTTCCAAGACATGATGTACAAGCATGTGGAATGCTATGTCGATGACCTGGTAGTGAGGTCTGACGGACATCAGCAGCATCGCGAACATTTGAAGCTAATATTTCAGAGGTTGAGGAAGAAGAGCCTCCGCATGAACCCGTTGAAGTGCGCCTTTGGGGTGTCCTCCGGAAAATTCCTTGGCTTTGTGATCAGGCATCGGGGAATTGAGATTGACCCCGCGAAGATCAAGGCGATCCGAGAAATGCCTCCTCCGAAGAATTTGAAAGAGCTGAAGAGCTTCCAAGGGAGAGTCACTTACTTGCGACGGTTCATCTCGAACCTGTAAGGTCGCTGCCAGCCTTTCTCTCGGCTGAACAAGAAAGACGTCCGCTTCGAGTGGGACGAAGCATGCCAGAAAGCCTTCGATTCCCTCAAAGAGTTACTAGGGAAAGCTCCAGTTCTCGCAGCGCCAATCGAGGGAAAGCCTCTGATACTGTATGTAGCAGTGGGAGAGAACTCACTGGGGGCACTGCTCGCCCAGAAGAATGAAGAAGGAAAAGAGAATGCTCTGTACTATTTGAGCCGCACGCTCGTCGGCACTGAGTTTAATTACTCACCGATTGAGAAGATATGCCTGGCCTTGATATTCGCTGTGAAGAAGTTGAGGCATTACTGTCTGTCATACCAGATTACATTGATCTCCAGAGCAGATCCTATCAAGTTCCTGATGAACCGACCTATGTTGTCTGGGCGTTTAGCCAAATGGGCCCTACTACTATCCGAGTTCGACATTACGTATCTACCGTCTCGAGCTGTTAAAGGGCAGGCGATAGCCGATTTTCTAGCAGCTCACCCAATACCGGATAACACGAAAATGGAATGTGATCTTCCCGACGACCAGGCCATGATGGTAAGGGTCGCAAAGCAGTGGCAGATGTGTTTCTATGGAGCCTCCAGAACTGCAGGATCAGGGGCTGGTGTGATCTTCATCAGTCCTCAAGGTGACTTGTTGCCCTACTCATTCACAATAGTGCCCTCTTGCACAAACAACGAGGCAGAGTATCAGGCCCTCATCATTGGGTTACAACTGGCACGAGACATGTGAATCCGATCACTACAGGTATACGGTGATTCTCGGTTAGTTGTGGGACAGCTTATGACGGAATATGAAGTCCGCAAGCCGGAGCTGTCGTCTCTTTGCCATCAGGCCCGAGCCCTATTCGATCATTTCCGGGACAGTACAGTGTCGCACGTCCCAAGAGCTGAAAATTCTCAAGCAGACGCATTGGCTAACCTGGCCGCGGCTCTCGCGCACCCAGGGGGCAGCCCACTTCAAGTCACCATAAAAGAAAGGAGAATATTACCATTCCTCACAGCGGCCGAGAATGTCACGAGTGCAAGTCCCGTACATTGCTTTGAGATCACAGAAGAGGAAGATTGGAGAAGGCCATTCTCTGATTACTTGAAGTATGGGTTCTTACCCGAGGATCCGCAGATGTGCACTCAAGTCAGAAGGCGTGCCAGCTCGTTCGTCCTCTTAGAAGAGGTATTGTATCGACGCTCCAGCGATGGAACGCTGTCAAGGTGCCTCGCCCGAGAAGAAGTTCATGATACGCTGAGAGAGGCGCACGGAGGAGAATGTGGTGCCCATCAAGGCGGACGGAACCTACATCATCGAGTGCGGCATATGGGCTATTATTAGCCCACCATGGTGAAAGATGCGATGGACTACGTCAGAAAATGCCATCAGTGTCAGATACATGCTGACATCATACATATACCTCCAGAAGAACTGCATCAGTCAGTGATGTCTTGGCCTTTTGCGGCTTGGGGAATGGATGTGATAGGCCCCATTAGCCCCTCTTCCTCTCAAGGGCACCAGTACATACTGGCGGCAATAGATTATTTCTCTAAGTGGGCTGAGGCTGTGGCCCTGAAGAACGTGAAAGCTAAACAAGTGGAGGGTTTCATCCGGAACGCCATCATCTATAGACATGGTATTCCCGATCGGATCATCACAGATAATGGCACGCCCTTCCGAAATGCTATGATGGACAAGCTGTGTGCCAAGTTCAAGATCAAGCATTGCTACTCAACACCTTATTATCCTCCTGCAAACGGGCTTGCTGAGGCATTCAACAAAACCATCATGAAGATTCTAAAGAAAACGGTGGCGGAGAATAAGAAAGATTGGGACAAACGGTTGCCCGAAGCGCTCTAGGCATATCGTACTACTCACCGTACAGCAACGCGGGCTACTCCCTATTCACTAGTATATGGCACGGAGGCCATCATCCCTATGGAAGTTCAGGTTGAGTCCCTGCGAGTAGCACTTCGAAACTCCTTGACAGATGACCGTAATGCTGAGCTCAGGATGGTCGAGCTCGATGCCTTGGACGAGAAGAGGCTCGCGGCACAACAACGGCTAGAGATGTACCAGAAGCACATCTCAACAGCGTATGACAAGTGAGTCAGGGGTAGATCCTTCAAGAAGGGTGACTTGGTACTCATAATGAAGCGACCAACAGCTGCGCACACTACAAAGAGCAAGTTCGACCCTAAGTGGGACCCGATATGCATCATAGAAGAAGTTTACTCCAACGGGGCCTACCGTTTAGTGAATTTCGACGGTGGCGGAGCCGGTTTTGCAATTAATGGCCGGTTCCTGAAGAAATATTACCCCTAGCGGTCGACCTATTACTTTTCTTTACATAAATATGAGAAATGTAAACTCCCCAAGAGAGGGAATGTAATAAGTAAGGATAGAAACGGAGAATGAAATGGAGTAGAATACAGTAGATAAGCCTGTAGTTACAAAAGCTAATCAGTTACTTCGTATTCTTGCAGGTCTTCCTTGCCCTTGCTATGGAGAAATAACCAAGAAGGACCATTCGTCTACGACACGAGCATATCCCGAGTTCAGAAACCCTGGACACTCCCGAAATCGACGACAAAGGGAAGTATTACTCTTTTCATTTCATTATACATTCATCACTTACTAGAATTGCGATTATTATTGCTATTATTGCAAACCATTCTAAAACACATCACACAAACATAACACGATAGAAAAGTAACTGCTATTGTCATTTCATTTAACAAAAGTTTGGTTGACATCTTTTCGACGCCGTATACATGAATGGTCAAAAGGTAAGTATTTCTTACACCAACTACAAAATTTTCTAAAGGTAAGATCCTACGATCATTTCTATACATTTTTGAAGTCAAGAAGAAGAGCATCGGGAGCGAAAGGTCAAAGCTTCTCCAAACATCCCGATATCAGCCTGATCACGGCCACCCTGGCAGTTTCCATCGCTGACTTTGCTGCAGATAACACCTCCGCAGGATCAGGAACATGTTGAAGTTCAGCAGTCAAATCTTCCAACTGCTTGCGCGCTGCTTCGCCCTCACTCTGAGCCGCGTGACCGTTATCTGACCCTGAGTAACTACTGACTCGAGACGGACAGCTTCGAAGCTCACGGCGATCTTCTCCGCTTGCAGACGCTCAATCTCAGCGTCGATTTCAGCTATACGGCCCAAGCTCCCTTCATACTGAATCTTATTATTTTGTAGGGATTCTCGTGCGTTCGCCGTAGAATGCACGTGGTGTTCTACTGCAGGTCCCAAAGAATCCGCAATTCTCTACTTCTCCTCGATAGCAGGATCGGGCTTGACGCGCTCAGTAGCCGTTACGTTTGCGAGGGAGCTTTCGAACGCAGAGACGTGATTGACAACCACGAGCGCATCAGACCCAACTACTCCGACACAAGCTTCCAGCGCTTTCATGCCAGCGCCTAGCATATGCCATTCTTGTGGATCGGCCAACGCCTTCGCAAGGCTAGACAGCAGGCCCTTCAACACGCTCTGACCAAAATAATCTAAATGTTCAAATGTGGGAATGTCCGGCATCATAGCAATGGCGACGCCAGAATCGACGGCAGCTGCAAGAAAGAATGCAAGACAAACAAATGATGAGTTAGTAAAAAATGGAAGCAGAAACTACAAGTCATAATCTAATGTAAAGTGCGAAGGAGTCGTACCAGGAACGGCAGGAAGATCAACAGCAGGCTCCGAAGGTCCCGCAATGCATGTCCCGGAATCAACAACTGTTTCCAAAGCTTCGCCCGGCAGTTCAATAGTCACAACCGGAGACGACGCGACGGAAGTAGCAGAGGCAGGTATTGATCCAATAAGATCTGTAGAAATAAGATAATAATAACAAAATATGGTTAGTATGATTATGCAGGAACCAAAGAAGAAAAAAAAAAGCAGAACCACAATCGCATTTCTTACCTTGTGCTCGCGGAATGTTGGCTCCAACTTCGACTGCAGCAGGGCGTGACGCATCCACGACCTCTAACTCAACAGAACAATTTGCTTGCAATGAACAGCCTAATGGAAAGACCGAAGAAGGATCGACGTTCCCCTCACGTATCTCAAGCCCAAGAACGGATTCCTCGGCGTTATCAGCACGAACGGGCAAACAAGGAGGAACATCCGTCGACAACCCTGTAGTAGGTGCCGCAACAGCCTGAGAAACAAAGACTAAAGGCTCGGAAGAAGGTTGGACCCTGACGTTGTCGTAGAGTTGTGCTTCGAGCACTGCCATGGCAGCATCATCAAGATCACCTACGCCCCCGACTCCGGCATCGTTATCATAATAGTTCGCGAGGGAATCATCGTTGCTGTGATCATCAGCACGATCCACTCCCCAGTCATCGCCGGAATAATCTACAGGCTCATCTTCGAGCCGTGACCCCGAACCATCACCGGCTTCAGAACCGCCTTCGGCATTGTCCCCCTCGACATCTGCAGGCTCGGACTCACCTCCGTCACGATTGACGGCAATCATATCTTCTTCGTCTACAATCTCCTCTGTAACACCAGATCGAAGCTCACGTAGCACCAGATCGAAGCTCACCTTCTTCGAGACTATCGGCAGCAGTCGCACCTGCCACTACTTTCGGAAGATTGATCTGCAACGACGGATCCAAACTCCCCCACTTCTTGATATGTAACATTTCTGCCTTTCTTAAGTTTTTCTCAGGTACTGACAGGCGAACTCTTGGTGTGAGTCTTATCTTGACTCTCAACTGATCTCTCGCGCGGCCCGGTGGAAGATCGTCAACGAAATCATCAGAAGGTCTAACTCCTGCCATGCCTTCCGTAGGCTCACCCTCTTCGACAGACGGAGGAGCATTCTCTGCCGGAGGACGCGAAGATCCGACCCCTTGCTGATGTCTCTGTATAGGGACCCCAAAGCAATACCATCCGTCTAACGCTCCATCTTCTTTCCTACGAGTGATCGGCACGTTCAAGGAAGTCAGATGGCTGGTACCAGGAACTCCGACGGCCTCACGCTGCTCACGAAGATAACCAAGACCGTCCTCAGGAACGTCAGTCAACCTTGGAGGAGAGAGATAGAGAGGGAAATCGACAGGTTTGGCGTCCCGGATGCGCGCATACTGATGCACCCACCATCTCATCCAACCGTAAGAAGTCGCAGGACGTCGACTACCGCCAGGCAACACGAACCTCGCGCCAGTTCGCGTAAAAAAAAGCTGGTCCCACATCCACTCCCAATGGACAGGACCCGTGCCATATGCTCGTTCTATCATCGTCACGCTCGGAAGAGTCGACGGAACGCCCTGGTCATAGCCAAACTGTCTGGCGAACCTGCTCGGATAATAAGGCTCGCGCCAGAACTCCACGCCTTCGCGGAATGGGAGAGAGGCGGTCCGGATTGATATTAGGAATTCTCTGTCAGAAGAGTCAACCGAATCCTCATCATCGACGACTTCAATATCTTCATCAGCAATGGAAGCAGGAAAATGATAGAAGTCAACTTCATTCTCACTGCAGATCCTTGAAGACACCCATTCTGGCGTCTTAAGCACCATCTTGGCCTTCATGAACCTGATAAGAGGCGCTCGGTCGGGAAAGAAGTAGGCGTGAGGCTTCATGCCATGTACCCATGGAAAATAAACGCCTAACCAGCCGCAGAAATAATGCCACGGGCAATAGGCCGCATCCATCCCATCAGCAGGTTTGTCCGGATTACTGGCAACATAACCAAACGCTCTATATATGCTGCAGAGTACAGGTGGCGCTATAGCAAGACGTCGGCCACTGGCAAGGGCACCTGCCATGACGAAGCAAGAAACCCTGACACCATCAGCACCCTTCGAGCTGGGAAGCGCGACTGCGGACAACCAGTAAGCGAGGAAGCCTGCTAGCTCACAAGTGGGAGACAATACGTTTGGGCAAGGAAATTTCCGTTGAAAGCGTTGTCGTAAGGCTCTTACTCTTTTAATATCAACCTTGTATTTTTCGTAGTCGATCTTGAAAGAGAGAAAGGAGAGAGAACTTCACATAAGAAGCTACGCAAAAGGAAAGAGCATACATCATGAGAAGAAAGAAAGAAGACGTCCCGGGAAGACTTACTTCAAGCCGTGGCTGAAGTAGACTGACCAATCTTCATAGTGTATCTTTGTAATGTAGTCAAATTGTTGCAGTTCATTGAACAACTCCAAACACGCCTCGGAATGATAGGCCTTCCGATCACCTTCGCGCCTGAAGCCAGACAATTCTTCATCAGAGGGGATATATTCATGATAATACCCACCTCGTATGGGCAAGCCCGCCATCATCTTAAGATCCCAGAGGGTTATACTCATCTCTCCTTGAGGAAGATGGAAAGAGTTGGTAACAGAACTCCAGTAATTTAAGAAGCCCCTGAGAATCGTCGGATCTCGTGGAAAGAAGCCGGCAGTCGCCTCGATGGCATAATAGAGCCCGACGTCCCTCAGCACAGCCTCGTGCCGGATCAGAATCTCCTTCGCCCAGGGGATGTAGCTGTCACGACGATTCAGATGCCCTCGGGTACGGAAGCTCGAAGTCTCCCACATTGCAGACGTGCTCATATGGAGGAATCTTTGACGCACCGTCTCAAAGAAATGAGTCGGATAAGGTGCATGCGGATCACATGTAGGCATGAGGAAAGTCATTTTCTTTAATCTCACCAACCTTTTGTTGCTTCCCGTTGCTTCCCAGGGTGGCGGTGAGTAATCTCTCAGGAACTGAAGACCATCTCTCCACTCCATAGAACTGGCTAGGTCTACGAACATCAGATGGCTCGATGCTCGGAAAAGGTTTACATCTCATAAGAGACTTCTGGTGCAAGATGACTTCGCCATTGTAGGGGTTCGTGATGCAGATGCCACGCTCAGCAGCGATCTTGTTGCTCTCCCATCCAATCTTCATCCTTTCATATTTCAAGTCGAGGAGCTGTGTCAATCGCTCCGCTTGACTGAGCGCCTTGATCGGTTGTTTTCCTCGTCCTCCTTTCTTCTTACTTTTCTGACCCATCAGATTCTCTTCTACATTTTAAACAGGTATATCTTGAGGACCTGCCTCGATGGCACTCGCCACACCAGCAAGTTGGGCATACCAATAGACCCACTCTTGTTCTGTTCCCCGCTTTGGAGGTTCGGGCGCTGTCTTGTTGACAAAGATGCGTACTAGCACTTCATGAGGAAGCTGCCCAATACGCTCCGAAAAATCCTTGATCTCGGGTTCGAACGTAGGAAAGAAGCGAGAGTTATGTCTTGGAGGGGGAGGGTTAGAAGGACCTTCAGCTGTTCTTTTCCGACCGTGCTTCATCGGCATCGGACCAGAAGCATGAGACCCGAAAGTTTCACCAGAAGATCCCATTGTCACTACTGCAATTCACTGCAACGCGTAAACAAAAGAACATTAGAAAACAACTCGATACACATGGGCAAATAGCCTAACGAAATCGTATCGCAAACACAAGCACAATATGAAGAGCATAAAAGCAACCAAAATCAAGAGCATAGCATATCAATCATCATACGCATTTCATAACAAAGCAACTGCCATCATACATGCACGCATACATGTGATCGATGCACACACAAAATCATTGATTGAACCCACAATACATCCATACATTTAGTCTAAAAGTAGCTTTGACAAGTCCAGGTGCTCATAAGTAAGTACTGGATAGAGTTAGGAAATAGTTTCAGCATCATACATACGCAACTATTCGCACACAGCAACTTTACAGGCAATCGGAACACTATAAGCGCACTCTGGCAGACATACTCTGAACCTGCCTAAAATAGACAGTTGCAAGCTATGACGGGCCAAAGTAGGCAGTCAACTGCAGGCCCAAGGCACTAAGCTCCAATCGTGCTTGAATTTTAAGTGATCTAGCCTCAAACAGCACTGAATTTGACTGAGAAACGGAGCTGGAAATGCCATTTCTCCACCAAGTGCAAAGCAGGGGCTAAAAATGAGAATTTTAGCTAAGTGTTGGGCTGACATGCGCCCAAGGTGGAGCCCCAGGCGCATGTGGCCCCTCACATGCGCCCAATCTCTAAAAAATTGAGAATGAAACTTCATTCCACAAAGTCTCAGGCGCATGTGCAATCCGACATGCGCCCGGCTCAGAAGAAGGGGATGAATGAGTTTGAAGTTCAAGCCCCAGGCGCATGTGTCAGCCCCACATGTGCCCATCTCTAATGTTTTGAGAAAATACAAGTTCCGGGAAGTGCCCTGGGCGCATGCCCAGAACCACATGCGCCTGGGACATGCGCCCACATCCTCAGAGGCAGTTTGACATGCGCTTGAGGGAGTTCTCTGTTAAAAAATGAATGGCAGGCCACATGCGCCCACAAGGGGACCACATGCGCCTGTACCCTGAGGGTGAGCTCTCTCACCTTGGGAGAAATCAAGTTTTCTGACTCGAAAAAGTGTGGAATGACTCAGTGAGTCAACTATTTATACTTGAGCCTGGGGGACCGGTGCACTGCACTGGCATGACGTAAGCATCCAGCGCAGCACACTGGGGGGGCACTTGTTGGGGCTCAAATTTGCACCCATTATAAAACAACATCCCATGGTGTAGTGGCAATGATTTGGATAAGTTTTGAGGCCAGAAAAGCCCTGAAAACGCCTGCACAACCCTGATCGCTTGGTAGCGACCAAAATTCGTAAATAGCATTTCGAAGCGGAACTGGACATGTGCTTCACCGCCAAATATCCTAAAACCCTTAACCTGCAAGTTTCGAAGTCATCCGGTGTGCATTTTTACCTGCGCACCTCGAAATGCGTTTCGTCCCTGCCCGGAACTGACAAAAAGGGGTCTATAAGCCTACAGCTACCATTTCAGAGCGGAACTGGACATGCGCTTCACCGCCAAATGATTTGGAGCGCCCCAAAACCCTTAAATAGCAAGTTTGAAGTCATTACGATGCATATTTCCATGCGCGCGCTCCCCGGAACAACGTTCCTATACGACAAGCCGACCCAGAGGCTCCAAATTAGGAAGGAAGTACCAAAATTAGCAACATCTGGACTTCCACACCCCACCCCGTTCATTCAGGAGGTTAATCATAGCCTAGAAGTGGCTTGGTGACAGTGAGTGCATGTCTAGAAAAGGTAGCTGTCCTTTGGAGGTCCCCCGTCGGAGCTGAAATGCTGAAATTTTCTAAGTGCTGGAATCCTGAAAATCTGGCTAAGTAGTGGGAGAGCGCCGGCAAAGGACATGCGCCTGGCCTCTAACCACATGCGCTTGCACCTTAGTAGTGAAAGGAAGTGATCCGAACACTTTTTCGAAAAGCGCCGGGAAATGCGCCGGTAAAGCACATGCGCCCGGATCCACCACATGCGCCCAGTGTATTTTTCTCACATGCGCTTGATATTATTTCTGACACATGCGCCGGGAAATACCCGCCGGGTAGACCCGAACCCGATTTCCCTCCTATAAATAGTGAAGTCACCTCATTTCATCAGCACGAGATCATCCCCTGCCGACCTCAGAGTGATGTAAGCACCACATGCGCTTGCTTTCTCTCCCCTCGCCAGATGCCTTGGCCGGAGTGGATTTCCTCGCCGGAAACCCTCGCCGGAAAGGGATTTCCTCGCCGAAATCCCAAGTTCAGGAAGAAAATCCTGAAATTTTCTAAGTGCTGGGCACATGCGCCGGCATATCCCCCACATGCGCCGGCTTATTCCACCACATGCGCCGGCTTTTCCCACCGAAAAATCTTGAAAATTTGCTAAGTCCAGGAGGGACATGCGCCCACTCTTTGAGTCCAGGCGCATGTGCATTGCCACATGCGCCCGGAACACCTCTTCTCCATCTGATTTTTCATAAAAAACACTTCACATGCGCCCGGGAGATGGGACATGCGCCCACCTCCCAACCACATGCGCTTGGCAGCCATGTTATCCTCACATGCGCCTGCATATCCACCCCTCCATGCGCCTGGACGCTGATGGGAGGGGTGGACCTTCGATCGTGTGCCCCGCCTTCGTCCAGAATCCGATTTTGATGAAATCACTTCCGCCGGATGCGTCTCGATGAGATCTATCCATCCACCGGATCAGATTCTCCAACGGTCAATGATAAATGGCCCAAATCAGTGTTTTGGTCCAAAATAACCAACACTTAGCCAATTTGGCAGCCCTAGAAATCCTTCCGAAAGAGCCGAAAACGGCCGAAAACGAGAAGAATCAGGCGGAATTGGACCAAGCCCGAGAGGGAAACTTTTCTTCTACATGACATGATACACCATAATCATGTACCACGACGAGGTTATCCGATCTCAGGACCCTCGAATACTCTAATCAAGCGGTCGGTAGGTCCACTACTTAGTCATTTTCAGCCCTGAGAAGTGCCCTGTTGGCCCGAAAATTGACTTCTACTACGCGAATCGAAACACGATCGCACAGCAATTTTCGTGGACATAATCCACCCCTGTTCCAAGTCGGTCATCGATAATATTCACCGAATACCCTGATTAGACCGCAGACAGGTCCACTACTTAGTCATTTCTAGCCCTGGGAAGTGCCCTGTTGGCCCGAAAATTGACTTCTGCTAAGCAAATCGAAACGCGATCGCACAGCGATCTTCGTGGACATAATCCACCCCTGTTCAAAGAGGGTTATCGATAATATTCATTGTGTTAGTGTACTTTTCTATGGCAGACTAGTGCACCTTGTTTGTCAATTACTTAGGTCAGTGGGTCTAGTGTCGGTTGAGCTTAATGAAGACGAAGAACGAAGACTCAAGACGGACCGACTGCATCAAGGAAGAAGAAACAGGTAAAAGTGATGCCTTGGTGTGCCTTGCCTTGACCAAAACCTAACCCATAACCTCTTAGATGACTTGGACCAACTAGGTATACCCTTAGTCATCATTATTAGTCTTAGAACTCCATGAAAAACATGATAAGATAGACTAATTTAAGAGGTGGAAGCTGCTGCAATAAAAAAGGCTCAAACAGCAGTTTCCGATAGGTGTTCCGATAGGACTCCGATCAATCGGACAGTGGCTCCGATAGGACTCCGATCAATCGGACAGAAGCTCCGATCAATCGGACAGAATCTCCGATCAATCGGAAATTTTTCCAGCAACCTTGAAAATCCACTGGACATATTTCCGATCAATCGGACAGTCTTCCGATCCATCGGAAGGGGTCCGTCCGATCAATCGGACAGTGTTCCAATCAATCAGAATATCTTCCAGAGACTTCACTGGATAGATTTCCGATCAATCGGACTTGTCTCCGATCAATCGGACAGGTCTACGATCAATTGGAACTTCTTCCGATCAATCGGAGATGCGCGAATCTGCCCGTTTTTTGACCGTTGGAAGAAAATCTATTTAAAAGGGGGATTCGTTTTTTGAGCCATTAGAGGGAATTTTGAGGAGATAGAAGCCACCATTGCTAGAGATCATTAGAGGCTCTATCCCAAACCTAAAGCAAGTCATTCTCCTTGTGTTTTCATCACAAGTTTGGGCCATTCAATGGCATCTTGAGAATGGACTTGTTCCCTCTTGATTCCTAGGGTTTAGACACCTTGATGATAGTTAAATCCTTTGTCTAAACACTACCTAGGAGTCCATTTAGGTGCATTCCTCTAGGAAACCCATTTCCTACCATTTGTAGAGGTTTCACCATTCCCTAGCACCTTGGGCATCTCCAATGGAGCATCACATGCAAGGTAGCTGATCTTGGAGCTGAAGCCTTGGCAAAGCAACGGCGTCAACGATCAGGGGAGCACAAGGGGAGCTGATTCAAGCACGGGAGAGCGAGAAGAAGCAACCCGAAGCGGCGCTGAAAAAGGGGCTCAATCCGACAAGTAAGGTTGTCTTGTTAAGAGTCCATCCACTCAATTCCCTGTGGGAGTTGAGTGTAGAGTTTGTTTGACAAACTCGCCCCGGGGTCGTCAGTCGATCCTTGGCCTATTAGTTGGGCCTAAAATCTAGGGACGTCAGCCGTTCCTTGGCACGTTAGTCGGGCCTAAACATAGTCTCCAAGGGGGAGCCACCAACACGGGTGCAAACGTGTAGGTTGGGAGGAACCTGTAAACTCCCCGGTTGGCTGGATCCGAGTTAAAACACCTTGGTTGGGAGGAACCAGATTTAAACTCCCCAGTGAATGCCGGTGTGCTCAAAGGGGTTGAGTACTTGAACCGGGAGTGGAGTAGACAAGTAGTCGAACCACTATACATCCTTGTGTTTGTGATTGATCTTGAGCACATTTCTCTTTAATGCATTGAGTTTAATTTGTTAATTATGAATGCTTAGTTAGGAATGTATGCTAGGCACTTGATAGGCACATCCACACTCACAAGATGTACTTTCACTCCTCATGTTGACTTGAGCATTTCTTGATCCATCCTCTCTAGTCCACATGAGTTGATTAGACTAGGTTGTTAATTGCTTTATCTTTTGCTAGTCTTTTAATTGGACCCACTTAGGCTTGGAAGCCAAAGTGTTAATCGCTTACATATTTTAATTTGCTGATTTGTTAAAGTAGGCGAAAAGATTTTTGAAAAGGTCCTAATCACCCCCTCCTATAGGTTTAGCCATAATTCTAGTTGCTCCTCAAGCTTCCGCACGCGTATGCGTAGGGTGTCGTGTTAGGCTACCCGACGCAATTTCACATTGATCTCCCCAATCAGACCTCAAACGGGTCCACTGCTCAGTCATTTTCAGCCCTGGGAAGTGCCCTGTTGGCTTGAAAATTGACTAATGCCAAATGAAATCAACCGCGATCTCACAGACAATGAGGCAAAGCTGAAGTACTCAGGCTATCCAACAGCCGAGTTAAGCATTTATGGGGCACCGATCCCCATTATTCATAAGAAATTGGCATGAACAGGAGTCTATCGGACCCTATACTTAGCCATTTGCAGGCATCGGAAACAGCCGATCCAGCCCATTGAATTTGGATCCTCAAAAGATCTTGGCTCGACAAAGCCTACTTGATCCCAAATAGATCACTGAAAATACTCAGAAGAAAGAGTGTTCTCGAAGACGAGTCGCCCGACTCCAAAAGAAATACATTTACTTTACTGTACAAAGCTCTATTCATCCCGGATAAAGGTCCGAGGCTAAACCCAAGGGGTTATGGTTACCACGAGAAACCACAAACAAAGAGTTCTAACTAAGCTTGAGACGTCTTGCTATGGATTGCCACTATGAAAAAGACCGTCGATGCCCTACCCATCGACAACGGGTCCATTGGTTGAGCTGATGAGGTAGTTGCGGATTGCTTTCCTAAGGTCACCCGTCATAAAAATACGGGCGCGGGCTTTAGGTTATGCCGACCAACATTTTGAGGTTCGTGTATTCCAGCGGTCACCTGTTCACAGTAACAGGCGCGGGCCCCGAGTTGCACCACTCGATTAAAACCCTCGTTCGGGAACGTTGCGGAGTGCTTTCCTAAGGTCACCAGTCATAAAAGTACGGGCGCGGGCCTTGGGTCATGCCGACCAACATTCGAGGTTCGTGTATTCCAGCGGTCACCTGTTCACAGTAACAGGCGCGGGCCCCGAGTTGCACCACTCGAATCCTGACAGTCTCTCAACCCGGACACACCGAAAGAAAATGGGACATAGTCATCCGGCGTGTCTTATAAATGTGGCTCAGTCCATAACAAGAAAACAAAGGTCTCTACTGTTAGTGCACTTTTTCTGTGGTATACTAGTGCACCTTGTTTGTCAATTACTTAGGTCAGTAGGTCTAGTGTTGGTTGAGCATAATGAAGACGAAGACTGAAGACTCAAGTGGCCCGGCTGCATCAAGAAAGAAGAAACAGGTAAAAGTGATGCCTTGGTGTGCCCTGCCTTGACCAAAACCTAACCCATAACCTCTTAGATGACTTGCACCAACTAGGTATACCCTTAGTCATCATTATTAGTCTTAGAACTCCATGAAAAACATGATAAGATAGACTAATTTAAGAGGTGGAAGCTGCTGCAATAAAAAAGGCTCAAACAGCAGTTTCCGATAGGTGTTCCGATAGGACTCCGATCAATCGGACAGTGGCTCCGATAGGACTCCGATCAATCGGACAGAAGCTCCGATCAATCGGACAGAATCTCCGATCAATCGGAAATTTTTCCAGCAACCTTGAAAATCCACTGGACATATTTCCGATCAATCGGACAGTCTTCCGATCCATCGGAAGGGGTCCGTCCGATCAATCGGACAATGTTCCGATCAATCGGAATATCTTCCAGAGACTTCACTGGATAGATTTCCGATCAATCGGACATGTCTCCGATCAATCGGAACTTCTTCCGATCAATCGGAGATGCGCGAATCTGCCCGTTTTTTGACCGTTGGAAGAAAATCTATTTAAAAAGGGGGATTCGTTTTTTGAGCTATGAGAGGGAATTTTGAGGAGATAGAAGCCACCATTGCTAGAGATCATTAGAGGCTCTATCCCAAACCTATAGCAAGCCATTCTCCTTGTGTTTTCATCACAAGCTTGGGCCATTCAATGGCATCTTGAGAATAGGACTTGTTCCCTCTTGATTCCTAGGGTTTAGACACCTTGATGATAGTTAAATCCTTTGTCTAAACACTACCTAGGAGTCCATTTAGGTGCATTCCTCTAGGAAACCCATTTCCTACCATTTGTAGAGGATTCACCATTCCCTAGCACCTTGGGCATCTCCAATGGAGCATCACATGCAAGGTAGCTGATCTTGGAGCTGAAGCCTTGGCAAAGCAACGGCGTCAAAGATCGGGGGAGCACAAGGGGAGCTGATTCAAGCACGGGAGAGCGAGAAGAAGCAACCCGAAGCGGCGCAACAAGGGGCTCAATCTGACAAGTAAGGTTGTCTTGTTAAGAGTCCATCCACTCAATTCCCTGTGGGAGTTGAGTGTAGAGTTTGTTTGACAAACTCGCCCCGGGGTCGTCAGTCGATCCTTGGCCTATTAGTTGGGCCTAAAATCTAGGGACGTCAGCCGTTCCTTGGCACGTTAGTCGGGCCTAAACAAAGTCTCCAAGGGGGAGCCACCAACACGGGTGCAAACGTGTAGGTTGGGAGGAACCTGTAAACTCCCCGGTTGGGTGGATCCGACTTAAAACACCTTGGTTGGGAGGAACCAGATTTAAACTCCCCAGTGAATGCCGGTGTGCTCAAAGGGGTTGAGTACTTGAACCGGGAGTGGAGTAGACAAGTAGTCGAACCACTATACATCCTTGTGTTTGTGATTGATCTTGAGCTCATTTCTCTTTAATGCATTGAGTTTAATTTGTTAATTATGAATGCTTAGTTAGGAATGTATGCTAGGCACTTGATAGGCACATCCACACTCACAAGATGTACTTTCACTCCTCAAGTAGACTTGAACTTATTGATCCATCCTCATTCAAGTCTATTTGAGTAGCATAGATTAGGTTCTTCATTAGCTTAATCATTTATTAATCTATGCTTGTTTAGACTAGGTTGTTTATTGCTCTTATCTTTTGCTAGTCTTTTAATTGGACCCACTTAGGCTTGGAAGCCAAAGTGTTAATCGCTTACATATTTTAATTTGCTGATTTGTTAAAGTAGGCGAAAAGATTTTTAAAAAAAAAAAAAGGTCCTATTCACCCCCCCTCCTATAGGTTCAGCCATAATTCTAGTTGCTCCTCAAGCTTCCGCACGCGTATGCGTAGGGTGTCGTGTTAGGCTACCCGACGCAATTTCAGTTGGTATCAGAGCGGGTTGCTCTTCAAGGACGTAACCGTCTAGAGTAAGATCCGATACCGGAGCACTAGCATCATGTCTAACCGAGATGGGAGTGCCACCAACCGTCCACCTTTCTTTGACGGGTCCAACTATGCTTATTGGAAGGCGAGAATGAGAATTTTTCTCCAATCCATGGACCGTCCGGTGTGGCTTAGCACACAAACTGGATATACCTTGCCCACCGAGCAAGTGGAGGTTGATGGGAAACATATTGTCATTCCCAAAGATGATTCCAAATGGGATGACATAGAGAGAGCTCAATACATGGCAAATGCCAAAGCTCTCAATGCGATTTGCTGTGCGGTTTCCCCGGAAGAATTTCAGCGCATTCTCACATGCGCAACTGCAAAAGAAGCGTGGGATATACTTGAGGTTACCCACGAGGGAACTAGCACAGTAAGACGCTCGAAGCTTCAGCTCTTAACCACCAAATTTGAAAACATTAGGATGGGAGAGTCTGAAACTTTCATGGAGTTTTATACTAAATTGTCAGATATTTGCAACTCCATGTTTGTCTTGGGGGATCGGGTTCCGGAAGGAAGGATTTGTAGAAAAATACTTAGGTCCCTCCCGGGAAGATTTGACTCCAAGATAGTTGCCTTAGAAGAGTGTAGAGATATAGATAACATGAAAGTAGAAGAACTCATAGGTTCCCTACAAACTCATGAACTACACTTTAAGGCCCCCTCTAGGAAGAAAAACATCGCCCTAAAATCCTCTCACAAACATAAGAAAATTAAGAGTGAGTCGGAGGAAGATAGCGATGATGAGGATGATGAGGATGAAAAATTGAACAAAAAATTCAAGAGATTCCTCAAATTTGATAGAGGGAATAGCCGTGACAAGAAGGACAAGAAGGGTGATAAACATAAAGGGAAATCATCCAAACCTTCATCCGTCCGATGTCACGGTTGCGGTCAACGTGGCCATATTGCCCCGGACTGTCCGGAAACGGCTAAACCGAAAGGTAAAAAGGCGATGGCTGCCACGTGGGATAATACGGAGGAGTCGGACTCCAAATCCGATGACTCTACTAGTGATGGGAGCCAACATAATGATCTAGCTCTCTCGGCTTCCACCACTACCCCTCTTCCCGCTTATCTAAGAGGGGATCCCAACCGCTATCCCTTCTAGGAGTAGAAGGAGTTCCCAACCCCTCACCTCATGCTACATTTTATGAGGGTGTTGAGGAAATTAGTTACCCTTAGGCTTATCAAACTAAACATAGTTAGTGAGGGTAGCTAGAAATGCTTTTATAGGTAAATCTGAGGATTTCAGCCTCATTTATGTGTGTATGGGCAAATCAGAGGATTCAAGCCTCATTAGCCCAATTTTTGATAATTTAGCCTTGCTTTTAATTAATATATTTGCTTGCTAGATTATCACCATGCTCAGATTAGCTAATCATCTTGAGTTTTATGCTTCATTGTATGCTAATCTTTGCTTAGTATTGGTCTTGATATACCAATAGGGGAGGTTGGTTGATTGGGCTATAAGCCCTTGAGCTTTAATGCTTAGTGTATATCATAGATGACCAATTTAGCATGATTAACTATGCTTAGATAGTTACATTTTCTTGTTAATCATGTTCTTTAGCATGCTCCATGATTTTATGTTCATGCACCCTATACTCTCTCTAGTTAGCATGTGCTTATAGTTATAACTGCGACATACTATCTTCTCTTACCTTAATCTTAATTGATATATCATTAAGGGGGAGAGAATAGTTTGTCAATTGCTAACAAAAAGGGGGAGAAAGATCAAGTCCCACCAAAACTAGTTTGCTATGTTTTGTGATGCAGGGATTGACAGGTTATGGGGGAGCAATCTGAAGAGGAGCAGCTTAGTTTAGGCATGTCAAGAGTCCTGTATTTAATGCTTTATCTATGTAATCTCTTGTACATATATTTTGTTTTGGTAGGTTAGGTTTTTGTAAGTAATTGACAAAGGGGGAGATTGTTAGTGCACTTTTTCTGTGGTATACTAGTGCACCTTGTTTGTCAATTACTTAGGTCAGTAGGTCTAGTGTTGGTTGAGCATAATGAAGACGAAGACTGAAGACTCAAGTGGCCCGGCTGCATCAAGAAAGAAGAAACAGGTAAAAGTGATGCCTTGGTGTGCCCTGCCTTGACCAAAACCTAACCCATAACCTCTTAGATGACTTGCACCAACTAGGTATACCCTTAGTCATCATTATTAGTCTTAGAACTCCATGAAAAACATGATAAGATAGACTAATTTAAGAGGTGGAAGCTGCTGCAATAAAAAAGGCTCAAACAGCAGTTTCCGATAGGTGTTCCGATAGGACTCCGATCAATCGGACAGTGGCTCCGATAGGACTCCGATCAATCGGACAGAAGCTCCGATCAATCGGACAGAATCTCCGATCAATCGGAAATTTTTCCAGCAACCTTGAAAATCCACTGGACATATTTCCGATCAATCGGACAGTCTTCCGATCCATCGGAAGGGGTCCGTCCGATCAATCGGACAATGTTCCGATCAATCGGAATATCTTCCAGAGACTTCACTGGATAGATTTCCGATCAATCGGACTTGTCTCCGATCAATCGGACATGTCTCCGATCAATCGGAACTTCTTCCGATCAATCGGAGATGCGCGAATCTGCCCGTTTTTTGACCGTTGGAAGAAAATCTATTTAAAAAGGGGGATTCGTTTTTTGAGCTATGAGAGGGAATTTTGAGGAGATAGAAGCCACCATTGCTAGAGATCATTAGAGGCTCTATCCCAAACCTATAGCAAGCCATTCTCCTTGTGTTTTCATCACAAGCTTGGGCCATTCAATGGCATCTTGAGAATAGGACTTGTTCCCTCTTGATTCCTAGGGTTTAGACACCTTGATGATAGTTAAATCCTTTGTCTAAACACTACCTAGGAGTCCATTTAGGTGCATTCCTCTAGGAAACCCATTTCCTACCATTTGTAGAGGATTCACCATTCCCTAGCACCTTGGGCATCTCCAATGGAGCATCACATGCAAGGTAGCTGATCTTGGAGCTGAAGCCTTGGCAAAGCAACGGCGTCAAAGATCGGGGGAGCACAAGGGGAGCTGATTCAAGCACGGGAGAGCGAGAAGAAGCAACCCGAAGCGGCGCAACAAGGGGCTCAATCTGACAAGTAAGGTTGTCTTGTTAAGAGTCCATCCACTCAATTCCCTGTGGGAGTTGAGTGTAGAGTTTGTTTGACAAACTCGCCCCGGGGTCGTCAGTCGATCCTTGGCCTATTAGTTGGGCCTAAAATCTAGGGACGTCAGCCGTTCCTTGGCACGTTAGTCGGGCCTAAACAAAGTCTCCAAGGGGGAGCCACCAACACGGGTGCAAACGTGTAGGTTGGGAGGAACCTGTAAACTCCCCGGTTGGGTGGATCCGACTTAAAACACCTTGGTTGGGAGGAACCAGATTTAAACTCCCCAGTGAATGCCGGTGTGCTCAAAGGGGTTGAGTACTTGAACCGGGAGTGGAGTAGACAAGTAGTCGAACCACTATACATCCTTGTGTTTGTGATTGATCTTGAGCTCATTTCTCTTTAATGCATTGAGTTTAATTTGTTAATTATGAATGCTTAGTTAGGAATGTATGCTAGGCACTTGATAGGCACATCCACACTCACAAGATGTACTTTCACTCCTCAAGTAGACTTGAACTTATTGATCCATCCTCATTCAAGTCTATTTGAGTAGCATAGATTAGGTTCTTCATTAGCTTAATCATTTATTAATCTATGCTTGTTTAGACTAGGTTGTTTATTGCTCTTATCTTTTGCTAGTCTTTTAATTGGACCCACTTAGGCTTGGAAGCCAAAGTGTTAATCGCTTACATATTTTAATTTGCTGATTTGTTAAAGTAGGCGAAAAGATTTTTAAAAAAAAAAAAAGGTCCTATTCACCCCCCCTCCTATAGGTTCAGCCATAATTCTAGTTGCTCCTCAAGCTTCCGCACGCGTATGCGTAGGGTGTCGTGTTAGGCTACCCGACGCAATTTCATCTACGACCATGAACTCAAGACCATAATCCCTGGCGGATTAGTCTTTTGCCTTCCAATCAAGGGTGATCAACCGTTGATGTAATTAAAGGCTCGTGACCAGTATCACAGCCTGGAATGTAAAAGATCTCAGAATCTCTGGAATAAAATTCGCCTTGCGATATCTCTCTCTTGTGTACACTTTGTGATTGCTTATGATTGTCTATGAATGTCTCTATACTCAGAATTCCCCCAGAATAAAAGAAACGAAAAAAAGAAAGAAGGACTGCTGACGAGTAGTTCTGATCTTTCCCCTCTTTTTCTAAGTTCTAACACTCACTGAGTCAACCCGCTGAATCAACCCGCCGAGTCAAACCGCTGAGTCAAAACACCGAGTCAACCCTCTGAGTCAAATCACCGAGTCAACCCGCTGAGTCGACCCACCGAGTCAACTCACTGAGTCCCAAGCAACAGCCTCGAGACATGTCCGTACCAAGCGCTGGATCCCGAGAAGCGTCCGTACGGGCGGCCCCCTGGGTGCCGCCCAAACATATTTACGGGTTCTGCCACTGCCCGCTGCTATAAATACCCCCCTCCCCTTCTCATTTCAACATCCCTCCGAAGCCATCCAGCCTGAGTGCAATCCGTCTCTCCACCCTTTAGCCCATTCCTCCACCAAGGAGAGCCCGAGTGAGAAGAGTCTAACCCTGGTCCAGTCCAGCCTGGCCACTGGTCCAAGTCTCCCAAGCCATCCAAGTCTTGATCCAGCCACTCGAAGCCAATCCTTGCGACACCTCCGTCCATCCATCTACTCTTTTACCAACATCATCTCATTTGCATCTAGCATAAGTGCAACATTTACTTTTCTTCCAACCCCCCTACTTCACTACAAGCACTTTGATTATTCAAACACACTGCATGCATCTCGGATAAAGCACCTGTCAGTTCGAGCATATGCTCTGGGCTTGCCTGTTAATGGAAACCTGCCCATCAGAAACTCTTACTATTCAGACCTGCATTCATGCATTCGTCACTACGAGCACTTTGATTATTCAAACACACAGCATGCATCTCGCATAAAGCACCTGTCAGTTCGAGCGTATGCTCTGAGCTTGCCTGTTAGTGGAAACCTGCCCATCAGAAACTCTTACTGTTCAGACCTGCATTCATGCATCATGTCATCTATGAGAATGCACGAGGATTAAAACAGACTTTCAAGTGTTAGTTCGATTCTGTGAAGTAGAGACCGTACTTCGGTACGGGCAGTGTGTGGGGTGCTTAACCTCTTCCCACCATGTAACCGTGATCCCTTACCTCGAATCTTTGGCCACAGATCAAAAGGAGTCATTTTAGAGGAAGGAATCTTCAGATCCCCTTCTCTAACGTTTCTACGGGGTCTAGCCGACTGTAAATTCGAAGTAACTGGCTAGTGGCGACTCTAGTCTTATATAAACTCATCTAAACACATCCAGCTTAACACGACAACCAAACAAAGCCCTCGAGAACGAGGCAATCCAGTGGCACAAACGGCGATTCGCGCGCACGCACCCCTTCTTCTTTTTTCGAAAGGAAAGGGAGAACGTTCGTCGGGAGCGCGGAACAGCGAGGGTCCATAGAATGGCGACTTCACTGGGGATATGCTAGTCCCACTAGTCGTGATCCGACTCGAAAAATGGAATCCCTCTCATACTTGAAAGTCATTAGCCCTCATACAATCTCATCTGCATAGCATTCTACCCAAAACCAAAATAAAAAAATAGAAAATCCCAAAACCCAAAATAGAATAGAATATAGTCCTCACCATTGCACCTCCTTGGGCTCAACGTGTTCGAAAACAACTTCCCTTCCGCAGCATAATCCGCACTCAGGCTTAGCAAGCCATGTCTGACCACGAAGAAGAAACTCACCTCTTCCTCGCTCTTGAAATGACCGAAGCGCAACCTCCAGCGCAACAGCCAATTGAGAATACGCCAATCATGCAAGAATTGACACAAGGAATGAGAGCAATGCAAGAAATGCTCTTGCAATTCATGCAAGCACAAGCTACCACAGCAGCCAACAATCAGGTTGGCCCAGTTCAGCAATCTCAGCAACCATGCCGGGTCCCTCCGGCCTCCAGTTCAAATCAAGCACAACCATAGGAGTCTGCCCAAGACTACCGACAGCAGCCGTCTCAGCCATTTGCTATGGGGCATCCTCCTTAGTACCTTCCCGCGACAACAAGGCCGCCTCAGAGCACTCTTGTCGCAGGAACTTCCAGTCAGCTTCCAGTCAATCTTACAAACAACAGTCTCAGTAGATCTCAGCATGTCCCCGCCGATGGGACCCCTTTTCAATTTCAGCACATCCCCGCCGATGGGATTTCAATTCAATTTCCAGCAATAGGGATAGCACTGGCGAATGCCCACAATGGGGGTCAGTGTCAAGCCCACATCAATCAGCGGACAGTGGCGAATACCCAACAAGGGGGTCACTTCCCAGCATCTCAGCTTCCTGCAAATAGGAGCACTTTTCAATTCCAGCACATCCCCGCCGATGGGATTCCAGTTAATTTCCAGCAATCTTCAATTCAGCAAACTCCAGTTAATTTCCAGCAATCTTCAATTCAGCAATCTCCAGTTAATTTCCAGCAAGTTCCAGTTCAACCTTCAGTACAATCTCCAGCTCAATTACAGTCCTTTCAAGCTCAAGTTCATCAGAATCCAGTTCAGTCATCGAATCAATTTCAGTAACCCGCGGTTGCTTTTCAGCAAGCCCATAGGGTTGAAGACATCGACCACTATACCGAAGAAGAACGTGCCTTACTCCAAGAGGCACCAGTCGCTTGAATAGATCATTCAGGACTGGACGAGTTGTGGGAGCAGTTCCAGATCTTACAAAATCAGCTTCAGCGACAACAAGGAATCGATCTACCTTCGACCAAGTTCAGAGACTTGTGTCCTTTCCCAGATGCTCAAGTACCTCAAAACTTTGAGGTACCAAAATTCAAAAGATACGATGGCAGCGGTTGTCCCACAGCACATCTCAAGGCCTTTTGTGGAGAGCTGAGTGCAATCTCAGGAAATGAAGGGGCCCTCATTCGCTGTTCCAAAAATCCCTGAAAGGAGATGCCCTAGATTGGTACACCTCATTGGACTGTCATCGCATCAGGACTTGGGAACAACTCTCCCAGGCTTTCGTCGACAGATTCGCATACAATCTCAACATGGCACCCAGAAGAGCTGACCTCGCGGCTCTCAGGCAAAGGAGTGATGAAACACTATCAGCTTATGTGGGACGTTGGCGAGCTATGGCAGCCAGAATGCGGACACCTATTGACGATGAAGAACAAATCTCCATGATTGTTCATTCAACATATCCGGGCATATCTGGATATCTCATTTCGCACCCATATGCAAATTTCTCACAGTTGATCCGTGCTGGAGAGCAAGTCGAAGCAGGAATCCATGCCGGGACAATCTCCCCATGGCCTCATCAAACCACTCCAGTCAAGAGGAATAGAGTAGAGGGAAGACCCATCAGATATGGGAACAGAAACCGCAGCGGTTCCCCTCCCCGCCCAACAGAGGTAAACAACATCAATACCACTGCTCAGGGTAATCAATATGCTCCCCCACAGGGACATCAACAGGATCAGCAAAATCAGGTTCAGCACCAACCTCAGAGGTATCAACCACGACCAAATCCTCAACCACAGCCACAACCACCTCGACAACAGCAGCAATTCAGAGGGAACGGCCAATACTCATACTAGAATAGGCAAAATTACAGAGAGCTTAGGAAATTCAGTCCACTCACTCAACCACTTAGTCAAGTCATGACTATGCTGGTACAAAAGCAATTACTCACTCCGATTGTAAGACCCGTACCCTGAATTGCCCTCCGTACGTTTAGTTCCCGGTACTGGTACGTCCCGGATGGACCAGATTAGAGAGCCTTGATCGCGACCCTATTTTAGTACCGCATCGACCCAAGACTTATACCCCGACGACCGCGTAGGCGCTGCGACTCCAACCCCGTGCTGCACGCTCCATTGCGATACCTGGTTTGAAAGATGCGTACTTTTGTGTAATTCGAGGTGGGTCGCGCAACGCGTGTGTGGCATGGGCCCCACTTGCATAAATCCCAAGTACATGTCTGTTAGAAGTTAGAAAAAGGGGGGAAAGATCAGAACTACTCGTCAGCAGTCCTTTCTTTCTTTTTTTCATGTTTCTTTTATTCTGGGGGAATTCTGAGTATAGAGACATTCATAGACAATCATAAGCAATCACAAAGTGTACACAAGAGAGAGATATCGCAAGGCGAATTTTATTCCAGAGATTCTGAGATCTTTTACATTCCAGGCTGTGATACTGGTCACGAGCCTTTAATTACATCAACGGTTGATCACCCTTGATTGGAAGGCAAAAGACTAATCCGCCGGGGATTATGGTCTTGAGTTCATGGTCATAGAGACCTTTGTTTTCTTGATATGGACTGAGCCACATTTGTTAGACACGCCAGATGACTATGTCCCATTTTCTTTCGGTGTGTCCGGGTTGAGAGACTGTCAGGATTCGAGTAGTGTAACTTGGGGCCCGCGCCTGTTACTGTGAACAGGTGACCGCTGGAATACACGAACCTCGAATGTTGGTCGGCATGACCTAAGGCCCGCGCCCGTACTTTTATGACGGGTGACCTTAGGAAAGCACTCCGCAACGTTCCCGAACGAGGGTTTTAATCGAGTGGTGCAACTCGGGGCCCGCGCCTGTTACTGTGAACAGGTGACCGCTGGAATACACGAACCTCGAAATGTTGGTCGGCATAACTAAAGCCCGCGCCCGTATTTTTATGACGGGTGACCTTAGGAAAGCCCGCAACTACCTCATCAGCTCAACCGACGGACCCGTTGTCGATGGGTAGGGCATCGACGGTCTTTTTCATAGTGGCAGTCCATAGCAAGATGTTTCAAGCTTAGTTAGAACTCTTTGTTTGTGGTTTCTCGTGGTAACCATAACCCCTTAGGTTTAGCCTCGGACCTTTATCCGGGATGAATAGAGCTTTGTACAGTAAAGTAAATGTATTTCTTCTGGAGTCGGGCGACTCGGCTTTGAGAGCATTCTTTCTTCTGAGTATTTTCCAATGATCTGTATGGGATCAGATAGGCTTTGTCGAGCCAAGATCTCTTGAAGATTTCGATATTCAATGGGCTGGATTGGCTATCTCCGATGCCTGCAAATGGCTAAGTATAGGGTCCGATGGACTCCTGTTCATGCCAATTTCTTATGAATAATGGGGATCGGTGCCCCGTGAATGCTTAACTCGGCTGTTGGATAGCCTGAGCGCTTCAGCTTTGCCTCGGCGTCTTTGAGATCGCGATTGATTTCAACTGGCACTAGTCAATTCTCAAGCCAACAGGGCACTTCCCAGGGCTGAAAACGACTAAGTAGTGGACCTGTTTGCGGTCTGATTAGAGAAGTCGATGAATATTATCGACTACCATCTTTGAACAGGGGTGGATTACGTCCACGAAGATCACGGTGCGATCGCATTTTGATTTGCTTAGCAAAAGTCAATTTTCTGCCCAACAGGGCACTTCCCAGGGCTGGAAATGACTAAGTAGTGGACCTGTCTGCGGTCTAATCAGGGTATTCGATGAATATTTTCGATGACCGACTTGGAACAGGGATGGTTTATGTCCACGAAGATCGCGGTGCGATCGTGTTTCGATTCGCTTAGTAGAAGTCAATTTTCTGGCCAACAGGGCACTTCCCAGGGCTGAAAATGACTAAGTAGTGGACCTGCCGTCCGCTTGATCAGAGTATTCGGAGGTCCTGAGATCGGATAACCTCGTCGCGGTGCATGATTATGATGTATCATGTCAAGTAGAAGAAAATTTTCCCTCTCGGGCTCGGTCCAATTCCGCCCGATTCTTCTCGTTTTCGCCGTTTTCGGCTCTTTCGGATGGATTTCCAGAGTTGCCAAATTGGCTAAGTGTTGGTCATTTTGGATCAAAACATTGATTTGGGCTACTTATCATTGACCGTTGGAGAATCTGATCCGGCGGATGGATAGATCTCATCGAGACGTATCCGACGGCTGTGGTTTCATCGAAATCGGATCCCGGACGAAGGCGGGCCGTGCGACGGAAGGTCCACTCCTCCCATCAGCGTCCAGGCGCATGGGGGAGTGTGTATAGGCGCATGTGTCTATTTTTCAAGTGCATGTGACCATTTTACAAGTGCATGTGGTATTGCATCATCTGTCAAGCGCATGTGGTCATCATCCGGGCGCATGTGGTCATCATCCGAGCGCATGTGATGATTTTCCATGGAAAACAGATGACGGAGAGGTGTTCCGGGCGCATGTGGCAGTGCACATGCGCCTGGACCCAGAGAGTGGGTGCATGTCCCTCCCAGACTTAGAGAAAATCAGGATTTTCCGGCCAGAAAAGCCAGTGCATGTTGGGAAAAAGCCAGCGCATGTTGGGAAAAAGCCAGTGCATGTTGGGAAAAAGCCAGCGCATGTGCCCAGCACTTAGAAAATTTCAGGATTTTCTTCCTGAACTTGGGATTCCGGCAAGGAAATCCCTTTCCGGCGAGGGTTTCCGGCGAGGAAATCCACTCCGGCCAAGGCATCCGGCGAGGGGAGAGAAAGCAAGCGCATGTGGTGCTTACATCACTTTGAGGTCGGCAGGGGATGATCTCGTGCTGATGTAATGAAGTGACTTCACTATTTATAGGAGGGAAATCAGGTTCGGGTCTACCCGGCGGGTATTTCCCGGCGCATGTGCCAGAAACTATGTCAAGCGCATGTGGAAAAAAACGCACCGGGCACATGTGGTGGATCCGGGCGCATGTGCTTTACCGGCACATTTCCCGGCGCTTTTCGGAAAAATGTTTAATTCACTAGAATGCAAGCGCATGTGTTTAGAGGCCAGGTGCATGTGGTTGGAGGCCAGGCGCATGTCCTTTGCCGGCGCTTTCCCACTACTTAGCCAGATTTTCAGGATTCCAACACTTAGAAAATTTCAGCATTTCAGCTCCGACGGGGGATCTCCAAAGGACAGCTACCTTTTCTAGACATGCGCTCACTGTCGCCAAGCCACTTCTAGGTTATGATTAACCTCCTAAATGAACGGGATGGGGTGTGGAAGTCCAGATGTTGCTAATTTTGGTACTTCCTTCCTAATTTGGAGCCTTCGGGTCGGTTTGTCGTATAAGAATGTTGTTCCGGGGAGCGCGCGCATGGAAATATGCATCGTAATGACTTTAAACTTGCTATTTAAGGGTTTTGGGGCATTTCGGATCATTTGACGGTGAAGCGCATGTCCAGTTCCACTCTGAAATGGTAGCTGTAGGCTTACGGACCCTTTTTGTCAGTTCCGGGCAGGGACGAAACGTATTTCGAGGTGCACAGGTAAAAATATGCACCGGATGACTTTGAAACTTGCAGGTTAAGGGTTTTAGGACATTTCAGATCATTTGGCGGCGAAGCGCATGTCCTGTTCCGCTTCGAAATGCTATTTACGAATTTTGGTCGCTACCAAGCGATCAGGGTTGTGCTGGCGTTTTCAGGGCTTTCCTGGCCTCAAAACTTATCTAAATCATTGCCACTAGACCATGGGATGTTGTTTTATAATGGGTGCAAATTTGAGCCCCAACAAGTGCCCCCCCGGTGTGCTGCGCTGGATGCTTACGTCATGCTAGTGCAGTGCACCGGTCCCTTAGGCTCAAGTATAAATAGTTGACTCACTGAGTCATTCCACACTTTTCTGAGTCAGAAAACTTGATTTCTCCCAAGGTGAGAGAGATCACCCTCAGGGTACAGGCGCATGTGGTCCCCTTGTGGGCGCATGTGGCCTGCCATTCATTTTCTGATGGAGGACTTCCCTCAGGCGCATGTGAAATTACCTCTAAGGATGTGGGCGCATGTCCCAGGCGCATGTGGTTCTGGGCATGCACCCAGGGCATTGCCCAGGACTTGTCTTTTCTTCAAATTTCAGAGATGGGCTCATGTGGTGATACACATGCGCCTGGTGCATTGAATTCCAAGCTCGTTTCTTCCTTTCTTCTGAGCCGGGCGCATGTCGGATTGCGCATGCGCCTGAGACTTTGTGGAATGAAGTTTCATTCTCAATTTTTTAGAGATTGGGCATATGTGAGGGGCCACATGCGCCTGGGGCTCCAACTTGGGCGCATGTCACCCCAACACTTAGCCAAAAGTCCCATTTTTAGCCCCTGCTTTGCACTTGGTGGAGAAATGGCATTTCCAGCTCCGTTTCTCAGTCAAATTCAGTGCTGTTTGAGGCTAGATCACTTAAAATTCAAGCACGATTGGAACTTAGTGCCTTGGGCCTGCAGTTGACTGCCTACTTTGGCCTGTCACGGCTTGCAACTGTCTATTTTAGGCAGGTTCAGAATATGTCTGCCAAAGTGCGCTTATAGCGTCCCGATTGCTTGTAAAGTTGCTGTGTGCGAATAGTTGCGTATGTATGATGCTGAAACTGTTTCCTGACTCTGTCCAGTACCTACTTATAAGCACCTGGACTCGTCAAGGCTACTTTTAGACTAAATGCATGGATGTATTGTGGGTTCAATTTGTGATTTCGTGTGTGCATCAATCATATGTGTGCGTGCATGTATGATGGCAGTTGCTTTGTTATGAAATGCGTATGATGATTGATATGCTATGCTCTTGATTTTGTTGTTCTCATGCTTTGTTGCTTGTGCTCTAAATGCTGTGCTTGTGTTTGTGATATGATTTCGTTAGGCTATTTGCCCGTGTGTATCGAGTTGTTTTCTAATGTTGTTCTGTTTACGCGTTGCAGTGAATTGCAGTAGCGACAATGGGATCTTCTGGTGAAACTTCTGGGTCGCATGCTTCTGGTCCGACGCCGATGAAGCACGGTCGGAAAAGAACAGCTGAAGGTCCTTCTAACCCTCCTCCTCCAAGACGTAACTCTCGCTTCTTTCCTACGGTCGAACCCGAGATAAAGGATTTCTCGGAGCGTATTGGGCAGCTTCCTCATGAAGTGCTAGTACGCATCTTTGTCAACAAGACAGCGCCCGAACCCCCGAAGCGGGGAACAGAACAAGAGTGGGTCTATTGGTATGCCCAACTTGCTGGTGTGGCGAGTGCCATCGAGGCAGGTCCTCAAGATATACCTGTTCAAAATGTAGAAGAGAATCTGGCGGGTCAGAAAGGTCTGAAGAAAGGAGGACGAGGAAAACAATCGATCAAGGGGCTCAGTCAAGCGGAGCGATTGACACTGCTCCTCGACTTGAAATATGAAAGGATGAAAATTGGATGGGAGAGCAACAAGATCACTACTGAGCGTGGCATCTGCATCACGAACCCCTACAATGGCGAAGTCATCTTGCACCAGAAGTCTCTTATGAGATGTAAACCTTTTCCGAGCATTGAGCCATCTGATATTCGCAGACCTAGCCAGTTCTATGGAGTGGAGAGATGGTCTTCAGTTCCTGAGAGATTACTCACCGCCACCCTGGGAAGCAACGGGAAGCAACAAAAGGTTGATGAGATTAAGGAAATGACTTTCCTCATGCCTACATGTGATCCGCATACACCTTATCCGACTCATTTCTTTGAGACTGTGCGTCAAAGGTTCCTTCCTATGAGCACGTCCGCAATGTGGGAGACTCCGAACTTCCACACACGAGGGCATCTGAATCGTCGTGACAGCTACATCCCCTGGGCGAAGGAGATTCTGATCCGGCACGAGGCTGTGCTGAGGGACGTCGGGCTCTATTATGCCATCGAGGCGACTGCCGGCTTCTTTCCACGAGATCCGACGATTCTCAGGGGCTTCTTAAATTACTGGAGTTCCGTTACCAACTCTTTCCATCTTCCTCAAGGAGAGATGAGCATAACCCTCTGGGATCTTAAGATGATGGCGGGCCTGCCCATACGCGGCGGGTATTATCACGAATATATCCCCTCTGATGAAGAATTGTCTGGCTTCAGGCGCGAAGGTGATCGGAAGGCCTATCATTCCGAGGCGTGTTTGGAGTTGTTCCATGAACTGCAACAATTTGACTGCATTACAAAGATACACTATGAAGATTGGTCAGCCTACTTCAGCCACGGCTTGAAGTAAGTCTTCCCGGGACGTCTTCTTTCTTTTTTCTCATGATGTATGCTCTTTCCTTTCGCGTAGCTTCTTATGTGAAGTTCTCTCTCCTTTCTCTCTTTCAGGATCGACTACGAAAAATACAAGGTTGATATTAAAAGAGTAAGAGCCTTACGACAATGCTTTCAACGAAAATTTCCTTGCCCAAACGTATTGTCTCCCACTTGTGAGCTAGCAGGCTTCCTCGCTTACTGGTTGTCCGCAGTCGCGCTTCCCAGCTCGAAGGGTGCTGATGGTGTCAGGGTTTCTTACTTCGTCATGGTAGGTGCCCTTGCCAGTGGCCGACGTCTTGCTATAGCACCACCTGTACTCTGCAGCATATATAGAGCGTTTGGTTATGTTGCCAGTAATCCGGACAAACCTGCTGATGGGATGGATGCGGCCTATTGCCCGTGGCATTATTTCTGCGGCTGGTTAGGTGTTTATTTTCCATGGGTATATGGCATGAAGCCGCACGTCTACTTCTTTCCGGACCGAGCGCCTCTTATCAGGTTCATGAAGGCCAAGATGGTGCTTAAGACGCCAGAATGGGTGTCTTCAAGGATCTGCAGTGAGAATGAAGTTGACTTCTACCATTTTCCTGCTTCCATTGCTGATGAAGATATCGAAGTCGTCGATGATGAGGATTCGGTTGACTCTTCTGACAGAGAATTCTTGATATCGATCCGGACTGCCTCTCTCCCGTTCCGCGAAGGCATGGAGTTCTGGCACGAGCCTTATTATCCGAGCAGGTTCGCCAGACAGTTCGGCTACGATCAGGGCGTTCTGTCGACTCTTCCGAGCGTAACGAGGATAGAACGAGCATATGGCACGGGTCCTGTCCATTGGGAGTGGATGTGGGACCAACTTTTGTTGACGCGAACTGGCGCGAGGTTCGTGTTGCCTGGCGGTAGTCGACGTCCTGCGACTTCTTACGGTTGGATGAGATGGTGGGTGCATCAGTATGCGCGCATCCGGGACGCCAAACCTGTCGATTTCCCTCTCTATCTCTCTCCTCCAAGGTTGACTGACGTTCCTGAGGACGGCCTTGGTTATCTTCGTGAGCAGCGTGAGGCCGTCGGAGTTCCTGGTACCAGCCATCTGACTTCCTTGAACGTGCCGATCACTCGTAGGAAAGAAGATGGAGCGTTAGACGGATGGTATTGCTTTGGGGTCCTTATACAGAGACATCAGCAAGGGGTTGGATCTTCGCGTCCTCCGGCAGAGAATGCTCCTCCGTCTGTCGAAGAGGATGAGCCTACGGAAGGCATGGCAGGAGTTAGACCTTCTGATGATTTCGTTGACGATCTTCCACCGGGCCGCGCGAGAGATCAGTTGAGAGTCAAGATAAGACTCACACCAAGAGTTCGCCCGTCCGCACCTGAGAAAAACTTAAGAAAGGCAGAAATATTACATATCAAGAAGTGGGGGAGTTTGGATCCGTCGTTGCAGATCAATCTTCCGAAAGTAGTGGTGGGTGCGACTGCTGCCGATAGTCTTGAAGAAGGTGAGCTTCGGTCTGGTGCTACAGAGGAGATTGTAGACGAAGAAGATATAATTGCCAACAATCATGACGGAGGTGAGTCCGAGCCTGCAGATGTCGAGGGGGACAATGCCGAAGGCGGTTCTGAAGCAGGTGATGGTTCGGGGTCACGACTCGAAGATGAGCCTGTAGATTATTCCGGCGATGACTGGGGAGCGGATCGTGCTAACGATCACAGCAACGATGATTCCCTCGCGAACTACTATGATAACGACGCCGGAGTCGGGGGCGTAGGTGATCTTGATGATGCTGCCATGGCAGTGCTCGAAGCACAACTCTACGACAACGTCAGGGTCCAACCTTCTTCCGAGCCTTTAGTCTTTGTTTCTCAGGCTGTTGCGGCACCGACTATGAGGTTATCGATGGATGTTCCTCCTTGTTTGCCCATTCGTGTTGATAACGCCGAGGAATCCGTCCCTGGGGTTGAGATGCGTGAGGGGAACGTCGATCCTTCTTCGGTCTTTCCATCAGGCTGTTCATTGCAAGCGAATTGTTCTGTTGAGTTAGAGGTCGTGGATGCGTCACGCCCTGCTGCAGTCGAAGTCGGACCCAACATTCTGCGAGCACAAGGTAAGAAATGCGATTGTGGTTCTGCTTTTTTTCTTTTCTTCTTTGGTTCCTGCATAATCATACTAACCATATTTTGTTATTATTATCTTATTTCTACAGATCTTATCGGGTTAATACCTGCCTCTGCCACTTCCGTCGCATCGTCTCCGGTTGTGACTATTGAACTACCGGGCGAAGCTTTGGAAACAGTTGTTGATTCCGGGACATGCATTGCGGGACCTTCGGAGCCTGTTGTTGATCTTCCTGCCGTTCCTGGTATGACTCCTTCGCACTTTACATTAGATTATGATTTGTAGTTTCTGCTTCCATTTTTTTGCTAACTCATCATTTGTTTGTCTTGCATTCTTTCTTGCAGCTGCTGTCGATTCTGACTTCACCATTGCTATGATGCCGGACATTCCTGCATTTGAACACTTAGATTATTTTGGTCAGAGCGTGTTGAAGTGCCTGCTGTCTAGCCTTGCGAAGGCGTTGGCCGATCCACAAGAATGGCATATGCTGGGCGCTGGCATGAAAGCGCTGGAAGCTTATGTCGGAGTAGTTGGGTCTGATGCGCTCGTGGTTGTCAATCACATCTCTG
The DNA here is from genome assembly GCA_003013855.2 of Liriodendron chinense. NCBI lineage: Eukaryota > Viridiplantae > Streptophyta > Magnoliopsida > Magnoliales > Magnoliaceae > Liriodendron > Liriodendron chinense. Next base: position 3,940,507 of record ML058397.1, on the reverse strand, counting down.
CGTTCGAAAGCTCCCTCGCAAACATGGCGGCTGCAGAGCGCGTCGAGCCCGATCCTGCTATCGAGGAGAAGCGGAGAATTGCGGAGTCTTTGGGACCTGCAGTGGAACGCCACGCGCATTCTACGGCGAACGCACAAGAATCCCTACAAAATAATAAGATACAGTATGAAGGGTGCTTGGGCCGTATAGCTGAAATCGACGCTGAGATTGAGCGTCTACAAGCGGAGAAGATCGCCGTGAGCTTCGAAGCTGCCCGTCTCGAGTCAGTAGTTACTCAGGGTCAGATAACGGTCACGTGGCTCGAGAGTGAGGGCGAAGCAGCGCGCAAGCAGTTGGAGGATTTGACTGCTGAACTTCAACATGTTCCTGATCCTGCGAAGGTGTTATCTGCAGCAAAGTCAGCGATGGAAACTGCCAGGGTGGCCGTGATCAGGCTGATATCGGGATGTTTGGAGAAGCTTTGATCTTTCGCTCCCGATGCTCTCCTTCTTGACTTCAAAAATGTATAGAAATGATCGTAGGATCTTACCTTTAGAAAATTTTGTAGTTGGTGTAAGAAATACTTACCTTTTGACCATTCATGTATATGGCGTCGAAAAGATGTCAACCAAACTTTTGTTAAATGAAATGACAATAGCAGTTACTTTTCTATTGTGTTATGTTTGTGTGATGTGTTTTAGAATGGTTTGCAATAATAGCAATAATAATCGCAATTCTAGTAAGTGATGAATGTATAATGAAATGAAAAGAGTAATACTTCCCTTTGTCGTCGATTTCGGGAGTGTCCAGGGTTTCTGAACTCGGGATATGCTCGTGTCGTAGACGAATGGTCCTTCTTGGTTATTTCTCCATAGCAAGGGCAAGGAAGACCTGCAAGAATACGAAGTAACTGATTAGCTTTTGTAACTACAGGCTTATCTACTGTATTCTACTCCATTTCATTCTCCGTTTCTATCCTTACTTATTACATTCCCTCTCTTGGGGAGTTTACATTTCTCATATTTATGTAAAGAAAAGTAATAGATCGACCGCTAGGGGTAATATTTCTTTAGGAACCGGCCATTAATTGCAAAACCGGCTCCGCCACCGTCGAAATTCACTAAACGGTAGGCCCCGTTGGAGTAAACTTCTTCTATGATGCATATCGGGTCCCACTTAGGTCGAACTTGCTCTTTGTAGTGTGCGCAGCTGTCGGTCGCTTCATTACGAGTACCAAGTCACCCTTCTTAAAGGATCTACCTCTGACTCATTTGTCATACGCTGTTGAGATATGCTTCTGGTACATCTCTAGCCGTTGTTGTGCCGCGAGTCTTTTCTCGTCCAAGGCATCGAGCTCGACCATCCTGAGCTCAGCATTACGTTCATCTGTCAAGGAGTTCCGAAGTGCTACTCGTAGGGACTCGACCTGAACTTCCATAGGGATGATGGCCTCCGTGCCATATACTAGTGAATAGGGAGTAGCCCGTGTTGCCATGCGGTGCGTAGTACGATATGCCCAGAGTGCTTCGGGCAACCGTTTGTCCCAATCTTTCTTATTCTCGGCCACCGTTTTCTTCAGAATCTTCACGATGGTTTTGTTGAACGCCTCAGCAAGTCCGTTTGCAGGAGGATAATAGGGTGTTGAGTAGCAATGCTTGATCTTGAACTTGGCACACAGCTTGTTGATCACAGCATTTCGGAAGGGCGTGCCATTATCCGTGACGATCCGATCGGGAATACCATGTCTATAGATGATGGCGTTCCGGATGAAACCCTCCACTTGTTTAGCTTTCACGTTCTTCAGGGCCACAGCCTCAGCCCACTTAGAGAAATAATCTGTTGCTGCCAGTATGTACTGGTGCCCTTGAGAGGAAGAGGGGCTAATGGGGCCTATCACATCCATTCCCCAGGCCGCAAAAGGCCAAGACATCACTGACTGATGCAGTTCTTCTGGAGGTATATGTATGATGTCAGCATGTATCTGACACTGATGGCATTTTCTGACGTAGTCCATCGCATCTTTCACCATGGTGGGCCAATAATAGCCCATATGCCGCACTCGATGATGTAGGTTCCGTCCGCCTTGATGGGCACCACATTCTCCTCCGTGCGCCTCTCTCAGCGTATCATGAACTTCTTCTCGGGCCAGGCATCTTGACAGTGTTCCGTCGCTGGAGCGTCGATACAGTACTTCTTCTAAGAGGATGAATGAGCTGGCACGCCTTCTGACTTGCGTGCGCATCTGCGGATCCTCGGGTAAGAACCCATACTTCAAGTAATCGGAGAATGGTCTTCTCCAATCTTCCTCTTCTGTGATCTCCAAGTAGTGTACGGGACTTGCACTCGTGACACCCTCGGCGGCTGTGAGGGACGGTAATATTCTCCTTTCTTCTATGGTGACTTGAAGTGGGCTGCCCCCTGGGTGCGCGAGAGCCGCGGCCAGGTTAGCCAATGCGTCTGCTTGAGAATTTTCAGCTCTTGGGACGTGCGACACTGCACTGTCCCGAAAATGATCGAATAGGGCTCGGGCCTGATGGCAAAGAGATGACAGCTCCGTCTTGCGGACTTCATATTCCGTCATAAGCTGTCCCACAACCAACTGAGAATCACCGTATACCTGTAGTGATCGGATTCGCATGTCTCGTGCCAACTGTAACCCAATGATGAGGGCCTGATACTCTGCTTCGTTGTTTGTGCATGACGGCACTATTGTGAATGAGTAGGGCAACAAGTCGCCTTGAGGACTGATGAAGATCACACCGGCCCCTGATCCTGCAGCTCTGGAGGCTCCGTCGAAATACATCCGCCACTACTTCGCGACCCTTACCATCATGGCCTGGTCGTCAGGAAGATCACATTCCATTTCCATGTTATCCAGTATCGGGTGAGCTGCTAGAAAATCGGCTATCGCCTGCCCTTTAATAGCTCGAGACGGCAGATACATAATGTCAAACTCGGATAGCAGTAGGGCCCATTTGGCTAATCGCCCTGACAACATAGGTCGGTTCATCAGGAACTTGATGGGATCTGCTCTGGAGATCAATGTAATCTGATATGACAGACAGTAATGCCTCAACTTCTTCACAGCGAATATCAAGGTCAGGCATATCTTCTCTATCGGTGAGTAATTAAACTCAGCGCCGACGAGCGTGCGGCTCAAATAATACAGAGCATTCTCTTTCCCTTCTTCATTCTTCTGGGCGAGCAGTGCCCCCAGTGAGTTCTCTCCCACTGCTACATACAGTATCAGAGGCTTTCCCTCGATTGGCGCTGCGAGAACTGGAGCTTTCCCGAGTAACACTTTGAGGGAATCGAAGGCTTTCTGGCACGCTTCGTCCCATTCGAAGCGGACGTCTTTCTTGTTCAACCGAGAGAAAGGCTGGCAACGACCTGACAGGTTCGAGATGAACCGTCGCAAGTAAGCAACTCTCCCTTGGAAGCTCTTCAGCTCTTTCAGATTCTTCGAAGGAGGCATTTCTCGGATCGCCTTGATCTTCGTGGGGTCAATCTCGATTCCCCGATGCCTGACCACAAAGCCAAGGAATTTTCCGGAGGACACCCCAAAGGCGCACTTCAACGGGTTCATGTGGAGGCTCTTCTTCCTCAACCTCTGAAATACTAGCTTCAAATGTTCGCGATGCTGTTGATGTCCGTCGGACCTCACTACCAGATCATCGACGTAGCATTCCACATGCTTATGCATCATGTCTTGGAAGATTACCTGCATCGCTCTCTGATACGTGGCGCCTGCATTTTTCAGCCCAAACGGCATCACCCGATAACAGAATATTCCGAGAGATGTGCGGAAGGCAGTGGACTCTTCGTCTTCTGGAGCCATTCGGATCTGATTATACCCTGAGTAGCCGTCCATAAAGGACATCGTTGTATATGCTGATGTGCTATCGATCAGAAGCTCTGGGATGGGTAGAGGAAAGTCATCTTTGGGACAAGCTTCATTCAGGTTGCGAAAATCAACGCACACCTGGATCTGGCCGCTCTTCTTCTTTACAGGTACTATGTTCGAGATCCATTTGGGATACTGAACTTCCCTGATAAACCCGGCCTAAAGCAGCTTCTTCACCTCTTCCTCTATCTTCGGGACGATGTCAGGATGGAAGCGTCTCTGTGGCTGTTTGACCGACCTCTTCTCCTTCGCGATATTCAACCTGTGCATCGCGATTGCCGGGTTCAGTCCTGGCATCTCAGAATAGGTCCATGCGAACACGTCTCTGTTCTCTTTCAGGAGTTGAATGTAGCTCTCCCTCTCTTCTTCTGGAATGTTCTTACTGATATAAGTATTCCTCGGCTCTTCGGTGGTCCCCAGATTGACTTCTTGTAGCTCATCTATCGTGGGCTGACCTCCATCTTCGATCTGCTCTGGTGCGGCACTCGGCTGTATGGCTTCATTCGGTCCAGCGGGCCTCACCTCTTCCACGGGACTAATTGTCACCATGTTAATATGCCTGATCTCACATCCTGCCCCCAGGGCTTCTTTTCCTCTGTATACCTTCGTCTTTACTTCGAAGGGTGCTAGTATGCCTTTCCGAGCTGGCGGTTCTGAACAGATGAACCCCATATTTCTCATGATGTTTCTACTGGCCTTGCTATATCTTTCTTCTTCAATGGGCGGTGTCTCTACCGGTGTTCTCTTCGCGTTCTCTTCGATCTGCAACGGGTTGCGAAGTTCAGCCTGAAACCTTATCTCATGCCTTGCTCCCATTGTCGGCGGCACGCAGAACTGGCTCGGAGCTTTAGGGAAGGGACGAATCCTCTCAACCTTTGGCACCGGCATATTGAAGCTAGACTGCAACACGCTCATCTGTTGGCTTATCATCTGTTTCAACACTGACTGCCCTTCCTTCCGGAGGTGCTTGGGGATCAGGTAAAACTTCTTCCTTTGCAACGGATTTCCTCTGTGAGCCCTTGTCGCTTCAGCGACCACTCACGGAGCTTCGTCCGCTTGTCTTGGATTCTCGCCCTGGGGTTCCGCCCCCTGTGCCACCTTTGTCGGTTCGTTGGCTTTTCTGGCGGTCTTGGCTCCATCGCTCTCCTGATAGTATTGTGCATCTGCTAGGAAAGATTCAGTGACGGAGTATGGCCTCGGGTCTGTCGCCACTCTATACTGGACGCCATCCCTATTGTATTTGAAGCATTGATGGTATGTGGAGGGAATAATGCCGTATTGATGCAGCCACGGTCGTCCCAACAAGATATTGTACGTCGTCATCGCATCGATCACCTGACAAGTGACTTTGGTGCTCAATTCTTCTATTTCCAGCATGACAGTAATGGACCCTAGGACGCGTTGACCGTCCTGATTGAACCCTTGGATAACCATGGCGCTTGGGCGAAGTGTTGTCTGTCTGAAACCCAACTGCTGCAATGTCTTCAGAGACATAATATTCACAGCAGATCCGTCGTCTAACATGCATCTTCGGACCTCTATGTCTCGGATGAGACCTGTCACCATTAACGGGCGGTTGTGGTCCGTTAGGCTGATTGTTCTGTCTTCTTCAGAGAATGTGATCATGGACGATCGATCGATCTGCATGACCTGTTCTGCGGGTCGATCCTCAGTTCCCGTTATCTTCATTCTTTCCATTTCTGACTCGATCTCTGCTATCATGACCTCACGGGCTTCTCGATCGAGCAATGCGTTGAGCAACATTTCCCGATACTTCTTCGAAAGGCACAGGGCATCATAGATGCTGAGTCGGGCCGGAACCTTCTTCAGATGAGACACCACATCATACATCACCGGTGCTTTATCTCGAGTGTGATCTCGTTGGTTAGCTGCTGGCTCATTGACCGCTTCTGCTGGTTTTTTTTCTCGAGGTGTCTCTGATGGCTCACCTATGACCGCATTCGTCCTTCTAGGGTCTGGTCGCCTCAGAAATTCTCTCTGTACGACCTGCTTTCCTGACCGCAGAGCCACTACATTGACTTCTCCTTTATCTAGGACTTGGTCCTTGTCACTGGCCCCTGGTTGAGCGACCACCGAGACCATGGCGCACTGAACAGGCTGTGCACGCGGCTGTTCTTGTCCAACATTTCTTCTTCTCATTCTGTTCTTCGTCTTCCTCTCTTTCTCCAAGAGTCTTCTTTTGTTCTCTAGCCTCTTCTTGCTGCTCACAAGTGTCCATGGCTCTTCCGGTTCTGGGAATGGATTCGCCGCTGGAATTTGAACTGGCACAGGAAGGGCAGACACCACTGTCGCAGTGTTCCGGCTCGCCTCTTCCGCCTTCATATTGATGGTGCCATCGTTGATCATCCGTTGAATCTTGCCTTTTAGGACAAAACAATCTTTAGTCTTGTGGGTGGTCACACGATGATACCTGCAGTAGCTGGGATGATCGACCATCTTCGCTTCCTCCGGGCGTGTGCATTCTGGCAGTCTTATTAACCTCTCTTCGACCAGCTGTTCCATGATCGGAACCAGATCTTCCATGTCGAAGGTATAAGGCCCGTTTGCTCGATTACGCTCTTCTATCGTGAGATGTCGCGGCCTCTGAAAACTCTTGCCTTTGTCTTGAGTCGTGGTTACTGGCCTGGCCTCGACTCTACGCTCGGTGTTTGGGCGTTTCCTGTCATTCGAACCCTTTCCTTTGTCGACGTAGTTAGATGTTATCATCCTTCCAGCTTCTCTCCGCGACTTCTCTGCCTTGAACTGTGCTCTGCACACGGCTCCTTCCACCAGGTGGGCTTTTGTAGCTAGGTCTCGAAACGTCGAGAAGTTGTGTCCAGATAAGCCAAATGACGCATCAGGTCAGCAACTGTCTGGCACCCAGGTAAGTACGGCACCCGGTATACATATTTTCCTCTCTTCTCCTTTTCTCTTTCCTGACGCATCAGGTCAGCAACTGTCTGGGACAATTCTTCTCTCGTGGCTTGAGACGGCAATGGCGGTACACGTCCGAACACAACGTTTCTCGGGCGAGCTTGTGGTTCGGCAGTAGCTGGCTCTCCTGCTGCCCCCTGGCATTCCTCCACAGACTGTCGAGTGGGTACAGCTGGGCTTCTGTTTGCCCCCTGGGCAACTAGAGCCAACAGTGCTTCTTTCATCTCTCTCATCTCTCTGGCTGTGTCCTCTTGGACCTGGATAATCTCATCTATCTGTTCTTGGATTGGAGGCAGCTCTGGGTATCGCTCACTTGCCTCTCCTTCGGTGACCTGCACCATCATGACTTGCGCTCGCTGCGGCCTTGTCTTGATCATGGCGGCTTCAGTAGGGATTGTCTTCATCGTCGTCTTAGTCGACTGTCGAACAGCGGATCTGTTCGGTATCTTCGCTGGTGATGTTGTCTTCGGTATAGCTGGGAAGTCGATATCGGCGAAGGAGAACTCTGTCCTGGCTGACACGGTAGTTCTGCCAGAGTCACGGGCGTCGCTCCTGCAGACTGGCTTCCACTGTCTCTTTGTTCTGCCCTGTACCCTTGCTGTCATCTCTGTCTCAGCTGGAATAATCTTCTTGCTCTCAGTCTTCTTGGCGGTCTTGCGCTTCTGCACAATCTGCCATCCGGTTTCAGAGGTTGCTGCCGGATGGGGGAAGTAAAATCCTCCGGATGCTAAGAAGATCATTGCGGACGCCATTTGGTTGATTCTTTTCTGTCTTTCTGTTCCTTTCTCTGTCTCTCTCTGTCTTTCTCTCTCTCTCTGCACAGTCATACACGCATTAGAATATTCCACGCGCTTGGGAAAGAGAGGGGACGCGACCTTACCAATCGCGATACGGCTCGACAGCGGATAGACAGAAACATACAAGTATGAACTACATGCATGCTATGCGAAGTTTTGAAATTCTTTTGCCTTAAAGATGAAGGGAAGAACGTTCCCGTTGAGAGTCGCCAGTTTGACGCCCGTGAAGGCGCCGAAATTTCTCCTTGCGGTAACCTTTCCCATGTACACATTAGTGTCTGCAAATGATTTATCGCAGAATGTCTATTTACTCAGAAATAGCCAGAGATTCTGGTATTGAATAATCCCCAGCAGAGTTACCAGTTTGTTAGAACTTAGAAAAAGGGGGGAAAGATCAGAACTACTCGTCAGCAGTCCTTTCTTTCTTTTTTTCATGTTTCTTTTATTCTGGGGGAATTCTGAGTATAGAGACATTCATAGACAATCATAAGCAATCACAAAGTGTACACAAGAGAGATATCGCAAGGCGAATTTTATTCCAGAGATTCTGAGATCTTTTACATTCCAGGCTGTGATACTGGTCACGAGCCTTTAATTACATCAACGGTTGATCACCCTTGATTGGAAGGCAAAAGACTAATCCGCCGGGGATTATGGTCTTGAGTTCATGGTCGTAGAGACCTTTGTTTTCTTGTTATGGACTGAGCCACATTTGTTAGACACGCCGGATGTCTATGTCCCATTTTCTTTCGGTGTGTCCGGGTTGAGAGACTGTCAGGATTCGAGTGGTGCAACTCGGGGCCCGTGCCTGTTACTGTGAACAGGTGACCGCTGGAATACACGAACCTCGAATGTTGGTCGGCATGACCTAAGGCCCGCGCCCGTACTTTTATGACGGGTGACCTTAGGAAAGCACTCCGCAATGTTCCCGAACGAGGGTTTTAATCGAGTGGTGCAACTCGGGGCCCGCGCCTGTTACTGTGAACAGGTGACCGCTGGAATACACGAACCTCGAAATGTTGGTCGGCATAACTAAAGCCCGCGCCCGTATTTTTATGACGGGTGACCTTAGGAAAGCCCGCAACTACCTCATCAGCTCAACCGACGGACTCGTTGTCGATGGGTAGGGCATCGACGGTCTTTTTCATAGTGGCAGTCCATAGCAAGATGTTTCAAGCTTAGTTAGAACTCTTTGTTTGTGGTTTCTCGTGGTAACCATAACCCCTTAGGTTTAGCCTCGGACCTTTATCCGGGATTAATAGAGCTTTGTACAGTAAAGTAAATGTATTTCTTCTGGAGTCGGGCGACTCGGCTTTGAGAGCATTCTTTCTTCTGAGTATTTTCCAATGATCTGTATGGGATCAGATAGGCTTTGTCGAGCCAAGATCTCTTGAAGATTTCGATATTCAATGGGCTGGATCGGCTATCTCCGATGCCTGCAAATGGCTAAGTATAGGGTCCGATGGACTCCTGTTCATGCCAATTTCTTATGAATAATGGGGATCGGTGCCCCGTGAATGCTTAACTCGGCTGTTGGATAGCCTGAGCGCTTCAGCTTTGCCTCGGCGTCTTTGAGATCGCGATTGATTTCAACTGGCACTAGTCAATTCTCAAGCCAACAGGGCACTTCCCAGGGCTGAAAACGACTAAGTAGTGGACCTGTTTGCGGTCTGATTAGAGAAGTCGATGAATATTATCGACTACCGTCTTTGAACAGGGGTGGATTACGTCCACGAAGATCACGGTGCGATCGCATTTTGATTTGCTTAGCAAAAGTCAATTTTCGGGCCAACAGGGCACTTCCCAGGGCTGGAAATGACTAAGTAGTGGACCTATCTGCGGTCTAATCAGGGTATTCGGTGAATATTGTCGATGACCGACTTGGAACAGGGATGGTTTATGTCCACGAAGATCGCGGTGCGATCGTGTTTCGATTCGCTTAGTAGAAGTTAATTTTCTGGCCAACAGGGCACTTCCCAGGGCTGAAAATGACTAAGTAGTGGACCTGCCGTCCGCTTGATCAGAGTATTCGGAGGTCCTGAGATCGGATAACCTCGTCGCGGTGCATGATTATGATGTATCATGTCAAGTAGAAGAAAAGTTTCCCTCTCGGGCTCGGTCCAATTCCGCCCGATTCTTCTCGTTTTCGCCGTTTTCAGCTCTTTCGGATGGATTTCCAGAGTTGCCAAATTGGCTAAGTGTTGGTCATTTTGGATCAAAACATTGATTTGGGCTACTTATCATTGACCGTTGGAGAATTTGATCCGGTGGATGGATAGATCTCATCGAGACGCATCCGGCGGCTGTGGTTTCATCGAAATCGGATCCCGGACGAAGGCGGGCCGTGCGACGGAAGGTCCACTCCTCCCATCAGCGTCCAGGCGCATGGGGGAGTGTGTACAGGCGCATGTGTCTATTTTTCAAGCGCATGTGACCATTTTACAAGTGCATGTGGTACTGCATCATCTGTCAAGCGCATGTGGTCATCATCCGGGCGCATGTGGTCATCATCCGAGCGCATGTGATGATTTTCCATGGAAAACAGATGACGGAGAGGTGTTCCGGGTGCATGTGGCAGTGCACATGTGCCTGGACCAAGAGAGTGGGCGCATGTCCCTCCCAGACTTAGAGAAAATCAGGATTTTCCAGCCATAAAAGCCAATGCATGTTGGGAAAAAGCCAGCGCATGTTGGGAAAAAGCCAGCGCATGTTGGGAAAAAAACCAGCGCATGTTGGGAAAAAGCCAGCGCATGTTGGGAAAAAGCCAGTGCATGTTGGGAAAAAGCTAGCACATGTGCCCAGCACTTAGAGAATTTCAGGATTTTCTTCCTGAACTTGGGATTCCGACGAGGAAATCCCTTTCCGGTGAGGGTTTCCGACGAGGAAATCCACTCCGGCCAAGGCATTCGGCGAGGGGAGAGAAAGCAAGCGCATGTGGTGCTTACATCACTCTGAGGTCGGGAGGGGATGATCTCGTGCTGATGTAATGAAGTGACTTCACTATTTATAGTAGGGAAATCGGGTTCGGGTCTACCCGGCGGGTATTTCCCGGTGCATGTGCCAGAAACTATGTTAAGCGCATGTGGAAAAAAACGCACCGGGCGCATGTGGTGGATCCGGGCGCATGTGCTTTACCGGCACATTTCCCGGCGCTTTTCGAAAAAATGTTTAATTCACTAGAATGCAAGTGCATGTGTTTAGAGGCCAGGCGCATGTGGTTGGAGGCCAGGCGCATGTCCTTTGCCGGCGCTTTCCCACTACTTAGCCAGATTTTCAGGATTCCAGCACTTAGAAAATTTCAGCATTTCAGCTCCGACGGGGGATCTCCAAAGGACAGCTACCTTTTCTAGACATGCGCTCACTGTCGCCAAGCCACTTCTAGGCTATGATTAACCTCCTGAATGAACGGGATGGGGTGTGGAAGTCCAGATGTTGCTAATTTTGGTACTTCCTTCCTAATTTGGAGCCTCCGGGTCGGCTTGTCGTATAGGAATGTTGTTCCGGGGAGCACGCGCATGGAAATATGCATCGTAATGACTTTAAACTTGCTATTTAAGGGTTTTGGGGCATTTCGGATCATTTGGCGGTGAAGCGCATGTCCAGTTCCACTCTGAAATGGTAGCTGTAGGCTTACGGACCCTTTTTGTCAATTCCAGGCAGGGACGAAACGTATTTCGAGGTGCGTAGGTAAAAATATGCACCGGATGACTTCGAAACTTGCAGGTTAAGGGTTTTAGGACATTTCAGATCATTTGGCGGTAAAGCGCATGTCCAGTTCCGCTTCGAAATGCTGTTTACGAATTTTGGTCGCTACCAAGCGATCAGGGTTGTGCTGGCGTTTTCAGGGCTTTCCTGGCCTCAAAACTTATCTAAATCATTGCCACTAGACCATGGGATGTTGTTTTATAATGGGTGCAAATTTGAGCCCCAACAATGTCAAATCAATCACCATACCCACCCCATCACTCTCTCACCTCCAAAGTCAACTCTAATCATGCAACCCATACCTCACATGCCCTCTCCCATCATCATCATCATTACCTCATGTACCCCCTCCCATGCTAGCCATTCTCCTCTAGAAAAACCCCAAGCACCACTCGTCCATAGGATTTCTGAGGAAGGAGAGAGAAAGAGAAATGAGAGAGAAAGGAGAGAGAAAGAGAAAGAGAGAAAGGAGAGATTGAGAGAAGAGAGAGAAGTAGAGAGAGATTTAGAGGGAGATCAAGAGAGAAAGAGAGAGATTGAAGGAGGAGATCAAGCTTGGAGGACCCCAATCATCATCCGAACCGTCCGATCGGCAATCTAACCATCCAACCATCATTGTGAGTGCAAACCTCCCCCTTTTTTCTCGTTTACCTTTCATTTTCTTTCCTTGGGCCCACCTTATGATGGGCAATAAGATGGATGAGTTGGATCATCCATGAATGGGCCCCACTTAACTATAATAATAATAATAATAATAATAATAATAATAATGGAAGAAGAGGATGGCCGCTGGACAGACAACGTCCAGAGGACGCTGCTGCCCAGCAGCGCATAGCCCCTTTGGGCGTTGACCGCGTGGGGTCCCCACTTGTGGGACCACCTTGATGCATGTATTTGATCCACGCCGTCTATTTATTTCTCCAGATCATTTTGGGGCTGGAAACCAAAAATGAAGCAAATTCAAATCTCAGGTGGACCACACCATAGAAAACAGTGGAGATAAGGATGTCCACTGTCGAAACTCTTTAGGCCCACCGTGATGTTTGTGAGCATTTTTACCCGTCCAATATTGGACTCTATGGTTTCCCCATGAGTTGGGGAACCTGATGAACAGATTGGATTATACCTATGTGGGCCCCACTTGAAATAAGCAAGAAAGAAAAAGGGTAATGTCAGACGCTGGACGTTCACAGCGTCAGAGACGCTGGAACAGTCCAGCGTCACCTGGATGTGCGAATGGGGTCCCCATTCGTGGGACCCACCTTGATGCTTATGTTGTATCCACACCGTCCATCTGTTTTCCCAAGTCATTCTAGGGCCAGGACCTGAATATGAACCAGATCCAAATCTTAAGCACACCGCACCACAGGAAACAATGGAGGTAAGGATGCCCACTGTCGAAACTTCCTCCGCCCACATTGATGTTTGTTGACCAATCCATACCCAATATTGGGCTCGTTGGGTCCCCCATGAGCTGGGGAACCTGATAGACGGAGTGGATCACCCTTATGTGGGCCTCACTCGATCAAAACAAAAAAAGGGAAAGAAAGAAAAGAAGAAGGAGAGGCGTCGCTAACGCTGGGAGTACCAGCGTCCACGGACGCTGGGCTCGCTGCCCAGCTGGTGGCCCACTCTATGGGTCCCACCATGATGCGGGTGATATATCCACACCGTCCATCCATTTGAGGAGATCGTTTTAGGGCATGGTCTGAAGAATGAGACATATCCAAATCTCCAGTGGACCCCACTTGAGAGAAAACAGTGGGGACAGTGACAGACCGTTGAGACCTTCCTACGGCCCACCATGATGTTTATTTGAGATCCAACCTGGTCATAAGCTCACACACGTGTGTAGGAAGGGAAAGCAAAAATATCAGCTTGATCAAAAACTTCTATGGGCCCCTCTTGATGAGATAAAATAAATAAATAGATAAATAAATAAATAAATAAATAAAGTAAAGAAGAGAGAGAAGGAAGGGGGCGCTGGCCTGTTGAGCCTCCAATTTATACATTTGCCGACCCATTACATCACATTATATGCATGGTTTTCATGTTTAAAGACTAATCTAATACATGTTTTTGTGATTGTAGGAATGAGAGGGAGATGTCACCAATTCATGGTTAAAAGAGTCACTTTATATGCATTAAAAATCAATAGAACAAGTGCCAAAAGGTGGAAGAAAGAAGCAAGAAAGAAAGAGAAGAAAAAAAAAAGAGAATCTGAAAATTTTTCCTTAGACCTGTCTGTAGACCGGTCGCTAGACCGGTCGCCAGACAGGTTGACAGACAGGTCTACAGTGTAATTTTTGAGCTGTAGTTTCGACCGATCGCCAAACAGGTCGAGGGTAGTCCAGAAACACGAAACTCACTGGACTAATTTCAAGGTTTTGAGACCGGTCGTGCGACCGGTCGTCAGCGTAACAGAGCTTGTCCGTGAAGCTCCGATTTTCTCTGCGCAATTGCGTGATTTCTTGCGCAATCTGGAATCTTCTACTCCAACTTATAAAAGGCCACCTCCACTCTCTTCCTAAGGCATCTAGCAACGTGGGGAGCAAAGAGGTCAAGACCTAGGAGGCTTCCTAGCCTCCTACAACTAGTTTTCTTCTTCTTCTAGTTCTAGTTTCTAGTTTTTAATGTTTTCTTTTAGCTAACCTCTTAGCTAGAGCTAAGAGGTGAAGTTTGTAGTTTGTTTCAATGATTTAATTCGTTTCTCCAAGTACCCTTTACTTTAATTTTGGATTTTCAAGTTCTAGTTTGAATAAAGTTTGGTTTTTTAGAAGTTTTGTGAGAGTTTGTGTACTCCGGACATGAGTTCCTTGCAATTCTCTGAGATTACCATGATTAGGTTGTTTGAATTCGAATTGTAGTAATCCTTGAGCATGCCATAGTCCATAGGCATGGCTGTTACTTCGAAGGCTACAAGTTCAAGTTCTATGTGCTTCATTAGAACTAGAAATCTGATTTCCAGATTTAAGTGGGACTGTTTGTGCTTGAATGTTATATCTTCCAATTAGATGAGAGATAGGACTTTGATTCTAATTGTGTTGTACTTAGATGAATGGATTGGCATTGGACTACTACAAGTGGATCCTTGATGCTCTAGTTCTTCTTATTTTCAGATTTTCCTATTTCATATGAAAAAACTACTTCCTTAAACTTCTTAGATTATAGTTATTAGAGTACTTGGAATTGTTTACCTCTTTCCCTGTGGATCGACCTCGGTCTTACTGAGATTTATTACTACATTGCAGCCTTACACTTGAGGCGAGCGAACAAGTTTTTGGCGCCGTTGCTAGGGAAAAGGTTGAACGGTTCCAATTGTTCCCTTCATCTTCACCAGTTTGTTAGTAACCCAATGATGAGGGCCTGATACTCTGCTTCGTTGTTTGTGCACGACGGCACTATTGTGAATGAGTAGGGCAACAAGTCGCTTGAGGACTGATGAAGATCACACCGGCCCCTGATCCTGCAGCTCTAGAGGCTCCGTCGAAATACATCCGCCACTGCTTCGAGGCCCTTACCATCATGGCCTGGTCGTCGGGAAGATCACATTCCATTTCCATGTTATCCGGTATCGGGTGAGCTGCTAGAAAATCGGCTATCGCCTGCCCTTTAACAGCTCGAGACGGTAGATACCTAATGTCGAACTCGGATAGCAGTAGGGCCCATTTGGCTAATCGCCCTGACAACATAGGTCGGTTCATCAGGAACTTGATGGGATCTGCTCTGAAGATCAATCTAATCTGATATGACAGACAGTAATGCCTCAACTTCTTCACAGCGAATATCAAGGCCAGGCATATCTTCTCTATCGGTGAGTAATTAAACTCAGCGCCGACGAGCGTGCGGCTCAAATAATACAGAGCATTCTCTTTCCCTTCTTCATTCTTCTGGGCGAGCAGTGCCCCCAGTGAGTTCTCTCCCACTGCTACATACAGTATCAGAGGCTTTTCCTCGATTGGCGCTGCGAGAACTGGAGCTTTCCCTAGTAACTCTTTGAGGGAATCGAAGGCTTTCTGGCACACTTCGTCCCACTCGAAGCGGACGTCTTTCTTGTTCAACCGAGAGAAAGGCTGGCAACGACCTGACAGGTTCGAGATGAACCGCCGCAAGTAAGCAACTCTCCCTTGGAAGCTCTTCAGCTCTTTCAAATTCTTCGGAGGAGGCATTTCTCGGATCGCCTTGATCTTCGCGGGGTCAATCTCAATTCCCCAATGCCTGATCACAAAGCCAAGGAATTTTTCGGAGGACACCCCAAAGGCGCACTTCAACGGGTTCATGCGGAGGCTCTTCTTCCTCAACCTCTGAAATACTAGCTTCAAATGTTCGCGATGCTGTTGATGTCCGTCGGACCTCACTACCAGATCATCGATGTAGCATTCCACATGCTTGTGCATCATGTCTTGGAAGATTACCTACATCGCTCTCTGATACGTGGCGCCTGCATTTTTCAGCCCAAACGGCATCACCCGATAACAGAATATTCCGAGAGATGTGCGGAAGGCAGTGGACTCTTCATCTTCTGGGGCCATTCGGATCTGATTATACCCTGAGTAGCCGTCCATAAAGGACATCGTTGTATATGCTGATGTGCTATCGATCAGAAGTTCTGGGATGGGTAGAGGAAAGTCATCTTTGGGACAAGCTTCATTCAGGTTGCGAAAATCAACGCACACCCGGATCTGGCCGCTCTTCTTCTTTACAGGTACTATGTTCGAGATCCATTTGGGATACTGAACTTCCCTAATAAACCCGGCCTGAAGCAGCTTCTTCACCTCTTCCTCTATCTTCGGGATGATGTCAGGATGGAAGCGTCTCTGTGGCTGTTTGACCGACCTCTTCTCCTTCACGATATTCAACCTGTGCATCGCGATTGCCGGGTTCAGTCCTGGCATTTCAGAATAAGTCCATGCGAACACGTCTCTGTTCTCTTTCAGGAGTTGAATGTAGCTCTCCCTCTCTTCTTCTGGAATGTTCTTACTGATATAAGTATTCCTCGGCTCTTCGGTGGTCCCCAGATTGACTTCTTGTAGCTCATCTATCGTGGGCTGACCTCCATCTTCGATCTGCTCTGGTGCGGCACTCGGCTTGTATGACTTCATTCGGTCCAGCGGGCCTCACCTCTTCCACGGGACTAATTGTCACCATGTTAATATGCCTGATCTCACATTCTGCCCCCAGGGCTTCTTTTCCTCTGTATACCTTCGTCTTTACTTCGAAGGGTGCTAGCATGCCTTTCCGAGCTGGCGGTTCTGAACAGATGAACCCCATATTTCTCATGATGTTTCTACTGGCCTTGCTATATCTTTCTTCTTCAATGGGCGGTGTCCCTACCGGTGTTCTCTTCGCGTTCTCTTCGATCTGCAATGGGTTGCGAAGTTCAGCCTGAAACCTTATCTCATGCCTTGCTCCCATTGTCGGCGGCATGCAGAACTGGCTCGGAGCTTTAGGGAAGGGACGAATCCTCTCAACCTTTGGCACCGGCATATTGAAGCTAGACTGCAACACGCTCATCTGTTGGCTTGTCATCTGTTTCAACACTGACTGCCCTTCCTTCCGGAGGTGCTTGGGGATCAGGTAAAACTTCTTCCTTTGCAACGGATTTCCTCTGTGAGCCCTTGTCGCTTCAGCGACCACTCGCGGAGCTTCGTCCGCTTGTCTTGGATTCTCGCCCTGGGGTTCTGTCCCCTGTGCCACCTTTGTCGGTTCGTTGGCTTTTCTGGCAATCTCGGCTCCATCGCTCTCCTGATAGTATTGTGCATCTGCTAGGAAAGATTCAGTGATGGAGTATGGCCTCGGGTCTGCCGCCACTCTATACTGGACGCCATCCCTATTGTATTTGAAGCGTTGATGGTATGTGGAGGGAATAATGCCGTATTGATGCAGCCACGGTCGTCCCAACAAGATATTGTACGTCTTCATCGCATCGATCACCTGACAGGTGACTTTGGTGCTCAATTCTTCTATTTTCCAGCATGACAATAATGGACCCTAGGACGCGCTGACCGTCCTGATTGAACTCTTGGATAACCATGGCGCTTGGGCGAAGTGCTGTCTGTCTGAAACCCAACTGCTGCAATGTCTTCAGAGACATAATATTCACAGCAGATCCGTCGTCTAACATGCATCTTCGGACCTCTATGTCTCGGATGAGACCTGTCACCATTAACAGGCGGTTGTGGTCCGTTAGGCTGATTGTTCTGTCTTCTTCAGAGAATGTGATCATGGACGATTGATCGATCTGCATGACCTGTTCTGCGGGTCGATCCTCAGTTCCCGTTATCTTCATTCTTTCCATTTCTGACTCGATCTCTGCTATCATGACCTCACGGGCTTCTTGATCGAGCAATGCGTTGAGCAACATTTCCCGATACTTCTTCGAAAGGCACAGGGCATCATAGATGCTGAGTCGGGCCGGAACCTTCTTCAGATGAGACACCACATCATACATCACCGGTGCTTTATCTCGAGTGTGATCTCGTTGGTCAGCTGCTGGCTCATTGACTGCTTCTGCTGGTTCTTTTTCTCGAGGTGTCTCTGATGGCTCACCTATGACCGCATTCGTCCTTCTAGGGTCTGGTCGCCTCGGAAATTCTCTCTGTACGACCTGCTTTCCGGACCGCAGAGCCACTACATTGACTTCTCCTTTATCTAGGACTTGGTCCTTGTCACTGGCCCCTGATTGAGCGACCACTGAAACCATGGCACACTGAACGGGCTGCGCACGTGGCTGTTCTTGTCCAACATTTCTTCTTCTTATTCTGTTCTTCATCTTCCTCTCTTTCTCCAAGTGTCTTCTTTTGTTCTCTAGCCTCTTCTTGCTGCTCACAAGTGTCCATGGCTCTTCCGGTTCTGGGAATGGATTCACCGTTGGAATTTGAACTGGCACAGGGAGGGCAGACACCACTGTCGCAGTGTTCCGGCTCGCCTCTTCCGCCTTCATATTGATGGTGCCATCGTTGATCATCCGTTGAATCTTGCCTTTTAGGACAAAGCAGTCTTCAGTCTTGTGGGTGGTCACACGATGATACCTGCAGTAGCTGGGATGATCGACCATCTTCGCTTCCTCCGGGCGTGTGCATTCTGGCAGTCTTATTAACCTCTCTTCGACCAGCTGTTCCATGATCGGAACCAGATCTTCCATGTCGAAGGTATAAGGCCCGTTTGCTCGATTACGCTCTTCTATTGTGAGATGTCCGGCCTCTGAAAACTCTTGCCTTTGTCTTGAGTCGTGGTTACTGGCCTGGCCTCGACTCTAGGCTCGGTGTTTGGGCGTTTCCTGTCATTCGAACCCTTTCCTTTGTCGACGTAGTTAGATGTTATTATCCTTCCAGCTTCTCTCCGCGGCTTCTCTGCCTTGAACTGTGCTCTGCACGCGGCTCCTTCCACCAGGTGGGCTTTTGTAGCTAGGTCTCGAAACGTCGAGAAGTTGTGTCCAGATAAGCCAAATGAGATCATCGCATCCTTGGCCTGCGTGCACATCTTGACCTGCTCAGATTCGCTGGGCAGTTCCCGACACTGTGCTGCTATGGTCCCCCACCTGTCGATGAACTTCTCGATCGACTCTCCTTGCCTTTGACGAACCAAGGCTAAATCTGTCAGTGAGACTTCTCGCTCAGTAGAGAAGAATTTGGAAATGAACAGGTCCTGCATCTGCTCCCAGGATTTAACTGACCCTGCGGGCAGTGACATGTACCACTGGAATGCCTTGCTCGTGAGCGTCGAGCCAAACAATCTTAGACAGTACTGGGGAATTGTCGATAGGTTACCCATCATTGTCATGAATTGAGCCATGTGTTCCTCCGGCGATCCTCTGCCATCAAATCTGGGGAAGTCCGGACGCTTGAAATTGCTGGGAAATGGGAGATCGTGGACCTCGGGTAAGTACGGCACCCGGTATACATATTTTCCTCTCTTCTCTTTTTCTCTTTCCTGACGCATCAGGTCAGCAACTATCTGGGACAATTCTTCTCTCGTGGCTTGAGACGGCAATGGCGGTACATGTCCGAACACAACGTTTCTCAGGCGAGCTTGTGGTTCGGCGATAGCTGGCTCTCCTGCTGCCCCCTGGCATTCCTCCACAGACTGTCGAGTGGGTACAGCTGGGCTTCTGTTTGCCCCCTGGGCAACTAGAGCCAACAGTGCTTCTTTCATCTCTCTCATCTCTCTGGCTGTGTCCTCTTGGACCTGGATAATCTCATCTATCTGTTCTTGGATTGGAGGCAGCTCTGGGTATCGCTCACTTGCCTCTCCTTCGGTGACCTGCACCATCATGACTTGCGCTCGCTGCGGCCTTGTCTTAATCATGGCGGCTTCAGTAGGGATTGTCTTCATCGTCGTCTTAGTCGACTGTCGAACAGCGGATCTGTTCGGTATCTTCGCTGGTGATGTTGTCTTCGGTATAGCTGGGAAGTCGATATCAGCGAAGGAGAACTCTGTCCTGGCTGACACGGTAGTTCTGCCAGAGTCACGGGCGTCGCTCCTGCAGACTGGCTTCCACTGTCTCTTTGTTCTGCCCTGTACCCTTGCTGTCATCTCTGTCTCAGCTGGAATAATCTTCTTGTTCTCAGTCTTCTTGGCGGTCTTGCGCTTTTGCACAATCTGCAATCCGGTTTCAGAGGTTGCTGCCGGATGGGGGAAGTAAAATCCTCCGGATGCTAAGAAGATCATTGCGGACGCCATTTGGTTGATTTTTTTCTGTCTTTCTGTTCCTTTCTCTGTCTCTCTCTGTCTTTCTCTCTCTCTCTGCACAGTCATACACGCATTAGAATATTCCGCGCTTTTGCGAAAGAGAGGGGACGCGACCTTACCAATCGCGATACGGCTCGACAGCGGATAGACAGAAACATATAAGTATGAACTACATGCATGCTATGCGAAGTTTTGAAATTTTTTTGCCTTAAAGATGAAGGGAAGAACGTTCCCGTTGAGAGTCGCCAGTTTGACGCCCGTGAAGGCGCCGAACATTTCTCCTTGCGGTAACCTTTCCCATGTACACATTAGTGTCTGCAAATGATTTATCGCAGAATGTCTATTTACTCAGAAATAGCCAGAGATTCTGGTATTGAATAATCCCCAGCAGAGTCGCCAGTTTGTTAGAACTTAGAAAAAGGGGGGAAAGATCAGAACTACTCGTCAGCAGTCCTTTCTTTCTTTTTTTCATGTTTCTTTTATTCTGGGGGAATTCTGAGTATAGAGACATTCATAGACAATCATAAGCAATCACAAAGTGTACACAAGAGAGAGATATCGCAAGGCGAATTTTATTCCAGAGATTCTGAGATCTTTTACATTCCAGGCTGTGATACTGGTCACGAGCCTTTAATTACATCAACGGTTGATCACCCTTGATTGGAAGGCAAAAGACTAATCCGCCGGGGATTATGGTCTTGAGTTCATGGTCGTAGAGACCTTTGTTTTCTTGTTATGGACTGAGCTAAATTTGTTAGACACGCCGGATGTCTATGTCCCATTTTCTTTCGGTGTGTCTGGGTTGAGATACTGTCAGGATTCGAGTGGTGCAACTCGGGGCCCGCGCCTGTTACTGTGAACAGGTGACCGCTGGAATACACGAACCTCGAATGTTGGTCGGCATGACCTAAGGCCCGCGCCCGTACTTTTATGACGGGTGACCTTAGGAAAGCACTCCGCAACGTTCCCGAACGAGGGTTTTAATCGAGCGGTGCAATTCGGGGCCCGCGGCTGTTACTGTGAACAGGTGACCGCTGGAATACACGAACCTCGAAATGTTGGTCAGCATAACTAAAGCCCGCGCCCGTATTTTTATGACGGGTGACCTTAGGAAAGCCCGCAACTACCTCATCAGCTCAACCGACGGACCCATTGTCGATGGGTAGGGCATCGACGGTCTTTTTCATAGTGGCAGTCCATAGCAAGATGTTTCAAGCTTAGTTAGAACTCTTTGTTTGTGGTTTCTCGTGGTAACCATAACCCCTTAGGTTTAGCCTCGGACCTTTATCCGGGATGAATAGAGCTTTGTACAGTAAAGTAAATGTATTTCTTCTGGAGTCGGGCGACTCGACTTTGAGAGCATTCTTTCTTCTGAGTATTTTCCAATGATCTGTATGGGATCAGATAGGCTTTGTCGAGCCAAGATCTCTTGAAGATTTCGATATTCAATGGGCTGGATCGGCTATCTCCGATGCCTGCAAATGGCTAAGTATAGGGTCCGATGGACTCCTGTTCATGCCAATTTCTTATGAATAATGGGGATCGGTGCCCCGTGAATGCTTAACTCGGCTGTTGGATAGCCTGAGCGCTTCAGCTTTGCCTCGGCGTCTTTGAGATCGCGATTGATTTCAACTGGCACTAGTCAATTCTCAAGCCAACAAGGCACTTCCCAGGGCTGAAAATGACTAAGTAGTGGACCTGTTTGCGGTCTGATTAGAGAAGTCGATGAATATTATCGACTACCGTCTTTGAACAGGGGTGGATTACGTCCACGAAGATCACGGTGCGATCGCATTTTGATTTGCTTAGCAAAAGTCAATTTTCGGGCCAACAGGGCACTTCCCAGGGCTGGAAATGACTAAGTAGTGGACCTGTCTGCGGTCTAATCAGGGTATTCGGTGAATATTGTCGATGACCGACTTGGAACAGGGATGGTTTATGTCCACGAAGATCGCGGTGCGATCGTGTTTCGATTCGCTTAGTAGAAGTCAATTTTCTGGCCAACAGGGCACTTCCCAGGGCTGAAAATGACTAAGTAGTGGACCTGCCGTCCGCTTGATCAGAGTATTCGGAGGTCCTGAGATCGGATAACCTCGTCGCGGTGCATGATTATGATGTATCATGTCAAGTAGAAGAAAAGTTTCCCTCTCGGGCTCGGTCCAATTCCGCCCGATTCTTCTCGTTTTCGCCGTTTTCGGCTCTTTCGGATGGATTTTCAGAGTTGCCAAATTGGCTAAGTGTTGGTCATTTTGGATCAAAACATTGATTTGGGCTACTTATCATTGACGGTTGGAGAATCTGATCCGGCGGATGGATAGATCTCATCGAGACGCATCCGGCGGCTGTGGTTTCATCGAAATCGGATCCCGGACGAAGGCAGGCCGTGCGACGGAAGGTCCACTCCTCCCATCAGCGTCCAGGCGCATGGGGGAGTGTGTACAGGCGCATGTATCTATTTTTCAAGCGCATGTGACCATTTTACAAGTGCATGTGGTATTGCATCATCTGTCAAGCGCATGTGGTCATCATCCGGGCGCATGTGGTCATCATCCGAGCGCATGTGATGATTTTCCATGGAAAACAGATGACGGAGAGGTGTTCCGGGCGCATGTGGCAGTGCACATGCGCCTGGACCCAGAGAGTGGGCGCATGTCCCTCCCAGACTTAGAGAAAATCAGGATTTTCCGGCCAGAAAAGCCAGTGCATGTTGGGAAAAAGCCAGCGCATGTTGGGAAAAAGCCAGCGCATGTTGGGAAAAAAACCAGTGCATGTTGGGAAAAAGCCAGCGCATGTTGGGAAAAAGCCAGTGCATGTTGGGAAAAAGCAAGCGCATGTGCCCAGCACTTAGAAAATTTCAGGATTTTCTTCCTGAACTTGGGATTCCGGCGAGGAAATCCCTTTTCGGCGAGGGTTTCCGGCGGGGAAATCCACTCCGGCCAAGGCATCCGGCGAGGGGAGAGAAAGCAAGCGCATGTGGTGCTTACATCACTCTGAGGTCGGCAGGGGATGATCTCGTGCTGATGTAATGAAGTGACTTCACTATTTATAGGAGGGAAATCGGGTTCGGGTCTACCCGGCGGGTATTTCCCTGCGCATGTGCCAGAAACTATGTCAAGCGCATGTGGAAAAAAACGCACCGGGCACATGTGGTGGATCCGGGCGCATGTGCTTTACCGGCACATTTCCCGGCGCTTTTCGAAAAAATGTTTAATTCACTAGAATGCAAGCGCATGTGTTTAGAGGCCAGGCGCATGTGGTTGGAGGCCAGGCGCATGTCCTTTACCGGTGCTTTCCCACTACTTAGCCAAATTTTCAGGATTCCAGCACTTAGAAAATTTCAGCATTTCAGCTCCGACGGGGGATCTCTAAAGGACAGCTACCTTTTCTAGACATGCGCTTACTGTCGCCAAGCCACTTCTAGGCTATGATTAACCTCCTGAATGAACGGGATGGGGTGTGGAAGTCCAGATATTGATAATTGTGGTACTTCCTTCCTAATTTGGAGCCTCCGGGTCGGCTTGTCGTATAGGAATGTTGTTCCGGGGAGCGCGCGCATGGAAATATGCATCGTAATGACTTTAAACTTGCTATTTAAGGGTTTTGGGGCATTTCGGATCATTTGGCGGTGAAGCGCATGTCCAGTTCCACTCTGAAATGGTAGCTGTAGGCTTACGGACCCTTTTTGTCAGTTCCGGGCAGGGACGAAACGTATTTCGAGGTGCGCAGGTAAAAATATGCACTGGATGACTTCGAAACTTGCAGGTTAAGGGTTTTAGGACATTTCAGATCATTTGGCGGTGAAGCGCATGTCCAGTTCCGCTTCGAAATGCTGTTTATGAATTTTGGTCGCTACCAAGCGATCAGGGTTGTGCTGGCATTTTCAGGGCTTTCCTGGCCTCAAAACTTATCTAAATCATTGCCACTAGACCATGGGATGTTGTTTTATAATGGGTGCAAATTTGAGCCCCAACAATGTCAAATCAATCACCATACCCACCCCATCACTCTCTCACCTCCAAAGTCAACTCTAATCATGCAACCCATACCTCACATGCCCTCTCCCATCATCATCATCATTACCTCATGTACCCCCTCCCATGCTAGCCATTCTCCTCTAGAAAAACCCCAAGCACCACTCGTCCATAGGATTTCTGAGGAAGGAGAGAGAAAGAGAAATGAGAGAGAAAGGAGAGAGAAAGAGAAAGAGAGAAAGGAGAGATTGAGAGAAGAGAGAGAAGTAGAGAGAGATTTAGAGGGAGATCAAGAGAGAAAGAGAGAGATTGAAGGAGGAGATCAAGCTTGGAGGACCCCGATCATCATCTGAACCGTCCGATCGGCAATCTAACCATCCAACCATCATTGTGAGTGCAAACCTCGCCCTTTTTTCTCGTTTACCTTTCATTTTCTTTCCTTGGGCCCACCTTATGATGGGCAATAAGATGGATGAGTTGGATCATCCATGAATGGGCCCCACTTAACTATAATAATAATAATAATAATAATAATAAGGGAAGAAGAGGATGGCCGCTGGACAGACAGCGTCCAGAGGACGCTGCTGCCCAGCAGCGCATAGCCCCTTTGGGCGTTGACCGCGTGGGGTCCCCACTTGTGGGACCACCTTGATGCATGTATTTGATCCACGCCGTCTATTTATTTCTCCAGATCATTTTGGGGCTGGAAACCAAAAATGAAGCAAATTCAGATCTCAGGTGGACCACACCATAGAAAACAATGAAGATAAGGATGTCCACTGTCGAAACTCTTTAGGCCCACCGTGATGTTTGTGAGCATTTTTACCCGTCCAATATTGGACTCTATGGTTTCCCCATGAGTTGGGGAACCTGATGAACAGATTGGATTATACCTATGTGGGCCCCACTTGAAATAAGCAAGAAAGAAAAAGGGTAATGTCAGACGCTGGACGTTCACAGCGTCAGAGACGCTGGAACAGTCCAGCGTCACCTGGATGTGCGAATGGGGTCCCCATTCGTGGGACCCACCTTGATGTTTATGTTGTATCCACACCGTCCATCTGTTTTCCCAAGTCATTCTAGGGCCAGGGCCTGAATATGAACCAGATCCAAATCTTAAGCACACCGCACCACAGGAAACAGTGGAGGTAAGGATGCCCACTGTCGAAACTTCCTCCGCCCACATTGATGTTTGCTGACCAATCCATACCCAATATTGGGCTCGTGGGTCCCCCATGAGTTGGGGAACCTGATAGACGGAGTGGATCACCCTTATGTGGGCTCCACTCGATCAAAACAAAAAAAAGGGAAAGAAAGAAAAGAAGAAGGAGAGGCGTCGCTAACGCTGGGAGTACCAGCGTCCACGGACGCTGGGCTCGCTGCCCAGCTGGTGGCCCACTCTATGGGTCCCACCATGATGCGGGTGATATATCCACACCGTCCATCCATTTGAGGAGATCGTTTTAGGGCATGGTCTGAAGAATGAGACATATCCAAATCTCCAGTGGACTCCACTTGAGAGAAAACAGTGGGGACAGTGACAGACTGTTGAGACCTTCTTACGGTCCACCATGATGTTTATTTGAGATCCAACCTGGTCATAAGCTCACACACGTGTGTAGGAAGGGAAAGCAAAAATATCATCTTGATCAAAAACTTCTATGGGCCCCTCTTGATGAGATAAAATAAATAACTAGATAAATAAATAAATAAATAAATAAAGTAAAGAAGAGAGAGAAGGAAGGGGGCGCTGGCCTGTTGAGCCTCAAATTTATACATTTGCCGA
This sequence comes from Liriodendron chinense, assembly GCA_003013855.2. NCBI lineage: Eukaryota > Viridiplantae > Streptophyta > Magnoliopsida > Magnoliales > Magnoliaceae > Liriodendron > Liriodendron chinense. The sequence continues at coordinate 3,914,740 of ML058397.1, read as the reverse complement.
CCCATTACATCACATTATATGCATGGTTTTCATGTTTAAAGACTAATCTAATACATGTTTTTGTGATTGTAGGAATGAGAGGGAGATGTCACCAATTCATGGTTAAAAGAGTCACTTTATATGCATTGAAAATCAATAGAACAAGTGCCAAAAGGTGGAAGAAAGAAGCAAGAAAGAAAGAGAAGAAAAAAAAAAGAATCTGAAAATTTTGCCTTAGACCTGTCTGTAGACCGGTCGCTAGACCGGTCGCCAGACAGGTTGACAGACAGGTCTACAGTGTAATTTTTGAGCTGTAGGTTCGGCCGGTCGCCAAACAGGTCGAGGGTAGTCCAGAAACACGAAACTCACTGGACTAATTTCAAGGTTTTGAGACCGGTCGTGCGACCGGTCGTTCATGAGCTTAGACCGGTCGTGCGATCGGTCGTCAGCGTAATAGAGCTTGTCCGTGAAGCTCCGATTTTCTCTGCGCAATTGCGTGATTTCTTGCGCAATCTGGAATCTTCTACTCCAACTTATAAAAGGCCACCTCCACTCTCTTCCTAAGGCATCTAGCAACATGGGGAGCAAAGAGATCAAGACCTAGGAGGCTTCCTAGCCTCCTACAACTAGTTTTCTTCTTCTTCTAGTTCTAGTTTCTAGTTTTTAATGTTTTCTTTTAGCTAACCTCTTAGCTAGAGCTAAGAGGTGAAGTTTGTAGTTTGTTTCAATGATTTAATTCGTTTCTCCAAGTACCCTTTACTTTAATTTTGGATTTTCAAGTTCTAGTTTGAATAAAGTTTGGTTTTTTAGAAGTTTTGTGAGAGTTTGTGTACTCCGGACATGAGTTCCTTGCAATTCTCTGAGATTACCATGATTAGGTTGTTTGAATTCGAATTGTAGTAATCCTTGAGCATGCCATAGTCCATAGGCATGGCTGTTACTCCGAAGGCTACAAGTTCAAGTTCTATGTGCTTCATTAGAACTAGAAATCTGATTTTCAGATTTAAGTGGGACTGTTTGTGCTTGAATGTTATATCTTCCAATTAGATGAGAGATAGGACTTTGATTCTAATTGTGTTGTACTTAGATGAATGGATTGGCATTGGACTACTACAAGTGGATCCTTGATGCTCTAGTTCTTCTTATTTTCAGATTTTCCTATTTCATATGAAAAAACTACTTCCTTAAACTTCTTAGATTATAGTTATTAGAGTACTTGGAATTGTTTACCTCTTTCCCTGTGGATCGACCTCGGTCTTACTGAGATTTATTACTACATCGCAGCCTTACACTTGAGGCGAGCGAACAAGTTTTTGGCGCCGTTGCTAGGGAAAAGGTTGAACGGTTCCAATTGTTCTAGTAGCTATAGAGTAGTTGTAGTTTGGTAGGATTTTCAGTTTTTATAGAAGTAGATTTTCTGATTTTTTTTAGATAACTAACACTTTTTTGTTTGATTTTGTAGGACATTGTTGCTGACATAGATCTCACTCTATTAGGTAACATCTCCCCATCTCCCTTCTTTTTGTTCTTTTTTCTAGATTAGGGTAGTTTTCAATTTCTTAAAATTTCATCATGTATGATTGGACGAATGGTGCATATAAGCATCTTTTGGAGGATGAGATGTCGGATTGGGGGACCCAAACTCATTATGATCGGGATCCCTCCAAGCATGAATATTTTTCTAAGATTCAAAGAACCTCCACTACCTCCCCACGTAAGACGATGCGTGATTACATTAATGAAAACAATACACATATTGAGACACAACGTAAGACGATGGGGGAATACCGGAACGAAGCAAAATTGGATAATCATCCGGGAAAAATATTACGTGCTTACCGGATTGAAAATAACATGAGTGTTCCACCGGTTATGGTAGGAGGTGTGCAACAACAAAAGGAACAGGTGAATAGTAGCCAACCGGTTAAGACAATGCGTGATTACTTGTATGGATATGCCTATCAACCATCATATAACTTTTCATCCTACAATGCGTACGGTCTTAATTGGGAAAACCACCATTCTCCTTGTTCAAGGGAGGAACCAACCATGGTTATTAACAATCACCCTAAAATGTCTTCCTCTTTTGATGATAAGTATACACAAATGCTTGAGGAAATATGGAATGAGTATGTGGATGAACAATTAAATCAAGCTTCCTCACCATCTTATGAAGACGTTGAGCCCGAAATTGGGGGCATCAAATCAATCCCCTCTAATGAGGATGATGGGGCTACCCAAGTCCCACCTTCTTCAGATTTAATGGATAGACTTTTAAAGGAGATTGATTTCGATGATTCCAATGTCATCATTAATTATGGTGAGTCCACTATCTCTTTTGGATGCTTTGAACTTAATGATGAAGAGATTTCAATGACGGTTGACGAACCCGAGGAATCCATAAAATTTGAAAGTGGTAGTGGGGTTGCCTACAATGAGGGTTTGGTGAATGGTTATGAACCTATGGTTTCTTTTTCCCAAGGGCATAATGATTATGAGTTTCTAGAGGATATGCATGCTAGAGAGATGGCCGAGGTTGATATTTTTGAGTCACTCCACCAACTTGCCATGTTTATTTTTAATGTGGAGAATGAGACTCCCATGAGTGAAAATTTAGATTCTTTAGACGAATGCTTGGCTCACTTTGAAAATTCAAACGACCCCATTATTCAAGAGATTGTTAAAGCCTTGCATACTTCCGACTTGGTGCCTCATACTAGTTATGGAGAACCTAGTTTGGAAGAATTCCACTTCATGGAGGGAGAGTCCCTCACCATCGAAACTGAATTTTTGCACTCACTCAAGCAAGATCATGATCCTTCATCCGACTATCTCGATTTCCTAGAGGAATGCTTGGCCCAATCTTATGATCTTGATGATGAGATGATTAAGGAGTTGGACATTTTGTTAGACACGGTGTCGGTGCCTGAAGAACACCATTCCACTATTTTACACTCTTTACCATTGTTTGTGGAAGCACCATATAATTCTGAAATTGTGGAGGAGACAACTTTAACTGAAGAATACACGATAAATGTCTCTCCACCATCATGGGTCCTTCAGCCCATTAAAAATTCTGCTTGGGAGGACCCGTTTTTTATCGATCATAACCCATATCAGAATTTGAGGAGATATCTTTTTGCTGCTCTTATCTCTTCCTTTTATGCATGTGGTGTACAATATGATTGGACTTCAATGATAAGAAGCACACATGTTTACTGTCGAGCAGGACTTTGGATGGTCCTCATGAGAAATTTATTGAAATTCATGAAGATTCTGCTCAAATTTGATCATGTAGTCGATCGGACTAATCAAAGGTAGGTAGGTAGGTTAGGATTTATTTTTTCTGAAATTAGGATTGAATAAGTCTCATCGAGACAATGGAAGATGCTAGCATTGATCAACTTGCTACCTCAGGTATTCTCGTTCTCACTCTCCTTTGTTTTATTTCATTGCTCTCATGTCATACTTATTGTATATCTTGTTACATTGAGGACAATGTAAGATTTTGGTTGGGGGGTGAGATGAGATCCTTCATCTAGCATGATGCAACATTTCGAGCCTCATATGTGCAAATTTTTTTGAATTTTCTAAAATTTCAAAACTCTTTTAGAAAACCTTATTTCCATGCATTCGAGATTATAGGAGTATAAGAAGAGGAGATACGAAGTGTGTGAGGTTGTAAGTCTTGAATTTCTCCCAACATAATGGTTTTATATGTTAGTTCCCCTATTGTTGTGATCGATAGAAAATTTGAACACTTTTTACACCTAGTTCACATTACACGATTTTCATGGGTTGAAAGGATTATGTGATTTATGGATTAGCTAAACTTTGATTTAAAGGTGTTGAGAAACCAAGCCGGGGTATTTTGTCCATCCTTGTCCATGGGAAAATAACGAAAGATATGGATTTATAAAAATCATATCTAAATTAAAAGAAAAAGGAAAAGAAAGGATGAAATCGGGAATGATGGAAAAATGGTGGAAATTTTCGAAAAGGGCTACCTACTACCAACCGGGGGATGGTCTACCCGTAACCAAAGCCGGAAATGGGACGTAGTGTGAAAGCCGTCGGAAGGACGGTAAGACAAATTCCTGTCATAGGCTTGTTGTTACTCTGTGCACCTTGAGATCTATATTTAGTTGATCTATGAAGAAAATAATCCCAGAAACTCATGAGATGAACTTTTACTATGCACACTAGGTTGAAGTTGTTCGAGTTCTTCTATTTATCAATCAATCAGTGGGAATTTCATGTAGACACTTATTATGCTTTGAGTGTTTAAGGTTTCAACTTTTATCACCTAATTTCTCCAAATTTTATACTTGTATGTCATGGAATGGATAGAAACATGGTTTCTGAAAGAGAGTTAGTTTTGGAGGTTTGAACTTATTCACGCATGTTTTGCTCGGGACTAGCAAAAAGCTGGTTGGGGGGGTGTGTTGAGCCTCCAATTTATACATTTGCCGACCCATTACATCACATTATATGCATGGTTTTCATGTTTAAAGACTAATCTAATACATGTTTTTGTGATTGTAGGAATGAGAGGGAGATGTCACCAATTCATGGTTAAAAGAGTCACTTTATATGCATTGAAGATCAATAGAACAAGTGCCAAAAGGTGGAAGAAAGAAGCAAGAAAGAAAGAGAAGAAAAAAAAAAGAGAATCTGAAAATATTGCCTTAGACCTGTCTATAGACAGGTCGCCAGACAGGTCTACAGTGTAATTTTTGGGCTGTAGTTTTTTCTTCTTAGACCGGTCGCCAGACAGGTCGAGGGTAGTCTAGAAACACGAAACTCACTGGACTGATTTCAAGGTTTTGAGACCGGTCGTGCGACCGGTTGTTCATGAGCTTAGACCGGTCGTGCGACCGGTCGTCAGCGTAACAGAGCTTGTCCGTGAAGCTCCGATTTTCTCTACGCAATTGCGTGATTTCTTGCGCAATCTGGAATCTTCTACTCCAACTTATAAAAGGCCACCTCCACTCTCTTCCTAAGGCATCTAGCAACGTGGGGAGCAAAGAGATAAAGACCTAGGAGGCTTCCTAGCCTCCTACAACTAGTTTTCTTCTTCTTCTAGTTCTAGTTTCTAATTTTTAATGTTTTCTTTTAGATAACCTCTTAGCTAGAGCTAAGAGGTGAAGTTTGTAGTTTGTTTCAATGATTTAATTCGTTTCTCCAAGTACCCTTTACTTTAATTTTGGATTTTCAAGTTCTAGTTTGAATAAAGTTTGGTTTTTTAGAAGTTTTGTGAGAGTTTGTGTACTCCGGACATGAGTTCCTTGCAATTCTATGAGATTACCATGATTGGGTTGTTTGAATTCGAATTGTAGTAATCTTTGAGCATGCCATAGTCCATAGGCATGGCTGTTACTCCGAAGGCTACAAGTTCAAGTTCTATGTGCTTCATTAGAACTAGAAATCTGATTTCCAGATTTAAGTGGGACTGTTTGTGCTTGAATGTTATATCTTCCAATTAGATGAGAGATAGGACTTTGATTTTAATTGTGTTGTACTTGGATGAATGGATTGGCATTGGACTACTACAAGTGGATCCTTGATGCTCTAGTTCTTCTTATTTTCAGATTTTCCTATTTCATGTGAAAAAACTACTTCCTTAAACTTCTTAGATTTTAGTTATTAGAGTACTTGGAATTGTTTACCTCTTTCCCTGTGGATCGACCTCGGTCTTACCGAGATTTATTACTACATCGCAGCCTTACACTTGAGGCGAGCGAACATGGCCGTGGGTTGGCTGGGTTGCCTAGCCGGTGGCCCACTCATGGGACCCACCTAGAATGTATGTGGTTTATCAATTTCCGTCCATATGCCTTTCCAGCTCATTTTAGTGGCTGAGCCCAAACTCTAAGCATATCCAAATGTCAGGTTGGCCATGCCACTAGAAACAGTGGGAATAATGATTTCCGCCGTTGAGACCTTCCTAGGCCCTACAGTGATGTTCATTTGTCATTCAACCTCTTCATAAGATCACATGGATAGGAGAAAACAAAAATATCAGTTTGATTCAAAACTCTTGGGGCCCATTTGGGTGCCATGCTCCATGCAGCATGCTTTGGCACGCTGCCCAGCAGGTGGCCTACCCTGTGGGTCCCACCACGATGCATCTGTTTTATCTATGCCGACCATCTATTTTTCCATATTATTTTAGGGCCGTGGGCCCTCATAATGAGGTAAATACAAACCTCAGGTGGACCACATTGTAGGAAACAGTGGTCATTGATGCCCACCTTTGAAACCTTCCTTGGGGCCATTGTAAGTTTATTTATCCATCTAACCAAAGGTGATGGGGCCCAACTTTGGGTCCCACCTTGATGAATGTTGGGTATACCTTGTTGTTCTTCTTGGCAGGGGTGTGGGCCCAGTTTTGGGTGGGCCACACGTAGAAAATAAGGGTGATTGACCGTCTACCATTGGAAACTTTATGGGACCCATCTGTTATGTTTATTTGCCATTCTTCCTGTTCTTAAGTCACCCAGCCATGGGTGGGGTTCCACACGTGTGGTGTGCGGGCCCCACCATGGTGTTTGGTTGCCATCTCACTTGATTAGTGGGAAATCACAAATATCGGATTGATCCCAAACTGTTGGCGCCCATTAATGTATATGGCTTCCCCACTCCTTTGTGCGGTTATACCCAACCACGGGTCCACCTTGTTATGCATGTGTTCTATCCACGTCAGCCATTGGCCACTATGATGCAATATGTATGTTGGCCATCCAATAGGACCGCCTTAATTTTGTGCTTGATCCAAACCATCCAAATGAATGGACCCTAGCATGTTATGTACAGGATAGCCTTGGGATCATCTTAGTGTGCGTGTCCGAGTGACCGCGTTGTCCATCCCGTGAATCCACCTTGATGATTAGTTGTGTAAACCCTTATTGAAAGGTCATCCTTAAAGTTCGCTCGATCCAAGTCATAGGGCTACTTTCTTAAACTCACCCTGTTGAACTGCCTTGTCAATTCACTTTGTTAACTCACCATGTTGACCCGCCTTGTCAACCTGCCTTATTGACTCACCTAGTTGACTCACCATGTTGATTGATCCTGGTAACTCAGCTTGTTGTATACTTATATGACTCACCCCTCCTACCCTTGTACCCAACTATTAAAGACCACCATATCGTGTATATCCCATCCACACCATCCGTTTACCTTTAAGACGAGTGTGGGGCTCATCCTCGACGTTAGTATGTCATCTATGCCATCCATTATATGGAGCCTATCTTGCAGTATGAGGTTAGACCTGTCGTCCCTTTTTGGACCTCATCGTATTGATCATCTATCTCAGATTACCCTACCATTTATGATTCTCTGTCATGACCTGTCTATCTTGCAATCCGTTCTATGAAATTCCTTTTACGGACCATTATTGTGTTTATCTCAACTGTACTACAGGATTATGGGTCTCGGCATGATTTTAGGTATCTACTCTTGCCGCTCAAGTAGGTTCTACCTTTGATGTGTCGGTAGTGTATTCAATCATTTTCTTTCCATTTGAGTTATCTGAATGTTGAAGGTTAATCCACACCGTTCAATTGTTGGACCATCTGTGTTGTTGTATACCATCCATTTAGGGTCCTATCTCTTTGTGTTTGTTTGTGTTATAAGTGAATTATCTTTTTATGATGTTTTTAGTATGTTTGTTGCCACACGTAGTGTTGTTGGAATACTCATATGTGATCTTTATACTATATGCTTCGACGACCACCATGCATGTGTAATGAGTATGCATCCCGAATCAACATTGTTAGTTGGGGACCACTAGGGCATAAACGCATTTATAAAGCATTCGAGATATAGTCGCGCAAATGTAATTCACGTGCTCTCTATCGCAAACCTCTCCAATAGATATGGGACTATTCGAGGACAGGAGTCTATCATCCTGACTTACACTGTATGGTAGGAATAGCTTAGCATACCTTGTAGCCCTTGGTGCGAGATTCCTTGGCTAGAGACATCCCGCATTATGACTCGATCATTTATATGTGTCCCCTCATTTTAATCATATCTCAAATAGGTTGGACTAGATTGTTTTATTGCCATCGTGGTAGATTGACTACTTATTGACACTCATACTGTATGCTTGGCTCATGCATCATGAATGCTTGGCTCATCTGATTATCTTGTATCAACCGGCCATATCGGCCGCGATTGTCCTGCAGTTCATTACCAGTTGACGGTGACATTGTATTTGAGACCCTACAGTTTTATGGTGCTATTTGGAGACTTGAACGGGCATGTCGTCCCACATTTGTATGCATGGTTTCATTTCGCACCGTCTGCTTATGCCGCATATAGCATGGTTACTACGTTGCAACCACAGCTCCATCATGGTTTGCAGAACACCGAAAATATGTGATCTTTAAACTGGATGCCAAAGATGTCCCTGGGTGAAAGTCCCTGATCCCGTTGGTACCAAGGTGGGTGCTCCATTCAAGGACCGGGTGGTTTAATCATACACCAGTATGCCGAATACCAAACGGCTGTGTTTTCCACTGCACGTGGTCAGTTTGGAAGGAGGTCTGACCTAACCTGCCGGAAGAGTGTTGGCAAAGTGGGTTGAGTTTAACCAGCTGTGAGTGGGTTCGTTATTGCACCAGATAGGCTTTGGCATTCTGCTGGTGAGTAGTGAGGTCTGTGAGACCCCGGTGATGTTTCGTTTCAGAGATGGTATTGGTATCAGTGATGTGACTGATGTTCTGTATGGTGTGGGACGGTCCTGACGTGGGCGGGTGTGATGTGGGCGGGGCTGTAAGCCTGGGCGAGCTACCAGTTTTGAGTCCTGCATTGCTTGGGCGATCGCGATATGACTGTTCGTATCCGGACCACTGTACTGAGAGGTGGTGATTTGCATACATGCATTGGATCATCGCATGTGACAGTAGGCCCTGTAGGCCATTACATAGTATGAGTATATAGCCTTGGTAGGCTGGTTACCTGATTACATGCTTGCATAGCTGTGGTAGGCTGGTTATTCATATCACATGATCGTGTAGCCTAATTAGGCTAAGTTTTGGTTTAAATTTCTCATCATGCTTTACTGCTTACTCTGATATTTATCATACTTGTCATATGCATTGTGCATGCACACACGCACTCACAAAGCTTCGTTCGAAGCTTATGTGTGTTTGTTACGTTGCAGGTTATACCAGAGTGTATCAGCAACGTTGAGTTGGAGTTGAGAGTGCAGTAGCAGGAGGTGCCGGATTGTGCACAGTTTTTATATTTACGCATTGTGTATTTACTCTTCAGTACTGTATGTAAACGAAATGACTTAGTGGAAATATTATGTTTGTCTTTGATGGTACTCATATGGTGATGCTCATGTTTCAAAAAAAAATTCAGACCCTAAAATCCTCCTTGTGGTATCCCAGGATCGGAACCTGGCGTGTGAGGTTAGGATCCGAGATCGAGGTACTACGGAGGCTGCCACCTCTGAATTCGGGTTACGGCGAATGGACGTCGAGAACCGAATTTGGGGCGTGACACCGATGACACCCAGGCCTCCTCCAAATCCTCTACCTCCAAACTACCGAGAAAATGAGTATTGTGCCTACCATCAAGGTCGTGGCCACACCACTGATCGATGCTTTACTATGAAGAATGCCATACAAGATCTGATCGACGAGCGAAAGATCGTCATTTCAGTCCCCGGAACTCCTGCACCGGTTTCCACCAACATTCTTCAGAATCCTCTGCCTCAGCATCTGACGGATCCCAGTTCATCTCGTGGCCCCACCGTCAATAGCATAGAAGAAGGAGAGCGCCTCGATCGCTTCTTCTCCCCTATCCATTCCATTCATGCCTATGGGTCAACAAATCCTCCTCCAATCATGCAAGGGGCAAGTCCCTTTCCTCCTTCAGTCTCCGAGCCAGTAGTACTCGAAGGAACACCTCCATATGATATACCAGTTGTTCAAAGAACATCTTACAGCCATTCATGTTGGGAACTAGTCGTCCTGGAAGGAGCACAATCATACATCGAGCCCACATACGAACCTGTCATTTTGCAAGGGCCAATTTCAACACATGAACAATACAGTCCGCAATAGAGGAATCATACTCATCAACAGCAAGAGCCCATTGTCTTGGAAGGAGCTCCTCCAGTTGAGCCAGTCATATTGCAAGGGGCAAATCCCGGAGGCGTGTCAATCACACTACGACAGCTGGGACGAACAGAGAAACCCCCTGCCATATCAAGAGGACCAGTATTCATTCCATGGGAGCCTCCTGCTCTAGGAACGGTCAAGCCAGGACCGCGACCTTATGTGATCTATGAAGACAAGCCTCGATATTTTCCCTTCAGCACAGGCAACAATGTAGTCCTCAAGGCAAAAGCTCCATACGAGGAAGAACTGGTACCCACACCAGCACCGTTGCAAGAACCGGTGATCCTAGAAGGCAAAGGTGAGGAAAATTATAAAGAGGTCCCCTGGCACTATCCAGAATGTGCGGAAGTGGGAAACATGAATCCCAACGGGCGTTGCATCTGAAGAGATAATCAGAACAGAGGAGATCCTAAAGTCGCTCTCTCAGGCCTCGGCAAAAAAAATGAAGCCGCATACGATGTGGCGACTCAGCTCAAGTCAATCCCTGCTCAAATATCGGTATGGGAGCTACTCTACACTTCTCGCATACACCGAGAAATGTTTGCCAAAACCTTGAGCGATGCTCACGTCTCCTCCGATACGGCACCAGAGATGATAGCATTGATGATTGGACAACTCCTGGCTCCACGCGCCATCACCTTCACAGATAATGAGTTGTCACCAGAAGGACGTGATCAATGGGCAATCCCTCAACATAGCCTTACGATACAAGGACCTCCGTGTCCCACTGGTCCTTATCGATAATGGTTCAAGCTTAAATGTCTGCCCACTCAAGACTGCGGAACTTCTGGGAATCAGTCCTTCTTCATTTCGACCCAGCACCATATGCGTCAGAGCATTCGACAACACCCGCCCATCAGTGGAAGGGGAGGTCAACATAGAGGTACAGATAAGTCCAGAAATCTCCACTATCACATTCCAAATCCTGGATATATCAGCCTCTTTCAACATGTTGCTCGGACAACCTTGGCTGCACAAGGTGGGGGCTATGCCATCAACCCTGCATCAACGAGTGAAATACATCTGTGGAAATCAAGTGATCTTTATCCATGCAGAGAAGGAGCTCATCATTCCTTCCAATGCTGCTGCCACTGAACCAGACATCCCGATCATCGATATCCAGCACTCTGAAGAAGAAGTCTCGTTTCATAGTTTCGAATTCGAAACTATGAACTCTATCGCCAATCCGGAACCGATAAGGGTGGACCGTGTCTTTTAACCAGCAGAACATCTGAGCCTCAAATACCAAATGAAGAATCATTTCAAGTCCAGCAAGATACCACTGGTATATAACCAACGCAAATGGGGACTCGGATACAGGGCAATCTTCATGGACAAAAGAAGGAAGAAATTTCGGTGCTCACCCATCCAATTCGTCAAGCCAGGAGAACCTTGCAAAGATCCAGGAGGGAACCAACCGACTGCACTACACAAAGGCCTCCCGATGAGCCTAGCTTGGGCCACGTGGCCCCCCATTCGATGAGACCAGATTCTTGAACCATCCAAGCCTCCAGAAGACGAAAGAAAGGATAAAGATGAAGAAGAAAGTCAAATACAACAGCTCCAGGACCAGGTTACTCTGACACCTGCTCCCAACCAGGGGCACAACCTGCCCACTTCAACTCCAATCAACCAGGGGCACAACCTGCTCACTCCAGCATTAATCAACCAGGGGCACAACCTGCCCACTTCAACTCCAATCAACCAGGGGCACAACCTGCTCACTCCAGCATCAATCAACCAGGGGCACAACTTGCCCATCTCAACATCAATCAGCAAGGGGCACGGCCCACCCATCTCTGCAGAATTAACATCATCAATCATCAGCCAGGGGCAGAAGCAGCCCATTCATTGGACTAAGAAAGGGAAATGGCCAGCTCTGGATTGGTCCGATGTCCAGATTCCGAACTTGTGTCTCACTGTGGAACTAGACGAACTGCAGTGCGAGGTAAGTGATTCGGGAGGGACTGAGTACGATTCAGATCTCGAACCCAACCAGCAAGAAATCATGGTCATTAGGTCAGGCTGTGATTCTTCGTCCGAATCATCAACCCCCACCTCTTCAGGGGAGGAAGTGTGGGGTCCTAAATGTTCATCCGCTCCCCTAACTTTTGAATCAGCTAAAGAGCCATCTAAGGGCTCTGGCTTCCAAAAAAAATGCCTGTTTAAGCAGCGATCGGAACTTTAGAACAAGCTGGGATCAATCATGGTCTACAATGCCCGCTTGTTCAAAGTCCCGTGAATTTCAAAAATCCAAAAAAATCGAAAACTTTCAAAAGCCAAAAACATCTAGCATCTCAATTTCAGAAAATTCTCAAAAACCAAAAAACATTTCTTTTCCTGCATTCAAGAGTGTGCCAAGTCTGTCTAAAGAGTCACATGAGTTTGAAGTCGAATCATATGATTTTGACATCGAATTAGACTTCGAGCTCATGGGTCTGGATGAAGCTCGGGATGAGGAAGATGATGACTCGGCTCTCGAACTAGAAGATCTCCTCAAAAAGTTCGAATCTAAAGCCAATGTTGTAGCTGATGATTTCGAGATAGTGAACTTGGGGACACCTGAGATCCCTAGGGAAGTACGCATTGGAAAATCGTTGCCACCTGAGATGAAACAGAGAATGATAGAGTTCCTAGCTCCAAGATTGTCCAACTTCGCGTTCTCATATGAAGACATGCCGGGGCTCGATGAAGAGCTCGTTGTACACCATCTGCCAACCAAGGCGGATATGAAGCCAGTGAAGCAGAAACTTCAAAGAATGAAGCCAGAATGGGCTCTGAAAGTCCGAGATGAAGTCATCAAGCAGTACAATGCGGGATTCTTGGTAGTCTCCAACTAACCTGAATGGCTCGCCAACATCGTACCAGTACCAAAGAAGGATGGTAAGGTTCAAATGTGCATCGACTTCCGAGATCTCAATAAGGCCAGTCCTAAAGACGATTTCCCTTTGCCACATATCGACACTCTGGTCGACAACACTGCTGGGTACAAGGTCTTCTCATTCATGGACGGGTTCTCAGGTTACAATCAGATCAAGATGACCATCAAAGATCATGAGAAGACATCGTTTATCACTCCCTGGGGAACTTTCTGTTACAGGGTAATGCCGTTCGGTCTGAAGAACGTAGGAGCAACATATCAGCGAGCAATGACAACACTATTCCACGACATGATGAACAAAGAGCTTGAAGTATATGTGGACGATATGATCGTCAAATCCGCACAATTGAAGGACGCTTTGAAGATTTGAAGAAGTTATTCAGCAGATTAGAAAAGTACAAGCTCCGCCTCAACCCTCAGAAATGTGTCTTCGATGCAATGGGAGGCAAGCTCCTCGGCTTTATGGTGAGCGAGGATGGCATCAGGGTCGACGAGACCAAAACCAGAGCAATCATCGAGATGCCCCCTCCTAGAACAGAGAAAGAAATTCGTGGCTTCCTCGACAGAATTCAATACATCAGTCGCTTCATTGCACAGCTCACACCTATTTGCGAGCCCATTTTCAAGCTCCTTCGAAAGAACGTTCCAAAAGAATGGAATGATGATTGCCAAGTCGCCTTCGACCGCATCAAGAAATATCTCATGAATCCTCCAGTTCTTGTGTCACCCACTCCCGGACGACCACCATTGTTATACATCTCGGTAGCAGCAGAAGCCATTGGCTGTGTCCTCGGCCAGCACGACGAGATTGGGAAAAAGGAACAAGCAATATACTATTTGAGCCGAAAGTTCACCGACTACGAGACCAGGTATTCCCTGATCGAGAAGACTTGCCTCACCCTAGTCTGGGCAACTCAGCGACTCCGTCAATACATGATTGCATTCCCTATTCTCCTACTCGCTCACATGGATCCGCTCAAGTACCTATTCGAGAAACCGACACTCATTGGAAGGATAGCTAAATGGCAACTACTCCTGTCTGAATTCGACATCACCTATGTCACTCAGAAGGCAGTCAAGGGGAAGGCCCTCGCCGATCATCTTGCCACCCACTCCCTCCTGGATTATCAACCACTCAAGACATTCTTCCCTGATGAAGATCTCATCGAAGAATTCAAAGAAATCACCTTCTCATACATGCCCAAAGCCAATAATCAGTTTGCAGATGCTCTTGCCACACTCGCGTCAATGCTCGAGATCCCGAAAGGAGCTTCAGAATGGGAGCTCATAGTCGAAATTCAAGATAAACCTGCTTTCTGCCTGCAAATAGAAGAAGCCGAAGTTGTCCCTGACAAACCTTGGTATGCCGACATCAAGCAATATCTCAAAACCCAGGAGTATCCGGAGACAGCAACAGCAACAGATCGCCGAACCATCCAGTGTTTGGCCGGCCAGTTCACCATCAGTGGCGAAGTTCTTTACAAGCGATCTTATAATCACATCCTCCTTCGATGCGTCGATGAAACAGAAGCTGCAAAGATCATGAAAGAAATACACGAAGGAATCTGTGGCCCACACATGAACGGGCACATGATGGCAAAGAAGATTCTACGACTCGGCTACTATTGGCTCACCATGGAGATAGACTGCTGCCAGCACGTCAGAAAATGCTTCAAGTGTCAGGAGCATGCAAATCAAATCCATGCCCCCTCGTCAGAATTATACAACCTAACCACCCCTTGGCCCTTCTCCATGTGGGGACTCGACATCATCGGCAAGATTAGTTCCAAAGCAACAAAAGGTCATGAGTACATACTTGTGGCAGTCGACTACTTCACTAAGTGGGTAAAAGCAGCCTCCTACACCACGATTGCAGCATCTGTTCGCTCGCCTCAAGTGTAAGGCTGTGATGTAGTAATAAAACTCGGTAAGACCAAGGTCGATCCATAGGGAATTAGAAACAACTTCCAAAGCACTCCAGCAACTCAGTTTTTGGAAGAAAATCAGATTCAATTGAGTGTTTAACTAAGACAGCAACTTAATGAATAATCAGGGATATAAAGTACTAAGGCATGCAAGGATCCACTTGTAGCAATCCTATGTCAATTCAGTCAATCCAAGTAGAGAACACAACTAGATTTGAAGTCCTATCTCTCATCTAGTTGGGAAATAAAGCATTCACACACATTCAATCCAAATCAAGTTGAACTTCCAAGTTCTAGCCCATTCAATCAATGTAGAATTCAAAACCATAGACTGCGGAGTAACAGCCATGCCTATGGACTATGGCCTGCTCAAGGATTACTATAATTCGAATCTAAACCAGCATTATATGATAATCTCAGAGAATTGCAAGGAATTCATGTCCGGAGTACATGAACTCTCATAAAACATCTCAAACTACCACTTTTGGAACTGAAACATAAGAAAAATCCAAACTTGAATTGAAAAGTACTTGAATTAAACTGAATCCAACATAGAATTAGCTACAAGCTTCACCTCTCAGCCTTAGCTGAGAGGTTCTAGCCGAGCATAGTCATGCTACAACTAAAAACTCTGAATAAAAGCATAAACTAAAGAAAAACCGGAATAGGAGGGTTGCAGACGCTCCACGCTCACTTCCTCTCTCCAAAACCACGTTCCTTCCCCTCTCTGGTCCCCTAGGAAGAGCCCCTAGGTGTCCTTTTATAGCAAGAAACCTCCCTTGCGTCGGATTCTGCGAAAGATTACGCAGTGCGCAGCGTTTTTCGGAGTCCAGATTTAGAAAGGACTCTGGTTACGCAACGCCGACCGGTCATGACCGGTCAGACTGGGCTTTTACACATTCCAGGGAGCACGGCCGACCGGTCGTGACCGGTCGGACTGCTTTGTCCATTGATCCAGCAAGTGTAGCCGACCAGTCATGACCAGTCGGACCAAATTAAGCTTATTCCAGTGTATACAGCCGACCGATCGTGACCGGTCGGACCCAACTTTCCATCTTCCAGTGTGCATGGCCGACCGGTCAAGACCGGTCGGCCTGTTCTTCTCTTTGATCAGTAACCGTGGCTAACCGGTCAAGACCGGTCTAGCTCCTCTAGCCGACCGGTCAAGACCGGTCGGACCCTCTTCACTTTGTTCTTCTTTCTTTCATTTCTCCTCTTTTCTTCTTCTTTCACTTCTCCTTGCTTTCTTCTTTCTTCAGTCCTCTTTCGTCCTTCATGCAATAGCTCCAAATGCTTTCTTTTAATCCCTAATTGAATGAAGTCCGCTCTCATCCCCTATAATCACAAAACATGTGTTAGATGGGCGTTTAAACCATGAAAATCATACAAACCATGTCATGTAATGGGCAATGCAATGGATAAATTGGAGGTTCAACACACCCCCCAACCAGCTTTTTGCTAGTCCCGAGCAAAACATGCGTGAAACAAGATCAAACCTCCAAATCCCAACTCTCTTCCAGAAACCATGTTTCTATCCATTCCAAGATGTACAAGTCTAAAATTTGGAAAAATTTGGTGATAAAAGCTGAAACCTTGGATTCTCAAAACATAATACATGTCTACATGAAGTTCCCGCTGATTGATTGATAAATAGAAGAACTCGAACAAATTCAACCTAGTGTGCATAGTGCAAGTTCATCTCATGAGTTTCTGGGAGTATCTTCTTCATAGATTAAGTAAGCCAAGGATTTTTAGGTGCACAGAGCAACAAGAAGCCTATGACAGGAATTTGCCTTACCGTCCTTCCGACGGCTTTCACATTACGTTCCATTTCCGGCTTTGGTTACGGTTCGACCATCCCCCGGTTGGTAATAGGTAGTCCTTTTCGGAATTTTCCACCATTTTTCTTTCCTTCCCGATTTCATCCTTTCTTTCCTTTTTCTTTTAAATTAGATAGGATTTTTAGAAATCCATATCTTCCGTTATTTTCCCACGGACAAGGATGGACAAAATACCCTGGCTTGGCTGCTCAACACCTTTAAATCAAAGTCTACTAATCCACAAATCACATAACCTGTCAACTCATGAAAATCGTGTAATGTGAACTTGGTGTAAAGGTGTTCAAATTTTCTATCAATCACAACAATAGGGGAACTAACATATAAAACCATTATGTTGGGAGTATTTCAAGACCTCCAACGTCACACACTTCGTATCTCCTCTTCTTATACTCATAGCATCTCAAATGTATAGAAATGAGATTTTCTAAAAGAGTTTTGAGATGTTAGAAAATTCGAAAAAATTTTGCGCATATGAAGCTCGAAATGTTGCAATATGCTAGATGAAGAATCTCATCTCACCCCCCAACCAAATCTTGCATTGTCCTCAATGTAAAAGATATGCAATTAGTATGAACATGAGAGCAATGGTAAACAATGAGAGAGTGAGAATCAATAGTACCTGAGAGAGCGATCGTGGGAGTCTCCAACCCAACAACTAAAACCTACTAAAACAGTAAAACAAAAGAAAAAACCTACCTATACCTCCATCAGACTAGGAGATCAATCATCCTGATAGACAGGATCAATCAGAGTGATGGACGTGTCCTCTGAATCGAATTTCTCAACAAATGGTTTAAGGCGTTGTCCATTAACTTTAAAACGGTTACCATTCGCTGCATTTTCAATCTCAACAGCCCCATGAGGAAAAATTTCTTTGATAATATATGGGCCGGTCCATCGAGATCGTAATTTGCCCGGAAAAAGGTGAAGTCGGGAATTATATAAGAGTACTTTCTGTCCTTCATGGAAAGATTTCCTGAAGATGTGCTTGTTATGGAAAGCCTTCATCTTACTCTTGTAAATTCTCGAGTTCTCATATGCATCGTTCCAGATTTCATCAAGCTCATTTAATTGAATTTTGCGAAGCGAGCTAGCCTTGTCCATGTCAAAATTTAAAGCCCGAATTGCCCAATAGGCTTTGTGTTCTATCTCCACAGGCAAGTGGCAAGCTTTCCCATAGACAAGTCTAAAAGGGGACATTCCAATGGGTGTCTTGTAGGCGGTACGGTGAGCCCAAAGTGCATCATCTAATCTTAGGGACCAATCCTTGCGATCCGGTCTCACCGTCTTTTGCAAAATCTGCTTGATTTCCCTATTGGAAATTTCAGCTTGCCCACTTGTTTGTGGGTGGTATGGGGTGCTCACTTTGTGCCTAATACCATATTTCTTCATCAAAGTTTCAAAGGGTCTATTGCAGAAGTGAGAACCACCATCACTAATAATGGCTCGAGGCGTCCCAAATCTAGAAAGTATTTTCTTTTAGGAACTTGAGAACCGTACGATGATCGTTGGTTCTACATGGGATAGCCTCTATCCATTTAGACACATAGTCTACGGCAAGCAGAATATAGACATGTCCAAAAGATGAGGGGAATGGTCCCATGAAATCGATGCCCCAACAGTCAAAGACTTCAAGATGTTGAATTGGGGTGAGAGGCATCATATTTCGACGGGATAATCCTCCTAACTTCTGGCAGCGATCGCACGCTTTGCAAAACTCGTGGGTGTGCTTAAATAACGTGGGCCAATAAAAACCACACTGCAGAATTTTCGAAGTTGTTTTCTTGGCTGAAAAATGACCCCCACATGCTTGATCATGACAGAAGGAGATGACTGAATTGTGTTCATCATTGGGGACGCATCTCCTTATAATTTGGTCTGGGCAATATTTAAACAATAGAGGTTCATCCCAGAAAAATCTGCGCACTTCCCTTAGAAATTTACGTTTGTCCTGCGCAGTCCAATGAATCGGCATCGCACATGTGGAAAGATAATTGGCTATATCAGCGTACCATGGTGGATGCATAGTAACAAAGAGTTGCTCATCAGGGAATGAGTCCTCAATAGGTGACTCGTCAATGGAATTTGGTAGGACTAGGCGGGATAGATGATCCGCCACCACATTTTCTACTCCCTTCTTGTCTTTGATCTCCAAGTCGAATTCTTGAAGGAGTAGGATCCATCTAAGCAAACGGGGCTTAGCATCCTTCTTAGAAAGAAGGTATTTCAGCGCCGCATGATCCGTATAAACAATAACTTTGGATCCTATTAAGTATGGCCTGAATTTGTCCAAGGCAAAAATGACAGCTAGGAGCTCTTTCTCCGTAGTCGAATAATTAACTTGGGCAGGATTCAAGGTCCTACTTGCGTAGTAGATGACATGGGGATTTTTATCCTTCTTTTAGCCTAACACCGCCCCAATAGCAAAATCGCTCGCATCGCACATTAACTCAAAAGGAATGGACCAATCTGGTGGTTGCATGATAGGAGCAGTTGTCAACATGTCTTTTAGCTTTGAAAAAGCTAATTGACATTTGGCACTCCACTCAAATTGGTTCTCCTTTTGTAGAAGGTTGCATAAAGGCCTTGAGATATGACTAAAATCCTTTATAAACCTTCGATAGAAACCGGCGTGTCCAAGGAAGGACCGCACATCGCGTATGCTTTTGGGTGGTGGTAGATTGGAAATTATGTCAATTTTTGCCCGATCTACCTCTATTCCATTGGACGAGATGATATGTCCAAGGACTATTCCTCTTTGTACCATGAAATGGCACTTTTCCCAGTTTAATACAAGTTGCTTCTCCTCGCACCTCATCAAGACCAACTTCAAGTGCTTGAGACACTCATCAAATGTGCAGCCAAAAATAAAAAAGTCATCCATGAATACCTCAAGAAACTCACCCACCATGTCCGAGAAAATGCTCAACATGCATCGTTGGAATGTGGCGGGTGCATTGCATTGCCCGAATGGCATCCTTCGGTAAGCGAAGGTACCAAACGGGCATGTAAATGTGGTTTTCTCTTGGTCTTCCGGAGCTGTCTCAATTTGGTTGTATCTGGAATAGCCATCTAGGAAGCAATAATAGGAATGGCCTGCCAACCTCTCCAAAATTTGATCCATAAATGGGAGAGGGAAGTGGTCTTTCCTAGTAACCGTGTTGAGCTTCTTATAATCAATGCACATACGCCAACCGGTGGTCACCCTAGTCGGTATGAGCTCGTTGTTGGCGTTTTCAATAGTAGTAATACCGAATTTCTTGGGGACAACTTGGGTAGGACTCACCCATTGGCTATCTGAGATGGGGTAGATAATACCCACATCCAATAGCTTCAACACCTCGGCTTTGATAACCTCCATCATGTTTGGATTTAGCCGTCTTTGAGGTTGTCTAGTCGTTTTTGCATTTTCTTCAAGGTGTATTCGGTGCGTGCAAACCGAAGGATCTATCCCTTTGAGATCCGCTATTGTCCAACCTATGGCTTCCCTATGTTTTTTGAGTAACTCAATCAACTTGAGCTCTTGGCCCAAATATAAGAAATTTGGAACTGAAACATAAGAGAAATCCAAACTTGAATTGAAAAGTACTTGAATTAAACTGAATCCAACATAGAATTAGCTACAAGCTTCACCTCTCAGCCTTAGCTGAGAGGTTCTAGCCGAGCATAGTCATGCTACAACTAAAAACTCTGAATAAAAGCATAAACTAAAGAAAAACCGGAATAGGAGGGTTGCAGACGCTCCACGCTCGCTTCCTCTCTCCAAAACCACGTTCCTTCCCCTCTCTGGTCCCCTAGGAAGAGCCCTTAGGTGTCCTTTTATAGCAAGAAACCTCCCTTGCGTCGGATTCTGCGAAAGATTACGCAGTGCGCAGCGTTTTTCGGAGTCCAGATTTAGAAAGGACTCTGGTTACGCAACGCCGACCGGTCATGACCGGTCGGACTGGGCTTTTACACATTCCAGGGAGCACGACCGACCAGTCGTGACCGGTCGGACTGCTCTGTCCATTGATCCAGCAAGTGTAGCCGACTGGTCATGACCGATCGGACCAAATTAAGCTTATTCCAGTGTATACAGCCGACCGGTCGTGACCGGTCGGACCCAACTTTCCATCTTCCAGTGTGCATGGCCGACCAGTCGAGACCGGTCGGCCTGTTCTTCTCTTTGATCAGCAACCGTGGCTGACCGGTCAAGACCGGTCTAGCTCCTCTGGCCGACCGGTCAAGACCGGTCGGACCCTCTTCACTTTGTTCTTCTTTCTTTCATTTCTCCTCTTTTCTTCTTCTTTCACTTCTCCTTGCTTTCTTCTTTCTTCAGTCCTCTTTCGTCCTTCATGCAATAGCTCCAAATGCTTTCTTTTAATCCCTAATTGAATGAAGTCTGCTCTCATCCCCTATAATCACAAAACATGTGTTAGATGGGCCTTTAAACCATGAAAATCATACAAACCATGTCATGTAATGGGCAATGCAATGTATAAATTGGAGGTTCAACAGCATCCCGGGTGATCAAATTCATGAAGAACAATATCATATGCCTGTATGGAATCCCCAATGCTTTCATTACAGATAATGGGACCCCGTTCGTCAACAAGAAGATGGATGACTTCCTCAGCAAATTCAAGATTCAACGTCATCGATCAAGCCCCTACCGTCCTCAGATGAATGGTGGGGTAGAAGCCGCAAATAAGACAATCGTCAGGATACTCGAGAAGATGGTCATGATCTATCGAGATTGGTCAGATATGCTCCCATATGCACTTTGGGCCTATCGAACGTCTGTACGGTCTGCTACGAGCATTACTCCTTTCGAGCTTATGGAATGGAAGTAGTTCTACCAGTCGAGGTGGAAATACCATCATTACGAGTGTTACTCGAAAGCGGAATTGAAGAAGGAGAATGGCAACGGGCCAGATTTGATCAGTTGCAGCTAGCAGATGAGAAGCGCATGCATGCACTAAGTCATTCTCATTGTTATCAGAAAAGGATCGCTCGGGCTTACAGCAAGAAAGTCCAAAAAATAAGTTTCAAGGTAGGCGACATGGTCATGAAGAAGATTCTACCGTCGCACCTTCCGGATCCCAGAGGAAAGTTCAAACCCTCGTGGGACGGGCCGCTGATCATCAGAGAAGTACTTCCCGGAGGCACCCTCAGACTCACCAGCATGAGAGGGGTGGATCTTCCTGAGCCAATCAACGCCGACAAAGTGAAGATCTTTCACGGGTAAGTCATTCTGACTTTATCAAGAGTTACTTTAATAGAGCTGAAGTCAAGAGGTCGAAGCTAAAACCTCTGAGAAATCATTTCCGTCCACCAACAAGTGTTTCAAATAAAAGAATACAAAAAAAAAGAGGAGAAAAAAAAAGAATACAAAAAAAAAGAAAAGAGAAAGAAAATGGGAAGCCAAAATAAGGCACCCGAGAAGAATCAACCCAAGAAGAAACACAGTCATCCATCCACCCATCTCAGAAGGGTCTTTAGCTAAGACCAACAACTCTATCATCGTAACTTAGGATAAAGGCTGAAAGACTGCCATCGGTTGGCAACGACGAATTCTCGACCTCTAGCCGCCGCAGTTATCCAAAGATCCAGAAAAAAGAAAAAAAGAAAATGTGTGCCTAAACAAAGAGGGCGGAGTGAAAACCCGAAAGGGCGCTCCGAGTAAAAACAGTGGGCATACAGCGGACTTGGTGAAAACCCGAAAGGGCGCCGAGGGTAAAAACAAAATAGCTGCCAAGGGGCAGGCAAGATTAAACACCCGGGACGTGGTGAAAACCCGAAAGGACGCCACGGGCAAAAATGACGGAAAAAGGCTAGCTGTGGTGAAAACTCGAAAGAGCGCTGCAGGCAAAAATGACTCAAATGGAAAAAGAAAAAAATGAAAAGTGCAGGTACCAAGAAATCAGACAGTTCAGATCGGTTCAAGCAGTTACAGTTCAAGAACAAGAAGAAGTACAGTCGGGAACAAAGAGCTCTACAAATTCTGACAATCTCAGGAAGCAACAGTTTCTGTTGCCTACACCTCTAGGGAACTAAAGGATCACACAAGTCAAACCTCGAGACATTAGTCAAAGCATTGGCCGAGCCTCAATTCTGATTCCTATATCCCGACACAAAATCCAGACACACACTCACAAGACAACTCACGGCACAATAGATTTTCAAAGAGTTTTCTTCTTTTTCATTAAATATAGCATATTTCTTTTACATATATCATGTCATCTTTTTCAAAAAATACAAAAAAATGCATCATCATCAATCATATACCATGCAAAAAAAAGAATGTGCAGGTGGCCAACACAATCAATCTCTACCCTCCTCCTCGGCCACATCAGGTAAGTCCTTTGACTCATAATGAAGTAGCCTCGCTCTCAACCTGCTCACCTCCATACGCAGGTAATGTACCTCATCGCGCTCAAGGCTGCGGATCGCTATCTCCTCATCAGATAACCTCTGATCGGCAGCCAATCTCCTCGACATCATCTCACAATGATACCGAAGTGCGGAAATCTCAGATAGCAAATGGCCATGAGTGGCCAAAAGGAAACCAGGATCAATGAATGGGCGCTCCTCAAAGGGTTCATATGAACCAGATGAAGAACCGGCATCTCCAAGGATATCCTGTTCATCCTCATCAGCAGCCTGGTGCCAGCAAGGGATACGTCGATACAGAGACTGCTCAGTAACCTAGTACTGATATGGGGCGGTCGCCATCGGAAAAGCCCGCAGCTCAAAACCAAGCAAATCGGCAGTCAAGTAACTCGCCCAAGATCCATCGACCCGAGTCCTAAAGTCAGAGGTTTTAGATGGAAGTGCTCGACGCCCGATACTCGTGAAAGCAAAAAGAGGAACATCCTGCTCGTACCCAAACTGCCGCAGGAACCGGATAGGATGATAAGAAAAGTAAGATCGAAAGCCTACCAACATCAGAGGAAGGCGGTGCGCATCGTAAAGCACTGGAGGAAGTGAAAGCCAAGATGACTCCCAACAAACATTCCAGTCACGAAGATCAGTGAACATCCTGCGATACAAGGGCTCACTCATCCTAGCCGTATGAGGAAGAAATTCCATGATGTGTCGCATAAGGTCTGGGCGACGGGTGCCAGGAAATGGTACAAGAACAGTCAGCGAAAGACGCTCCCATAGCCAGACCTAATCACAAGAAGGAAAAGAAGTTCAGCTAGAGCAAAGCAATTCCTAAAAAAGTAAGAAGGGAAAGGTGCAGAAAAGATACCTGAAGAAATGCACAGCAGTCGCGAAGGACACGAGTGCGGCCCAGGGCACAGTCAGTCAGCCCGTTAAACAGCTCGGCTAGGACAAGAGAAATGATCCCCTGCCGTCGGGTAGCTTGGCTCATCACCTCAAAAAGCAAAGGAGTCTGGGACTTGCGCCATCCCGAGAATAGCACCTCAGCTATCAAGCTAAACATCAGTGCGTTCCGAGTAAGAATAGTGTTAGTGCACTTTTCCGTGGCATACTAGTGCACCTTGTTTGTCAATCACTTACGTCAGTGAGTCTAGTGTCGGTTGAGCCCAATGAAGACGAAGACCGAAGACTCAAGACGTCCAGCCGCATCAAGGAAGAAGTTTCAGGTAAAAGTGATGCCTTGGTGCCTTAACCTTGACCAAAACCCAACCCCTTTGTATCCTTGATGACCTTGGCCATTAGGAAACCATTTTGTCATCATAGATTGGCCCTAAGTGTCCCATTTGATCACCCTAACCTTGGCCAAAATGGACTGGCTGAAGCTCGAGGTTTTCAGCAAATAGTAGAGGGGCACCAGGTTGGTCCGACCGGTCAAGACCGGTCGGCCAGCAGCCTTGCTGCATGCTGCAATGGCCAGCCGACCGGTCATGACCGGTCGGCCTCTCATATCAGGGGTCTTCAACAGGAATTGCCGACCGGTCATGACCGGTCGGCCTGAAAATCTCTAAAGGGTCAGCAAGGGGGTCCGACTGGTCATGACCGGTCGGCCTGAAAATCTCTAAAGGGTCAGCAAGGGGGTCCGACCGGTCATGACCAGTCGGCCTGGAATGTTTTGCCTGTCCAGCAAGGGGGTCCGACCGGTCTTGACCGGTCGGCCTATGTAATTGGCCTGTGCAATGGGCAGCCTTCAGCAAAGGAGTCCGACCGGTCGGGACCGGTCGCGACAGGTCGGCCAGAGCCATTTTCTGCCCGTTTTAT
Source organism: Liriodendron chinense (assembly GCA_003013855.2). Classification (NCBI taxonomy): domain Eukaryota; kingdom Viridiplantae; phylum Streptophyta; class Magnoliopsida; order Magnoliales; family Magnoliaceae; genus Liriodendron; species Liriodendron chinense. Next base: position 3,889,791 of record ML058397.1, on the reverse strand, counting down.
GACCGTTGGAGCCCTCTTTTCTATATATATGGAGCTCGGTTTTTGGGCAAAGGGCAGAGGTTTTTGAGAGCCCATTCCTCACTCACTTTGTACATCATTTGGGGCATCTAAGAGGAGGGTTTCAAGTCATATCCTTTGTGTTTCAAACACATGTGTGGGCATTCAAATGCAATCAAGAGATGACTTGATTCCTCTCTCAAATCTAGAGGTGAGACACTATTCCATATAGGTATATCCCTTGTCCAAGACCTCTAGAAGACCCTCTAGGTGAATCTCCTAGTTAGAACAACCTACATATCCCATGTAGGAGATTCAACCATCCTCCTAGCACCTTGGGCATCTCAAAGGCATCGCATGCAAGGTGTTTGATCAAATGTGGCTGAGGCATTGGCGACGCAACGGCGACACGATCGTGGGAGCAAGGGAAGCTGATTGAAGCACGGGAGAGCTGAGATCAAGCTACCCAATCCGGCGCTAAACAAGGGGCTCATCCGATAAGTAGGTTGTCTTATTTGAGAGTCCATTTTAGAGTTTGTTTTTCGAACTCGACCTAGGGACGTTAGTCGTTCCTTGGCCCGTCAGCCGGGCCTAAACTTAGTCTCCAAGGGGGAGCCTCCTACACAGGAGTAAACGTGCGTTAGGTTGAGAGTTAGCCTATGTCTAAAACTCCGGGTACGGTTGAGAGGTGAACCGATAAAACCTCCGTATAAAGGTTGAGAGGTGAACCTCATTTAAAACCTCCTATAGTGAATGCCGGTGTGCTCAAAGGGGTTGAGTACTTGAACCGGGAGTGGAGTAGACACGTAGTCGAACCACTATACATCCTTGTGTTTATGATTGTTCTTGAGCACATTTAAATCTTCGCATTGGTAGTTTAATTGCTTAATTATGAATGCTTGATAGGAATGTATGCTAGGCACTTTTTAGTCTCATCCTCACACAAGATGTACCTTCACTAGTTGTGTAGACTTGAGCTCATTGATCCACTCTCATAAGTCTACACAAGTTGCATAGGATAGAAGCTTAATTAGTTGTATCATTTACTTACCTTTGCATGCTTAGACTAGGTTTGTTTATAGCTTAACTTTTGCTAGTCTTGTGATTGGACCCACCAAGGCTTGGAAGCCGAGGTGTTCTTGCTTACATAGCTTATTTTGTTGAATTGTGAAAGTAGGCGAAAAGAATTTCAAAGGTCCTAATCACCCCCCCCCCCCCCCCCCCCCCCCCCCCCCCTCCCCTCTAGGTCCTTAGACATATCTCCGAGTGTCTCTACAAGCGGTAAAACCGCAATTTCAAATAGATCCGGCCACACTCTAAGGACTCGAAAAAAGATCATATAGCAAGTCCAAGGAGAACACTACAGCATCCTGGCCGGCAGCTGCAGGCTGAACTAGATAAGGGATCCCGAACCAGTTCTGCGGTGTGGCAGTCTTCGGCAATGTCTTCGGTGTAAAATACTGAGTATAATCCTAAGGAAGGCCGGTCAAACGCGCAAGCTCCTCCAAAGAGGGTCCCATCTCCATGTCGTTGAATGCAAGCAAGTTCAACGAAGGGACCCAGTCAATCAGTGTGGCCCCAAGCATCCTCCAATCAATGTCAACTCTAGCCATATGGATCAGACTACCGAAGCCATAGGACTCCAAATCCCGAATCTCATAAGCTGACAAGCTGTCAAGCCAAGCAAGCAGTCGTGGCGAGCAAGAAGGACGAGGAAGCAGCTGACAAGTCCTCACGGGTACCCCATCCAGAACAAAAGGCCCAGAAATCAATGACAGCTCATCGAGGATCGGAAGATCAACGGGCGAAGGAGAAAGAAAAGCTGGAACCTCTGCAGACTCAACAGCCCCTGACCTGCCCCCAGTAACGGCTATGTCTGATATAGTCGCATCACTGTCTGAAACTGTCACGACCTCAGCCGCATAAGAAGACTCGCCCACCTCATGAACAGAGTGCGTAAAGGACCGATGATCAGGAGAAGGACGACACTCTCCATCAAAAGGGCTATCAGCAAAGATCACACCACACATCGTGGCACCCTGACCAATCTGACCGTCGAAAAATGCATCTGAACCATCCAGAAGGGTCCTGGCAACCCCGATCGAAGAATCAACGGTCAGATCTGGACTTGCGACCCTCTCCAACATAAAGTCGTGAATCCAGTCATCATCCTGACCGATCAAAGGGATCATCAAGGCATCCACACCGTCCATCATCAGGGGGACGTCATCAATGATCACATCAAGTCCACCCAAACAAGTATGCCGCACATCTCGGCCGTCATCAAGAGCATCCAAACCATCAAAGGTATCATCTGAACCATCCATACCATCCAGACATGAGATCAGCCCATCTATGTCCATCATAGTCCCATCACCTCCATCAATCACATCATCGAGGTGGCCCACATTCAAGGGGTGCATAGCCTCACCTATATCCCATCTTCCCATCTCATCCATACCATCCATCTCTCCCATAATGAAGGCCCCATTCAAATCAGAAATTTCAGCATGGCTGCCATTAAAGGGGTCATTCAAAGCTCCACCAACCACCATCCCTAGCCCCTCATCAATGCCCCCATTCAATACTTCATCTCCACCATCTATTAAAGAATCCCTCCATCATTAAAGCCTTCAACACTTTCTGAAGTGTGGGACCCACCATGGACAGCCCCCACAGCCCCTAAATCTCCACCGTCCATTGCTTGAGAAAAGACAAACCAAGAAGAAGACAAAAGGAGAAGGGAAGATGAGACAAAGAGAATATTCATGGCTGTAATCGAACCAGGACGTGCAGGGAATATGGGACAAGGACAGGGGGCTGTGAAGAATGTCCGAGCACGAGCCAGCCCAGGCCGCACAAGAGGCGAGTCCTGGGCGGCCCGCTATGGGCCGCCCGTATGGAAGCTTTCCCTCTCTCTCCGCGGGATTGGCTCCATGGTCGTTGGTAGGTGAGGCTGACAGTCCACATCAACAGATGACACCCTGAGGGCCGCCCAAGGCCCCAATCCACTCCAGATTTCGTTTGAGGTTGATCAGAATCATTTGGAAGGTACCCCACCTATCCAATCAGGAAGTCATGCGGCCAACATGGGTCTGATCAAGTCAAAGAAAAGGAAAATTGATCAAGAGGGGCCCACAAGCAATCTGAGCCATTCAAAGACTAGATCATCATGATCCAAACCATGGAAAAGCTCGCATGAGTCATCAAATAGCAAGATCAAGGGTTTGATCATCAAAAGAAGGGCCAGAATTCAAGATCTGATCATCAAGTGGGCCCACATGGTTGAAAAGAGCAATCTGAGCCGTTCAAATCATCATCTCCACCATGGAAAGCCTTCTTAGCCTCACAAAACATCAAGGATAGGTGCTCCAAAGTAAAGCTGAAGTTTGGAAAGGGCCCACATGGCCCACTCAAGCAATCCAGACCATTCGAATCACAATCAGCCCTATCAAAAGCTAAACAAAGCGAGGTAAGTATGCCCAACCACGAAACCGTGGTCCGAAGACCTTAAACTACGTCGGGATCGACATCCCGAGAGATTTTCAATAAAAATCGGCATCGGTCTTGATTGCTCGAATCAAGGTCCGACGACCCCGGACAATTTCTAAAAAACAAAAACAAAATTGTGTTTTCAGCATGTACATAGTTTTGTGGTCCGAAGACCCTAAACTACGTCGGGATCGACATCCCGAGAGATTTTCAATAAAAATCGGCATCGGTCTTGATTGCTCGAATCAAGGTCCGACGACCCCGGACATTTTCTAAAAAATAAAAAAAAATTGTGTGTTCAGCATGTACATAATTTGTGGTCCGAAGACCTTAAACTACGTCGGGATCAAGATCCCGAGGGATTTTTAATAAAAATGGGCATCGATCTCGACCATCAAAATTAGAATCGATGACTCAGGACATTTTCCAAAAATAAAAAAATGTGTTTGCCCTGTTATGTACATAGTTTAGTGGTCCGAAGACCTTAAACTACGTCGGGATCGACATCCCGAGAGATTTTCAATAAAAATCGGTGTTGGTCTTGTTTGCTCACATTAAGATCAGATGACTCCGGACATTTTCCAAAAACAAAAAAAAAAATGTGTGTTGCCCTATTTTGTACATATTTTTGGTCCAAAGACCTTAAACTACGTCGGGATCGACATCTCGAGAGATTTTCAATAAAAACTGGCATCGATCTCCATCAAGATCTGATGACTCCGGACATTTTCTAAAAAAGAAAAAAAATGTGATTTCCAGCATTGCTTGTACATATTTTTTGTCTGAAGACCTTAAACTACGTCGGGATCAAAATCCCGAGAGATTTCCAATAAAAACCAGTGTTAATCTTGATCGCTCAAATTGAGATTTAACAGCCTGGAACATTTCGAAAAATCACAAAAAGAATGTATTTTCAGCATGTACAAAGTTTTGTTCCGAAGACCCTAAACTACACTGGGATTAATTTCTCGGGGGACCTTTCTTGCTTTCAACCAAAAACCAGCATTGGCCTCGACCACTCGGATCAAGGTTCGATAACCCGGATCATTTAAAAAAAAATACTAAAAAGATTTTAAGCCTTCCATAAAAACCAGTATCAATCTTGATCACTCGAGTTGAAGTCTGGAACTTTCTCAAAACAAAAATACAAAAAAATAGTTTCACCACCAATTTTAACTGCACAAATTCATCCTCAGCGGTCCGAAGACCTAAAATTACACTGGGATTAACTTCTCGGGGGCTTTCTTTCCCCAACCTGTTCCGAACATGGCTGACAGTTGATCGTACGGGTGTCCGGAATCTTTTAAACAGGTAAAGGCTGAGGCGGGCTGTTATAGGCAAAAAGATGGAGATCAACTTAGCTGCTAAGATTTTACACGGACGCCCATTCGACTCTCGAGATCATCTGATCGAGAGTCGCAGATCGAGTAAATGCGGAGTGCCCATTCGACTCTCGAGATCATCTGATCGAGAGTCGCAGATCGAGTAAATGCGGAGTGCCCATTCGACTCTCGAGATCATCTGATCGAGAGTCGCAGATCGAGGCCCATTCGACTCTCGAGATCGTATGCTCGAGAGTCGCAGATTGGATAAATACGGAGCACCTATTCACAAGGCCTCGAGTTCCCATAGCCGATAGTCGGATATAGCAAGGCAAAGATTTCCTTCTTGATCTGCGAGCAGACCTTCTCACAAGTCATTGAAAGGTGTTACATCTGAATGAGCGAGCACTTGGACTCGCGACCATCTTCCAATATGCGAACAGCTTTTTCTGGGGTGACATCCCTTAGCCTTCAGTACTAGCAGCCCGTATAGGTCGATTTTGGGCTTATCTTCTTCAATGGTTCCGAATCCCAAGGGATTGCTATCAAGGAACGTAATTGTCTGACAAGTCATTCAAATTAGGTCACTTCTCTATCTAAGGATAAGGATCTTATCCCGCGGAATCAGCGGGATCTCGATATCTTACGTAACAAAGTAGATCACTTCGGATCTATATAAGGAGGTGACCCCATGAAGATAGAGGTACACAATATTCAATCTCTAGCCTCGTTTTGCCTTCTTCTTCTTCTTCTTGCTTTGCCTGACTTAAGCATCGGAGGGCTAACGGCTGGACACCAGCCACCCTTAGTTGCTTTCTGTCTTCTTACAGGTCCGGCGGAGGAAATCCCTGTTGGAGAGAAGGTGAACGACCGGAGGATCCTGTTACAAAATCTGACGTTAACAGTTTGGCGCCGTCTTTGGGAAACGACTTGATCGTCAAAATCAATCGTTCTAACGACCGATCAAAATCTTTCTGCGATGCCTCCTAAAAAGGTTGTTCATCCTTCGACTTCAAGGCAGGCACCACCTCCGCCCGATGAGACGGAATCCATACCTGTTCTTCCACCCACTTCGACGAGTATCCCTCAAGGAGCCCCAAATATGCCATCAGCAAACCCATTATTGGAGGCTTCTGGAAATCAAGACGATGTCCTGCGCTTCCTCGAAAATACTCTTCTAACTCTAAATGCCAGAGTTTAGGCCCTGTCGAATCGGCTTGATCAGCATTTCCCCGAACCACAGAGACAACCCTCCGAAGGGTTACCACCGCAACCCATACCAGTGGCTTCCAGACATTCTATGGACGAACCACAGGTCCCACCACACCATCCACCATCAAACCGAACACCACTCGACAACCATCACCCTGTGCCGTCTCCACATTCTATACATTCTAGTTCGTCTCGACAACCTCAACCTCAGGGCTCCACCGTCGAAACATCAGGCTATACCTTACCATGGGAAGGAGATCTCAAAAGAATCCATGATCGTTTTGACGTCATGGAACAGCGATATCAGGCAAATCGGCCATCTGCCGTCATGGCGGCGATACATTAATCCGAGTCCCCCTTTACCAGCGAGGTTATGGGGGCACCGTTACATAGAAAGTATCGAACGCCTGTTATCACCCCGTATACAGGCATTGGTGATCCTCTTGAACACCTGGAAACATATAGGTCTCTTATGGAGTTGGAAGGACATGGCTCAGAAATCATGTGTAGGGCTTTTTCCCTAACATTGAAGGAAGTAGCCCGTACGTGGTTCCGGGGACTAAAGCCTCATTCCATCAGCTCCTTTTCACAATTGTCGGAGATAGTCCTCTCTCAATTCATGGGAAGCATTCGCATTAAGAAGCCAGCCTCCCATCTGATGGATCTGAAGCAGCAGCATGGGGAAACAATAAAGGAGTTCACAGTACGGTTCACTGCCGAAGCCGTTCAAACTGAAGGTTATACTGAAGAAAAAGGTCTCACAGCCCTCATAGCCGGAATAACAAGCGAGAAATTCAGGTTTACCTTAGATAAGAGCCCACCGAAAACTATGGCAGAATTCCAAGCCAAAGCTCATAAATATATCAATGCAGAAGAAGTCGCATTGACACGCCATGGAGCCCAGGGTAAGAAATGCAAGCCAGAGGGAACCTCTTCTGCAGATAAAAAATATCGTCGTGATCAGCGCGATCGTTCTCCCAAGAAGCCTTATTCTGGTAAATATCATAACTACACTCCTCTCAATCGGTCTCATGAAAAGGTTTTAATGGAGATTAAACACAAGCCATATGTAAAGTGGCCTACAAAGATCAAATCCGATCCCAAGAAGAGAGATAAGAGCAAGTTTTGTTACTTCCACAAAGATCACGGGCATAGAACCCAAGACTGCATTTCTTTACGAGATCATATTGAAGCCCTTATTCGAAAAGGCCATCTCCAGGATTATGTCGCTCGTAAAAATCGATCACCAGAAAGGGCGAAGGCCTCATCTCGCCAAAAGGAACCGCCTCATCATCAAACTGACCAAGAGGACGCTAAGCCTACTGGAGAAATTCGCACCATCGTCGGAGGACCAGCTTGCGGGGGCGACTCTCAAGCTTCAAGAAAAGCATACGCTCGGAAGGCGTCCAAAGAACCCCAGCATATCTATTGGCTGGAACAGACACCCAGTTCGTCAAAAGCCAGCCATCCTCCAATTTCCTTCGCCCTCGAAGATGCAGTGGGAATTCATTTCCCTCACGAAGACTCCATCGTAGTCGCATTAAAGGTATCAAATTATCCGACTCATCAAATTATGGTGGATACAGGTAGCTCAGCCGATATTCTATACTTGGAGGCTTTCAACAAAATGGCACTTGCCAGAAGCCTACTCAAGCCAGTTTCGACCCCCCTCATCGGCTTTGGAGGCGAGGTGGTAACACTTGAAGGAAGCATTAATCTCCCAGTTACTTTTGGAGAAAATCCAACGAAGACTACCGTCTTTGTAAATTTCCTCGTGGTGGATCGAAAATCAGTGTATAACGCCATTTTGGGGCGGCCATCTCTTAATAAGGTTGGGGCAGCCTTACACCCTTCATATCTGTGTGTCAAATTTCCTACCCCAAATGGTATCAGGGTCGTACGAGGAAGTCAAAAGGAGGCTCGGTCTTGCTACCAGATAGCCCTACAAGATTGAAAGAAAGCTCAAGCGACACCCGTTATGGAGATAGCGCAAGATTCACCCAACTTTTCCACCAACACCTCGTTGGATCCAAGAGAAAACACTCTCCAATCAGGAACTCCTGGGGAAGAAACAGTGGTGATTCACTTAACCAAAGATGACCCATCCAGGGTCGTATACATTGAATCCTCTTTAACCAGTGTCCATCGTGAAGATTTGGTCCGTTTTCTTACCGAATACCAGGACGTGTTCGCTTGGTCTCATAAAGATATGCCAGGCATCGACCCCAATGTCATCGCACATCGTCTCAATATCGACCCGAAGCATAAACCCGTACACCAGCGTCGACGTGCCTTTACTGCAGAAAGGCAAATGGCGATCAAAGCTGAAGTCGAGAAGCTACTTACGGTCAATTTCATAAAAGAAGTTGACTACCCAGTGTGGGTCGCGAACGTAGTTCTCGTCCGGAAAGCTAATGGCAAATGGAGAATGTGCGTCGACTATTCAGATTTGAACAAAGCATGTCCCAAAGATAGCTTCCCGACACTGCGGATTGACCAGTTGGTCGGTTCAACAGCTGGACACGCTCTGCTCAGTTTTATGGATGCTTATTCTGGTTATAACCAGATCATGATGCATCCACCTGATAGCCAGCATACCGCCTTCATCACAGATCGGGGATTATATTGCTACCAGGTAATGCCGTTCGGTCTTAAAAATGCAGGGGCCACTTATCAACGTCTCGTCAACAAAATATTCGCTGCTCAAATCGGTAGGAATATGGAAGTTTATGTTGATGACATGCTCGTGAAAAGCATCGAAGAAGATGATCATATTTCTGATCTTCGAGAAGCCTTCGACCTAATGAGGAGGTATCAAATGAAATTGAACCCAGAAAAATGTGCGTTCGGAGTGTCTGCAGGAAAATTTCTTGGGTTCATGGTCGGCCAGCGTGGAATTGAGGCAAATCCTGAAAAGATAAAAGCATTGGTAGAGATGAAATCCCCCACTACTCTGAAGGACGTCCAGCGTTTGGCTGGTCGCATCGCATCGTTGAATAGATTTATCTCGCGAGCATCTGACAAGTGCTTACCATTCTTCAAACTCCTTCGTGCAACGGCCAAGTCTGATTGGGAATGGACACCACAGTGTGAGGAAGCCTTTCAACAATTGAAGCTATACATGAGCACACCCCCCATTTTATCTAAACCTGTAGCACATGAGCAACTCATTCTTTATCTCTCTGTGTCCACTACGGCCGTCAGCGCCGCTTTGATAAGAGAAGATTCCGGGGTGCAAAGGCCCGTTTATTATATCAGTCGAGCAATGGTTGATGCAGAAACTAGGTATTCTGATATGGAAAAGCTGGCCCTAGCCTTAGTCACGGCAGCTCGAAAACTGCGACCATACTTTCAAGCCCACGCTATTCTAGTACCAACGAATCATCCACTACGGCAAGTCCTTCAAAAACCTGAGGCTTCTGGACGCTTAACTAAATGGGCGGTCGAGATCAGCGAACACAATATCTCATTCTGTCCTAGGACCGCAGTCAAGGGCCAGGCCATGGCCGACTTTATCGCCGAATTCACATACTCTTCCGATGATAATACCATGACCAGCGACCAGCTTCCTTGGTCACTCTTCGTGGACGGGTCGTCGCGGGCCACTGGCAGTGGAGCGGGCCTGATTTTAGTGGCTCCCGATGGATCGCATTTCCAATATGCTCTGCATTTCGATTCTCGCATCTCAAATAATGAAGCAGAATATGAGGCCCTGATCGTTGGCCTCGAACTGGCCATTGTCCTTGCAATTCAGAATCTGTTAATTCATAGCGACTCCTAGCTCATTGTCAACCAAGTTCTTGGTGAATTCGAGGCCAAAGAAGAAAGGATGGCCTTATACAAGTCTTGTGTCCTCATCTTGCTCGCAAAACTGAAGATTTATGAAATAGTTCATATTCCTCGCGAGAAGAACCAACTTGCCGATTCCCTGGCAAAGCTCGCCTCTGCACCAGAATCTGAGTTATCACATTCAGTCCCCATCGAGCATCGTCAGAACCTGGGTATCGACCAAGCGACTCTCGAGCATATAATATCGGTACAATCATCTCCATGCTGGATGGATCCCATCATCCTTTATCTCAGAGACGGATACCTACCAGAGGACAAGAAAGCCGCAAGACAAATTCGTCTTCGAGCTGCCAGGTATACCTTGCAAGACGGAATATTGTTACGCAAAAGCTTTTCCTTGCCTTATTTAAGGTGTCTTCATCCAGAAGAAGCACTTCGTGTTCTAGACGAAGTACACCAGGGGGCATGTGGTAACCACCCCAGGGGGCGATCCCTAGCATATAAGGCGATGAGGCAAGGATATTATTGGCCCACTATGAAAGCAGATGCGATTGCATTCTCTAAAAAATGTGACAGGTGTCAGCGATATTCTCCTATACCCCATGTGCCATCCGAGCGAATGACTCCAATAGATAGTCCTTGGCCCTTCGCGCAGTGGGGGGTCGATATAATCGGGCCCCTACCTATTGGAAAAAGACAAAATAGATTCGCGATAGTGGGAGTCGATTACTTCACTAAATGGGCCGAAGCAGAACCATTGGCCAAGATTACTGAGAAGCAAACTACTAAATTCATATGGAGAAATATCATATGCCGTTTCGGACTCCCTCACACTATAATTACCGACAACGGAAACACAGTTCGACAACGCAGCCTTTGATGAATTTTGTGAAAAATGCAAGATACGTAACCTCCGCACTTATCCATATCATCCTCAGGCGAACAGGCAGGTTGAGGCAGTGAATAAAATCATCAAGCATCATTTAAAGACCAAGCTTGGCGAATGCAAAGGTGTATGGCCAGAGCTTCTACCAGAGGTATTATGGGCATATAGGACTACAACTCGTACATCAAAGGGTGAGACCCCTTTCTCTTTAGCATTTGGTGTCGATGCAGTAGTACCAGTAGAAATTCAAGTGCCCTCATATCGGACCGAGCAGTATGACCCCGCGAGTAATCAGGAAGACCTCCGACTCCATCTCGATCTCTTGGAAGAATGAAGAAATACTTCCCAAGTACGAGCGGCCGCGTATCAGCAACGTATTGCTCGTTATCGAGATGCTAAGGTTCGGCCCAGATCATTCCAGCTCGGAGATTTGGTCCTGAGGCAAAAACTCAGAATTCCCGCTCGTTCGCTGGATCCAAATTGGGAAGGCCCGTATCAGGTTATTAAGATTGTGCGACCCGGTACCTATTATCTTGAAGACATGCAGGGCAAACCCGTGCGTCGCCCTTGGCACGTGGAGCATTTGCTACAATACTTCCCCTAGATTCGATGTAGTTCATAACGACATTTTATGAATAAAGTTGAAGATATCTTTTGGTCGCTACTCCAGTTACTTGGACCTGAATAGCCCTGAAGAGAGTGCATACCATCTCTTGACCAATTGCCTACCTTTGGTAGGGCTAAAATCACCTGGGATGGTCGCATTTCCATTTTATGGATCGAAACTAACGTTGCAGAAGAGACTGTTTGTATTCTCGACCATCCTTCTACCCTTGGTAAATTTGGAGTCTCAATCGATAGATCAGTCTATCTCCACGAGGGTATGGTCATCACGACCCCCCGGATTGAGCACAATTCATTCCTCAATCGATGGATCAGTCTATCTCCACGAGGGTATGGTCATCACGACCCCCGGATTGAGCACAATTCATTCCTCAATCGATAGATCAGTCTATCTCCACGAGGGTATGGTCATCATGACCCCCCGGATTGAGCACAATTTATTTCTCAATCGATAGATCAGTCTATCTCCACGAGGGTATGGTCACTACGACCCCCCGGGTTGAGCATAATTCATTGAAACAAGAAGGCATTCATTGCATGAAGGGAAAAGAGAAAGAAAACAAGAAGAACAAGAACACTTCCAAAAATATCAATTTCTCATTAATGTTAAATGATTACAGATATCTGCTCGCAAGTACAGGAGAAAGAAAACAAAAAGGAAAATCAATCTCTCGGAGGAGGAGCCATGCTCTCGACTTCAGGGCCCATTTCTGGAGCCCCTCCAGCCTGCGTGGCTTCAGTCACCTCATTCTCATCAGCAGCTTGCTCCTCTGCAGCTATGATGGTCGCGACTCGTCCAAATTCCCCCATATCAAAGGACGGGGACATTCGTTGCACTACCCTTAGCGCAAAGTCGCGACCAGCATCATATGACTCATATCTTTCATCGTCATATAGCTGCGAATTTCGGAACTCGGAAATTGCCCGAGGCCCTTCCTCCGAGAGCATTCTTACCAAGGCGACTTTCTCCTCGTCCCAGTGGATCAAGTCGTCCTTGAGCTGTGCGAGATCGGAACGCTCCTTCTCCAAGTTCTCGCTAACTTCTTTAAGCTGCGACTTGGCCTCCGCAAGCCGCTCCTCCAGCGAGATCTTGTCTTGACGAAAGATCTCCCTCTCTCTCTCCGCTTTCTCCTTCAACCCTGTGAGCTTTGCGAAGTTAGAGTCCAAAGCCTGATACCTATCGGTCAGGACTTGGACTTTCTCGATGAGGATCTTCTTCTCCTCATCTCTCTTCGAGATCACTGCCTCACGGGCCTTGAGCAGTTGATCCCGTCCCTGGACCGCCTTCTCCAAGGCGATCCTCTTCCCTTCTGCCTCGTCGATCACGCGGCGAGCGGCGACGATATCTCGATTTGTCCGCAAGATGAGGTCTAAGCCCTGCAAAATGAAAAAGAAAAACGTGAGAAAAAACACTTGAGGGCCCCAAAATAATGAAGTCAAAACTAAATCTTCAAGGTCTTACCTGAACCATTCTTACCCCCGCCTCAAGGAAGAGGTTCTCAGGGCTTGGCTCGGGAAGAGAGCCAAAAGTTTGGGGGGAAACGTTCTCGAACAAAAATTTACAAATTGGATGGAGGTGGCGAGGAATAGAGTATGTCCCACCTCCAGATGGCTGGGCAACGACCAACCCAGCGGTGCTCACGATAGGCGGGGCCACCGACTCACGAGGCCGAGCCATCGACTCGCGAGCGGGTCCCTGCTCGGCAGAAGGGATCAGCTCGCGAGCAGGAACCGGCTAGCGAGGTTCTATTTGCTCGCGAGCCTCTTCAGCTAGGGGGCAGCTGGACCCTGCCCCATCCGGGGAGTAGTCAGTGATGTTAATCACTGGCGGTCCAGGTGCGACCACCAGTAGAGGAACGATGGGTGCTGCTGTTGCCCCCACCGTGCTCGCAGGCAGGGTAGGTTGGTCGCTACCCTTGCGGACGGGTGGTTGAGATAATCCGGCAGATGTTTTCTTCTGCCTCTTGGAGTTCGTGCCCTTAAGTCGGGGCAGCAGACCCCTTTTCTCCCGGCCTTCGTCATCTCAGCCTCTTCGTTTGGGATTAGTCCTGCGATCGCTAGTCGTGAGGGAGATAGGCAAGCTTCGATATGCCTGTCGTGAGCAGGCAGCTTGTACACCTTCACGATCTTCTCATGAATTCCTCCGTTCAGATTCGGCTTCGCCAAAGCCGGGATACCTGCGAGCACAAATCGGAGTTAGAAAACGCGCAGGCCTAAAAATTTGATCGTGGACAAAATGAACAACGTAAAACTATGCCTACCTTCACAGAAAAGGTAGTTTACTCCTAGGCCCCTGGAGGAAGCAGACTCCCAGTTCCTGGATGCATAGAACTAGCGTTTCCTCCAGCCGGGATAATTCGATGAGGGCTTCCCCAACACGAAGTTATCCCGGTGCCAGTAACATAGATAGTACCAGCCTTCACTGGAGGGCGCCTTCTTCAAGCGGAACATGTGGAGGAACTCATTAGCTGTAAGCTCCCCGTTCCCGGCCTGAGCCCAAAGGACGAAGGAGCTTAGGACCACCCTCCATCCATTCACGATAAGTTGCCCAGGGGCAATCTTATAGCATCGAAGTACATCCCGGACGAAGGGATGGAGGGGAAGGCGAACCCCCAGAATGAGTTGGTACTCATAGAAGGCCACACACCCTGGGGGAGGGGGGGGGGAGTCTGGCGTCTCTCCATCTCCGGGTAATCGGAGAGCGACTGAGTCGGGGATTGAATATCTCTACCGTAGCTCCAGCAGCCGGTTCTTCGATAGAATGGAGGGTTACCCGGCCGCTGTATACCGACCCGCCGGAACCCTTGCATTACTGGAGGCAGAGGATTCTGGGGTGGCATCCCCCAAGGGAACGGTAGTCTCCTCAGAATCACCAGCCATGGGGTATTTAAGAAGAAAAAGAAAGAAGAAATACCAAGTACGAGAAGGAAGAAAGAACACCAAAAAAGACCGAGGAGGACACCAGGGAACTCCGGAGGAAGATGATTGAAGGACAAAGAAGAAAATTCTGAAACTTCTGTGAAAATCAGAAGATATGGCGGACTCCGTATATTTATAGGCAATCATTCCGCCGTATATGGTAGCACGTGGCAGTCTCTCGTTCGGCACGGCACTCGAGCAGGCACGCCCATTAAATACTCGGACACGTGGTGAGCGTCTCTTCATTTTCTGACTGCGGAAGGGCTGGCGCTCATTAATTCCAGCCCAATCATGTACGGCTTCTCAGTAAAGGCAGCAGGCAGCTGCGGATGACAGTAAGCTAAGTCTTTCCCTTAAGAATTCTTGGCGGCAAGGACTTGGGGGGCATCTGTTATAGGCAAAAAGATGGAGATCAACTTAGCTGCTAAGATTTTACGCGGACGCCCATTCGACTCTCGAGATCATCTGATCGAGAGTCACAGATCGAGTAAATGCGGAGTGCCCATTCGACTCTCGAGATCATCTGATCGAGAGTCGCAGATCGAGTAAATGCGGAGTGCCCATTCGAATCTCGAGATCATCTGATCGAGAGTCGCAGATCGAGTAAATGCGGAGTGCCCATTCGACTCTCGAGATCATCTGATCGAGAGTTGCAGATCGAGGCCCATTCGACTCTCGAGATCGTATGCTCGAGAGTCGCAGATTGGATAAATACGAAGCACCTATTCGCAAGGCCTCAAGTTCCCATAGCCGATAGTCGGATATAGCAAGGCAAAGATTTCCTTCTTGATCTGCGATCAGACCTTCTCACAAGTCGTTGAAAGGTGTTACATCTGAATGAGCGAGCACTTGGACTCGCGACCATCTTCCAATATGCGAACAGCTTTTTCTGGGGTGACATCCCTTAGCCCTCAGTACCAGCAGCCCGTATAGGCCGATTTTGGGCTTATCTTCTTCAATGGTTCCGAATCCCAAGGGATTGCTATCAAGGAACGTAATTGTCGGACAAGTCATTCAAATTAGGTCACTTCTCTATCTAAGGATAAGGATCTTATCCCGCGGAATCAGCGGGATCTCGATATCTTATGTAACAGACTAGATCACTTCGGATCTATATAAGGAGGTGACCCCATGAAGATAGAGGTACACAATATTCAATCTCTAGCCTCGTTTTGCCTTCTTCTTCTTCTTCTTGCTTTGCCTGACTTAAGCATCGGAGGGCTAACGGCTGGACACCAGCCACCCTTAGTTGCTTTCTGTCTTCTTACAGGTCCGGCGGAGGAAATCCCTGTTGGAGAGAAGGTGAACGACCGGAGGATCCTATTACAAAATCTGACGTTAACAGGGCAAAACCCCGCAATCCTGTTCGTGTTGAACACACCGTGATAGACAACCTTGATTTGGAAGTCGCTGTTGAATCTGATGGATGTTCCCTGTTCCTAAAACTCATGAAGGGGATTAAGGCAGTTGGGAGGTGAAGCGCACCCTCAAGGAATTGTGAGCAACGTAAGGCCCTAAACTGGATTGACAAAGGGAAATGTGAGGATGTGGCTCATTTTGTGGCCGAAGGAGTCCGTCGGACAATACGTGGTCTATGTGCATTGCACATAAGGAACAGGCAACTTTGTGGGTGTGTTGACTGAAAATCCTCAAAACCCCCTCATCCGAAGATGTAAAACTACGACACTTAACTGTGTGAGACTCGTCTCGCTCGCTAACGTCAAATGGATCGAGTGCCTTACCAGTAGTAGAAGCTGAAAATGGATGAAAATTCCATACCTTTTCCCTATATTTCAGAAAAATCCAACAAAATACCAAAACACTGCAAAATATTTTCAAAAATCACAAAATATTTCCCTTTCTTTCAAACCAAATATTTTCAAAACCACAAAAAAATATTTCCTTTGCTTTCAATAACCGATCTCTATCTTGACCACTCAGGTAAAGATTCGGACCAAATATTTGCAAAAATCTCAAAAATTGTCACTATCCCCACCACTACACTTCAGGAGTCTCAAACTCCGCTCACTTCACAATTTGGGATGACGGATCCGATCGCCCGCAAATTGGAATCTTGACCAAAACTGGCGACCAAGCACCGTCTCAATCGCATTTATGCCCAGAAGAACATCTTGAAGTCGGATAACATCCTCGTACATTCTCATTAGCAAAGAAACAGCATCTTGGGACGATGGACTTGATCGACCACGGTTCGGGATCTTGACCAACCCACTGACCGAACACCCGTATAAAAAGGAAAAACCCCAAGGAAGCACAACCCTGCAAGCAATAAGCTCAAAGTTCTCTGCATCTCCAGTAAAAGAAAAATCATCAAACTGAAAGAGAAGGAGCCAAACCATGCATTCATCATCAAATATGCATCTCCATGCATCAGCATCCATCGCATCAATCATCATGTTTACCTGCTTTCAAAATAAAAGTCGGTTAACTTAAGACCCCACAGGCATCCCTAGTGGAGGCGCATGCAAATCAGATTTCCATTTTAAAAAGATAAAAAATATTTTTATTTGCAAATAAAAACCCCACGGATTATCACTCCCCAGAGTGGGTATCTTTTCAAAAATCTAAAAATATTTTCCCAGTAGAGCGTTCTGCCTCCAAAACACCAGGAGATCTTCCATATCTCTGGGTAGGAGCCGACGCAAAAATCAAATAAGATCCGATGTCTCGTGGTTTCCCCGGAGACCATCTGATCCAATGCACTCAAAGTACGGTCGAACTGAACTCCAGTGTCAGCGTGGTCGTACCACATGCCAAGATAAGAAAAGATGAAAGCCAAAAGGCTCGGTCAAAGAAATCATTTGAACAGGTGGAAACGATGAATTGTAACCCAAGTATCAAAATTAGCAGATTAGGTGGAAAGAGTTCACTTGCACATACCTAGGCGTGGATGCCTGAAGTACCTTGACTGAGTCCAAGTTGGCGTAGTAGAATCCCGTAAGACTACATGACGCAGGGCATCTAACCACTTTGATAGTCAAGCGAAACAAGTACTCCTGGAGTGATCCGGGAAAACATCAAACATCACAATCAATCTCAGGGTCAGCAACCTCGTAAGACTACGACGCAGAGGCTCTGCTGTACCTTTTCGATGTTAGTACCGATCGGGAATTGAAGGGTTGCGATTGGGTACCCAGGTTGCAGCAAACTGCAGGGACAATCGCAACGTTTTCTCCAAACTCCCGTGGTATGTGCGAGTTATCAATCTCTAAACAATCAACGGACTCAGATACAAAGGACAACAAAGATTCCAGACCACAATCTAGAAAAGAATGAATCGCAAACCAAGCATCAAAACCAGCAGATCGGGTGGAAAAAGTCCACCCGTACATACCTAGGCGTGGATGCCTGAAGTACCTTGACTGAGTCCAAGTCGGCGTAGTAGAATTCTGTAAGACTACATGACGCAGGGCATCTAACCACTTTGACAGTCAAGCGAAACAAGTACTCCTGGAGTGATCCGGGAAAACATCAAACATCACAATCAATCACAGGGTCAGTAACCTCGTAAAACTACGACGCAAAGGCTCTGCTGTACCTTTCTGATGTTAGTACCGATCGAGAATGGAAGGGTTGCGATTGGGTACCCAGGTTGCAGCAAACTGCAGGGATAATCGCAACGTTTTCTCCAAACTTCCGCGGTATGTGCGAGTGATCGATTTCCAGACGATCAACTGGCACAGATGCAAAGGCAAGCAAAGATTTCAAACCATGATCTATGAATGACCGGGTCAGAAGTGGGGTGTCCACTCGCTTTGGCATTCAGTTGCACCCAACCTCTGCCAAAGAGGGGCATCTGTAGACACCCCACCTTCGGCTACACTGTTGGTAGAGATAGCTAGATGAATGGAGGACCATACCCCCAAATCCCATGTCCAAACTCAGCCAAACTCACCCTTGTAAGCCCCAATCCATAGCCCAACTTACCACTAAACATCAGCCTGAAAAACCCCCCATAAGAAAAACCAGTCAAAAAATCTTAAAAAAGTCAAACTCACTGAGTCAACCCGCTGAGTCAACCCGCCGAGTCAAAACACCGAGTCAAATCACCGCGTCAACCCTCTGAGTTAAATCACCGAGTCAACCCGCTGAGTCGACCCACCGAGTCAACTCATTGAGTCACAAGCAGCAGCCCCGAGACATGTCCGTACCACGTGCTGGATCCCGAGAAGCGTCCGTACGGGCGACCCCCTAGGTGCCGCCCAAACATATTTACGGGTTCTGCCACTGCCCGCTGCTATAAATACCCCCTCCCCTTCTCATTTCAACATCCTTCCGAAGCCATCCAGCCCGAGTGCAATCCGTCTCTCCACCCTTTAGCCCATTCCTCCACCAAGGAGAGCCCGAGTGAGAAGAGTCTAGCCCTGGTCCAGCCCAGCCTGACCACTGGTCCAAGTCTCCCAAGTCATCCAAGTCTTGATCCAGCCACTCGAAGCCAATCCTTACGACACCTCCGTCCATCCAGCTACTCTTTTACCAACATCATCTCATTTGCATCTAGCATAAGTACAACATTTACTTTTCTTCCAACCCCCCTGCTTTACTACAAGCACTTTGATTATTCAAACACACTGCATGCATCTCGCATAAAGCACCTGTCAGTTCGAGCGTATGCTCTGGGCTTGCCTGTTAATGGAAACCTGCCCATCATAAACTCTTACTGTTCAGACCTGCATTCATGCATTAGTCACTACGAGCACTTTGATTATTCAAACACATAGCATGCATCTCGCATAAAGCACCTGTCAGTTCGAGCGTATGCTCTGGGCTTGCCTGTTAGTGGAAACCTGCCCATTAGAAACTCTTACTGTTCAGACATGCATTCATGCATCATGTCATCTATGAGAATGCACGAGGATTAAAATAGACTTTCAAGTGTTAGTTCGATTCTGTGAAGTAGAGACCGTACTTCGATACGGGCAGTGTGTGGGGTGCTTAACCTCTTCCCACCCTATAACTGTGATCCCTTACCTCGAATCTTTGGCCGCAGATCAAAAGGAGTCATTTTAGAGGAAGAAATCTTCGGATCCCCTTCTCTAACGTTTCTACGGGGTCTAGCCGACTGTAGATTCGAAGTAACTGGCTAGTGGCGACTCTGGTCTTATATAAACTCATCTAAACACATCCAGCTTAACACGATAACCAAACAAAGCCCTCAAGAATGAGGCAAGCCAGTGGCACAAACGGCGATTCGCGCGCACGCACCCCTTCTTTTTCCGAAAGGAAAGGGAGAACGTTCGTCGGGAGCGCGAAACGGCAAGGGTCCACAGTAGGCCAATAAAAACCACATTGTAGAATTTTTGCAGTGGTTTTCTTGGCAGAAAAATGACCCCCACATGCTTGACTATGACAAAAGGAGATGACAATTTTTTTTTCATCATCAGGGACACATCTCCTAATTATTTGATCTAGGCAATATATGAAAATTAATGATTCATCCTAGAAAAATCTTTGCACTTCCCTTAGAAATTTTCGTTTATCCTGCGTAGTCTAATGAGTCGACATCGCACCTGTAGAAAGATAGTTTGCTATATCAGCGTACCACGGTGGATGCATAGCAACAAAGAGTTGCTCATCAAGGAATGAGTCCTTAATTGGTGACTCGTCAATGGAATCGGGTAAAACTAAGCAAGATAGATGATCCGCCACCACATTCTCTACTCCCTTCTTATCTTTGATTTCTAAGTCGAATTCTTGAAGGAGTAGCATCCATTTAAGCAAACGAGGCTTAGCATCCTTCTTAGAAAGAAGATGTTTCAGCGCTGCATGGTCCGTGTAAATAATAACCTTGGATCCTATCAATTAAGTCTGAATTTGTCCAAGGTAAAAATTACGGCTAGGAGCTCTTTCTCTGTAGTCGAGTAGTTAACTTAGGCGAAATTCAAGGTCCTACTCGCATAGTAGATAACATGGGCTTTTTATTCCTCTTTTGGCCTAGCACCACCCCAATAGCATAATCGCTTGCATCACACATCAACTCAAAAGAAACGGACCAATCCGGCGGTTGCATGATAGGAGCGGTTGTCAACATGTCCTTTAGCTTTAAAAAAGTTAATTGACATTCGACACTCCACTCGAATTAGTTTTCCTTTTGGAGAAGGTTATATAAAGGTGTTCACTCCCCAAGTATAGGGTTGCAAAGTAGTAATAATTCGGAAAGACTGAGTATCATTCCCACAGAGATTTATGAATGGGTATTCTCAGAATTTATCTAAAACAACTTATAATTAAGATCCTATTAAGAACTAAAGCTAGAAAATAATGATTTGAAGTAAAACGATGATTTGTGAAAGGTAATATCAATCTAAAAAGGCACAAGAGCACCAAGGATCCACTTTTGATAAGTTTCAATGCATCAACACAACTAGGACTCTCATAACTCAATCGGAATCGAATTCATATCTCTATCTGATCGGAATATAGAGCGATTCAATCAACAATTATCTAAAATAGTTGCTTATTCATTGATTCGATTCCCACAACCATGCTCAGGCTTTGGGCACACTCAATTGTATAGGCCAAGCCTCTTTCCAATCTAGTTGAGATTCAAAACCATAGCTTTCATCAAATCCTGTTACTAGACCTGATTATAACCAATGATTAGAACTCTAATTAAATCAAAATCAATAAGCAAACCACTATTTCAGATTATAACAAAAGATAAGAACTTTAGTAGAATGAGTTCCCACATAAAGATCAGGCCATTGTACACAAGGCAATCAAAGGGTCTACCATGACCGGAGTCGATGATAGATCAATGAACTACACAAGCATAAACAATGCACAAAAGATAAGCTACTAAGTTTAGAATCACTAAGAATCACATGAGCCCGGAGTCATCAAGAGATCAAAGTAAAACTGAACTAGTACTTGATTCAAAACTCATATTAAACTAAATTCTTCAATTAAAACATGAAAAGGAAACCTAGTTGCATCAATCCATAAAAAACAAATCAAAAGCTTCACCTCTTAGCCCAAGCTAAGAGGTTTCAGTTCATCTCTAACATCTTTGAACTAAAAGCCTTAAAAACATAAAAACTACTAAAACTATAAGAAAAACTAAGAAAACTTGAAGTAGAATCCGTCTCCTAAGCTTCCTTGATGATCCCCATGTCCTAGCATGCCTGGGTATGGAGAGGAGAAGTCCTATTTATAGATTGGCGTGAAAGATTCTGGATTGCATAAGGAATTACGCAATTGTGCAAAGAAAATCAGAGCTTCACGGACATTGTTGCGCTGACGACCGGTAGGACGACCAGTCTGAGCCTATGGACGCGACCGGTCTCAAAAATGCAAAATCTGTCCAGAGTGTTTTTCATAAATTTCGACCCGCAGTTTTAATTCAAGGACCGGTCGCACGACCGGTTTGAGCAGTGGACGACCGGTCTTACGACCGGTCGTGGATGGTCCAGCAAGCTTCTGCAGTAAAATCTCTTCTGTTGAATGTTCAGACCGATCGGATGACCGGTCCTGGGCTTTGGACGATCGGTCGGATGACCGGTCTTCAGTGTCTTCTTCTGCCTTCTATCTTCTCTCCTTTAACTTCTTTCTTCCACCCTTTCACGCTTGGTCTTGTGATCTTCAATGCTTATAAATAGTGTCTTTAAGTCTTCAATTGATAAATCTTCTCTCTTATTCCTACAATCACAAATTCATGCATTAAATTAGTCTTTAAATCATGAAACCATGTATAATGAGTGATGAATTGGGGTTAGAATATGCACAATTAAGAGCTCAACAAAAGGCCTAGAGATATGACTGAAATCCTTTATGAACCTTCGATAAAATCCGACGTGTCCAAGAAAGGACCACACATTGCGTATGCTTTTGGGTGGTGTAGGTTAGCAATAATGTCGATTTTGGCCCGGTCTACCTCTATTCCATTAGACGAGATGGTATGTCCAAGGACTATTCCTCTTTGCACCATAAATGTCACTTCTCCCAGTTTAAAACAAGGTTCTTCTCCTCACACCTAGTCAAGATCGATTTCAAGTGATTGAGGCACTCCTCGAATGTACAACCAAAAACAAAAAAATCATTCATGAATATCTCGAGAAATTCACCCACCATGTCCAAGAAAATACTCAACATGCATCGTTGGAATGTGGCAGGTGCATTACATAATCCGAATGATATCCTTTAATATACGAAGGTGCCAAACGGGCATGTAAAGGTGGTCTTCTCTTGGTCTTCCAGGGTTATCTCAATTTAATTATAGCCAAAATAACCATCAAGGAAGCAATAATAGGAATGACACACCAACCTCTCCAAAATTTGATCCATGAATGGGAGAGGAAAGTGGTCTTTCCTAGTGAGCGTGTTTAGCTTCCGATAATCTATGCACATCCGCCAATCGGTGGTCAGTCTAGTCGGTATAGCTCATTGTTGGCGTTCTCTTCGATGGTAATACCGGACTTCTTAGGGACAACTTGGGTAGGACTCACCCATTGGCTATCTGAGATGAGGTAGATGATACCCACATCTAGTACCTTTAACACCTCGGCCTTAACAACCTCCATTATATTTGGATTTAGCCTCCTTTGAGGTTGTCGAGTTGTTTTTTAATTTTCTTTAAGGTGTATACAGTGAGTACACACCAAAGACTCTATCCCCTTGAGGTCTGCTATTGTCCAACCTATGGCTCCCCTATGTTCTTTGAGTAGCTCAATCAACTTGAGCTCTTAGTCTTTTCCTAAGTGAGAGGCTATGACAACCAGGAATATTTTCTCTTGACCTAAGTATACATATTTAAGCTTTGATGTCAATGTTTTAAGGTCAAGCTTCGGTAGTTTGATATTAGATGGTAGAGGCTTTGATGTGGTTGGTGGCAATTTTTCAAAATGAGGCCTCTACCGGCTAATATCAATTACCAGTTCATCACTAATCAATGCTCGCACAATATCACACATGGTGGGATCTTTAGAATTTTTAAAGTGTGCTTCAAGTGGTTAAAGTTGGAGGAGCTCCTCTTCTTCAAAGGATTCGAGCATGTTTACCTTGAAGAGCTCATCATCGTCCTCATTCCTTTGCTTTTTGCACATATGGAACATGTTTACCTTCAATGTCAAGTTCCCAAAGGATAATTGCATCACCCCATTCCGGCAATTTATAATTCCATTTGATGTCGCCAAGAATGGGCGGCTTAAAATCACCGGTATTTGAGTGTTAGTATCCATAATCGGTTGTGTGTCCAAGACGATAAAATCCATCGGGTAGTAAAATTTGTCGACTTGGACCACTACATCCTCAACCATCCCTCTCGGTACATGGATGGATCGATCAGTGAGTTGCAATATAGTTTTGGTGGGTTTTAATTCACTAAGACCTAATTGCTCGTATACCGAGTATAAGATCAAGTTTACGCTTGCCCCCAAGTCTAACAATGCACGCTTAATCCGGTAGTCACCAATGATACATGAGATTGTGGGACTACCGGGATCCTTGTATTTTGGGAGAGTCTTTTGGGTGAGAATGGAACTCACTTTCTCATTGAGAAAGGCCTTTTGTTGCACATTATATTTGCGTTTGGTTGTGCATAAGTCCTTTAGAAATTTGGCATAAGAGGGGATTTGTTTAATGGTGTCAAGCAATGGAATGTTGATCTTAACTTATCTGAAAACCTCTAAAATATCATAAGAGTTTGGGAGAGATTTTGGGGCAACCAATCTCGAAGAGAATGGTGTTATGGGCTTGTGAACACGTTCCATTTATTGTGGGCTAATCTAGGTCCATCCTCATTCTCAGAAATTACTAGATCATTAGGCTTGTCGGCCTTCACTGGAATAAATTTATCCACTTGTTTACCACTTCTAAGTGTGGTGATGGATTTTTCTTACTCCACATGTTGGTTGGGGAGATTAGGGGTGCTTATTTCATGTGCTTGTTTAGGATTGGGTTGAGGTTGGGCCGGAAAGGTCCCTTCCTAGCATTCAAGAGTCCCTTAATCTCATCAACCAACACCTTAAGCTCTTGGAACATGTACTGATTTGTTTGATTAATTTGTGTTTGCCCTTGCATAAACGCCTTTAAGGTGTCCTCCATTGAGAATTGAGGTGGGGCCCTATTTTGCATGGGTGGCCCTCCTTAAGAGTTGGTAGGATTGGCCGTGGGACCATTCCTCCAACTGAAATCTGGATGGTTTTTCCAAGTAGAGTTGTACATGTTACCTACCGCTCCATTGAACGACTGTTGATAACCATATGTGGCATTTACTTTCTCTTGTAACAACTCTTGAAACATAGGAATTGTAGGACAATCTTGCATAAAGTGTACATTAATGGCACAAATTCCACACACGTTTTTAATAGCTTCAGTAGAGTTGAAAGTTCCGCTCTTACTTAGTTCCATGGCCTCTATCTTCCTTGTGAGGCTAGCTATCTTAGCATTAACATCATCTCCCTCTTTAAGGAAGTAGATTCCTCCTTTCTCTTTTTGTTGAAGCTATTTGAGGTTACTAGATTTGTCGAGGTATCCCATGATTGGGCATTCTCGGCCAACATGTCCAAGTAACTCCATGCGTCCTCGAGATCTTTGCTCATGAACTCACCGTTACACATCATCTCTACGAATTGGCACATATTCGAGTTCAATCCTTCATAGAAGAAACTAATTATTCACCATATCTTGTAGCCATGATGTGGACAAGCAAGTAGGAGGTCCTTGTATCTCTCCCAACTTTGAAAGAAAGTTTCACTCTCTTTGACAGAAAAATTCATTATGGCTCGTCGAAGGGTGTTTGTTTTATGAGCCGGGAAGAATTTTTTCAAAAACTCCCGTGTCATCTCAGTCCATGTCCCAATCGACCTTGATCTTAGAGAGTGAAGCCATGTTTTGGCTCTTTCCTTCAAAGAGAAAGAGAATAACTTTAATTTCACTACGTCCTCCGCCACATTGTTATATTGTAACGTACCTCATCAAACTCTTTCAAGTGTAAATATGGGCTCTCGGAATTTAGCCCGTGGAACTTAGGTAAAAGTTGAATTACCCCCGGCTTAATATCAATTGTCCCAGCATTGTTCGGGAAAAACATGCACGAAGGTGTGGTAGCACAAGCCAGTTGTAGATAATCATGTAAAGCTCTCATTGGAGGAGCATTGGGCACCTCATCTTTCCTACTCCCACTTGATTTGCGTTTGTAGTGGGAGTGGGAGGATGAGGATCCCTTAACGGTGTTTAACCCATATTCCCTGAACTTTCACAATGTTTTATGTATTTTCTAACTCATCTATGGATGGAGAGTGGTCCAACTAAACCTCCTTCGGTTTGGAGACGATTTGTGTGGTTACGTTCCCAATGGGACATAAACCACACAAGCAAAAATTTGAACCAAACCTAAACCTAAATCCTAGATCCTAAAACAAAAATCTGTAAAAACTAATATAGAAAAAGTTCTAAGTTAGAATGATGTTACCCGATTAGCTTGAACTAGAAGAATTTCCTACAAAACAAAGTAATTGATGTTAGTACTAGAAAATTAGAAACTAATCCTAAGAAAACAGTAAAACCTAACTAATTCTAATTTTATAGCTACTAAACTAATTTAGAACCGTCTAACCTAGATTCCCCAGCAACGATGCCAAAACTTGTTCGCTTGCCTCAAGTGCAAGGCTTGCGATGTAGTAATAACTCGGTAAGACCGAGGTCGATCCACAGGGAATTAAGGTAAACTAATTCAAACCATTCTAATAACTTCAATCTCAGCGATTTTAGAATTCAATTTTAAAAACTAACTAAATTAATAACTTTTAGAAAAATCTGATAATTAATGGAACTAAGGCCTCAAGGATCCACTTGTAGTAGTCCAATGTGAATTCATTCATCCAAGCATAAACACAACTAGATTCGAAGTTCTATCTCTCATCTAGTTGGAAGATAAGGCATTCAATCACACACAATCCCACTTAAGTCAGGAAATTGAATTCTAGTTTTAATTAAGCACATATAACTTGAACTTGTAACCTTCGAAGTAACAGTCATACCAAGAGATCATGGCATGCTCTAGGGTTACTACAATTCAATTCTAATCAATCCAAACATGTTAATCTCAGAGAATTGCAAGGAACTCATATCCGAAGTACATGAACTCTCATAAAACTTCTAAAAATACCAACTTTATTCAAACTAGAACTTAAAAATCCAAACTTTAAATAAGAATACTTGAATTAAATGAATTAAACAATGAAACTAGCTACAAGCTTCAACTCTTAGCCTTAGCTAAGAGGTTCTAGCCGAGCATTATCATACTACAACTAGAATTAAAAAAAAACTACTTGAAAGCGTAAGAAAACTATAAAACCCTAGTTGGAGGAGTTGTAAACGCTCTACGAAGATCCTCTCCACTTCCCTGGACTTCCAAAGCTTTCTATGATGCCTTAGGAACAACATAGAAGTGTCCTTTTATAGCAAGAATCTGTCACTGACCTGGAATCTTTGAAAGATTGGAAAGTCCTTACGCAGTCTGGATGCTGGCCGGCCGGTCGGAGGTTACACAGAAACCAGACACAATTCTAAATGTTTAAATACATAGGACGACCCCTCTACCGGCTGGCCGGTAGGCCTGACAATAGGTTAGGTAGTGTAATTTTTTGTCCAGAGAAATTGTGATTTCTGGAGGGTTTAGCCGGCCTGTCTATTGTAGTGGCCGTCCTGCCGGACGACCGGCCGAACAGTCCATGAATTGTGGTTTTTCATGGTTCTTTTGCTCCATCTTCATTGCAACTCACCTCCACCTCTTGTCATTTCTTCCTTTGATCTTTAAGGTATATAAGATGAGTCTTTTAACATCATATAAGTGAAATCTCTCTCGCATTCATACAAACACAAAAATATATATTAGATTAGTTTTTAAACATGTAAACCATGCAAAATGTGTGATGAATTGGGGTAGAATATTCACAATTCAGAGCTCAACAATATAGCAATGATTAAGGTATCTAAACTTTTAGGAATCAAGAGAGACAAGTCCATTCTCATTTTAGCATTGAATGCCCCAAGCCTGTGATGAATCATAAGGAGAATGACTTGCAGTGGGTTAAGAATAGAGCCTCTAATGGTCTTCAACAATGGTAGCTTCTATCTCCTCAAAATCTCCCTCTTAAGCCCAAAAATGAATCCCCTTGCCTTTATAGATTTTCTTCCAACGGTAAAAAAAAAGGGGTAAATTTGCATATATCTGATTCATCGGAACATGGTTCATTTGATCGAAGGTCACATCCGATTGATCGGAGACTTGTCTAATTGATCAAAAATCTATTCAGTGAATTTTTCAAATTCTCTGGAACAAATTTCGATTGATTGGAATCATGGTCCGATTGAATGGAAGGACCCCATCCGATTGTTCGGAGGTCTGTCCGATTGATCGAAAATTTGTCCAGTGAGTTTTTCAAACTTCTTGGAACAAATTTCAATTGATCAAAACATCTGTCCGATTGATCGGAGTCCCATCGGAAACATTGTCCGATTGATCGGATATAAATCGAAAACTGTTGTTTGGGCTAATTTGTTTACAGAAGCTTCCACTTCTTTTATTAACCTAATTTATCATGTTTTTCTATATGATCTAAGGCTAATAAGGATAACTAAGAGTATTCCTAGTTGGTGCAAGTCATCTAAGAAGTTTTAGGTGTTTTGGTCCAAAGGGTTAGGGTCACCAAGGCATCTCATTCACCTGTTCTTCTTCCTTGATACTTCTTGTCCACTTGAATCTTCGGTCTTCAGATTGTTAAGGCTCAACCGACATTACAATACAGACTCACGTAATTGAAAAAATAAGGTGCACTAGTATGCCATAAATAAGTGCACTAACATCATGAACTTTTATGTAAACAGGATCCTCATGCGATCGCATGAGGATGTATTCTCATGGGACCACATGAGTCTTTAGACTTCCTCAAAATCTTCAATCTTTTGCTTTTCTTTTCTTCATCTTTCTAACTTTCTGCTTAAGATTCTTTTCATGTGACCACATGAGAGTGTTGTCTCATGCGATCTTATCGACTACTCTGTGAAATTACGCATTTTGGATCAACACACTTGTAAAGGTATATGTGTATTGTTCGCTCGCCTCAAGTGTAAGGCTGCGATGTAGTAATAAATCTCTGTAAGACCGAGGTCGATCCACAGGGAAAGAGGTAAACAATTCCAAGTACTCTAATAACTATAATCTAAGAAGTTTAGGAGAATAATTTTTCACATGAAATAGGAAAATCTGAAATTAAGAAGGACTAGAGCATCAAGGATCCACTTGTAGTAGTCCAATGCCAATCCATTCATCCAAGTACAACACAATTAGAATCAAAGTCCTATCTCTCATCTAATTGGAAGATATAACATTCAAGTACAAACAGTCCCACTTAAATCGGGAAATCATATTTCTAGTTCTAATGAAGCACATAGAACTTGAACTTGTAGCCTTCGGAGTAACAGCCATGCTTATGGACTATGGCATGCTCAAGGGTTACTACAATTTGAATTCAAACAACCCAATCATGGTAATCTCAGAGAATTGTAAGGAACTCATGTCTGGAGTACACAAACTCTCACAAAACTTCTAAAAAACCAAACTTTATTCAAATTAGAACTTGAAAATCCATAAATAAGTAAAGGGTACTTGAAGAACGAATTAAAGCATTGAAACAAACTACAAATTTCAGCTCTTAGCTCTAGCTAAGAGGTTAGCTAAAAGAAAACATTAAAAACTAGAAACTAGAACTAGAAGAAGAAGAAAACTAGTTGTAGGAGGCTAAGAAGCCTCCTAGGTCTTGATCTCTTTGCTCCCCACGTTGCTAGATGCCCTAGGAATGAGGTGGAGGTCTCCTTTTATAGCTTTCATACCCCACAAACGAAGAATCTTCGAGAATTTACCTAGAATTTACGCACTACGTAGAGAAAATCGAAGCCAGACTTGGAAATTTCTAAACTGGGCTCATTGTCAATTGATCGCTCAGACCGGGCGATCAATCGCTACTTCAAATAACTGTAAAAACTGACTTTTTCGGATCTGGCGATTAATCGACTGGCTGAGAGATCAATCGGTCACTTCTGGTGATCAATTGATCAGTGTCCAACGATCAATCGGAGGGTGCAAAAAGTGTCCAGAGAGTTTTCTCCAAATTTCTTAAAATCTGCATTCTGGCGATTGATCTATGGAATGGGCAATCAATCGCTCAGGCTGGGCAATCAATCGCTCAGGCTAGGCGATCAATCGTAATTCTTCACTTCTCTCCAGCAACAATTCTGTCAAATTTCTGCTGTGAGCGATCAATCGCTCAAGTCTGTCGATCAATCGCTCAGGCTAAGCCATCAATCGACGGATCAATCTCTAGATCAATCTTCAGAAACTGCAACTTTCTGCATTTTACTTTTATGGCCCTGCAGCTCTGCACTTTGGTTTTTCTGGCCCAGTCAAGTCTTTTAACATGATTTCTTCTATGTTTTTCTTTGTCTTCCAACTCCATCTTCCATAACTTCTTTCTTTCATTCTTGGGCTTTCTTCCTTTGATCCTCAAGGTGTCCAAAGTGACTCTTTTAACCATGAATTGGTGAAGTTTCCGTCTCATTCCTACAATCACAAAAACATGTATTAGATGAGTCTTTTAAACATGAAAACCATGCATATAATGTGATGTAATGGGTTGGCAAATGTATAAATTGGAGGCTCAACATCTGTGGAAGCTTAAAAAGCAACTAGAATTATGGCTAAGTCTTAGAAGGGAGGATTAGGACCTTTTAAAATTATTTTCGCTTACTTAACAATTTTATCAAATTAAACTAAGTGAGAACACTTCGGCTTCCAAGCCTAAGTGGGTCCAATCACAAGACTAGCATATGGTTTAAGAAATAAGCAAGCATAGATTATTAAATTATTAAACTAATCAAGCTCCTAATCTATGTAACCTAAGTAGACTATACGAGAGTAGATCATATAAGCTTAAGTCTACTCCAATGAGTGAAAGTACATCTTGTGTGCGGATGTGCCTATCTAGTGGCTAGCATACATTTCTGACAACCATTCATAATTAAACAATTAAATATATAATGCTAAGATAATTGTTGAGGTCGTAAATGTGTATATTCTAACCCCATTTCATCACTAACTACGCATGGTTTTCAAGCTTTAAGACTATTCTAATGCGTGATTTTATGATTGTAGGAATGAGAGGGACTCCGCCCAATTGATGACTAAAAAGATCTCCTTAAAAGCCTTGGATGAAGACCCAAGGTGGGCCAAGGAAAGAAGAAAGCAGAGAGAGAAGAAAGGAAGAAGAAAATGAAGAAGAAAAGGGCCAAGACCGGTCATGACCAGTCGGCCACCCCTGTTTCCTCTCTGGACGTTGAAAGCAATAGGGGCGACCGGTCTTGACCGGTCGGCCAAGGCCTGCCCACCTCCAGAAGCTCCATGGACGCCTCATAGACATGTCCGACCAGTAGTGACCGGTCGGCCAACCCAGTCTGACTTGTCGGCCCTGCGTAAGACAACAAGTTTCCTATTCTGGCCTTCTTTGGCATTACTCCAGCAAGCATGGCCGACCTGTCAAGACCAGTCGGGCTTCCTTGGCCGACCGGTCAAGACCGGTCGGTCTCTTTTTCTTCTTGTTTTCTCCCTTTCTTTCTTCTATTTTCTTCTTTCCTTGCTTCTTTCTTTTCTTCCTTCTTC
Source organism: Liriodendron chinense (assembly GCA_003013855.2). Lineage (NCBI taxonomy): Eukaryota > Viridiplantae > Streptophyta > Magnoliopsida > Magnoliales > Magnoliaceae > Liriodendron > Liriodendron chinense. Next base: position 3,858,875 of record ML058397.1, on the reverse strand, counting down.
CTTCGGCCCTCCTTGGGTCTTCATCCAAGGTTCTAAATCAGCTCTTTCCATCATCAATTTGACGGAGTTCACTCTCAAACCTGCAATCACAAAACATGCATTAGATTTGTCTATATACCATGCAAACCTCGCACAATGAGTGATGAATTGCGGCTAGAATATGCACAATTAAGATCTCAACACACCCCCCAACCAGCATTTTGCTAGTCCCGAGCAAATCATGCGTGAAACAAGTTCAATTCTCCAAAACCTAACTCTCCTTCAGAAACTATGCTTCTATACATCCCTAGACGCACAAGTGTAAAAGTTAGAAAAATTAGGTGATAGAAGTTAAAACCTTAAACTCTCAAAACATAATAAGTGTCCATATGAAATTCTCGCTGATTGATTGATGAATAGAAGAACTTGAACAAATTCAACCTAGTGTGCATAGTGAAAGTTCATCTCATGAGTTTCTGGGCTTATCATCTTCATAGATCAACTAAACTATGGATTTCAAAGTGCACAGAGCAACATCAAGCCAATGACAGGAATTTGTCTTACCGTCCTTCCGACGAATTTCACACTACGTCCCATTTCCGGCTTTGGTTACGGGTAGACCATCCCCCGGTTGGTAGTAGGTAGCCCTAATCGGAAATTTCCACCATTTTTCCATCATTCCCAATTTCATCCTTCCTTTTTCTTTTTCTTTTTCATTAGATAGGATTTTTAGAAATCCATATCTTTCGTTATTTTCCCATGGACAAGGATGGACAAAGTACCCCGACTTGGTTTCTCAACACCTTAAATCAAAGTATAGTTAATCCACAAATCACATAATCCTTTCAAATCATGAAAATCGTGTAATGTAAACTGGGTGTAAAAGTGTTCAAATTTTCTATCAATCATAAAAATAGGGGAATTCACATATAAAACCATTATATTAAGAGAAGTTCAAAGCTTGCAACATCACTCACTTCGTATCTCCTCCTCTTATACTCATATCATCTTGAATGCATAGAAACAACGTTTTCCAAAAAAGTTTTGAATTTTAGAAAAATTGAAAATTTTCTACATAATTACTTGAAATGTCACAAAAGCTAGTAGATTCATCTAAGGAATCTCACCCCCAACCAAAATCTTACATTGTCCTCAATGTAATAAGATATGCAATATGCATGACATGAGAGCAATGACATAAAACAAAGGAGAGTGAGAACGATAGTACCTGAGGTAGCAAGTTGATCAATTCTAGCATCTTCCATTGTCTCAATGAGACTTATTCAATCCTAAATGCAAAAAGAAATCCTAACCTACCTACCTACCTTTGATTAGTCCGATCGACTACATGATCAAATTTGAGCAGGATCTTCATGAATTTCAATAGGTTTCTCATGAGGACCATCCAAAGTCCTGCTCGAATGTATACATGGGTGCGTTTCTTCATGAAGGTCCAATCATAGTGTGCACCACACGCATGTAAGGAGGAGATAAGAGCAGCAAAAAGATATCTCCTCAAGTTTTGAATTGGGTTGTAATTGATTAAAAACGAGTCCTCCCAATCAGAATTTTCAATGGGTTGAAGAACCCATGATGGTGGAGAGACATTCATTAAGTATTTTTCAGTTTGGGTTGTCTCCTCCACAAATTCAAAATTGCATGGTGTTTCCACAGACAATGGTAAAGAGTGTAAATCAGTGGAATGGTGTTCTTCAGGCACCGAAACCATGTCTAACAAACTATCCAACTCCTTAAACATCTCATCATCCAGATCATAGGGGTGGGTCATGCATTCTTCTAGAAAATCGAGAGAGTGGGATAAAGGGTCCTCGTTCTCCCTAAGTGATTGAGGAAATTCTGTTTTAAGGGTAAGGAATTCCTCCTCTATAGAGGGGAGGTCTTCCAAAGAAAAATTTTCAGATTCAGTGGTAAGCACATCATCTAGCATTGGTTGATCTTTTGAAATTTCAGATTGTGCCACCCCATCATCCAAAGAAACAGAATTTTCAACCCAAGGGAGTTCTTCCACAATAGAATCCGACATGTGTTGTTGGTGGAAGGACTCAAAAATATCGACTTCGGCCATCTCTCTAGCAAGAATATCTTTCGATGATTCAAAAACATTCGGCCCTTTGGAAGAACAAATCATGGACTCACAATTATCCTTCAAACCCTCATTGTAGGCAATCAAACTATCACTTTCAGATTTTGTAGATTCCTCAGGTTCGTCAACCGTCCTTGAAATCTCTTCATCATTCAAATCGGAATAGCTAAAAGAGATAGTTGATTCACCATAATCGATGGTAATGGTGGGATTACTGAGATCTACATCCCCTAAAAGTTTAGTCATCAAATCGGAAGAGGGTTGGGCTTGGATAGCCACATCCTCCTCTATGTTGGGGATTGATTCGGTGTTCCCAATGTCGGGTTCAGGATTTTAAGATGGCGAGAGGTTTTGTATGCATTGCTCAGTTATTTCCATAAACTCTCGCAACGTATCCTCAAGAGTTCGTGTCGGTTGTGGATCATGAGAAAGAAACTCTTGAGGATAATTGTTGGCATCCATGGTTGGCTCATGTTCCATTGGACTAGAGGTGTAAGGACTCTCTTGATGAAGACCATACGTGTTATATGACGAAGACTGATAAGATGGTTGATAGGCATAACCATACAAGTGATCACGCAATGTCTTTACCGGTTGGTCATTACTCCCCCAGTCCTTTTTCTTATTCCTATCTCCTGTTAAACTTGGTGGAACACTCTTGTTATTTTCAACCCAATAATCACGTAGCGTCTTACGTTGGGGGGTAGTGGAGGTTGATTGAATCTCAGAATAATACTTATGCTTAAATTGGTTCCAATCATAAAGAGTTTTGATTCCATGGTCTGTCATCTCATCTTCCAAAAGGTATGCATAAGCACCACACTTTCAATCAGCCATAATGAGATTTTAAAGAGTTGGAACTACCCTAATCTAGAAAAAAGAATAAAAAGAAGGGAGATGGAGAGATGTTACCCAATAGAGCGAGATATATGTCAGCAACAATGTCCTACAAAATCCAACAAAAAATTGTTAGTAATCTAGAAAAAAAAAATCAGAAAATCTTTTTCTATAAAAACTGAAAATCCTACCTAACTAAAACTACTCTATAGTTACTAGAACAATTAGAACCGTTTAACCTCTTCCCCGGCAACGGCGCCAAAAACTTGTTCGCTTCCCCAAGTGTAGGGTTGCGATGTAGTAATAATCTCGGTAAGACCGAGGTCGATCCACAAGGAAGGAAGTAAAACAATTCAAACTATCCTAATAACTAGAATCAAAGAGGTTTGTGAAATTGATTTTTAACATAAAATAGAAAATCTGATAATGCAAAGATAACTAGAGCATCAAGGATCCACTTATAGCTCTCCTTAGATGCATAATTCGCTATGTTTTCTCACTTTCTCAACTAGAATCGATATTAAGATCTATCTAGTCGGATGATAGAGCTGTTAAACCAAACAATCTGTCATATGTAAGTTCAATGCATAGGATTCACTCAATGTAGGCTGAGCTGAGCATGCTCAATTGCATAGGTCATTCCCCATTCCAAAAGGTTCAGTTCACAATCATAACCATCCTCAAGTCCTGTCACAAGACAAGGCTAGATCATGATTTGAACTTGATTCAAATCACATGCACAATCCATACATATTACAGAAATTCAGAAAAGTAGAACTTTGGTAGGAAGTCCCCACATGAAGATCATAGTACTAGAGCGCACTCCAATTCCTCGGATCATACAGGTCTAGACTGATGCAAACCAATTAAGAATTTAAGTAATTCTCCCAAACATCCATGAGTCATCATAAGACTAAGAAAAACTAATTAAAGCTTGTATAAACTTCAAACCATAGTTCATAATCATGAATTCCAACTTTAAAACCAATAAAACGAATTAAACAATCTAAGAAAACTATAAGGTTCACCTCTTAGCTCTAGCTAAGAGATTAGCTAATGAAAAGCATATTAAAAATAAAACTAGAACTAAGAAAAGGAAGAAAAACTAGCTGGAGGAGGCTAGGAAGCCTCCTATGACTTGAACTCCTTGCTCCCCACGTCCTTGCTTGCCCTGGAATAGAAGAGAGCACCTCCTTTTATAGTGCAGCAATAGTACAGCAACATAGCAGAATTTGTTTCGCTTGGTACGGCTTAACCAATGGTCGGATTGCCTTCAAATTTGATTTGTAGCTTCCTTGTAATGTGATCTTCCTCATAGATGATTTAGATTTCCAAGATTGTCCTCTGAATGGGCCCACCAATCACATCACCGACCGCCTCTCAAAATCGCGCACTTCGGGTACCTTCAGAACCAGTCATCTTGCTTCCAACGCTCCGGAGTGTACAGACGTCGGATTGATCCCAAATTTGAAACATTAGTAGAAAACTTCCTCCTCTACATGATAGATGGATTAGATTGTCCAAAAAAATCCCAGAATGTGGTCCGAAAATTAGAACAATTAGGGCTTTTATAAACTCTGCGCAGTTGGAGCTTTCTGGATGGTCCATCTTTCTTCAACCGGTACGATCAAACCACACATCCTTTTGATCTGAAACTTTGTAGTTATTCATATATGGATGTGGTCTAAAAGATGGTCAAAGTAGATTCTTCATATCATCAATGATGGGCCACCTGGACCGGCCCAGAGTGGAACAGCGAAATCTGGAACTTTCTGGACAGTTCGTATTGTTTTGGCCACCACGATCAAGCTCCGATCGACACGAAACCACTTGGCTTAGTCCGGCGTCGAGCTCCTCTTCGACATAGATGTGTTGGATTTTCAAATATCGTTAAGATGGGCCCAGAAATCTGGTCCGAAAAATCAGAAACGGGAGTGGCCTACTGTCTGCAATTTGGAAACTGAAATTTACATGGCCGACCGGTCAAGACCGGTCGGACAGGGCTGGCCGACCGGTCACGACCGGTCTGGCCTTCTTTGGCATTACTCCAGCAAGCATGGCCGACCTGTCAAGACCAGTTGGGCTTCCTTGGCCGACCGGTCAAGACTGGTCGGTCTCTTTTTCTTCTTGTTTTCTCCCTTTCTTTCTTCTATTTCTTCTTTCCTTGCTTCTTTCTTTTCTTCCTTCTTCCTTCGGCCCTCCTTGGGTCTTCATCCAAGGTTCTAAATCAGCTCTTTCCATCATCAATTTGACGGAGTTCACTCTCAAACCTGCAATCACAAAACATGCATTAGATTTGTCTATATACCATGCAAACCTCGCACAATGAGTGATGAATTGGGGCTAGAATATGCACAATTAAGAGCTCAACATGGGAGATGGCGGAAGTCGATTTCGGAGTTCTACAACTCCTCCTAGTTTGCTTTCTAGTTTTATGCTTTGTTTAGTTGTTTTCATGTTTCCTTAGATCATGAACGGCTAAACCTCTTAGCTAGGGCTAAGAGGTGAAGCTTGTAGTGAATCTAAGATTTTTTAATTCGTTTGATTTGGTTTTAAGTTGGATTTCTATTAAAGAACAATGGTTTTTAGAAGTTTGAATAAAGTTCTAAGTAGTTTTTCTTAATCTTATGATGGCTCATGGATGTTTGGAAGAATTGCTTTAGTTCTTAATTGTTTTGCATGACTCTAGACCTGTATGCTCCAAGGAATCAGATTCAATACGCTCTAGACTTGGATTTCCATGTGGGAACTTAAACCAAAGTTCTACCTTTTTGTTCTAAATTCTGAATTATGTGTTGATTGTTTATATAACTTGAATGAAGCTCAAATCAATATAGTTAAGCTTTTTGACAGGGTTTGATGAGTATCATGGTTATGATCTTAACCTATTGGAACTAGGATTGACCTATGCAATTGAGTGTGCTCAAGTCCTAACTTGAATTGAGGGAATCATGTGTATTAATCACACATATGACAGATTGCTTTGATAATATAACTGCTCTATCATCCGGCTAGATAGGACTTAATTTCGATTCTAGTTGAGAAAGTGAGAAACCACAGCGAATTATGCATCTAAAGAGAGATATAAGTGGATCCTTGATGCTCTAGTTATCTTTTCATTATCAGATTTTCCATTTTATGTTTAAAACCAATTTCCCAAACCTCTTAATATTCTAGTTATTAGGATAGTTTGAATTGTTTACTTCCTTCCCTATGGATCGACCTCGGTTTTACCGAGATAATTGCTACATCGCAACCCTACACTTGGAGAAGCGAACAATAATAATGTGCTTAATTCAATCATAAACACAAGCATGTATAGTGGTTCGACTTTGGGTCTACTTCACTCCTGGTTCAAGTACTCAATCCCTTTTGAGCACACCGGCATTCACTATATGGAGGTTTTAAATCAGGTTTCCCTCTCAACCTTTACATGGAGGTTTTACCGGTTTACCTCTCAACCTAAACAGAGTTTTAGACATAGGCTAACTCTCAACCTGACGCAGGCTCGCTCTTATGTCGGAGGCTCCCCTTGGAGACTTGTTTAGCCCGACAAACGTGCCAAGGAACTGCAAACGTCTCCAGACTTTTAGGCTCACCTAATAAGCTAAGGATCAGCAAACGACCCTAGATCGAGTTTGACAAACAAACTCTACACTCAATTGTTGAGCTCTTAAATGTGCATATTCTAACCCCATTTCATTACTAACTATGCTTGAAATAAGTGATTAAAGACTTAACTAATGCATGGTTTTGTGGTTGTAGGAATGAGAGAGAGAATTCATCAATTGAGGGCTTAGAGATGCTGTTTACACACCTTGAAGATCAAAGGAATGAAGGACCAAAGGTGGAGCAAAAGTGCATTGAAGATGAAGGAGGAGAAGCTATGAATTCAGTAAATTTCATGTCCAGCGGCCGGCTGGCCACAGCCACCGACCGGCCGGCCAAACCCTCCAGAAATAAGAAATTCACTGGACACGTTTTAGGAGGGCAGGCCCCTTGACCGACCGGCCGACTGGCCGGCTGAAGGGTCGGTCTATGCATTTCAACATCCAACGATTTTAGCAGTTTGAAGTAGTTTCTCCAGCCAGCTGTCCGACCGTACGGCTGATGGGTCGGACGATGTAAAAAAGACTCCAGTGAGAATTGCATTTGTAGGAACTTTGTCCGATAGGCCGGACAGGGGGTCCGTCCAGCCGGTCAACACTCGGGAACATCTGGAGCTCCGAAAATCTCTGCGCAAAGCTCAATTTTTGCGGGATTTCTCAAAGTTTCTTCGCACCTAGGGCTCCAAAGCTATAAAAGGATTCCTCTAGCTCATTCCTAGGGCATCCTAGAAGAGATTTACCACTGTGGGAGGCGGCAGAAGTCAGATCCGGAGTTCTACAACTCTTCCTAGTTTGTTCTTCTAGTTTTTATAATTTTCTTAGTTGCTTTCATGTTTCCTTGGATCATGAATGGCTAAACCTCTTAGCTAGGGCTAAGAGGTGAAGCTTGTAGTGAATCTAAGATGTTTCAATTCGTTTATTTTGGTTTCAAGTTGGATTAATAGTGAAGAAAAATGGTTTGAAGTTTGAATAAAGTTCTAAGTAGTTTTTCTTAATCTTTTGATGGCTCATGGATGTTTAGAAGAATTGCTTAAGTTCTTGATTGTTTTGAATCATTCTAGACCTGTACGCTTCAAGGAATCGGATTCAATGCGCTCTAGACCTTTGATCCTCGTGTGGGAACTTCATACTAAAAGTTCTACTTTTCTGAAATTTCTGCTTATGTGTGATTGTGTATGTGATTTGAATGAAGTTCAAATCATGATCTAGTTATATTTTGTGACAAATTTAATGATGATTATGATTGTGATCTTAACCTATTGGAACTAGGATTGACCTATGCAATTGAGTGTGCTCAAGTCCTAACTTGAATTGAGGAAATTATGTACTTGAATTACACATATGGCAGATTGTTTGTTATAACTGCTCTATCATCTGACTAGATAGGATTGGATTTCGATTCTAGTAGTGTAATTCCGAAACCACATTGAATTAGGCATCAAGGATTGCTACAAGTGGATCCTTGAACCCCTAATGCTCTTTTATATTAATTACATTCACCTTTAGTTCAAAATTGTTATCTACATTCAATTTCAAAATCCTGTTTAGTTAGTTCTTAATTAGAAACCATTGGAAGTGTTTTGTGATTCCTACACAAGTCCCTATGGATCGACCTTGGTCTTAACGAGATTATTACTACATCGCATTCCTACAATTGGGGAAGCGAACAAGTTTTTGGCGCCGTTGCCAGGGATTTTGACGGTTTTTCATAAAATTGCTAAAAATAGTTTCTATTTAAGATTTTTAGGACTCCTTTACTAACTTAGTTTGTTTGCTTTGTTTTATTTTTTCAGGAATTTTAGAAGTCGAAGTAGTCACTTCAAATCAGGTTTTTCTAACTCTTTTCTTTTATTTTTCTGAGATTTTGCATGCCACATTGGGTTCAGGATTCTAATAACCGACTCATTAGTGAAGGGGAAATTGTTGAAGGGATTGATAGGGAGCCATGTGCTAAAAAACATTTCGATTCTCCAATTTTATCTGAAAGTATGGCTGAAAATCAACCCAACCCTATGGCCAATCAAAATCTGGGCTAAACCGAAATGGGAGAGAATGAAGTTGAGAATGTTCCCCGACCTAGAACACTACATGATTACTTGCAACCTGCAAGAGCGAGCACTCCCTCACGCATAGTTTTTCCACATAATGCAGGGAACATAGATTTGAAACCGGGAGTAATCCAACTCCTTCCAAAATTCCATGGACTAAACAGTGAAAGTGCCTATCAACATCTTAAGGAATTTGATGAGGTGATAGCCACAATGCACTTTACAAACGTAACAGATGATGTGGTGAGACACAAATTATTTCCTTTTTCCCTTAAAGAGAAAGCTAAGGCCTGGCTTCATGCATTAAGGCCAAGATCAATTGGCACATGGACTAAGATGACTAGGGAGTTCATTAAAAAGTTCTTCCCTACTCACAAAACGATCATGTTGAGGCGCCTTATAATGAATTTTGCTCAAAAAGAGGATGAGACCTTCTTCCAATGTTGGGAGATGTTCAAGGACTTGTTAAATGCATGCCCAAATCATAGCTACAAAATTTAGCGAGTAATAAGCTTTTTCTATGAAGGACTGACTTCACCCATGCGCCAATTCGTAAAGATGATGTGCAATGGAGAATTCACGAATAAAGAAGCCGAGGAAGCATGGAACTATTTTGATGAATTGGCCGAGAATACACAGTCTTGGGATACATCTAGACCAACAAATTCTAAGACAAGCCAACAAAAGGAAAAAGGAGGAATTTACGTCCTCTCAGAAGAAGATAACATAAGTGCACTTGTGGCTAGCCTCACAAGAAAAGTCGAGGCCATGGAATTGAAGAAAGGAGAGATGATTAACTCAAAAGACATTGAAACTATTTGTGGAATTTATGCCGGAAATCAACATGCAACACAGGATTGTCCTACAATTTCTGCATTTCAAGATATCTTACAAGAACAATCAAATGTCATAAACAGTTATCAACGACCATTACGTGCTCCAAACTCAAACATGTATAACTCTAGTTGGAAGAACCATCCCAATTTCAGTTGAAGGAATGGACCAACTGCGAATGCAAACAACATCCCCCAAGCTTAACCTTTATTAGGTCCATCCCTAGTAATAACACCAAAAGCTATCCTAGAGGAGATGTTGGGTGCATTCGTCTTGGTTCAAGCTGAATATAACAAGACTAATTCTCTGAAAATTGATGGGTTCATGTAAGAGCAACTGAAATTCAATCAAAATTCATCTCAAGCCATTAATGACTTGAAAACCTCAATGGCTAGAGTTGAATCTCATCTCAGTGTTAGGGAGAAAGGTACATTTCCTACCCAACCTCTCCCTAACCCAAGAACTCAATTTTAGATACAAGACCCAAGCTCTTCCTCCCAACATAAGGCATGTTCAAGCTATCACCACCTTGAGGAGTGGCAAAATAATCGATAAATCTAATCCGGTGAAGACCCCAAATACTAATGATCCGAAAATTTCCAAAGAGGATGATAGCCCGAACAACACTCCACATGAGAAAGAACCGGAAAGGCAATACAAGCCGGTTGCCCCGTTTCCCCAAAGGTTGATTTCAATCAAACCTTTAGACAAAAACCTGAAAATGTTAGAGATTTTTAAGAAAGTGAAGATCAACATTCCGTTGTTGGATGCTATAAAACAAATACCATCCTATGCCAAATTTCTAAAGGAATTGTATACAGTCAAAATGAAACACAATGTTCACAACAAAGTACTTTTGACTGAGAATTTGAGCGCTAGTATCAAACAAGAGGTGCCCCAAAAATACAAGGATTCGGATAGTCCAACCATCTCATGCATCATAGGTGACTACCAGATCAAACAAGCCTTACTCGATTTAGGGGCAAGTGTTAACCTCATCCCATACTTGGTCTATGAACAACTTAGGTTAGGTGAATCGAAACCCACCAAAACCACACTCCAACTTGCTGATAGATCTATTCATATACCGAGAGGGATGATTGAGGATGTCTTAGTCCAAGTTGATAAATTCTACTACCCAGTAGACTTTATTGTCTTGGATACACATCCTGTGATAGGTAACGGTGCTCAAATTCCCATCATACTTGGCCGCCCTTTTCTATCTACTTCAAATGCGATTATCAATTGTAGAAACAGGCTTGTACAAATGTCCTTTGGAAATATGATACTCGGAGCTAAATATATTTGATTTATGCAAACAACCACGGGAAGTTGATGACGAGATCCATGAAATAAATTTGATTGAATCATTCGTGGAGGATACATTTCCCTTGACATTCTATTCCGACCCTTTGGAGGCATGTTTATCCCACTCTCATGAGATGAATGATGACACAATACGAGAGATGGATGCCATTTTGGATGTTATGCCAGTACTTGATAACAAAAGATGGAAGGCATTATTTGAACCTTTACCCTTAAGCGAGAACAAGCCTCTTCCATCCAATATCAAGGCACTAAAGCTCGACCTAAAACCATTACCAAGTGATTTAAAATATGTATATTTAGGTCGAGATGAGACATATCCGGTGGTGATTTCTTCCCACTTGGATGAGGAACAAGAGAGTAGGCTAATAGCCACTCTAATAGAGCATAAGAGCGCCATTGGATGGTCAATTGCGGATCTCAAAGGCATAGACCCACTGATTTTTACTCATTGCATACACCTTTTGCAAAATGCCAAGACATCTAGGCAACCACAAAGACGCCTCAATCTAAACATGAAGGAGGTGGTTAAGGCCGAAGTGGTGAAACTATTGGATGTGGGTATCATTTACCCAATATCTGATAGTCAATGGGTGAGTCAAATCAAGTGGTGCTTGAAAAATCTGGAATAACCATCGTAGCCAATGCCAATAATGAACTCATGCCAACCAGAGTCACTACTGGTTGGAGAACGTGCATTGACTACAGGAAGCTAAACACAGTCACGAGGAAAGACCACTTCCCCCAACCGTTTGTTGATCAAATTTTAGAAAGGTTGGCGGGTCATTCCCATTTTTGCTTCCTTGATTGGTATTCAGGGTATAACCAAATAGAGATCGCCCCAGAGGACCAAGAGAAGACAACATTCACATGTCCATTCGGTACTTTTGCTTATCGAATGATGCCATTTGGACTATGCAATGCCCCTACCACTTTTCAGCGTTATATGTTGAGTATTTTTTCTGATATGGTGGGGATGATTCTTGAAGTCTTCATGGACAATTTCTCAGTATTTGGTTGTAACTTTGATGAGTGCCTTATGCACTTAAAAACTGTTTTGAAAAGATGTGAAGAAAAGAACCTCGTGTTAAATTGGGAGAAATGTCACTTCATGGTTCAAAAGGGAATAGTACTTGGTCACATCATCTCACAAAATAGAATCGAGGTGGACAAAGCTAAAATCGATCTTATCTCTAACCTTTCACCACCCAAGAGCGTACGAGATGTGCGGTCCTTTTTGGGACACGCCGGATTTTATAAACGGTTCATAAAGGACTTTAGTTCACTCTCTCGTCCTTTATGTAACCTCCTTCAAAAGGAAAACTCATTCGAGTGGACTGAAGATTGTCAAAATGCCTTTGACAAACTAAAAGGTATGTTGACATGTGCTCCCATAATGCAACCACCTGATTGGAGCCTACCTTTTGAAATTATGTGCGATGCGAGCGACTACGCTATTGGGCCTGTGTTAGGCCAGAGAAAAGAGAAAAATCCATGCATTATCTACTATGCAAGTAGAACTTTAAACTCAGCTCAAGAAAACTACACTACTATAGAAAAAGAACTTTTAGCCGTAGTTTTTGCTTTAAACAAGTTTAGGTCCTACTTGATTGGATCTAAGATCATCATATTCACTGACCATGCCGTGCTTAAGTACCTTCTCTCTAAGAAGGATGCTAAGCCACACTTGTTAAGATAGATCCTCCTACTCCAAGATTTTGACAAAGAAATACTTGATAAGAAAGGAGTAGAAAACGTCGTAGCTGACAATATCTTTAAACTTGTTCTCACTGATTCCCCTGAGACAATCGCAATCAATGACATGTTCCCTGATGAACAAATTTTTAAAGTCTCCCAATTTCCATGATATGTAGACATTGCTAACTATCTTGCTATAGGTACAATTTCGACACATTGGAAAAAGCAAGATAATGATAAGTTCTTCAACGAGGTAAGAAAATTCCTATGGACGACCCATACTTATTCAAGTATTGTCCTGATCAAATCATAAGGAGATGTGTGCCGGATGATGAACAACACAGTATCATCTCCTTTTGTCATTCTCAGGCGTGTGTGGCCACTTTTCGACTAAGAAGACCACAGCCAAAATTCTACAATGTGGGTTTTATTGGCCCACCATGTTCAAGGATACCCATGAGTTTTGTAAAACGTGTGAGCCTTGTCAGAAATTGGGAGGAATATCCCGTAGAAATATGATGCCCTCAATCCCATCTTACCAATCAAAATTTTTTATTATTGGGGCATCGATTTCATGGGTCCATTCCCATCTTCTTTTGGAAACTTATATATTTTTCTTGCTGTCGATTATGTTTCAAAATGGGTCGAGGCAATTCCATGCCCGAACAATGACCATAAAGCGGTCATTCATTTCTTAAAAGAAAATATTATTTCCCGGTTTGGAACACCTCGAGTCATTATAAGTGATGAAGGATCTCATTTTTGTAACCGCCCATTTGAAGCTTTAATAAGAAAAATATGGCATAAATCACAAGGTGAGCACTCCCTATCACCCACAAACAAGTGAACAAGCTGAGATATCCAACAGGGAAATTAAACAAATTTTGGAGAAAACAGTGAACCCTGATCGCAAAGATTGATCACTTCGACTTACTGACGCACTCTAGGCTTACCATACTGCTTTCAAGACCCCCATTGGAATGTCTCCCTATAGACTTGTCTATGGGAAAGCTTGTCACTTGCCCGTGGAGTTGGAACATAGGGCATATTGGGCGATAAAGAAGATGAATTTTTATTCTGACAAAGCAAGCTCGTTGCGTAAACTTCAATTGAATGAACTTGCGGAACTTCGACATATGAAAATGTGAGAATTTACAAGGACAAGACGAAAGTATTCCATGATAAGAACATCCTTCGTAAGACTTTCACGATTAATCAAAAGGTCCTAATGTATAATTCTCGGCTACATTTATTTTCGGGGAAATTGAGGTCTCGATGGACTGGTCCCTTCATTGTAAAAACTGTTTATCCATATGGGACTGTCGAGTTGTTGAATCCAATGAACAGTAATATCTTTAAAACGAATGGTCAATGATTAAAACCGTTCTTTGAGAATTTTCCTTCAGAAGGTATGTCCATACCTCTGATTGATCCTGTGTATCAGGATATTTGATCTCCTAATCTGATGGAGGTATAGAGTACTTAGGATTAGGATTTTGTTGCTTTTGGTTTTCTTTTTCATAGGTTTGTTAGAAGGAGGTAGAATTTCAGTTTTTGCTCTCTTAGGTACTCTTATTTCTCACTCCCTTTATTGCTCTCATGTTTTGTTCATTGCATATCTTTTACATTGAGGACAATGCAAGATTTGGTTGGGGGTGTGGGATCACTAGGATGAATCTAGTGTTTTGTAATATCTCGAGCAATATGAAGAACATTTTTTTTTCAGATCTTCAAATTCAAAACTCCATTGGAAAACTTTGTTTCTATGCATTTGGGATGGTTAAGTATAAGAAAATGAGAGGCAAAGTGAGTGAAGTTGAATATCTTGAACAATCTCTAAAATACTAGTTTTATGTGAGAATTTCCCTATTTTTATGATTGATAGAAATTTTGAACACTTTTACACCTAGTTCACTTTACACGATTCTCATATTTTGAAAGGATTATTATATTTGTGGATTAGCTAAGTTTGGATTTGAGGTGTTGAGGAACCAAACCGGGGTACTTTGTCCATCCTTATCCATGGGAAAATAACGAAAGATGGATTTCTAAAAATCCTGTCTAATGTATATGAAAAGGGAAAGGAAGGATGAAAACATGGGAATGATTGAAAATATGGTGGAAAAATTCGAGAAGGGCTACCTATTACCAACTGGGGGATGGTCTACCTGTAACCAAAACAAAAAATGGGACATAGTGTGAAAGCCATCGGAAGGACGGTAAGGAAAATTCCTGTCAAAGGCTTAAAGTTGATCTGTACACCGCCAAATCCATACCCTAGCTAATTCATGAAGAAGGTAACCTTGGAAATCCATGAGATAAGCATTCACTAAGCACACTAGGTTAAATTGTTTGGACTTTTCTATTTATCAATCAACCAGCGGGAATTTCATATGAATACTTGGTATGTTCTGAAAAGTTTAAGGTTTCAACTTCTATCACTCAGTTTTGCTGATTTTTGTACTTGTATGTCTTGGAATGTATAGAAGCATAGTTTCTAAAGGAGAGTTGAGTTTTGAAGGATAAAATTTGTTTCAAGCATGTTTTGCTCGGGACTAGCAAAATGCTGGTCGGGGTTTGTGTTGAGATCTTAAATGTGCATATTCTAACCCCATCTCATTACTAACTATGCTTGAAATAAGTGATTAAAGACTCAACTACTGCATGGTTTTGTGGTTGTAGGAATGAGAGAGAGAATTCATCAATTGAGGGCTTAGAGATGCTATTTACACACCTTGAAGATCAAATGAATGAAGGACCAAAGGTGGAGCAAAAGTGCATTGAAGATGAAGGAGGAGAAGCTGAGAATTCAGCAAATTCATGTCCACCGGTCGGCCGACCACAGCCACCGACCGGCCTGACAGACTGACCGGCTGGTCGGTCGATCGACCGGCTGAAGGGTCGGTCTATGCATTTCAACATCCAGCGATTTCAACAGTTTGAAGCAATTTCTCCTGCTGGCTGTCCGACCGGTCTGCTAATGGGTCGGACTGTGTAAAAAAACTCCAGTGAGAATTTCATTTGCAGGCACTTTGTCCGATCGACCGGACAGGGGGTCCGACCGATCGGTCAACAGTCAGGAACATCTAGAGCTCCGAAAATCTCTACGCAAAGCGCAGTTTTTGCGAGATTTCTCGAAGTTTCTTCACACCTAGGGCCCTAAAGCTATAAAAGGACTCCTCTAGCTCGTTCCTAGGGCATCCTAGAAGAGATTTACCACGGTGGGAGGCGGCAGAAGTCAAATCTGGAGTTCTACAACTCCTCCTAGTTTGTTCTTCTAGTTTTTATATTTTTCTTAGTTGCTTTCATGTTTCCTTGGATCATGAACGGCTAAACCTCTTAGTTAGGGCTAAGAGGTGAAGCTTGCAGTGAATCTAAGATGTTTCAATTCGTTTATTTTGGTTTCAAGTTGGATTAATAGTGAAGAACAATGGTTTGAAGTTTGAATAAAGTTCTAAGTAGTTTTTCTTAATCTTATGATGGCTCATGGATGTTTAGAAGAATTGCTTGAGTTCTTAATTGTTTTGAATCATTCTAGACATGTACGCTCCGAGAAATTTGATTCAATACGCTGTAGAGCTTTGATCCTCATGTGGGAACTTCATACCAAAAGTTCTACTTTTCTGGAATTTCTGCTTATGTGTGATTGTGCATGTGATTTGAATGAAGTTCAAATCATGACTTAGTTATATTTTGTGACAGAATTTAATGATGATTATGATTGTGATCTTAACCTATTGGAACTATGATTGACCTATGCAATTGAGTGTGCTTAAGTCCTAACTTGAATTGAGGGAATTATGTACTTGAATCACACATATGGCAGATTGTTTGTTATAACCACTCTATCATCTGACTAAATAGGATTTGATTTCGATTCTAGTTGTGTAATTCCGAAACCACAGGGAATTACGCATCGAGGATTGTTACAAGTGGATCCTTGAACCCCTAGTGCTCTTTTATATTGATTACATTCACCTTTAGTTCAAAATTGCTATCTACATTCAATTTCAAAATCATGTTTAGTTAGTTCTTAATTAGAAACCATTGGAAGTGTTTTGTGATTCCTACACAAGTCCCTGTGATCGACTTCGGTATTACCGAGATTATTACTACATCGCAACCCTACACTTGGGGAAGCAAACATCGATTCCAACAGGGAAAAGAGTGGATGAAATCTCAACAAATGACAACCTTACTTGTCGGATGAGCCCCTTGTTCAATGCCGCTTTGGGTTGCTTGATCTCCACTCTCCCTTGCTTCAATCAGCTCCCATTTGCTCCCCCGATCGTGTTACCGCTGCGTTGCCAATGCCTCAGCTTCACTTGATCATCACCTTGCATATGATGCTTTTGAGATGCTCAAGGTGATAAGAAGGTAGGTTTGAGATCTCTACAACTAATGGGAATGGGTTGCCTAGAGTATCTCACCTACAAGGATCTCATCATAGAGCTTTGGATAGGAATATAACTATCAAGTTTGATCCAAACTCTAAAGATCAAGAGAGGGGTAAGAACATTTTCTTCATGACCTTGGAATGCTTCATTCTTGTGTTGAATCATAAGGAAGATTTCTTATTAGGGTTCGGATTTGAGCCTCTAATGGTCTCCAATAATGGTGGCTTCAATCTCCTTAAAATCCCTTTTGGAACCCAAAGAATCGAACCTAGCCATTATATAGGAAAAATCCCAACGAATCTAAAACAACGAGCCTAACCATTATATAGGAAAAATCCTATGTGTAGGGTTACGATGTAGTAATAAATTCGAAAAGACCGAGTATCGTCCCACACAAATTTATATGTAGATATTCTCATAATTTATCTAAAATAACCTAGAATTGAGATCATATTAAGAATTAAATCTGAAAAATAGTGATTTGGAATTAAACAATGCATCAACACAACTAGGTCTCTCACAACTCAATCGGAATCGAATTTCTATCTCTATCCGATCGGAATATGGAGCGGTTCAATCAACACTTATCTAAAATAATTGCTTGTTCATTGATTCAATTCCCACAATAATGCTCAAGCCTTGGGCACACTCAATTGTATAGGCCAAGCCTCTTTCCAATCTAATTGAGATTCACAACCATAGCTTTCATCAAATCTTGTCACTAGACTTGACTACGATCAATGATTAGAACTCCAATTAAATCAAAATCAATCAGTAAACATCTATCTCAAATTATCACAAAAGATTAGAACTTTAGTTTGAATGAGTTCCCACATGAAGATCGTGTCATTGTACATAAGACAATCAAAGAGTTTATCATTCCCAGAGTCGATGCTAGATCAATGAACTACACAAGCATAAATAATGTCAAAAAGATAAGCTACTAGATTTAGATTCACTAAGAAGCACATGAGCCTGGAGTCATCAAGAGATCAAAGCAAAACTAAACTAATACTTTATTTAAACTCATATTAAACCAAATTCTTCAATCAAAGCATAAAAAGGAAACCTAGGTTGCATCAATCCATCAAAGCTTCACCTCTTAGCCCTAACTAAGAGGTTTTAGCTCATCTCTAACATCCTTAAACTAGAAGCCTCAAAAACATAAAAATAACTAAAAACTAGAAGAAAACTAGAAAGAAATCATTCTCCAAAGCTTCCTTGATCTTTCTCATGTCCTAGCATGCCTTGAGGATGAAGAGGAAGAGTCCTTTTATAGCACAAATCACTCACAGACGAAGAATCTTTTACACTTACGCAGCAAAAATCAGATTTAAAAGTCTTCTAGTGCAGTCAAGACGTTGGTCGGCCGGCCAGAGCTTAGACTTCAATTAACTCAAATCTCTGGAGGTCTTTATACATGGACCGACCTACCAGTCAGCCGGCTGGTTGGACCACAAGTCGGCCTTCATAAAAAAAACATCCAACGAAAAATGCTGTTTCTGGAGGGTTTGGACGGCTGGCCGGTCAGGCTGTAAAATGTGAGATTTTACTCTTTTCTAAAATGCTGTTTCTGGAGGGTTTGGACGGCTGGCCGGTCAGGCTGTAAAATGTGAGATTTTACTCTTTTCTTTCTCCATCTCCATCGCATCTTTCTTCCAACTCTTGTGCTTTTATTCCTTTGATCTTCAAGGCATGTAAGAAGGGTCTTTAAGCATCATCTAATTGAAATCTCTCTCGCATTCCTACAAACACAAAACCATGTATTAGATTAAGCTTTAAATCATGAAAACCATGCATAATGTGTGATGAATTGGGGTTAGAATATGTACAATTCAGAACTCAACACACCCCCCAACCAGCATTTTGCTAGTCCCAAGCAAAACATGCGTGAAACAAATCCAACTTTTCAAAAATCCAACTCTCTTTCAGAAACAATGCTTTTATAAACTTCAAGATATACAAGAACAAGATTCAGAGAAATTAAGTGATAGAAGATGAAATCTTAAACTCCCTAAACATAATAAGTGTTTCACATAGAATCCCTGCTGATTGATTGATAAATAGAGGAACCCGAACAAGTGTGGTCTAGCGTGCATAGTGAATGTTCATCTCATGAATTTTCAAGATTACCTTTTTCATAGATCAACGAAACTAAAGATCTAAGGGTGTATAGATCAACAACAAGCCTATGACAAGAATTTGTCTTACCGTTCCTTCGACGGCTTTCACACTACTTCTCATTTCCAGCTTAGGTTACGGGTAGACCTTCCCTTGGTTGGTAATAGGTAGCCCTTTTCGAAAGTTTTAACATATTTTCAATGAATAACCTTAATTTTCTTTCAATAATAGATAAGATTTTTAGAAATCCGCATCTTTCGTTCTTTTCTCTTATTTCACATGAGCAAGGATGGACAAAGTTCCCCGGCTTGGTTCCTCAACACCTTAAACCTTAGTTTAACTGATCCACAAATCTACATAATCCCTTCAAATCATGAGAATTGTGTAATGTGAACTAGACTCAAAAGTGTTCAAATTTTCTATCAATCAAATCAATAGGGGAATTCAAATAGGAAACTACCATGTTATAAGTCCTTTAAGAGTTTCAAAATTATCTCACTACATCTTTCTTCCTTTCATATTTATGACATCCCAAGTGCATATAAACACGATTTTCCAAAGAAGTTTTGTATTTTCAGAAAAATCAAAAAATTTCTACAACATTGCTCGAAATGTCACAAATTGCTAGATTCATCTAGGAATCCCCCCCCCCCCCCCCCCCCCCAACCAAAACTTTACATTGTCCTCAATGTACGAAATTATGCAATGAATACAATAATAGGGGAGCAATGACAAAATAAAGGGAAGTGAGTGTTATAGATAAATTTGGCCTTCGAAGAATGCGAGCAGCCCGCCTCGTGCTCGACAAAAGGGGTCGCATCCTAAAATGCGTGCAGCTCGGCTCGTGCTCGTCGCGAGGGGTCGCATCCTAAAATGCGAGCAGCTCGGCTCGTGCTCGTCGAAAGGGGTCGCATCCAAGAATGCGAGCACTCCTGATATGAGTGGCCCCCTCCTATGAGTAGCTCCCGACACATGAACAGTCTTGGTATCTAGTTTCTAGCAAGGACGTTCCTCGTCTCAGAGTATTAGTAGCATATATGGCCCGGTTTTGGCTTGTGTTTATTCACAACTTCGAACATATCTATCAAGAGACGTAATCAGCTAGACGTCTGGAAAGCTTAGGTTAACAAGATAAGCATCTTATCCCTTAAAATCAGCAGTAATCCTAACAGATCACGTAACAGATTGGATCGCTCAGATTTTTATAAATAGGTGACTCTACAGATGATAAAGGTATTCAATCCTCAAGCCCTATCTTCTTTTTCCTCTCTCTATAGCCTTACTCGATCTAACTTAAGCATCGGAGGGCCAACGGCTGGACACCGGCCACCCGTAGTTTTTCCTTTATCTCTTTTCAGGTCAGGAGAAAATCGCTAGCGAGGAAGGTGAATGTTTGGAGGACCCTGTTACAAAATATGACGTAAACAGATTGGTGCCGTCTGTGGGAACTCAATTTGATCACCGAATTTAGCCGCTCCTACCATCGAACACGATGCCTCCAAAAAAGACAGTTCATCCTTCCACTTCAAGGCAGACATTACCTCCACCTGACGTTATAGAACCGGGGCCCATCCCTCAAGCCACTTCGACGGGCATCCCTCAAGGAGATCCTAGCATGCCATCACAAAACCCGTTATTTGAGACTTCCGGAAGTCAAGAAGATGTCATGCATTTCCTCGGAAACACACTCCTAACTCTCAACGTTGGGTTTCAAGCCTTGTCTAACCGACTTGATCAGCATTTCCTGGAGCCTCAGAAGCTACCTTCCGGAGGGTTGCCGGCGCAGCCCATACCGATGGCTTCCAGACACTTTGTGGACGAACCACAGGTCCAACCAAATCATCCTCCATCAAACCGAATGCCAATCGGCAACCAACCCCCTGCACTATCCCCACATTCTTTACATTCCAGTGCTTCCCGCCAACAGCGTCAGGTTATACTTTACCATGGGAAGGAGACCTCAAGAGAATCCATGATCATTTTGATGATATGGAGCAACGATATCAGGCGAATCGACCATCTGCCGTGGTGGCATCAATACATTGATCCGAGTCTCCTTTCACCTGTGAGGTCATGGAAGCACCTTTACCTAGAAAGTATCGTACGCCCGTCATCACTCAATATACGGGTACTGGCGATCCTCTTGAACAACTGGAAACGTATAGGTCTCTTATGGAGCTGGAGGGACATGGTTCAGAAATCATGTGTAGAGCTTTTTCTTTAACCTTAAAGGAGGCAGCTCGCACGTGGTTTCGTGGGTTAAAACCTTGATCCATCAGGTCCTTTTCACAACTATCGGAGCTGTTCCTCTCCCAATTCATGGGAAGCATCCGCACCAAAAAACCAGCATCTCACCTAATGGATTTGAAACAGCAGCATGGGGAAACGATAAAGGAGTTTACAGTACGGTTCACTGCCAAAGCCATCCAAACTGAAGGTTATACCGAAGAGAAAGGCCTCACCGCCCTAATAGCTGGGATCACAAGTGAAAAATTCAGATTCACTTTGGATAAGAATCCTCCTAAAACTATGACAGAATTCCAAGCTAAAGCTCAGAAGTATATCAACGCAAAAGAAGTTGCTTTAGCGCATTGTTGAGCTCTTAATTGTGCATATTCTAACCCCAATTCATCACTCATTGTGCAAGGTTTGTATGGTTTGTAAGCTAATTCAATGCATGTTTTGTGACTACAGGATTGAGGGTGGACTCTACTCAATTGAAGACATAAAGAGCTCACTTGGGATCATTCTGATGAAGAATGTTTGAGGACCAAAGAAGAAAAGAGAGAAAGAACTAAAGAAGAGAAGAAAGCAGATGAAAGAAAGGAAGAAAATAAGAAGAAAATGAAGCTGACCGGTCGTGACCGGTCGGCCAAGGAAGCCAGACCGGTCAGTGACCGGTCAGCCATGCATGTTGGGCACTACTGAAGAGGACCGACCGGTCATGACCGGTCGGTCATTGTTGCTGGAAAATTGTTGAAGGCGTCCGACCGGTCATGACCGGTCGGACATGCTTGCTGGACCAAGGATGAATAGGCCCGACCGGTCATGACCGGTCGGAGGTGCTTGCTGAAGTGTTTTCACTTGAGTTCGACCGGTCGTGACCGGTCGGCCATGTGTACTGACTTAGAAGATTCTAATTTCTTCCCGATTTTCTCTACGCTGCGTAAGAGTTTCGCAAATTCCCGATTCTTCCGACGTTGTGAAGCCTCCAGACTATAAGAGGACACCTAGGGATCATTCATAGGGTATCCTAGAAGGGTACAAGCGAGGTTGGAGGCTGTGGAAGTGAAGATTGGAGTTTCACAACTCCTTTTGGTTTGCTTTGCTGTTTTCATGCTTTTTGTAGTTGTTTCATGTTTCCTTGGATCATGAGCAGCTAAACCTCTTAGCTAGGGCTAAGAGGTGAAGCTTGTAGTGAATCCAAGATGTTTTAATTCGTAGTTAAGTGGTTTTAGTTTGGAATTCATGATTATGAACTAAGGTTTGAAGTTTATACAAGTTTTTAAGTAATTTTTCTTAGTCTTGTGATGACTCATGGATGTTTGGATGAATTACTTATCTTCTTAATTTGTTTGCAACGGTATAGACCTGTATGATCCGAGGAATCGGAATGCGCTCTAGTACTAAGTTCTTCATAAAGGGACTTCAGGCCAAAGTTCTATTTTAGTTGATTTTCTGGAATATGTAAGGACTGTGCTGGTGATTTGAATCTAGTTCAAATCCTAATCTAGCCTTGTCTTGTGAGAGGACTTGGGGATGATTATGATTGAGAACTGGACCTATAGGAAAGGGGAATGACCTATGCAATTGAGCATGCTCAGCTCAGCCTAGATTGAGTGAATCTTATGCATAGAACTTACATATTACAGACTGTTTGGTTTAACAGTTCTATCATCCGACTGGACGGACAGGAATGTCGATTCTAGTTGAGAGAATACGAAACCACAGCGGATTGAACATCAAGGATTGCTACAAGTGGATCCTTGAAACCCTAGTACCCTCTTATAATTAATTACTCTCGATTTAATTCAGCTTTTGTTACTCACATCAACTTTATACAACAATCTGATTAGTAAACTTCAATAGACACTTGTGGATGAATTTGTGAGATCCTACATAGTCCCTGTGGATCGACCTCGGTCTTACCGAGTTTATTACTACATCGCAACCCTACACTTGGGGAAGCGAACACGCGTCATGGTATACAGGGCAAGAAGCGCAAGCCAGAGGAAATCTCTTCTTCGGATAAGAAATATCGGCGCGATCGGCAAGACTGCTCTCCCAAGAAAGTCTACTCTGGTAAGTACCATAACTACACCCCCCTTAATCGGCCTCCGGAAAAGGTGCTAATGGAGATCAAGCATAAACCATATGTGAAGTGGCCCGCAAAGATCAAATCTGATCCTGAGAAAAGAGATAAGAGTAAATTTTGTTATTTTCACAAAGATCATGGGCACAACACCCAAGACTGCATATCTCTGTGTGATCACATCGAAGCTCTTATTCGCAAAGGTCACCTTCAAGATTATGTTGTCCGACAAGGTCGTTCACCTAAAAGGGGGGAGGCCCCGTCACAGCAGAAGAAATCACCTCATCGACATACATCACAAGAAAATGCTGAACTTACTGGGGAGATTCGGACCATCGTCGGAGGACCGGCTTGCGGAGGAGATTCTCAAGCTTCGAGAAAAGCATACGCCCGTAAGGCATCCAAGAATCCTCAGCATATTTCCAGGTTGGAACGAACTCCCGATATATCAGAGTCCAGCCGTCCTTCAATCTCTTTCTCCCTCGAAGATGCAGAAGGGAATATCTTTCCTCACGAAGACTCCATCGTAGTCGCGTTAAAGGTATCAAACTATCCAACTCATCGTATTATGGTGGATACAGGTAGCTCTGCTGATATTCTCTACCTGGAGGCTTTCGATAAAATGGCACTCGCCAGAAGCCTGCTCAAGCCAGTCTCAACTCCCCTCATCGGCTTCGGGGGCGAAGTGGTGACGCCTGAAGGAAGCATTGACCTTCCAGTCACCTTTGGTGAGAGCCCTACGAAGACGACTATCTTCGTCAATTTTCTCGTGGTAGATCGGAGATCGGCATACAACGCCATTTTGGGGCGACCATCGCTTAATAAGGTTGGGGCAGCTTTACATCCCTTGTATTTGTGCGTTATATTTCCTACCCCCAATGGTGTTGGGGTTGTACAAGGAAATAAGAGAGAAGCCCGGTCTTGTTACGAGATAGCCCTACAAGATCGAAAGAAAGCTCAGGCGACACCAATTATGATGATAGAGCAAGATTCATCAAGTCTTCCGACAGCCGCCTCGTTGGATCCAAGGGAGAATGCTCTCCAATCAGGAACTCCTGGGGAAGAAACAGTGTCAATCCGCTTAATCAAAGACGATTCATCAAAAGTCGTATACATTGGATCCTCTTTAACTAGCGTCCTCCGTGAAGATTTGGTTCGTTTTCTCATCGAATACCAAGACGTGTTTGCTTGGTCTCACAAAGATATGCCAGGCATCGACCCCAGCGTCATCGCACATCGTTTGAACATTGATCCGAATTATAAACCTGTCCACCAGTGTCGACGTGCCTTTACTGCAGAAAGGCAGATGGCAATCAAGGCTGAAGTCGAGAAGCTGCTCACGGCCAATTTCATAAAAGAAGTTGATTATCCGGAATGGGTCGCGAACGTAGTTCTCGTTCGAAAAGCTAATGGCAAATGGAGAATGTGCGTCAACTATTCAGATTTAAACAAAGCGTGCCCTATAGATAGCTTCCCAACTCCGCAAATCGACCAGCTGGTCGATTCAACAACTAGGCATGCTTTGGTCAGTTTTATGGATGCTTATTCCGGCTATAACCAGATCAAGATGCATCCGCCCGACAGCCAACATACCGCCTTCATCACTGATCGAGGCCTATATTGCTACCAGGTAATGCCTTTTGGCCTTAAAAATGCAGGGGCCACCTATCAGCACCTCATCAACAAAATATTCGTCGCGCAAATCGACCGGAATATGGAGGTTTATGTCGACGACATGCTCGTGAAAAGCGCTGCAGGAAGTGACCACCTTGCAAATCTTCAAGAAGCCTTTGACTTGATGAGGAAGTATCAGATGAAATTAAATCTACAAAAATGTGCCTTCGAAGTCTCTGCTGGAAAATTTCTGAGATTTATGGTCTGCCAACGAGGAATCGAGGCGAATCCTGAAAAGATAAAAGCATTGATCGAAATGAAGTCCCCAGCCACTCTCAAAGACGTCCAACGTCTGGCTGGTCGCATTGCCTCGTTAAACAGGTTCATCTCGCGGGCTTCCGATAAGTGCTTACCCTTCTTTAAGCTCCTTCGAGCCACAACCAAATCTGATTGGGAGTGGACACCACAATGTGAAGAAGATTTTCAACAATTGAAGCAATATATGAGTGCGCCCCCTGTTTTATCTAAACCTGTGGCACACGAGCAACTCATCCTTTATTTTTCTGTGTCTTCCACGGCCATTAGCGCCGCTTTAATAAGAGAAGATTTCGGGATACAAAGGCCCGTTTATTATATCAGTCGAGCAATGGTGGACGCAGAAACCTGGTATTCTGATATGGAGAAGTTGGCCCTTGCTTTAGTCACAGCCGCCCGAAAACTACGACCATACTTCCAGGCCCATGCTATATTAGTGCCAACAAATCATCCGTTACGACAAGTCCTCCAAAAACCCGAGGCTTCAGGACGATTAACCAAATGGGCGATCGAGATCAGTGAGCACGATATTTCGTTCTGCCCCAGAACCGCAATCAAGGGCCAGGTCGTGGCTGACTTCATTGCCGAATTCACATACTCCTCTCCCGATGATAATGTCGCGATCAGCGACCAACCATCCTGGTCACTTTTCGTGGACGAGTCCTCACGGGCCATCGGCAGTGGCGCGGGCCTAATTTTAGTTTCTCTAGACGGGTCACATTTCCAATACGCCTTATGTTTCGATTCTCGCATCTCGAACAATGAAGCAAAATATGAGGCTCTGATCGTTGGCCTCGAACTAACAAACGTCCTCTCAATTCAGAATCTGCTCATTCACAGTGACTCTCAGCTCATAGTCAATCAGGTACTCGGCGAATTTGAAGCAAAAGAAGAAAGGATGGCCTTATACAAATCTCGAGTGCTCATCCTGCTCGCAAAGTTGAAGAGTTACAAAATAATCCACATCCCTCACGAGAAGAACAAACTCGCTGATTCTTTGGCAAAACTTGCCTCGACACCAGAATCTGAGTTATCACATTTAATTCCCATCGAGCACCTTCAGAGCCCGAGTATTGACCATGCAACTCTTGAGCAGGTGAATACGGTACATCCTTCTCCGTGTTGGATGGACCCCATTCTCCTTTACCTCAGGGATGGAGACCTTCCGGAAGATAAAAAATCCGCACGACAAATCCGCCATCGAGCCGCCAGGTATACTTTACAAAATGGAATGTTATTGCGCAAGAGTTTTTCTTTACCCTATTTAAGGTGTCTTCACCCAGAAGAAGCACGTCGTGTTCTAGATGAAATACACCAGGGGGCATGTGGTAACCACCTAAGGGGACGATCTCTAGCATACAAGGCGATGAGGCAAGGATACTATTGGCCCACTATGAAGGCTGATGCAATTGAATTCTCTAAAAATTGTGACAAGTGTCAGCGATATTCTCCTATACCTCATATACCGTCCGAGCAAATGACGCCAATTGATAGCCCTTGGCCCTTCGCTCAATGGGGGGTCGATATCATCGGGCCCTTGCCTACCGGAAAAGGACAAAATAGGTTCGCTATCGTGGGAGTCGATTATTTCACCAAATGGGCCGAGGCAAAGCCTTTAGCTACAATTACTGAGAAATAGAGCACCAAGTTCGTATGGAGAAATATCATATGCCTTTATGGACTCCCCCATACTATAATCACCAACAATGGAAAGCAATTCGACAATGCTGCTTTTGATGGATTTTGTGAGAAATAAAAAATACGCAATATCCACACCTCTCCATATCATCCCCAAGCAAATGGGCAAGTTGAAGCGATGAATAAAATCATCAAGCACCATTTAAAAACCAAGCTCGGTGAGTGTAAAGGCGCATGGCCAGAACTCCTGCCAGAGGTCTTGTGGGCATATAGAACTACGACTTGCACGTCTACAGGCGAAACTCCTTTCTCCTTAGCATTCGATACCGACGCAGTAGTACCAATTGAAGTTCAAGTACCCTCATATCGAGTCAAGCAATATGATCCCACTTGTAATCAGGAAGGCCTTCAACTTCATCTCGATCTTTTGGAAGAACGGAGAAATGCCTCCCAGATGCGAGCAACAGCGTATCAGCAGCGCATTGCTCGTTACCGAAACACTAAAGTTCGGCCTAGAGCTTTCCAGCTCGGTGATTTGGTCCTTAGACAGAACCTCAGAGCTCCTGCTCGTTCGTTGGACCCGAATTGGGAAGGCCCATATCGAGTCATCAAAATTGTGCGACCCGGTACTTATTATCTTGAAGATATCCAGGGAAGACCCGTACGTCGCCCTTGGCATGTGGAACACTTATTACGGTATTTTCCCTAATTCGATGTAATTCCGGACGACATTCGAGTGAATATAAATAAAGTCACTCTTTTTGGTCGCTTCTCCATTCAAATTGGACTCGGATAGCCCCGAAGAGAATGCACACATTCTCTTGGCCAGTTGCCTACCCTTGGTAGGGTTAAAATCATTCTTGTTGGTTGCTTTTCCATCTTATGGATAAAAAATAGCCCTGAAGAGAACATACGTGTTCTCTTGACCAATCTTCTACCCTTGGTAGAATCAAAATCTCAATAGATAGACCAGTCTATCTCAATGTGGACATGGCCACGCGACCCCCGGATTGAGTCTAATTCATTTTTTCATGAGTTAGTAATACGAAGGGTCAACATACGATTGACACAGGGCAAAAAAGCTAGAGAAAGTACACATCATTGAAGAAAAGAGAAGTTTTCATTACAATTGACTAAAAAGTCAAGTCAGTTACATAGGCAATTTCTTTTCAAAAAAAAAATACATAAGATAGAGGAAGGTGGAAAACGACTCTAAGATTGGTCATCCCCATCTTGAGCAGGCTCACGGCTCTCAGCTTCAGGACCAATCTCGGGAGCAGGCGCAGCATCTGTAGCTCCAGTAACGTCATTCGCAGCAGCAGCTCGCTCTCTAGCCGCGACCTCGAAAGCCACCCTATCAAACTCCTCAAGGTTGAAAGACGGAGAAATTTGCTACATAACTCTGACCGCAAAATCGCGACCAGCGATATACGCTTCATAGTGCTCCTCGTCGTAGAGTTGAGAGGTTCGGAACTCCTGAATTGCACGAGGGCCTTCGTCAGATACCATCTGGATGAGAGCCACACGCTCCTCCTCCCAGTGAATGGAATCATCCTTCAACTGGTTGAGTGTCTTCTTGGCCTCCTCGAACTTAGCCCGAGAATCCTTGAGCTGCTCTTCTAGGTGGATCTTGTCTTAGCGGAATATCTCCTTCTCTCTCTCGCTTTTGGTATGGAGTTCTTGAAGCTTCGCGAGTTGAAGGTCCATTGACTGAAAGCGATCAGTCATGGCTTGAATCTTGACAAGGAGAATTTGCTTTTCCTCGTCCAGTTTGGCGATTCGGGCTTCCAGAGCCTTCACTAGACGGTCCCTTCCTTGGACTTCGGCTTCAATTGTCTTCTTCTTCTTTTCTGCATCTTCAACGGTGCGGCGGGCGGTTTCAATGTCGCGTCTGACACGAAGCGTGAGATCCAGACTCTGATATAAACAAAGAAAGAAGAATTAGAGTGGCCCGCCACACTGATAACCCAAAGAAAGAATGATAGACGGGAATGGTTATTACCTGAAGCAATCTCACCCCGATATCGGTAGATAGAGCCTCTGGGCTTGGCTCGGGAAGGCCTCCAAAAGAGTTGGGAGAGATGCTATCGAACATGAACTCGCATATTGGATGCAAGTGTGGTGGGATAACAAAGACTCCCGACCCAGAAGGAAGGTGTTAGTACATCTTTTGTTGTCAATTGGCGTGTTAGTTGGTCGCGTCTTGTCGTGTGAGCCCCGGTCGAAGAATTGAAGAATCAAGACCTGAAGATTACACTTCGTCCATTGCTCAAGCTCATGCTGAAACAAGATCCCAAGTAAGTTGCATATAGATCGACCATAGGAAACCCAAAACATCAAAGAATGGCGTAAAGACTCACACATTTTATCCCATTCCCTCTTGACCCTTACACAAGTTGATTAGACTTGTGGTCCATGGCTAGTCGAAGCATATTGAAGATATGTCCATACATTGGATCCTATGCACCTCATCACTTCATAACTTGAAGTAATCCGCTGATGTGTTGAAGAACTTTGTCACAACAAACCATCTAGACAAGCCGACCGGTCTTGACCGGTCGGCCAGGCTTCTCAATACACAGCAGCTTGCTGTGATGAAGCAAATGGGCAGCTGACCGGTCTTGACCGGGCGGCCAGGCTATTCAAAGATCATCAGATCCCTACTGGAAGGCTTTCAAATGGACAGCCGACCGGTCTTGACCGGTCGGCCAGCTATATTCAAACACTCCAGCAGCTTTGTTGCATTGCTTAGAAAGGTAGACGACCAGTTAAGACCGGTCGGCCTTCACAGCTAATTCTGTCCAGCAAGCACAGCCGACCGGTCAAGACCGGTCGGCCTGTATTATGGAAATCCTCCAGCAAGGGGATCCGACCGGTCTTGACCGGTCGACCTTCATTTACCATTTACTCCAGCAAGGGGGTCCGACCTATCTTGACCGGTCGGCCAGACCTAGATGTGGCTTCTGATTTGAATGACGACCGGTCCGTCCGACCGGTTGAGACCCTTCTCTGACAGGTCGGTCGTGACCGTTTTAGATCCATTGGGGCCATCATTTGGGGCTCTATATAGCCATGACTTGAGGTCTTTCATGGCATGCATTCAACACCCTTTAAGAGCTAAGAGAGAGAGCTTTTACTCACATCCTCCTACCCTCTTTGCTCTTGTTTCGCTTGAGTTCATCATTCAAACCTAGCCATTAATGGCTTATCAATGAGTATTCAAAGCTCGGTTTGAAGTATGAACTCAAGACCTTAATTCATGGCTGACCTACCTTTGGAATATATTTATGAGGTCATTTATAGCCATTGAATGTTTGTAGTTTGGTAGTTCCCTCATTACCATTGCATTGAATAGGCAAGAGGAACTAGACCAACTCTCTCCCAACTACCCGGCATCAACATAACCTCATCATTTGCATCGATAGCTGATCTTGGGAGCACAAAGAGAAGCTGAAGCACGTGGAGCTGAAGCTACTCATCAAAGGCATCAAATCGGGGCTCAATCGTCTAAGTATGTCTAGTATTTGAGAGTCCATTTATTCAATCACTATTCCCTGGATTGGGAAACTCCGACGGGAGGGTACGTGACCATCCTTGGATTAGGATTGGTGAGAGTTTGAGATCCAAACTCGTCAAGTCCCTGGATTGGGCCATCGGCAGATGGTAAACGCGGTCCTAGATCAAAGGATGTCAAGGTTGATGGTTAACCTGATTTAAAACCAAGACTATAGTGAAATCCAGTGGTCTCATAGGTTGAGATTGTGAACCGGGAGTGGAGTAGGGAAACCGAACCACTATAAATTGCTGTGCATTGTGAGATTGAATGATTGCTATGTGTTGAATGGTTTAGTCAATCATGAATGCTAACTATTTGATGAAATGCCTATGATAGACCTTGCTTACAAATTGCTCATATAAATGCCTTGAATGTTATTGTGATAATCTTAGTTGATAAGATTGACTTGATTTGTTTTTAAATTATAATTGGAATTTAAAAAGTCCTATTCACCCCCCCCCCCCCCCCCCCCCCCCCCCCCCCTCTAGGACATTAGGCATATCTCCAAGTATCTCTATAAGCGGTAAAACCGCAATTTCAATTGGTATCAGAGCGGGTTCCTCCGCTCAGGTTTAAAAACCCGGAGTGAGATCCTAAGAGAGCTTGAAAATATGTCTAGAGAGGACTCTTCATCCGTTACTAAGCCTCCCTTCTTTGATGGGTCAAACTATCCATACTGGAAAGCCCGAATGCGCATCTTCTTAGAATCTATTGATTCGGATGTTACGGACATGATTGATATTAGATATAAACCCCCAATGGACACTATATGTAAGGAAGGTGAACCGGATGTCCTCAAGCCAAGAGATAAGGCGATGTGGACCGATTATGATAAAGCTCAACGGGTTAGTAATGCCAAAGGGCTGAATGCCATCTTTTGTTCAGTGTCTAAAGATGAATTTGGCCGGATTCAAAATTGCACAACCAGTAAGCAGGCATGGGACATTCTTGAAGTTACTCATGAAGGAACAAGCATTGTTAAAAATTCAAAACTTCAGCGCCTCTCCACACAATTTGAAAACATTACTATGGAGGAGCATGAAACATTTACGAATTTCTATACCAAGCTGAACAAGATTACAAATGAAATGTGGGGCTTGGGGGATCCGGTTCCGAAACATAGACTATGTAGGAAAATTCTGAGATCCCTACCGGAACGGTTCTCTCCCAAAGTTACTACCATAGAAGAATGTAGGGACCTAAATACCATGAAAGTTGAAGAACTACTAGGGTCCCTTCAAACCTATGAGCTAGGTTTCAAAACTCCCTCCAAATCCAAAAGTACAGCCCTGAAATCTTCTTACAAGAAACAAGAATCTGAATGTGGTAGTGAGGAAGATCCAAACTTATAAGAAATGGCACTCATGGCCAAGAAATTTCAAAAATTCTTCAAAACTAAGGGAAATACTTCTAGAAGGAAACCTTACCAGAAGGGTAAACCTTTTGACTCCAAGAACAACAAAGAAAAATTTGTTAAGTCAAAAGATCCTCAATGCTACAAGTGTAGAGGATTTGGTCACATTGCATCCGAGTGCACCAATAATAAAGCTAAGAAAAAGGCAATGGCGGCTACATTGGATGAGACTGAAGAATCTGAATCAGAATCAGTCATATACCAAAGTGAGGAGGAGCAAGGTTCAATCAGAATTTTAATGGCCTCCATTACTGATATTGTGCCTCAAATTGAGCCCATTGCAAAGATCACCGGAGACATTGATGATCATGAATCCTCTAACACTGAAAATGATTCCTTGAGTGATGATGAGAATGAGGAGGAAGGCCTTCAGGAGGTATATAACCAACTATACATTGAAAATATAAATACCATCAACAAGTTGGGCCAAATGAAGGCTGAAAATGACAAACTGATGAAAAATCTTGACGGATTGAAAATAGAGA
Organism: Liriodendron chinense; assembly: GCA_003013855.2. Taxonomy (NCBI): domain Eukaryota; kingdom Viridiplantae; phylum Streptophyta; class Magnoliopsida; order Magnoliales; family Magnoliaceae; genus Liriodendron; species Liriodendron chinense. Next base: position 3,826,589 of record ML058397.1, on the reverse strand, counting down.
ATCAAAAGTTAGGTCAAGATCTAGAAGAGCTGAAAAGGAAGAATGATGAGCTTGAACAAGAAAAGAAAAAGCTCATAAGTGGTGAATCTCTAGACAAGCATGCTAGACTTGAGAAAGAACTCAAAGAGGCGAACACTGAAATTGATCGTCTTAAGTGTCAAGTTGTTGACTCTAGAAGATGATTCGCCCAAGGAGAAGAAAACCTTGAAAAACTCCTAGGTGTTATAAGATCACTAAGGGACAGAAGAGGTTTGGGCTATGACAGTCACACTTCAAAAACTACCTCAGTCCATCCGATTGTAAGAAAAGATCATGGTGCATCAGGGAGTAAAACTAGAGCATCTCCTGTCTGCCATGCTTGTGGAGACATTGGCCACTTAAAATTTGAGTGCTTGGTATTAAAAAATCCGGTCAGAAACTTGAAAGGTGAATTTGTACCGACCGGAAAAAATGTCCAAGCTAATTGGAATCCTCCCATGCATTCTTCACCAAAGAGGGGAAACATTCGAAAGAATTATCCTGCTCTTCCTAGGAAGGACAAGAGGATGGCCTAACTGTTGGAGCAAATTAAAATGCTGAATTTGAAAACTGCTCTTCTCTTGCGTGAAAAAGAAAAATCTGATTCTCCCAAGAAAACTAGAGAATCTCACCATAAGAACACCTCTCATAAAAAGGACAACAACTAAATGGGTTGTTAAGAACAAGTGCTTAGTCATTCATACTGCCTTAAAAGATGAAAATACCCCTAGATGGTACTTGGATAGTGGTTGCTCTAGACACATGACAGGTGATAGATCTCAATTTTGTGCATATGACGACTTTGATGGTGGGTCTGTCACATTTGGTGATGGGAGCATAGCTAAAATCATTGGTAAAGGAACCATCACAGGGCCAGGTTTGCCCGAAATTGAAAATGTGCTGTATGTTGATGGCCTTAAACACAACTTACTGAGTATCTCACAGATTTGTGATGAAGAGCACTCAGTAAGCTTCTCCAAAGATATGTGCAAGATCCTGAACTCCACAGGAAAATTAGTCATGAAAGGTCTACGCACAGGAGACAACTGCTATGTCATTGAAAATCTCAACAATTCAAGCTCCTCCACCATGTGTCACGTGGCCGTTCAGGATGAAACAGAACTATGGCACCATCGACTCGGTCATGTACATTATAGAAATTTGTTTAAACTGAGTCAGAAAAATTTGGTGAGAGGTCTACCCAAGATGGGTAAAAGACCAAATACTGTGTGCTCCACATGCCAAAAAGGTAAACAAATCAAGGTTGCACACAAGAGAACCTCTATCCTGGTCACATCAAAACCATTTGAAATGCTACACATGGACCTAGTTGGTCCTACCAGGGTACTTAGCCAAGGTGGAAAACGATACTTCTTTGTAGTCATTGATGATTACTCTGATTCACATGGGTCGCCTTTCTAAGAGAAAAATCTGACACTTTTGGTGAATTCCAAAAACTAGTGAAGCGACTTCACAATGAGAAAGGATACATGGTAGCAAGAATCAGGAGTGATCATGGCGGTGAATTTGAAGATCATCGTTTGAAGGCATTATGTGATGAATTGGGTATTCATCATGAGTTCTCAGTACCCAAAACACCTCAACAAAATGGGATTGCTGAAAGGAAAAATAGAGTGTTGTTGGATATGGCCACAGCTATGCTTAATAATAAAAATCTTGCTCAAAATCTGTGGGCCGAAGCTGTTAACACTGCTTGCTATATTATTAATCGAGTTTATTTAAGGGCAGGTCTAAACAAAACAGCTTATGAACTATGGTGTGGAAAGACACCGAATGTTAAATACTTTAAGGTCTTTGGTAGTACATGCTATATTCTGAGAGACCGAGAAAATTTGGGAAAGTTTGACTCCAAAAGTGATAAGGGTATCTTCTTGGGATACTCATTAAATAGTAGAGCTTTTCGTGTCTACAACCTTCGAACCTCATCAGTTCAAGAGTCAATCAATGTGACTGTGGATGACAGCTTAGATAAAACTGTGTCTCCAGGTGATGAAGAAGAAGATGAGGGCATATGCGAGATAGGTAAATTTGATAAACAACCCTCATCTCCAAATGCCCCCACTGCTCCTGGTGATGTACAAATTGTCAAGGATCACCCCCTCAATCAAATCATTGGGGATCCTAGCATTGGTGTCAAAACTAGGAGACAGTTGGAGGCAGTCAACAGTCACCTGTGTTTCACATCAAAAATAGAACCAAAAAATGCTGATGAAGCTCTAAATGATGAATTCTGGATCCTTGCAATGCAGGAAGAGCTTCAACAATTCATTAGAAATGAAGTGTGGTATCTGGTCGACAGGCCGGAAAGGAAAAATGTTATTGGAACCAAATGGATTTTCAAGAATAAATCCGATGAATCTGGGAATGTAATACGAAATAAGGCTCGGTTAGTGGCTCAGGGATATTCACAAATTGAAGGCATTGATTTTGATGAAACATTTACCCCTGTAGCCAGACTCGAGTCTATTAGAATTCTTATGGCTGTTGCTTGTGCGTTAAAATTCAAACTATTTCAAATGGATATAAAGAGTGCCTTCTTGAATGGTATTCTTGATGAGGAAGTGTATGTTGAACAACCAAAAGGATTCATTGATCCTAAGTATCCTCACAAAGTGTACCGGTTGAAAAAGGCGCTTTACGGACTCAAGCAAGCACCCCGTGCATGGTATGAATGCTTAACTCATTTTCTTGTAGACCATGATTTTGCTAGGGGGAGCGTTGACAAAACTCTATTTATTAGAGAAGCCGAGAATTCTGTGTTGATTGCCCAGATTTATGTGGATGACATTGTTTTTGGATCCACTTGTGAGAAAATGTCCATCTCCTTTGCTAAATTAATGACATCTGAATTTGAGATGAGTATGGTAGGAGAACTGAACATGTTTCTAGGGCTTCAAGTAAAACAACTTGCATCAAGTATATTCATTACTCAAGCCAAATATGCTAAAGACCTTGTTAAGAGATTTGGCTTAGACTCTGGTCGTTCCTACACTACACCTATGAGCACCACTGTTAAATTATCAAAAGACCTTGCAGGGAAAAGTGTAGATCAACATCTTTATAGAAGCATGATTGGTAGTCTTCTTTATCTCACTGCTAGTAGACCAGATATTGCTTTTAGTGTAGGTGCTTGTGCTCGGTTTCAGGCTGATCCCAAAGAATCTCACCTTACCGCTGTTAAGCGGATCATCCGGTTTGTTGGATGCACCACCGAATACGGTCTTTGGTACCCCTTTGATTCATCTACAGATATTGTAGGGTATTCAGATGCCGACTGGGCTGGTAACATGGATGATCGTAAATCAACCAGTGGTGGGTGTTTTTATGTTGGAAATTGCCTTGTGGCATAGCATAGTAAGAAACAAAACTCCATCTCTTTATCCACAGCCGAAGCAGAATACATTGCTGCTGGTAGTTGTTGTGCCCAGTTATTATGGATGAAACAAACCTTGACCGATTATGGGATCAACCAAGGCACAATGACTCTATTTTGCGACAATACGAGTGCCATAAATATATCGAAAAATCCAGTTCAGCACTCGCGCACTAAGCACATAGACATTAGGCACCATTTTATTCGAGAATTGGTTGAAGATCACATAATATCTCTTGAACATGTGCCTACCGAGAATCAGCTAGCTGACATCCTAACGAAACCTTTGGACTCGGTTCGCTTTGCGAACCTCTAGAAGTCCATCGGTGTTGGACGTATCTAGTTTATCTAACAAGTGTATGTTTTGCAGGAAAAATCTGAGGATTAAGCCTCTCTTTCTGATCTTTATAGGTATATCTGAGGATCTTTGCCTCTTTTCATTGCTTTCTACGAAAATCTGGGATCATAGTCCCAAATTCTTGTCCTTTATCGATAAATCTGGACCTTAAGGGTCCCTCATTTTGTGTTAAGGTGTACCTAGGTACACCATGACCATGGTAAGGGTACCTCTTTTTAAAAGAAAATGGTCTGTCCAAAGGACAGACTTTCTTCTCCAGCAGATCTAGTGCAGAAATTCTCTACTATGCTAAAATCTTGCCAGCCGACCGATCAGGACCGGTCGGCCTTCAGTAAAAAGCTGTCTGGACTCATCACTTATGCCATCCGACCGGTTAAGACCGGTCGGGCTAAGTAGAATATGCTGCTGGAAGTCCCAGTTCTCTTCCCACGACCGGTCGTGCGTCCCAGTCCAGCTAGCCCGCACGTGAGCCGTCCGAATGGGGGGGTATTTAAAACTAGTTGGAGCTCATTTTAGGTCAGTCACTTCCAATTTTTTCACCTCCTCTTGCTGCTCCAGCTCCCCCTCTTGTTCTCCAAGGTGATTTCACGCGGATTCGTTGCAAGATTCGAGGTTCTAACCTCCTCTTCTTCACTCCTCTTCACTCTCATTCATTTGGTAAGGGATTCCTTCTCTTCACCCTCTATCTTCTTTGGTTCATCCCTTTCCTTCATCTCTTGGAGTGATTTAGAGATCTTCTTGCCTCTTCCATGTCGTCCCAAGACAGCGAAGATGAGCTCCTTTTGAGGAGGAGTGATCGTCCCAAGGCAAAACATAAGCCTCCTCCTCCTCGCCCTTTAAAGTCCAAGAAAACAGCTTCTAAAGGGAAAGGGGCTGCCTCCTCTTCTGTTCCCCCTGTTCCATCTAAATCCTTGGGGAAAAATGTCTCATCCCATTCCACCCATTAGGATGATTTCAAGGACAAAGAGGTAGTTTGTGAAAAATCAGTCCACTTGGGTGACTTGTCCGACTATAACGTTCGTTCCATGTTGGATGCCATCAATTGGGGCCCCGTACTCCACATGGGGGGCCCGATCCAATTTGACATTGTTAGGAAATTTTACGCATCCTATGTCCATGTCACTTCCTCTCCCCCCTCTTTCAACGTCGAGGTTGGTGATCGGGATTGCCTGTTTACTTTGAAATCCATATCAGAATTTATTGGCGTTCCTATTGTTGAGGAGCCTACTTTCGATTTTTCCTCCTTGGGTCCCAAACCCAACCTTGTTATTGCTCAATTCCTATGTGGTGATGGGACACCCAAATGGGTGGGAGGTGCACTTCGAGCATCCTCTATGACATGGGATTTCCGCATTTTGCACAACCTCTTCTTCCGCAATGTATACCCGCGGATGAGTAACAAAGCGGATGTCACCGAAACTATGTTTCGGTTGCTGTATCGTGTTGGAAAGGGTCATCCGCTCTGCCTTCCCACTCGGATCATGAATATCATTCACCAGGTCATCTTGCGCGACGATGGAAACTCCACTAGTCTACCCTTTGGGCATCTCATATGCACATTAGCTGAGCATATTGGCATTGTTGGTACTGATAAAATTCACAAGCCTGTCATTATCAACCATACCATCATTGCTCGTATGGAGCTTACCAAAGAAGTTATCCAGAGTCGTCATTTGCAGGAGCAGTAGCGGGATCAGGCCGAGCCGTCCCTGCCTGAGGCTCCACCTGCCTCCACTGGCCCTTCCCACACTTCACCATCAGGTCCTCCCTCTGATCCATCCCTCGATCCATGAGCAGCTCCAGGTCGATTCAGCACGCCGCCTAGAGCCTTTTCTCGACGACGATCCCCTTCCGTGGATCCACCTTCATACATTGCGGAGCTTCGCCAGCTTAGGGCGGATATATTTCAGCGGCTTGACAGGCTCGAGCAGACCGGGGACCAGATTTTGCAGGGTCAGGCCACCATACTTGTACAGCAGGAGGCCCTTGTCACTCGCCAGGCACAGATAGAGAGGCGGATAGAGAGATGGGAGCGCGCGGCGCGTGGGGACATTACACCCCCTGATCTGGGAGATGGAACATATTACTAGTCTTATGTCTTGGTCACAATTACTTTTTGTATGACCAACGACATTGTCTGGATTTCATGCACTATCTTTTATGGGTTGTTTGTATATTTTGCACGGATTGATACATATTTGCATTTGGGCTGCTTGCCCATTTTGGTATATATATATGGATGCTATATTTATATCTTTTTATATGAGCTTTTGATCCTTTATTGAATATCTGTGGGAGGTTGGATGGTTTGAGCACATTTGTCCTTTTTAGCTCATGCTTTGTGTTCTGTGTTTGTCTAGATATACATCTGGAGGGGTGGTTAGTTGATTGGGCTATAAGCCCTCTATGCTTCCATGATTACTTGCATATCTGGCATGCTTTGTTCTTTGAATCTCCTCAGGGCTTAAATTTCTATATCTCTTCCCTGTCTTATGTGATTGACATATTTTCGGCGCTAGCCTTGCAGCTTTATTAGGCATATCTTTTTGCTGGCTAACCCTTGTCAATTACTAACAAAAATGGGGAGAATCATCCCACCTAGAAGGTCCGATTATATCTTTTTGTAGGACTTTGTAGGTGCAAGCATTGAGGGGGAGATTTTGAAGAAAATCGAGTCTGTACATGTCCTTTTGTAAATATTATGTTGTATATCTGTATAGACATGTAAATGGGTGTATATTTCTTTCTGTTTAAGGGTCAATCATGATAAGGATTCATGATTTGTCTAGGTTAGATGTTTTGCCTCGCAATTAACAAAGGGGAAGATTATTAGTACATCTTTTGTTGTCAATTGGCGTGTTGGTTGGTCGCGTCTTGTCGTGTAAGCCCCGGTCGAAGAATTGAAGAATCAAGACCTGAAGATTACGGTTCGTCCATTGCTCAAGCTCATGCTGAAACAAGATCCCAGGTAAGTTGCATATAGATTGACCATAGGAAACCCAAAACATCAAAGAATGGCGTAAAGACTCACAAATTTTATCCCATTCCCTCTTGACCCTTACACAAGTTGATCAGACCTGTGGTCCATGGCTGGTGCGAAGCATATTGAAGATATGTCCATACATTGGACCCTATGCACCTCATCACTTCATAACTTGAAGTAATCCGCTGATGTGTTGAAGAACTTTGTCACAACAAACCATCTAGACAAGCCGACCGGTCATGACCGGTCGGCCAGGCTTCTCAACACAACAGCAGCTTGCTGTGATGAAGCAAATGGGCAGCTGACCGGTCTTGACCGGCGGCCAGGCTATTCAAAGATCATCAGATCCCTGCTGGAAGGCTTTCAAATGGACAGCCGACCGGTCTTGACCGGTCGGCCAGCTATATTCAAACACTCCAGCAGCTTTGCTGCATTGCTTAGAAAGGTAGCCGACCGGTCAAGACCGGTCGGCCTTCACAGCTAATTCTGTCTAGCAAGCACAGCCGACCGGTCAAGACCGGTCGGCCTGTATTATGGAAATCCTCCAGCAAGGGGATCCAACCGGTCTTGACCGGTCGGCCTTCATTTACCATTTACTCCAGCAAGGGGGTCCGACCGGTCTTGACCGGTCGGCCAGACCCAGATGTGGCTTCTGATTTGAATGACGACCGGTCCGTCCGACCGGTTGAGACCCTTCTCTGACAGGTCGGTCGTGACCATTTTAGATCCGTTGGGGCCATCATTTGGGGCTCTATATAGCCATGACTTGAGGTCTTTCATGGCATGCATTCAACACCCTTCAAGAGCTAAGAGAGAGAGCTTTTACTCACATCCTCCTACCCTCTTTGCTCTTATTCCCCTTGAGTTCATCATTCAAACCTAGCCATTAATAGCTTATCAATGAGTATTCAAAGCTCGGTTTGAAGTATGAACTCAAGACCTTCATTCATGGCTGACCTACCATAGGAATATATTTATGAGGTCATTTATATCCATTGAATGTTTGTAGTTTAGTAGTTCCCTCATTACCATTGCATTGAATAGGCAAGAGGAACTAGACCAACTCTCTCCCAACTACCCGGCATCAACATAACCTCATCATTTGCATCAGTAGCTGATCTTGGGAGCACAAAGAGAAGCTGAAGCACGTGGAGCTGAAGCTACTCATCAAAGGCATCGAATCGGGGCTCAATCGTCTAGGTATGTCTAGTATTTGAGAGTCCATCTATTCAGTCACTATTCCCTGGATTGGAAAACTCCGGTGGGAGGGTACGTGACCATCCTTGGATTAGAATTGGTAAGAGTTTGAGATCCAAACTCGTCAAGTCCCTGGATTGGGCCATCGGCGGATGGTAAACACGGTCCTAGATCAAAGGATGTCAAGGTTGATGGTTAACCTGATTTAAAACAAAGACTATAGTGAAATCCGGTGGTCTTATAGGTTGAGATCGTGAACCGGGAGTGGAGTAGGGAAACCGAACCACTATAAATCGCTGTGCATTGTGAGATTGAATGATTGCTATGTGTTGAATGGTTTAGTCAATCATGAATGCTAACTGTTTGATGAAATGCCTATGATAGACCTTGCTTACAAATTGCTCATATAAATGCCTTGAATGTTATTTTGATAATCTTAGTTGATAAGATTGACTTGATTAGTTTTTAAATTATAATTGGAATTTAAAAAGTCCTATTCACCCCCCCTCTAGGACATTAGGCATATCTCCAAGTATCTCTATAAGCGGTAAAACTGCAATTTCAGAAGGTTGGGCTACAACCATCTCATTAGAGCCCGCCTCGCGAGCATTCGCAATACCCGAGCCGGGTGTTATTAATTCGCGAGCAATAGTAGGCTCGCATGTTGCCCCCTTCGGAGGAAGGCCTCCCCCTCTTCGATCACCTTTCGGCGAATTATCAACAACTTCGATTATCGGCTGGCAACGGGTGTCAGCCGAAGGGGTCGCAGTAGTTGGAGGGGTCGCAGTAGCCGGAAGGGTTGCGGTCCTGCGAGAGGTCGTGACAACCCACCTGATGCAGCAACACGCGGCTGTGGGCCGCGAGTAGACCCTTCTGCTGGAGCAGGCACGGTTGAAGGACCGCCCGTAGATTTCTTTTGCCTCTTCGAGGCTGTACCCTTCAAATGAGAAAGTACCCCTAGCGCGCCCCTTTTATCCCCAATATTCGTCATTTCTTCTTGGGAAATTAGGCCCGCAGTACAGAGGCAACGTGGCTCTAAAGCGGCGTTAATGTGGCGCGCAGCCACTGAGAGCTTGGAGACTCTTACTAGCTTTTCATTAAGTCCTCCTCGCAAGTTTGGCTTCACACCAGTCGGAATGCCTGCAAGAAAAATGAGAAGACACATTAATCAACGCAGAGCAATGGTTTGTTTCTTTCAGACAGATGAGCAAAAACTTAACCCACCTTCGCCAAAATAGCGATTAACGTTATAGCCTATGGGGTCGGAGCCCATTTCGGACTCCCAGTTGCCGGAGACAAAAAACCGTTTTTTCCTCCATCCCGGGCAATTGGCAGAGGGGTTTCCTAGAATAAAATTATTTATGTGCCAGAAGCAGAGGTAATACCAACCCTCGCTAGCTGGAGCCCTCTTCAGCTGGAATAACCTTCAAAAATTCCTCAGCGGTTAACTCATTGTTACCTGCTTGCTTCCAGAGGACAAAGGTACTTATAAGCACCCGTCAACCATTTTCGATTAGTTGGCCAGGGGGCAATCTTATAAATACGTAGAAAATTTCGGATGAACGGGTGAAGGGGAAGACGCACGCCAACTTTGAAAAAATATTTGTAAAAGGCCACGCAGCCTGATGGTGGCGCATCAGCTGTCTCCCCTCTCCTAGGTAATCTGAAAGTAACGTAGTCTGGGACCCGATATTTCTCCCTAAGGCTAGAAAGCCTTTCTTCCGTCAGTATGGAGGAGTAACCGGCGGCAGAATACCTCCCGGCCGGTACTCTGGCATTGTTGGATTCAGATGAATTGGGGGTTTCATCTCCCAGGGGGACAATCTCTTCATCGGAAACCTCCGCCATTGCAAAAGAAAAAGTAAGATAGGAGAAGAAGAGAATGGGAAGGAAGACTACCTCTGCGAAGAGGTTTGCACCGAAAATAAAGAAGAAGAAGATAGAAGAACTCTCCTGTAGCTTAAGTTCAAAAATGGAGAAAACCCTGCAGGATTCGATATTTATACGCAATCATTTCGCTTGATTTGGTTGACACGTGGCGGCCTCTCATCCTGCACGATAGACGAACGGGCGCGACATTAATTACGGAGACACGTGGCAGGCGACGCTTCACCTCTTACGGTTGAAAAGCTGCGTAAAGCTGGCCATCATAAATGCAGAATCAAGTCAGATAACCCATGCGTGATTCTTTTCCAGCGGTCGGCTACATATACAAACAAAACTCTTGGCGTAGCTCTTCAAACGCCAAGGGTTTGGGGAGAAGTTGTTATAGATAAATTTGGCCTCCGAAGAATGCGAGCAGCCCGCCTCGTGCTCGACAAAAGGGGTCGCATCCTAAAATGCGAGCAGCTCAGCTCGTGCTCGTCGCGAGGGGTCGCATCCTAAAATGCGAGCAGCTCGGCTCGTGCTCGTCGCGAGGGGTCGCATCAAAGAATGCGAGCACTCCTGATATGAGTGGCCCCCTCCTATGAGTAGCTCCCGACACATGAACAGTCTTGGTATCTGGTTTCTAGCAAGGACGTCCCTCGTCTCAGAGTATCAGTAGCATATATAGCTCGGTTTTGGCTTGTGTTTATTCACAGCTTCGAACATATCCATCAAGAGACGTAATCAGCTAGACGTCTGGAAAGCTTAGGTTAACAAGATAAGCATCTTATCCCTTAAAATCAGTAGTAATCCTAACAGATCACGTAACAGATTGGATCGCTCAGATTTTTATAAATAGGTGACTCTACAGATGATAAAGGTATTCAATCCTCAAGCCCTATCTTCTTTTTCCTCTCTCTATAGCCTTACTCGATCTAACTTAAGCATCTGAGGGCCAACGGCTGGACGCCGGCCACCCGTAGTTTTTCCTTTATCTCTTTTCAGGTCAGGAGAAAATCGCTAGCGAGGAAGGTGAATGTCTGGAGGACCCTATTACAAAATATGACGTAAACAGTGAGAAAGAGAGATATCACCTGAGAGATACATTGTATGACAAAATTTGCTTGTGAAGATGGATTACTTCACAAATTAAATCTATTAATCAAAGCAAATCCTAATGCAATGTAATTCTAGGAAAGTGATTAAAAATCTAAACTGTCCTCCGTTAGACTAGGAGGTTAATCCCAACAACCCATTCAAAAGCATAAAGTCAAGCAGAATCATTAGATGGATCAAAAGGTTTCGTAGTAAAGTCATTCAAGATCCTGCTTTACAGTATACATGTGTATGAGTGATCCTGATAAGTTACTGAAAATCCCCAAAAGGAATTTCAGTGGGGTCCTTAATGTTTTCACCACATGTATAAGAAGAGACATCATTATATTTGTCAATAAAAATATGTCTCCATTTAGATTTTCCTGGATAATGATATTACAAGTATGGGTCATCCCATGATTGGTATAGTTTGGTATGCATGATCCATAGAGGTGTGGAAATATGAATTGATTTCTCAGCACAATAAAGTGTTGTTTCCACATCCTCCTCTCGGCTAATGTCACATGCCGATATCGACTCTAAAATTGTAACTACATCCCCTATCAAATCAACATTCTTATCAAGGGAGTAGGTCACGTCTTTTTCTAAGTGACCGGAGTAAAGAGGTGAAAGTGACTCGTCTTCTACAATTGAACCAATCAAATTTATTTCATACATCTCCTCATCTTCATCCTCTTGTTGGTTGTCAATATTGAAGGCATTTAACTCAATCGTCATATTGCCAAAAGACATTTGGACGACCACACTCCTATAATTGATGATTGCGTTTAATGTAACTAGGAATGGGTGGCCAAGTATGACAAGGATTCGAGTGCCAATATTAACAATGGGTTGTGTGTCCAAGACAATAAAGTCTACCAGGTAGTAGTCCTTGTCAACTTGGACAAGGACATCCTCAACCACTCCTCTCCGTATATGAATCGATCGGTTAGCAAGTTGTAGCATGGTTTAGGTGGGTTTTAATTCACCTAAACCCAATTTTTCATAAACTGAGAAAGGGATTAGGTTCACACTTACCCCTAGATCGAGTAAAGCGTGCTTCACCCGATAGTCACCGATTATACATAATATTGTTGGACTATCGGGATCTTTGTATTTTTTTGGACATCCCGTGATTTATAATGGCGCTCACATTCTCTGTCAATAATGCCTTCTTTTACACATGTATTTTTCTTTTTACCGTACAAAGGTCCTTTAGAAATTTAGCATATGATGGTATTTGTTTAATGGCATCCAACAATGGGATATGGATCTTGACTTGCTTAAAACCTCTAAAAATTCCTGATATTTATCTTGAGGTTTGGTTGAAATCAAGTGTTAAGGGAATGGATCAACGGGCCTATATTCTTTTAATGGCTCTTTTTCATGTATAGCGGTGCTAGATCCATCATCCTCTTTAAAAGATACCGGATCATTAGGCTTTGAGGCTTTCACTGGGTCAAGTTTTTCAATAGTTTTACCACTTCTAAGAGTGGTGATGGACTTAAAATGTTCCATGTGTTGGTTAGAGGAACTAGGAATGCTTATTTCACATTGTGATTTCGGATTAGGTAGAGGTTGGGCTGGAAGGGTCCCTTCCCTTGTGTTTAAGCGAGCCTTGATTTCCTCCTCCGAACTTTTAAGCTCAAGAATCATTGTATTATTTGTTTAGTTGATTTAAGCTTGGCCTTGCATGAATGCTTTCAATGTATCCTCCATAGACATTTGAGGTGGGGCCATAGGAAATTGCATTAGAGACCCCCTTTGAGGATTACTTTGGTTGGTCATGGGTCCATTCGCCCAATTGAAGTTAGGATTGTTTCTCCAACTAGAATTATACGTGTTTGAGTTTGGAGTACTAAAAGGATGTTGATAACTATTTAAGGCATTTAATTATTCATATAAAAGTTCTTGAAACGTGGGAATTGTAGGACAATCCTGCGTTTGATGCACATTGGAAGCACAAATACCACAAATAGTTTCAACATCCCCCCTTTGTTAAGTTGTATTAACTTTCCTTAATTCCATGTGAGATTAGTCGCTCTAGAACTCAGATCATCTTCAACATTTAAAACATAAATTCCTCAATTTTCCTTGGCTTGGGACTGTTTTGAACTTGTCGACTTAGATATATCCCATGATTGTGTGTTTTCAGCCAACATGTCAAAATAGTCCCAAGCTTCCTCTATTTCCTTGCTCATGAACTCCCCATTGCATATCATCTCCACAAATTAGTGCATGGTTGAGTTTAGTCCATCATAAAAGAAACTAATCAGCCTCCACAGTTCATAGCCATGATGTGGGCATGCGTTTAATAGCTCATTATATATTTCCCAACATTGGAAGAAGGTTTCATCTTCTTTTTGGGTGAAGTTCATTATAACCATTCTCAGCGCATTGGTTCAATGAGCCGAGAAGAATTTTTTAAGAAACTCCCGAGTCATCTCAACCCATGTCCCAATAGACCTTGGCCTTAAGGAATGTAGCCATGATTTGGCCTTCTCTTTCAAGGAGAAAGGAAATAATTTGAGTTTTATGGTATCCTTGGTTACATTATTATAGTTTATTGTGGCAATAACCTCTTTGAACTCCTTAATGTGTAAATAAGCCTCTTGAAGTCGAGTCCATAGAATTTGGGGAGAAGTTGGATCAACCCCAGTTCAAAATCAATGTTTCCCACATTGTGAGGGAAAATTATGTAAGAGGGAGTACTCGTCCTAGCAGGTTGTGTTGAGCTCTGAATTGTGCATATTCTAACCCCATTTCATCACTCATTATGCATGGTTTGCATGTTTAAAAATCTAATCTAATGCATGTTTTGTGGTTGTAGGAATGAGAGAGAGATTTCATTGATTTGGTGCTTAAAAACCACCTTAGAAGCTATTTAATGATGATAGAAGGTGGGCCAAAGGAAGGGAAGAAGAAACAAAGAAAGAAGAGAGAGAAAAGAAGACCAAATGCAAGCCAAATAGGCCTAGACCAGTCAACACCAGTCGGCCATGTGGAAACCCTCCCTTTTGTGCTTGCTGGACCAAATCCAGACCAGTCCAACCGGTCAAGACCGATCGACTAGCCATCTCCGACTAGTTGGCCATGTACAAATCAGCAACTTTCTAACAGCTTCTCTTTGAAGCTCCAAAAAATCATGCATTGTGTGACCTATTACGTAATTTTGGAAGTTTCTAAGTCGGTGGAGCTTCTCCATTATAAAAGGACACCTAGGGGTGGATCTAAACACATCATAGAAGGCTTGGAAAGTCGTGGGAGGTGAAGGAGATCATTGTGGAGTGTCTACAACTCCTCCAAACTCGATTTTTCTATGTTTTTCATTAGTTTTCTTTTGATTTTTAGTTTAACTATTGATGATTGGCTAAACCTCTTAGCTAAGGCTAAGAAGCAAAGCTTTTAGTTGTTTGCAATGTCTAATTCGAATTAGTTCAAGGACTTTTAGTTTAATGAAGAAAACTTCTAATTCAAGTTTGAAATAAAGTTAGTATTTTTAGTTAATCTTCTATCTCTTGTGATTCCTCTTACATGGGATGTTTTTATGACTGAAATTGCTTAATGGGGTGTTGATTGATAGGAGTGTGGGTTGTAGAGATCTTAAATCCATCATGATATGTTGGATGCTAGGGGATCTTATAAACCAAGTTTCCTAAGTGTTATCTAGAACTAAACTAGAAGAAGTTCTTATCTTTGGGATTTGATCTGAGATAGGTGTTTATGTATTGATTTGGTTCAATAGAAGTTCAATTCATGCTTCTAAATCAAGTCTAATGACAAGGCTTGAGGAAGAATCATGAATGTGATCTTACTTGTTTTGTGAAGGATTGGGTTGTATGATTGAATACATCCAATGCCTTAGTTGTTTATGAGAGAACCATATCAATGGATGATTCATCTATGTTAGATGCATTATGATGATTTGATTACTCTATATTCCAATTGGATAGGGATAGAACTCCGATTCCAATTGAGTAGTGGCTTGAATGATTTGAATTCGCATTGTGAATGGTTATAAGTAAATCATTGGTGCTCTAGTGTTTTATTTCCTTGAATTAATAAATAATTTTATGTTCTTAATTTCTATCCATCAATATAAATCTGAATTTAGTCCATCCTAGTTATAACATTTAGAATTGTTACGACAATCCCTGTAGATCAACCTCGATCTTACTGAGAATTATTACTACATCGTAGCGTTGCAATTGAGGTGAGCGAACAAGTTTTTGGCGTCGTTGCCGGGGATTAGGTTAACAATTTTGAATTTTGTAATTAGGGTATAGTTAGGTTAGGTTAGGATTTATTGCTTTAATAGGTTCTTCTCAGAATTTTCTACTACTAACAAATTTTATTTATTTTGTAGGATTTTCTTCACTAACTTAGTTCTTTAAATCCGGTAATCTCGTTCTAACTTAAACTTATTTAATTTTTAGTTTTTGTTTTTTTAGATTTTATATTTTAATTTATTTTTGTGTGTTTTATGCCCCATTGGGAGCATGATCATACATCGCGACTTCTAGGTGAGGAAGGTTTAGTTGGAGGATTAATCAATCACAGACGAGTTAAAAAACATCTAGAGAATTTTAAATCGTCTGAAATCATGCTGAGAATGAACCACATAATGTTGAAAATGTTAAGCATGATGCACCACTAACTAGGTCAGAACATAATGGGAATGAGGAATGTTATGTTCCTCTGGTTAAAACATTGAGAGATTATCTACAACCGGAGAGAACAACCACGTCTTCCTGCATTGTTTTTCCAACAAATGCAGGAAATGCGAACCTTAAACTGAGAATTATCAAGTTACTCCCGAAATTTCATGGACTCAATTCTAAAAGTCCATATGCGCACCTTAGTGAATTAGAGGAGATAACCAATACCTTTCAATTTAATGATGTCGCCCAAGATGTAATCAAACTGAAATTGTTCCCTTTCTCTCTAAAGGACTAAGCCAAATCATAACTTCAATATCTTAAACCTAGAAGCATCGGGACATGGGCTGAGATGACCTAAGAGTTCCTTAAAAAGTACTTCCTGGTTCATAAAACCAATGCACTAAGGCCGACCATCATGAATTTCTTCTAAAAATTAAATGAAACATTTTTTCAATGTTGTGAGAGGTTCAAAGACCTTTTATTAGAATGCCCACATCATGGTTATGAAAAGTAGCTCTTGATTAACTTCTTCCATGATGGATTAAGTTCAAACATGCGCCAATTTGTTCAGATGATGTGTAATGGTGAATTTTTTAATAAAGCACCCGATGATGCTTGGGATTACTTTGATATGCTAGCCGAGAATGCCTAATCTTGGGACATCGTTAATCTAACTAGTAATAACCAGTAAGCCCCGAGAGAGAAAGGAGTACATGTATTAGATGGGGAGGACGATTTAAACATAAAGGTGGCGGGTTTCACAAAGATGGTTGAGGTCATAGAATTGATGAGTGTTAACATGATAACCACCGGTGAGGCTGTTGAGAGTATATGTGGTATTTGTGAGAGTAATGTTCACTTAACAAAAGATTGTCCAACAATCCCTGCATTTCAAGACATCTTGTAAACTCAATCAAATGCCATAAATGCTTACCAACGCCCCTTTAGTGGACCAAATTCTAACTTGAATAATCCTGATTGGCGATGTAAATCAAATCTTAAAAAGAGAAATGGACCCATGGTAAATATAAACAATGATTCCTAAGGGCCTCCTCAAAAGAGCACTCTTGAGGATACATTAAACGCATTCATGATAGGACAAACTTAGATAAATCAGTTCAACATGCAGGCCATGAATGAGCTTAAAATTATGGTTGAAAGAATTGAGACACACCTATGAGTTAGGGAGCAAGGGATTGTTTTGACCCAATCTCATCCTAACCCCAAGGAATAATTGGAAACAAACACCAATTCTTCAACCCATCCTCATGTAGAACATTGTCAAGCCATCACCACTCTTAGAAGTAGAAAAACAATTGAAAAATCTAAACCGGTGAAGGCCACAAAGCCTAATGATACAGTTGATTCTAAGAGCGATGGTAAATTGAGCAATATTCCAAAAGATGAAGAGCCGGAGCATGTGTATGAACCTGTGGCCCTATTCCCCCAACGTCTTGTCTCAACAAGAAAGCCAAGTGAAAATCATGACATCCTAGAAGTCTTCCAACAAGTCAAAATCAACATTCTCTTGTTGGATGCAATTAAGCAAATTCCTTCATACGCCAAATTTCTAAAGGACCTATGTGCCGTAAAGCGTAAGCAAAACGTGCACAAGAGAGCATTTTTTACGGAACAAGTGAGTGCCATCATACAACAAAATACTCTCCCAAAATTTAAAGATCCCGAAAGCCCTACAATCTCTTGCATGATAGATAACTTCTAGATCAATAGAGTACTTCTCGATCTAGGGGCTAGTGTCAACTTGATTCCCTACTCGGTATATAGCAACTTGGACTTGGTGAATCGCTCCGTTAGAATGTGTTAGTCTAAGATAACTTTACAACTTGTGGATCGCTCCGTTAGAATACCGAGAGGAGTAATTGAGGATGTGTTAGTCCAAATTGATAAGTTCTGCTACCCGGTAGACTTTATCATTTCAGATACACAAGCGGTTACAAATGTATGTACTCAAGTTCCCGTCATTCTAGGCTGACAATTCCTATCAACTGCAAATGCTATAATCAATTGTAGGAATGGAGTGATGAAAATATCATTTGGAAACATGACAATGAAGCTGAATGTGTTTCATTTGCAGAAATAACAAGAGGATGAGGATGAGGATGAAGATAAGATCTACATGATTAATTTCATAGATACAATTGTGGATGATGATGAGCCACCCTCGGCTAACTTTTCCAAAACCTTAGAAGTTTGCTTGGCTCATTTCAAGGAAGAAGTAACTTTAAATATTGATGAGGCTTTGGAAGAGCCAAATTCTGAAAATTTGATTGACAAGACACCAATCACTGACTTGAAAAATTTTGTTATGCAGGAATTTAATGGATTGGTGCTTAACTTGCCTAAGGAGAGGCTAATTTCTGAAAGAGTAGTGGTTGAGGACTTATTCCAACTTATACAAGTGACCGAAAAGGTCGAAGTTTTCTACACTCTAGAAGAGTGTTTGGCATATTTTGAGGATTTTGATGATCCTATGATCCGTGACATTGTTAATGCCTTGAGGGAAACTTCACCGGTACCCACAAAGACTCCTTACATGGAATATAACACCAAAGTATCAATCATGGAAGCACCGGTAGAATCTGAAAATGTGGAGACCATAACACTTGTGAAGAAGAATTTCAAGTCTCCACGTCACTTTGGTTTGTTCAGACCGAAGTGCACCATCTCTGGGATGACCCCTACTTGAATAATTTTTTCCCAGACAAGTTGGAAAGGATATTCATATTTCATGAATTCCAACCGATGAAATTCTCCTTTCCTAACACATGGGGTGATAACTTTAAGAAACCCGCCGAACTTTTTCAGCAAGATTTTTAATGGATTAGAATGACAAATTTCACCCATATGTATTCTGAAGCAGGATGGTGGATGGTATTACTGAAAAATCTTTTACTCCACCTACTAATTCTGCTAAATTCCATTCCTTTGGATGATCTTGTATATTAAGATTTACCTCCTAGTCTGACGAAGGTATAAAGTAGTTTTATTTATTTTAATTGTTCAGTTGCTTGCAGTTGTAAACTTCCATGATCAACTCTCTCAGTTAGTCTCATTCTCACTCTCCCTTAGTTTTATCATTACTCTCATTTCATTGATTATTGCATATCTGTTTACATTGAGGACAATGCAAGATTTGGTTGGGGGTGATATTCCTAGATGAATCTAGCAATTTGTAACATTTCGAGCAATGTTTGAAGAAAATTATCAATTTTTCTGAAAATTCAAAACTCCCTTGGAAAACCTTGTTTATATGCACTAAGGATGTTACGAGTATGAGAGAAAGAGAGATGAAGTGATTGATTTTGAAGCTCTATGAAGCCTGTAATATAATAGTTTTCTATATGAATTCCCCTATTTATATGATTGATAGAATGTTTGAACAATTTTGAGTCTCGTTCGCATTACATGATTCTCATGGTTTGAAAGGATTATGTAGATGTGTAGATTGGCTAAACTGAGATTTACGATTTTAAGGAACCAAGCCGGGGAACTTTATCCATCCTTGTTCATGTGAAAATAAGAGAAAAGAATGGAGGATATGGATTTCTAAAAATCCTATCTCGTGTATATGAAAGAAAGAAAAATGGTTATTGTTGAAAATTTATGAAATTTCAAAAAGGGCTACCTATTACCAACTGAGGGCTGGTCTACCCGTAACCAAAGCTGGAAATGGGAAGTAGTGTGAAAACCGTTGAAGGAACGGTAAGGAAAATTCTTGTCATAGGCATTTGGTTAATCTATACACTTTTAAATCTTTAGTTCCACTGATTTATGAAAAAGGTAATCCTGGAGAATCATGAGACGAACATTCACTATGCACACTAGATCGCACTTGTTCGAATTCTTCTATTTCTCAATCAATCGGTGGGGATTCTATGTGAATAATTATTGTGTTTAGGGTGTTTAAGATTTCGATTTCATATTATTAAGTTTCTCTAAATTTCATGCTTGTATGTCTTTGAGTCTATAGAAGTATAGTTTCCAAGAGAGAGTTAAGCTTCTAGAGAAGAGATTTGTTTTACGCTTGTTTTGCTCGAGACCAGCAAAATGCTGGTTGGGGGTGTGTTGAGCCCTGAATTGTGCATATTCTAACCCCATTTTATCACTCATTAGGCATGCTTTGCATGTTTAAAAGACTAATCTAATGCATGTTTTGTGGTTGTAGGAATAAGAGAGAGACTTCATTGATTTGGTGCTTAAAAACCACCTTAGAAGCTATTTGATGATGATAGAAAGTGGGCCAAGGGAATGGAAGGAGAAGCAAAGAAAAAAGAGAGAGAAAAGAAGACCAAATGCAAGCCAAATAGGCTTAGACCGGTCGGCCATGTGGCAGCCCTCCCTTTTGTGCTTGCTGGACCAAATCCAAACTAGTCCGACCGGTCAAGACCAGTCAACCATGTACAAATCAGCAACTTTCCAACAGCTTCTCTTTGAAGCTCCAAAAAATCATGCGCTGCACGACCTATTATGCAATTCTAGAAGTTTCTAAGTCGGTGGAGCTTCTCCATTATAAAAGGACACCTAGGAGTGGATCTAAATACATCATAGAAGGCTTGGGAAGTCGTGGGAGGTAAAGGAGATCACTGTGGAGTGTCTGCAACTCCTCCAAACTCGATTTTTCTATATTTTTCATTAGTTTTCTTTTGAGTTTTAGTTTAACCTATTGATGGTTAGCTAAACTGAAATTACGTCGGTAGTCTAACACGACACCTTCATATGTGCGAAAGCTTAAAGAGCAACTAGAATTATGGCTAAGTCCAATAAGGGGGGGGGGGGGGGGGGGGGGTGATTAGGACCTTTTGAAATTCTTTTCGTCTACTTACACAATTTAACAAATTAAGCTAAGTAAGAAAGAACACTTCGGCTTCCAAGCCTAAGTGGGTCCAATCACAAGACTAACATATTGTAAGCAATAATCAACCTAGTCTAAGCATGCATAGATATTCAAATGATTAAACAAATCAAGCTTCTAATCTATGCAACCTATGTAGACTTATGAGAATGGATCAATGAGCTCAAGTCTACACAATTAGTGAAAGTACATCTTATGTGTGGATGTGCCTATCTAGTGCCTAGTATACATTCCTATCAAGCATTCATAATTAACAATTAAGCATACAATGCTAAGATAACAATGTGCTTAAATCAATCACAAACATAAGCACATATAGTGGTTCGACTTTGGGTCTACTCCACTCCTGATTCAAGTACTTAACCCCATTGAGCACACCGGCATTCACTATCGGAGGTTTTAAATGAGGTTCACCTCTCAACCTTTACACGGAGGTTTTTTTTTATTCACCTCTCAATCATAAATGGAGTTTTGGACAAGGCTAACTCTCAACCCGATGCATGTTCACTCCCGTGTCGGAAGCTCCCCCTTGGAGACTTTTTTTAGGCCAGAAAAATGAGCCAAGGAGTACCAAACAACCCCTAGTCTTTAAGCCGACAAACAAGCCAAGGAACAACCAACGTCCCTAGAGTTTTAAGCTCAACAAAAAAGTTAAGGATCGGCAAACGACCCTAGTTTGAGTTTGACAAACAAACTCTACACTCAACTCTCATAGGGAATTGAGTGGATGAACTCTCAACAAAGATAACCTTACTTGTCGGATGAACCCCTTGTTCAGCGTCGGTTCGGGTTACTTAATCTCTGCTCTCCCGTGCTTCAATCAGCTTCCCTTATTCCCCCAATCGTGTCGCCGTTGCATCGCCAATGCCTCAGCTACACTTGATCAATCACCTTGCTTGTGATGCCTTTGAGATGCCCAACGTGATATGAGGGTAGGTTTGAGAACTCTACAACTAATAGGAATGGGTTGCCTAGAGTAGCTCACCTACAACGATCTCATCTTAGAGCTTTGGATATGGTTTTGACTATCAAGGTAGATCCAAACTCTAGAGATCAAGAGGGGATGAAGGTCATCTTTTTCATGAGCTTAGAATGCTCCAATCTTATGTTAAAGCACAAGGAAGATTCCTTGCATAGGTTGGGAATGAGCCTCAAATGATTTTCAACAATGGTGGCTTCACTCCTCTCAAAATCCCTCTTTTTTTTCCCTCAATTTGAGCCAAGCCCCTTTATAAAACGGTTTGCAATGGACTAAAAAGGGGCAAAAAATGGCTACTGCCAACCTGTCCCGATCGGTCGGCCAACAGCTAACCAAGACACTGAAGTTGCTGTCTTGATGAGGGGTCTGTCCAATCAGTCAAGATTGGTCAGACCAGACCAGCTGACTGGTCAAGATCGGTCGGCCCAAAGGCCTAAGCAATGCTGACTCTGGATTGGGTCTGTCTTACTTGTCTTGACCGGTCGGTCCAGTCCAGCCGACCGGTTATGACCAATCGGATAGGCCTGGGTTCAGCTAAACAATTGCTGACCCAACTTCGCCACATTTTGACCTTTTTGGCCATAGTATGGGTGATCTTTTGGGACACCTAGGGCCAATCTATGATGACTAAAGATATGCCTAATATGATCAAGGTCATCAAGAGGTTATGGTTTAGGTTTTGGTCAAAGTTTAAGGCTCACCAAGGCATCACTTTTACCTGTTTCTTCTTATTTGATGCAGCAGGGCCACTTGAGTCTTCGGTCTTCGTCCTCATTAAGCTCAATCGACACTAGACTCACCAACCTAAGTGATTGACAAACAAGGTGCACTAATATGCCACAGAAAAGTGCACTAACATAAACCTCTTAGCTAGGGCTAAGAGGTAAGCTTTTAGTTGTTTGCAATGTCTAATTCGAATTAGTTCAAGGACCTTTGGTTTAATGAAGAACACTTCTAATTCAAGTTTGAAATAAAGTTAGTATTTTTAGTTAATCTTCTATCTCTTGTGATTTCTCTTACACGGGATGTTTTGATTACCGAGATTGCTTAATGGGGTGTTGATTGATAGGATTTTGGGTTGTAGAGATCTTAGATCTATCATGATATATTGGATGCTAGGGGATCTTACAAACCAAGTTTCCTAAGTGCTATCTAGAACTAAACTAGAAGAAGTTCTTATCTTTGGGATTAGATCTGAGATAGGTGTTTATGTGTTAATTTTGGTTTAATAAAAGTTCAATTCATGCTTCTAAATTAAGTCTAGTGACAAGGCTTGAGGAAGAATCATGAATGTGATCTTGCTTGTTTTGTGAAGAATTGGGTTGTGTGATTGAATACACCCAATGCCTTAGTTGTTTATGAGAGAACCATATCAGTGGATGATCCATCTATGTTAGATGCATTATGATGATTTGATTGCTCTATATTCTGATTGGATAGGGATAGAAATTTAATTCCAATTGAGTAGTGTCTTAAATGGTTTGAATTCGCATTGTGAATAGTTATAAGTGGATCTGGATCCTTGGTGCTCTAGTGTTTTATTTCCCTAATTTAATAAATAGTTTTATTTTCTTAGTTTCTATCCATCGATACAAATCCGAATTTAGCTCATCCTAGTTATAACGTTTAGAATTGTTACGAAAATTCTAATGAATCGACCTCAGTCTTACCGAGAATTATTACTACATGGCAGCCTTGCACTTGAGGTGAGCGAACAGGTTATAAATAGTCACGTAAAGTCCTGGGTTGAGGTGCATCCCCCACTTCATCTTCATCAATTTCGGCAAAGTTTTAGGCTTAATTTTGATTAGCCCCTTGATTGGATTGATTTTCAGCCATCTCACTAGTAAAATTAGGAAGATTATGACGTTTTCTAGCATGAGGCTCTCTATCAATCCCTTCAACAATTACTCCGTCACTTAGCAATCGCTGAGTGTGATCACGAACCCACTTAGGCATGAACTACTCAACACAAGCCTAAGTTTTAATCCTACTTTTAAAAAATCTGAAACTATCTATAGCAAGAGGGGTAGAAGGATAGAACCTGAATTGAAGATCTATGTTAGAATCCTGCAAAATCAAAACAAAACTAAGTTAGTATTCTGAAATTTGAAGAAAACCTATTCTAGAAAGCAAAACAAATCTTAAACCTAACTTAACATAATCTCAACTAAAAGCTATCTTAGGAAAATTTTGAAAACACCATATCGAATCCTTGGCAATGACGCCAAAAACTTGTTCACTCCCCAAGTGTAGGGTTGCGATGTAGTAATAAATTCGAAAAGATCGTGTATCGTCCCATAGAGATTTCTATGTAGATATTCTCAGAACTTATTTAAAATAACCTAGAATTGAGATCATATTAAGAACTAAATCTGAAAAATAGTGATTTAGAATTAAACAGTGATTATAAGAAGTAATAATCAATCTAAAAGGCATTAGAGCGCCAAGGATCCACTTTTGATGGTTTTCAATGCATCAACACAACTAGATCTCTCACAACTCAATCGGAATCGAATTTCTATCTCTATCCGATCGGAATATGGAGCGGTTCAATCAACACTTATCTAAAACAGTGGCTTGTTCATTGATTTGATTCCCACAATAATGCTCAAGCCTTGGGCACACCTAATTGTATAGGCCAAGCCTCTTTCTAATCTAATTTAGATTCATAACCATAGCTTTCATCAAATCCTGTCACTAGACTTGACTACGACCAATGATTAGAATTCTAATTAAACCAAAATCAATCAGCAAACATCTATCTCAAATTATCACAAAAGATTAGAACTTTAGTTTGAATGAGTTCCCACATGAAGATCATGTCATTGTACACAAGGCAATCAAAGAGTCTATCATGCCCGGAGTCGATGATAAATTAATGAACTACACAAGCATAAACAATGCCAAAAAGATGAGCTACTAGATTTAGATTCACTAAGAAGCACATGAGCCCGGAGTCATCAAGAGATTAAAGCAAAACTAAACTAATACTTTATTTAAACTCATATTAAACCAAATTCTTCAATCAAAGCATAAAAAGGAAACCTGGTTTGCATCAATCCATAAAAAACAAATCAAAAGCTTCACCTCTTAGCCCTAGCTAAGAGGTTTTAGCTCATCTCTAACATCCTTGAACTAGAAGCCTCAAAAACATAAAAATAACTAAGAACTAGAAGAAAACTAGAAAGAAATCCTTCTCCAACACTTCCTTGATCTTCCCCACATCCTAGCATGCCTTGAGGATGAAGAGGAGTCCTTTTATAGCACAAATCACCCACCGACGAAGAATCTTCTAGACTTGCACAACAAAAATCAGATTTAGAAGTCTCCTAGTGCAGTCAGGACGTTGGCCGGCAGGCCGAAACTTAGACTTCAATTAACTCAACTCTCTAGAGGTCTTTGTACATAGACCGACCTACCATCTGGCAGGCCGGACCACAGGTCGGCCTTCATAAAAAACATCCAGCGAAAATGCTATTTCTGCAGTCAGGCTATAAAATGTGAGATTTTACTCTTTTCTTTCTCCATCTCCGTTGCATCTTTCTTCCACCTCTTGTCCTTTATTTCTTTGATCTTTAAGGCATGTAGGAAGGGTCTCTAAGCATCATATAATTGAAATCTCTCTCGTATTCCTACAAACACAAAACCATGTATTAGATTAAGCTTTAAATCATGAAAACCATGCATAATGTGTGATTAATTAGGGTTAGAATATACACAATTCAGAGCTCAACACCTAAGGCCATTCTAAGATGACTACAAGTATGCCTAAATGGGTCAAGGTCATGTAGAGGTTATGGTTTTGGATTGGTTCAAGGTCAAGGCTTCAACAAGAAATCTCTTTTACCTGTTTCTTCTTCCTTGATGCAGTAGGTCTATCTTGAGTCTTCGATCTTCGTCTTCATTAAGCTCAACCGACACTAGATACACTGACCTAAGAAATTGACAAACAAGGTACACTAGTATGCCACAGAAAAGTGCACTAATACTCTGCTCATGCAATTTTCAAGTCTTTTCGTTCTTGAAACTTTTATCTTCATCATCATTTTTCCTTGCCCCAACAGATGCCCCATCAATCCCCTTTGATTCTCTTCATCGTGAGAATTTAAGGTGGATTGATCCAAAATTCCATCATCTTAACAATTTTTAGCCGATCAACTGAATTCTGTTAAAACTATTATCCTCATGCGATCACATGAACCGCATGTCTCATGTGATCACATGAGATAACTCTCCAACTCAGTCTATATAAAATCAATGCACTTACTCCTTTTCACTTAATTGTCTTGGTTTTTTTTTTTATCTCAAGCTCCTGGTGAATAAGTTATCCTTATGCGATCGCATAAACTCCTCTACGCAACTGCATGAACTTTTTTCTTCGGCAAAATTTTCTGGAATTATTAAAACTCTACCCATTTTTCCGCAGCCACATGATTTGAATCCCTCATGCGGTTGCGTGAGCTTTCTGCCTTTTAACCTAAACTTCTTTATTTTTCATTTTCTGCAGAAACTTAATCCATTTCTCCTTCATAGTTTATAAAGCCTTGTGATCTTACAGACCTTCCCTACTCACATAGCTTTGTTACTATGCATAACTTCCTCTCATAACCTTTCTTTCCACTTCCTTTTTCTTTAAAACTTTTCCTTCTAAAAATTTCTTCAATCCTCTTAACATTTCTTTTTTCCTTCCCACAGGTTAGAGATGGTGAAGACGAAGGGAACTCCGAAAGCTCGTCCTGACTCCTCAACTCCCTCCTAACAAACAAGGAGTCAAAACCAGCCTTCACCTCCTTCTCCTGCAAAACCTCCTGTAAAGGAGGCCAACTATGGAACTTGGGTGTGGGTCTTTTGTCGAAATGGAATAGCCTTACTTTTTTTTTTCTTTTTATTTATCATGAAGTATTATATCATTAAACCATAGCTAGTCATCCTACTCTTTTCAAGGTGCCCGCCCCTCAGGAAATAGACTTCTCTAACCGAATTATAAATATGTCAAGCCCTGATCATCTTGTTATCTCGATTGGGGACATAAAAAGGCCGCTAATGAGGGGTCCTGAATCTGTATGGAGTGAATGATGGAAAACTACCACCAACATTCGAACAGATAACACCAAACCACCAGCAAGGGAAGAGTTTCTGCCTCTGTTCACAACCTAATGTGTAGGGTCGCAATGTAGTAATAATTCGGTAAGATTGAGATCATCCTCATGGATTTATGTAGATATTCACAAAATTCTCCAAAATAATCTAAAATTGGGATTAGATTAAGAAACTAAATCTGAAAACTTGAATTAAATGGGTGATTTAAAACAATAAAGTAAAAAGGAATAAAATCAATATGCTAAAGACACTAGAGCGCAAAGGATCCACTTATAGATATTTCCAATGAATGAATTCAACTTGGTTTAACTTATCTCAACTAGAATTAGAGTTCAATTCTATCTAGCTGGCTTATGAAGTGGTTAAATCACAATCAATATGAGATAATTAGAACATTCATCAATAATAGTTCTCTCTTTCCATGCTCAAGTATTGGGCATAGAGAATTCAATTCCTTGAACTATACAAGTCAATCCTTCTTACAAAACATGTAAAATCATAATCATAGCCAACTTCTAATCCTGTCACTAGACTAGAAGTAGAACTATAATTTGATTTTAATCAAACTACAATTGATAAAAAATTTCATTCATCTCATAATTCTCAAGGATATGAACTTAGGTTTGAAATAATTCCCACATTAAGATCCATGTTATAGAGCATAGGGAATTCAAAGCATCCACTACGTGAAAAGGCACTAAATTCGACGGTCCCTGAAATTTGACGGTCTGTGCAGTTGAAAAAAACAGTCGTAATATCGACAGTCAAATACTAAATTCGATGGTCTGTAACGATCGGCAAATATTCGACGGTCTAAGACAGTCGATGCAATGTCGACGGTCCATGCCCGTCTAGTACCGTCGGTTGTTTACAAAAATCGATGGTTAAAAGTAGTCAAAATATATTTCGACAGTTCAAATATGCCGTTGCGATAGTATATTTCGACTGCTAATAGCCGTCGAAAATAATTCGACAGTTCAAACCTAATGTTCTAGGTGAAAATTATAGGAATTGTTGACAGCTATGAACTATCAAATTTGACGGTCCAAATCCACCGTTCTGGGTGAAAATTATAGGAATTTTCGACTATCTGGGACCGTCGAGCAACCAATACGACGGTCCATGTTGTATTTATTGTTACACAAAAAAAAAACCTATTTAGTGGGGGTTGTGCCCCAATACATCCTGTAAACCTACAAAATCATAAATAATTTACAAAACTACAACATTTACCAACACAATATACAAGTACAATCCTCCCCAACCACCATACAGAACTAACACAATATACAAGTACAATCCTCCCCAACCACAATACATAACCAACACAATATACAAGTACAATCCTCCCCAACCACAATATATAACCAACATAATACAACCACAATCCTCCACAAGTACCAACAATCCACGGGGAATTAAAAGCATCCACTATGTGAAAAAGCGCTAAATTCGACGGTCCGTGCAGTAAAAAAAAAATAGTCGTAATATCAACAGTCGAATACTAAATTCGACGGTCTGTAATGGTCGGCAAATATTCGACGGTCTAAGACAGTCAACGCAATGTCGACGGTCCATACCCGTTGACTAGTACCATCGGTTGTTTGCACAAATTGACAGTTAAAAGCAATCAAAAAATATATTTCGACGGTCCAAATCCACCGTTGCAATTGTATATTTCGACTGCTAGTAGCCATCGAAATAATTCGACGGTTCAAACCCAACGTTGTGGGTGAAAATTATAGAAATTTTCGACAGCTATGAACCGTCGAAAATAATTTGACGGTCCAAATCTGCTGTTCTTAGTGAAAATTATAGGAATTTTTCTGTTTGGACCGTCGAACCACAATACGACGCTCCATAACCGTCGTATTTTTTGTTATACAGAAAAAAAAAAAAAAAAAAACCTATATTTTGTGGGGTTGTGCCCCAATACATCCTGTAAACCTATAAATTCATAAATAATTTACAAAACTACAACATTTATCAACACAATATACAAGTATAATCCTCCCCAACCACAATACATAACCAACACATTACAACCACAATCCTCCACAAGTACCAACAATCCACAACCACAATCCTCCAACATTCCACAACCACAATCTTGTAAACCTGTAATATACAATTCATAAATAATTCACAAAACTACAACATATAATACAATCACAATCCTCTGTAAGTGCCAACAATCCACAACCACAATCTTATAAACCTATAATATACATACTGTAAACTTGTAATATATAATTCATAAATAATTCACAAACCTAAAACATATAATACCAATACAATACAAGCACAATCCTCCACAACCACAATCACAATACATAATACCAACACAATACACCCACAATCCTCCAAAATACAAATACAATCATCCACAACACAAGCCATAATTCACAACCTACAATCTAAGATCCACAATTCACCACAATCAATACACAAGATGAAATGTAAGAAATGTACGAGTACAATACCAATACGCAAGATATAAAAATGTAAAACCAAACCAGAAAGTATTACTTATGTTATAAATATGTAACAAATCTAAGAAATGCACTAATGTTAAAAAAAAATGTCTAACATATACAAAAGTTATTTCATAATAAAAGACATGCATCTAAGCCACCTAAGCACCTCTCATATACTTACACTAGCAAACGTCACCCCCTCTAAAGTTTCAGGATCTTGCAGCTTCGCACTTCTATCAAAGATCTCATCGAGGCATATGGTATAATAATCTAGATCCTGAACTTCGGACTTCACCACCACTCCAATTGCGTAGGTCTTCATGCGCCATATATTCTTTAAAAGACACCTACGTCCAATCACATTCTCTGGAGAGGGATCTGAAAATGGAGCTGGTTCCTTGTCCGCTCTCCTCTTAGGAGCATTTGCATTGCTCTTTTCCTGTTGCGACGCAATAATTATGAAATTAAATTACAAGTGTTGGAAAATTAAAATTTCAACTTCTGTAAAAGTACGAGTCATATTCTGTTAGGCTGCAGGATTGGCTGAGAGGATGACTGCGGGATTAAATGAGAGGAAGCACCTGCATTCGTCTATGACATGGAGCTCACCTGCTGCATCAGCACCTGCATTTGTTGACTGAGATTGGAGAGCTGACTCTTCATATCATCAAACTAAGCTCGGAGAGGAGCCGTATGATGTAGTGCCATCTTGGAGATGCCTGCTCCCATTCCTCGAGCATGGCCTCTCTTATCTTTCCCAGATACCAAATTAACATTTAATAATATTTTATTAGAATATAACTAAATTCAAAATAATGATCATCATAATTAAGTAACGTATATATACCATTAAGACAACATCATGCTCTATATCTCGATGTCCAACAATAGGATCTTCCTTAATGATATTTCTTATTTAGGACTACAATATAAAACAACAAATCATAAATATCATATATTAATTTTAAACTAAGAAATAGATTCATTACAATTAAGATCACTCACAATGGCCTATGTCGTTTCAGACGTCAAAGCGCTTCCATCAAACCTTGCATGACATTCAGTGAATGGTTTGGTCCTAGTGACTGGACAAACATTTGTCTTGTGCTTCTTCTGTGAAATAAAAATATAAACTTAGCTTATTTCAAAGCTTAGCTTGTTCTTCATATGTGATCTCTAGGGTCTCCCAAGCTAATTTACTAGTCTCACAATTACATATGTGATTGAATTCATCGAGTGAGACTAAACAAAAGATTGCGTTAAGACCCTTGGCATTATAGTTATAAAGAGACATTTCTTGGTCACTCCAACTAGACATTACCTTTCAATGAATGACTGCAACTCCATCTCATTCCACCATTTCCACTAGTGCAATCCAACCTTATTCGACTAAGTCTCATACCATTGGAACAAGGGAGATTAAAAATATTCACATCTGGGTCTTTCAATAGGCATATTTTATCCTGTCAAAATATGGTGGACGAGTGGTGATACTACTCCTCTCATGGGTAGACATAGTATTAAAGCTCCAATAACAGATCTTACTCTAGACAGTTAAGTCCTTAAAGAGTAACCCGCTCTGATACCAATTGAAATTACGTCGGATTGTCTAACACGACACCCTACGCTACGTGCAGAAGCTTAAAGCAGAGCTACTAGAACTACGGCTAACTCCTAAAGGGGGGGTGATTAGGACCTTTTAAAAACTCTTGCCTAATTTAAACTAATTAAGGAAGCAACACTTAGCTTCCAAGCATAAGTGGGTCCAATCACATAAACTAGAAATGATTAAGCAATTAAGCTCATAGTCTAAACACAGATTAATCAAAATATACCTAAAAGAGTAACTAATCTATATGAGCAATATAGACTACAAATGATATAACTATCAACCAACTAGTCTATAAATGAAACAACAAAATGTGTATGAGAATTTAGCTATCATGCATAGCATATATTCCATTCATGCATTTTTATAATTAATAGTTAAATTAACAATGTTAGAATAACAATGTGCTCAAATCAATCCCAAACATAAGCATGTTTAGTAGTTCGACTACTTATCTACTTCACTCCAGGTTGTTGTTCCCAACCCATGAGAACATCAAATTTCATTATAATGGAGGTTTTAAATCAGGTTCACCTCTCAACCTTTCAACATAGGTTTTACACACAGGTTCACCTCTTAACTTGAATGGAAGTTTTACGGGTTCACTTCTCAACCTAGGTGTTTCAACTGGTTCCACCCAACCGAGGTGTTTGACGGGCTCCACCTAACCCAGTAGTTTAAAGGTTCGTCCCAATCCTTCAGTTCCAATCCAGGAACATACAATGGTTTCTCAAGCTAATAAATAACTTACACGTACACACCTGTGTCGGTGGCTCCCCTTGAAGAGTTGATTGAGTTTAGGTCACAAACTCTCACACTCAATCCTATCTAGGAAAGAGTGCAACCAGACTCTTACAATTGACACTTACTTGTCGAATTTAGCCCTTTTGTAGCGCCTTCTTAGGTTGCTTCTTCTCGCTCTCTCATGCTTGAATCAGCTCCCATGTGCTCCCCCAATCAATTATGTTGATGATTTCCCAAGGCTTCAGCTCCACTGATCAATCGCCTTGCATGTGATCTTCTTAAGATGTCCAAGATGATAAGAGATAGGTTGAATCTTCTACTAATGGTTGTGTTGTAAGCCTAAAAGGATTCACCTAATTGGATCTCTAGATAGGTTCAGACAAAGGTTTTATCTATGGCGAAGGTGCTTAAGCATTTAGAGATCAAGAGGAAACAAGTTCATCTTCATATGAGCTTTGAATGCTCCAACTTATGATGAATCACAAGGAAGATGAATTGGGTAGCTTAGGATTAGAGCCTAACAATGGGTACAATAGTGGTGGCTTTTAATACATTAATCCCCTCTTCTAATGCCTAAAATTCGAGCTCCATATATATAGAGTTTGAGCTCCTACAGATAGAAAATGGGCATAACGGTTATCTGTTGGTCGACTGACCGATTTTAGAACTTGGCCGGTCAAATTAAACTTGGGACACAGATTGGTTATTGTCCCGTTTGTGGCCATTATTGGCAAATTGACCAGGCTATCGATCGACCGATACTTGCCGTCGGTCGGTCGACGATTCGGCCGACAGCACATGAGATCGACTGTTTTGGTTTGTATTTTTACAGTAGCTCATGAACCTCTTAGGCCTCACTTTGGGTGGTCTTTTGGGACACCTAATGTCATTCTAAGATGACTAAAAGTTTACCTAATTGGGTCCAAGTCATCTATAGGTTTAGGTTGTTTTAGTTATAAGGGTTAGGGTCACCAAGGCATCTCATATTTACTTGTTTCTTCTACCTTGATGCTTCTTGTCCACTTGAATCTTCCGTCTTTAGCTTGCTAAGGCTCAACAGACTTTACAATACATGGACACATGTGATTGACAAATAAGGTGCACTAGTATGCCACAGAAAAAGTGCACTACCAATCAGGACGATGTCAAACCCCTTAAGGGTTGTTTCCTTTACTTTGGTGTCATGCCCCAAACTCAGGGACCGGGCTCACTAAATTCTTGGCCGTCGAATCCGGTGCCAACAGCCTCCGTAGTACCCCATTCTCGGCTCCTAGCTTCCATACGCTAGGTTCCGATCCTGGGATCCCACAAGGAGGATTTTCAGGGTAAACTTTATTTTTATAGATGAGCATAAACACAAGTATACCAAACCAAAAAGCATCACATCACATATCCACTAAGATAATCTTGAGTACAATGCTGCAGAAAAAGGAAATACAATGTATAACTGAAAGCTGAAAGATCAAATGTGCGCCCCTGTCTCACTGATGTCGCGCTATAGTATGTCTTGCACGTAAACAACGTGCATAATCTTACTATGAAGCTTAGAGAGTGTGTGGTGTGTGCGCAATGCATATGACAGGTATATAGATATCAGAGTAAGCGGAAATGATGGCAGGCTACACTACCAAGTCTATGAATGTCATTAGCCATCTCGAGGCTATGCAATGCAAGGGGCCTATATGGCCGAGTGTCATATGCTAAAGATGCAATGTGCGCATGCCAATCCTCAACTGTCATATATCATACGGTTTACAACTGGGACATCACCGGGGTCTCATACACTCCAGACATTGGTTGCCGCCCATCGCGCGCATAACCAAGCGAGTGGAAGAGACCTCACTATCCGCCTCGTCAATGACATACAAGGAAATCCACCCGGCTCGTCGATAGCGAACCCATTCACGAGCTGGTCAGACTCAACCTAGTATATAGCCCTCTGCACCCGGGCGGGTAAGGTCACACCCCCTTCCAACTGACCCGACACAGTGGGAGATGCGGCCTATTGGTATTTGGCGCCCAAGTGCTAGAACATCCTCTGGTACCACAGGGTTTAGGGACTTTCACCCAAGGACATCTTTGGCGCCCAAGTGCTAGAACATATTTCCGGTGTCCATTTCTACCACTCACGATGTGGCTGTGGTGGTCACAACCCCAATGCCGCTGGGGTGAGAATCTGATCATGACATGCATAATGCGAGATGCATGAGTCATACTGTCAAAGCCATGCACCAAACCTGCGCATACCGCGCGATCATGTGGGGTGACCCTTTTTAGTGCACAAATCAGTGCATCGTTTTGTCAATTCCGTGACTATGTAAGTCAGTTGAGTTTTGTGATCCCCGACGAAGTTTGAAGACTCAAGATTTGAAGACCAAAGCAGCTTTCCGCACTCAAATTCAAGCCAAATCAAGCTCGGAAGGTAAGTTGCATATAGACAGCCTATAGGATCCCAAAACACCCGTATTTATTGCATTTTAATCATTCCAATCTTAGCCATTTAATCCATGGTCTTAAGGTCAAAATGATCAGTCTTGGACCTTCATTAAGTAGGTGCCCAACTATGAAAATCAATAGGAAAATCTCCATAGTGGGGCACACATATTCAGCTGGAAAACAGCTTGATTTTTGGGCTAGATAAGACCTGCCGACCGGCCGGCCGGTCCGTAACAAGCAGTTGATAGGCAAAAATCATGCAGCCGATCGGTCTAAAGACCAGTCGAACAGCAGGTCGGATGGGCCATCCGACCGGCCGGACATGGCAAAAATGGTCCAGATTGGAGAGTCCAAAAATGCATATTAGGCAGGTCTACCGACCGGCCAGCCAACCAGCCGGACAGCAGGTCGGCTGCCCAATCCGACCGGCCGGACAGCAGGTCGATTGAGCCAAAATCTGTCCAGCGAGTTTTTCGTTTCTGGACCATTTATCCGACCCATCTGAGGACAGGTCGGCTGACAGGTCGGAGCTCAAATCTGACCGGCCGGAGGGGGTCCCAAGCAGGGCGGAATATGACCGTTTTATGTCCGTTTGAGCTCATTTTTGGGCCTCTATAAAAGCATATCTTGAGGTCTTTTATGACATTCTTTGCACACCCATTGAGAGCACTAAAGGGGGCAATTAAGAACACCATCTATCCTTCTTTTGCTCATCATTGCTTAGAGTTCATCATTCAATCCAAGTGATTCATGGCACTTCAATGAGCATTCAAAGCTCGGTTTGAAGAATGAACTCAAGTAAGGTATTCATGGCTGACCTAACCCATCTTGTTGAATCTCTTGGTCATCAATAGCCATTGAATACTCAAGTTAGTAGTTCCTATCATCACCATTGTATTGAATAGGCAAAAGGAACCCCAACAACTCCTCCCACCTACCCGGCACTAGTCTAGGAACATCATATGCAATGGTAGCTGATCGTGGGAGCTTGGAGAGGAGCTAAGGCATTCGTGGAAGCTGAAGCTACTCATCAACGGCGCTGAATCGGGGCTCAATCGTCTAAGTATGTCTAGTATTTGAGAGTCCATTTATTAAATATCTATTCCCTGGATTGGGAAACTCCGGTGGGAGTGTACGTGACCGTCCTTGGATTAGGATAGGTGAGAGTTTGAGATCCAAACTCGTCAAGTCCCTGGATTGGGCCATCGGCGGATGGTAAACGCGGTCCTAGATTAAAGGATGTTAAGGTTGATGGTTAACCTGATTTAAAACCACGACTATAGTGAAATTCGGTGGTCTCATAGGTTGAGATCGTGAACCGGGAGTGGAGTAGGGAAACCGAACCACTATACATTGTGTGCAATGTGGTGAATGCATTTTGTCTATTTTGTTCCTTATTGATCAATCTTATAAGTGTTTAACTGTATGCCCATCTTATGTTTGACAAAATACTCATATGCCATCCCTGAATGATTAATACAAGAATGCATATAAACTGTTTGATGGAATACTTCTCTTAGTAAAGTTGTCAATCGAGTTAGATCTTGAGTGATCAATTGCTATCATTTACATGCACTTAATTGGTAAATTATGGTATAAATGCAATTGAGCTTTTGAATTTGCAAGAAAAATTAAAAAGTCCTATTCACCCCCCCTCTTAGACATAAGCATACCTTCAAGCTTATCTCACTGGCGGTAAAACCGCAATTTCAATTGGTATCAGAGTGGGTTCCTCTTTAAGGGCTTAATTGCCTAGAGGTGGATCCTAAGTGAGCTTGTAAATATGTCCAACTCCGAGGCAAGTTTGATTTCTAGTCCTCCTCACTTTGATGGATCCAATTATATATATTGGAAGGCTAGAATGAGCATATTTTTAATGTCACTAGATCTAACTATATGTGACATAATTGAGAAAGGTTGGTTGGTCCCTATTGTTCAAACGAAAAGTAAGGGTACGACCACTTCCACTCCAAAAGATGAATCAAAATGGAGTAAAGAAGAAAGGGCCAATTCTATGAGAAATATTAACGCCCTTGATGTAATCCGTTGTGCCCTCTCCCAAGAGGAACAAAATATAATATCTACTTGCAAATCCGCTAAGCAAGCTTGGGAGAAGTTGGAATCTATTTATGAACATTCTTGCACAACTGATTCATCAATGCCCATCCCTTCTACTGAAAGAGTTGTAAGTATCAAGTTAAGGGAGAATATGAGCAATGATGAGACATCCTCTAGTAGTGAAGAGGAAGATAATGATGAGGATGACCAATTACAAGATGTCTATAATGAGCTCTATTGTGAAAATTTAAAAGTTATGAAAGAGCTCAATAAAGAAAAGATTGAAAAGCAAAAGTTGGAAATTGACCATGTCTCTCTAACTAAAGAAAAGGAAAATGTTCAAAATAAATTGAGAGAGGCAGTAAAAAGAATTGAAGAGCTTGAGCTTGAACTTAAAACAGTTAAATATGAAAATCAAGCTCTAAAACTTGAGGTCAACCAACTTAAGACCTACACCAATGAGAACAAGGACCAAGAAACCCAAAATGCGCAAATAAGTAAATGTTGTATTATGGGTAAAGATTTGGGAGAAAAATGGGGTTACAAATATGTCAAGAAAACCCCTTCTCTGGTATTTGTGGAGGTTGAGTCTTCTTCACTTGAGAACAAACCCAAGTCGGCTCTCTCATGCCACTTTTGTGGAGAGGCGGGACACTTTAAATTTGAATGCCCAATTGCAAAACGACCGCCATGCACCTCAGTCCGACCTCAAATAGTTAAATCAATTGTGACTGAAAGAGTGACTCAAGAAAAGAAGAGCCAACATGGGAAGGCTCCAAAAATTGTGAAGAACTCAACCAAAGTTGAGAATAAGGAAAAACCTCGCAAGGTTGGCAAGAAAAGGAAAGTTTCATCCCCTTCTAAAAGATATGATTATGTGGGGGAGATGCTAGAGCAGGTTGCCCATTTGAACCAGAACATTCAGAATATGGTTAAGGGCAAACAACAAAGGGTTTTTGGGAATCATATTGGCAATTCATATACCCAAAATTAATATTGTCCGCCAACCAAGATGAAACAGCTAGTTGACATCTTTAGACCTTTGGATTTTAGGAAATCCATGGGTAGCCTTGTGTGCTAGTCAGGTAGTTAACTATATGTGCATATTGGTAAATTTGAGGACTAAGCCTCATTCTCTTTTGATTAGTCCAACTCTTGTGTATCATGCTCAGATCATTTTGATTGTTGAACTAATTGCTTTTGGATTAGCTTGGATTGATTGTGTGCTTTGCTAATCCCTATTGTGGTCAATTTTGCTCAATATTTAAAATTCATTTGTGACCATATATATGTTGCATGCTTCATTTGTAGTATGTGACATTCTCGGCTAAGTTTGTGTATCTTGAATTGATTGAATATCATTTAAAGCTTAATTGTTTAATCTTGCCGAGAAAATTCTGTTAATTGTGCTTTATAAGTAAACTTGAGGAAATCTAGCTTCTTTAAACATTTTCTATCTATCGAACTTATCCTTGTATGCATAATTAGCATAACTAATCTTGAGTTCTTTAGATAGCCATCTCATATGCTATTATTTGTTTATCTTTATGTCTGAGATGATGATGTGGTTTGATGAATTTTTTGTGGCACGTGTAATTATATGAAAATCCTTCAATTAAACATCTTTGCCACATTTACATGGTTATGGTCATGCTTCCTCCTCATGCTTTATTATAACATATTGGGAGTGATCTGGTATAAAAATGGGACAACTAGATTCTAAATCCCGTGGTGATAAAGAGCGAGAAATCATGCAAACCTTAACAATCTTCATCACCCTTCTCTCCCCACATCTATATATTTGGGAGAAAGCATTTAACCATAACACCTTGAGTATTAAAGAAACATACTCCAATTATGAATTTAGAGATTATTGCCAAGAGGGTCATGAATGGCAAGTAATCTCATAGCCTTATGCCAGCCCCATGAACTTGATCAATCTGTAATATCATGGAAATTCATTGGTGGCTGTGCATTGGGGATTGGCTAACAAATTATCTGTTTTGCAGGTTGTTAGCCTTTAGATAAATGTGGTCTATCATTTTATAGTAAAATCTGAGGTTCTTAGCCTCATCATTTATGAGCATAAATAGGTATATGTAGATATAAGATCCATCATCACAGTTTGCTTAAAATTTGTTCATTTTTTTTTCATCAAAATTTCAATCTTAATCATCTTAGGCATCAAAATCTCATGAAATCATATGGTTGCCTTAAAATTTTTTATGTGTAATGCTCATGAATATTTGGCAAATTCAAAAGTGCTTGATTAGGTCGTACACACATCATTTAAGATCACGATAGCAGACCCATCAAAGCGGATCCCAAAAACTGCTCAAGATGAGCATTTTCGTTTAGGTCCGACCCGTCGGTGTCCCCTGTCCGACCGGCCAGCACACGTACAGCTGGTGCCCCAGAGAAATCTTTTATAAAGGGGGAGGTGGTTGAAAATTGCTGAGGTCCGACCGGCCGGTGCCCACGTCCGACCGGCCGGCGCGCGTCCAGCGTGTGCTGCCCGACCCCGTTTTAAAACGGTCGGACCACTTCATTTCTGCTATCTTTCATCTCTTTTCTTTCCCTCTTCTCTCCAAAGGTCTCTCCAGCCCTCCTCTAGGTATCCTAGGTCTCCTTTTAAGAATTGAAGCTCCCAAGAGTGTGCATTCCTCTTCCAAATCCGGTTTTTCCTTGTTATCTTCTCCGGTAAGGGTTTCTATTTGTGTATTCATTGTTGCATCCTTTTCTTTTGAAACCTAAGGAAGGTTTGTGTGTATCATTGGCTGCTATCATGTCCTCTCATGATGGGAGAGATGAGCCCCCTCCTCGACGTGAACGCCGCTCCAAGAAACATCATGATGAGGGGCCCTCCCAACTCAAATCCAAGAAAACCGCTTCTAAGAGAAAAGGGGCAGCTTCAACCTCCAAATCCCCCTCTAAATCCCGAGGTACTGACACATCTCATCTTGCCAATTGGGCTAAATTTGCTGACCGAGATGTGATTTGTGAGAGATCAGCCTCTACTGTGGACTTAGAACCCTACAATGTTGTAGGCTTATTGAGAGCAATAGATTAGGAGCTGGTGTTGTATATGGGGGGACCTGTGCAAAGAAATATTGTCCCTAAATTTTATGCCTGCTGTCAAGACGTCATTGAAGAGCCCGTGTCCTTCACTGTCCATTACAACAACACTGTATAGACTTTCGGTCTCGAATCCATAGCTGAGGCTCTTCATGTTCCCATTCTTCTTCCATGTGATCTTCCTGATATTGCTGAGGAAGCTCCACCTATGCTTGATATGATTAGTGCTCTTTGTGACGGGGAGATCCCTAGGGAGGTTAGCGGTTGTGCTCTTCGGTCTTCATATATGTCGTGGGACTTTCGGATTCTCCACAACTTATTCTTCAAGAACGTCTATGCCCGTAAGAGTAACAAAGTTGACTTAACTGAGACCATGGTGACCATTCTGATCGAGTCAGTCAAGGTGAGAAGATGTGTCTCCCCTTTATGATCATGAGCACCATTCATTTCGTCATTTTGGGGACTAACGGTCAGTCAGCAGGCCTTCCATTTGGATGCCTCATAGGGAAATTTGCCACCTCTATAGGTCTTGTAGATCCAACCGAAAAACCTGTCAGGCCTATCCTCCTCAACAAATCCATTATCACCAGAATGGAGATTACTCAAGCAGAGCTTCAACAAATAAGGGATCAGCAGCAGCAGAGGTAGCAGCAGGAGGTCCCACAGCATACTGAGTATGAGTTTGATCCTGCTCTACGACTGAGGATCCTCGTCAGCATTCAGGGCGTTTCAGCACTCCAGTTCGCTCATTTTCATGTCGCGGCACATCTTCGCCCTCTGATCATCCATCCTCATCTCCAGTTCCTCCTGCATGGCTCACTGAGATTCGCCAGCATCAGGAACGTCTATTTCAGAGACTTGACCGGATTGAGCAGAGGATGGATCAGACCGAGTCTCAGCTGTTTCACGGGCAGGCCACTCTCCTCGTACAGCACGAGACTATTATGGCTCACCTTGCCCAGATTGACAGGCGTTTGGAGGATTGGGAGCGAGCTACTCGTGGCGATGCACCGCCACCAGATCTGGGCGACGAGACTGATTTCTAGCATCATTATCTGTTGTATCATGTGTCTTGGTCAGGAGTATCTTTTTGGGTGACCAAGACACTTGTCGCTTGTCTTGTTTTGTATTTATACATTTTAGATGACTATTAGACCATTTGATGTTTGAGCTTTCCAGTCATATCTAGTTATGGCATCACTTGTTTGGATTTTCATCTTTCTTGAGCTTCACAGTTATATCTCTTTATGTCATCACATGTCGAGCTATATTGATATATCTTTTTGAGATAAGTGATCTTTTTCTCGATATATATTTGTGCTTTTAAGTTATATTCGCTTTGAGTCTTGCGCCTTATTAACTATTCATTGAGTGAGACTAGCCGATTGGGCTATATACACCATTGACTCATGTTATTAGTCCATACCGGTTGGACTATCATCTATGTCCATCTCCAAAAATCATGTAAGAATGCGCTTTTTATATGAAAATCTGATTTTTTTGGAGGATGGATGATTCTGGCAACATGCCCAATTCGAGTCTATTAGTGCTATATTGATGAGTTTATTGCATTTTCTTGGTATATTGATAGGGGGAGGTTGGATGGTTTGGGCATTAAGCCCTTATGACTCATGGTTCTGATTAATATAGCCTTATTGTGTTTCATTGCTCTTGATATACATGCCAGTTGGGGTGGTTGGTTGATTGGGCGAAAGGCCCTTTGTGCGTAATGATTAATTGTATATCAGTTTTTTTTTTGTTCTTCTATTCTCCCATATGTTTCATGATCTATCTCTCCTAATTCATGGCTTAGCTTCGCTGCTCTTATAGGCATATTCTTTTGCGGGCTAACTTTTGTCAATCACTAACAAAAAGGGGTAGAACTATATCCCACCAAGAAGCCGATTTATATAGTTTTACAGGCTTTCTTAGGTGCAGGTGTTGAGGGGGAGAAATCGAAGACATTTCTAGTCTGTTCATGTCGCCTTGTAAAGTTTAAATTGTAAATTATGTTCAGACATGTAATTGGGTGTAAAAGTATTGCTCGGTTTTGGGATATTCATGATATGGAGATCATGAACGGTCTTAGGTTGTGTTTTGTCACGTAATTGACAAAGGGGGAGATTGTTAGTGCACAAATTAGTGCATCGTTTTGTCAATTCCGTGACTATGTAAGTCAGTTGAGTTTTGTGAGCCTCGACAAAGTTTGAAGACTCAAGACTAGAAGACCAAAGCAGCTTTCCGCACTCAAGTTCAAGCTAAATCAAGCTCGGAAGGTAAGTTGCATATAGACAACTTATAGGATCCCAAAACACCCGTATTTATGGCATTTTAATCATTCCAATCTTAGCCATTTAATCCACGGTCTTAAGATCAAGATGATCAGTCTTGGACCTTCATTAAGTAGGTGCCCAACTATGAAAATCAATAGGAAAATCTCTGTAGTGGGGCACACATATTCAGCTAGAAAATAGCTTGATTTTTGGGCTAGATAAGACCTGCCGACCGGCCGGCCGGTCCTTAACAAGCAGTTGATAAGCAAAAATCATGCAGCCGACCGGTCTAAAGACCAGTCGAACAGCAGGTCGGATGGGCCATCCGACCGGCCGGACATGGCAAAAATGGTCCAGATTGGAGAGTCCAAAAATGCATATTAGGCAGGTCTACCGACCGGCCGGACAGCAGGTCGGCTGCCCAATCCGACCGGCCGGACAGCAGGTCGGTTGAGCCAAAATCTGTCCAGCGAGTTTTTCGTTTCTGGACCATTTACCCGACCCATCTGAGGACAGGTCGACTGACAGGTCGGAGCTCAAATCTGACCGGCCAGAGGGGGTCCCAGGTGTTCGCTCGCCTCAAGTGTAAGGCTGCGATGTAGTAATAAATCTCGATAAGACCGAGGTCGATCCACAGGGAAAAAGTAACAGCTTCCTAATTACTCCAGCAACTCAGTTTAATAGAACAAATTCAATTTCAATAGGATGTTTAATTAAAACAGTAACTTAATGAAAAATCAGAGATATAATGTACTAAGGCCTTCAAGGATCCACTTGTAGCAATCCTATGTTAATTCAGTCAATCCAAGTAGAGAACACAACTAGATTTGAAGTCCTATCTCTCATCTAGTTGGAAAATAAAGCATTCACACACATTCATCCAATTCAAGTTGAACTTCCAAGTTCAAGTCCATTCAATCAATGTAAAATTCAAATTCATAGCCTGCGGAGTAACAGCCATGCCTATGGACTATGGCCTGCTCAAGGATTACTATAATTCGAATCTAAACAAGCAACCTGTGATAATCTCAGAGAATTAAAAGGAATTCATGTCCGGAGCACATGAACTCAGATAAGACATCTCAAACTACCATCTTTTGGACTGAACATAAGAAAATTCTAACCTTGAATTAAAAAATACTTGAATCAAACTGAAATTAACATAGAACTGGCTACAAGCTTCACCTCTCAGCCTTAGCTGAGAGGTTTTAGCCGAGCATAGTCATGCTACAACTAAAAACTCAAAAATAAAGCATAAAACTAGAAAAACCCGAAAATAGACGTTGCAGACGCTCCACAGTCGCCTTCAGCCTCCAAACTCACGTTCCTTCTCTTCTCTGATGCCATAGGGAGAGCCCCTAGGTGGCCTTTTATAGCAACAAGCCCCCCTTGCGTCGGATTCTGCGAAAGCCTTCGCATTGCGCAGCAATTTTCGGAGTCCCAATTTAGAAAGGAGACTTCTTACGCAGGGCCGACCGGTCGTGACCGGTCGGCCTGGCTTTTCAAATACTCCAGAGAGCTCAGCCGACCGGTCATGACCGGTCGGCGTGGATTGTCCATTGTTCCAGCGTGCATGCCCGACCGGTCATGACCGGTCGGGCTGTTTATCCTTCATCCAGTGCCTATGGCCGACCGGTCATGACCGGTCGGGCTCAATGCAATGTGTCCAGTCTTCCTGGCCGACCGATCAAGACCGGTCGGCCTCCTTCCATTTACATCTTTTATGTGGCTGACCGGTCGGACGACCGGTCAGCCTTGGTTTTTCTTCCACTTTTTCTTCTTTTCTTCATTCTCTTTTCTCCCTTTTTCTTCTTCTTTCTTTGACCCATCCTAGGACTTCATGCAATGTCTTCAAATACATTCTTTTGGCTCCAATTTGATGAAATCCACTCTCATCCCTACAATCACAGAAACACGTGTTAGGTGGGCCTTTAAACCATGAAAATCATGCAAACTATGTAGTGTAATGGGCAATGCAATGTATAAATTGGAGGTTCAACACACCCCCCAACCAGCTTTTTGCTAGTCCCGAGCAAAACATGCGTGAAAATAATTTCAACCCTCCAAATCCAACTCTCCTTTAGAACCTATGATTCTATCCATCCCAAGATGTATAAGTGTAAAATTTGGAAAAATTAGGTGTTAGAAGCTGAACCTTGGACTCTCAAAACATAAGAAGTGTTTACATGAAATCCCCGCTGACTGATTGATAAATAGAAGAATTCGAACAAATTCAACCTAGTGTGCATAGTGAAAGTTCATCTCATGAGTTCCTGGAACCATCTTCTTTATAGATTAAGTAGACCAGGGATTTCAAGGTGCACAGAGCAACAGCAAGCCTATGACAGAAATTTGCCTTACCGTCCTTCCGACGGCTTTCACACTACATCCCATTTCCGGCTTTGGTTACGGTTCGACCATCCCCCGGTTGGTAATAGGTAGCCCTTTTCGGAATTTTCCACCAATTTTCTTTCCTTCCCGATTTCATCCTTTCTTTCCTTTTTCTTTTAACTTAGATAAGATTTTTAGAAATCCATATCTTTCATTATTTTCCCATGGACAAGGATGGACAAAATACCCCGGCTTGGCTGCTCAACACCTCTAAACCAAAGTCTATCTAATCCACAAATCACATAAACCTGTTACTCATGAAAATCGTGTAATGTGAACTTGGTGTAAAGGTGTTCAAATTTTCTATCAATCACAACAATAGGGGAATTAACATATAAAGCCATTATGTTGGAAGAAATTCCAAACTACAACATCACACACTTCGTTTCTCCTCCTCTTCTACTCATAGCCTCTCAAATGTATAGAAACAAAATTTTCTAAAAGAGTTTTGAGATGTTAGAAAATTCGAAAAAATTTTGTGCATATGAAGCTCGAAATGTTGCAATATGCTAGATGAGGGATCTCATCTCACCCCCCAACCAAATCTTGCATTGTCCTCAATGTAAAAAGATCGTCAATTAGCATGAACATGAGAGCAATGGTAAACAATGAGAGAGTGAGAACAATAGTACCTGAGAGAGCGATCATGGAGGTCTGCAATTCCAACAACTAAATCCTACTAAAACAGTAAAACAAAATAAACCTACCTATGCTATACCTCCATCAGACTAGGAGATCAATAATCCTGATAAACAGGATCATTCAGGGAGATGGACATGTCCTCTGAATCAAATTTCTCAACAAATGGTTTAAGGCGTTGTCCATTAACTTTGAAACAGTCACCATTTGCTGCATTCTCAATCTCAACAGCCCCATGAGGAAAAACTTCTTTAACAATATATGGGCCGGTCCATCGAGATCGTAATTTTCCCGGAAAAAGATGAAGTCGGGCATTATACAAGAGCACTTTCTGTCCTTCATGGAAGGATTTCCTTAAGATGTGCTTATCATGAAAGGCCTTCATCTTGCTCTTGTAAATCCTCGAATTCTCATATGCATCGTTCCGGATCTCTTCAAGCTCATTTAATTGAAGTTTGCGAAGTGAGCTAGCCTTGTCTATGTCAAAATTTAGGGC
Organism: Liriodendron chinense; assembly: GCA_003013855.2. Lineage (NCBI taxonomy): Eukaryota > Viridiplantae > Streptophyta > Magnoliopsida > Magnoliales > Magnoliaceae > Liriodendron > Liriodendron chinense. The sequence goes on along the minus strand of ML058397.1, from coordinate 3,781,864 downwards.
CCGAATTGCCCAATAGGCTTTGTGTTCTATCTCCACAGGCAAGTGGCAAGCTTTCCCATAGACAAGTCTATAAGGGGACATTCCAATGGGTGTCTTGTAGGCAGTACGGTGAGCCCAAAGTGCATCATCTAATCGTAGGGACCAATCCTTGCGATCCGGTCTCACCGTCTTTTCTAAAATCTGTTTGATTTCCCTATTGGAAATTTCAGCTTGCCCACTTGTTTGTGGGTGGTATGGGGTACTCACTTTGTGCCTAATACCATATTTCTTCATCAAAGTTTCAAAAGGTCTATTGCAAAAGTGAGCACCACCATCACTAATAATGGCTCGAGGCGTCCCAAATCTAGAAAGTACGTTTTCTTTGAGAAACTTGAGAACCGTACGATGATCATTGGTTCTACATGGGATAGCCTCGATCCATTTAGACACATAGTCTACTGCAAGCAGAATATAGACATGTCCAAAAGATGAGGGGAATGGTCCCATGAAATCGATGCCCCAACAATCAAAGACTTCAAGATGTTGAATTGGGGTGAGAGGCATCATATTGCGACGGGATAATCCTCCTAACTTCTGGCAGCGCTCGCATGCTTTGCAAAACTCGTGGGTATCTTTAAATAATGTGGGCCAATAAAAACCACACTGCAGAATTTTTGCAGTTGTTTTCTTGGCTGAAAAATGACCCCCACATGCTTGATCATGACAAAAGGAGATGACTGAATTGTGTTCATCATCGGGGACGCATCTCCTTATAATCTGGTCTGGGCAATATTTAAACAATAGAGGTTCATCCCAGAAAAATCTGCGCACTTCCCTTAGAAATTTACGTTTGTCTTGCGCAGTCCAATGAGTCGGCATCGCACCTGTGGAAAGATAGTTGGCTATATCAGCGTACCATGGTGGATGCATAGCAACAAAGAGTTGCTCATCAGGGAATGAGTCCTCAATAGGTGACTCATCAATGGAATTTGGTAGGACTAGGCGAGATAGATGATCTGCCACCACATTTTCTACCCCCTTCTTATCTTTGATCTCCAGGTCGAATTCTTGAAGGAGTAGGATCCATCTTAGCAAACGGGGCTTAGTATCCTTCTTAGAAAGAAGGTATTTCAGCGCCGCATGATCAGTATAAACAATAACTTTGGATCCTATTAAGTATGGCCTGAATTTGTCCAAGGCAAAGATGACGGCTAGGAGCTCTTTCTCCGTAGTCGAATAATTAACTTGGGCAGGATTCAAGGTCCTACTTGCGTAGTAGATGACATGGGGCTTTTTATCTTTCTTTTGGCCTAACACTGCCCCAATAGCAAAATCGCTAGCATCGCACATCAACTCAAAAGGCATGGACCAATCTGGTGGTTGCATAATAGGAGCGGTTGTCAACATGTCTTTTAGCTTTGAAAAAGCTAATTGACATTCGGCACTCCACTCAAATTGGGTCTCCTTTTGTAGAAGGTTGCATAAAGGCCTTGAGATGTGACTAAAGTCCTTTATAAACCTTCGATAGAAGCCGGCGTGTCCAAGGAAGGACCGCACATCACGTATGCTTTTGGGTGGTGGTAGATTGGAAATTATGTCAATTTTCGCCAGGTCTACTTCTATTCCATTGGACGAGATGATGTGTCCAAGGACTATTCCTCTTTGTACCATGAAATGGCATTTTTCCCAGTTTAATACAAGCTGTTTTTCCTCACACCTTATCAAGACCAACTTCAAGTGCTTGAGACACTCATCAAATGTACTACCAAAAACAGAGAAATCATCCATGAACACCTCAAGAAACTCACCCACCATGTCTGAGAAAATACTCAACATGCATCGTTGGAATGTGGCGGGTGCATTACATAATCCGAATGGCATCCTTCGGTAAGCGAAGGTACCAAACGGGCATGTAAATGTGGTTTTCTCTTGGTCTTCCGGAGCTATCTCGATTTGGTTGTATCCGGAATAGCCATCTAGGAAGCAATAATAGGGATGGCCTGCCAATCTCTCCAAAATTTGATCCATAAATGGGAGAGGGAAGTGGTCTTTCCTAGTGACCGTATTGAGCTTCCTATAATCAATGCACATACGCCAACCGGTGGTCACCCTAGTCGGTATAAGCTCGTTGTTGGCGTTTTCAATGATGGTAATTCCGGATTTCTTGGGAACAACTTGGGTAGGACTCACCCATTGGCTATCTGAGATGGGGTAGATGATACCCACATCCAATAGCTTTAACACCTCGGCTTTGACAACCTCCATCATGTTTGGATTTAACCGTCTTTGAGGTTGTCTAGTCGTTTTTGCGTTTTCTTCAAGGTGTATACGGTGAGTGCAAACCGAAGGATCTATCCCTTTGAGATCCGCTATTGTCCAACCTAAGGCTTCCCGATGTTCTTTGAGTAGCTCAATCAACTTGAACTCTTGGTCTTTCTCTAGGTGAGAGGCAATGACAACTGGGAACGTTTCCTCTTGACCCAAATATACGTATTTAAGCTCGGATGGCAATGGTTTGAGGTCAAGCTTCGGTGGTTTGATGCTAGACGGTAGAGGCCTTGATGTGGTTGGTGGCAATTTTTCAAAATGGGGCCTCCACCGGCTAGTATCAACTACCGGTCTTTCTATATTTAATGCCTGCACAATCTCACTACTGATGGGATCTTCGGAATCCATGATATGTGCTAAGCATGTCTCCAAGCTTTCTAGTGGTTCAAGTTGGAGGAGTTCTTCTTCTTCAAAAGTTTCGAGCATGTTCACATCGAAGAACTCATCATCATCAACATCCCTATGTCTTTTGCCCAAATGAAACACATTTACCTCTAGTGTCATGTTTCCAAAAGATATTTGCATCACCCCATTCCGGCAATTGATGATTGCGTTTGATGTGGCAAGGAATGGGCGGCCTAATATCACCGGTATTTGGGTGCTAGCATCCAAAACCGGTTGTGTGTCCAAGACTATAAAATCTACCGGGTAGTAGAATTTGTCAACTTGGACTAGAACATCCTCAACTATCCCCCTCGGTACACGGATAGATCTATCTGCGAGTTGCAATGTGGTTTTGGTGGGTTTTAATTCACCAAGGCCCAATTGCTCATATACCGAGTATGGGATCAAGTTCACACTCGCCCCCAAGTCTAACAAGGCACGTTCAATCCGGTAGTCTCCAATGATACATGAAACTGTGGGACTACCGGGATCTTTGAATTTTGGGGGAGTCTTTTGAGTAAGGATGGCACTCACTTGCTCAGTTAAGAAGGCCTTTTGCTGCACATTATATTTGCGTTTTGTTGTGCATAGGTCTTTTAGAAACTTGGCATAAGAGGGAATTTGTTTGATGGCATCAAGCAAAGGGATATTGATCTTGACTTGTCTGAAAATCTCTAGAATATCTTGGGAATTTGGGAGAGATTTTGGGGCAACCAATCTCGATGGGAATGGTGCTGTGGGCTGGTAAATGCGTTCCGGTTGTTGTGGGGCTAAGTTAGATCCATTTTCATCCTCAGAACTTACCGGATCATTAGGCTCATCGGCCTTCACCGGAATAGTTTTGTCAATTTGTTTACCACTTCTAAGGGTGGTAATGGATTTAGCTTGCTCCATGTTTTGGTTGGAAAGATTAGGGATGCTTACTTCATGTACTTGCTTAGGATTGGGCTGAGGTTGGGCCGGAAAGGTCCCTTCCCTAGCATTCAAGCGTCCCTTAATCTCATCAACCGAGACTTTCAGCTCTTGGAACAATTGCTGATTTGATTCATTTATTTGCGCTTGCCCTTGCATAAATGCTCTCAAAGTATCCTCCAATGAGACTTGAGGTGGGGCCATATTTTGCATGGGTGGCCCTCTTTGGGAGTTGGTAGGATTGCCCGTTGGGGCATTCTTCCAACTGAAATTCGGGTGGTTCTTCCAACTCTCATTGTATGTATTACCTACCGGTCCATTGAAGGGCCGTTGATAACCATATGTGGCATTGGCTGTCTCTTGCAACACTTCCTTAAATGCAGGAATTGTGGGACAATCTTGCGTAGCGTGTAAGTCGGTGAGACAAATCCCACATGTGGTTTCAACAGCTTCCTTGGACTTGGAAACTCCATTTTTGCTAAGTTCCATGGCCTCAACCTTCCTTGTGAGGTTGGCTATCCTTGCATTTACGTCGTCTTCCTCTTTAAGGACATATATCCCTCCTTTCTCTTGAGTAGGCTTGGGGTTCTTGGGTTTATCCGAGGTGTCCCAAGATTGGGCATTTTCAGCCAACATGTCCAAGTAACTCCAAGCATCATCTGGATTTTTACTCATAAACTCGCCATTGCACATCATTTCCACAAATTGGCGCATATTAGGACTTAATCCATCATTGAAAAAATTTATAATTCGCCAACTCTCATAGCCATGATGTGGGCAAGCAAGCAGGAGTTCCTTAAATCTTTCCCAACATTGAAAGAATGATTCACCCTCTTTTGCTGAGAAATTCATTATGGCCCTTCGAAGAGTGTTTGTCTTATGAGCTGGGAAGAACTTTTTCAAGAATTCCCGGTTCATCTCAACCCATGACCCAATCGAATATGGTCTAAGAGAGTGAAGCCAATCTTTGGCTCTTTCTTTCAAGGTGAAGGGAAAAAGTTTAAGTCTGATTGTATCCCCAGAAACATTGGGATAATGCAAGGTGGCCAACACTTCTTCGAATTCTTGCAAGTGTAAGTATGGGCGGTCAGAGTCTAGCCCATGGAATTTAGGTAAAAGTTGGATTACTCCCGGTTTTATGTCAAGGGTCCCACCGTTAGCTGGTAGAACTATGCAAGAAGGTGTAATTGTACGAGCAGGTTGTAGGTAATCCCGTAGTGATCTCATTGGAGGAACATTATGTACCTCATTCTCTCCTACTCCTTCCTGATTTGCGTTTGTGGTTGGAGTAGGGGGTGGAGGATTCCTTAAGGGTGTTTGCTCCATACTCCCCAAACTTTCACAATGCTCTTGATAATTCCGGACTCGTCTATGGACTGACAATGGTCCAACTAAACCACCTTCAGATTGGAGACGATTTGAATGGTTACGTTCCCAACGGGACATAAACCACTCAATCAGAAATCAAAACTAATCCTAACCTAGAAAACTGCAATCTGAAAATTCTAAAAACTAAGTTAGAAAGGTATCACCTGATGCGCTTGAACTGAAAGAAGAATTCCTACAAAACAGAAAACTTTGTTAGTTCTAAGAAAAATCAGAAAAACCTATCTACTTCTACAGCCACTGAAACTATTTGAAAACTATTATCTAATTTCCCCGGCAGCGGCGCCAAAAACTTGTTCGCTCGCCTCAAGTGTAAGGCTGCGATGTAGTAATAAATCTCGATAAGACCGAGGTCGATCCACAGGGAAAAAGTAACAGCTTCCTAATTACTCCAGCAACTCAGTTTAATAGAACAAATTCAATTTCAATAGGATGTTTAATTAAAACAGTAACTTAATGAAAAATCAGAGATATAATGTACTAAGGCCTTCAAGGATCCACTTGTAGCAATCCTATGTTAATTCAGTCAATCCAAGTAGAGAACACAACTAGATTTGAAGTCCTATCTCTCATCTAGTTGGAAAATAAAGCATTCACACACATTCATCCAATTCAAGTTGAACTTCCAAGTTCAAGTCCATTCAATCAATGTAAAATTCAAATTCATAGCCTGCGGAGTAACAGCCATGCCTATGGACTATGGCCTGCTCAAGGATTACTATAATTCGAATCTAAACAAGCAACCTGTGATAATCTCAGAGAATTAAAAGGAATTCATGTCCGGAGCACATGAACTCAGATAAGACATCTCAAACTACCATCTTTTGGACTGAACATAAGAAAATTCTAACCTTGAATTAAAAAATACTTGAATCAAACTGAAATTAACATAGAACTGGCTACAAGCTTCACCTCTCAGCCTTAGCTGAGAGGTTTTAGCCGAGCATAGTCATGCTACAACTAAAAACTCAAAAATAAAGCATAAAACTAGAAAAACCCGAAAATAGACGTTGCAGACGCTCCACAGTCGCCTTCAGCCTCCAAACTCACGTTCCTTCTCTTCTCTGATGCCATAGGGAGAGCCCCTAGGTGGCCTTTTATAGCAACAAGCCCCCCTTGCATCGGATTCTGCGAAAGCCTTCGCATTGCGCAGCAATTTTTGGAGTCCCAATTTAGAAAGGAGACTTCTTACGCAGGGCCGACCGGTCGTGACCGGTCGGCCTGGCTTTTCAAATACTCCAGAGAGCTTAGCCGACCGGTCATGACCGGTCGGCGTGGATTGTCCATTGTTCCAGCGTGCATGCCCGACCGGTCATGACCGGTCGGGCTGTTTATCCTTCATCCAGTGCCTATGGCCGACCGGTCATGACCGGTCGGGCTCAATGCAATGTGTCCAGTCTTCCTGGCCGACCGGTCAAGACCGGTCGGCCTCCTTCCATTTACATCTTTTATGTGGCTGACCGGTCGGACGACCGGTCAGCCTTGGTTTTTCTTCCACTTTTTCTTCTTTTCTTCATTCTCTTTTCTCCCTTTTTCTTCTTCTTTCTTTGACCCATCCTAGGACTTCATGCAATGTCTTCAAATACATTCTTTTGGCTCCAATTTGATGAAATCCACTCTCATCCCTACAATCACAGAAACACGTGTTAGGTGGGCCTTTAAACCATGAAAATCATGCAAACTATGTAGTGTAATGGGCAATGCAATGTATAAATTGGAGGTTCAACACCAGGTAGGTCGGAATATGACCGTTTTATGTCCGTTTGAGCTCATTTTTGGGCCTCTATAAAAGCATATCTTGAGGTCTTTTATGACATTCTTTGCACACCCATTGAGAGCACTAAAGGGGGCATTTAAGAACACCATCTATCCTTCTTTTGCTCATCATTGCTTAGAGTTCATCATTCAATCCAAGTGATTCATGGCACTTCAATGAGCATTCAAAGCTCGGTTTGAAGAATGAACTCAAGCAAGGTATTCATGGCTGACCTAACCCATCTTGTTGAATCTCTTGGTCATCAATAGCCATTGAATACTCAAGTTGGTAGTTCCTATCATCACCATTGTATTGAATAGGCAAAAGGAACCCCAACAACTCCTCCCACCTACCCAGCACTAGTCTAGGAACATCATATGCATTGGTAGTTGATCGTGGGAGCTTAGAGAGGAGCTAAGACATTCGTGGAAGCTGAAGCTACTCATCAACGGCGCTGAATCGGGGCTCAATCGTCTAGGTATGTCTAGTATTTGAGAGTCCATTTATTGAATCTCTATTCCCTGGATTGGGAAACTCCGGCGAGAGTGTACATGACCGTCCTTAGATTAGGATAGGTGAGAGTTTGAGATCCAAACTTGTCAAGTCCCTGGATTGGGCCATCGGCGGATGGTAAACACGGTCCTAGATCAAAGGATGTTAAGGTTGATAGCTAACCTGATTTAAAACCACGACTATAGTGAAATCCGGTGGTCTCATAGGTTGAGATCGTGAATCGGGAGTGGAGTAGGGAAACCGAACCATTATACATCGTGTGCAATGTGGTGAATGCATTTTATCTATTTTGTTCCTTATTAACTGTATGCCCATCTTATGTTTGACAAAATGCTCATATGCCATCCTTGAATGATTAATACAAGAATGCATATAAACTGTTTGATGAAATACTTCTCTTAGTAAAGTTGTCAATCGAGTTAGATCTTGGGTGATCAATTGCTATCATTTACATGCACTTAATTGGTAAATTATGGTATAAATGCAATTGAGCTTTTGAATTTGCAAGAAAAATTAAAAAGTCCTATTCACCCCTCCTCTAGGACATAAGCATACCTTCAAGCTTATCTCACTAGCGGTAAAACCACAATTTCAACCATATCTCATACGGGTCCCCTAAGTATCTCAAGCTGTAAGGCATATGCTATGTTCAACGTCATCCATAGTCAGGCATACATATGATGCGTATGCACAAATGAGTGGGCATGATATTTATTACACTAAGCATATTATCAATGTGACCTATCAAGCTAAGTATACTAGCATGTTACCAGACATATCATGTAATGTTGGCCTTAAATGGCCCAATATATATACAGAGAGTGGGACCCGAACTGTGGGCCCCATTGGAAATGTAAAGGTCTTTGCGGCATAGCCCACTTGAGACCACATCGGCCCCATACTTGGGCCTGCACATACAAAATAGGCCGAAAAAAAATAGTGTACGGCATGGATAAAACATATATATCAAGGGAAGGACCATGGTGGGTCCCACCCACTGGTCGAATAGCAAATACACATCATCGGTCTTAGGAAGTTTCAGTGGTAGGTATTCAATCACCACAATTTCCTAAGTGAAGCCCATTCAAATCGGGCCCCACGCATCGGTCAGACGATTGGCATGCTACACAATGCATCCATCAAGGTGGAACCCAAAGATGGGCCCAAAACCTTTAGTTGGAGGGAAAATAACCACTAGAGTGGCCCCAAGGAAGTTTTTCAATGGTGGGCACCAATGACCACTAATCCCCTGCGGGTGTGGTCCATTTAACGTTTGGATTTGCCCCATTATGGGGGCCATATCTTAAAATGGCATAGAAAAACAAAAGGCCAGCATGAATAAAACAAATACATCATGGTGGGACCCACAGGGTGGGCCACCAGCTGGGCAGCGCACTCACGCACGCTGTCTGCAGCGTGGGACCCCCTGGGGTCGCATTAGTTTTGGGATTAAGCTAATATTTGTGTTTTCCCCTCCATCCATATCCATGTGATATTATGAACAAGTTGGATGACAAATAAACATCACTGTAGGGCCTGGGAAGGTTTCAACGGTGGAAAATCATTATTCCCACTGTTTCTCGTGGCATGGTCCACTTGACATTTGGATATGCTTAAATTTTGGGCTCAGCCACGGAATAGATAAAGCGCCTACACTCTAGGTGGGCCCAACTGAGTTTTCGATCAAGCTGATATTTTTGCTTTCCCTCCTTTCACACGTGTCTGAACTCATGAACAGGTTGGATCTCAAATAAACATCATGGTAGGCCGTGGGAAGGTTTCAACGGTAGGGTCACTGTCCCCACTGTCTTCTTTGGTAGGGTCCTTTGGAGGTTTGGATCTGTCTCATTCTTGAGATCATGCCCTAAAATAATCTCCCCAAATGGATGAACGGTGTGGATATAACACGTACAACATGGTGGGGCCCATGGAAGTTGGTGACGTCAGTCAGTAGCGAGATAGCTACTCAACCTGCCAGTATTCCATCCAGCATCCGCTGGTTACTCCCAGCGTCTGACGCTGGAGCCTTGCTCTTTTTTTTTGTTAGTTTTTCTTGGTTTTCGTCCCGTGGGGCCCACATAAGGATCATCCACTCCGTCTATTAGGTTCCCCAGCTCATGGGGGACCCAACGAGCCCAATATTAGGTTGGTGAATTGGTCTACAAACAGCAAGGTGGACCAAGGAAGTTTCAACAGTGGACATCATATTCTCCACTATTTCCTGTGGTGCGGTCCGCTTAAGATTTAGATTTGGTTCATATTCGGGCCCTGGCCCTAAAATGATATGGGAAAACAAATGGATGGTGATTTGGGAAAACAAATGGACGGTGTCAAGGTGGGTCCCACGAGTGGGGACCCCACTCCAATCGTCCCAGCGTTCCTGACGCTGGACGTTCACAGCGTCTGATGCTGGAACCATCCAGCGTCATGACATATAATAAATTTTTTTTTCTTTGTTGATTTCAAGTGGGGCCCACATTAGTATGATCCCTGCCATTCATCATGTTCCCCAGCTCATGAGGAACGCCTAGAGTCCAATATTTGACAGGTTACGGGGTCTACAAACATTACAGTGGGCCCAAGAAGTTTTGATAGTGGGCTTCATTATCTCCACTGTTTTCGATGGTGTGGTCCACCTGAGATCTGGATCTGCTTCATTTTTGGTGTCCAGCCCTAAAATGGGCTAGAGAAACAGATGGACGGCGTGGATCGAATACACGCATCATGGTGGGTCCCACAAGTGGGCCCATGGTTAACGCCCAAATTGGGCTGCTGGGCAGCAACGTCCTCTGGACGCTATCTATCCAGCGGCCTCTCGTTCCTTCTCTTTCTTTTTTTTATCATTAATATTATTATTATTATTATTATTACAAGTATGTGGGGCCCATTCATGGATGATCCAGCCCATCCATCTGATTGTCCATCACAAGGTGGGCCCAAAAAAAATAAAAGAAAATGACAGGTAAATAAGGAAAATGGGGAGTTTATGTCCCCCTTGCACTCACTCGAAAATGGACGGTTGGATCGGGTCGGATAGTCGATCGGACGGTCTTAATGGGGTGGATCTCCTTCTCCAATCACCTAAGCTCACCAAAAACTCTCTCTTCTCACAACTCTCTTTCTTTTCTTCTCTCTCTCTTTCTTTTTTAAATGGAGTGGCTACGTATGGCACTTTGTTTGTAGGGACTTTGGGACATGGATGGTATTTGAAAAGGGAATGATGATAGCAAGGGGATGGGGCATTCATGAGAGTGGATGGCTTAGGTATGGGCTTAGTTGACTTGTGAGGAGAGAGAGGGATGTACTTGATGGAACACTTGATTGATTGATGCTTGATTGATTGATGGGATGTTAATTGATTGATGGGACAACCTAGGGATTTGTGCAAGTGAGGCCCACACCATGCATGTGTAGCGTGACCCACCTTGATTTGCGCACACGTATGCATCTTTCAAACTAGGTATTGAAACATGGCGTGCCGCGCGGCGTTGGAGTCGTGGCGCTCGCACGGTCATCGAGGTACAAGTCTTGGGTCGTTGCAATACTAAAATAGGGTGCCTGATCGAAACTCGCCGGTTTGGACTTTTTCGAGTATGCCGAGTTCGGAAATGAGGTGTACAGAGGGCTAATTATGGTATGGGTGTTACATTTGGTATCCCAATTATTTCTTTCCCATTTTTTAAATTTAGAAGAGATCACGAGAGGCTTATATAAATGCTTTGAGTCAGGTTTAGGTAGAGAAGGTATATGTATAACATGTAGTATTTTATCTAAGGTGAGTAATAACTCGAGCTTCTACAAACCAATTTTCTAGAGTGCTTCTCGGAATAAACAACCTCTGAAATTGTGTCAAATTTCATCATGTTAGTGACCATAAGCCTTAGAGTTTAGTGTTCTTGCGTCTTATACCAGGGAATATAATGTTTTTTAAGCACACAAATGCGGAGTCTGTCCTGTCATCTCCCCAGCACGACTAATGACTCCCACTGCACCAAGCAGTCAAGAGCTAATGTAACCCAAAATCCTTAAGAATTCATAAAAAAAAAAAAAAAAAAAAAAAAAAAAAAAAAAAAAAACACTGACATTTTATGTAGAGTGTATACCAAGGCATGTGGTTACTAGCCAATATAACACCCAAAATGAACTCAGCACAAATTCAAAAAAAAAAAAAACTGGCATCCCATGTAGAGAGTATACCAGGGCATGCAGTTGCTAGCCAATACAATACCCTACATGAAACCAACACATATACAATCTCAAAACAACAACATGCATGTAACATAATCAAACGCTAACCTCAAGGTGTTTGTTTGGACTATCATGTCCTCCCTTACGCATTGCATCGAATATCTATGAATGTGACCAGGGCATCGTTGATGTTTGTAAGGCCTTAGGACACAACTCACATCAACATCCGTAAGATTATCCTGCTAGGGTCTAACACGACCCGTGAATCATCATCCATATAAGATAGGGGATGATATAAGAGAAGTGCATGATTGGGCCTCCCACTACTCAATCTGGACCCTCAAATGCGATCCCACATTAAACTTAGGTTAACCATCAAGTTACAGCTCAATCCGATCTCTAACGAGTGAGACCGATCCACCAAGGATCCAATGGTCAAGATTCCACTATGGATAAATCCTATCATCAAAAGTTAGATCCTAAACATCCAGAACTTCCTCACAAGGAATAACACTTCCCTGTGGAATATGAGACCAAACGGCCCACCAGTGGGTGAGACACTATCTGATTAAGCACAAGCCATAAAAACCACCCAACATCTAAGGTTAGCAGAAAAAAGAGAGATAGGGCGATTTAATGACCACATCACTCAGTGTCCAAGGTCAGATCAACACTCTATCAATCTACCTAGCTTTGGCCAAGCCTGTAACCAAGCGATCAAATAGAAATCTGATCGAACAAGCGGTTTTCATGATCGCATGGGCAATCTCATCAAAATGAGGGCCCCATACAACCATCACAACTGAACATGTGGTGTCATCATCCACCAAGGATGTGAAGGCCCCACATATGCCACATGTGTGGTCACTAATTGTAAATTAAACAAGGATCCAAACAATCATGCACATGATCATTAATTTTACATGAATTAACTACCCAAAATGACCAAGGTCCATGGACTGATCTGACTGTATCTTCATGATAAAAAATTCCATGAACCAATATGAGTCGACAGATATTTTTAGAACATGTAAATTGGGCCAAGGGTCAAGTTTAAGCCTAATCCAAAATTAGATCTAACGAATCTAATAAAAACAGTCTGCTTCCCAGGAAAATTTAACAATGAGCGGTCTAGGATTTATCTAAGAATATATGGACCCATAATGTCCAATTTGTTCTGTCTAATACTACATGTTGTTCTCTCGCCTCAAGTGCAAGGCTGCGATGTAGTAAAAAATCTTGGTATGACCGAGGTCGATCCACAGGGAATTAAAGAACGAATTCCAAACTATTCCAGCAACTAGGATTGCAACAGTTTGGTGATTTAATTGAAAGAATTATGCTAAGACAGTAACTTTAGGAAAAACAGTAATTAAAGGCACTAAGGCTTTCAAGGATCCACTTGTAGTAATCTCATGTCAATCCAATCAATTTAAGCATAAAACTCAACTAGATTTGAAGTCCTATCTCTCATCTAGTTGGAAGATAAAGCATTAAACACATTCAATCCCACTCAAGTTGAACTTCCAAGTTCTAGTCCCATTCAACACATATAGAATTCGAAATCATAGCCTTCGGAGTAATAGCCATGCATATGGACTATGGCCTGCTCAAGGGTTACCATAATTCGAATCTAATCAAGCAACACATGATAATCTCAGAGAATTGCAAGGAATCCATGTCCGGAGCACATGAACTCTCATAAAACGTCTAAAACTATCAATTTTATAAGAACTAGAATATCAAAATTCGAATTTGAAGTAGAACTACTTGAACTAAACTGAATCAAACATGAAATTGGCTACAAGCTTCACCTCTCAGCCTTAGCTGAGAGATTCTAACCGAGCATTGTCATACTACAACTAGAACTCATAAAGGAAAACTAGAAAATATAAAAACCCGGAGTTTGGAGGGTTGCAAATGCTCCACGACGGCTTCATTCCTCTCCCACAAAGTTCCTTAGCTTCTATGATACCCTAGGAAGAGACCCTAGGTGTCCTTTTATAGTGAGGAAGCTCTATTGTGTCAGAATCATTCAGAAGTTACGTAATGTTACGCATTGCCCAGAGAAAATCGGAGCCAGAATCGAAAACTTTCTGTTTTAATACATGGCCGACCGGTCGGGATCGGTCGGACTAGGCTGGCCGACTGATCTTGACCGGTCAGACAGAGTATGTTTGAGCGTCCAGAGAGTGCAGAGCAGTATCCAACCTGCTGCTGATCTCAATACAAGGAGTAGCATGGAGGGTCCGACCTGTTGGTCGACCGGTCATGATCGGTCGGACCAACTGGTCCTTTGTCCAGTAGCTTCCTGAGGGTGGACGGCAGGTCGACCGACGGTCCTTGATCTTTTTCTTCTTTTCTTTCTTCTCTTTTCTCCCTCTTTCTTCTTCCTTCTTTGGTCCACCTTGGGCCTTCATCCAATACATCTAAATACGTTGTTTTGGTCTCCAATTGGGTGTAGTCTGCTCTCATTCCTATAATCACAAAACATGCATTAGATGGGCCTTTTAAACATGTAAACCAGCTTTTTGCTAGTCCCGAGCAAAACATGCGTGAAACAATCTCAACCCTCCAAAACCAACTCTCCTTCAGAAACTATGTTTCTATCCATTCTAAGACGTATAAGTATAAAATTCAGAAAACTAGGTGATAGAAGTTGAAACCTTAAACTCTCAAAGCATAATAAGTGTCTATATGAAATTCCGCTGATTGATTGATGAATAGAAGAACTCGAAAAAATTCAACCTAGTGTGCATAGTGAAAGTTCATCTCATGAGTTTCTGGGATTATCTTCTTCATAGATCAGCTGAACTATGGATCTCAAGGTGTATAGAGCAACAACAAGCCAATGACAGGAATTTGGCTTACCGTCCTTCCAACGGCTTTCACACTACGTCCCATTTTCGGTTTTAGTTATGGGTAGAGCATCCCCCGATTGGTAATAGGTAGCCTTTTTCGAAAATTTTCACCATTTTTCCATCATTCCCAATTTTCATCCTTCCTTTTCCGTTTTCTTTTAAATTAGATAGGATTTTTAGAAATCCATATCTTTCGTTATTTTTCCATGGACAAGGATGAACAAAGTACCCCGGCTTGGTTTCTCAACACCTCAAAAACTTAAGTCCAGCTAACTCACAAATCACATAATCCTTTCAAACCATGAAAATCATGTAATGTGAACTAGATGTAAAAGTGTTCAAATTTTCTATCAATCACATAAATAGGGGAATTCACATATAAAACCATTATATTAAAAGAAGTTCGAGACTTAGAACATCACACACTTCGTATCTCTTCTTCTTATACTCATATCATCTCGAATGCATAGAAATAAGGTTGTTTAAAAGAGTTTTGAAATTTTAGAAAATTCAAAAAAATTTGCACATATGATGCTCTAAATGTTGCAAACTGCTAGATGAGGAATCTCAACTCACCCCCCAACCAAATCTTACATTGTCCTCAATGTAAAAAGATATGCAATGAGCATGAACTTGAGAGCAATGGTAAAATATAAGAGAGTGAGAACAATAGTACCTGAGAGAGTTGAGCATGGAAGTCTGCAACTTTGACAACTAAATCCTATTTTAACAGTAAAAATAAATAAAACTAAACATAATCTATGTAAAAGCAATAAAGATACCTAACCCGTCTTTTTAAAAAAAAAAAAAGAGGATCTCCATTAGACTAGGAGATCGATTATCAGTATAACATCTAAAAGGACAAAGTTGAGCAAGATCATCAAGTGGTGTGACAAGTTATTCAGAAGAACTATCCACAATCCTGCTATGGAAAGTACATTGGTGACATTGATCATTCTAATCCATTGAAAATCCTGCTAAAAAATTTCAGCGGGTTCCTCAAAAAAATTGTCACATGTACTAGGAAAGGAGAATTGCATTGGTTGGAAATCGTTGAATATGGATCTCCTTTCCTTCTTGTCTAGGCAAAAATCATTCAAATGGGTCATACCAGAAGTGTTCTTCGGTTTGAACAAACCAAAGAGATGTGGAGACTTCAATCGCCTCATCCTCAAACATTGGGATGGTCTCCACATAATCATCTGTCGCTTGTGCTTCCACAGTCGATTCTTCAATTTGGCGCTCTGTGAAAGGAATCTTTTTAGGCGCATGAGGTCTCTCTCTCTTGAAGCATTTACTATGTCCTAAATCATGGGATCATCCCAATCTTCAAAATACGCTAAGCACTCCTCGAGTATGTAGGAGACCTCAGGAGAGGAAATTTTCAGATTCGGCCCCTTTACATCTTCCTCCCTCTCAGAATTTTGTGTAGGTTGGAGTGGGTCCTCAACCTCTACCCTTTCAGAAATTGGCCTCTCTGTAGGCGAGTCAAGCATCAATTCTTCCAAATCCTGCATAACAAATTTATTTAAATCAGAATTTGGTGACTTGTCAAATAAATTTTCAGAAATTGACACATCCAAGGTCTTATTAAAAATGGACTTAAATTCATCCTTAGAGTGCGTCAAACATGTCCCCAAGCTTTTAGGTAGATCATGTTGGAAAAACGCCCCATCTTCCATGAATGCTATCTCTTGTACCTCATGGGGGCCATCATTGTCGTCTCAATCCTCAAAGGGGTCAAAGATAACAACATCTAGAGGATCAAAATTCTACTTTAAAGCAAACTCCTCTTCCACAATTGAATCAATCATATCAACCTCATGGGCATCATCATCATCCCTATGCCTTTTGCCCAAGTGGAACACATTCACCTCCAACGTCATGTTCCCAAAGGACATTTGCATTACCCCATTCCGGCAATTTATGATTGTGTTTGACGTAGCAAGAAAGGGGCGGCCTAGGATCACCGGTATTTGGGTGCTACCTAGCATCCATAACCGGTTGTGTGTCCAAGACGATGAAATCTACCGAATAGTAGAATTTATCAACTTGGACTAACACATCCTCAACTATCCCTCTCGGTACACGGATGGATCTATCAGCGAGTTGCAACGTAGTTTTGGTGGGTTTTAATTCACCAAGACCCAATTGTTTGTATACCAAGTACGGGATCAAGTTTATGCTTGCTCCCATGTCTAGCAATGCACGCTCAATCCGATAGTCACCAATGATATATGAAACTGTGGGACTACCGGAATCCTTGAATTTTGGGGGAGTCTTTTGAGTGAGAATGGCACTCACTTGCTCATTCAAGAAGGCATTTTGCTGCACATTATATTTACGTTTGGTTGTGCATAGATCCTTTAGAAACTTGGCATAGGAGGGGACTTATTTGATGACATCAAGCAAGGGAATGTTGATCTTGACTTGTCTAAAAATGTCTAAAATATCATGAGAGTTTGGAAGAGATTTTGGGGCAACCAATCTTGAAGGGAATGGTGTTGCGGGCTTGTAAACGCGTTCTGTTTCTTGTGAAGCTAAGTTAGATCCGTCCTCATCCTCAGAATTTACTGGATCATTAGGCTTGTCGGCCTTCACCAGAATAGTTTTGTCAATTTGTTTACCACTTCTAAGAGTGGTGACGGATTTGGCTTGCTCTATATGTTGGTTGAAGGGATCAGGAATGCTCACTTCATGTACTTGCTTTGGATTGGGCTGAGGTTGGGCCGGAAAGGTCCCTTCCCTAGCATTCAAGCGTCCCTTAATCTCATCAACCGAGACGTTAAGCTCTTGGAACATTTGCTGATTCATTTGGTTAATTTGCGTTTGCCCTTGTATAAACGCTTTTAAAGTATCCTCCATTGAGAATTGAAGTGGGGCCATATTTTGCATGGGTGACCCTCCTTGAGAGTTGGTAGGATTGCCTGTGGGCGCATTCTTCCAACTGAAATTTGGGTGGTTCTTCCAAGTAGAATTGTACATATTACCCACCGGTCCATTGAAAGGTCGTTGATAACCATATGTGACATTTGCATGTTCATGTAACACCTCTTGAAATGTTGGAATTGTAGGACAATCTTGCGTAGCGTGTAGATTGGTGAAACAAATCCCACATATGGTTTCAATAGCTTCATTGGACTTTGAAACTCCACTTTTACTAAGTTCCATGGCCTCGATCTTCCTTGTGAGGTTGGCTATCCTTGCACTTACATCGTCTTCCTCCTTGAATATATAGATTCCTCCTTTCTCTTTCTCTTGAGTAGGCTTGGGGTCATTAGATTTATCCGAGGTATCCCAAGATTGGGCATTCTCAGCCAACATATCCAAATAACTCCAAGCTTCATCTAGATTTTTGCTTATGAACTCACTGTTGCACATCATCTCTACAAATTGGCGCATATTGGAACTTAATCCATCCTTGAAAAAGTTTATAATTCGCCAACTCTCGTAGCCATGATGTGGGCAAGCAAGTAGGAGGTCCTTAAACATTTCCCAACATTGGAAGAAAGATTCACCCTCTTTAGCCGAAAAATTCATTATGGCTCTTTGAAGGGTGTTCGTTTTATGAGCCGGGAAGAACTTTTTCAAGAATTCTCGGGTCATCTCGTTCCATGACCCTATCGAGTGCAGTCTAAGAGAATGAAGCCAAGACTTGGCCCTTTCTTTCAATGAAAAGAGAAAGAGTTTAAGTTTAATGGTGTCTTCCGAAACATTAGTGTATTGCAAGGTAGTCACCACTTCTTCAAATTCCTTTAAGTGCAAATATGCGTTGTCAGAGTCTAGCCCATGGAACTTTGGTATTAGTTGAATTACACCCGGCTTTATATCAATATTTCCCCCAGTTGGTGGTAAAACCACGCAAGAGGGTGTAGTTGCAAGGGCCGGTTGTAGGTAGTCCCGTAGTGATCTCATTGGAGGAACGTTGTGTACCTCATTCTCTCCTACTCCCTCTTGATTTGCGTTTGTTGTTGGAGTAGGGGGGGAGGATTCCTTAAAGGTGTTTGATCCATACTCCCCAAATTATCATAATGTTCTATAAATTTTCGGATTCATCTATGAATAGATAGTGGTCCAATTAAACCACCTTCGGATTGGAGACGATTGTTATGGTCTTGTTCCCAACGGGACATAAACCACAAAATCCTAAATCTGAACTAATCCTAAATCCTAAAATCGGAAAAAAATAAAATCAAAAACTAAAAGAGTTCAAGTTGGAAGGATAGTACCGATTTGCTTTAACTAGAAGAACTTCCTATAAAACAAAACAAACTTTGTTAGTTCTAGATTTCAGAAAAACTAATCCTAAGAAAACAATAAATCCTAACTACTTCTACTCTATAGCCACCAAAACAACTTAGAACCGTTATCTAAATTCCCCGGCAACGGCGCCAAAAACTTGTTCGCTCGCCTCAAGTGCAAGGCTGCGATGTAGTAATAAATCCCGGTAAGACCAAGGTCGATCCACTGGGAATTAAAGAACGAATTTCAAACTATTCCAGCAACTAGGATTGCAACAGTTTGGTGATTTAATTGAAAGAATTATGCTAAGACAGTAACTTTAGGAAAAACAGTAATTAAAGGCACTAAGGCTTTCAAGGATCCACTTGTAGTAATCTCATGTCAATCCAATCAATTCAAGCATAAAACTCAACTAGATTTGAAGTCCTATCTCTCATCTAGTTGGAAGATGAAGCATTAAACACATTCAATCCCACTCAAGTTGAACTTCCAAGTTCTAGTCCCATTCAACACATATAGAATTCGAAATCATAGCCTTCGGAGTAACAGCCATGCCTATGGACTATGGCCTACTCAAGGGTTACCATAATTCGAATCTAATCAAGCAACACATGATAATCTCAGAGAATTGCAAGGAATCCATGTTCGGAGCACATGAACTCTCATAAAACGTCTAAAACTATCAATTTTATAAGAACTAGAATATCAAAATTCGAACTTGAAGTAGAACTACTTGAACTAAACTGAATCAAATATGAAATTGGCTACAAGCTTCACCTCTCATCCTTAGCTGAGAGATTCTAGCCGAACATTGTCATACTACAACTAGAACTCATAAAGGAAAACTAGAAAACATAAAAATCCGGAGTTTGGAGGGTTGCAAATGCTCCACAACGGCTTCATTCCTCTCCCACGAAGTTCCTTAGCTTCTATAATACCCTAGGAAGAGACCCTAGGTGTCCTTTTATATTGGGGAAGCTCTGTTGTATCGTAATCATCCAGAAGTTGCGTAAGGTTACGCATTGCGCAGAGAAAATCAGAGCCAGAATCGAAAACTTTCTGTTTTAACACATAGCCGACCGGTCGGGATCGGTCGGACTGGGCTGGCCGACCGGTCTTGACCGGTCGGATAGAGTATGTTTGAGCGTCCAGAGAGTGCAGAGCGGTATCCGACCTGCTGGCCAACCGGTCTTGACCAGTCGGACCAGGCTGATCTCAGTCCAGGGAGTAGCATGGAGGGTCAGACTTGTTGGCCGACCGGTCATGACCAGTCGGACCAACTGGTCCTTTGTCCAGTAACTTCCTGAGGGTGGCCGGCAGGTCAGGACCGGTCGGCCCTTGATCTTTTTCTTCTTTTTCTTCTTTTCTTTCTTCTCTTTTCTCCCTCTTTCTTCTTCCTTCTTTGGTCCACCTTGGGCCTTCATCCAATGCATCTAAATACGTTCTTTAGGTCTCCAATTGGGTGAAGTCCGCTCTCATTCCTATAATCACAAAACATGCGTTAGATGGGCCTTTTAAACATGCAAACCATGCATGTAATGTGATGTAATGGGCTATGCAATGTATAAATTGAAGGCTCAACACATGTACATTTAAGACATCACTAAAAAATTCATCTCAATCTGATCCTTAGATCATGAGATATGGCCCATCCAATTTAGGCTATTGCTTGATCAACAAAGAGTCGATCTTATCAGTCTAATAACTTGATGCTCCGAATTCCGAACAAGGTAAATGACCTCATATTTTGAAGATGACACCTAAGATTACATTCTTATCGAATTAGATCATCTAAAGGAGGCCATTAGATTGCCCAAAAGTGGACCACAATTCAAAGGGTGTCACCTCGAATTGCGGAACGCATGCACTTGGACACCTAATCTTGTTTCAGTTAGACCTCAGCCATCTGATGTCTGTTTGGGGCGTGCGACCATTTTTTTTAAGGTATCAAAGAGTACTTTGAGATTATCAGTCTATATTTCTCATCAAATATAAAAAAAAAAAAAAAAGGGTTGAAATTGGGCTGCAAGCTAGCTATCCAAAATAGTTCAGCAAGGTCTCATGTGTAAGTAATATATAATTAAACAGATGGGCCCCACATGCAATTTTCGAGATGGCCATGGGTGTAGGGTCCACCTCATATTAGCCCACACTAAAGCTCTCCAATCTCACACACACCCCCACATGCCAAGTAGGCCCCACACCTATTAAGGATGAGCCCACTCCTAGATACACGCACACGGCACGAATCAACGGATTTCTACAAGTGGGGCCCACAAAAATCTCATATTATAAAAAATAAAATTCTAGGCATTAACAAATAATGAAACAAAATAATATCAATTAGAAGTTAATTAGGTGTCTTAAAATTAAGAAATTACTAAGAGAGAGAGAGAGAGAGAGAGAGAGAGAGAGAGGAGAGGCAAAAAAAGAAAGTCCAAGGCACCAAGGAAAAAGAGGTGTCATAGGCACACCCTTTGCACCTTCCAAAATTGTAAGAACGTTGTCCGTATGGTGGGCCCCACACAAGGCCTCTTATCATGAATCCACTATGTCCATCTCACTCCCCATATTAGTAACACTTATGAAGACAATTTGTTTCCTCATCCACTCATCATGATCCATAGATTCACATGGATGGTGTGTGATGTATGATCAAAGATCTTATATCATCGTGGCTTTTTTTACCAATCTGGGCCCATCTTAATAAACCTCATGGTCACTCCAAGATATAAGATGATACTCTTTCTAAGAAAACATGAGAGATAACGGCTCATATCTCATACATATAATGTGAGGCGTACATAATGTGTGATCTCCCATCATGGCCCATCTACACCACATCAATGTAATCTAATGCCATCAATCAATAGGAAAATAAACATATACTTATCATGTGCAATATCAAAGAAAAATGACCACACAAAATTGTGATATCAAGCATCCAAAAATTGGATTCCAAAAGGACGCGTCTGGTAGGGTCAACTTTAACAGACTAGATCTTCCAATCTAGAAATCCGATTGATACGAAATGAAAACTAGTTTGATCATTGTTTAAAGAAAAACAATCTGGTTGGCTCACATCCACTAGAAACATCACTGAATTTTCTAGATCAAAGTAGAATCGATGGTTATTGAGAAATGAGACCACTCTGATACCACTTTGTTGGGTCCCTATCGTACAAACATAATGGAATATAGTACAATACAATTTAATCATGGGACCCATCCCAAGAATCCACATTTGCAATAACATCAAATTTCTACAATATAATAAGACATAAATGGTGGATATCATACCTGCATGTGATGTGCACAAAAAGGGATGTCGTGATGCTGATTTGTCGATGTTGATCTCCTAAACTAAGGAGTCTCTCCCTGATCTATCCCAATACTGGAGAATCGAGATAGACCAACATCTAATTCTTTGATAGGTGCCAAGGAAGACGTATAGCATCCATATAAGTGGACCACGCATGAGGACAATCAAAGAGGATAGAGTGGATCTCCACTCTCTCTCATACTTTCTCTTTTTCCTCGCACTCACACATCTCATGGGGTAGGGACGTCTAGGGCTAGCTTATCCTTTCCTTTGGGATATGATCATATAAATAATGAGGGATTAAGCTTTTAGGGGTGCACCCAGTATGGTGCTCCGCCACCCTACAGACTTCGATGTAACCTGCTGTGAAGGAAGCCCATCAATCCACCTCATTCATGCATATACTCATGATTCAATCCCTCAGTTGTCATGGCATATCCACTAATGATCATATCCCATGCCAATCAAAAGTGGACCATCAAATCTAAGCCATCAGGTTATCATCAAGTGTGTTTAAAATAGTTTTAATGGTTAAAACAAAACTTCAATAATTAAAAACCTTTGAAAATCCGATTAAAACAATCAGAGTGTTGGACCCAGCAGAAAAATCACTTGATAAGTCTTCGATTCATCCAGATCAAAGCCACAAACATGTGCCTAGGCAAACCAGTAGATCCCTTGTTGGCCCATGCAAGAATCAACGACTCCATATGGAAGTACCCAACTATGTCCACTTTATTGGCCCCTGCATGGACCTTGTAGGAAAAACTAAAGCCGACTAGTTAAGATCGTAACCCTTACACGTCCTCGGGTCTAAGGATCAAACTATCTTTCATGCATCAGCAAGTCCTAATCTCACAATCACAATCCAAGCTAATGAGCCCCTTGACTATTAACTTGATCTCCATCCACTAATGTGAGTAATCAAAGGTCTAAACCTGAATAATTTATTCATGGCACACTCACACTCTTGTACAGGGTAAGGGAAAGGCATAAACCGACACTAAGTTGGCTCCCGAGAGTGGAATTATCCATCCTGAACCAAGTCAGTCTCCTCACATAAGATGATTGTACATCTCATGAACTGATGTCTAAATGTGTGTACCTATGACGGTCATGGTCTAACAGGGTACTAGGATTCATGGACCACGACTCTCCCAGGTCAATGATCGCAATGTCCAATCTCAAGTTCCCAAAGACTGCCAGAGGAATCACTCCTCAACAAACCCAATGAATGAGAGCAACACTAAATCTGTTTAATGTATATCACCTATCCAATCTAGGACCCATGGTCATGAGATCCACCCAATCACATCCACATGGCTAGTGGATAAGGGCACGGATGGTTTTCTAGGGCACTAACTCCAATAGTCCAAGCAATGCTTTTAAATGTAATAATCCAAGAATTGTAGTGGTCCAGTGATTTTGATTATATATTTAATTTTTTCTATGAAATTTTGGCGATTTTCATTTTCAACTAGTGATTCTGCGACAAGTGCTAGGGTTAGATCTGTGTAATTTTCCACCATGCCTAATTCATGATCATGATTCATGTCTTAGAATAGTTAGGCGTGGATTTTATTCTGGCCCCACTTTTAAGCTGATTGGCCTGAATCAAACTATGCTGGGTCTATTAAATTCTTTAATTTATGAGTTTTTGCCATACAGACACCTACCTTTTGGGCCATAGATGGATTAGTACCTACTTTTAAACTTATTCCAAATTAGTACCTGAGGAATGCAAACGTTAGTCATAATGGTACCCACCGTCTATTTACCCTATGTATATGATGCAAAGCCATACAATATTTCTAAAAAGACGATATTACCCCACCTTTTAATCGCAAACAGGCAAGTACATGTGTGTGATTCCCACATGTGATTAGAAGCTATGTGGGGTCCACAAAGATGACCTAGACAAATCCACTCCGTCTATCCATTTTTGTTCATCAAAAGATTTTAATAAATAGAAAAAACCTTAATCAAGTGGGCTACACTGCATGAACAGTAGGATCTCAAATGTACACCGTTTAAACCTTTATTGAGCCAATCACCACTGTTTTGTATACCGTGGTCCACTAACGATTTGGATCTGCTTCATTTTTAGGCTTATACCCTAAGTTTAATATAAAAAATGGATAGAGGATGTGGATATATGAAATATCAAAGAGATGGGCCCCACAGATTTACAACCACTAAAATACAACACCCTTGACCCCTCTCTCTCCCCTGTAATAATCTCAATTTTCCCTTTTCTATCCCAAACCCTCTTTGTCCCCCTCCCAAACCCTCTCGTTCTCTCACTCTTAGTCCAGGAGTGGCAGGGGCATTGGCTTTGGTCGATGGCAAACATCATAGTGAGCCTTTGGAAGGCTTTAACGGTGTGCATCATTGCCGTCACTGTTTCTTTGGCAATGATCCACCTGAGATTTGGATCTACCCCAGGTCCTAAAATGAACTGAAAACAAGGGTGGGCGGCGTAGATAGAAACATATACATTAAGGTGGGTCGTAGGATAGTTTCAATAGTGGGCATCATTATTACCATTGTTTCCTGCAGGGAGGTCCACCTAAGATCTCGATCGTCCTTGTTCTTGGGCCCATGGCCTAAAATGATCTAAAAACTAGAGGGACAGTGTGGATTAACCACGTACCTAAAGGTGGGCCCCACGAGCTGGGCCCCTGCTGGTCAGTGTGCCATGCAATGGGTCCACACGTGTGGTCCTCAAGAAGCTTTAGTCAAGCTGATATTGTATTTTCCCTTTATCCTAGCCACACATGGCCAGGGTACAAGTCACGTGTGACCTTGCCTAAGTTGGAACACAAATGAACATCCTGGTGGGCCATAAGAAAGTCTCAATGGTGGACGGCACTATCCCCACTATTTTCTATGGTGTAGACCTACAATTTGGATTTGATTGAGATTTTTGTCCATGGCCTAAAATAATCGGGCAACAAGTATGGACAGTGTGGATAAAACATAAACATCATGGTGGGTCCCCAGATCACGCCCAGTAAGGGCGTCCGTCCTCACGCTGCTGGGCAGCAGCGTCCTCTGGACGCTGCTTGTTCCAGCAACCCCTTTTTTTTGTTTTTTTTTATATTATTAATTTTTCGTGCTTTCCCAGCAAGGTGGGTCTACATGAAAAATGCAATCCGTCCATCGAATGGGCCAGCTAATGGCCTGCCCAAAGAGATCTGGTTTGGATATAATAGACAGTATAAAAAGTAGGCCTAAGAAGGTTTCAACAGTGAGAATTATTTTCTTTGGAATGGCCCACTTGAGATCTTGATCTTATTCATTTTCAGACCCATGGCCTAAAATAATATGGAGAAACAGATAGACTGCGTAGATCTAACGTATACATCATGGTGGGGCCCACAAGTAGTCACCATACAGCTGTCAAAAAGGGGCAGCGACTTGGCCCCACCATTCCCTGTGGTGTGTTCCACTTGAGAATTGGATCAGTTTGATTTTTGGGTCTTGGCCCTAAAATGATCTGAAAAATAGATGGACGGCGTGGATGAAATACATGTATCATTGTGGGGCCCATGATAATGCAATTAACTCACTTACTCAAGCTGTTATTTAATCCGTGTCTTCCTTAGGCTAAAAATCATAAATGGGCAAAATCATCATTGCATATAAGCAGGGGTAAATGTGTCCTTTTATGACAAAAGGGATGTCTATGTTACTCCTCCATCAGTTAATGTTAGCAAAGTAGCAAAATGTCCATATATTGTAATCTTTAGGTACTGATTTGGAATAAATTTAAAAGTAGGTACTAATCTGTCTATAGCACAAAAGATAGGTCCCTGTATGGCAAAAACTCTTATTTTATTATTTTGCTACCTGTGGACCGCAATTTGATGTATCTGCTCCCAGTGCGTGGAATTATTCCTCAAGGATTGAAAACTTTGAACTTGAGGCTGTACGTGCCGATCTGGTAAGCACATGGAAGTTAAAAATGGAACATCAGGCCAGAGATCAGGTCAGGTTTGTCAGCTGTTGGCCACATATGTTTGTTGAATATGGACTGTTGATCGCTTTTCTAACCGTCCATTTCTTTACCTGATGGATGGACTAGAATAAATTTTAGACCCTAAGAAATAGAGCAGCTCTGGATCTTGCACCCATGTCGAGTAAGCACATGTGGCTGCGCCTTTGGCAACTCAAAAGGGCTTCGGGCAGCGTTCGTCTATGATCATCCATGTGTTTCGTTTGTACAAATGGGGTCATATTCCAGTGATTCAAACCGTTGAGATTGTAACGGATGCCCCACTCAGTAAAGTCTCCGAGGTTGGAAGTTCATGGCCATGCAATTTTGGTTTTTTTTTAGTTTGAGTGTGAATGATTTGTGTGTTTTTCTTTCTTATCCGTCTATTTCCTGACCAAAGATTGAAGGTTTATTATTTTTATGCATAGATATTGGCTGCATGCATATCACACCGGGTCTATTTCCAACTTCAATATATTCCATGTAAGAAGATAATAACTGCCCGCCCTCATAAGTCAACTAGCTTGGCACGAGGGAATCAGCCAATAAGTTTTTGAGATCAAGAGTAGAATTACGCACATGAGGGAAGAAAGTCCCGTTAACTTACCTTTTTTTTCTCTTTTGGGAAGATGAGTAGGATTTTATTACTTCCAAATGGCCAATAACCCAAGAGTATAAATGAACAAAAAAAATATAGATAAAAGCCCATTATGAGCAAAAGAAGCTAAAAATAATAAAAAATAAAATAAAACCTCATAGCAGAGAAAGGAAGCAGAAAGGAAAAGTCCACATCCCAAATTAGGAAATAAATAGAAAAACTCACATCCGAAATTAAAAAGAAAAACCACAACTCAAATAGGAAAAAGAAAAGAAAAATTAAACGAAGACAAGAAAAAGCTAAAAAATAAACAATAAACAAGAGATAAAAGATAGCAGGCGCTAAAAGTCAAAGCACACTTCACACAACTAATCAAGAAAGATGGAAAAGAGACATGTAGCAAAAAGGAGTTGTGCATCCAAATAGTTGATTTAAATATCACTGTTGATGCCAAAAATTGGCTAACAGCTGTTGGTCAGGGATCAGCTTTGATTCTTCGTCGTCTGATCTCCACTCAGAGATAAAGGGTGTAGATTGAGGGACCTGCAACCACTGACAAAAGGTTAGGACCGCCGCCGGTTGGCCCGGCTTACGGCCCTCTGATGGCAAAGTTAGTATGGATACTGAAGGAGAAGGCTATTAGAGGTTTAATGGCGATGGATTGCTTACCTCGAGAGAGAGTGGGAGTCCTCTTTATAGATAATTTTTGGAGAGATTTAAGTTGGGATAATCCTTATCCTTATCTGGATCAGTGGTTATCCTTATCCTTATCTTATCCTTATCCTTATCTTTATCCTTCTCCTTATATGGATCAGTGCTTATCTTATCAAGAGGGATAAGCTTTATTCAAACCAAGGCAGATGAGGCCAGGTCTCTTGCCAAGATGAGGACCAGATGTTGAGCTGAGGTGGGCCAAGGTCGAGAAGGCTGAATGCCGAGCCCGAGTGGGCCGAGGCCTGACTTAGCTTCCTCTCTTAAATAATCGGTCCATGACCATTGTAGATGAGCCCCAGTGAGAAGCTTTCCATATTCGAGCTCAGCCCAAATTTACCCATAACAGAAGCCCTCCTACTCTCGAGCCTGACTTGCTCGGCTTGAGAGTAAAGAGAAATAGATGAGCTGACATTTGAATTTGGCCAACTGCATGAGGTCGGCATAGTAGGGTGGCCCGTAGGCTCTGCCAATTATACGAGTCGACATATAGAGGTGATTTTTGGACACTTCGTGTTTTGGTCCGACTCTTTCGTCCATTCCGACTGCCCCGGTCGGTCTTTCGACTCTTGGTCTAGGGCTCTTCCGACTGCCCAAGTCAGTCTTTCGACTCTTGGTCTAGGGCTCTTCCGACTGCCCAAGTCGGTCTTTCGACTCTTGGTCTAGGGCTCTTCCGACTGCCCAGGTCAGTCTTTCGACTCTTGGTCTAGGGCTCTAAGGCGATTGATCCCGTCATGGTCAATCTTGTTGACCTGGAGATTTGCCATGTTTCCTGGAGGAGAGATTTCGCCGCGCTATATAGTTGCAGGGATGGCCCTTATGGGCCAGTGTCTTGATTTCATATTTTTTCTTAAGGACAAGGCCTCACGAATGAATGCCCGAATCATGGCCTGAGGTATGGATGAGGCAAAGCGATGAGACCGAGGCGAATAAATACATTTCAATGCTCGGATCACGACCATACTCGCATCTGGATTATGCGGAGGTCGTCTGTCAAAGCCTTCAGGACGACGCCAAGGACGTCTGCCAAATACCTGAGGTGAGTGTCAATTTGAGGGCGACGGGCGCCAAATGATGAGCCGAGTGATAAGGCCAACAATGCCGAGGCCTGTTGCTGAGCGTAGGTGGGTGAACCATAAACAGCGATGGGACCGAGCTCCTACGTGTAGCTTGGATAGCAAATAAATATATTTTAATACTCGGACCATGACTGTACTCGTAGCCGGTTGCACCTTCGACCTGATATGCTGACTTCTTTTTCACATCACCCATACTATTCCAAGAACTGGTTCCCGGCAACTCTGATGATTTGGGTAGGTTGACTTGCCTATGTTTCCATTAGTGTCCCAACTAGACCAAACACTTGTTTTGGATGTCGCTATATCATTTCACCAGACATTAATCTGAAAAGGTGTTCCTGTGCCAACGGCGACATGTTTACCCCAGGAATATGATGCAACTATACTGGATAGTGAATCCGTGTGACACCTTTCAGCTGCTCTCTCAAAACATTTAATTGGCCTAAATAACGTGGCTGCTGTAAATGGCACTTAAACTTTCAAAGAGTGAAACAGGGCCTTGTATCCAGCAGCATTAAAACCAATAAGATTTCCGTTGGAGCGGGAGTTGCTCGTCCTCAAGTTGTTGATGATGGATGGTTTGGAGAGAACGTCCCTCATCGCTGGTCGTTAATGGAGAGTAGATGGGCTAGAGGTGGTGTTGCAGCACGTGTGGAATTAATCTTGAATCTCTGCATGGTGGAGATTTGAATGGCCTTTGTTGACCCACATGATGCAAGTATGGTGTGGGTGGCTTGGATAGCCGTTCATCAACTGGTCATGAAATGTATGGAGTGGAGTTAGACCGTGAAATGAATGGTGGAGATCAATCGTCCATCTTCTTGCTGAAATTTCTGGCACGTATGGACTGGACATTTGAGAATTTGCAAACGTTGAGGTGGACAGATGCTCCTTCACTGCTGCTAATCACGGTCGTCCACATTGTACGTTGTACACGTGTGGAGGTTACACGTGTGGAGGTGATTCCACCCTTCGAGAATGACGATTGAAGATGGAGATTGGTCTCCATCATTGGCTGGACTGTTGCAATCCAATCTTGACCGTTCACCGTTGCTATTCACAACCATCCAAACATGCACGCGCCCACATGACGAATGGGTTGGATTGCTGGTCGTGAATTACACTCCACATGGTTGCGACATGGATGTGGAAGTGGATTTGAAATTTGGATGGTGATGGGATTCTTGTAACCGATTGCCATTTCCGTCCCACTGCACAAGGGCTCCATTGGCACACCCAGTCCAAATCATCCCATCTACTGATATGATCAGTGCTTCAGTTCTCTTATCATCTCCGAAAGCCCCCTTCGCCGCAGCTCGACGGACTGCATCAGCCGCTCCCAGTAGAGCATTACGTGAGCATTGGAAGAAATTTAAAGTGCCCTGAAATTTTTCCTTCTTTGATATGTAAACAAACTTCATCTTCATCTCTTCTTCTATGGAAGGATCCTGAGCTGATGAGACATCGATACGATTCTCAACCTGACCTTCTATGTTAAATACTTTCAAAAGCTCCTTTGTGCGAGCATCCCACAGTGTAAAGAACAGGTACCCACCACTCCACACTTTTGCTCTAGAATTATCAGATAACAAATATCTCAAATCTGCAGCTGCTAAGGAACAAACACCGCCCACGGTGACCTGGTTCCTGAGGTCAATATATGACCGCTCCATTAATAAGGCAGCCATATGTCTTTCTTCCACTGTTAAACACAGAGATTTTTTCAAAGATTCCCAGGGCCAGGCCTTTATGGCACCACCTTCAGAACCTGACCAAATGTCACCATAAGCAGTCATAACTATCGAAAGAACAGGACCACGGTGCGCCTGCCACATCATCCCTTCCCTGAACGTACTCCCATCCAGATTCTGATCCATCTTCCACGATCGTATCTTCCCATCCTT
Organism: Liriodendron chinense; assembly: GCA_003013855.2. Lineage (NCBI taxonomy): Eukaryota > Viridiplantae > Streptophyta > Magnoliopsida > Magnoliales > Magnoliaceae > Liriodendron > Liriodendron chinense. Next base: position 3,751,704 of record ML058397.1, on the reverse strand, counting down.
ATGCCCACTCCAAATCAACCGATTCCCAGCATCCGCAATCATACACAGTGTTGGCGACGTATGCGAAGATTCATGGAACGGTGCAGCTTCCTCATCTCCGTTTGACTGCAACCGTGCGCTTGGCTGGAACCTGATTGGTCTCTCGGTGACGAAATTGCTGGAAGAGAAAGATCCGTTGGGATGGCTGAGATTGCGGAGACCGCATCTCACGCGGATTGCCAGCAGGTGAGTTTCCAAGTGCGGAATAATTTCCGCTTTGGGCGGAACTTACAGCAGTTGAGGAAGGTGCGGCTTTCACGTGGATAGCAAGTGGAAGAAGCTGTGCTTCTTTAGGTGTTCAGGACGTTTGAGTTGTGGATGCCCTTTGCTGATCACACGGACTGACAACATGTGACTTGGATGGTGGAGATTGCTTCTTTAACTGTTGTATAGGCTATGTGATGGTGGACGGTCTCCACTGTTGGGCAAGAGTGACATGATGGAGGAGCTGATGGACGAACGTCCATTGTAGCTGAGGAAGTGGACGTTGAAGATGGAAGAGGCGCCCATCTGCTGTTGTGGGGTCCACCTCTTGAACCGGGACATCAGATGGAGATCTTTACTACCTCCTTTAATTTCTGGCCTTGCGTACTGATGTGATATGGATGTGGGGTCCACCACAATTGCATCTTGGGTGGTTGTACGCTAGACATGAAGGAGTGTTGTCGGAGATTCCAGGACCGTTGGATGATGTAGAAGGAACGGCTGAGATTGTTTGGAGACGTCTCACGCAGGTTGCCATATGAACCGATGACGAGTGGCGGATGAAGCTTGGACGCATGTGCAATGGCCCAACTACTGAACTGGATGGACGAATGGATGGAGATGGCCGTTGCATGGCTGAAGGTGGGGCCAACCTAATGGCATGTTGGAGGCGCTTGTTGCGTGTGAAGCTTGAAGGAGGAAGTTGCCTTCCCTATCACGTGTAGAGGTTGGAGAGATCTACCTTTGCTGGACTCCTTCAAAGCATGATGGAGCTGCACACGTGCAATAGGAATCTCCATCTATGGCTCTATGGCTCGTAGATGATGGGTGATGTTGGCCTGGAAGATGGGCCGGACAGATGGCCACCTAATTGAGCAGCTTGCTGGATGGCGGTGAACAACCAATTATTTCTGCTACTGGCGTGAGGGGTGATCACGGACGAACTAAATGGAGGCGATTCTCCACATGTGTGGCTGTTGGTTGATGGAGATCCCCTCATTTGGTTGTTGTACACGTGGTTAAGGTAGGGATGTTAGCCACCAATGCTTGGTTGACCATTGATGAGCAGGCGCTGGAGGAGGTTGATGGACGGTTGGAGTTCCCTAGATTTGCGCACGTGTGGTGAGTTGAGCCGTCCATCAACTGGATGATCGCTAAAGATTTGGATGGCTGAATGATGAAGAAAGAGGTAGATGAGAACGATTTAGTCGTTCCCACAGACGGCGCCAATCTATTGATGCCAAAAATTGGCTAACAGCTGTTGGTCAGGGACCAGCTTTGATTCTTCGTCGTCTGATCTCCACTCAGAGATAAAGGGTGTAGATTGAGGGACCTGCAACCACTGACAAAAGGTTAGGACCGCCGCCGGTTGGCCCGGCTTACGGCCCTCTGATGGCAAAGTTAGTATGGATACTGAAGGAGAAGGCTATTAGAGGTTTAATGGCGATGGATTGCTTACCTCGAGAGAGAGTGGGAATCCTCTTTATAGATAATTTTTGGAGAGATTTAAGTTGGGATAATCCTTATCCTTATCTGGATCAGTGGTTATCCTTATCCTTATCTTATCCTTATCTTTATCCTTCTCCTTATATGGATCAGTGCTTATCTTATCAAGAGGGATAAGCTTTATTCAAACCAAGGCAGATGAGGCCAGGTCTCTTGCCAAGATGAGGACCAGATGTTGAGTTGAGGTGGGCCAAGGTCGAGAAGGCTGAATGCCGAGCCCGAGTGGGCCGAGGCCTGACTTAGCTTCCTCTCTTAAATAATCGGTCCATGACCATTGTAGATGAGCCCCAGTGAGAAGCTTTCCATATTCGAGCTCAGCCCAAATTTACCCATAATAATCACTATACTAAGCAATACGCCGACCGTACCTAAAAGAGGTGAGGGAATGTTAGAGGTAGCTGCTCGTTGATTTGGATTTGAACTTCGACAAACATGCCAACTTGGCATACAGATCTTTAATTTATACCATTCATCTAGTGGTTCACTAGTTTGAATGCCTCTATACTAAAAGCGAGATGGGCCACTAGAGTAGAAAGGTTGATCAACGTCCCATGCTCAATGCCACCAAAATTCCTAATGGACTGAGCTGATCTTCAGGACAGCGTAGTCCCACCAGAAAACCGGTGGGATTAAGGGCCGAGCTTACGGTTACACATTGTCCTAGGGTGGTGTGGGAATGGCACGCAACTCTTTATATTCTCCATTCCATTTGGGCTAGAGTTGGGCACAAACCAAGCCAGCTCGAATGCTTGGCTTGGATTGGTTTTAATTTTTTTTTCTATTTAAACAAATAAACAAAAAAAGAGCCGCCATCCATTCGAACTAGGTCCAGTCCCATTCGAATTTTTGGACCAAACCGATCCCGACTCAAGCCAAATTTTCCTGGAGCAAACCTATGCGCCCAAAACCTAATCGAAGACTATCCAAAAACTCGAGTGGCACAAAAACAAGCCAAAACAAACTAGGACTAACTCCGGCTGACGGATCATTGCCCACCTCTAATTTGGGCAAAGGGGGTTTTAGAATTGAGGAATTGTAGGTCCTGATGCATGGAGCGTGGACAATGTCATGGTGCACCTTACAGGACTGTTTAACATATGGGCCTTCCTTTAGAAGCTGGATTCCGTTGGAATGTTCTTGGCTCTTCAAACAGTGGCATATAGATGGACGGTTAATAGTCGAGCAATCTGTCAGACAAACATTCTATAGTAGGATATTCCCATTGACCTGGCAATGGCTAGCCTGGGGTTGGTTTACACCCTGCCTATCGACGTGCCTTGTTCAAATTTTTTATTTTGCTCGGCCAATCCTAACATGTTGCGTAGATAAGCTCCCACCAACCCATTGACCCATTATTAGTCAGTACCCAAAGATCCACGGCATGGACCACTGAGGCCATGGGGCCCACTTGTTTTAAATTAGTGCATCCTGATTGAAGCTGAGATTTATGGAACCCAACGCTCCGGGGCGATTCAATGTCCATGTGACCACCAACTTCATGAAAGCGGGCTGTGTGGAGCCCATGGAGATGTCCGTGACAAATCCACTTCGTCCATCCGTTTTGAAAGACCACAATAGGACTGGATTCTAAAAATCAGGCAGATCCAAAACTCATGTGGACCATACCATTCGAAACAGTTGGGATTGAATACCTGATAGTGACAGAAGTTTTTCATCAAGATGATATTTGTTCCTACGATTTGTCTGAGTGTTAATAATTCTAGGAACGGTTTGGATGGCATATAAATATCATGGTCAGCTCCAGCAAGGTTTCAATGGTAGACTTTGTTGTTCCCACTGTTTTGTTGATATGGCCCACCTGAGTTTTGATCTCCCTGATTTTTAGAATCATGTCCTATTGTATTCTTTCAAAACATATGGACGGAGTGGATTTGCCACGGACATCTCTATGGGGCCCACCCAGAGGCAATCTGCTCCCCAATTTCACTTGCTCAGGAAGCTATTCATCATGGAGACCACTTTGATGTTTATATGTCACGTAACCTGCCGAAGACGATGAAAAACACGCACATCAACCTTTCCATACCCACTGTTTCCTATGATAAGGCCCACGGGAATGAATTAGGTGTTACCCCAGGAACAGCTAACTGGGTGTTACACCTACCATGTGGCGCACATGGATAGTATTTTGTATATCCACGCCGTCCATCCGTTTCTCCAGCCCTTTTTAGGATGGTCTTCCAAAAATTATACAAATCCAAATTTCAAGTGGACCATACCACTGGAAACAGTGCTGATTGAGTGCCCACCATTAAAATTTTCAAAGAGCCCATCGTAAGGTTTTGTTAATGTTTATTTGCAATCCAAGCTCTTCATAATGTCAGGAAGGTCTGGATGAAGGTCTGGATGAAGGGAAAATTTAAAGATCGGCTTCATCTAAAACTTTTGTAGCCCGCAAAATGCTTTTAATGATTATTCATAACTCTTTCTATTGGTAAGGTCCACCAGAGATTTGGATCTTCTTATAATTTTGGATCGCGTCTAAAATTAGGTGTAACAACAAATGGATGAAATGGATATACAAAATATACATCAAGTAGGCCGTACACGGTAGGGGTAACACCCACTAAGGTGTTGACAGGGTAACAGCTAATTCGCTCCCTAAGGCCCACTTGCGTTTCGGACTTAGCCTCGCTTTTTTTTTTTTGGCTAGTATCCCATCACAAGCCCGCGAGACTGGTGAAGTAGACGTCACACCATTATTGCAGTGGGCCCATCACAGGTTACAGACTTATAGTCATATGAACACAATAGGCGTCACCGTAAACTTTCTTCCATTTGAAGTCCACTAAAGAGAGGGGATGTTAGTTGATAAAGCCCTTGAGTTATGGCGTCATTATGACATTAGCCCCTTTGTCACAAGCTTTTTTTTTATAGCCTTTGAGGCATTATTGGACTTTTTTTGGGACGAAAATGCCCATATGCATAGCCACCCACTCATATGGTGGCAGTAAAGAGCAGAAGTCGAGCGGTCCTTTTGTGCATGAGGCGTGGCCCCACCAAATCAACGTTTTGGGCCACCCCTTGGCCAATCTAACCCGTTCACTTTATTTGGACAGTCGCGAACTCTCAAGAGAGTCATTTCAAAGAAAAAAATTAGACCGTTGTATGGCCCACAACCAAATGTTAATTCTGAACTGTTCCCATGGGTGTGGTCCATTGAGCTCTGAATTGTACATATTTAGACCCCAATTCATCACACATTATGCATAGTTTACACTATTAAACGACTCATCTTATGCATGTATTTGTGATTACAGGAAGAAAAGAGAGATTTCATGGATTTGATGTTAAAAGACCCACTTTGAACACCATGAAGATCAATGGAAGAAGAGCCTAGATGTGGAAGATATTAAAGCTAAAATGAATTAAGAAACATCAAGTTACAATGCCTGAATTGTCCAGAAAAGATAGAGTGTAGAGTTGCAGGGCCAGAAAAGTAAGATGCAGAACGTTCAGGAAATAGCTCTGTTGTTGCGTTCATGATCGGTCGGTGGCCTCAGCCGACCAGTCATTCTCATTTTCCGACTGGTCGGCAAATAGGTCAAATTTTGACAGATTTTGTGCGAACTCGCTGGACTGTTTTTGTTAAATTCGACTGGTCGGCAAACAAGTAGGCAATACTCCACAAATCTAAATTTCAGTTAATTCCGTTCGAAGTTTGACTCCAACCGGTCGGCCACTGCCTCAACTGCATAAAAACTTATACAAATCTCAAAGTTTTCAAGACGGTGCTCGATTTCTTCTATAAAAGGCCACCTTCACTCTCTTCCTAAAGCATTATATAATGTAGTGAGCAAGGAGATTAAGTTCTAAGAGGCTTCCTAACCCTCTACAATTAGTTTTTCTTTCTTTTCTAATTCTGGTTCATAGGTTTTCTTATGTTTTCTTCTAGTTAACTCTTAGCTAGAGCTGAGAGGTGAAACTTCTTAGTTATTAATCATGTTTTAATCATTTTGATTTTGAATTTTGATTTAATTGTTGAATAATTGATTAATGGTTTGAATAAAATTGATAGTTTTATATAATTCAGGGATCTTGTGTGCTAAGTATATGAGTTCTTGTTGGATTTCTGAGATTAATCTGATTGGTATATGTGATTTTGATTAGTGGAAGCCTTTGATTCATCGGATACGATGAATGCTTCAAGTTCTCCATGAGTCAAAACAGTTGGATTTCTACTAGAACTATTTAATAAGGAGTTCATATATCTTTTATGTGAATCTGGGATAAATGTTTTGCTTGTTGATATTGGTTTAATTGGAGTTCAAATCATTGGTTCTAGTCAAGTCTGGTGACAAGATTTGATGAAGTCTATGGTGATCTCAACTAGATTGGATAAAGGATTGGCCTATACGATAGAGTGTGCCCAATGCTTGAGCTTTATTAAGGGAACCAAATCAATGAATAACCATTTATTTTAGATGTTTGTATAATTTAACTGCTATATCTTCCCGATGGATAAAGATAGGACTTTGATTCCAATTGTGTATTGAATCAAGTCATTGAATTAAGCATGGCTCATAACTAGAAATGAATCCTTGATGCCCTAGTGTTTTCTTTTCATTATTTTTCTTTTAACTCATAATTATTTTAACTCAAAACCAATTTCAGATTAGTTTAGTTTTAGAACTTAAGTAACCTTGGAGTATTTGGATCTAGTTTTCCATATTCATTCCCCGTGGATCGACTTCGGTCTCATCGAGTTATTACTACATCGCGGCCTTATATTTGGGGCTGGCAAACATAGTTCATTAGCGATGAGTTCTGCCCTCAAACTTCGTCTGATGGCCTTAAATTAAAACCACTCTCACGTGGACGGCTTGGATCTCCTTTGAGATTATTCAGTGAAGCCCACACAGTGTCTCACGTGGGTTCTAAAGGTGGGGCCCTTATGCAGGAAAGGCCATTCAGCCTTTTCTCATTCTTTCTTTATTTTTTCTCACAGGAGGGGAGAACGACGAAGAGTCAAGGCTTTCCACGTCAAGCCAGTGAGCACAACTGTGGGATTAATTTAAAAGGTGGGGCTCTTGCTGCAGTGTTTTTTTTCTCTTTTAGAAGGAACCACACCAACAGTTGAAGCTTCTTCGGTGGTTAGTAGTTGTACGGACGGGCAGCACACTATCCCCGCGACATCGAAAAAACTTTGTCCAAGCTCCAGTGAAGGGAGGGGCGTGTGGTGTGGTGGTTACGTTCCCTACATTGTTGTTTCTTTTTAATTTTTTAATTTTTTTGTTTATTTTCTTGTGTGGTTGAACTTTATGAAATAGAGGAGGATTTAGTGTTCTTATGATTGGTGGAAAGGTGGTCCAATATGGGAAGGTTTTTTTTCTTTGTAAAAGGGAAGGCTGTGAGGATCATTGATAAACAGTCGATCGCCGATAAACACTGTCAATCGCCGATCCTTGGTGACTATCGAAGATCGACAGTGTCTATCGGAGAATTACATGAAATCCACCATTATTGACTTGCATTATATGCTTTTTAACCATCAACCCTTTTTAATCGCATCTTTTCAGCTTCGAAATCTTTTTGCAAAGAGAAATCTCTTTAATCATTTTTATGTTGCTGTTCATCGTGCTATTACTTTTGTAGTTTTTATTTTTCAGTTAGATTTGTTGAATCTCAGCCATGCAAGAAGGAATGGAGAGATTGTTGCACATCTCCATGAACTCCATCCTTTTGATACGATAGAAAGTGTTGCGCAGAAAATGACCTCCATTTTATAACTAGTTTAAAGATATCTTTAAGAATTTTGAGATCCCTGACAATATTACGTCATGATGACACGACTTCATGATCATTAAGTTTTTCAATAAGAGCTTACACAAATGCTAGAAGAAATTAATTACATCCAAGCCATCGTAAATGTTTGCCACATGGATTACCGTAATGTTCGGAAGTCTGTTCGACAACTCTCTTCCATCATACATAGAGGGAGACATCAAATCAAAAGAACAGGCCACTTGAAGAACTGGAAGATGAACTGAATAAAGTTAGACTCGGGCTTGAAGAAGCCCGATGTGTAGCACTATTTTCGGCCGAATTAGTGGAAAGGTCCGAAGATCTCTTGCGCAGGGTAGAAGAGCTCTATGCGATTTTACGTGCTCAATATGAAGGGGGAAGAGATCGAAGCAGTTTTGTGAAGGGAGGATTCATTGCAAACTACTGAGATCCTGGCCAACTGCATCTCTCAATACGAGAGGGTACGAAAAGGGCCAATTTAAGATGTCTTTTTTGTACTCTTCTGACCATCCTTTTATATATGTATTTATAACAATTTGTATTTTGTTGTGTGGATTATCAATACACAATTTCAATCGCCGATACACACTAACCATCGCCGATACACACTAACCATCGCCGATACACACTAACCAACACCGATACGTAATGTCGATCGCCAATAATAACTGTAGGCATCGGCAAAGCACAGTGCATATCGGTGATGGTTCTTGTGTATCGACGATCGATAGTCTGTATTGACGATAGTGCGCACTTGCATTTAATGCGCCTTTTGTGAATGACATACCAACCATGAAAAACTAAGCCCCATCATGTAATGAATTAATGGGGATCAATATTTAGTGTCAACTTTTAAGTATGAAGAAATCACGTATGGAGAATCAAAACCCCTTCATGCAATGAATTAATGAGGATCTATTTTTGGTGTCAACCTTTAAGAAAGAAAAAATCAACATGGAGAACTAAGCCCCTTTCATGTAATGAATTATTGGTGATTGATTTTCGATGTCAACTTTGAAAAAGAAAAAATCAACATGGAGAACCAATCCCCCTTCATGCAATGAATTAATGGTGATCGATTTTCGATGTCTTCTTTCTTGTGACTATAATCCTCCTTATTCCCATCTTTGTGCTCTATAAGCCTATAGTAGAAAGTATTCTCCTTTGTCATAGTTTCCAAAGTTGTTAGTTATACAGAGGGGATCACCATCGAGGTTATTAGTTATACGGAGGGGACATTTGGCATTTTCTTTCTCTCTCTTCTTCTTTATTTTTAAGAGGGGACCACACCAGAGGAGGAGACCATAGCAAGCATCTTCGACGGTTGGATGTTGTACGGTCCGACATCCAACTATCCGGCGATGATGAAAAAACCTCGGCATAAAGTTCCGACAAAGTTTTAGTTGAAAAAAGAGGGTTTTTTCTTTTATATTATCTGGTGACGATGACAGCTAAAGGTAAGTTTTATTTTGTATATCAATGGTAGGACATTAGGAAAGGGAGGAGATTCATCGATAATCATTGTGGATTATTGTTACACCATGTGAAAGGGAGAAGGGTGTGGCGGTTCCTTCTATAGTTTTTTATTTATTTTATAATTTATTTTATTTCTTTTTATTTTTATTATTTGAATGGTTGGAGGTTGTGAAAGGGAGGATATGGTGTTTGAATGAATGGTGGAGACTGTTGTGGCCCCATGTTAAAAAGTTTATTTTTTCTTTTATGGGCATCCAAGGAACTTTGAATTGGTGATACACTTTGCGGTTCATTAATACTCACTGTGGATGGCCAATATTCACTATGGTTCGCAAATACACAATGTGGATCGCTAATAGTCCATGTCGATCACCGATACAATGTACTTTCAGTGATCCACAGTAATTATCAGCGATCCACGCTGAGTATCGATGAAGCACAGGGAATATTGGTAATCCACAATATTTAATGCAATACAAATAGCAAATTTGAATCACCTATGTGCGTTGCTATGATTACACTTAAATTAAATATTGTCTTTCACAAAATCCTTCTACGAGTTGAGAAAACCTGGTTCATGCTTGGAGTGTGAAGTTGAAAAAGTCCCCCCCCCCCCCCCCCCCCCCCCCAGGTACTCAATAGGATTTCTCCAAATTGTGAAGGAAATTTTTTGCAAATGTCTTGTTAAGGCAAAGATGTTCAGAAATACCAAATTTGGATATCTGCTTGATTTTGATGAAAGCGAATGGATGACAAATGAACTAGTGATCCATTATCTGATGCAGAGGCACCTCGGTGACTTCCTATTTGACGTCTATGGTAACATCTTCAGATTAAGGGAGATGGACTTCGGTTTAATTATGGGTCTCAAGTGGTGCTCAGATGAAGAATAGAAGCAAAATGTATTTGGACCACGAAAAAAGACTATTAAAGAACTATATTTTAAGGATAAATCTATAATTATAAGGGAGGATTTAGAAGATGCATTTAGATGCCTCTGAAAGACCAAACATCACGTGGACGCCGCGAAGCTAGCTATGTTGATGTGCATTGAGAATTAGTTGTTGCATCGCTCGAGAAGAAAGCATGTGTAAATGAATATATAGATTTTGTAAATAATAAAATGCATTTGATAGGTACCCTTGGGGGGCTGTGGGGTACAAGATATTAAAGAATGAAGCAAATACTATAATTAAGACACTGTTTTCGAGTATTTACAACTTCGGTGAATGCGCATTTACCCTACCAGTAAATCATCTATCCTATAAGGTTTTTATGTTTTCGTATTCGTTATCACTATACTATGTCTTATTTTAATTTTTTTTTTTTTTGTTTCCTTTATTCAACAGGTTTATACATATGAGGTTTTTTCATAATTATTCGGCCTGAATGGCTATGCCACCAGACGTAGTTCTATTAGAATTCCATGATTTATGAATTGGATTACGACTATGGTGGCAAAATACAAGGGTATATCAAAAGTATTTAAGAATGTGCTGATAAGTTGTAATATTTGTAATTTGTTTTTTCATTTTGTAGCACCATGATCAATGTTCCTAACATTACGTACATGTTGTTGCAGGTTGGGATTACCGGCAAACTCATCCCCATAATAGATGAGGAAAAAATATCACTATGGTCTAAGTCCGTAGAATTGTTAAGCGAATGGGAGAGGGGAGTAAGAGAAAGATGGATGTGAAGGAGGGTGTGGAGGGGAGGGGGAGGGAGAGGGAGAGGGAGGTGAGGAGGTGAATAGCGCTCAACAAGATAATGGGAACAAAGAGGGGGGGAGGGAAGAGCAGAGTAATATGGTAGAAGTAAAGAGAAGGTGGGGAGTTTTGTTAAGATGGAGGTTCTAATAAGAAAAATGATCGATGGCCAGAAGAGATTATCTAAATGTGTTGAGCTCTGAATTTATACATATCTAACCCCGTTTCATCACATTTCATGCATGATTTCTATGATTAAAGGACTAATCTAATACATGTCTGTGATTGTAGGAATGAGAGAGAAGTTATGAATTTGATGTTAAAAGGGTCCTTTGGAACTACATTCAAGACACTAAAAAGAAGCCCTGAAGAATCACATCAGAAAGACTTGGATTGACCAGAAGAAAAGAAGAAATCAGCAAACACATCAGTAGGCCACCAGGCGCCCGACCATCTCGGGCCCCCGAAATTCAGAGTATAAATGTTGAAAGCCGCTCGACGTTTCTGGACCTGACCGGGCGCCCGACCAACACATGGTCGAGCGCCCGATATTCAAAGAGGATTTAATCAAAAGCCGCTGGACCGATTTGTAGCATGGTCGGGCTCCCGACCAACACCTGTCCGAGCGCCCGACAACCAGCGTAAGTGCGTAAAGTTTTACACAACCATAGGCGGTGCGTGGTTTTTCTTATAAAAGGATACCTTGGCATCCTTGCTAAGGTATCCTAGAAGAGTTCTAAGTTCGTGGGGAGCAATGGAGATCATCATGGAGCGATCGCAACTCCTCCAACTCCGGTTTTTCTAGTTTTCTATACTTTTAATTAGTTTCTCTTTTGTTTTTAGTTCAAGTACGACAATGCTTGGTTAAAACCTCTTAGCTAGGGCTAGGAGGTGAAGCTTGTAGCTAGTTTTCATGTTGAATTTGTTTAATTCAAATACCTTTACTTAAAGTTTGGATTTTTAAGTTCTAGTTTGAATAAAGTTGGTATTTTTGGATGTTTTATGAGAGTTCATGTGCTTCAGACATGGGTTCCTTGCAATTCTCTAAGATTATCATGTTTGGATTGATTAGATTTGAATTGTGGTAACCTTAGAGCATACCATAGTCTCTTGGCATGGTTGTTACTTCAAAGCCTACATGGTTGAATTCTATGTGCTTCATTAGAACTAGAATCTTATTTTCTGACTTAAGTGGGATTGTTTGTGTTTGAATGCTTAATATTCCAACTAGATGAGAGATAGAACTTCGAATCTAATTGTGTTTATGCTTAGATAAATGAATTCACATGGAACTACTACAAGTGGATCCCTAAAGCCTTAGTTCCATTAATTAATAGATTTTTACAAACGTTACTGTTTTTACTTAGTTTATGAAATCAAACTTCAAAATTGCTTAATTCGAAGTTGTTAGAATAGTTTGAATTGGTTTACCCTAATTCCCTGTGGATTGACCCCAGTCTTACCGAGTTATTACTACATCGCAAGCATTGCACTTAAGGCGAGCGAAGAAGTTTTTTACGCCGCTGCCGAGGAATCTAGGTTAAACGGTTCTAAATTGTTTTAGTAGCTATAGAAGTAGAAGTAGTTAGGTTTTACTGTTTTCTTAGGATTGGTTTTTCTGAATTATAGAACTAACAAGGTTTGTTTTGTTTTGTAGGAAGTTCTTCTAGTTCAAGCAAATCAAGTACTATCATTCCAACTTGAATTCCTTCAGTTTTCAGTTTTTTTTCAGATTTTATTTTTTAGGACTTAGGATTAATTTAGATTTTGGATTGTGTGGTTTACGTCCCATTGGGAACGTGACCACAACAATCATCTCCAAACCGAAGGTGGTTTAGTTGGACCACTCTCCGTTCATAGACGAGTCCGAAAATTCGTAGAACATTGTGAAAGTTCAGGAAATATGGATCAAACTCCATTAGGGAATCTGCCCCACCCTACTCTAACTACAAACGAAAATCATGAGGGAGTAGGAGAGAATGAGGTGTATAATGCTCCTCCAATGAGAGCTTTACGGGCCTATCTACACTCGGCCGGTACAACTACACCCTCTTGCGTGGTCTTACCAACCACCGAAGGAAACATTGATATAAAGCCGAGGGTAATTCGACTTTTGCCAAAGTTCCATGGGTTAGATTCTGATAGCTCATATCTACACTTGAAGGAGTTTGATGAAGTTGTTGTTACCTTACAAAACAATAATGTTTCAGATGATGTCATCAAACTTAGATTGTTTCCTTTCTCATTGAAAGAAAGAGCCAAGAGTTGGCTCCACTCTCTTAGACCGCATTCGATAAGGTCATGGACTGAGATAACTCAAGAATTTAAAAGTTCTTCCTGGCTCATAAAATGAACACCCTTCGAAGATCTATAAGGAACTTTATGGGAAAAGAGGGTGAGTTGTTCTTTCAAAGTTGGGAACGGTTTAAGGAACTCTTACTCATTGCCCACATCATGGATACGAAAGTTGGCGTATTATCAACTTCTTTTATGATGGATTAAACTCCAACATGCACCAATTTGTAGAGATGATGTGCAATGGTGAGTTCATGAGCAAAAATCCAGATGAGGCATGGAGCTACCTAGACATGTTGGCCGAGAATGCCCAATCATGGGATACCTTGGACAAATCTAGTAACCTTAAGCCTCCTCAACAAAAAGAGAAATGAGGGATTTACATCCTTAAGGAGGAAGACGATGTGAATGCAAGGCTAGCCAACCTCATAAGAAAAGTCGAGGCCATGGAACTAAACAAAAGTAGAGTTTCTAAGTCCACGGAAGCTATTGAGAACGTATGTGAAATTTATGCCACTAATGTACACTCTACACAAGATTGTCTTACAATTCCTGCATTTCAAGAGTTGTTACAAGAGCAATCAAATGCCACATATGGTTATCAACGGGCTTTCAATGGACAAGTAGGTAACATGTATGTTAACGTCAGATTTTGTAACAGGATCCTCCGGACGTTCACCTTCTCTCCAATAAAGACTTCCTCCGCCAAACCTGAAAGAAGACAGAAAGCAACTAAGGGTGGCCGGCGTCCAGCCGTTAGCCCTCCGATGCTTAAGTCAGATAAGGCAAGAAGGAGAATAGCCAAACAACCGAGATTAGAGATTGAATATTGTGTACCTGTATCTTAATGGAGTCTTCTCCTTATATAGATCTGAAATGATCCAATCTGTTACGCAAGATATCGAGATCCCGCTGATTTCGTGTAAGATACCGAGATCCCGCTGATTTCGTGGGATAAGATTCTTATCCTTAGAGAAGAGATCTAATCCAATGACTTCTTTCGACAATCACGTTCCTTGATAGCAATCCCTTGAGATTCGGAACCACAAGAGAAGATAAGCCCAAAATCGGCCTATACGGGCTGCTGGTACTGAAAGCTAAGGGGCGTCGCCGCGGGCTGTTCGCATGGATAAAGCCATTCGCGAGTCCTAGTGATCGCTCATTGGGATGTGACACCTTTTAACGACTCGCGAGAAGGTATGCTCGTAGGCCAAAAAGGAAATCTCTGCTTTGTTATATCCGACTACCGACTATAGAAACTCGGGGCCTTGCGAATAGGCGCTCCGTATTAATCCAATCTGCGACTCTCGAGCAAATGATCTCGAGAGCCGAATGGGCGCTCCGGACTTAGCCGATCTGCGACTCTCGAGCATATGATCTCGAGAGTCGAATGGACACTCCGCATTTATTTGATCTGCGACTCTCGATCATATGATCTCGAGAGTCGAATGGGCGTCCGCGTAAAATCTTAGCAGCTAAGTTGATCTCCATCATTTTGCATATAACAGATGCCCCCCAAGTCCTTGCCGCCAAGAATTCTTAAGGGAAGGACTTAGCTTGCTGTCATGCGCAGCTGCCTGCTGCCTTTACTGAGAAGCCGTACATGATTGGGCTGGAATTAATGAGCGCCAGCCTTTCCGCAGTCAGAAAATGAAGAGACGCTCACCACGTGTCCGAGTATTTAATGGGTGTGCCTGCTCGAGTGCCGTGTCGAACGAGAGACTGCCACGTGCTACCATATACGGCGGAATGATTGCCTATAAATATACGGAGTCCGCCATATCTTCTGATTTTCACAGAAGTTTTAGAATTTTCTTCTTTGTCCTTCAATCATCTTCTTCCGGAGTTCCCTGGTGTCCTCGGTCTTTTTTGGTGTTCTTTCTTCCTTCTCGTACTTGGTATTTCTTCTTTCTTTTTCTTCTTAAATACCCCATGGCCGGTGATTCTGAGGAGACTACCGTTCCCTTGGGGGATGCCACCCCGGAATCCTCTGCCTCTAGTAATGCAAGGGTTCCGGCGGGTCGGTATACAGCGGCCGGGTACCCCTCCATTCTATCGGAGAACCGGCTGCTGGAGCTACGGGAGAGATATTCAGTCCCCAACTCAGTCGCTCTCCGGTTACCCGGAGATGGAGAGACGCTAGACTCCCCCCCCCCCCCCCCCCCCCCCCCCCCCAAGGTGTGTGGCCTTCTATGAGTACCAACTCATTCTAAGGGTTCGCCTTCCCCTCCATCCCTTCGTCCGGGATGTACTTCGATGCTATAAGATTGCCCCTGGGAAACTTATTGTGAATGGATGGAGGGTGGTCCTAAGCTCCTTCGCCCTTTGGGCTCAAGCCGGGAACGGGGAGCTTACAGCTAATGAGTTCCTCCGCATGTTCCGCTTGAAGAAGGCGCCCTCCAGCGAAGGCTGGTACTATCTGTGTTACTGGCATCGGGATAACTTCGTTTTGGGGAAGCCCTCATCGAATTATCCTGGTTGGAGGAAACGCTGGTTCTATGCATCCGGGAACTGGGAGTCTACTTCCTCCAGGGGCCCAGGAGTAAACCGCCTTTTCTGTGAAGGTAGGCACAGTTTTACGTTGTGCATTTTGTCCACAATCAAAATTTTTAGGCCTGCGCGTTTTCTAACTCCGATTTGTGCTCGCAGGTATCCCGGCTTTGGCGAAGCCGAATCTGAAAGGAGGAATTCACGAGAAGATCGTGAAGGTGTACAAGCTGCCTGCTCACGACAGGCATATCGAAGCTTGCCTATCTCCCTCGCGACTCGCAATCGCAGGACTAATCCCAAACGAAGAGGCTGAGATGACGAAGGTCGGGGAGAAAAGGGGTCTGCTGCCCCGACTTAAGGGCATGAACTCCAAGAGGCAGAAGAAAACATCTGCCGGACCATCTCAACCACCCGTCCACAAGGGTAGCGACCAACCTGCCCCTCTCGCGAGCACGGCGGGGGTACCGGTAGTGCCCAATATTCCCTTACCGGTGGCCGCACCTAGACCGCCAGTGATTAACATCACTGATAACTCCCCGGATGGGGCAGGGTCTAGCTGCCCCCCAGCTGAGGAGGCTCATGAGCAAACGGATCCTCGCGAGCCGGTTCCTGCTCGCGAGCTGACTCCTGCTGGCGAGCAGGGACCAGCTCGCGAGTCGGTGGCCCCGCCTACCGCGAGCACGGCTGGGTTGGTCGTAGCCCAGCCATCTGGAGGTGGAACACTTTCCGTTCCTCGCCACCTCCATCCGATTTGTAAATTTTTGTTCGATAACATCTCCCCCCAAACCTTCGGCTCTCTTCCAGAGCCAAGCCCTGGGAACCTCTTCCTCGAAGCGGGGGTGAGGATGGTTCAGGTAAGACCCTGGAGATTTTTGTTTAACTTATTTTTTTTTTCTCCCGAGGCACTTAATCTCACGTTTTTCATTAATTTTGCAGGGCTTAGACCTCATCCTGCGGACGAGGCGTGACAGTGTTACCGCCCGTCGCGTGATCGATGAGGCCGAAGGGAAGAGGGTCGCCTTGGAGAAGGCGATCCAAGGAAGGGATCAACTCCTCAAGTCCCGCGAGGCGGTGATCTCTAAGAGAGATGAGGAGATTAAGATCCTCATAGAGAAAGTCCAAGTCTTGACCAAGAGGTATCAGGCTTTGGACTCTAAGTTCGCGAAGCTCACCGAGCTGAAGGAGAAGGCGGAGAGAGAGAGGGAGATCTTCCGTCAAGACAAGATCTCACTGGAGGAGTGGCTTGCGGAGGCTAAGTCGCAGCTTAAAGAAGTCAGCGAGAACTTGGAGAAGGAGCATTCCGATCTCGCACAGCTCAAGGATGACTCGATCCACTGGGACGAGGAGAAGGTCGCCTTGGTAAAAATGCTCTCGGCGGAAGGGCCTCGGGCAATTTTCGAGTTCCGGAATTCGTAGATATATGACGATGAAAGATATGAGTCATATGATGCTGGTCGCGACTTTGCGCTAAGAGTAGTGCAATGAATGTCCCCATCCTTTGATATGGGGGAATTTGGGCGAGTCGCGACCATCATAGCTGTAGACGAGCAAGCTGCTGCTGAGAACGAGGTGACTGAAGCCACGCAGGCCGGAGGGGCTCCAGAAATGGGCCCTGAAGTCGAGAGCACAGCTCCTCCTCCGAGAGATTGAATTTCCTTTTTTGTTTTCCTTTCTCCTATACTCGCGAGCAGATATTTTGTAAACATTTGACATTAATGAAAAGATTTTTTTTTTTTGGAAGTGTTCCTGTTCTTCTTGTTTGCTTTCTCTTTTCCCTTCATGCAATGAATGCCTTCTCGTTTCAATGAGTTATGCTCAACCCGGGGGGTCGTAGTGACCATACCCTCATGGAGATAGACTGATCTATCGATTGAGAAATAAGTTGTGCTCAATTCGGGGGGTCGTGATGACCATACCCTCGTGGAGATAGACTGATCTATCGATTGAGAAATGAATTGTACTCAACCCGGGGGGTCGTAGTGACCATACCCTCGTGGAGATAGACTGATCTATCGATTGAGAAATGAATTGTGCTCAACCCGGGGGGTCGTAGTGACCATACCCTCGCGGAGATAGACTGATCTATCGATTGAGACTCCAAGTTTACCAAGGGTAGAAGGATGGTCGAGAGTACAAACAGGCTCTTCTGCAGTGTTGTTTTCTATCCATAAAATGGAAATGCGACCATCTAGGTGAATTTAACCCTACCAAAGGTAGGCAATTGGCCAAGAGAATGTATGCATCCTCTTCGGGGCTATTCAGGTCCAAGTAAATGGAGTAGCGACCAAAAGATATTTTTTACTTTATTCATAAAATATTGTTATGAACTACATCGAATCTAGGGGTAGTATTGTAGCAAATGCTCCACGTGCCAAGGGCGACGTACGGGTTTTCCCTGCATGTCTTCAAGGTAATAAGTACCGGGTCGCACAATCTTAATAACCCGATAAGGGCCTTCCCAATTTGGATCCAGCGAACGAGCGGGAACTCCGAGTTTTTGCCTCAAGACCAAATCTCCGAGTTGAAAGGACCTAGGCCGAACCTTAGCATTTCGATAGCGAGCAATACGTTGTTGATATGCGACCGCTCGTAATTGGGAGGCATTTCTTCGTTCTTCCAAGAGATCAAGATGAAGTCGGAGATTTTCTTGATTACTCGCGGGGTCATACTGCTCGATCCGATACGAGGGCACTTGAATTTCCACTGGTACTACCGCGTCGACACCAAATGCTAAGGAAAAAGGGGTCTCACCCGTTGATGTACGAGTTGTAGTCCTATATGCCCATAATACCTCTGGTAGAAGTTCTGGCCATTCACCTTTGCATTCACCAAGCTTGGTCTTTAAATGGTGCTTAATGATTTTATTCACTGCCTCAACCTGCCCATTCGCTTGAGGATGATATGGAGAAGTGCGGAGATTACGTATCTTCCATTTTTCACAAAATTCATCAAAGGCTGCGTTGTCGAACTGCGTTCCGTTGTCGGTAATTATAGTGTGAGGGAGTCCGAAACGGCATATGATATTTTTCCATATGAACTTAGTAGTTTGTTTCTCAGTAATCTTGGCTAATGGTTCTGCCTCGGCCCATTTGGTGAAGTAATTGACCCCCACTATCGCGAATCTATTTTGTCCTTTTCCAGTAGGCAGGGGCCCGATGATATCGACCCCCCATTGCGCGAAAGGCCAAGGACTATCTACTGGAGTCATTCGCTCGGATGGTACATGAGGTACAGGAGAATATCGCTGGCACTTATCACATTTTCTAGAGAATGCAATTGCATCTGCTTTCATAGTGGGCCAATAATATCCTTGCCTCATCGCCTTATATGCTAGGGATCGCCCCTTGGGGTGGTTACCACATGCCCCCTGGTGTATTTCGTCTAGAACACGAAGTGCTTCTTCTGGATGAAGACACCTTAAATAAGGCAAGGAAAAGCTTTTGCGTAATAATATTCCGTCTTGCAAGGTATACCTGGCTGCTCGATGACGAATTTGTCTTGCAACTTTCTTATCGTCTGGAAGGTAACCATCTCTGAGGTAAAGGAGTATAGGATCCATCCAACACGGCGATAGTTGTACCGAATTTACCTGCTCGAGAGTTGCCTGATCGATACTCGATTTTTGAAGATGCTCGATAGGGATTGAACGGGGTAGCTCAGATTCTGGTGCAGAGGCGAGCTTTGCCAGGGAATCTGCGAGTTGGTTCTTCTCGCGAGGAATATGGATTATTTCATAAGTCTTCAGTTTGGAGAGCAGGATGAGGACACGAGATTTGTATAAGGCCATCCTTTCTTCTTTAGCCTCAAATTCACCGAGAACTTGGTTGACGATGAGCTGAGAGTCGCTGTGAATGAGCAAATTTTGAATCGAAAGGATAGTCGCTAGTTTGAGGCCAACTATCAGGGCCTCATATTCCGCTTCATTATTTGAGATGCGAGAATCGAAACGCAGAGCATATTGGAAATGCGACCCGTCGGGAGCCACTAAAATCAAGCCCGCTCCGCTGCCACTAGCCCACGACGACCCGTCGACGAAGAGTGACCAAGGACGTTGGTCGCTGGTCATGGTATTATCATCGGAAGAGTATGTGAATTCGACGATAAAGTCAGCCACGGCCTGGCCCTTGACTACGGTCCTAGGATAGAATGAGATGTCGTGCTCGCTGATCTTGACCGCCCATTTAGTTAAGCGTCCGGAAGCCTCAGGTTTTTTAAGGACTTGTCGTAGTGGATGATTCGTTGGTACTAGAATAGCGTGGGCTTGAAAGTATGATCGCAGTTTTCGAGCTGCCGTGACTAAGGCTAGGGCCAGCTTTTCCATATCAGAATACCTAGTTTCTGCATCAACCATTGCTCGACTGATATAATAAACGGTCCTTTGTATCCCGGAATCTTCCCTTATTAACGCGGCGTTAACGGCCGTAGAGGACACAGAGAGATATAGAATGAGTTGCTCATGTGCTACAGGTTTAGATAAAATGGGGGGTGTGCTCATGTATTGCTTCAATTGTTGAAAGGCTTCTTCACATTGTGGTGTCCATTTCCAATCAGACTTGGCCGTTGCACGAAGGAGTTTGAAGAATGGTAAGCACTTGTTAGATGCTCGCGAGATGAATCTATTCAACGATGCGATGCGACCAGCCAGACGCTGGACGTCCTTCAAAGTAGCGGGGGATTTCATCTCTACCAATGCTTTTATCTTTTCAGGATTTGCCTCAATTCCACGCTGGCCGACCATGAACCCAAGAAATTTTCCTTCAGACACCCCGAACGCACATTTTTCTGAGTTCAATTTCATTTAATACCTCCTCATTAGGTCGAAGGCTTCTCGAAGATCAGAAATATGATCATCTTCTACGATGCTTTTCACGAGCATGTCGTCAACATAAACTTCCATATTCCTACCGATTTGGGCAGCGAATATTTTGTTGACGAGACGTTGATAAGTGGCCCCTGCATTTTCAAGATTGAACGGCATTACCTGGTAGCAATATAATCCCCGATCTATGATGAACGCGGTATGTTGGCTATCAGGTGGATGCATTATGATCTGGTTGTAACCAGAATAAGCATCCATAAAACTGAGCAGAGCGTGTCCTGCTGTTGAGTCGACCAGCTGGTCGATCTGCGGCGTCGGGAAGCTATCTTTGGGACAAGCTTTGTTTAAATCTGAATAGTCGACGCACATTCTCCATTTGCCATTAGCTTTTCGGACGAGAACTACGTTCGCGACCCACTCTGGGTAGTCAACTTCTTTTATGAAATTGACCGTAAGTAGCTTCTTGACTTCAGCTTTGATCGCCATTTGCCTTTCTGCAGTGAAGGCACGTCGACGCTGGTGTACGGGTTTATGCTTCGGGTCGATATTCAGGCGATGTGCGATTACATTGGGGTCGATGCCTGGCATATCTTTATGAGACCAAGCGAACACATCTTGGTATTCGGTGAGAAAACGGACCAAATCTTCACGATGGACACTGGTTAAAGAGGTCCAATGTATACGACCCTGGACGGGTCGTCTTTGGTTAATTGAATCGCCACTGTTTCTTCCCCAGGAGTTCCTGATTGGAGAGCGTTTTCTCTCGGATCCAACGAGGTGTTGGTGGAAAAGTTAGGTGAATCTTGCGCTATCTCCATAACGGGTGTCGCTTGAGCTTTCTTTCGATCTTGTAGGGCTATTTGGTAGCAAGACCGAGCCTCCTTTTGACTTCCTCGTACGACCCCGATACCGTTTGGGGTAGGAAATTTGACACACAGATATGAAGGGTGTAAGGCTCCCCCAACCTTATTAAGAGATGGCTGCCCCAAAATGGCGTTATACGCTGATTTTCGATCCACCACGAGGAAATTTACGAAGACGGTAATCTTCGTTGGATTTTCTCCAAAAGTAACTAGGAGATCAATGCTTCCTTCAGGTGTTACCAACTCACCTCCGAAGCCGACGAGGGGGGTCGAAACTGGCTTGAGTAGGCTTCTGGCAAGTGCCATTTTGTTGAAAGCCTCCAAGTATAGAATATCGGCTGAGCTACCTATATCCACCATAATTCGATGAGTCAGATAATTCGATACCTTTAATGTGACTACGATGGAGTCTTCGTGAGGGAAGTGAATTCCTGCTGCATCTTCGAGGGTGAAGGAGATTGGAGGATGGCTGGCTTTTGACGAGCTGGGTGTCTGTTCCAGCCAATAGATATGCTGGGGTTCTTTAGACGCCTTCCGAGTGTATGCTTTCCTTGAAGCTTGAGAGTCACCCCCGCAAGCTGGTCCTCCGACAATGGTGCGAATTTCTCCAGTAGGCTCAGTGTCCTCTTGGGCAGTATGATGATGAGGCGGTTCCTTTTGGCGTGGTGAGGCTTTCGCCCTTTCCGGTGATCGATTTTTACGAGCGACATAATCCTAAAGATGGCCTTTTCGAATAAGGACTTCAATGTGATCTCGTAGAGAGATGCAATCCTGGGTTCTATGTCCGTGATCTTTGTGGAAGTAACAGAACTTGCTCTTGTCTCTCTTCTCGGGATCAGATTTGATCTTTGCAGGCCACTTTACATATGGCTTGTGTTTAATTTCCATTAGAACCTTTTCATGAGAGCGATTGAGAGGAGTGTAGTTATGATATTTACCAGAATAAGGCTTCTTGGGGGAACGGTCGCGCTGATCACGATGATACTTTTTATCTGCAGTAGAGGTTCCCTCTGGCTTGCGTTTCTTACCTTGTACTCCATGACGTGTCAATGCGACTTCTTCTGCATTGATATATTTCTGAGCTTTGGCTTGGAATTCTGTCATAGTTTTCGGCGGACTTTTATCCAAGGCAAACCTGAATTTCTCGCTCGTTATTCCTGCTATGAGGGCTGTGAGACCTTTTTCTTCAGTATAACCTTCAGTTTGAAAGGCTTCAGCTGTGAACCGTACTGTGAACTCCTTTATTGTCTCCCCATGCTGCTGTTTCAGATCCATCAGATGGGAGGCTGGCTTCTTAACGCGAATGCTTCCCATGAATTGAGAAAGGAATATCTCCGATAACTATGAAAAGGAGCTGATGGAATGAGGCTTTAATCCCCGAAACCACGTACGAGCCGCTTCCTTCAATGTTAGGGAAAAAGCCCTACACATGATTTCTGAGCCATGTCCCTCCAACTCCATAAGAGACCTATATGTTTCCAGGTGTTCAAGAGGATCACCAATACCGGTATACGGAGTGATAACAGGCGTTTGATACTTTCTAGGTAACGGTGCCTCCATAACCTCGCTGGTAAAGGGGGACTCAGATTGATGTATCACCGCCATGATGGCAGATGGCCGATTTGCCTGATATTGCTGTTCCATGACGTCAAAACGATCATGGATTCTTTTGAGATCTCCTTCCCATGGTAAGGTATAGCCTGATGTTTCGGCAGTGGAGCCCTGAGGTTGAGGTTGTCGAGACGAACTAGAATGTATAGAATGTGGAGACTGTTCGCCTCCCCAAGTGTAGGGTTGCGGTGTAGTAATAAACTCGGTAAGACCGAGGTCGATCCACAGGGACTTATGTAGAATTTTACAAACTCATCCACAAGTGTCTATTGAAATTTACTAATCAGATTTTGGTATGAAATTGATATGAGTAACAAAAGCTGAATTAAATCGAAAGTAATTAATTATAAGAAGGCACTAGGGGTTCAAGGATCCACTTGTAGCAATCCTTGATGTTCAATCCGCTGTGGTTTCTTATTCTCTCAACTAGAGTCGACATTCAAGTCTACCTAGTCGGATGATAGAGCTGTTAAACCAAACAGTCTGTAATATGTAAGTTCTGTGCATAGGATTCACTCAATGTAGGCTGAGCTGAGCATGCTCAATTGCATAGGTCATTCCCCTTTTCTATAGGTCCAGTTCACAATCATAACCATCCTCAAGTCCTCTCACAAGACAAGGCTAGATCAGGATTTGAACTGGATTCAAATCACATGCACAGACATTACATATTCCAGAAAATCAACAAAAATAGAACTTTGGCAGGAAGTCCCTTTATGAAGAGCTTAGTACTAGAGCGCACTCCGATTCCTCGGATCATACAGGTCTAGACCGTTACAAACGAATTAAGAAGATAAGTAATTCATCCAAACATCCATGAGTCATCACAAGACTAAGAAAAATTACTTAAAAACTTGTATAAACTTCAAACCTTAGTTCATAATCATGAATTCCAAACTGAAAACCACTTAACTACGAATTAAAACATCTTGGATTCACTACAAGCTTCACCTCTTAGCCCTAGCTAAGAGGTTTAGCTGCTCATGATCCAAGGAAACATGAATCAACTACAAAAAGCATGAAAATAGCAAAGCAAACCAAAAGGAGTTGTGAAACTCCAATCTCCACTTCCACAGTCTCCAACCTCTCTTGAACCCTTCTAGGATACCCTAGGAACAATCCCTAGGTGTCTTTTTATAGTCTGGAGGCTCCACAACTTCGGAAGAATCGAGAAAGTGCGTAACACTTACGCAGCGCAGAGAAAATCGGACTTGATTTGGAAATTTCTAAGTTCTTACGCATGGCCGACCGGTCATGACCGGTCGGCCTCAATAACTGACCACTCCAGCAAGTATGCCCGACCGGTCAAGACCGGTCGGGCCTGTTTATCTTCAGTCCAGCAATCATGTCCGACCGGTCATGACCGGTCGGACGTGTTCAGCAATTCTCCAGCAGCTGTGGCCGACCGGTCAAGACCGGTCGGTCATCTTTATTTGTTCTTCGGTGTGCATGGCTGACCGGTCTAGACCGGTCAGGCTTCCTTGGCCGACCGGTCAGCCACTTTTCTTTTTGTTTTCCTTCTTTCTTTCTTCTGCTTTCTTTTCTTCTTCACTTCCTTCTATGCTTCGGCCCTCCTTTGGGTCTTCATCCAAGGTCCTATACATGTTCTTTTCAACTTCAAATGGGTGGAGTTCACTCTCAATCCTGTAGTCACAAAACATGCATTAGATTCATCTATAAACCATGCAAACCTTGCACAATGAGTGATGAATTGGGGTTAGAATATACACAATTAGGAGCTCAACACACCCCCCAACCAGCATTTTGCTAGTCTCGAGCAAAACATGCGTGAAGCTAATCCCATTCTTCAAAACTCAACTCTCTTTCAGAAACCATCCTTCTATACATTCCAAGGTTCATAAGTGTAAGATTCAGAAAGATTAGGCGTCAAAGGTTGGAACCGTAAATCCTCAAAACATAATAAGCATTTATATGAAATTCCCGCTGATTGGTTGATAAATAGAAGGACTTGAACAAATTCAACCTAGTGTGGATAGTGAAAATTCATCCCACGAGTTTCTAGGATTATCTTCTTCATAGATCAACTAAACTATAGAACTCAAGGTACATAGAGCCACATCAAGCCAATGAAAGGAATTTGCCTTACCGTCCTTCCGACGACTTTCACACTACGTCCCATTTCCGGCTTTGGTTACGGGTAGACCATCCCCCGGTTGGTAGTAGGTAGCCCTAATCGGAATTTTCCACCATTTTTCCATCATTCCCAATTGCATCCTTCCTTTTCCTTTTTTTCTTTTAAATTAGATAGGATTTTTAAAAATCCATATCTTTCATTATTTTCCCATGGACAAGGATGGACAAAGTTCCCCGGCCTGATTTCTCAACACCTTAATTCAAAGTTTAGTTAATCCATAAATCACATAATCCCTTCAACTCATGAAAATCGTGTAATGTGAACTAGGTGTAAAAGTGTTCAGATTTTCTATCAATCACAAAATAGGGGAGTTCACAAATAAAAACCATTATGCTATGAGGAATTCCAGACATCCAACCCCATACACTGCATATCTCTTCCTCTTATGCTCATATCAACTTGAATGCATAGAACCGGTGTTTTCCAAAAGAGTTTCGAATGTTTGACAAATCAAAAAATTTCCACATAATTGCTTGAAATGTTGCAAAACGCTGGATTCATCCAAGCGATCCTACACCCCCAACCAAATCTTGCATTGTCCTCAATGTAAAAGATGCGCAATGAGCAAAACATGAGAGCAATTTGAAAATAAAAGGGAGTGAGGAATGATAGTGAAAGTGCGGTTTTACCGCTTGTAGAGATACTCGGAGATATGTCTATGGACCTAGAGGGGGGGTGAATAGGACCTTTTTAAAAATTTTTTCGCCTACTTATGCAATTCAACAAGTTTAAGCTAGGTAAGCAAGAACACCTTGGCTTCCAAGCCTTGGTGGGTCCAATCACAAGACTAGCAAGAGTTAAGCAATAACCAACCCTAGTCTAAGCATGCATAGGTAAGAAAATGATTCAACTAATTAAGCTACTAACCTATGCACCTTGTGTAGACTTATGAGATTGGATCAATGAGCTCAAGTCTACACAAGTAGTGAAGGTACATCTTGTGCAAGGATGCCTAAAAAGTGCCTAGCATGCATTCATATCAATCATTCATAATTAATCAATTAAACTAACAATGCAAAGATATCAATGTGCTCAATAACAATCACAAACACAAGAATGTATAGTGGTTCGACTACGTGTCTACTCCACTCCCGGTTCAAGTACTCAACCCCTTTGAGCACACCGGCATTCACTATCGGAGGTTTTAAATGAGGTTCACCTCTCAACCTTTACACGGAGGTTTTATCGGTTCACCTCTCAACCGTATCCGGAGTTTTAGATATAGGCTAACTCTCAACCTTATCGCACGTTTACTCCCGTGTCGGAGGCTCCCCCTTGGAGACTTAGTTTAGGCCCGGCTGACGGGCCAAGGAACGGCTAACGTCCCTAAGGCGAGTTGACAAACAAACTCTAAAATGGACTCTCAAATGAGACAACTTACTTGTCGGATGAGCCCCTTGTTTAGCGCCGTATTGGGTTGCTTGATCTTTGCTCTCCCGTGCTTCAATCAGCTTCCCTTTGCTCCCTCGATCGTGCCGCCGTTGCGTTGCCAATGCCTCAGCCACATTCGATCAAACACCTTGCATGCGATGCCTTGAAATGCCCAAGGTGCTAGGAGGATGGGTGAATCTCGTACATGGGATGTGTAGGTTGTTCCAACTAGGAGATTCACCTAGAGAGTCTTCTAGAGGTCTTGGACAAAGGATATACCTATGTGGAATAGTGTCACACCTCTAGATTTGAGAGAGGAATCAAGTCATCTCTTGATAGCATTTGAATGCCCATACTTGTGTTTGAAACACAAGGGATATGACTTGAAAACCTCCTCTTTGAGGCCCCAAATGATGTACAAGATAAGTGTGGAATGGGCTCTCAAAAACTTCTCTACATTGCCCAAGAATGGAGCACCATATATATAGAAAAGAGGGCTCCAACGGCTCTAAAACGGGCAGAAAACGGTCATAAACGACCTGTCCCGACCGGTCATGACCGGTCGGACTCCCCTGCTGAAGAACCTCAAGAGTATAGGCCACATATATGGGCCGACCGGTCATGACCGGTCGGACCCCCTCACTGGACAGCCTAAAACATCAGGCCGACCGGTCATGACCGGTCGGCGCACCTTGCTGGATGAGAGAAAGCGCCAGGCCGACCGGTCATGACCGGTCGGCCATACCTGCTGGCCAACATGATTTGTAAACGGCCGACCGGTCATGACCGGTCGGCTGGCCATTGCATAAAGCAGCAAGGCTGCTGGCCGACCGGTCATGACCGGTCGGACCAGCCTGGTTCTCCCTTCTAATGAGCTGAACACAACATGTTTCAGCTTGGTGTTTTAGGCCAAGGTTGGGTTGATCAAATGGGACACCTAGGGCCTATCAATGATGCCTAAAGGGTTCTAATTATGGTCAAGGACATCAAAGAAACAAAGGGGATAGGTTTTGGTCGAGGTTAAGGCACCAAGGCATCTTATATACCTGAATCTTCTTCCTTGATGCGGCTGGACGTCTTGAGTCTTCGTTCTTCGTCTTCTTTGGGCTCAACCGACACAAGACTCACTAGCTGTAAGTGATTGACAAACAAGGTGCACTAGTATGCCACGGAGAAGTGCACTAACAGATAGTACCTGAGAGAGTGAAAAGTGGAAATCTGCCTCCTTCTAACAAACCTATGAAAACGAAAACAAAAGCAGCAAAATCCTAATCCTAACTACTCTATACCTCCATCAGACTAGGAGATCAATCATCCTGATACACAGGATCATTCAGGGGTATGGACATACCTTCTGAAGGAAATTTCTCAAAGAACGGCTTTAATCGCTGCCCATTTGCTTTAAAAATGTTGCCGTTCCTCGGATTCAGCAGCTCGACAGTCCCATATGGATAGACAGTTTGCACAATGTAGGGACCGGTCCATCGAGATCTCAATTTTCTCGGAAATAGATGTAAGCGAGAATTATACATGAGGACTTTTTGATTGATCGTGAATGTCTTGCGAAGAATATTCTTATCATGGAATATCTTCGTCTTGTCCTTGTAAATTCTCGCATTCTCATAAGCTTCATTCCGGATTTCTGCAAGTTCATTCAATTGTAGTTTGCGTAGCGAGCTTGCCTTGTCAGAATTGAAATTCATCTTCTTAATAGCCCAATATGCCCTATGTTCCAACTCCACAGGCAAGTGACAAGCCTTCCCATAGACAAGTCTATAGGGAGACATTCCAATAGGGGTTTTAAAAGTAGTACGGTAAGCCCAAAGCGCATCGGTAAGCCGAAGTGACCAATCCTTGCGATCGGGATTCACCGTTTTCTCTAAAATGTGTTTAATCTCCCTATTGGATATCTCAGCTTGTCCACTAGTTTGTGGGTGATAGGGAGTGCTCACTTTGTGTGTTACACCATATTTCTTCATTAAGGCTTCAAAAGGGCGATTGCAAAAGTGAGACCCTCCATCACTTATGATGACTCGAGGCGTTCCAAACCGGGAAAGAATATTTTCTTTTAAAAATCGAATGACCGTTTTATGGTCATTATTCCGGCAAGGGATGGCCTCGACCCATTTGGAAACATAATCAACGGCAAGCAAGATGTATAAGTTTCCAAAAGGAGATGGGAATGGGCCCATGAAATCAATGCCCCAACAATCAAAAATTTCGATAATTAAGATGGGATTGAGTGGCATCATATTTCTACGGGAGATTCCTCCTAATTTCTGACAAGGTTCGCATGCTTTGCAAAACTCATGTGTGTCTTTGAACATGGTGGGCCAATAAAACCCACATTGCAGAATTTTCGCTGTGGTCTTTTTAGCCGAAAAGTGGCCACCACATGCTTGAGAATGACAGAAAGAGATGATACTTTGTTGCTCATCATCTGGGACACATCTCCTTATGATTTGATCGGGACAATACTTGAATAAGTATGGGTCGTCCCATAGGAATTTCCGCACCTCCGTAAAGAATCTATCCTTATCTTGCTTTTTCCAATATGTAGGAATTGTACCTGTAGCAAGATAGTTAGCAATGTCCGCATACCATGGCAATTGGGAAACAGCAAAAAGTTGTTCATCAGGGAACATGTCATTGATTGCAGTCATTTCAGGGGAATCAGTGAGGACAAGTCGAGAGAGGTGGTCAGCTACTACATTCTCTACTCCTTTCTTATCACGTATTTCTATGTCGAATTCTTGGAGTAGGAGGATCCATCTTAATAACCGTGGTTTAGCATCCTTCTTTGAGAGAAGATACTTAAGCGCGGCATGGTCAGTGAATACAATGATCTTGGATCCAATCAAGTAGGATCTAAACTTCTCCAAGACAAAAACTACGGCTAAAAGTTCCTTTTCAGTAGTGGTGTAGTTTGCCTGGGCTGAGTTTAGGGTTCTACTTGCATAGTAGATGATACATGGCTTTTTATCTCTTCTTTGGCCTAACACGGCCCCAATAGCATAGTCGCTAGCATCGCACATAATCTCAAAAGGAAGGCTCCAATCAGGTGGTTGCATTATTGGGGCACATGTCAACATACCTTTAAGGGTGGTAAAGGCCTTTTGACATTCTTCATTCCACTCGAATGAATTTTCCTTTTGAAGTAGGCTACATAAAGGGCGGGAGAGTGAACTGAAATCCTTTATGAACCTTCTGTAAAATCCTGCGTGTCCTAAAAAGGACCGTATATCTCGTATGCTTTTGGGTGGTGGAAGGTTAGAGATAAGATCAATTTTCGCCTTATCCACCTCAATTCCATTTTATGAAATGATGTGACCAAGTACAATTCCCTTTTGAACCATGAAGTGACACTTTTCCCAATTGAGCACAAGGTTCTTCTCTTCACATCTTTTTAGCACAGATTTCAAGTGCTCAAGGCACTCATCAAAGCTACAACCGAATACGGAAAAATCATCCATGAAGACTTCGAGAATGGTCCCCACCATGTCAGAAAAGATGCTCATCATACAACGCTGAAAGGTGGCAGGGGCATTACATAGTCCAAATGGCATCCGTCGATAGGCGAAAGTGCCGAATGGACATGTGAATGTAGTCTTTTCTTGGTCTTCACGGGCAATTTCTATTTGGTTGTACCCTGAATAGCCATCAAGGAAGCAAAAGTGGGAATGACCCGCCAACCGTTCTAAAATCTGATCAACAAACGGTAGGGGAAAGTGGTCTTTCCTCGTGACAGTGTTTAGCTTCCTGTAGTCAATGCACATTCTCCAACCGGTAGTGACTCTAGTTGGTACGAGTTCATTATTGGCATTGGCTACGATGGTTATTCCGGATTTCTTAGGTACCACTTGAGTTGGGCTCACCCATTGGCTATCGGATATCGGGTAAATGATACCTACATCCAATAGTTTCACTACTTCGGCCTTAACCGCATCCTTCATGTTTGGATTTAGTCGTCTTTGTGGTTGCCGGGATGTCTTTGCATTTTCCTCAAGGTGTATGCGGTGAGTACAAATCAGTGGATCTATGCCTTTGAGATCCGTAATTGACCATCCAATGGCATTCTTGTGCTCTAATAGAGTGGCTATTAGCCTACTCTCTTGTTCCTCATCCAAGTGGGAAGAAATCACCACTGGATATGTCTCATCTTGACCTAAATAAACATATTTTAACTCACTTGGCAATGGTTTTAGGTCGAGTTTTGGTGCCTTGATGTTGGATGGGAGGGCCTTGTTCTCATTTATAGGTAAAGGTTCAATTGGGGCCCTCCATCTTTTATTGTCAAGTACTGGCATCATCTCTAGCATGGCATCCATCTCTTGTGTTGTGTCATCATTTATCTCATGAGGATGGGCCACACATGCCTCCAAAGAGTCGGAAAATAGTGACAAGGGGACTGTATCTTCCACGAATGATTCAATCATGTTTAGCTCGTGGACATCATCATCAACCTCCCGTGGTTGTTTGCATAAATCAAATATGTTAAGCTCAAGGGTCATATTTCCAAAGGACATTTGTACAAGTCCGTTTCTACAATTGATAATGGCATTTGAGGTAGCTAGAAACGGTCGTCCAAGTATGACGGGAATTTGAGCACCGGTGCCTATCACGGGATGTGTGTCCAAGACAATAAAATCTACTGGGTAGTAGAATTTATCAACTTGGACTAGAACATCCTCTATCATTCCTCTCGGTATCCGGATGGATCTATCAGCAAGTTGGAGTGTGGTTTTGGTGGGTTTCAATTCACCTAACCCAAGTTGTTCATAGACCGAATATGGAATGAGATTCACACTTGCCCCCAAGTCGAGTAGGGCTTGTTTGATCCGGTAGTCTCCTATGATGCATGAGATGGTTGGACTACCCGGATCCTTGTATTTTTGGGGCACCTCTTGTTTAATAATGGCGCTCAAATTCTCAGTCAAAAGGACTTTGTTGTGAACATTATGTTTCCTTTTGACTGTACACAATTCCTTTAGAAATTTGGCATAAGATGGTATTTGTTTTATTGCATCCAACAGCGGGATATTGATCTTCACCTGCTTGAAAACTTCCAGAATCTCCAGATTTTTATCTAAAGGTTTAGGTGAAATCAACCTTTGTGGAAAAGGGGCAACCGGCTTGTATTGTCTTTCCGGTTCTTTCTCTTGTGGAATATTGTTTGGGCTATCATCCTCTTTGGGAATTTCCGGATCCTTAGGCTTTGGAGCCTTCACCGGATTAGATTTGTCAATTTCTTTCCCACTTCTCAAAGTAGTGATAGCTTGGACATGTTCCGTATGGTGGGAGGATGAGCTTGCATCTTGTATCTCATACTGGGTCCTTGGGTTAGGAAGAGGTTGAGCAGGAAGTGTGCCCTTCTCTCTAACACTAAGGTGAGCTTCAACTCTAGCCAGAGATGTTTTCAATTCATTGATGGCTTGGTTTGAATTTTGATTGAATTTCAATTGCTCTTGCATGAACCCATCTATTTTTAGAGAATTTGTCTTGTTATACTCATTCTGGACCGATACGAATGCACCCAACATCTCTTCTAGTGATACTTTTGGAGTGTTGTTTGCATTTGCATTGGGTCCATTCCTCCAACTGAAGTTGGGATGGTTCTTCCAATTAGGATTAAACGTGTTTGAGTTTGGAGCACCATATTGCTGTTGATAACTGTTTATGGCATTTGTTTGTTCTTGTAAGATGCCTTGGACTGCTGAAATTGTGGGACAATCTTGTGTAGCATGTTGATTTCCAGCACAAATTCCACAAACAGTTTCAACATCAGTGGAGTTAATTGTTTCTCCTTTCCTTAATTCCATGGCTTCGACCTTTCTTATAAGGCTAGCCAACCGTGCACTTATGCTATCTTCTTCTGATAAGACATACATTCCTCCCTTTTCCTTTTGTTGGCCAGTCTTGGAATTTGTTGGTTTAGATGTGTCCCAAGACTGTGCACTCTCAGCCAATTCTTCCAAATAATCCCATGCTTCATCAGCTTCCTTATTCATGAACTCTCCATTACACATCATCTCTACAAATTGGCGCATGGATGAAGTCAGTCCTTCATAGAAAAAACTTATAATCCGTCAAATTTCATAGCCATGATGTGGGCATGCGTTTAATAGGTCCTTAAACCTCTCCCAACATTGGGAAAAGGTTTCATCTTCCTTTTGGGCAAAGTTCATGATAAGGCGCTTAAGCATGTTCGTTTTGTGAGTGGGGAAGAATTTTTTTATAAATTCTCTGTGCATATCAGTCCATGAACCATTGATCTTGGCCTCAATGCATAAAGCCAACCCTTGGCTTTATCCTTAAGAGTGAAAGAGAAGAATTTAAGTCTTACTACATCTTCAGTCACATTTGTAAAGTGCATGGTGGTGATTACCTCATCAAACTCCCTAAGGTGTTGATAGGCACTTTCACTGTCTAAACCATGGAATTTAGGGAGAAGATTGATCACTCCCGGTTTCAAATCCACATTCCCTGCATTTTGTGGAAAAACTATGCATGAGGGAGTGCTCGTTCTTACAGGTTGCAAGAAATCACGTAAAGTCCTTGGTCGAGGAACATCCTCAACCACATTCTCCCCTGTTTCAGTTTGATTTTGGACCGGGTTAGGTTGATTTGCAGCCATATTTTCAGATAAAATTGGAGAATCTAGATGTCTCCTAGCACGTGGCTCTCTATCAATTCCTTCTACTATCCCCCCTTCACTTATGAGTCGGTTATTGGAATCCCGAGCCCAATGTGGCATGCAAAAATAAAAAATAAGAAACAAAAAGAAAGAAGAATTCTTCTTCCTTTTTCTTTACTCTTCTCTAAGACCGAAGCACAAGGTGTCTTGCAATGGCTAGGCCAGAAGCAAGGATAGAGACCGATTTCTCCTGGTCAATAGGGGTTCAGAGAACTCCCCACCCACTCTTTGAATCTTTTGAGAAAAAGTGCAGAAAAAGGAGAAAGAGGAGTAGAGATGAGAAAAGAAATCTCTGAGCACAAGGTGATCCAAGCCGGCAGAGCCGACCAATAGGAATCCAGGTGGCAAAAAGGCCGACCTTTTAGAGATCCAAAAGGAGTCTCCACCCACTCTACAAGAGATGAATAAGATAGGAATGAATAGGAGAAGGAGAAGAGTAAGGTTTAGAAAGATAGAACCTGATTCGCACTTAAAATTCTTGTATCTTCTTCAGCTTCTTAGAAATCCCTGAAAAGAAAAATCAAATAAACAAACTAAGTTAGTCCTAAAATCCTACAAATCCTAAATAGATACTAATTTCAGAAATTTGTGAAAAACCGTCAAAATCCCCAGCAACGGCGCCAAAAACTTGTTCGCCTCCCCAAGTGTAGGGTTGCGATGTAGTAATAAACTCGGTAAGACCGAGGTTGATCCACAGGGACTTATGTAGAATTTTACAAACTCATCCACAAGTGTCTATTGAAATCTACTAATCAGATTTTGGTATGAAATTGATATGAGTAACAAAAGCTGAATTAAATCGAAAGTAATTAATTATAAGAAGGCACTAGGGGTTCAAGGATCCACTTGTAGCAATCCTTGATGTTCAATCCGCTGTGGTTTCTTATTCTCTCAACTAGAGTCGACATTCAAGTCTACCTAGTCGGATGATAGAGCTGTTAAACCAAACAGTCTGTAATATGTAAGTTCTGTGCATAGGATTCACTCAATGTAGGCTGAGCTGAGCATGCTCAATTGCATAGGTCATTCCCCTTTTCTATAGGTCCAGTTCACAATCATAACCATCCTCAAGTCCTCTCACAAGACAAGGCTAGATCAGGATTTGAACTGGATTCAAATCACATGCACAGACATTACATATTCCAGAAAATCAACAAAAATAGAACTTTGGCAGGAAGTCCCTTTATGAAGAGCTTAGTACTAGAGCGCACTCCGATTCCTCGGATCATACAGGTCTAGACCGTTACAAACGAATTAAGAAGATAAGTAATTCATCCAAACATCCATGAGTCATCACAAGACTAAGAAAAATTACTTAAAAACTTGTATAAACTTCAAACCTTAGTTCATAATCATGAATTCCAAACTGAAAACCACTTAACTACGAATTAAAACATCTTGGATTCACTACAAGCTTCACCTCTTAGCCCTAGCTAAGAGGTTTAGCTGCTCATGATCCAAGGAAACATGAATCAACTACAAAAAGCATGAAAACAGCAAAGCAAACCAAAAGGAGTTGTGAAACTCCAATCTCCACTTCCACAGTCTCCAACCTCGCTTGAACCCTTCTAGGATACCCTAGGAACAATCCCTAGGTGTCTTTTTATAGTCTGGAGGCTCCACAACTTCGGAAGAATCGAGAAAGTGCGTAACACTTACGCAGCGCAGAGAAAATCGGACTTGATTTGGAAATTTCTAAGTTCTTACGCATGGCCGACCGGTCATGACCGGTCGGCCTCAATAACTGACCACTCCAGCAAGTATGCCCGACCGGTCAAGACCGGTCGGGCCTGTTTATCTTCAGTCCAGCAATCATGTCCGACCGGTCATGACCGGTCGGACGTGTTCAGCAATTCTCCAGCAGCTGTGGCCGACCGGTCAAGATCGGTCGGTCATCTTTATTTGTTCTTCGGTGTGCATGGCTGACCGGTCTAGACCGATCAGGCTTCCTTGGCCGACCGGTCAGCCTCTTTTCTTTTTGTTTTCCTTCTTTCTTTCTTCTGCTTTCTTTTCTTCTTCACTTCCTTCTATGCTTCGGCCCTCCTTTGGGTCTTCATCCAAGGTCCTAAACATGTTCTTTTCAACTTCAAATGGGTGGAGTTCACTCTCAATCCTGTAGTCACAAAACATGCATTAGATTCATCTATAAACCATGCAAACCTTGCACAATGAGTGATGAATTGGGGTTAGAATATACACAATTAGGAGCTCAACAGAGACGGCACAGGGAGATGGTTGCCAAGTGGTATCCGGTTTGATGGTGGATGGTGTGGTGGGACCTGTGGTTCATCCATCGAATGTCTGGAAGCCACTGGTATGGGTTGCGGTGGTAACCCTTCGGAGGGTTGTCTCTGCGGTTCGGGGAAATGCTGATCAAGCCGATTCGACAGGGCCGGAACTCCGGCATTTAGATTTAGAAGAGTATTTTCGAGGAAACGCAGGACATCGTCTTGATTTCCAGAAGCCTCCAATAATGGGTTTGCTGATGGCATATTTGGGGCTCCTTGAGGGATATTCTTCGAAGTGGGTGGAAGAACAGGTATGGATTCCGTCTCATCGGGCAGAGGTGGTGCCTGCCTTGAAGTCGAAGGATGAATAGCCTTTTTAGGAGGCATCGCAAAAGGATTTTAATCGGTGGTTAGAACGATTGATTTTGACGATCAAGTCGTTCCCACAGACGGCGCCAAACTGTTAACGTCAGATTTTGTAACAGGATCCTCCGGACGTTCACCTTCTCTCCAATAGAGACTTCCTCCGCCAAACCTGAAAGAAGACAGAAAGCAACTAAGGGTGGCCGGCGTCCAGCCGTTAGCCCTCCGATGCTTAAGTCAGATAAGGCAAGAAGGAGAATAGCCAAACAACCGAGATTAGAGATTGAATATTGTGTACCTGTATCTTAATTGAGTCTTCTCCTTATATAAATCTGAAATGATCCAATCTGTTATGCAAGATATCGAGATCCCGCTGATTTCGTGTAAGATACCGAGATCCCGCTGATTTCGTGGGATAAGATTCTTATCCTTAGAGAAGAGATCTAATCCAATGACTTGTTTCGACAATCACGTTCCTTGATAGCAATCCCTTAAGATTCGGAACCATAAGAGAAGATAAGCCCAAAATCGGCCTATACGGGCTGCTGGTACTGAAAGCTAAGGGGCGTCGCCGCGGGCTGTTCGCATGGATAAAGCCATTCGCGAGTCCTAGTGATCGCTCATTGGGATGTGACACCTTTTAACAACTCGCGAGAAGGTATGCTCGTAGGCCAAAAAGGAAATCTCTGCTTTGTTATATCCGACTACCAACTATAGAAACTCGGGGCCTTGCGAATAGGCGCTCCGTATTAATCCAATCTGCGACTCTCGAGCAAATGATCTCGAGAGCCGAATGGGCGCTCCGGACTTAGCCGATCTGCGACTCTCGAGCATATGATCTCGAGAGTCGAATGGGCACTCCGCATTTATTCGATCTGCGACTCTCGATCAGATGATCTCGAGAGTCGAATGGGCGTCCGCGTAAAATCTTAGCAGCTAAGTTGATCTCCATCATTTTGCATATAACAATGTACAACTCTACTTGGAAGAACCACCCAAATTTCAGTTGGAAGAATGCTCCTACGGGCAATCCTATCAATTCTCAAGGAGGGCCACCCATGCAAAACATGGCCCCTCCTCAATTCCCAATGGAGGATACTCTAAAAGCGTTTATGCAAAGGCAAACGCAAATAAATCAAACGAACCAACAAATGTTTCAAGAGCTTAAAGTCTCGGTTGATGAGATTAAGGGATGCTTGAATGCTAGGGAAGGGACCTTTCCAGCCCAACCTCAGCCCAATCTAAAGCAAGCACATGAAATAAGTATCCCTAATCTCCCCAACCAACATGTGGAGCAAGCAAAATCCATCACCACTCTTAGAAGCGGTAAGAAAATTGACAAATCTATTCCGGTGAAGGCCATCTAGCCTAATGATCCGGTAATTTCTGAGAATAAAGATGGATCCAACTTAGCCCAGCAGGAAACAGAACACGTTTTTAAGCCTGTAGCACCATTCCCTTGAAGATTGGTTGCTCCAAAACCTCTCCCAAACTCTCATGACATTCTAGAGGTTTTCAAATAAGTCAAGATCAACATTCCTTTACTTGATGCAATAAAACAAATTCCCTCCTATGCCAAGTTTCTAAAGGACCTATACACAACTAAACGCAAATATCATGTGCAGCAAAAGGCCATTTTTAATGAGCAAGTGAATGTCATTCCCACCCAAAAGACTTCCCCCCCCCCCCCCCCAAAAAAAAAAATTTCAAGGATCCCGGTAGTCCCACAATCTCATGTATCATTGGTGACTACCGGATTGAACGGGCATTGCTAGATTTGGAGGCAAGCGTAAATTTGATCTCATACTTGGTATACGAGCAATTGGGCCTTGGTGAATTAAAACCCACTAAAACCACGTTGCAACTAGCTGATAGATCCATTCGTATACCGAGAGGGATGGTTGAGGATGTATTGGTCCAAGTCGACAAATTCTATTATCCAGTGAATTTTATCGTCTTGGATACACAACCGGTTATAGATTCTAATACTCAAATACTAATAATTTTAGGCTGCCCATTCTTGGCTACATCAAACACAATTATTAATTGCCGGAATAGGGTAATGCAATTGTCTTTTCGGAATATGACATTGGAGGTGAACGTGTTTCATATGTATAAAAAGCAAAGGAATGAGGAGGATGATGAGCTCTTCGAGGTAAACATGCTTGAATCCTTTGAAGAAGAGGAGCTCCTCCAACTTGAGCCATTAGAAAATTTGGAGACATGCTTGGCACACTTTAAAAATTCTAATGATCCCATTTTGAGTGATATTGTGCAAGCATTGAGTAGCGAGAAACCGGTAATTAATAGTAGCCGGTGGAGGCCTCATTTTGAAAGATTGCCACCAACCACATCAAAGCCACTACCATCTAATATCAAGCCTTCGAAGCTTGACCTAAAACATCTACCATCTGAGCTTAAATATATATGTTTGGGTTAAGAGGAAACATTCCCGGTTGTCATTGCCTCTCACATAGGAAAAGACTAAGAGCTCAAGTTGATTGAGCTACTCAAAGAACATAGGGGAGTCATAGGTTGGACAATAGCGGACCTCAAGGGGATAGACTCTTTAGTCTGTACTCACCGTATACACCTTGAAGAGAATGCGAAAATGACTAGACAACCCCAAAGAAGGTTAAATCCAAAGATGATGGAGGTTGTCAAAGCCGAGGTGTTAAAGCTTCTAGATGTGGGTATCATCTACCCTATCTCGAATAGCCAATGGGTGAGTCCTACCCAAGTTGTCCCTAAGAAGTCCAATATTACAATTGTTAAGAACGCCAACAACGAACTTATACCGACTAGAGTGACCACTGCTTAGAGAATGTGCATAGATTATCGAAAGTTAAATACGGTCACTAGGAAGGACCACTTCCCTCTCCCATTCATGGATCAAATTATGGAGAGGTTAGCGGGTCACTCCTATTATTGCTTCCTCGATAGCTATTTTGGCTACAACCAAATAGAGATAGCCCTAGAAGACCAAGAAAATACCACTTTTACATGCCCGTTTGGTACCTTCCTATATTGAAGGATGCCATTCGGACTATGTAATGCACCCGCCACATTCCAACAATGCATGTTGAGTATTTTCTCAGACATGGTGGGTGAGTTTCTCAAGGTATTCATGGACGATTTTTCTGTTTTCGGTTGTACTTTTGATGAGTGCTTAAATCACTTGAAGTTGGTCTTAACAAGGTCTGAGGAGAAGAACATTGTCTTAAACTGGGAAAAGTGTTATTTGATATTACAAAAAGGAATAGCCTTGGACATATCATCTCGTCCAATGAAAT
Source organism: Liriodendron chinense (assembly GCA_003013855.2). Lineage (NCBI taxonomy): Eukaryota > Viridiplantae > Streptophyta > Magnoliopsida > Magnoliales > Magnoliaceae > Liriodendron > Liriodendron chinense. The sequence goes on along the minus strand of ML058397.1, from coordinate 3,712,822 downwards.
AGAGGTAGACCGGGCTAAAATCGATATCATTTCCAATCTACCACCACCCAAAAGCATATGCGATGTGCAGTCATTCCTTGGACACGTCGGCTTTTATAGAAGGTTCATAAAGGATTTCAGGTATATCTCTAGGCCCTTATGTAACCTTCTCCAAAAGGAGAACCAATTTAAGTGGAGTGCTGAATGTCAATTAGCTTCTTTAAAGCTAAAAGATATGTTGGCAACCGCTCCTATCATGTAACCACCGGATTTGTCCGTCCCTTCTGAGTTAATGTGCGATGTGAGCAATTATGCTATTGGGGCGGTGCTAGGCCAAAAGACGGATAAGAAACCCCATGTTATCTATTATACGGGTAGGACCTTGAATCCCGCCCAAGTCAATTACTCGACTACGAAGAAGGAGCTCCTAGCCATCATTTTTGCCTTGGATAAATTCAGGCCTTACTTAATAGGATCCAACATCATTGTTTACACGGATCATACGACGCTGAAACACCTTCTTTCTAAAAAGGATGCTAAGCCTCGTTTGCTTAGATGGATCATACTCCTTTAAGAATTCGATTTTGAGATCAAGGACAAAAAGAGAGTGGAGAATGCGGTGGCAGATCATCTATCTCGCCTAGTTCTACCCAATTCTATTGACGAGTCACCTATATAGGACTCATTCCCTGATGAGTAACTCTTTGTTACTATGCATCCACCATGATGTGCTGACATAGCAAATTATCTTTCCACAGGTGCGATGCCGACTCATTAGGCTGCGCAGGATAAACGAAAATTTCTAAGGGAAGTGCGCAGGTTTTCCTGGGATGAACCATTATTTTTCAAATATTGCCCAGATCAAATAATAAGGAGATGTGTTCCTGATGATGAACAAAATTCGATCATCTCCTTTTGTCATAAACAAGCATGTAGGGGTCATTTTTCTGCCAAGAAAACCACTCTAAAAATTTTGCAGTGCTTTTTTTATTGCCTACTTTGTTTAAAGACACCCACAAGTTTTGCAAAGCATGCGAGCATTGTCAAAAGCTAGGAGGATTGTCCCGTCGAAATATTATGCCTCTTAACCCAATTTAACATCTCGAAGTCTTTGATTGTTGGGGCATCAATTTCATGGGACCATTCCCCTCATCTTTTGGACATGTCTACATATTGCTTGCCGTAGACTATGTGTCCAAGTGGATAGAGGTTATTACATGTAAAACCAACGATCATCGTATGGTTCTAAAGTTCCTCAAAGAAAATATACTTTCCAGATTTGGAATGCCTCGAGCCATCATTAGTGAGAAGCCTTAATGAAAAAACATGGCATTAGACATAAAGTGAGTACCCCATACCACCCATAGACAAGTGGGCAAGCTGAAATTTTCAATCGAGAAATCAAACAAATTTTGGAGAAAATCATGAAGCCGGATCGCAAAGATTAATCGCTACGATTAGTCGATGCTCTCTAGGCTCACCGAACTGCTTATAAGACCCCCATTGGAATGTCTCCCTATAAACTTGTTTATAGGAAAGCTTGTCACTTGCCTGTGGAACTTGAACACAAAGCCTATTGGGCAATTCGAGCATTGAACTTCAACATTGACAAGGCTAGCTCGCTTCTCGAACTCCAATTAAATGAGCTTGATGAGATCGCGAACGATGCTTACGAGAACTCGAGGATTTACAAGAGTAGGATGAAGGCCTTTCATGACAAATACATCTTTAGGAAATCTTTTCATAAAGGTCAGAAAGTGCTCTTGTACAATTCCCGACTTCATCTTTTTCTGAGAAAATTAAGATCTCGGTGGACCGACCCATATATTGTTAAAGAAGTTTTTCCACATGGGGCTGTCGAGATAGTAAATGCAACGAATGGTAGCTGTTTTGAAGTGAACGGACAACGCCTTAAACCATTCGCTGAGAAATTTGATTCAGAGGACATGTCCATCACTCTGAACGATTCTGAGTATCAAGACGATTAATCTCCTAGTCTGACGGAGGTATAGAGTAGATTAGGTTAGTTGTTGTTTTTCTGTTTTATTGTTTTAGTAGATTTTGATACTGGAGGAAGACCCCCATGTTCGACTCTCTCAGATACTATCGTTCTCACACTCTGTTGTTTTACCATTGCTCTCATGTTCATGCTCATTGCATATCTTTTTATGTTGAGGACAATGCAAGATTTGGTTGAGGGGTGAGATTCTCGAATCTAGCATTTTGTGACATTTCGAGCAAGGTTTTGTAGAAATTTTTCAATTTTTATGAAATATCAAATCACTTTTGGAAAACCTCGTTTCTATGCACTTGAGATGTCATGAGTATGAAAGGATGAAAGATGAACTGATATAATTTTAAAATCTCTAAATTATCTTAAATAGAATAGTTTTATGTGTGAATCTACCCATTTGTTTGATTGATAGAACATTTGAACACTTTTGGGTCTAGACTTGTAGATCTGTGAGACTGAAGATTTGAACATTTGAACACATTACACGATTCTCATAATTTAAAGGGATTACTAGACTTGTAGATTGGTGAGACTGAAGATTTGAAGTGTTTAGGAACCAAGCCGGGGTACTTTGTCCATCCTTGTTCATGTGAAATAAGTGAAAAGAACGAAAGATATGGATTTCTAAAAATCCTATATAACTTGTAAGAAAAGAAGAAAGTATGGTTAGTATTGAATATTTGTGAAAATTTTCAAAAAGGGCTACCTATTACCAACCAGGGGATGGTCTACCCATAGCCAAAGCTGAAAATGGGAAGTAGTGTGAAAGTCGTCAAAGGAACAGTAAGGCATATTCCTGTCATAGGTAGTTAGTTGATCTGTACACTCTTAGATCTCAGGTTTAGCTAATTTATAAAGAAGGTAATCCTGAAAAGTCATGAGATGAATGTTCGCTCACCTCAAGTGTAAGGCTGCGATGTAGTAATAAATCTCGGTAAGACCGAGGTCAATCCATAGGGAATTAGGTAAACTAATTCTAATTATCTCAACAACTTCAATTTTAATTAATTAAGAAGTTCAAATTCATAAACTAAACAAAAATAGTAAAGTTGTAAAAATCTATAATTAACGGAACTAAGGCCTCAAGGATCCACTTGTGGTAGTCCCATGTGAATTCATTCTTCCAAGCATAAATACAACTAGAATTGAAGTTCTACCTCTCTTCTAGTTGGAAGATTCAACATTCAAACACAAACAATTCCCACTCAAGTGAAGAATTTATAACAACCATGCCAATGGACAATGGTATGCTCAGGGGTTACTACAATTCGAATCTAAACAATCCAAACATGATAATCTCAGAAAATTCCAAGGAACCCATGTCCGAAGCACATGCACTCTCATCAAACATCCAAAAATACCAACTTTTATTCAAACTAGAACTTAAAATTCAACTTAAAGTAAAGTACTTGAATTAAAATGAATTCAATATGATACCTACCCACAAGCTTCACCTCTTAGCCTTAGCTAAGAGGTTCTATTCGAGCATTATCATGCTTTAACTAGAAATAATGAAAAACTAACTAAAAGCATAAAAAAACCGAATTAGGGAGAGTTGCAGATGCTCCACGACGATCCTCTTCACCTCCCACGAAGTTCCTGATCTTCTATGATGCCTTAGGAACGAACCCTAGGTGTCCTTTTATAGTGTAGAGGCTTACCGCCTCAGAATCTTCCAGAATTGCGCAGTACTTACACAGTTGCGCATAGAATTCGGAGCTTGAAGATCAAGTTGCTAAAATTTAACAGCTTTTACATTAGCAGACCGATCTTGTCCGGTCGGACCTGTCTGGGAGTAGTCCAGAGGGTGCAATGGGGTGGTCGACCTGTTGGCTGACCGGTCTTGACCGGTCGGACCAGTTTGGTCCTTCATCTAGAGAATTAAAAGGGAGCTAGCGTGGTGGCTGACCAGTCAAGACCAGTCGTGGCCCTCTTGGCAGACCGGTCAAGACCAGTCGTGGCCCTCTTTTTCTTCATTTTCTTTCTTTCTTTCTTCCTATCTCCTCTCTTTCTTCATCTTTCTTTGGTCCTCCTTGGGTCTTCATCCAAGGCTCCTAAATGGGTCTTTTAAGCATCAATGGAGTGAAGTCTCTCTCTCATTCCTACATTCACAAAACATGTAGTAGATGGGTCTTTTAAGCATGCAAACTGTTGAGCTCTTAATTGTGCATATTCTAACCCCAATTCATCACTCATTATGCAAGGTTTTCATGATCTATAGACTAATCTAATGCATGGATTTGTGATTGTAGGGATGCTAAAGAGGATGCATCAATTGAAGACTTAAAGACGTCATTTACAAGCAAAGAAGATCAAAGGACTAAGCATCAAAGGATGAAAGAAAGAAGTCAGAGAAAAGAAGAAAGAAAGCAGAAGAACATGCTCAAGACCTGTCGTCCGACCGATCGTCCATAGCCCAGGACCGGTCGTCCGACCGGTCCGATCACTCAACAGGAGGGGGCCACATGGCAAATCTCATTGGACTATGCAAGACCGGTCGTCCACTGCTTAGACCGGTCATGCGACCGGTCCTTGAATTAAATCTCTGGGTTTGAAATTTTTGAAAACTCTCTGGACAGATTTTGCATTTTTGCCACCGGTCGTCCAGGAGCTCAAACCGGTCATGCGACCGGTCGTCTGCGTAACTGAGCGTGTTCTACAAGCTCCAGATTTCTCTGCGCACTGCGTATCCTTACTCAAATTCTGGAAGATTCCGATGCTGTGGAACTTCCCCACTATAAAAGTACACCTAGGGATCGTTCCTAGGGTATCTTAGAAGGGCTGGAGCACAGTGGGAGACAGCGGAAGTTGGATTTGGAGTTCTACAACTCTTCCTAGTTTGTTTTCTAGTTTTTATATTATTTTTAGTTGTTTCATGTTTCCTTGGATCATGAACGGCTAAACCTCTTAGCTAGGTCTAAGAGGTGAAGCTTGTAGTTAATCTAAGATGTTTCAATTCGTTTGATTTAGTTTTAAGTTGGATTTCATGTTTAAGAACAATGGTTTGAAGTTTAATTCAAGTACTAAGTACTTTTTCTTAGTCTTATGATGACTCATGGATGTTTGGAATAATTGCTTGAGTTCTTAATTGTTGTGAACTAGTCTAGACCTGTATGATCCGAGGAATTGGAGTACGCTTTAGTACTATGATCTTCATGTGGGAACTTCTTACTAAAAGTCTACTTTTATGGAAATTCTGTAGTATATGGGACTGTGTATGTGATTTGAATAAGTTCAAATCATAATCTAGTTTTGTCTTGTGACAGGATTTAATGATGGTTATGATTGTGATCTTAGCATATTGGAATTGGGATTGACCTATGCAATTGAGTATGCTCGTCCTAGCTTGCATTGAGTGAATCATATATATTGAGCTTCCATGTGGCAGATTGTTTGGTTTAACTGCTCTATCAACCGACTAGATAGATCTTAATTTCGATTCTAGTTGAGAAAGTGAAAAACCACAGCGAATTGAGCATCAAGGATTGCTACAAGTAGATCCTTGAACCCCTAGTACCTTTTTATTAATTGATTATCTTTAGTTTAGTTCAAAATTGCTGTTTACATCAATTTCCTAAAAATCTATTTGTTAGCTTTTCAGTAGAACTATTGGAAGTGTTTTGTGGATTCCTACATAAGTCCCTGTGGATCAACCTCGGTCTTACCGAGATTATTACTACATCGCAACCCTACACTTGGGGAAGCGAACACAAACTATGCATATAATGTGATGTAATGGGTTCACAAATGTATAAATTTGAGGCTAAACACACCCCCCAACCAGCATTTTGCTAGTCCCGAGCAAAACATGCGTGAAACAAGTTCAATTCTCCAAGATCCAATTCTCTTTCAGAAACTATGCTTCTATACATTCCAAGACATACAAGTGCAAAAAAATCAGAGAAACTGAGCGATAGAAGCTGAAACCTTAAACTCTTAAAACATAATAAGTGTTCATATGGAATTCGCACTGATTGATTGATAAATAAAAAAAACTTTCGACAAATTCAACCTACTGTGCATAGTGAAAGTTCATCTCATGAGTTTCGGAGACTATCTTCGTTATAGATCAACTGAGCTATGGATCTGAAGGTATATAGATCAACAACAAGCCCATGACAGGAATTTGCCTTACCGTTCTTCCGACAGCTTTGACACCACGTCTCATTTTCGACTTTGGTTACGGGTAGACGATCCCTGTAACGCCCCAGATTTTCAAGATTTATTTGAAAATTCATTGTTAATTTATTTTTTATTAATTATCTTACATTTACCGTTGATTTGCAAATAGCGAGACATCCGTAGGAGATCCGATAGGAGACCCTTTACAAAAGTTGCTTAGAATGATCCCATAAACATCGTAGAAAGATCAGATTTCAAAAATCACGTACTTTTCAGATAATTATGAAAATGCCATTAGTTAAACTTAAGTTAAGATGCCATTTTTAAGTATTATAGTTTCTGACGATCACTTTCACGCAAAACCTTGGATTTAATCTTTTGGACACATATTAACTATACACATCAAATTTCAACCCTTAAATCATAGTAAAAGTGGTCCGATTGTCAAATCAGCCCCTTAACCCTTGATTTTCATGTCCATCGAGTGAGGAAAGTAGATGGTTAGTCGTAGTCGAATATTTCTGTTCATATGAGTGACTAAGATCATCTTTATCATGGACCAATAGTGTGATTTGAGTGCCCCACCTTGATAAGCATCTTTCTTATGCGCGAAGTTATCCCGTTTTAGAAATTAATGAGTTACCAACTCTTTTTAAATCTGAACCTTTCAATTCACCCACTTCTCACCATCAATCGCTTCTCAAATTTGGACCACCCATTATATTCATATGACTACGAGTTTATACAAAATTTAGACCCTGATCTATAATCCTACACCGTTGAACCACAAAGCCAGCCCCTTCCTTTTTCGCCAAAAGTTGAAATTTCAGATCTAGGCATTTCTCACCATCAATCAATCACTAAACTTTGTACAATTATTTTCCTATCATGACCATATATTTTTTCAAAATTTGGGCCCTGATCATGAAGCGTAGACCGTTAATTGAGATCAAGCCCATTTTAGCACCCGTCGGGCCATTTTCAAGGATCGGCCAATCTAGAATGTGGATCATCAAGAAATTTACGTATTCTAACTTTACTCTTCGAGCTTGATAAGATGAACGGATTGGAATTGATCATAGATCATCTGAATATTAAGATTTAAGAAACCCACCTCAAGAAGTTGTTACACAAGACCTCGCGTGCACATCCCTCTCCGTATTTCTACTACGCACCTCCAAATCCTTCTCCTAACCCTAGCCTCCATGCCCTAGAGAGAGAGAGAGAGAGAGAGAAGAGAGTTATTTCTCATATTTTTCCAGCGGCTAGGATCTTCTACAACCCTCTTCTTCTAAGTCCATCCTAATGTGAGGATTTTCCTTCAAGCCTTTCATTAATAATATTATGATTATCATAAGTTTCTTTTGTGGCATGTGAAGTTGTTTTGTTTTAAATTGCTGATCCATATAACATGAAGTTTAATGTAGGATTTGTAATGAATATCATTATATAATGATGTGATTCATTGTTTAGATTTTTTTACTAAGAAGCATGTGTATTTGTGTTATTTATCTTTGTGAAATCTATGCCCTTATTTCCTTAATCTGTGTTTTACAAGTAACATTGGTTTTCATATTGTGATATGAAATATGTGTATAAGATCATCATATGGACATCCCATTATTGTATACTCTTTGTCCCTAAGTTGGTAAAATTATTCGATGTAGAGAGATGGAACCCATGAGAGGTATCCATGATGGAAGAATATCTCTTGACTTAACTGAGAGAATGAAGTGCTTGTTTGTCAATGGATCCTTACATGTATATGATGCTTGATTGGATCCATTTACATTACATGGGTATTTTAATGAATTTGGTCATGATGTACAACATTGACTTTTTGGGACATGATGAAATCATAAAACGGGACAATGAGTGGACACTAATGGTATACAAATTCTCATGAGCCGGGGTTGGTGCTATGGACACTAATCCCGTGCTGTCGGCCTATGCTGGGTTGCTTGCGACTCCCCATAGTGACCATTGAGTTTTATTTAAATCGGTTGTGTGCGAAAACACTTAAATAAATGTGAAACTAAAGTCATGCATTCACTTGGCTCCATGTGGGTGTACGAAATTGAGAATAGGCTAGAGCGTCCTACTTCTCCCTACACTGTTACGTGTAGATTTGGGCTATGAGCGTCCCATTTCTCACGTGGTCGATCAAAACTATGGGCTTGTGCGTCCCAGGAACCTCTGGTGACTAGTGGCTAGCATGAAGTCGTAACAGGGAGTCTCCCACTTCATGTATTGTGATTCTAGCCAGGGTGCCTTAGCCAGAGCATTCATTCCATGTATCGCATTAACAAAGATTTTTAGTTGGTTGTTTTGATTTGATTAAATGATAATATACTGCTTGCGTTTACTCTGTACCGTTATTATTATTCTTGATTGTCTTGGAGGAAATATTCCCCACTATGATAGCGTTTAATGCTATCCCAAACATAATTTAGATGATGCAGGTGAAGATCCAGGTATTGAACCCGATTTTTAAGGAAAAACGTTCGATGGTTCGTACGATCACATAGCGGATGACGATGTTAGAGAAACTTAGTTGGTGTTATCATTATTAAATATTTCTTTTGAGTAGTTGATACATTTATGGAATTGTAATAAGTCTTCAAGAGAAGATATGATTTTGTATTTTAATTAATCAGTATGGATATTGGTTGGTTCCCTTATTTAAACATTGATGATGACATAGTAAGTTTGATAAAATAAGATGATAATTGTTTCCGCCATTGTGCTTGAATGCTATATTTTATTATTTGACAAATTAGTTATTCAATAAATTACTTGGGAATTCGGCCGTCATGTTATATACGAGAGTCGAAAATCTCGGGTCGTTACAATCCCCCAGTTAGTAATAGGTAGCCCTTTTCGAAATTTTCCACCATATTCTCAATCATACCCATATTTCTTTCCTTCTTTCCTTTTCATGTACACATTAGATAGGATTTTTAGAAATCCATATCTTTTGTTATTTTCCCATAGACAAGGATGGACAAAGTACCCCGGCTTGGTTTCTCAACATCTCAAATCTAATTCTAGCCAATCCACAAATCTACATAATCATTTCAAACCATAAAAATCGTGTAATATGAACTAGGTGTAAAAGTGTTCAAATTTTTTATCGATCATATAAATAAGGGAATTCACATATAAAACCATTATATTAAAAGTAGTTCAAGACTTACAACATTAATCACTTCATATCTCCTTTTCTTATACTTGTATCATCCTGATTACATAGAAACACGGTTTTCCAAAAGAGTTTTGAATTCTCAAAAAAATTTGAAAAATTTTCAACGTATAATGCTCAAAATGTCCACAAACTACTAGATGAGGAATCTCATCTCACCCCCTAACCAAATCCTGCATTGTCCTCAATGTAAAAAAATATGCAATGAGCATGAACATGAGAACAATGGTAAAATAAAAGAGAGTGAGAACGATAGTACCTGAGAGAGTCGATCATGGAAGTCTACCTCTGGTATCAAAATCTAATAAAGAACTGGAAAAAAAAAACTAAACCTAATCTACTCTATACCTCCGTCAGACTAGGAGATCAATCATCCTGATACACAAGATCATTCAAAGGGATGGACATGTCCTCGGAATCAAACTTCTCAACAAATGGTTTAAGGCGTTATCCATTCACTTTAAAACAGTCACCATTTGCCGCATTCTCTATCTCGATAGCCCCATGAGGAAAGACTTCTTTAACAATATATGAGCCAGTCCATCGAGATCTCAATTTTTTTGAAAAAAGATGAAGTCGGGAATTGTACAAGAGCACTTTCTGACCTTCCTGGAAAGTTTTCTTGAAGATATACTTGTCATGAAAGGCCTTTATTCTATTCTTGTAAATCCTTGAGTTCTCGTAAGCATTATTCCGCATCTCATCAAGCGCATTCAATTGGAGTTTGCGAAGCGAGCTAGCCTTGTCAATGTCAAAATTCAATGCCCGAATTGCCCAATAGGCTTTATGTTTAAGTTCCACAGGCAAGTGGAAAGCATTCCCATAGACAAGTTTATAGGGAGACATTCCCATGGGGTCTTGTAAGCGGTACGGTGAGCCCAAAGGGCATCGACTAATCTAAGTGACCAATCTTTGCAATCCGGCATCAACGTCTTTTTCAAAATTTGTTTGATTTCCTGATTGGAAATTTCAGCTTGCCCACTTATCTGTGGGTGGTATGGGGTACTCACTTTATGTTTAATGCCATATTTCTTCATCAAGGCTTCGAAAGGCCTATTGCAAAAGTGAGAACTGCCATCATTAATGATGGCCTGAGGTGTTTCGAATCTATATAATATGTTTTCTTTAAGGAACTTTATAATTGTACGATGATCGTTGGTTCTACATGAAATAGCCTCTATCCATTTAGACACAGTCTACGGCAAGCAATATGTAGACATGTCCAAAAGATGAGGGGAATGGTCCCATGAAATCGATGCCCCAACAGTCGAAGACTTCAAAATGTTGAATTAGGGTAAGAGGCATCATATTCCGATGAGACAATCCTCTGAGCTTTTGACAGTGCTTGCATGCTTTACAAAACTCGTGGGTGTCCTTAAATAAAGTGGGCCAATAAAAACCACAGTGTAGAATTTTAGCAGTGGTTTTCTTGGCAAAAATGACCCCCACATGCTTAATCATGGAAAAATGAGATGATAGAAATATGTTCATCATCAGGGACACATCTCCTAATAACTTGATCCGAGCAATATTTAAAAATAAAGGTTCATCCCAGAAAATTTTGTGCACTTCCCTTAGAAATTTTCATTTATCCTGTGCAGTCCAATGAGTCAGCATCGCACCTGTGGAAAGATAGTTTGCAATATCAGCGTACCACAGTGGATGCGCAGCAACAAAGAGTTGCTCATTAAGGAATGAGTCCTCAATAAGTGACTCGTCCATGGAACTCAGTAAAACTAGGCGGGATAGATGCTCCGTCACCACGTTCTCTATTCCTTTCTTATCCTTGATCTCTAAGTCAAATTCTTAAAGGAGTAGGATCCATCTAAGCAAAGGGGGTTAGCATCTTTCTTAGAAAGAAGGTATTTCATCGCCGCATGATCCGTGTAAATTATGACCTTGGATCCTATCAAGTACGCCCTGAACTTATCCAAGGCAAAAACAAAGGCTAAGAGCTCCTTCTCCGTGGTTGACATGGGCGGGGTTCAAGGTCCTACTTGCATAATAGATAACATGGGACTTCTTGTCCTTCCTTTGTCCTAACACCGCCCCAATAGCATAATCGCTCGCATCGCACATCAATTCAAAAGGAATGGACCAATCTAGTGGTTGCATGATAGGAGCGGTTGTCAACATGTCTTTTAGCTTTGAAAAAGCTAATTGGCATTCAGCACTCCACTCAAATTGGTTCTCCTTTTGGACAAGGTTACATAAGGGCCTAGAGATATAGCTGAAATCCTTTATGAACCTTCTGTAAAAGCCGGTGTGTCCAAGGAAGGACCACACGTCACATATACCCTTAGGTGGTGGTAGGTTAGAAATAATATCGATTTTGGCCCAATCTACCTCTATTCCATTGGACGAAATGATATGTCCAAGGACTATATCTCTTTGTACCATAAAATGGCTCTTTTCCCAGTTTAAAATAAGGTTCTTCTCCTCAAACCTTGTTAAGACCAACTTCAAGTGATCGAGGCACTCTTCAAATGTACAACCAAAAATAGAAAAATTATCCATGAAAACCTCAACATGTTCACCCACCATGTCTGAGAAAATACTCAACATGCAATGTTGGAATGTGGCGGGTGCATTACATAGTCCAAATGGCATCCTTCGATATGCGAAGGTACCAAATGGGCATGTAAAGGTAGTCTTCTCATGGTCTTCCGGGGCTATCTCAATTTGGTTGTAGCCGGAATAACCATCGAGGAAGTAGTAATAGGAGTGACCCGTTAACCTCTCCAAAATTTGATCCATGAATGGGAGAGGGAAGTGGTCCTTCTTAGTGACCGTGTTTAGCTTCTGATAATCTACACACAGATGCTAACCGGTGGTCACTCTAGTCGGTATAAGCTAGTTGTTGGCATTTTCTATGATGATAATACCGGACTTCTTAGGGACAACTTGGGTAGGACTCACCCATTGGCTATCCGAGATAGGGTAGATGATACCCACATCTAGTCTTTAACACATCGGCTTTGACAACCTCCATCATATTTGGATTTAACCTTCTTTAAAGTTGTCTAGTCATTTTCTCATTCTCTTCGAGGTGTAAACGGTGAGTACATACCGAAGCATCTATCCCTTTGAGGTCCGTTATTGTCTATCCTATGACTCTCCTATGTTCTTTAAGTAGCTCGATCAACTTGAGCACTTGGTCTTTTCCTAGGTGAGAGGCAATAACAACTGGGAAGGTTTCTTCTTGACCTAAGTATACATATTTCAGCTCAGATGGCAAGGGTTTAAGGTCAAGCTTCGGTGGTTTAATGTTAGACGATAGAGGCTTTGATGTGGTTGGTGGCAATCTTTCAAAATGGGGCCTCCACCGGCTAATACCAAATACCGGTTTCTCAATATTTAATGCTTGCACAATTTCATTTATGATGGGGTCTTTGGAATCCTCAAAATGTGCTAAACATGTCTCCAAGCTTTCTAGTGGTTCAAGTTGGAGGAGCTTTTCTTCTTCAAAGGATTTGAGCATGTTTACCTCGAAGAGCTCATCATCATCAACATCCCTATGCCTTTTGCCCAAATGGAACACATTCACCTCCAATGTCATGTTTCTAAAGGACAATTGTATTACCCCATTCCAACAATTGATAATTGTGTTTGATATAGCCAGGAATGGGCAGCCTAAAATCACTGGTATTTGAGTGCTAGTATCCATAACCGGTTGTGTGTCCAAAATGATGAAATCCACCGAGTAGTAGAATTTATCGACTTGGACCAATACATCCTCAACTATCCCTCTCGGTACACGGATGGATCTATCAGCGAGTTGTAACGTGGTTTTGGTGGGTTTTAATTCACCAAGGCCTAGTTACTCATATACCAAGTATAAGATTAAATTTACGTTTGCCCCCAAGTCTAGCAATGCATGTTCAATATGGTAGTCACCAATGATGCATGAAATTATGGGGCTACTGGGATCCTTGAATTTTTTTTTTTTTTTTTTTTTTAGGGGGGGGGGGGGGGGGGGGGGGGGGGGGGGGGTCTTTTGAGTGAGAATGGCACTCACTTGCTCATTCAAAAAGGTCTTTTGCTGCACATTATATTTGCGTTTGGTTGTGCATAGGTCCTTTAGAAACTTGGCATAAGAGGGGATTTGTTTAATGGCATCAAGCAATGGAATGTTTATCTTGACTTGTCTGAAAATCTCTAAAATATCATGAGAATTTGGAAGAGATTTGGGAGAAACCAATCTCGAAGGGAATGGTGCCATGGGCTTGTAAATGTGTTCCATTTCTTGTGAAGCTGAGTTAGGTCCATCCTCATTCTCAGAAATTACCGGATCATTAGGCTTGTCGGCCTTCACAGAAGTAGATTTGTCAATTTTCTTATCACTTCTAAGAGTGGTGATGGATTTTGCTTGCTCCACATGTTGGTTGGGAAGATTAGGGATGCTTACTTCATGTACTTACTTTGGATTGGGCTGAGGTTGGGGCAGAAAGGTTCATTCCCTAGCATTCAAGCATCCCTTAATCTCATCAACCGAGACTTTAAGCTCTTGAAACATTTGCTATTTGTTTGGTTTATTTGTGTTTGCCCTTGTATAAACGCCTTTAGAGTATCCTCCATTGAGAATTGAGGTGGGGCCATGTTTTGCATGGGTGGCCCTCCTTGAGAGTTGGTAGGATTGACCATATGACCATTCCTCCAACTAAAGTTAGGATGATTCTTCCGAGTAGAGTTATACGTGTTACCTACCGGTCCATTGAAAGGCCGTTGATACCCATATGTGGCATTTGCTTGTTCTTGTAACACCTCTTGAAATGCAGGAATTGTAGGACAATCTTGTGTAGTGTGTATATTAGTGGCACAAATTCCACATGTGTTCTCAATAGCTTCAGTGGACTTAGAAGCTCCACTCTTGCTAAGTTTCATGGTCTCGATCTTTCTTGTGAGGCTAGCTATCTTTGCATTCACATCATCTTCTTCGTTAAGAATATAGATGCCACCTTTTTCCTTTTGTTGATGAGGCTTGAGATTACTAGATTTGTCCGAGGTATCCCGTGATTCGGCATTCTCGGCTGACATTTCCAAGTAACTCCAAGCCTCATCTGAATTTTTGCTCATAAACTCACCGTTGCACATCATCTCTATGAATTGGCACATGTTGGAACTTAATCCATCATTAAAGAAGTTTATGATTCGTCAGCTTTCGTAGCCGTGATGTGGGAAAGCAAGTAGGAGGTCCTTACACCTTTCCCAACTTTGGAAGAATGACTCATTCTCTTTAACTGAAAAGTTCATTATAGCTCTTCGAAGGGTATTCATTTTATGAGCCGGGAAAAACTTTTTCAAGAATTCTCAGGTCATCTCATTTCATGACCCTATCGAGTGTGGTCTAAGAGAGTGGAGCCAACTCTTGGCTCTTTCTTTCAATGAAAAGGGAAAGAGTTTAAGTTTGATGGCATCTTCTGAAACATTATATTGTAAAGTAGCTACCACTTCTTCGAATTCCTTTAAGTGTAGATATGGGCTCTCAGAGTCTAGCCCATGGAACTTTGGTAAGAATTGAATCACACCCGGCTTTATATCAATGTTTCCCCTGGTGTTTGGTAAGACCACGCATGAGGGTGTAGTCGTACGGGCCAGTTGTAGGTAGTCCCGTAAAGATCTCATTGGAGGAACATTGTGCACCTCATTCTCTCCTACTCCTTCATGATTTGTGTTAGTGGTTGGAGTAGGGTGGGGAGGATTCCTTGATGTAATTTAATCCATACTTTCCAAATTTTCACGATGTTCTACAAACTTTTGAACTCGTCTATGAACGGAGAGTGGTCCAACTAAACCACCTTCGGATTGGAGACGATTGGTAAGGTTACGTTCTCAGCAGGACATACACCACACAAGCAATAATCTAAACCAATCCTAAGTCCTAAAACAGAAATTAAACAAAATCTAAAATCTGAAAAACTAAAATATGAAAAAGTGCTAAGTTAGAATGAAAGTACCAGATTTGCTAGAACTAGGAGAGTTCCTAAAAAACAAAACAATTTGTTAGTTCTAGAAAATTAAAGACTAATCCAAAACCTATCTACTTCTACTTTTATAGCTACTAAAACAATCTAGAACCGTTTAACCTAGATTCCCTGGCAACGGCGCCAAAAACTTGTTCGCTCGCCTCAAGTGTAAGGCTGCGATGTAGTAACAAATCTCGGTAAGACTGAAGTCGATCCACAGGGAATTAGGTAAACCAATTCTAATTATCTCAGCAACTTCAATTTCAATTAATTAAGTAATTTAAATTCATAAACTAGACAAAAACAGTAAAGTTGTAAAAATCTATAATTAACGAAACTAAGGCCTCAAGGATCCACTTGTGGTAGTCCCATATGAATTCATTCATCCAAGCATAAACACAACTAGAATTGAAGTTCTATCTCTCTTCTAGTCGGAAGATTCAACATTTAAAAACAAACAATCCCCACTCAAGTGAAGAATAAGCTTCTAGTTTTAATGAAGCACCTAGAAGTTGAATTTGTAGCCTTCGAAGTAACAACCATGCCAATGGACAATGGTATGCTCAGGGGTTACTACATTCGAATCTAAACAATCCAAACATGATAATCTCAAAGAATTGCAAGGAACCCATGTCCGAAGCACATGCACTCTCATTAAACATCCAAAAATACCAACTTTTATTCAAACTAGAACTTAAAATTCAACTTAAAGTAAAATACTTGAATTAAAATGAATTCAACATGATACATACCCACAAGCTTCACCTCTTAGCCTTAGCTAAGAGGTTCTAGCCGAGCATTATCATGCTTTAACTAGAAACAATGAAAAACTAAATAAAAGCATAAAAAACCGAATTTGGGAGAGTTGCAGACGCTCCACAACGATGCTCTTCACCTCCCACGAAGTTCCTGATCTTCTATGATGCCTTAGGAACGAACCCTATGTGTCCTTTTATAGTGTAGAGGTTCTACCGCCTCAGAATCTTCCAGAATTGCATAGTACTTACGCAGTTGCGCATAGAATTCGAAGTTTGAAGATCAAGTTGCTGAAATTTTACAGCTTTTACACTGGACGACCAGTCTTGACTGGTCAAGCCTGGCTGGCCGACCGGTCTTGACCGGTCAGACCTGTTTGGGAATAGTCCAGAGAGTGCAACGGGGTGGCCGACCTGTTGGCCGACCAGTCTTGACCGGTCGGACTAGTTTAGTCCTTCATCCAGAGAGTTGAGAGGGAGCTAGTGTGGTGGCTGACCAGTCAAGACCGGTCATGGCCCTCTTGGCCGACTCGTCAAGACCGGTATAAGCCCTCTTTTTCTTCATTTTCTTTCTTTCTTTCTTCCTCTCTGCTCTCTTTCTTCATCTTTCTTTGGTCCTCCTTGGGTCTTCATCCAAGGCTTCTAAATGGGTCTTTTAAGCATCAATGGAGTGAAGTCTCTCTCTCATTCCTACATTCACAAAACATGTATTAGATGGGTTAAGCATACAAACCATGCATATAATGTGATGTAATGGGTTGGCAAATGTATAAATTTAAGGCTCAATAAAGAACATACACAAAGTCTATTTGTCAATAAATCGGTGGGGATTCTATGTGAACACTTATTACGTTTAGAAAGTTTAGGACTTCAAAAGCCGCTGGACTGATTTGCAGCATGGTCGGGCACCCGACTAACACCTGTCCTGGCGCCCGATGACCGACGTAAGTGCATAAAGTTTTACGCAATTTTTAGTTCAAGTATGACAATGCTTGGCTAGAACCTCTTAACTAGGGCTAGGAGGGGAAGCTGGTAACTCATTTTCATGTTAAATTTATTTAATTCAAGTACATTTACTTAAAGTTTGGATTTTTAAGTTCTAGTTTGAATAAAGTTGGTATTTTGGATGTTTTATGAGAGTTCATGTGCTTTGGACATGGGTTCCTTGTAATTCTCTAAGATTATCATGTTTGGATTGATTAGATTCAAATTGTAGTAACCCTAGAGCATATCATAGTCTCTGTTCGCTTCCCCAAGTGTAGGGTTGCGATGTAGTAATAATCTCGGTAAGACCGAGGTCGATCCACAGGGACTTATGTAGGAATTCACAAATACTTCCAATAGTTTCTATTGAAAAGCTAACAACCAGATTTTGAGAAGATTGATGTAAATAGTACTTTTGAACTAAACTGAAGATAACAATTAATAAAAAGGCACTAGGGGTTCAAGGATCCACTTGTAGCAATCCTTGATGCTCAATTCGTTGTGGCTTCTCACTTTCTCAACTAGAATCGAAATTAAGATCTATCTAGCTGGATGATAGAGCAGTTAAACCAAACAATCTGCCATATGTAAGATCAATGTTTATGATTCACTCAATGCAAGCTAGGACGAGCATACTCAATTGCATAGGTCAGTCCCAATTCCAATAGGCTAAGTTCACAATCATAACCATCATTAAATCCTGTCACAAGACAAAACTAGATTATGATTTGAACTTGATTCAAATCACATACACAGTCCACATATTACAAAATTTCCAGAAAATAGAACTTTGGTAGGAAGTTCCCACATGAAAATCATAGTACTAGAGCGTACTCCAATTCCTCGGATCATATAGGTCTAGACTAGTACATAACAATTAAGAACTCAAGCAATTCTTCCAAACATCCATGAGTCATCATAAGACTAAGAAAAACTACAGTACTTGAATTAAACTTCAAACCATTGTTCATAAACATGAAATCCAACTTAAAACCAACTTAAACGAATTGAAACATCTTAGATTCACTACAAGCTTCACCTCTTAGCCCTAGCTAAGAGGTTTAGCAGTTCATGATCCAAGGAAACATGAAACAAACTAAGGAAAACATAAAAACAGCAAACAAACTAGGAGTTGTGGAACTCCGAAATCCACTGCCGCCGCCTCCCACTGTGCTCAAACCCTTCTGAGATACCCTAGGAACGATCCCTAGGTGTCCTTTTATAGTGAGGAGGCTCCGCAGCATCAGAATCTTTCAGAAATTGCGTAAGAGTACGCAGTGCGCAGAGAAATTCGGGGCTTATAGAACACGCATCATTACGCAGACGACCGGTCACACGACCAGTCCAAGCTCCTGGACGACCGGTCGCACTACCGGTCTCAAAACGTAAAAAATGTCTAGAGAGTTTTGGGATTTTTCAACCCAGAAAATTAATTCAAGGACCGGTCGCACGATCGGTCTGAGCAATGGACGACCGGTCGCACGACCGGTCCTGGACAATCCAGAGAGTTTTGCAGAGTGGCTTATGTTGAGTGTTCGGACCGGTCGAACGACCAGTCCTGGGCCATGGACGACCGGTCGGATGACCGGTCTTCAGTGCTTTCCTCTGCATCCTTTTTTCTCTCATTTGCTTCTTTCTTTCATCCTTTCCCACTTTAGTCTTTTGGTCTTCTTTGCTTGTAAATGGTGTCTTTAAGTCTCCAATTGATAGCTCCTCTCTCTTATTCCTACAATCACAAATCCAAGCATTAGATTAGTCTTTAAATCATGAAACCAAGCATAATGAGTGATGAATTGGGGTTAGAATATGCACAATTAAGAGCTCAATAGTCTCTTAGCATGGTTGTTACTTCGAAGGCGACATGGTTGAATTTTATGTGCTTCATTAGAACTAGAATCTTATTTTCTGACTTAAGTGGGATTGTTTGTGTTTGACTGCTTAATCTTCCAACTAGATGAGAGATAGAACTTTGAATTTAGTTGTGTTTATGCTTGGATGAATGAATTCACATGGAACTACTACAAGTGGATCCTTAAGGCCTTAGTTCCATTAATTAATACATTTTTACAAATGTTACTATTTTTACTTAGTTTATGAAATCAACTTCAAAATTGCTTAATTCGAAGTTGCTAGAATAGTTTGAATTGGTTTACCCTAATTCCCTGTGGATCGACCTCGGTCTTACTGAGTTATTACTACATCGCAAGCCTTGTACTTGAGGCGAGCGAACAGAATGGGTGGCACAGTATGCAGTAGAATTGAACGGAGTTAAAACAGAGAAGAAGATACTGCGCAGGAAAATCATTCGTCTATGGGCCTTGGTGGAGTCGCGGGCAATAGTTAAATGTCCAATTACTATCATGTGCAAATCTTGTTTATTTCGAAGTATCTTATATATATGATGCCTTAGAAGGTGCACGTCCCACATCACCAGGGGTCGAGGTGCGAGGGCAACTCACACAATTTGATGCGTCGGGGACTCGCTCCGCCACTCCAGATCATGTGGACCCATTCTCGATGACACTTATGAGCTAAGGGCCCACATCGAGGCGGTGTCATCATTTGTGACACCTCACTTGGTTGTGCGTGGGAAGGTATATGGAAATGATGGGAAGGTTGTACACGATAGACGCCCTTCGATGTAGATTATCAATCCATATATGACACCTCACACTAAGGAAGAAGACATTTTGGTGGACAGGTCACCAATTATGAACCCATTACAAATGCTTAGCACTGAGGAATACGAAACAGTTAAGGCGACATACAATGATAGTGTTCATTCTTTGTTGAAATATCTATAGGATAATGCATGGGTCGATGATCAAGAAAGTTTTTTACACAAAAGTCTTTTAAGTACTTCACTTTTACATGATTTCTGATAATTTAGGGATTACACTGGGAATTGACCTATTCATAGAATTTTTTTACCAGTCGACTAGAAAAGAAGTATATCCTCAGGACAACATGTTTGTGTCTGTAGTTTTCTGAGTAATGTCCATTTCTTGATATGCATATTTAATCGCGTTATGGTGCCAATGACCATAAAAACATAGCTGAAATTTTGAAGAATATTAGTGATAATGTCCTATGTATTGTTAAAGGAGTTTACATCCAAAAGTAAATATGGAACTTAGAATGTATAAGTTTGTCATTACACTTAATGTTATGAGTTATGTTTGTTGTAGATGTACTTATAGTACTACTTACGTGTCTTGTAGGTATGTTTTTCAATCAATGTCCAAAACCAACATTGGGTTTTTCTCATCGTACACTCTTATGGAAGATTGGTTCGGTTGCTTGATAACATCCAAACTAAATTGAAGAGTTATTACGACAATGAATATATTAGCTTTACATAGGGTTTTAGATGGTTGTTCCATCTATGTGATGAGGGGAATGCTTACTGGGAAGTTAAGTAGAGTTTTAAAATGGTAAGTGAGATCTTAAAACAGGTTGGTGGGCACGAACGTGGGATCTGCGTGATGAAATATGTTGGCACCCTATTAATAAGTTCGAGATTGCATGAGCCCGATAAGATTCTTACTAAATCTTTGTCATTCCTATTCATTATAGCTAATTTCATCATTTATAGAATAATAGTAACTTGTATGTTAACTTGCATGATGAAATATCTAATTTCAAAAAGACATTATCCTTCTACTGTCCTTAGTAGTTTAGAAAGACTAAAAGACTGAAAGATAAAAAGGTCGATGCTGAAGAGGTGGAAGACGAGGTGAAGGTGCTAATACAATACCACCCGTTACAAAGCCAACCACTCAAAGACTCCGCTTCTGAAAGAGGAAACCAGTATCCAAACCTGTGAAGCCAAATACCCTAGACGTGAAGCCAAAATGAAGACATGTGAAGAAAAATATAAAGTTTACATGTTAAAACGTAGCGATTTATTTATTTATTTCATATTTAATTTATTTAACTTTTTACCAATATATATATATATATATATATATATATATATATATATATATATATATATATATATATATGAAAGTTGTAATGTATGTATGAAAATTATAATGGAGGAATGTCGAAATAGAGGAATGTTCAAATGGATGAATGTTGTGATCGAAATGTAGGAATGTTATTGTTAGAACTAGAAAATGCTGACAATGACATTTGCTTGTGTATAATTGCTCTGGGGTTCTAAGTATTGAAACATTCGTAGACAATCACAAGCAGTCACGAAAGTACACATAAGATAAGATATCGCAAGATGAATTTTATTCTAAAGATTCCGAGATCTTGTACATTCCAGGCCATGATCTGGCACAAGCCTTTAATTACATCAATGGTTAATCACCCTTTATTAAAATGAAAAAGAAAATGTATGCATACATTATAGATAGCTAAAGCTAAGAAAATAAAGGACCACAAACATAAATAAAGCACACCACAGAGAACGCAAAGATTTTTACATGGAAACCCTTGCGGAGAAAACCACGGCACAAAGCGACAAAGCTCAACTATGAATGATAGTTATACAATAGATGGAGTATTTGAGAAAGGGCCCAGGTTGATTGGGAAGGTGACGAAGTCAAGAGGGATTATGGTCTTTGAGTTCGCAGTCGTAGAGACATGTGTAGTTTTGTTATGGATTGAGTCATCATTTAAATAGGTCGAATGCATATGTCCCATGTCCTTTTGAGTTGTCCGAGTTGAGAGATAGTCAGGATTTTTTATCGAGTCATGCAACGCAGGGTCAGTGACCATCAGTTTAAACGGGAGACCGCGGGAAGACAGGTATTACGACTGTTTTTACCTAAACAACTCAACCAGCGGATTCCGTTTTGGATGGGTAGTACATCGACTAGTTTTGATATAGTAGTTCATAGCAAGTGTTTTGTAGTGATTTGGAACTCTTTGGTCATAGTTTATAGTGGTAACCATAGTCCCTTTTGGTTAGTCTGAAGCCTCAATCTGAGCTAAAATATAGTTGTGCAATAAGCATAGTTGATACAAAATTCATGTGGTTAGTTATTGAATCATTCTAGAGTCTGTTAACTCGTCTTCAGAAGCAACCCCAATCATACACCTTCCCTAATAGCTGATACACAATAAAAGCTAAGTAGAGAACCTGCTCATGCATGCATAAACGTGTAAAATATCGTAAACAAGGAAAAATGTCTTTGATCATCACAAATACAATAAACTACAAGCCAGATTAAGCTAAATTGAGTTGAGTGTATGTTGAATTAAGTGGGATGAATACTAGATTAAACAAGATGAATGCTAGATTAAGCAAAGATGAATGCTTTAAGATATAAGAGTGATGAACTAGAGTAGGCGTGCCTAATTCCAAGAGTCATCAGCCAAACTATGTGATTTGAAGCATGAAAATGGCTAAGTGCTCAGGGCATTGTGCACTTGATTACACTGCTTTGTGATGAACAGTGATGATTAACGCCAAGCGAATGCTTAATTGAGTTGCTTTAGGTTAAGCATGTTCTAAATCAAATTAGGCGTCAGTCAAATTACGCTTAGTTTCATTAGGCATCAGTTGATTGAGATGCCTATAGGGTTTTTTCAGGGTTGAGAAAATGGCTAATTATGGGGCCATTGTGATGTGGACATCAAGCCCTTTAGAGTATACCAACATAGGAGACAAGCCATGTGTGTGTCCATATGGTTTGATGACGAGCCTGGATCGATCGTGGCAACTTAAGGAGCATCGAAGACCTTACACATGTAGTCCGAGACATTTGAGAAGACCCCACCTTGGGAAGACATGTGTAAGTTACTTCGAGGAGATGATTGGACCGTTGGATCGCGATGATGATGTGATCGGACCGTTGGTTCGTCGTGGCTCACTTTCATCATGCCATCATCGGAGGCCATCAGGCATCTTAGATTTGATTTGATTTTATGCACTTTTACTTATTTGAGTTTTGGGTTAGTGTGTACACGTTTTTTCGTTCGAATGTCTTTTTTTAAAATTTTGTTAGTAGGGGTATTTTGGTAATTATGTTAATTTCAAAGTTTATAAGGGTGTTGTCCTAAACCTTTTTCATTATGCTATTGATTTGATAAAATAAGAAAAAGCTTTGGTGGCTTATCTCCCTCCTCCTCTCCTTCTCTCTTTAAACTTCATCTTCGTCTCCAATCCTTTTCTTCTCTTTTCTTCTTATGCCCCTCTAACATTCTTCTAAGGTAAGTTATTCTCCCTTCTTTCTGTACTTCCATTATCTCCATTCTTCGAATCTTAAAATCTGAGAATCAACTCAAAACCTTAAATTCTCGAGTTTTCAAATCCCTAATCCAAGAAAATCTTTGATCTCTTGGACTAGTGATTCCCATTGGGCATTTGGGTTATAACCGTGCAAGATCGAAAGGTTCCATCCCTCGCCGGATCCAACCTAAGCAATAATTAAATTTCACACTTCGTAGTTGTGATGATGGCTCGCTCCATTGTCTCTTTGTAGTTTTCTTAGTTTATGATGGTTGATGTTCAATTTCTAGATTATTATTGTCTTTTATTTCCGCTGGATTATATGTGTTCATGAGCATGCATCATAATTAGGGCGTCCTGCATCAAATTTGGTAACAGAGAATAGGCTCCGCATGGTTATGTTTAGATCGAGTTACCAAATTAGGGTTTTTATTTTTAGGTCTGTTTTAGAAAATTTCCAGATTTAGAAACTTTTCAATTTTAAAAAGTTTCCTAATTTGGAGAATTTTTAAATTTAGAAAGTTTCTAATTTTAGAAAGTTTTCTAATTTGAAAATTTTTCAGATTTGAGTCACATCATCTAGAATTAATTAGTGTCAGCTCATTATAGTTTAAATTCATCGCATTCATATTGTGAGTCACCCAGTCTGTAGAGCCTCCCCGTAGTGAATGGAGTATAGGCGTTTGAGATCTTCAGGGTCATTAAGTGTTGTTGTGTGCCCGTCGAGACCCAATGAAAAGCCGAACTCCGATGAGTTGGCCTACTTTAATGGTCACATGAACCCACAAACATTCCTTGATTGGCTTGAAGATTTGGACTATTTTTTTCATTGGTATGATATGTCGAATTACAGTCGAGTGAGGTTTGCCAAGTGGAAATTGGAGGGCCAAGCTAAGTCATTTTGGGCAGATTTGGAGTAACGAATTGATAGAGTTAGGGAGAGCCCCGATCTCATAATGGGACGAGATGAAAGAGCGTTTGAAAGAAAAATATCTACTCATCTCTTATCATCAAAAGCCCTTGGTTCAAAAGAGAGTTGCCCTACCTTTCCGTCCAAACACAGAACCAATATGTGTTGAACCTCCAATTTATACATTGCATAGCCGTTACATCACATTATATGCATGGTTTTCATGTTTAAAAGGCTCATTTAATACATGTTTTGTGATTGTAAGAATGAGAGCAAACTTCACCCAATCAGAGACCAAAAGAACATATTTAGATGCCTGGGATAAAGATTGAAAGAGGATCAAAGAAAGAAGGAAAGCAAAGGAGAGAAGAAAAGAGGGCAGGAAAGAGCAGCCAAGACCGGTCGTCCATAGGCCAGGACCGGTCATCTGACCGGTCCGAACACTCAACAAAAAGGGCCTTCACTACAAACTTCACTAGACCATCCACAACCGGTAGTGCGACCGGTCATCCACTGTTCAGACCAGTCGTCCGACCGGTCCTTGAATTAAAATTTTGGGTTCCGATTTCTGCAAAACTCACTGGACTGTTTTTGCGTTTTTGAGACTAGTCGTGCGATCGGTCATCCAGGAGCTCAGACCGGTCGTGCGACCGGTCGTCTGCGTAACAGAGCTTATCCGTGAAGCTCCGATTTTCTCTGCGCAGTCCGAGATTTCTTACGCAATCCAGAACCTTCCGCATGTTCGCTCGCCTCAAGTGTAAGGCTGCGATGTAGTAATAAATCTCGATAAGACCGAGGTCGATCCACAGGGAAATAGAAACAACTTTCAAACTATTCCAGCAACTCAAGTTGCAATAGATATGAGGTTTAATTGGAATAATTATGCTAAAACAGTAACTTAACAAAAACCAGTAATTTAAAGTACTAAGGCATTCAAGGATCCACTTGTAGTAATCCCATGTCAATCCAATCAATTCAAGCAAGACACGCAACTAGATTTGAAGTCCTATCTCTCATCTAGTTGGAAAATAAAGCATTAGACACATTCAATCCCATTCAAGTTGAACTTCCAAGTTCTAGTCCCATTCAACACATGTAGACTCCAAAATCATAGCCTTCGGAGTAACAGCCATGCCTATGGACTATGACTTGCTCAAGGGTTACCATAATTCGAATCTAAACAAACACCATATGATAATCTCAGAGAATTGCAAGGAATTCATGTCCGGAGCACATGAACTCTCATAAAACATCTCAAACTATCAATTTAAGGGACTAAAAGATTAAAAACCCAAACTTGAATTGAAATTACTTGAATTAAACTGAATCAAACATGGAAATTAGCTACAAGCTTTACCTCTCAGCCTTAGCTGAGAGATTCTAGCCGAGCATTGTCATACTACAACTAGAACTCATAATAGAAAGCATAAAAACTAGAAAAACCGGAAATTGGATGGTTGCAGACGCTCCACGACGACTTCCGTCCTCTCCCACGACCTTCCTTGGCTTCTATGATGACCTAGGAAGAGCCCCTAGGTGTCCTTTTATAGTGAGGACGCTCGGTTGCGTCGAAATCTTCCAGCAACCGCGTAAGGTTATGCAGTGCGCAGCAAATTTCGGAACCAGAAATAGAAATTTCCTGATTATTCTGCGTGGCCAACCGGTCGGACTAGCCTGGCCGACCGGTCACGACCGGTCGAACCTACTTTGCAAACAGTCCAGAGGTTTTCCCAGCAGCCACGACCTGTTGGCCGACCGGTCACGACCGGTCGGACCAAACTGGTCATGCGTCCAGCGAGCTCAGCAGCAGCACCGACCGGTTGGCCGACCGGTCAAGATCGGTCGGACCAACTGGTCCTTCTTCCAGTGGTGTCCAGAGGTGTGGCCAACCAGTCGGACGACCGGTCGGATGAACTGTTCTTCTTCTTCTTCTTCTTCTTTTCTTTATTCTCTTTTCTCCCTCTTTCTTCTTCCTTCTTTGGTCCACCTTGGACCTTCATTCACAGGTACTAAATGGACCCTTTTTGGTCTCCAATTGAGTGAAGTCTGCTCTCATCCCTACAATCACAAAACATGCATTAGATGGGCCTTTTAATCATGAAAACCATGCATATAATGTGATGTAGTGGGCTATGCAATGTATAAATTGGAGGTTCAACACCGCACTATACTATAAAAGGACACCTAGGGATTCTTCCTAGAGATCATAGAAGCTAAGGGACGTTGTGGGAGAGGAAGGAAGCCATCGTGGAGTGTCTGCAACCCTCCAAACTCCAGTTTTTCTATGTTTTCTAGTTTCCTCTATGAGTTCTAGTTGTAGTATGACAATGCTCGGCTAGAATCTCTCAGCTAAGGCTGGGAGGTGAAGCTTGTAACTAATTTCATGTTTGATTTAGTTTAATTCAAGTAGTTCTATTTCAAGTTTGGATTTTGCATATTCTAGTACTTAAAGTTGATAGTTTTAGATATTTTATGAGAGTTCATGTGTTCCGGACATGGATTCCTTACAATTCTCTAAGATTATCATGTTGTGCTTGTTTAGATTCGAACTACAGTAATTCTTGAGCAGGCCATGGTCCATAGGCATGGCCGTTACTTCGAAGGCTATGATTTCGAATTCTACATTGTTGAATGGGACTAAAACTTGGAAGTTCAACTTGAGTGGGATTGAATGTGCTTAATGCTTTATTTTTCAACTAGATGAGAGATAGGACTTCAAATCTAGTTGTGTATCTTGCTTGGATTGATTGGATTGACATGGAATTACTACAAGTGGATCCTTGAATACCTTAGCGCCTTTAAATTACTGTTTTCCATTAAGTTTCTGTTTTAGCATAATTGTTCCAATTGAATCTCTTATTTATTGTAAACTGAGTTGCTGGACTAGTTTGGAACTTGTTATCCAATTCCCTGTGGATTGACCTCAGTCTTACCAAGTTTTATTACTACATCGCAGCCTTACACTTGAGGCGAGCGAACAATATGGTCCCCTCCTTGTAAAGTGGTCCAACCCGTCATTAAGGAAATTTTGGCTTTTGAACAAGTTGAGGAGTGTTTAACACCAATTATATTTCCTTGGGAGCGAGATAATACCATGGTGAGTGGCAAGTTGGAAGGGTCTAAACAGGTTGTTTATGAAGTGGAAGAGGACATGCTTGACATCAGTAGTAATGAAATGGAAGAAATTGAGGCATCGCTCATCATCGTTGAAGATGACAAAGTATATGCTAGTGATGAAAAAGTCGAAGAAATTGAGACCGCACCACTTTCAGATGTCATGTGTGACTTAAGTGATGTAAAGTTTCAATCTAAGTCTCTTACCATAACACACACAAATGAATTTGAAAAGGAGACTAGTGAGCATATGATGGTAAACACCCACATGACTTGTGATATCCCACCAGATGATTTATGGAATAAATTTTCACCCAAATGGGACATTCAGCACACAATCGATCTTGTCCTAGGTCGGTCCTGTCAAGCTTTCCTCCATACCAGGTGAACCCCACAGAAAATATAGAAATGCAGCATCAATTTAATAAACTTCTCGGGGAAGAATTCAATCAGGAAAGTTTGAGTTGGAGTTTTGTTTTGTGTGCCATGCCTGCCCTTTTCACTTTAAAAAACAATGGCATATGGCGCACATGTGGGCATATCCTGGCTGTCCACAGAGCTTCAGTCAAGTGTCACACCACCTTGAAACGTATTCACTTCATGGTGGATATGATGGTTAGAGCCCCTATTCCGCATCTTGATGACATTTTGGACATAATGGCTGATGTCAAGATCTATTCTAGACTTGGTATTAATAGTATGTGTTCTCAAGTGTTGGGATACCTGAAAATCGTCATTGTTTATAATACTTATAATGAGAATCAACACCTCTATCAGTTAGAGCGGACCCATGGAATCCTAAAGAATAATAAGTTATGTGCCACCCATGGGAAGTGTCCTTTTGTTACAGTATTTCAAGTTCTAGATCATAGGGTTGTTTATTTCCATAGGTTGTTTATTTCAAGTCCGTTGCTTTTTCAGAGCGTCCTTTAATTTCATCCATGTCTGTCACCCAATGGTCTTCAAGTCAGCCAATGCATTTGCACGACATATTCATGAATTGCATACATATATTAGACAGCGGATAAATAAGAGCAATGATAGTTATAAACGTTCAGCTAACTTGCATAATAAGTTATAAGAAATTCAGGAAGGAGATTATGTAATGGTGATGATAAGGCCAAAGCGGTTTCCTTAGGGTACCGCTAAGAAATTACAAGCTCGTAGTGCTGGACCATTCAAAATATTGCAAAGAATTGGGTCCAATGCGTATAGGATTGACCTTCCACCCGAAATGGGCATTAATCCAACGTTTAATGTGGAAGATCTAGTCATTTCCCCCAATCCTACCATTGATCATTTTTCTCTTTCATAGTCGTATTCTGAGTATGCTTCTCAACCCATTTCACCCCTTCCCCCACTAATTGAATGTAAGGAAGAAATCGAAGGGATTGTAGATGAGGAGATTGTATCCACTCGAGAGAGAGGCTTCCAGCGATATCTTGTTAAATGGAAGAACAAGCCACCATCCGATTCTGCATGGCTTACAGGGACAAAGCTACAGAGACTAGATCCAAACATGTTGGAGAAGCACTAGAGCTTTATCTCGTTGGAGTCAAGCTCTTCTCAGACGTGGAGAATGATGCGGACATCAAGCCCTTTAGAGTATACCAACGTAGGAGACGAGTCATGTGTGCGTCCATATGGTTTGATGACAGGCCTGGATCGTTCGTGACGACTTGAGGAGCATCAAAGACCTTACACATGTAGTCTGAGACATTTGAGAAGACCCCACCTTGGGAAGACGTGTGTAAGTTACTTCGAGGAGATGATCGAACTGTTAGATCGCGATGATAATGTGATCGAACCGTTGGTTCGTCGTGGCCCACTTTCATCATGCCATCATCGAAGGCCATCGGGCATCTTAGATTTGATTTGATTTTATGCACTTTTACTTATTTGAGTTTTGGGTCAGTGTGTGCACGTTTTTTCGTTTGAATGTCTTTTTTTAATTTTGTTAGTAGGGGTATTTTGGTAATTATGTTAATTCTGAATTTTATAAGGGTGTTGCCCTAAACCTTTTTCATTATGCTATTGATTTGATAAAAGAAGAAAAAGCTTTGGTGGCTTATCTCCCTCCTCCTCTCCTTCTCTCTTTGAACTTCATCTTCTTCTCCAATCCTCTTCTTCTATTTTCTTCTTATGCCCCTTATTCGCTCGCCTCAAGTGCAAGGCTGCGATGTAGTAATAAATCTTGGTAAGACCGAGGTCGATCCACAGGGAATTAGAAACAAATCCCAAACTATCCCAGCAATTCAATTTGCAATGAACAAAAGATTCAATTGAGCAATTAAGCCAAAACAGAAACTTAATGAAAAACAGTAATTTAAAGACACTAAGGCATTCAAGGATCCACTTGTAGCAATCCCCTGTCAATCCAATCAATCCAAGCAAGATACACAACTAGATTTGAAGTCCTATCTCTCATCTAGTTGGAAAATAAAGCATTAAACACATTCAATCCCACTCAAGTTGAACTTCCAAGTTCTAGTCTCATTCAACAATGTAGAATTCGAAATCATAGCCTTCGGAGTAACAGCCATGCCTATGGACTATGGCTTACTCAAGGATTACTCTAATTCAAATCTAAACAAGCACAACATGATAATCTCAGAGAATTGCAAGGAATCCATGTCTGGAGCACATGAACTCTTATAAAACATCTAAAACTATCAACTTGAAGACTAGAATAGGTAAAAATCCAAACTTGAAGTAGAATTCAAACTGAATCAAACATGAAATTGGCTACAAGCTTCACCTCTCAGCCTTAGCTGAGAGATTCTAGCCGAGCATTGTCATACTACAACTAAAACTCATGAAAGAACTAGAAAACATAGAAAAACCGGAGTTTGGAGGGTTGCAGACTCTCAACGACGGCTTTCTTCCTCTCCCATGACGTCCCTTAGCTTCTATGATGCCTTAGGAAGAACCCCTAGGTGTTCTTTTATAGTGAGAACGCTCGGTTGCGTCGGAAACATCCAGAAACTGTGAAAGGTTACGCAGTGCGCAGCGTTTTTCGGAGCCAAAATTAGAAACTGCCCGTTTTTGTATGTGGCCGACCGGTTGGACTGGGCTGGCCGACAAGTCATGACCGGTCGGATCTGTCTTAGATTTAGTCCAGCAAGCTCGGGAGGTGGATCTGACCTGTTGGCCGACCGATCTTGACCAGTCAGACCAGACTGGTCTTGGTCCAGCGAGTTCAGCAGAATGCGCCGACCTGTTGGCCGATCGGTCAAGACCGGTCGAACCAACCGGTCCTTTAGTCCAGTGGTTTCCAGAGGTGTGGCCGACCGGTCGGACTTGTTGTTCTTCTTCTTTTTCTTCCTTTCTTTCTTCTACTTTCTTTTCTTCTACTTTCTTTTCTCCTTGCTTTCTTCTTTCTTTGCTCCTCTTTCAATTTTCATCCCATGCATCTAAATATATTCTTTTGGTCTCCGATTGAATGAAGTCCACACTCATTCCTACAATCACAAAACATACATTAGATGGTCCTTTTAAACATGAAACCATGCATATAGTGTGATGTAGTGGGCTATGCAATGTATAAATTGGAGGTTCAACACCCCTCTAACATTCTTCTAAGGTAGGTTATTATTCATTCTTTCTCTACTTCCATTATCTCCATTCTTTGAATCTTAAAATCTGAGAATTAACTCAAAACCCTAAATTCTCGAGTTTTCAAATCCGTAATTCGAGAAAATCCTTGATCACTCGGACTAGTGATTCTCATTGGGCATTTGGGTTATAACCATGCAAGATTGGGAGGTTCCATCCCTCACCGGATCCAACCTAAGAAATAATTAAATTTCACACTTCGTGGTTGTGATGATGGGTCACTCCATTGCATGTCTCTTTGTGGTTGTCTTAGTTTATGATGGTTGATGTTGAATTTCTAGATTATTATTATCTTTTATTTCCATTGGATTATATGTATTCATGAGCATGCATCATAATTAGGGCGTCCTGCATCACATTGCCTACTTAATTACATTGCTTTGTGATTAAAGATGGTGATTAACATCAAACGAGTGTGCAATTACGTGACTTTAGGTTATGGAGATGTTAAATCCTATTAGGAGTCAATCAAATTACGCTGAATTCTATTAGACGTCAGTCGATTTAGATGCCTGCAGGGTGGTTTCCAGGGTGGAAAAATGACTAAGTATTTGGTCCATAAGACGAATTTCATCGATTAAGCGCATGTAATCTCAACCGTTGAGAAATTAGATATGGGGGATCTCTCGATTATGGCGATGTGTGTCCAAAGTCATCAGGCGTCAGTGAAGCGGGTCCCACAAGTGGTAGTTGTTGATGCAACTTCCCCAGCCTTGACATATCACGCCCGGCATATGAGGGGAGGGTTCAGGTGCATGGATGGCCTTTAGGTGCATTTGGGGTGAGTCCCCTGGGGGGCAAGCATATGTAGCCTCTCCCCAAGTGCATCACACATGCCCTGGAGGGGTCAGCGCATGTAGAGAGGAAACCGGGAGGGGGCAGGCGCATGTAGCCTCCCTCCCTCAATGGGAAGTTCATCCGGACTTATAAAATTTCTAGACTTTCTCTCTGCACCCCTTTCTCAGGTGGCGAATGTTTAACTCCGACGAGGTTTTCTGGCCTCCGACGAGGGATTTTGGGGTTTTCTTTGGGGTAAGGGCATGTAAATTTTAAGGCAAGCGCATGTACCTTACGTTGCTCTTGTCGTGCTCGTCTCTCTCTCTCTCTCTCTCTCTCTCTCTCTCTCTCTCGTTCGTTCTTATTCTCTCTTATTGTGTCCTACAGAGGTCGAGCTATTTATAGTCGAGAATCACGGAGATCTACTAATGGGGATCAAACCTATTTTTATGGTGGGCGAATATGGTGTGCGCACCATAGGCAGGTCAGGCACATGTATCCTTCCTCCCTCAGGTGCATATTTCTCCTACGCCTGAATTCAGACTCTTTTTGGGGCAAGCGCATTATGGAGTTGTGGTCAGGCACATGTCTCCCTGCCTAGTTTTGTACGTTTTGTTTGCATTTCTGGTTAGGTGTATGTTGCCCTACCTACTTTTGTAGAACAGTTCAGTTTCCCATACTATAAAAAATTCAGGATCTTCGGGCTGAGCGCATGTGCTCCCAATGTATAGCTACCCTTTCCGAGGATGCCCTAACATGCACCTCTGTGCTTTTGGTCTTAAATCATGTAATTAAACACATGGGTCGATAAGCGAATGACCAATTGTAATTAATTTTAGTAGATGCTTCTTGTTTTGGACCTCGCTAGTTCGCTCTATCGGGGGTACGACGCATTTCGAAGTGCGCAGGTAGAAATAAACATCACTTGAAGTTCAAATTCGGGGGTTAGGGGTTTTTGGACCTTCCAGTTCATTTGGTTATGAAGAGCATGTCTAATTCAACTCCTAAATGGTAGGAGCTATTAGTGCACTAATTTGTGCATTGTATTGTCAATTGTGTGAGCATATAAGTTAGTCAAGTCTTGTGAGCCCCGCGAAGATTGAAGACTCACGACTTGGAGACCAAAGCAGCTTTCCGCACTCAAGTTCAAGCCAAAACAAGCTCAGAAAGTAAGTTGCATATAGACAGTCCATAGATCCCAAAGCACCCTTGTTAATGGCATTCTAATCATACTTAATTTAAGCCATTTGATCGACGGATTTAAGGTCAAGTTGATCAGACTTGGACCTTTATTGGGTAAGTGCCAAACTGTGGAAAATCATTGGAAATCCACTTATTTGGTCATCAAATAGGTATGCTGAAACTCAGCCTAAATCAAGCCAAATACTAAGCCTAATGACCGGTCGGCTGAAGAATAGTTTTGGACAGCAAGATTTTTTCAAGTCACTGGCTGTCTGAAGACCGGTCAGAGGACCAGCCGTTGGCCTCCAAGGACCGGTCGCACGACTGGTCGCTCATGGACAAAAACTGTCCAGCAACCTCCTGGCTGAACTCTTAAAGGGAAGACCGATTGGATGCACAAATCGACCGATCCTCAGGGGTTCTGGACAGGTTTGAAGGTGACCATTTCATAGCCGTTAGAGTCTAATTCTTGGCCTCTATAAAGGCATATCTTGAGATCTTTAATGGTATTCTTCACACACCCATTAAGAGTATTAAGGGAGGCATTTAAGAGCATTACCTAACCTTCTTTACTCATCATTTGCTTTGAGTTCATCATTCAAACCAAATGATTCATGGCACTTCAATGAGCATTCAAAGCTCGATTTTAAGTATGAACTCAGGCAAGGTATTCATGGCTAACCTAGCCCATCTTGTTAAATCCTTTGATCATCAATAGCCATTGAATACTCAAAGTTGGTAGTTCCTATCATCGTCATTGCATTGAATAGGCAAAGGAAACTCCAACACCTTCTCTCACCTACCCGGCATTAGTCTAAAACCACCATATGCATTGGTAACTGATCGTGGGAGCTTGGAGAGGAACTAAAGCATTTGTGGAAACTGAAGTTACTCAACGGCCCTAAATCAGAGCTCATTTCTTGTTAGTGTTTAAGCTTATAGAGTCCATTGTTTGATTTCTCCTTCTTGTTGAGATTGAGGTTAGAGATTGTGACCTAATCTTAGAGTTGTCCTTGAGTAAGACGTGTGTATCCTAATGTAGGACGTGAAAGTCCTTATGTAGGCCTCCAACACGGGAGAATATGTGCGATGTCCTTGTGTATGATTTTGAGGAGTCCATGTGTGGGTTGTAAAGGTTGAGAGGTGAACCTCACTTAAAACCTTCGATAGTTAATGCCGGTGTGGTCAAAGGAGTTGGTACGTGAACTGGGAGTGGAGTAGACTCATCGTCGAACCACTATACATCATGTGTAATGTGGTGAATGCATTTTGTCTATTATTATGCTTTGTTGATTGATTCTATAAGTACTTAACTAAATACCCATCTCATGTTTGACAAAATGCATATGAAATCTTTGAATGTTTAATACAAGCATGCATATTAACCATTTGATCAAATGCTTGTCTTAGTATAGTTGTTAATTTAGAAAGATCTTGTGTGATCAATTTACTTGCATTTACATATACTTAATTGATAAATTGGATTGTGAATGCACTTGAGTTTTTAATTGGCAAGAAATTTGTAAAAAGTCCTATTCACCCCGCTTTAAGACATAAGCATACCTTTAAGCGATCTCAATAGCGGCTACAATTTCAATTGGTATCAAAGCGAGTTCCTTTTTAAGGGCTTAACCGCCTAGAAGTTGATCCTAGAGTAAGTTTGAAAATATGTCTCAAGAGGACTTTACATCCGTTACTAAACCTCCTTTTTTTATGGGTCAAACTATGCATATTGGCAAGCCCAAATGTGCATCTTTTTAATATCCATTGATTCTGACGTATGGGATGTGGTTGAATTTGGTTATAACATCCCAATGGATACTATAAGAAAGGAAGGTGAACCTGATGTCCTCAAACCAAGAGAGAAGGCTATGTGGACAGATTTTGATAAAGCTCAACGTGTTTATAATGCTAAAGGTTTAAATGTTATTTTCTGTTCAGTCTCTAGAGATGAATTTAGTCGCATTCAAAATTGACAAACCAGTAAGCAAACATGGGACATTCTTGAAGTTACACATGAAGGAACAAGCATTATTAAACGCTCAAAACTTCAGCTCCTCACTACACAGTTTGAAAACATAAGAATGGAGGAGCATGAGACATTTATGGAATATTTTACCAGATTGAATAAGATCACAAATGACATGTGTGGCTTAGGAGAATTGGTTCCAGAAAGTAAACTATGTAGGAAATTTCTGAAATCCCTACCGAAACGTTTCTCCACCAAAGTAGTTACCCTAGAAGAATGTCGGGACCTAGATACCATGAAGGTTGAAGAATTGCTAAGATCCCTACAAACTCATGAATTGCACTTCAAACCTCCTACAAAATTCAAAAATGCAGTACTTAAAACCTCTCACAAAGAACATACTTCTAATGACAATGGTGATGAGGAAATGGACGTGGAAGAATTGACTCTTATGGCTAAGAAATTTCAGAAATTCTTTAAAAGCAAGAGCCACCACAAGGAAGGAAGGTCTTCTGATCACAAGAACCATACAAGTAAATTCTTCAGAAGATCAAAAGAGCCAAAATGCTACAATTATGAGAAGTACAATCACATTGCTCCTAATTGCTTAGAAAACAATGAAAAGAAACATAAAGGGAGAAAGGCCATGGTTGCCACTTGCGATGACACTAGCTCGGAATCCGACTCATATGAATCACGTAGTGATGGAGACCAAAGATCAGTAAAAATTCTTATGGTCTCCACCATCACACATCTCCTTAAAAATGAGAAAGAGGGAGACAATGCTAACCATACCCCCTTTAATGAAGAAGAATCCTTAAGTGATGATGAGGGTGAAGATGAAGACCTTCAAGAAGTGTACAACCAACTATATATTGAAAATATGAACACCATAAAGAAGTTGGGCCAAATGAAGGCTGAAAATGATAAATTAACAAAAAATCTTGATGGATTCAAAATTAATAATCAAAAGTTGGGTTAAGATTTAGAAGAGCTGAAAAAGAAGAACAACGCTCTTGAACATGAAAAGGAAGATGTCGGATGCACGTCGTCTGCTCGCCGGAGTGGCCCCCAGGGAGGTGACACTAATGGTCTTAACTGCCTTCTAGGGTACTAGTCCACTCTCTCCAAAATAACTTTCGCAATAACTCCAATGGGGCCTTCTTGTCTTCTATGCACCTTTTGAAATTGTTATTGTGGGGCCCACCATGCATCTCCATTTTAATCCAGACCGATCATTGTCGAACGAAAATAATTTCAAGGCTTAGCCCAAAGATTGAGGGAGAAGAGATCAGGGGTGTACCATAGTCGAGGAAACAACTCTGACTGAAAGATAATCGATATCTATATTACAAGGTCAAACACGACTTGTATGAAGATGAAATCAACACCCACCTGTTAACGTCAGATTTTGTAACTGGATCCTCCGGACATTCACCTTCTCTCCAATAGAGACTTCCTCCGCCGGACATGAAAGAAGACAGAAAGCAACTAAGGGTGGCCGGCGTCCAGCCGTTAGCCCTCCGATGCTTAAGTTAGATAAGGCAAGAAGGGGAAAAGCCAAGCAACTGAGGCGAGGGATTGAATATTGTGTACCTGTATCTTCATGGGGTCACCTCCTTATATAGATCCGAAGTGATCTAGTCTGTTACGTAAGATATCGAGATCCCGCTGATTCCGCGGGATAAGATCCTTATCCTTAGATAGAGAAGTGACCTAATTTGAATGACTTGTCCGACAATTACGTTCCTTGATAGCAATCCCTTGGGATTCGGAACCATTGAAGAAGATAAGCCCAACATCGGCCTATACGGGCTGCTGGTACTGAGGGCTAAGGGATGTCACCCCAGAAAAAGCTGTTCGCATGTTGGAAGATGGTCGCGAGTCCAAGTGCTCGCTCATTCAAATGTAACACCTTTCAACGACTTGTGAGAAGGTCTGCTCGCAGATCAAGAAGAAAATCTTTGCCTTGCTATATCCAACTATCGGCTATGGGAACTCGAGGCCTTGCGAATAGGTGCTCCGTATATATCCATCCTGCGACTCTCGAGCATATGATCTCGAGAGTCGAATGGGTGCCCCGCACTTATCCAATCTGTGACTCTCGAGCATACGATCTCAAGAGTCGAATGGGCACTCCGCATTTACTCGATCTGCGACTCTCGATCAGATGATCTCGAGAGTCGAATGGGCGTCCGCGTAAAATCTTAGCAGCTAAGTTGATCTCCATCATTTTGCCTATAACAGATGCCCCCCAAGTCCTTGCCGCCAAGAATTCTTAAGGGAAGGACTTAGCTTACTGTCATGCGCAGCTGCCTGCTGCCTTTACTGAGAAGCCGTACATGATTGGGCTGGAATTAATGAGCGCCAGCCTTTCCGCAGTCAGAAAATGAAGAGACGCTCACCACGTGTCCGAGTATTTAATGGGCGTGCCTGCTCGAGTGCCGTGCTGAACGAGAGACTGCCACGTGCTACCATATACGGCGGAATGATTGTCTATAAATATACGGAGTCCGCCATATCTTCTGATTTTCACAGAAGTTTCAGAATTTTCTTCTTTGTCCTTCAATCATCTTCCTCCGGAGTTCCCTGGTGTCCTCCTCGGTCTTTTTTGGTGTTCTTTCTTCCTTCTCATACTTGGTATTTCTTCTTTCTTTTTCTTCTTAAATACCCTATGGCCGGTGATTCTGAGGAGACTACCGTTCCCTTGGGGGATGCCACCCCGGAATCCTCTGCCTCCAGTAATGCAAGGGTTCCGGCGGGTCGGTATACAGCGGCCGGGTACCCCTCCATTCTATCGGAGAACCGGCTGCTGGAGCTACGGGAGAGATATTCAATCCCCGACTCAGTCGCTCTCCGATTACCCGGAGATGGAGAGACGCCAGACTCCCCCCCCAGGGTGTGTGGCCTTCTATGAGTACCAACTCATTCTGGGGGTTCGCCTTCCCCTCCATCCCTTCGTCCGGGATGTACTTCGATGCTATAAGATTGCCCCTGGGCAACTTATCGTGAATGGATGGAGGGTGGTCTTAAGCTCCTTCGTCCTTTGGGCTCAGGCCGGGAACGGGGAGCTTACAGCTGATGAGTTCCTCCACATGTTCTGCTTGAAGAAGGCGCCCTCCAGCGAAGGCTGGTACTATCTGTGTTACTGGCACCAGGATAACTTCGTGTTGGGGAAGCCCTCATCGAATTATCCCGGCTGGAGGAAACACTGGTTCTATGCATCCGGGAACTGGGAGTCTGCTTCCTCCAGGGGCCCAGGAGTAAACCGCCTTTTTTGTGAAGGTAGGCACAGTTTTACGTTGTGCATTTTGTCCACGATCAAATTTTTAGGCCTGCGGGTTTTCTAACTCCGATTTGTGCTCGCAGGTATCCCGGCTTTGGCGAAGCCGAATCTGAAAGGAGGAATTCACGAGAAGATCGTGAAGGTGTACAAGCTGCCTGCTCACGACAGGCATATCGAAGCTTGCCTATCTCCCTCGCGACTAGCGATCGCAGGACTAATCCCAAACGAAGAGGCTGAGATGACGAAGGCAGGGGAGAAAAGGGGTCTGCTACCTCGACTTAAGGGCACGAGCTCCAAGAGGCAGAAGAAAACATCTGTCGGACCATCTCAACCACCCGTCCGCAAGGGTAGCGACCAACCTGCCCCTCTCGCGAGCACGGCGGGGGTACCGGTAGTGCCCAATATTCCCTCACTGGTGGTCGCACTTAGACCGCCAGTGATTAACATCACTGACAACTCCCCGGATGGGGCAGGGCCTAGCTGCCCCCTGTTCGCTTCCCCAAGTGTAGGGTTGTGATGTAGTAATAAACTCGGTAAGACCGAGGTCGATCCACAGGGACTATGTAGGATCTCACAAATTCATCCACAAGTGTCTATTAAAGTCTACTAATCCGATTGATGTATAAAGTTGATATGAGTAACAAAAGCTGAATTAAATCGAGAGTAATTAATTATAAGAAGGTACTAAGGTTTCAAGGATCCACTTGTAGCAATCCTTGATGTTCAATCCGCTGTGGTTTCTTATTCTCTCAACTAGAATCGACATTCCTGTCTGTCTGGTCGGATGATAGAACTGTTAAACCAAACAGTCTGTAATATGTAAGTTCTATGCATAAGATTCACTCAATCTAGGCTGAGCTGAGCTTGCTCAATTGCATAGGTCATTCCCCTTTCCTATAGGTCCAGTTCTCAATCATAACCATCCCCAAGTCCTCTCACAAGACAAGGCTAGATTAGGATTTGAACTAGATTCAAATCACCAGCACAGTCCTTACATATTCCAGAAAATCAACTAAAATAGAACTTTGGCCTGAAGTCCCTTTATGAAGAGCTTAGTACTAGAGCGCACTCCGATTCCTCGGATCATACAGGTCTATACCGTTGCAAACAAATTAAGAAGATAAGTAATTCATCCAAACATTCATGAGTCATCACAAGACTAAGAAAAATTACTTAAAAACTTGTATAAACTTCAAACCTTAGTTCATAATCATGAATTCCAAACTAAAACCACTTAACTACGAATTAAAACATCTTGGATTCACTACAAGCTTCACCTCTTAGCCCTAGCTAAGAGGTTTAGCTGCTCATGATCCAAGGAAACATGAAACAACTACAAAAAGCATGAAAACAGCAAAGCAAACCAAAAGGAGTTGTGAAACTCCAATCTTCACTTCCACAGCCTCCAACCTCGCTTGAACCCTTCTAGGATACCCTAGGAACGATCCCTAGGTGTCCTCTTATAGTCTGGAGGCTCCACAACGTCGGAATAATCGGGAATTTGCGAAACTCTTACGCAGCGCAGAGAAAATCGGAAAGAAATTAGAAGCTTCTAAGTCAGTACGCATGGCCGACCGGTCAAGACCGGTCGGCCTCAAGTGAAAACACTCCAGCAAGCATCTCCGACCGGTCATGACCGGTCGGGCCTATTCATCCTTGGTCCAGCAAGCATGTCCGACCGGTCATGACCGGTCGGATGCCTTCAGTAACTCTCCAGCAACAATGACCGACCGGTCATGACCGGTCGGTCCTCTTTAGTAGTGCCCAAACATGCATGGCTGACCGGTCACTGACCGGTCTGGCTTCCTTGGCCGACCGGTCACGACCGGTCGGCTTCATTTCTTCTTATTTTCTTCCTTTCTTTCATCTGTTTTCTTCTCTTCTTTAGTTCTTTCTTTCTTTTCTTCTTTGGTCCTCAAACATTCTTCATCAGAATGATCCCAAGTGAGCTCTTTATGTCTTCAATTGAGTAGAGTCCACCCTCAATCCTGTAGTCACAAAACATGCATTGAATTAGCTTACAAACCATACAAACCTTGCACAATGAGTGATGAATTGGGGTTAGAATATACACAATTAAGAGCTCAACACCCCCCAGCTGAGGAGGCTCGTGAGCAAACGGATCCTCGCGAGACGGTTCCTGCTCGCGAGCTGACTCCTACTGGCGAGTAGGGACCAGCTCGCAAGTCGGTGGCCTCGCCTACCGTGAGCCCGGTTGGGTTGGTCGTAGCCCAGCCATCTGGAGGTGGAACATTTTCCGTTCCTCGCCACCTCCATCCGATTTGTGAATTTTTGTTCGATAACATCTCCCCCCAAACCTTCGGCTCTCTTCCCGAGCCAAGCCCTGAGAACCTCTTCCTCGAAGCGGGGGTGAGGATGGTTTAGGTAAGACCCTACCAAGGCCTGCTTTAATTTGTTGTTACATTCCGGAATACTTTATCTCACATTTTTCGTTACTTTTGCAGGGCTTAGATCTCATCCTGCGAACGAGGCGAGATATCGTTGCCACCCATCGCGTGATCGATGAAGCTGAGGGGAAGAGAGTTGCCTTGGAGAAGGCAGTTCAAGGAAGGGATCAACTCCTCAAGTCCCGTGAGGCGGTGATCTCTAAGAGAGATGAGGAGAAGAAGATCCTCATCGAGAAAGTCCAAGTCCTGACCGATAGGTACCAGGCCTTGGACTCTAACTTCGCAAAGCTCGCAGAGTTGAAGGAGAAAGCGGAGAGAGAGAGAGAGAGAGAGAGAGAGAGAGAGAGAGACGGAGATCTTTCGTCAAGACAAGATCTCGCTGGAGGAGCGGCTAGTGGAGGCCAGGTCGCAGCTCGAAGAAGTCAACGACAACTTGGAGAAGGAGCGCTCCGCTCTTGCACAGCTTAAGGACGACTCGATCCACTGGGACGAGGAGAAAGTTGCCCTGGTAAAAATGCTCTCGGAGGAAGGGCCTCGGGCAATTTCTGAGTTCCGGAACTCGCAGCTATATGACGATGAAAGATATGAGTCATATGATGCTGGTCGCGACTTTACGCTAAGAGTAGTGCAACGAATGTCCCCATCCTTTGATATGGGGGAATTTGGTCGAGTCGCGACCATCATAGCTGTAGAGGAGCAAGCTGCTGCGGAGAACGAGGTGACCGAAGCCACGCAGGCTGGAGGGGCTCCAGAATCGGGTCCTGAAGTCGAGAGCACGGCTCCTCCCCCAAGAGATTAACTCTCCTTTTTGTTTTTCTTTCTTCTGTACTCGTGAGCAAATATCTGTAAACAATTGTTATTGATGAAAAAAAAAATTTGAAAATGTTCTCGTTCTTTTTGTTTACTCTCTCTTTCCCTTTATGTAATGAATGCCTTCTTGTTTTAATGAGTTATGCTCAACCTGGGGGGTCGTGACGACCATACTCTCGTGGAGATAAACTGATCTATCGATTGAGAAATGAGTTGTGCTCAATCCAGGGGGTCGTGACGACCATACCCTCTTGGAGATAAACTGATCTATCGATTGAGAAATGAGTTGTGCTCAATCCGGGGGGTCGTGGCGACCATACCAAAGGTAGGCAATTGGTCAAGAGATGGTATGCACTCTCTTCAGGGCTATTCAGGTCCAAGTAAATGGAGTAGCGACCAAAAGATATCTTCAACTTTATTCATAAAATGTCGTTATGAACTACATTGAATCTAGGGGAAGTATTGTAGCAAATGCTCCACGTGCCAAGGGCGACGCACGGGTTTGCCCTGCATGTCTTCAAGATAATAGGTACCGGGTCGCACAATCTTAATAACCCGATACGGGCCTTCCCAATTTGGATCTAGCGAACGAGCGGGAATTTCGAGTTTTTGCCTCAGGACCAAATCTCCGAGCTGGAATGATCTGGGCCGAACCTTAGCATCTCGATAACGAGCAATACGTTGTTGATACGCGGCCGCTCGTACTTGGGAAGTATTTCTTCGTTCTTCCAAGAGATCGAGATGAAGTCGGAGGTCTTCCTGATTACCCGCGGGGTCATACTGCTCGGTCCGATATGAGGGCACTTGAATTTCTACTGGTACTACTGCATCGACACCAAATGCTAAAGAGAAAGGGGTCTCACCCGTTGATGTACGAGTTGTAGTCCTATATGCCCATAATACCTCTGGTAGAAGCTCTGGCCATACACCTTTGCATTCGCCAAGCTTGGTCTTTAAATGATGTTTGATGATTTTATTCACTGCCTCAACCTGGCCGTTCGCCTGAGGATGATATGGAGAAGTGTGGAGGTTGCGTATCTTCCATTTTTCACAAAATTCATCAAAGGCTGCGTCGTCGAACTGTGTTCCGTTGTCGGTAATTATAGTGTGAGGGAGTCCGAAACGGCATATGATATTTCTCCATATGAATTTAGTAGTTTGCTTCTCAGTAATCTTGGCCAATGGTTCTGCTTCGGCCCATTTAGTGAAGTAATCGACTCCCACTATCGCGAATCTATTTTGCCCTTTTCCAATAAGTAGGGGCCCGATTATATCGACCCCCCACTGCGCGAAAGGCCAAGGACTATCTATTGGAGTCATTCGCTCGGATGGCACATGGGGTATAGAAGAATATCGCTGACACTTGTCACATTTTTTAGAGAATGCAATCGCATCTGCTTTCATAGTGGGCCAATAATATCCTTGCCTCATCGCCTTATATGCTAGGGATCGCCCCCTGGGGTGGTTACCACATGCCCCCTGGTGTACTTCGTCTAGAACACGAAGTGCTTCTTCTGGATGAAGACACCTTAAATAAGGCAAGGAAAAGCTTTTGCGTAACAATATTTCGTCTTGCAAGGTATACCTGGCAGCTCGAAGACGAATTTGTCTTGCGGCTTTCTTGTCCTCTGGTAGGTATCCGTCTCTGAGATA
This sequence comes from Liriodendron chinense, assembly GCA_003013855.2. Lineage (NCBI taxonomy): Eukaryota > Viridiplantae > Streptophyta > Magnoliopsida > Magnoliales > Magnoliaceae > Liriodendron > Liriodendron chinense. Next base: position 3,669,889 of record ML058397.1, on the reverse strand, counting down.
AAGGATGATGGGATCCATCCAGCATGGAGATGATTGTACCGATATTACTTGCTCAAGAGTCGCTTGGTCGATACCCAGGTTCTGACGATGCTCGATGGGGATTGAATGTGATAACTCATATTCTGGTGCAGAGGCGAGCTTTGCCAGGGAATCGGCAAGTTGGTTCTTCTCGTTAGGAATATGAACTATTTCATAAGTCTTCAGTTTTGCGAGCAGGATGAGGACACGAGACTTGTATAAGGCCATCCTTTCTTCTTTGGCCTCGAATTCACCAAGAACTTGGTTGACAATGAGCTGGGAGTCGCTATGAATTAACAGATTCTGAATTGCAAGGACAATGGCCAGTTCGAGGCCAACGATCAGGGCCTCATATTCTGCTTCATTATTTGAGATGCGAGAATCGAAACACAGAGCATATTGGAAATGTGACCCGTCGGGAGCCACTAAAATCAGGCCCGCTCCACTGCCAGTGGCCCGCGATGACCCGTCCACGAAGAGTGACCAAGGAAGCTGGTCGCTGGTCATGGTATTATCATCGGAAGAGTATGTGAATTCGGCGATAAAGTCAGCCACGGCCTGGCCCTTGACTGCCGTCCTAGGACAGAATGAGATATCGTGCTCGCTGATCTCGACTGCCCATTTAGTTAAGCGTCCGGAAGCCTTAGGTTTTTGAAGGACTTGACGTAGTGGATGATTCGTTGGTACTAGAATAGCGTGGGCTTGAAAGTATGGTCGCAGTTTTCGAGCTGCCGTGACTAAGGCTAGGGCCAGCTTTTCCATATCAGAATACATAGTTTCTGCATCAACCATTGCTCGACTGATATAATAAACGGGCCTTTGCACCCCGGAATCTTCTCTTATCAAAGCGGCGCTAACGGCCGTAGTGGACACAGAGAGATAAAGAATGAGTTGCTCATGTGCTACAGGTTAAGATAAAATGGGGGGTGTGCTCATGTATAGCTTCAATTGTTGAAAGGCTTCCTCACACTGTGGTGTCCATTTCCAATCAGACTTGGCCGTTGCACGAAGGAGTTTGAAGAATGGTAAGCACTTGTCAGATGCTCGCGAGATGAATCTATTCAACGATGCGATGCGACCAGCCAGATGCTGGACATCCTTCAAAGTAGTGGGGGATTTCATCTCTACCAATGCTTTTATCTTTTCAGGATTTGCCTCGATTCCACGCTGGCCTACCATAAACCCGAGAAATTTTCCTGCGGACACTCCGAACGCACATTTTTCTGGGTTCAATTTCATTTGATACCTCCTCATTAGGTCGAAGGCTTCTCGAAGATCAGAAATGTGATCATCTTCTATGGTGCTTTTCACGAGCATGTCATCAACATAAACTTCCATATTCCTACCGATTTGAGCAGCGAATATTTTATTGATGAGACGTTGATAAGTGGCCCTTGCATTTTTAAGACCGAACGGCATTACCTGGTAGCAATATAATCCCCGATCTGTGATGAAGGCGGTATGCTGGCTATCAGGTGGATGCATCATGATCTGGTTATAACTAGAATAAGCATCCATAAAACTGAGCAGAGCGTGTCCAGCTGTTGAATCGACCAACTGGTCAATCCGCGGTGTCGGGAAGCTATCTTTAGGACATGCTTTGTTCAAATCTGAATAGTCGACGCACATTCTCCATTTGCCATTAGCTTTCCGGACGAGAACTACGTTCGCGACCCACACTGGGTAGTCAACTTCTTTTATGAAATTGACCGTAAGTAGCTTCTCGACTTCAGCTTTGATCGCAATTTGCCTTTCTGCAATGAAGGCACGTCGACGCTGGTGTACGGGTTTATGATTCGGGTCGATATTGAGACGATGTGCGATGACATTGGGGTCGATGCCTGGCATATCTTTATGAGACCAAGCGAACACATCCTGGTATTCGGTAAGAAAACGGACCAAGTCTTCACGATGGACACTGGTTAAAGAGGATCCAATGTATACGACCCTGGATGGGTCATCTTTGGTTAAGTGAATCACCACTGTTTCTTCCCCAGGAGTTCCTGATTGGAGAGCGTTTTCTCTTGGATCCAACGAGGAGTTGGTGGAAAAGTTGGGTGAATCTTGCGCTATCTCCATAACGGGTGTCGCTTGAGCTTTCTTTCGATCCTGTAGGGCTATCTGGTAGCAAGACCGAGCCTCCTTTTGACTTCCTCGTACGACCCCGATACCATTTGGGGTAGGAAATTTGACACACAGATATGAAGGGTGTAAAGCTGTCCCAACCTTATTAAGAGATGGCCGCCCCAAAATGGCGTTATACGCTGATTTTCGATCCACCACGAGGAAATTTACGAAGACGGCAGTCTTCGTAGGATTTTCTCCAAAAGTAACTGGGAGATTAATGCTTCCTTCAGGTGTTACCACCTCGCCTCCGAAGCTGACGAGGGGGGTCGAAACTGGCTTGAGTAGGCTTCTGGCAAGTGCTATTTTGTTGAAAGCCTCCAAGTATAGAATATCGGCTGAGCTACCTGTATCCACCATAATTCGATGAGTTAGATAATTTGATACCTTTAATGCGACTACGATGGAGTCTTCGTGAGGGAAGTGAATTCCCGCTGCATCTTCGAGGGTGAAGGAAATTGGAGGATGGCTGGCTTTTGACGAACTGGGTGTCTGTTCCAGCCAATAGATATGCTGGGGTTCTTTGGACGCCTTCCGAGCGTATGCTTTTCTTGAAGCTTGAGAGTCGCCCCCGCAAGCTGGTCCTCCGATGATGGTGCGAATTTCTCCAGTAGGCTCAGCGTCCTCTTGGTCAGTTTGATGATGAGGCGGTTCCTTTTGGCGAGATGAGGCCTTCGCCCTTTCTGGTGATCGATTTTTACGAGCGACATAATCCTGGAGATGGCCTTTTCGAATAAGGGCTTCAATATGATCTCGTAGAGAAATGCAGTCTTGGGTTCTATGCCCGTGATCTTTGTGGAAGTAACAGAACTTGCTCTTATCTCTCTTCTCGGGATCGGATTTGATCTTTGCAGGCCACTTTACATATGACTTGTGTTTAATCTCCATTAAAACCTTTTCATGAGACCGATTGAGAGGAGTGTAGTTATGATATTTACCAGAATAAGGCTTCTTGGGAGAACGATCGCGCTGATCACGATGATATTTTTTATCTGCAGAAGAGGTTCCCTCTGGCTTGGGTTTCTTACCCTGGGCTCCATGACGTGTCAATGCGACTTCTTCTGCATTGATACATTTCTGAGCTTTGGCTTGGAATTCTGCCATAGTTTTCGGCGGGCTCTTATCTAAGGCAAACCTGAATTTCTCGCTCGTTATTCCGGCTATAAGGGCTGTGAGACCTTTTTCTTCAGTATAACCTTCAGTTTGAACGGCTTCGGCAGTGAACCGTACTGTGAACTCCTTTATTATCTCCCCATGCTGCTGCTTCAGATCCATCAGATGGGAGGCTGGCTTCTTAATGCGAATGCTTCCCATGAATTGAGAGAGGAATATCTCCGATAACTGTGAAAAGGAGCTGATGGAATGAGGCTTTAGTCCCCGGAACCACGTACGGGCTGCTTCCTTCAATGTTAGGGAAAAAGCCCTACACATGATTTCTGAGCCATGTCCTTCCAACTCCATAAGAGACCTATATGTTTCGAGGTGTTCAAGAGGATCACCAATGCCTGTATACGGGGTGATAACAGGCGTTCGATACTTTCTAGGTAACGGTGCCCCCATAACCTCGCTGGTAAAGGGGGACTCGGATTGATGTATCGCCGCCATGACGGCAGATGGCCGATTTGCCTGATATTGCTGTTCCATGACGTCAAAACGATCATGGATTCTTTTGAGATCTCCTTCCCATGGTAAGGTATAGCCTGATGTTTTGGCGGTGGAGCCCTGAGGTTGAGGTTATCGAGACGAACTAGAATGTATAGAATGTGGAGACGGCACAGGGTGATGGTTGCCGAGTGGTGTTCGGTTTGATGGTGGATGGTGTGGTGGGACCTGTGGTTCGTCCATAAAATGTCTGGAAGCCACTGGTATGGGTTGCGGTGGTAACCCTTCGGAGGGTTGTCTCTGTGGTTCGGGGAAATGCTGATCAAGCCGATTCGACAGGGCCTGAACTCTAGCATTTAGAGTTAGAAGAGTATTTCCGAGGAAGCGCAGGACATCGTCTTGATTTCCAGAAGCCTCCAATAATGGGTTTGCTGATGGCATATTTGGGGCTCCTTGAGGGATACTTGTCGAAGTGGGTGGAAGAACAGGTATGGATTCCGTCTCATCGGGCGGAGGTGGTGCCTGCCTTGAAGTCGAAGGATGAACAGCCTTTTTAGGAGGCATCGCAGAAGGATTTTGATCGGTCGTTAGAAAGATTGATTTTGACGATCAAGTCGTTCCCACAGACGGCGCCAAACTGTTAACGTCAGATTTTGTAACTGGATCCTCCGGACGTTCACCTTCTCTCCAATAGAGACTTCCTCCGCCGGACCTGAAAGAAGACAGAAAGCAACTAAGGGTGGCCGGCGTCCAGCCGTTAGCCCTTCGATGCTTAAGTTAGATAAGGCAAGAAGGGGAAAAGCCAAGCAACTGAGGTGAGGGATTGAATATTGTGTACTTGTATCTTCATGGGGTCACCTCCTTATATAGATCCGAAGTGATCTAGTCTGTTACGTAAGATATCGAGATCCCGCTGATTCCGCGGGATAAGATCCTTATCCTTAGATAGAGAAGTGACCTAATTTGAATGACTTGTCCGACAATTACGTTCCTTGATAGCAATCCCTTGGGATTCGGAACCATTGAAGAAGATAAGCCCAACATCGGCCTATACGGGCTGCTGGTACTGAGGGCTAAGGGATGTCACCCCAGAAAAAGCTGTTTGCATGTTGGAAGATGGTCGCGAGTCCAAGTGCTCGCTCATTCAGATGTAACACCTTTTAACGACTTGTGAGAAGGTCTGCTCGCAGATCAAGAAGGAAATCTTTGCCTTGCTATATCCGACTATCGGCTATGGGAACTCGAGGCCTTGCGAATAGGTGCTCCGTATATATCCATCCTGCGACTCTCGAGCATATGATCTCGAGAGTCGAATGGGCGCCCCGCACTTATCCAATCTGCGACTCTCGAGCATATTATCTCGAGAGTCGAATGGGCACTCCGCATTTACTCGATCTGCGACTCTCGATCAGATGATCTCGAGAGTCGAATGAGCGTCCGCGTAAAATCTTAGCAGCTAAGTTGATCTCCATCATTTTGCCTATAACACCACCAATGTCCTAAGATTCCCTCAAACAAGTTAACGAATCAGATCAAGCTACTGCATTATGGACCCATAATTTTTCCGAAACAATCCCCTCTTCCATTCGACTTTCGAAGTAAGCCACTACATCAATAACAAAGAAGAGAGAGAGAGAGAGAGAGAGAGAGAGAGAGAGAAGGCCAAACGTCATTTCTCGTGCAAGGGACCCACTTATGAACCCATCCCACATCCTCTTTAGGGCCCACCGGATTGTCTCAGAACAAATCCAAGTTGTCCACATGAACGGGGTTTTAATTTCAGGTCATCAAATGAGGTTTGAGGGCAGAACTCATCATGTTGTTGTAGGTCACAAACAACTCTAAAAGAATTTTTGAAATGACCCTCCTATGTGTCCAATCTCCTAGATTAAAGTGAATGAGTTAGATCGGCCGAGGGTGGCCCCAATCATTGATTTCGTGGGGCCCATACTGATCCATTCTTGAAAGGCCCTCTTGACTTCCACGAGACGCCAGTGTTGTATGATAGGATGACTGTTAGAATGGGTTGGTAGAAGGGCATTTTGGTCCTTCGTAAAGCTCAATAATGTCCACGGGGCTAAAATAAAATAGCCTTCGAGAAGTGGTGCTAGCACTTTAATTATGTTATAATTAGGGGCTATTTTAATTATTCACCCTCCCACCATGGACAATCTTGTGGTGTTTTGGTTGAAATACATTTCAAAGAGATTGTAATGTGATGCGATATTATTTTTTCTCAATGATCTAAACCATTTATGTGATAAGTCTTCCCTTGAATGGGTGATACCTAAAAGTTTTATTATATTAAATAGTTCAACACTTTGATTACGTGAAGGTTATAGTGAGCGTCCAATTTTAAAGGGGAAGACCTAGAATTTGAATTGTTGAAATACTCCAATTTAAATATTTTATTTATTGTCTCTCAATCATACAAGTTGAGGCTCATGGTATAAACGGTTTGGATCATTTGAAGAGTACCCATAATCAAAGGTAAAGTCTCTCAAGTATCACATTGCAACACAAGGTCTTGTGTAAAAGCAAACCTCTTAATGTGCGATGTGCAAACTGAGGTGCATTTTCACCTACACAAGTGATTTTTTGTGCAACTTTGACTTGCGGTTAAGAGGCATTTTAGAAAATGCCTCTTTTAACATAGCTAATGACAGGGTCCTTACTCATGCCTCAGTGGTAGAGGTGGGCAACGATTCGGGCCGAGCTGAGTTAGCCCTAGTTTCGTTTGGCTTGTTTTGGTGCCACCCCGGTTTGGGTTTCGGGCCGACCCATGCGGCCCGAGTTTGGTTTGCTCGAGAAAAATCCGGTTGGAGCCAAGATTGGTTTGGTGGGAAATTTTGAATCAGACCAGGCCGCGTTCGAATAGGTGGTAGCTCTTTTTTTGTTTATTTGTTTAAATAGAAAATAATTTAAAAAATTAGAAAAAAATAAAAAAATATATAAAAGTATCTTAATATATGATGTTTAATATCTTCCAAAGGAGGAGTGCAACTTCACAATAGACATGTAAGAGTGTTTTCCAATTAAAAGTACACAAGCATAATTTTACAAGAGCAAGGAAACAGTGTGCATTCATGTATCTGTATTATGCATTATCCACATCATCATGTATATGTATCATCCACACCATCCATCCGTTTTTACATATCTAAAGCCCAAGTGGATCACACCGGAAATAGTGTGCTTACAATCTACGAGCCAAATCAAGCCGAATTAAACCAAGATTCGAGCCGAGCTGAGCCAGTACTACCCTACTGTGAGCTTGGTTTGTTTTTTCAACCAAGCTTGACTCTAAGGCTTGGTTTGGTTTGAACTTCTATTTGAACCAATCCAAGCCGAACTTTTTCAAACCAATCCGAGCTGAGTTTTCGAGCTGACTTGGTTTGTGCTCAGCTCTACTCAATGGTAGGCTCACAAGAGTTTCAACACAAGGTCATGGGTTCATGTACCAATTGTGATGTGAGTGCATGTTTAAAAAAAAATATAGCTAATGACAGAAAAATGCTCCAATGGTCGGAACATAAGCAAGAGGGCGTGAATTAACCACACCGGAAAACTTGAACGCCAACCATTAAAAACTTCATAGGGCCTGTTATAATGTTTATTTGCCATCTACCCAGTTTATAAGGTTACACAGACATGGAGACTTCGAACGTGCATCACATGGCATTGCTCGTCCAAAAATGAGAATCCGTACACTTAAAAGAGAAAAATCAAGTTGAACCGAAACCTCCTGTAACGCCAAGCTTTGTGGGGACCACATGATGTTTGTATTATATCCACTTCATCCAACTGTTTCACCAGCTCATTTTAGAACAAGAGCCCTTGACATGAGGGAGATCCAATACTCAAGTGGGCCAGACTACAAGAAAAGAAACAGGGGGGTTGGAAACGCTGAACATTGTAAGTTTGTAACTATCCTAAACCCATCGTGATTTTTATATACAATCCTAGACCCGTTCTAAAGATGACTCCCACGTGGTTGAAAGGAAAAGACTATTAAAAAAAATTCTGGGCCCCAAGAAGGATTCAACGCTGGTCGTTGAATCCCCACTGGTGTTGCACACATTTGAGTTTTAAATCTCTAGTGTTTTGGGCGGCTCATGTCGTAGAATGAGCACGTGACAAGGATGGACGGAGTGGGTAGAACACAGACATGAGGTGGGACCGGCAAAGCCGTAACCCCAGGCAGGAGGCCAGTAGCTTTCAAAGACAAAACCCTTTCGTTCGTTGTTTTCTCCGGTAAAGAGGCGTGACGGTGACCCATTTTAGTTAGAAATTAGGAGTCAATTTCAAAGATGTTAAAAAAAAAGAAAAAGAAAGGGAGGGAGACGACCCAGCCTTCGTCCCTTCCATTCTTTGTATATATATATATATATTTGTTTGTGTGTGTGTGTATTTGAGGAGGGAGAGGGAGAGGGAGAGGGAGAGTGAGAGGGATGGCATCTCCTTCGACGACGATGGATAATGTGCTTGGGCTTCTGAGAGTCCGTGTTATAAGAGGAGTGAACCTAGCAATCCGAGACGTCAGGAGCAGTGACCCTTATGTTGTCCTTAAGATGGGCAAACAGGTCATTCCCTGCCCTTCATCTCCCTTTTTTTTTTTTTTCTTTTTTTCTTTTTTTCTCTTTTCTGATGGTGGGCCATGTCCATCAGACCCATGCCATCAACGTTCCTCATCCAATTACTTGTTCACTCTTTGATGGATCATCATAGTCGCCTCAGCTGACATAATCTGAGGATGTGGGACTGTTCATCTGTTGGTACCTAGTGCGGATTGGGGTTACTCAAAAAATTCACACTGATAGGGAGATCCTAGGAATTTCATGGATTGTAGCTGTGGAGATGGGGAATAGTCCAACCATTGGTCAGTATTGGATGTGGCGATCAGAATTGTCCAATTGGTGGCTAGTTTTGCCTGACCAGTGTGGTTTTTTGTTGTATTGCCAGACAGCATCAGTGTCCAAGAGATGAATTGTCCGGTCTTGCACTTGTGTGCTCCACATGCACGGAGATTTGTCGTGTGATAATCAACTTTGTTATTGTCATTTAGCACTGGATCTTGGTTTTGAGACTCTGATGAGTTCTGTGAGACTCGTCTGAGTCGACTCAGACTCAGTTGGACTTGATCCAGCTCAGCACTGCGGATCATAACTGAAAATAGAGGGTGACTTGGCTGAGTCTGGCTGAGTCATGACTCGACTCATGACTGAATCAGTCAGTCCAGGTTGCTGAGTCTTAAAACCATGTTTTGAATCCTTTCTGTTTGCCATACCCATTGCATGTGTACTAAGTTTGGGTACAAGAAAATTTGTGAACATGCAAACAAAACATTGTTATATTCAGAGAGAGAGAGAGAGAGAGAGAGAGAGAGAGATGTGTGTGTTTGCGCGCGCGCGTGCGCCTTGGTATCCCTAGATCTAGAAACCAATTAAACCCAAAACACTTACCTCTAGATGATACACATCAATAGGAAAACACTTAAGTCATCATCCCTTAGAATAAAAATTGAACAAGTTTAACTTGGCTTGTAAGAGGCTCAGAGCTTCTAAAGGTTAGAAACCAAAATCAGCACAAAACAAAGTCTTGTCGATTGAATCGACAGTATTATCGATTGGAGTCGATCGAATTGACAAACCCTATTGATTTGATCGATATTGGCCAAGACTGTCCAGCAAGCAAAACAAGAAAATCAGGGAACTCCATCAATTCGATCAATAGAGCTTAAAAATGTCCAGCAACCAAACTGTATAATTTAGGAAGTTGTTGATCGAATCGATAATCCAATCGACAATGTTGATTTGAGTCGATCGAATCAATAGATCGATTGATTTGATTGATAACTAGCTGTTTTAGATCCGTTGCTTCACACATCTACTTAAGGGATCTCTTAGGGCTTTTGCAAGCTGATGAGAATTTCATAGAAATTGAGTCTGAGTGTATCCCTCTCCAATCTCCTCTCTTAAGACTCAAATCCTATTGAGTTCATGCCATCTTCTTGGGTTTAATTACCCTAAATGAGTATTCAAAGCTCCCATTGAAGATGAACATGAACTCTAGTACACTAATCTTACAGGTAAACCCTATTTGTCTAACAGCCTAGAATGCATGATTAGGTGAATCCTACCTTGTTTCATACAAAGCCTTAAATTTTAAGAGATTCACCACCATCCCCATACTCCTAATACCTTTGCACACTATATTAGAAGATTAATTCAAGGTTGTTGATCAAGGGAGCTGAAGAGAAGCTGATTCCAGTCCGGAGAAGCATCTTAAGAACATGTGCTATCAAAGGGGCTCATCTATCTAGTAAAAGTATTTTGAGTCCATTGTTTAAACTCACTTCTTGTGGAGATTTGGGTTTTGAGTTTGAGACTCAAACTCAAAGTGTAAGACCTTGTGTAGTCCACCGGCGAGTGTGTACGTGGTTAGCCCTTGTGTAAGACTAATCAAGAGTTTGAGATCCAAACTCGTAAGACCTTGTGTAGGCTACCGACGGGTGTGTATGTGTGAGTCCTTGTGTAGGATGTAATGGTTTATGGCGAAGCTATTGAAAACCATATGAGATAGTGAAATTTGGAAAATTTGAGTTCAAGTTCATCATCCGGGAGTGGAGTAGGCAATTCGCCGAATCACTATATATCGTTGTGTTGTGGAATGTGTGATGATTCTTTACTTATGCTTATCTTGATTTTTATTCTATGAATGCATGAATAGATTAATGGTATGTTAAGTGTTCGAATCATTCTCTCAATAGATATAGCTATCTCACTTCATAGATTTGTGTTCATATGCAATTTGTATCTTTGACAGTCTATGATCCTACACACACCACACCGTGTTCATGTGGACTAATTTGTTTAAATTAATAAATTTTAAAAGGTCGTATTCACCTCCCCCTCTAGGACTTAGACATAACTCCAAGCTTCTAGCTTAGTGGTATTAGTGCTATACCCACAATTTCACATTCATTTAGGTGAGGCGCACAATTGTACAACCCACATCTATAGTCATTATCACTTCCCCTTGAGCTGGAGCATAGATGTCATTGGTGCCTAGCTTGGAATAAAGACATGTAGATTAGTTGCGGTCAAGAGCTTTGATGAATACATCAGCAAGTTGATCTTGAGATTGAGCATACAACATAGAAATTTCACCACTAGAAACCTTCTCTTGTATGAAATGACGGTTGAATTTAATATGCTTGGTTCTCTCATGATAAATTGGATTGTTTGAATATGGGAGGATGCTTGATTAGCGCAAAATAATTGCATTGGTAGGTTCACTACCAAACTCATTTCCTACAATAGTTTCTTAATCCACATGAGCTCATAGTGGCATGAGCCATCACCTTATTTTGCCTCAACGCTTTGTCGGGCTACTACACTTAGCTTTTTACTCTTCTAAGTGACTAAATTTCCTCTCACGTGCAGTGCCCAACAGTAGACCTCCTATCAATCGGGGAGCCTGCCCAATTTGCATAAGAATACCCAACAATCTGAAAATGATTATTCCTTTCATATAAAATTTCCTTACCCGGTGCTCCTTCAAGATATCACAGAATTTAAATAATTGCATTCATGTGAGGTATCCTAGGAGAACTCATAACTGACTTACCACACTCACAACATGTGATATATCTGGCCTAGTGATTGTTAGCTAGATAAGTTTTCCGACAAATCTTCTACACCTTCTTGGGTCTTTAACTTCATCTCCTTGATCACTAACTAGTTTCAGATTTGGATCCGTTAGTGTATCAATTGGCTTAGTACCAAACGGGATGAGAGTGTGGTGAAAAAAAAACCGATAGTGAAAGCAGTCAATGCGAAAGGCTAGCAGAGAATGGTAAAATGCCGGGGTATGGGAACAATGTCAAACTGTTTTATGAGAAAGGAGAAGGGATAATGGAGGACAAGTGGCATAGGCGTAGACGTGGTGAGATCGATCACTATCTCTCTAACGTATAAACACCTTGAATCCACAAGGCCTTTGGGACTCCTCAACCGAACTTCCTCAAATCCAAGAGGGAAAACTCTTGATTCCACGAGAAAAGAGTAAAAACTTGAAATTTTATTCAGAATAATGTAAGATAATCCTAACAAACAAGTTTAAGCAAGTTTCAATAGAGAAAATCAACCCTAGAACCCTAATTGCAAACTTAGTAAGAGTTCTAATAAAAAACAGAAACTAAATCAAAAAATTCGAAAATTTCTGCAAAACTGGTCGCGTAAGGTCGGGCGCCCGAAGTAGTATGGTTAGGCGACCGATGATGGTTGGGCGCTGTCAAGCGCTCGAGTTCGGGCGACCGAGAATGCTCAAAATTGTCCAGAGAGCAAATTGGATTTCTCGAAGCAGTTTCGGGCGACCGAGCTGAATTGTTGGGCGACTGAACTAGGTGTCGGGCGATCAGGTCGGGCGACCGAATTGCCCAAAAATAGTCCGGCAAACTTCTGGAATTCCATGGAGCAATTTCGGGCGCCTAATGAATTCCAGTCGGGTGACCGAACTTTGCAAACTTCTAAGGTCTCTTCTTGGATTCCTTTCTCCGGTCCATCCGAGCCATGTATGCATTAACGATCCTCTCTACATCAGCCTCTCCCCTCCCCCACTTCAAAAGAACTCATCCTTGAGTTCACGTTCGTCTCCGGCTCGTGATGCTCGAACAAATCCGTAATGTTGAAGGTTCTTGAGATCTTGAACTCTTCTGGGAGGTCTACCACATAGGCATTGTCGTTAAGCTTTCGGAGGATCGACACCGGTCCAATCTTATTATATTTCAACTTGTTCTAGGTACCGGATGGGAAGTGTTCTTTGCGTAGATGGACCATCACTTGGTCTCCAACTTCAAACACTTTTGCGCGTCGATGCTTGTTAACGTCATTCTTGTACTTCTCATTCGACTTAAATAATTTGTTCCGCACTTCATTCTATATCTCGGTGATCCTTTCACCCATGTTTTCTACAACGATGCTCATGCCTGGGATCTTGGGTAATGGAACCAAGTCTAAAGTATGACAGGGAATTCGCCCATAGACAATCTGAAATGGCGACTTATCTGTCGAACGATTCACCATGTTGTTGAAGGCGGACTTGGCTTGAGACAGGGCTAAGTCCCACTGCTTTGGCTTCTCCCCAGAAATGTAACGTATGACGGTATGAGATTTCCCTAGGTTCTGTTCACTACTTCAGTTTATCTGTCAGTCTGTGGATGATAAGCGCTGCTAAACTGAAGCTTTGTTCCAAATCGATTCCACAACGTTCGCCAAAAGTGACTTACGAACTTTGTATCACAGTCTAACGTGATCGTCTTGGGGATTCCTTGCAATGTCACAACCTCCTTGAAGAATAGGTTGGCTACATTTGTCGCGTCATATGTCTTATGTTAGGGAATGAAGTGAGCCATCTTTGAAAACCTGTCTACCACAACGAACACGGAGTCCATGCCGCATTGTGTTCGTGGGAGACCCAAGACAATCCATAGAGATGTCCTCCCAAGGGCCTTCAGGGACAGGCAATGGGGTGTAGAGTTCCGTGTTTTGAGAGCGACCCTTGGAGGATTGCCATACATGGCTCCGCTGAACCATCTTCCCTACATCACGGCCTAGGTGAGGCCAAAAGTAACGTTCTTCTACTAAGGCCTTCGTCTTGTCATGACCCAAATGGCCTCCAAGGCCACCACCATGGAGCTCGAGTATGATCTTGTCACGCAATGAGCTCTGCGGGATGCACAAACGATTCCCTTAGAATAAGTATCCATCATGGATGTGGAAGTAGCCAGGATGACCTTCTTTACTTCGCAGCCACTCGTCCTTAAAGTCCTCATCTTCTGTGTACAGTTCTTTGATGCAGTCGAAACCGATAACCTCATTGGTTATGGTGACGAGAAGAGTGGCTCGGCAGCTCAATGCATCCGCAACCTTGTTCTGTTGGCCAGACTTATGTTTCAGTACGAACGTAAACTCCTGCAAAAATGAGATCCATCAAGCATGTACACGGTTTACGTTAGTCTGGCTATTTATAAATTTTGAATCCCGATGATTTTTGAAAAGAACGAACACCCTTTGAACAAGGTAGTGTCGCCAATGACAGAGGGCTTGCACCACGACATACAGCTCGATCTTGTATGTGGACCACTTCTTTGTGGCTTCACTAAGCTTCTCACTGTAGAAGGCTACGGGCTTGCCCTCTTGCCATAAACTACCCCGATCCCCACATAGGATGCATCACAGTCCACTTCGAAAAACTTTATCAAAGTTCGGTAGAACTAGGACTGGAGCGGATGATAGCCGTTGTTTGATTTCTGCGAAGCTTCTATCAGCTTCTTCCATCCACTGGAAGGGACCCTTCTTCATACAATCTGTGATGGGTGCGACGATGATGCTGAAATTTCTAACAGTAAAAGGTCACTAGCCCATGGAAGATGCGCGCTTCATGGATGTTGGTCGGTGTAGGCAACTCACGGATGGCGCTAACCTTTTCGCTATCCACTTGAATACCCGTAGATGACACCACAAAGCCCAAAAACAGCAAGTGATCCGTCAGGAAATTGCACTTTTTCAAGTTTAAGTATAACTTGTTGTCTTGTAAAACCTGAAGAACATGCCTGAGGTGCTCTCTATGTTCAGATTCGTCCTAGCTATAAAGGCTAGCAAAGATAAGCAATTAAACAACCTAGCCTAAGCATATAGATTATAAAAATATAATAATCAAGCAACTAATCCATATGCATGTCTTGGCCACAAATGATATACTAAAACAAGCACCCAGTCTAGAAGTGAATGTACATCTTGTGTGTGAATATACCTAACAAGTACATAGCATGCAAACCATTCAAGCATTCATATAATCATAATTGAAAAACAATGCATGAAAGGAAATGGCTCAGTTGACAATCACAAACAGAAGCATGTACAGTGGTTCGACTATTTGTCTACTCCACTCCCAGTTCAAGTACTCACCCCTTGAGCACACCAGCATTCACTAGGGAGTTTAAATAAGGTTCCCCTCAACCTAGGAGTTTTGAATAGGTTCCTCCCAATCTTTATACAACTGTTTTTGCACAGGTCCACCTCTCAACTTGAACGGTGGTTTTACGGGTTCACCTCTCAACCTAGGTGTTTGCGGGTTCCCCCAACCTAGGAGTTTAAATAAGGTTCCTCCCAACCTAGGAGTTTTGACGAGGTTCTTCTCAACCCTTCAGTTCTAATCCAGGAGCCTACAATGGTTTCTCATGCTAACCAATAACCTACACGTATGCACCCGTGCCTGTGGACCATGTACACACCCATGTAGGTGGCTCCCTTCGGAGACTTACCAGGTTTTCAATAGGCTAACTATCAACCTTAAATTCACATACAATCCTACCAAAAGGAAGGAGTGCTAACAGACTCTCAAACTTAACACTTATCGGATTGAGCCCCTTGTACAATGTCTTGTTGGGTTGCTTGATCTTCTTTCTCCCGTGCTTCAATCAGCTCCTCGATACTCCCCCGATCGTGTTGCCGCTGCGTTGCCAATGCCTTAGCTCCACCGATCATCACCTCGCATGTGATGCTCTTGAGATGCCCAAAGTGATAGGCTGCTGCATTGCTAATGCCTTAGCTCCACTAATCATCACCTCGCATGTGATGCTCTTAAGATGCCCAAGGTGATAGGAGATGGTGTGAATTCTCTACAACTAGTAGGAGATGGTGTGAATTCTCTACAACTAGTAGGAGTGAGTTGCCTAGAGGGATTCCACCTAAAATGATCTTTAGAGGGGTTTAGACTAAGGATTTACCTATGGTCAAGGTGCCTAAACATCTAAAGATCAAGAGAGAGCAAGTCCATTTTCATATGAGCTTTGAATGCTCTATCTTGTGATCAAATACAAGGAAGATGACTTGGAATGCTTAGGATTAGAGCCTAATGGTATGGGCAATGACGGTGGGTTTTAATGCACTAAAATCTCTCTAATTAGACCCAAAATCGAGCCCAACCTTTATATAAAGAAAGCTCCAATGATTATAAAACGGCTGCCAACGGCTCTCTGTCGATCGGTCACAGGGAGGTCCTCAACCAGTCGGTCATTGAGGGATGACCGATCGAATTAAGGCTTGGACAAGAGAAATGTTGCTATCGAATTTTTAGCCTCTGTAGACCGGTTGGTCAGGTCAGACCGGTCGTCCGACCGGTCGAATTAGCCCAGAGACAAGCTGATTCAGCTGTTGGTTGCTGTCCCTTTTTAGACCTCTGTCGACCAGTCGGACAGACCTGATGATCGGTCGCCGGTCGGGCGATCGGTTGAATTACCCCAGGGACAAGCTGTTTCAGACAGTTTGTTGCTATCCCATTGGGGGCCTTTGACGACCGGTCGACAGGCATGAAAATTGCTGTTTTGAGTAGTGTTTTACAGCAGCTCATGCAACCTCTTAGGTAATTCTTTGGGTAATCTTTTGGGACACCTAAGGCCAATCTAAGATGACTACGGGTATGCTTATTTGGTCAAGGTCATCTAGAGGTTTGGGTTTTGGTTTGGTTTAAGGTTCAAGGCTCACCAAGGCATCTCATTTACCTGTTTCTTCTTCCTTGATGTAGCAGGTCCACTTGAGTCTTCGGTCTTCGTCCTCTTAAAGCTCAACCGACACCTAGACTCATTGACCTACGTAATTGACAAATAAGGTGTACTAGTATGCCACAAAAAAGTGCATTAACACAATTAGGGCCCATTTAGTTGAACTTCAACAACTTAAATTAACAGACAATATTCTCATCAAAGAATGGTCCGATACACCATCATATGCATGTCCACAATACAAAAAAAAATGATTTATTCTTGAATATCTTATTGTTCTCTCTATTTTTTTTTCCTGATATTTTCCTTAATTCTCTTGCTTAAAAAAATTCTGACTAATACGGGCCGGTACGGCCCTAATACGGATACACGACGCCGTATCGTATCATTTTTCCGTCAGGTCAATTCGCCAATCGATATCAACATTCAGAACTATGCTTTAGACTGATAAGCCTTTTGGGAAGTCCATACAAGATTTTGGCCAAAGTTCTAGCTTTTAGATTCCAAGTAGTGATGGGAAATGTGATTTCTAAATCTCAAGTGGCATTTGTAGATGGTCATCAGATAGTGGATAGCGTATTGATAACTCACGAAGTTATCAATTCTTATTACATGAAAAGGTAGGAAGGAAGTTTTTTTTTTTAGAGATAACAACAAATTTATTAGAAGCCCGCTGAAAGGCAGGAAAAGAATACAAGGCATAAAGAACAAAAGAAAAGGAAATCACTCATGCATAGCTAACAGTGCAAAAGGCGCCCGATCCTTAACAGAAGCTACCACTACATTGATCACCCTGCTAACCGAAGATTTCCCGTTACGAAAACATCTCTCGTTTCTTTCTTTCCAAATCGCCCAAAGAACTACCATAGCAATAAACTTCCAAATGACTTTCCTCCTTTCCCCTTCCCGCTCCATGCCAAGCCCATAGCTGGATATTGAAAAGGCGTATGATTATGTGGACTAGGATTTCATTGATTACATGTTGACACGGTTGGGGTGTGAAGAAAAGTGGTGATCATGGATTTAGAGATGCGTGAAATCGGCAAAATTCTCGATTCTGATAAACGGATCCCCAAATGGCTTCTTCCAGGCGTCAAGAGAGCTATGACAAGGGGATCCTTTATCGCCATATCTATTCGTAGTAATAACAGAGGCCTTAAGTGGAATGATTGATTAAGGTGTTGCTTCTGGTCTACTTCGAGGTTTCAGAGTTGACAACTCTCAATTTCAAATTTCACATTTACAATATGTGGATGATACTTTATAGTTGTGTGAGGCGGAAGCAGCGGTGGTTCATAACTTGCGAATGATTATTCACTCTTTTGAAGCAACATTGGGTCTTAAGGTTAATTTTGACAAGCGCGAATTGCTGGGAGTGGGATTATCAGAGGAGGTCTCCTCTTTTTGCTTCGATTTTTGGATGTAAGGACGGTTGTTTTCTAACAACATATTTGGGTTTGCCTTTATGTATAGGGAAGCCGGCCAAACATCTATGGGATAAAGTTATCAAAAGATTTGAGAGCAAATTATCATGATGGAAGAGGAGACACTTATCTATGGGAGGAAGGTTAACACTTATAAAGGTGGTGATGAAAAATTTACCTGTTTACTATGTCTTTATTTAAATGTCCTAGAGGGTGCTAAATAGGTTAGAGAAAATTAAGAGAGAGTTTCTATGGAGAGGGGCAGAAGAGAAACATAAGTTTCATCTCATGAAGTGGGAGGACATCTGTAAACCTTGGGATGAGGGGGGAGCCAATCTTAGGCTTTTGGGAGAGATGAATCGAGCGCTTTTGGGTAAGTGAGCGTGGAGGTTCAGGGTTGAGGAGGGTACCTTATGGAGGGAAATAGTGGAAAGGAAGTGTGGTCTTCAATAGGGTTCTTGGTGGACCAAGGAATCATCCTTGTGTAGAGCTTTGTTCTTATGGAGAGGGGGGTGTGGTTCCATTTGGCGTTGTGCGAGGGGATTAGATTCTGGGAGGATGTTTGGGTAGGAAATGGTACTTTAAAGGAGAGGTTTCTAGTCTTAGCAAGGATATCATTAAAGGTAAATCTGCCAGTGGCTAGATGCTATTCTATTCATGTTAAGGAAGTAATTTGGGCTCCATCGTGCTGGAGGAATTTAAATGAGGCGTAGTTAGATGAATTGTTATCCTTGTTGAACTTGTTGGAGAAAGTGTAGCCACACACGCTTTAGAGATTTCCTTGAAATGGCTTCCAGAAAAATCCAGAACGTTTACTGTTAAATCCATTTATCAGAAGATCAGTGGTGGTTCGAATAGTGCTAAAATCAGTCATACAGGTTATCTTTGGAGATATAGAGCTTCCCCGAAGGTGGTAGCACTGTCGTGGTTAGTGGGCCAAAATAAAGTACTAACGGTTCACAATTTACGCAAGAGGTGGAGGAATCAAATTGTTTTGTCAGATTGAAACCCAGGGTCAGCATATCCTTAGCATAACTATCCCCATATAGAGGAGATGGCTATTGGCAGTGTTAGTGCACTTTTCTGTGGCATACTAGTGCACCTTGTTTGTCAATCACTTACGTCAGTGAGTCTAGTGTCGGTTGAGCCCAATGAAGACGAAGACCGAAGACTCAGATGGCCCCGCTGCATCAAGGAAGAAGATACAAGTAAAAGTGATGCCTTGATGTGCCTTAACCTTGACCAAAACCCAACCCCTTAGCCTCTTTGATGACCTTGACCATATTAGGGAACTTTTAGTCATCATAGATTGGCCCTAGGTGTCCCAAAACATCACCTAAAACTTGGCCTAAGTGAGAGGGTTAGAGAATGGATGGGTCAGCAAAACAGTAGGCTGAACCCAGGCCTGTCCGACTGGTCGCGACCGGTCGTGGACCCCTAGCCGACCGGTCAAGACCGGTCGGACAGATAGTCCAGAGAGTCAGCAGGCTGTTGGTGTGTGCAGGCCATAGGGCCGACCGATCGTGGACCCTGGACGACCGGTCATGGACCCCTGGCCGACCGATCAAGACCGGTTGTGCAGAGCACCATTCTTAAGACAGCGAGCTCTGTCTCTGCTCTGGCCCATGGCCGACCGGTCGTGGACCCTGGACGACCGGTCGTGGCCCCTGGCCAACCGGTCGTGCGACCGGTCGGCACTAGCCGTTATTTGCCCGTTTTTAATCCATTGTGCATTCTTTTATAAATGGGCTTGGCTTGTTTTGAGGGGCAAGGAGAGGGATTTCGAGAGGAGTGAAGCCACCATTGTTGGAGACCATTTGAGGCTCATTCCCAACCTATGCAAGGCATCTTCCTTGTGCTTTAACACAAGATTAAAGCATTCCAAGCTCATGAAGAAGATGACCTTCATCCCCTCTTGATCTCTAGAGTTTGGAACCTTCTTGATTGGCAAATCCTTGTCCAAAACTCTAAGATGAGATCGTTGTAGGAGAGAACCTCTAGGCAACCCATTCCCATTAGTTGTAGAGTTCTCAAACCTACCCTCCTAGCACCTTGGGCATCTCAAAGGCATCACATGCAAGGTGTTTGATCAAGTGTGGCTGAAGCATTGGCGACGCAACGGCAACATAATCGTGGGAGCAAGGGAAGCTGATTGAAGCACGGGAGAGCGGAGATCAAGCAACCCAAACCGGCGCTAAACAAGGGGCTCATCTGACAAGTAAGGTTGTCCTTTTTTAGAGTCCATTTAGAGTTTGTTTGTCAAACTCAATCTAGGGACGTTAGCCGTTCCTTGGCCCGTTTGCCGGGCCTAAACTAAGTCTCCAAGGGGGAGCTTCCGTCACGGGAGTGAACGTGAGTCGGGTTGAGAGTTAGCCTATGTCCAAAACTCCGTTTAGGTTGAGAGTTAGCCCTTTGTCCAAAACTCCGGTCATGGTTGAGAGGTGAACCGGTAAAACCTCCGTGTAAAGGTTGAGAGGTGAACCTTATTTAAAACCTCCGATAGTGAATGCCGGTGTGCTCAAAGGAGTTGAGTACTTGAACCGGGAGTAGAGTAGACCCAAAGTCGAACCACTATACATGCTTGTGTTTGTGATTGAATTGAGCACATTAATATCTTAGCATTGTTAGTTTAATTGTCTTATTATGAATGCTTGATAGGAATGTATGCTAGGCACTAATTAGGCACATCCACACACAAGATGTACTTTCACTAGTTGTGTAGACTTGAGCTCATTGATCCATTCTCATAAGTCTACATAGGTTGCATAGGTTAGGAGCTTATTTAGTTAAATCTTTTGATTACCTATGTATGCTTTAGACTAGGTTGTTTATTGCTTTATCATTTGCTAGTCTTATGATTGGACCCACTTAGGCTTGGAAGCCGAAGTGTTCTTGCTTACTTAATTTGATTTGTTGAATTATATAAGTAGGCGAAAAGAATTTCAAAAAAGGTCCTAATCACCCCCTCCTATAGGTTTAGCCATAATTCTAGTTGCTCTTACGCTTCCGCACGCATACGTGGGTGTCGTGTTAGACTACCCGACGTACTTTGAGGCAGTGCAGGCCAACAAATTAGGGTCCAAGTTCTCATTTCTGCCAAGCTGGCGTGTGGCTATGTCATAGGCTACTGGGCCATTCCATGCAGGGGGGGCCTCTAGTAGGGATTGATCAATCTGGCTATGTGCATGCATTAGGGAAGGTGGGTAGTCACAGTAGAGAGTCTAGGGTTCTCGTCTCTTCCAATCCAGCATGCGGCTATATCACAGGCCAATCGTCCATTCTACCCAAGGAGATTGTCGGTGTCCCCACCAAGCAAGGGATAGGAAAAGAGGTGCATAAAATCAATGGTAGCCATCTAGGGACTGATTGGCAGGGTTGTCGACATGAGAGATGAGAAGTCCGTTGGTTGGGAGTGGTTCTGGTCGATGATGGCTGAGGGGGCTTTGATGGGCTTGGGAGAAGTAAGACGAATGTGGTATAGTGGAGGAAAGGGTGTATGGGCATGGACTTCTGAATGGAATTCCTATTGCAACAGGACAAGTGACACAAGCGCAAAGGGGGAAATTGCAAGACACCAAGAAGCAGGGCATCGGAAAAGTACTATCAAAGTGGGGCCTGATTGAAATCCGCGTCGGCCCTAGTGCTTGTGATGGAGGCGGCCTGTCGTAGTAACTGAGCCATTCCCATTCATTGCCTGTCACTTTCTCAATCTCGACGAGCTTATCAGGCATGGGTCCCTTGCTATTAGCCCAAACAGATGCCTGTGAATCTCATTGAGTCCTGTCGGATTCACATAGAAAGACTCTCCCTCTCAGACATTATCTCATCATGATGCTACTTGAGGTCTTGACCCCCTTCGTGTGGACCTCCTTGGTGCATACGTTGACCTGCCCTCACCAATCAAAGAGTTTTGTGTCTGTGTTTGTGAGTTATTTACCATGACAGCCTCCTTGGTGCATACATTGATGTGCCCTCACCAATCAAAGAGTTTGTGTGTGTGTGTGTGTGTGTGTGTGAGAGAGAGAGAGAGAGAGAGAGAGAGGGGGGGGGGGGGGGGGGGGGGGGGTTTCAAACAACCACTTTCTCTAAAAGCTCGAACTTTTAGAGGATGGCGTTTCAATGTATATCAAGGGACTTCAACACTCCACCGCACGTGCGGGGTGGAACTCCGCACGGGAACATAATGGGCAAGGGTGGAGGGAACCCAGGTGGAGGAATAATCACAACTCACACCATAAATGGCCCCTCGTGGGAGAATATATTAACTGGTGGCATATTTGCTACTTCCGGGATTTGAACACAGGACCTTCCGCTCTGATACCATGTCAAACAGCCACTTTCTCTAAAGGCTTGAACTTTTAGAGGATGGCGTTTCAATGTATATCAAGGGACTTCAACAAGGGGGGGGGGGGGGGGGGGTTTATAAGCCCATTTTAACCAGTTGGTTGGAAACACTTACCGTGATGAATTCTAAATATTTCAGATATATACGTGAGTTTAGGCACTGAAACGAAAAGAAAGGGATGAGTGGCTCTGATAGCACATTGAAAAGGCAGTTTTTGGTATCACTGCAAGAAGGAAAAAATAAGAAAAGGGAAACAATATGCAATGTTATTTTTTTCCTTCAAAGCTCAAGTTTGAGAAATGCATAATTTAAGCTTACAATTATTTAAATGCCTTCGGATCGTTGAACCTGAGAATGGTTATGTCGCATGCTTATGGTTATTCTTTAACTTATCATCTCCTGGCACAAAATTGGAATTAAGTTATTTAAAATTCAAATTAATTTTTTGCCCTTCGGTCAAATATAATTGTTTTAGCACTTGGTATACTAGCCTTTTGTTGCATTTCTAATGCCATAATTGGTTGCAGAAGCTGAAGACTCGTGTAGTGAAAAAGAATGTCAATCCAGAGTGGAATGAAGAGCTAACATTTTCTATTACAGAACCTATTTTGCCAGTCAGGCTTGTATGCGGCGTTCCTCCCATTGCTTATTTTATTTCATATAGGCTACAACATGTCAACTTCTGATGGGTTAAAAATAAATTATCATCTTTTTTCCATAATATGTGATAATTCTGTTCAGTATGATTGATGTGGAACACAAGTTGGAGCTCAAACAGATGAGATTTTGATGCTTGATTTATAATAAGACAAGTACCCAAGCAAAAGTTCACAAAGTGCAAAGGCAGTAAAGGAAGATATCATTCTAAAACACTTCTGTTTCATTAGAGAACTTTCTTTTTTGTTTGTTATTAAAAAAAAATAATAATAATCAGAAACTACAACCATCGTCTCCATGCCTCAAAATAAAAGTCCTTTAAATAGAGCTCAAGACCCTCAGAAATTCTTCTACCTAATCTTGGCTCATTCTCTTGTAATCTCCTCCACCTTTGGATTGTCATAAGATAAATTTTAAGGCTGTCACCATTTAAAAATGAAAAACGAAAATCTTTAAGGCTGTCACAAGGCCAAATAAGCTAGCTGTCCCGTAGAACTCTATGAAGCAAGTTTCTCCTGTTGACCACACACATACCCCAAAAATCATTAGCTCTCTAGTAGCTTGCTGTCAACAATCAGTTTTTATTTTTATTTTTATGGGTTAGTTCACACACCCCATTGTTAGCCCACCCCTGCCCACCCCTGTTAGTCACATCACAATGTTAGCCACCCCCACTATGGGAATCAATACCATGACCTCAGAGTTGAAACGAGGCTATCTTCACTCAGTCTGCCACTTGAGCTATCCTCTTGACAACACATTCTTAAAAAATGGACTGGCTATTCAGCAGATCTATTGTGGACATCAAGTCCCCTCGACAATGAAATCTGTATCAATTGGCTGAGATTCAATAGTGGAAAATTCATAGGGTTGGTAATGACCTTGATGCTAAGTTGCTAACAACTATTGGCCTAGTAGTCTTTTGGGTGGTCCGTACAAGATCCTTGCCAAGCTGCTAGTGACTTGTTTCAAATACGCTATTGGTGGAGTTATTTCCAAGTCCCAAGGGGCGTTTGTAGCAGGGAGACAAATTGCGGATAGTGTGTTAGTGGCTCATGAATGTATAGATTTGTGCTATAGAAGAAATGAAAGAGGAGCGGTATGCAAGTTGGATATTGAAAAGGTATATGATCATGTGGATTGGGATTTCCTGGACTATATGCTTGGTCGTCTGGGTTGTGAGGAGAAATGGAGAGCTTGGATTCGCGAGTGTGTAGCTTCGGCAAAATTCTCGGTTCTTGTCAATGGCTCGCCTAATGGTTTCTTCTCCTCTTCTAGGGGTTTGCGGCAAGGAGATCCTTTATCTCTGTATTTGTTTGTGGTAGTGATGGAAGCTTTGAGTAGAATGATTGACAAAGTGACACAGGAAAATTTGGTGAGGGGCTTCTGCATTGACAATTCTGAGTTTCACTTGACTCACCTCCAGTATGCGGATGACACGCTTTTGCTATGTGAGGCGGATGAGGACTTGGTGGAGAATATGCAGTTGATTCTATTTTGTTTTGAAGCAGTCTCGGGGCTCTGCATTAATATTGCTAAGAGCGAGCTTTTGGGTGTGGGCTTATCCAAGGAAGAAGTTGAGTCGTTTGCGGAGTTATTTGGTTGCAAGGTGGGATCCTTCCCGTCCACGTATCTGGGGCTTCCCCTTTGTATTGGGAAACCTCCAAAAGGGGTTTGGGATAAAGTGATTGATTGTTTGTAGAGAAAGTTGGCTCAATGGTGGTCGAGGAACTTTCTTTGGCTGGGAGGATCACTCTCATCAAAGCGGCAATACCTAATTTGCCGGTTTACTTTATGTCCCTTTTCAAATGCCCAAAAGTGATCATCGAAAAGCTTGAGAAGATCAGAAGAGACTTCTTGTGGAAGGGTGTGGAGAATAAGCATAAGTTTGACCTTATGAAGTCGGAAGAGTGTGTCAGCCGCAAGCTCAAGGGAAAAGTTTGGAAAGAATTAATGACGCTTTGTTAGGGAAATGGGTTTGGAGGTTTGGGGGTGGAGGAAGGGTTGTTATGGAGGGAGAATGTGGGGAGGAAGTATGGGGTTGATGAAGGGGGATGGTGGATGCGCCCTTCGTTGTTGTATAGGGCGTCCTCGATTTGGAAAGGGGTAGCAGGCATTAGGAGTAAGGTGTGGGAGGGCATCTGTTTCTCTCTAGGAGATGGGCGGAGGATCAAATTTTGGGAAGATATCTGGGTGGGAGAGCGGAGTTTGAAGGAAGCCTACCCGCGGGTGGCTAGGGTGGCCTTAAGGGAGGGGATTTTGGTGGCGGAGTGCTTCTCGGTCGTTGGGGAGAAGGTAGTTTGGGCTCCGCCGTGCAGAAGGGATCTGGATGATGCTGAGTTTGAGGAGTTGATACCGTTGTTGTCCTCTCTTACTCTGGTGCGACCGGTCTTTTCTGAGCCAGATTCGATGGTGTGGTCCGTAGAAAGATCAGTCATTTTCTCGGTTAGATCCTTTTTCAGTAGTTTGGAGGAAGGCTTTTCTAGCAGTGGGCAAAGTCCGACGGAATTCGTGTAGCACTATGGGGCGCCCGCCAAGGTGGTGTCTTTTGCGTGGTTAGCTGGGTTTGGCAAGATTCTGACAGTAGATAACCTGCGGAAAAAGAAGATGATCCTCCTAAATGTGTGTCATGTGCTTTCAAATAGAGGAATCGATTGATCATCTTTTTATCCGTTGTGCGTTTGCTAGGTAGATGTGGTATAAGTTCTTTCACCTTTTTGGCATTTGATGGGTCTCGCCTAGCTCCATTGGTCATTTCTTCCTCTCTTGGCATGGTGGTCCGTTCTCTGGTGTGGGTCGGAAAGTCTGGCGGCTTGTTCTGTTGGTTAGCCTTTGGTTCCTATGGATGGAAAGGAATAATAGATGTTTCAGAAATCGCTTGGGTCAAGTGGAGGAAGTTTTTCAGTTGGCGAAGAGGAATGTTATAGATTGGGCTATGTCTTCAAAAGTTGTAGCTCAGTTTCTAGATAGCTGGGATGCCCTGTTAGGGGTAGCGGGAGTTGTATAGTTTTTTCCTTTCTTTCTTGTTTCTATTTCTTGGCTTTGGCGTTTCTCTTTGATAAATTTTTCATCATCTCAAAAAAAAAGAAAAACATAATTTTTTAGTATTCTAGATATCTCTTGTGATTCCCGTGTTTTAAGCTTTAACCCATGGCTTTACTTTCTATTGTTCAGATGGATGAAATTGATTGTGCTCTATATTTGTATACTATACTTTTTGTAACACTTATTTTTATTCACTTGGTCAAAAGTCAATAGAGAATATTCGTTTAAATGACTAAAATACCCTTTTATTGAAACTCATGCTAATGTTTTGTTTTTTTATACTTCTCTCTCAACGGTACCAAAATCCACTCAACACTGTTGTAAGCAGGCAGTTGGTAGGTACAACACCCAACCTCCAAGGTGCTCACCATGTTGTTTGTGTTGCATCTATACTGTCCATTAGGTGAGCCACTCGATGTTAGTTCCTATGGCCAAAACTCAGCTTGAACTAACCATAGGTTTTTGTGTGGGGCCCACATTGGCACAAACTAGTGAATGGGTCCGCTCTTATACACGTGCCATGTTGAAGGTGATTTTTCGAAATGCAACGGAAGCTAAAGTTTTTCAAATTTCCAGAATATAATAAACTCTATTCAGGATTCCTGTCGAGATATCATCAAGTTTCTAGTAGCAAAAATCAAAACAATCCATACCTTTTATCTATGTTGTTTGATTGCATGCTATATAGCATGATGCTGCTCTTCCAATGTAGGAAGTTTCTCTTCAATATATCTCACAAAAGAAAAAAAAAGAAAAGAAAAAAAAAGAGAGAGCAGAGAGCCTTGCTTACGCCCAGGGTAGGGCTGGCGCAAACACAAAGAGGCACCCAATGAGGGCTCTAAACTCGTGGACTTGTTATAGAGGAAGGAGAAGTGAGCCCCCCACTTTTTTTTTTTTTTTTTTTCTTTCTGGTGTTGCTCAGCCTTACAGGCTTTGGTATGCCCTATTCCATCAAAAGCTTATATACCTCCCTTATCTTTGCATTAAAGTGACCAAATCCCTCCACTGTCTGATGGCATCCACTCTTGACCAAAATCCCATACTCGCCTGAGAGGCAGACCACAAGATCTCAACCATTGGATATCCATCAAGCGTGATTAAACAATTTTAATGGTTAAAAGAAAAGATTAGTGGTTAAAACCTATTATTAAACATATAAAACTTTTTCAATGCTCGGCCCAACTAAAAACCACTTAATGGGGGTCCAATCACTAAAATCTAAGTCACAAATACATTCTTCGAGGTGACTAGTCGATCCCCTCCTTTTGGCACACACTTCCCCTGACCTACTAACTCATCTGGCGCAAAGCAAAAAGAAAGGTCTCCTCTTCCTTCCCAGCCCAACTGCCCCCCTAGCAGCCTACCATTTAAGTCAAGGGCGGAGTACTCGGTTGGAGGTCAACAGTTTGGATCCTTGTTGCTACTTCTGGTATAGTTCCATCTTCTGAGAAGTTGCTGCTGCTACAGTTGTTCGCTTGAGTCCTACACTATGGAACCCCAAAAGTCTATCTTCTGGAAAGAGACAATGAGTGCCATTCCCGGCCTGCAAAAGCCGGACAGCAGCCTGTGAAGTCAGAGTCTCAACTGTTATCCAGTGGCAAATCAACAAGCAAGCTAGCACATGCAGGGTATCATCCATCATAAGATATACATACACTATCATTTTCCTTCCCGTACGGTTGTAGGAATACTCTATCAGATTCAATGACCATGCCATCAAGGCATTAATCCCTTTATCACGTGAATGGTGAAAACACAATAGAGGCTACATGATTGTATCATCCAAGAGATTCTCAGAACCATCAATCTCCAGGAAAATAGATAGATATACCATATCAACTGCCCTAATTGTGGAACATATCTATTCACTCTTGAATGCGGCACATACATCATCTATATTTACCACAGTCCATATCTACAAGGAGTCCTTATGGCATTTATTAGATGCCATTTGATGAACCAGGAAGCCCAAAGACATGGAGTAAAGCTATGCATTAAAACCCAGACATCCAATAGAGCGTTTCATGAAAGAATAATGGTATGCATAAGGTTCTTTGTCATTTAGGATAATGTGCATATTAGACCAGGTTAATTCACCCTCGTATTGCACTAAAGCTTCCACACAAACCCTATTCAAGACGAGATACTAGCTCTAAATAATTATGAGACATCTTAGGCAAATAAACCCCGATGATCCAGGGATCTCTGTCTATATAGACTGATAGTTAACTAAGCCGTTCCTAAACATGATCATTAAAACATGACTTTTTAGCAATCATGGACACATTTCATTGTTGACATGTCATAAGACAACAATCTTTAATAACCTTGAGACTCTCTTTAAAGGTATCCATGATTGAATAAGTCTTGATTAGATGATCAATAGTATACATGGGCACTTTTGCATACTGATTTGCATTTCAATCCCATCTTGGGATTCCAGCCTTTAAATGCACGAGGAAGGAATTAGTTACCATTTGCATGTCTCACTAAATGGATCACATAAGCATGTCATGGAGCAAACTAAGAAGTTGTCATATAGCCATATGGAGAACTAATCGAAAGAGTATAACCATGGATTAAATAAACCAATAATCCAAAAATTAATAATTGTTTCATCCTCTGAATGGTTAATAACCGAGTTTAAACTAAGACATTCAAGCTTAATAGAACTCTTCTAGTCTCCTGCTCGTTAGATGAGCTGGTAGAAACAGTGTAGTGTGTGTCACTGATCCAGGGTTCAATCCTTGGTTGTGTTACCTTTCAAAAAGAAGAAGAAGAAGAAGAATAACTTAATAAAACTCTTCTAAGAAAAACCGAGTCAAAGGCCTAAAAGGCCTAAATATTCTTGAAAGGGTCTAGACAACTCCTATGATGTAGCAATGACGATACTCCCCTACTTAGACATCTTCACGTAAGCTTCTCTCGCTTTTCTGGCTTAACAGAAAATAGAAATTCAACCATGAAAAAGATAGTGCATTTTAAGGTATTGTACTCATAGGATATGTGAGAAGAGAGCATTACCTGCAATTCTCTCAGCAGCTAGCTTCCTCTTGAATCCAAAACACTCACTTTTAAGATGACCATTCTTTCCACCATGCTTGTAAGGACCTTTAGGCTTTTTGCCACCTTGCCCCTGATTTCATTTGCGAGGCGTTTCAGCTCCTCCTGCAGACCTGTTTTGGCTGACTCTAGAATTAAGTTTCTGTATTGCCCTTATATTGCACTTTCTCTTAGATTTCCCACTCGAGGACTCTTCTGCCAAGTGGACAATCCTATGTTCTTATGTTTGTTGTTTGCTTTAAAGATGACCAACTGGGTGTGCAACTTAGTCTCTAAATAGGATAGCTTGTTCATATTGTAGTTACTTCTAAAGGAGCTGAACATAGGGGTCAAACAAGTGAGGACAACATTAACAATAGTAGTTTCCTTCTTGACAGCTCTGAGTATCTCAAGGTCATTGGCAGTTTCATGCATTTTCAACACATGATTGCTAACACGACCATCGTCCTTCAGTTTCATGTTATACAACGGTTGTTTTAGGGTTGGGATTTGGGCGACAGCTTGAGCATCAAACATGCCCTTCAGGAGATCCCAGATTTCCTAGGCATTTCCTATATTCCACATTTGGTTTCATAGGACATTAGAGAGCCGAGGTAAGAATGTACATTTTGACAACTTCATTTCTACGTTACTGTTGATGACTGTGGATGTGGGCCATACGACTATACGTCGTACCTGGATGAATGTAATAAGGGGCCATACAGTAGTACACTCCACCTAATCTTGAATTTTGTCCATGTGTCCTTTATTTAGTCTATTTGGCGCACTTAATAAACACATTTCATATTGTAAGTTAGCAAGTGGTATTTTTGGGATATTTGTTTTTTTTTTTTAACTTAATATATAAAGGAAGACAGGAGGGGCATGTAGCCCTAATTCACACTCTCTATTCTCCTTTTTCCATCCCATTTTCTTCTTCTTTTCTATTTACTTCCACTTCTGCATGATTCTATATGATCAAAGTGGATTTTATTCTGATTTACACAGATTTACACATCTCTCTCTCTCTCCCTCCCTCCCTCTCTCTCCCTCCCTCTCTCTCTCTCTCTCTCTCTCTCTCTCTCTCTCTCTCTCTCTCTCTCTCTCTGTGTGTGTGTGTGTGTGTGTGTGTGTGTGTGTGTGTAGTGAGTGTGTGTTCTCTAAGCAACTTAGGGCTTCTTTTTTTGGTGTACCAGGCCTTTATAATGATCCACGTGAGAGGGTGAATGCTGTGTTCGTGATCATCACTCCTCTTGTGTTCGGTTGGAATGTGTGGGCTGAATGTTTTATCAAGTGGCGTGTACATTGTGGGAGTGTGCAATTGAAGTGTTCTTATATATCGAAGAGTCAACCCTCATTCATTTAAGCACTGTGATATTCTCTTTAATTTCTTCTAATGGAGATGAAAGGTGATCAAAGATCTGGGTTTTTAAATCCATCCAATTTTCTAGGGGTTCAAATAACCTCTATAAAACTAAATTGAGCAAATTATCTCCAGTGGTTTAGATGAATTCAAGTGGTTTAGATCAATTCAAGTGCAAATTATCTCCATATTTATTCTTCTACATGTCCAATCCTAGTCTATACTTCTGATCTCTTCAAATAAAACAACAAAAAATGATTATTATGCAATGCTATCATTTTCTTTAATCTGCAAACCGAGTGGGAATTTCCTTCTCTCCTATATTCCACATGAGATTGATCATGATAAAGGAAGAGAAATAAATTTGGTGGACATACCTGCTTTGGATCTTGTTCCTCTTGCAGCCCTTTCAACCATATTCTAGGTCTTTCTTCCACATTTTTTCAAAACTTGAATGAGCATATAACCTTGATTTGTGAATTTTAGATCCAACCTTATCATCCTGACCATCAACCATTGCATGTCTGGGTTCCCCTATTAACAGTTCTTCTGTAATGATATCCGAAGCTATCTCTTCCAGATTCAGATCAGGAACATCTGCAATCTGAACTTGCCTATTTCTTTGCTTGCTTCGTGATAACCAGTTGCACGTTTTCCTTAATTTATCCCACAAATTTCTGAAGGTCTTCCAATAATTCATTATTCCCTCCTTTTTCAATACATCCTATGCTTTAGAAGAATTAAGGATAACTAATCCTTTGCCTAGATACTGATTACCTCCTTTGATATCAGAATCTTCTTTTTTCTACCTTTCCAACTGTAAACAGATGCATCTTCCACGATCTTAACAACTTCACAACTGTTAACTACATGATCATGCCTAAGAACCGAATTTGAACCTCCTGTCTTGGATCACAGCCAGATCATCTGCATAGTTTTCTGAAACTTTTTTCTAATCCTTCATCTCTCTCCATAGCATCTCCTTGCCCTTTTGAATAAATCATCTTATCTTGATTTTTATCATCTTCAGTATTTGCCTCGTTATTATCATTCTTGTAGAATGTTTTTCCACCCAAACCTAGTAGGAAACACAGAATCCCTATCTGAATTAAACTTGCACTCGAGACCATCATGGCCTTGCCAATGACAAATCAAACAATGGGGACGTTCTCATACAAGATGTATTATGTCCTTCCTCTATAATCAGAACTGATCCAAGTTTTCTTCCATTTGCTTTTGGTCAAATGTAATTCTACACAAACCGTAGCCATGCTAGTCTTGTGCCAACAATTGTTTTGTATCGATCTTTAATACCTTTCCAACACATCCCACAATCCCACGTAGATAACTTTCATTGAATAAGTTGAACGGCAATAATGGGAAAGAGATCCAAACAGGAGCAAAGCTAGACTCCTTATTCAGATCAAAATCTGGCGTCCATTTAAACAATTTGAAAGATTTATCTTGGATGATGCAATTATCCCTTCCTCATGCAGCAACATAATCATCTTCATTCAAGAATCTGATTAGCACGTTCCTTGCATCCAGCACTCGAATGGTTGCTTCTGATTTTAGAAACCAGTAAGATCTGATATGAGCTCCGATCACATCTTACCTACAGCCATCCATATTGAAACTTGGCTACCAAGCTGAAACGATGGGAAAGAAGTGAAAAGGAGAGCACTGTATTTCTTCACCTGAAAATATTCCCTACTCACCTTATAAGAACTTGGATGTTAATCCTGTACGGGAATCAGATCCATGCTAGAGTTTTTCCAGATGATGGAAGCAAATGATAGATCTAGTGGCTGAGATGATAAATCACTATGACCAGATCCCAGGGGGATCCCCATGAAACCATAGAAAATCTAACCCTGGATTTTCTTCTGTCAAGCTGAAAACCCTTTTGAAAAAAATTAAAGTAAAAATGTAGGCCATGGGAGTGTAAACTTTCGTTTTGTTTTGAATGATTGTGATGACCGTCTTTGCTTCTCTTTCTGTGAAAAACATTAAGTACTTTCACGATGCTATATTGTCCTAGGTCCCAGCAGCTGGCAATTCTACATTGTCCTAAAGCATCAAATGCATACGCATACACGTTGCACCAATGTTTGAATGAGCTAGACCATTAAACATGTGAGCCTCATGTTGGGACCTTTTAGTTCTTGTTGTTGTGGTTCCTATTTCACAGGACAGTTCAACTAAGTAACATGAGCCAAGATCATGCAAATGTGGTTGTGTTCTTTCTTTCTCTCTTTCATTAAATGAAAAGCCTTTCATGGTCTCTGTCTATCAATTCCCTAGTAATCTTCTGAAATCCTGGGAATCTGAATTTCTGATTCAAGAGTTAATTAACTTATAGGCATGAGAAGTTATGCAAAAGCATGAATGTAAGGTGCATCGAATAGGTAATAGAATACATAACACTGCAGAGCTGACACTGACAGGACACGCGGAGCCTTTAGTAGAAGTTTTGGCATCTGTCTCATAATCAGAAATGCTTCTGTTTTTTGTCATCAGGAGCTACTTTGTGAACCATGCTTTTGTTAAGAGCTAGAATATTGCTGCCAGCCTATGTATTCTAAACTGATATTGAGTCCATTTTTGAAGTGTTCTTGTATTCTAAACTGATATCGAGTCCATTTTTGAAGTGTTCTTGTTGTTTGAATTTTCTTTCCTCTTTAAAGGGAAAGATTATCATCTTAGTATATGCATGATATCAATATTTTCTGCTTATGAATCTCCTTGTTTCCTCCTGTAATCACCATTATCATCTTGTGTTGTTGTTGTTGTTGCTACAGGAAGTTTTTGATCATGACACATTCACTCCGGATGACCCAATGGGAGATGCTGAGTTTGATATCCAGCCTATAGTCGAGGCTATAAAATTGCATCTGGAATGCACTCTGAGTGGTACTATACTAAAGAGACTGGAACCCAATAGGAAAAACTGCCTGGCCGAAGAGAGCCGCGTCATCTGGTTGGACGGGAAGGTTGTTCAAGACCTGTGCCTCAGACTTAGACATGTAGAATGTGGTGAAGTGGAACTGCAACTGCAGTGGATCAGCCTTGCAGGTCGGAAATTGTAGAGAAGAAAATGCTCTGTATTTCTAGAGAGTGTATTATCCTTGGCTTGAATATATGTTTAGTGTCCATACAAGAGAGGCCAATGGTCTGGACATCCAGATTGGTGATTTTGATGGGTCTATTGTTTATGGACCTACTCCAAAAGTCACCCAGAAATTTAGATCCTAACCATCCAATGTTTGGCCATTTTCTTTTGGATGTTGACCATTGATGTAGTTTCTTCTGTTGATGGTCTATTTCTAGTCCACTGTCTGACTGGTCAGGATTGTTCCACTGGGGAGATTTTTGGAGCATGGTCCCACCATTTAGGCCTACAAAATCAATGGTTTAGATACCTAACCACTGGGATCCACTTGTATGGACGCTTCCGACTCTAGTTCATATTCGCATACTTAATGCTGCTTTTAGGGAAACTTGAAACAAATTTCATAGGATTGGTTAAGTCATGCTAGATTTTTAATCTAGAATATGATGCCTTGAGCAGTTCTGGTAAAAGCAAATGTGCCTTGCCTGTCACAGCAAATTTAAGTGAATGCATGATTTCTAAAGATAAAAACATGTCTTAAAAAAAACCATCATAGAAATTAAAATTTTAAAAGAAAAGACATTTTTTTTCCTTAAATTATTAGAGATTGTGTATGTATTCACTAATTGGGGTGAGCTAAGCTAGGCAAGATATTCAATTTTGAAAGCAAAGTGGGTCATGCTGGGTCAGATTAGGTTGTCGAGCCCGACCCAATTACAGTTAAATGGGTCGGGCTGGGGAAGGTCTGGGTTTGCTAAATTGTATGTGGTCAGGCCAGGCCACAGGGTAATGGGTCGCACACTGGAATTTTTGGCTTGTTTAGTAAATGTGTTGGGCTTGGGCTGATCCCGACCTGACCTGTTGCCATCCGTAAAGCAGATGACCTGAGTATCCGTTCTTGATTTCAGTACGGAAAATTTTATTTTATCCAAAACAAGGAAGAAAAGGGATGCAAGATTTTCATTTAAGGCAATGGATAGAAATCCCCTGTACAAATAGAAGGTCTGAGGATCCTTTCACAACGATCAGCCATTATAAGTGGCTTCTCTCTAGGATTAATACATGCAAAAGCTTCACCCTCATCAAGTTCAAGATGAAACCCATGTCTGTCGTTAAAGGTTGTCTCCAAGCTTCTGAATATGGCTCTTGTGGGCTCTGCCTTTACTCTGGATTCCATGTTCTTAGGAACCTTATAGCACTCCAATTAGTGAGATATAGGCTTCTTGCTGGGTGGTGGTTAGCTTCCTTTTAGCATTTTTTAGCTGCTTTTATTCGTTGCTAGTCTCTCCTTGTTCTCCTTGCTGTTGCATTTGTTGATTGTATTTTGGCTCTTTTTTTTTTTTTTTTTTGCCTCTTGGGTGGAAATAAATCTTGCTTAACTCCCCAAAAGAAAGAAAGAAAAAAAAGATAGAGGAAATTTCCAAAGGGCGAGACAATTCGCCCAAGAGATTGCCAAGACGAACCCCCCTTAACCGATCGGCAAAGATCTCCATCTGCGTTTGAATTGCTGATTCTGCTAGCCTTGGGAACAAGAGCTTGATTGATCCATGTTCATGTCTGACAACACCAGTGATATCACTGGAATTCCCTGGGTTTTTCAAGGACACGGTTTGGCTAGTGACTCCAACACCAGCCAGCCAGATAGCTGATGTCCAAGCTCTGTGGGCCTCACCATGATGTAATGTGTTTTATCCACGCTGTCCATCACATAAGCCTGTATGAAAGGAAGAAACAAATATCAGCTTGATCCAAAACTTTTATGATGCATTAATGGTCAATCACCACTGTTTCCTAGGGGGTCCACCTGATAATTGGATCTGCTTCATTTTTCTGAGATAATGGCCTAAAATGATCTACAAAAATGGATGAACAGCATGAATACAGAATACGTATATCAAAGTGGGCCCCACGGTAAGGGTCGCACACTCTTGGGTGAGTCCGGCGTCTCACCCAATCTGCTCTCAATTGCAGAATGGATGTCGTCACCGAGTGTCGTACAAGCCCGGCTTGATTGCTCGACAACACGTGATGTGTAACCCAACTTTGGATGAGGCCCAACTTAGAAATGGCCCCGATCTCATACAAGTTTACAACGTTGGGGTGTGGATTATGTTTGTGTGTGTGTGTGTGTGTGACATCTAACGCTTGCAATAAGTTAGTCCCACCATGAGGATCATCTAACATTCCTATACTTATTAGGTGGGCCACACCATAGAAAACAATTTCTAGACATTAACAAATAGCGAAAAGAAGTATGGTGCACTCGATGAGTAAAGTGCACCATACTATATCAAGGTGATCCTGGTTGGATGTCATGCACAAGTGAAAGATTGGAAGTGATGGCTAGATGGGCCGTAACTTACATAGTTCAACAGGTTGCACTTGAGACCTTCATACAACGTACGTGCACACAAGAGAGAGACTCTCAAGTCCAAACAGTTGGGCGTCCAACCACTTAATTAATAAATTAGAAAGGGAGGGTTCAGGTCCTTGCCTCGTTGGTAGACTCTGCGGAGTTTCAACAATGGGTCTCAAGTTCGAAACTCATTAATGGTGAAATATCCATGCTGTTGACAGCACTGGTGGGTGTGTTCAACAATGGCTCTCAAGTTCGAAACCCATTAGTGGTGAAATATCCACGCTGTTGACAGCACCGGTGGGTGCGTTGCATGACTGACTGGGTGGGTGGATTGCATGGTGAAATATCCACGCTATTGACAACACCGGTGGGTGCGTTGCATGACTAACTGGGTGGGTGGATTGCATGACTGACCAAAAAAAAATTAGAGAAAGGAGGAAAAATGGTTTCCTCCACCTAAGTGGGTAATTAATGTTAAAGAGAGTGTTTACATGAAATCCACCCCCATCATGAGATGTTTGGCCTAGAGCTGAACACAAAGCCAAGCTAGCTTGGTTAACTTGCCTTTTTTTTCTTTTTCTTTTTTTTGGTTAACTCGCTTGACTCAGCTTGAGTAAGTTTGATTTGGCTTGAATTAAAAGCTAGGTTCGAGCCGAGCTTAGCTATTTTTTTAAGCTCGAAATAATTTCGAGCTTCAAGCTTGACTCAACTCGGCCAATTTTAAATACCTTAAATATATATATGATATCGATTGAAATAGAGCACCCTAATCCCTACCCTTACAAAAAAAACAAAAAACAAAAAACAAAAAACAAAAAACAAAAAAAAATGACTGGAACCCTTTTTTTTTTTTTTTTTTTTTTTTTTTTCCACCGTAACTAGCCCAAACTCTGCTCCAATGCTTAAACTCAAACTTGGCTCGAATTTGACTCGAGCTAGCCCAAGTTGCTGATCAAATCAAGTCGATCTCGCCAGTCAGGCTCAAGGACCGAGCCGAGATGAACTCAAGCTGGGGTAGGTTGCTAACTGAACCAAGCCGAGCTATGCCAAGGTCGACTCAGTTACGGCTCGTGTACAACTCTAGATTCACCCCATGTTAGGCTTAGGGCAAAAAACTCAGCCCTATTCATGATTCAGATGGACTCTACAATTAGAAACACCATACGTGAAACAAACACCCTCCAAGCTATTTCCCTTAATGTGACCTACGTTAATATGGATCAGCCTAATTTTTAGGCCCAAGGCCTAAGTTTTAGTGTTTCATTTAATGGTGGGCCCGGAAAAAATCAAGGGTGTACTTCTTACTCTTAACTTTTTCCCTTGTTGTGGCCCACCTGAATCAACCTAATTTTTTTTAGCTCTAAGCCTAATATAGGATTATATATCTGATGGTCGGAGTGGATCTCTCATACACCTCACTATGGGCCCTGTAAAAATAAAGGGTTAGGTTTCGTGTAATATCTTTTTAGTGAGGTATCAGATCCGACGGGACTATAGGTGAAAGTTGGACCATAGTTTAAGGTCCAATTTGTAGATAACTTTTAACCTTGGACGTGAGTACAACAACCAACCCTTTTAATAGGTTAGCCATCAAGAGCATCACATTTTGAAAAAGAAATTCAACATACTCATTTAGTGAATCACAATTATGTTTCTGCATTACAACATCTAGTAGTTGTTTTTTTTAATGGCGTGGCCTACTTGATGTGTAGATAGTGTTGGTAGATGGACCCGTGGGGCCCACTTGTGGACAACCACTTGTGGGTGGGGCGCATAAGGATGTTCCCGCCTCCTCCTTCTTTCGAGAGTTTGAAATTCAGTTAGAAATTTAAAACCTCGGAAGAAGATGAGATGGGATAAGATAAGGTTAAACCAACCTTATCTCATCTCATCCCTTATCTCTTTTCCCTTTATTTATAAGAGGATTCTTTCCGTAATCAAATGCAAGTAACACTTACAGAGAAAAAAAGAAGAAAGTAAAAGGAGTGTCCATTTAGCCCATTTCTTTCGATCTAAGCCATAGATCATAATCTGGGGACCATCCTCACCGTAGAATCAGAGGGGTGATCAGACCTACTTGTTCCTGTAGCAAATAGGCTGATCGCTGGATCGCACCACATATCCTCGGCTTTGCAAAGGTTCTCATCGTGTAGACCGTCGGATCCTGGTAGCTCACACTTCCGTAATTACTAAAAGTGGTATCAGAGCATTGAACGGCGGATCTCTGATTTAAAGAAGGAATAATCGCAATCGAGGTAAGTGGCCTTAATCTGAGGATTATAAATTAAAATTTTATTTCATTTTAATAAATACACGCGATCATCAAATTATCACCACCATTGATTATTCCTTTTATTTACTGCATTTATTCTAATTTTTTTTTATCTCTGAGGTATGGAGGTTAAAAAATTTTAGAATAAGAAAAATAAATAAATAGAATTTTTTTTTATGGAAGAAAGTCCGTCTGATCATTAAGGAACGGCTTATATGTGGGTCCCATCAACAATGCATGTGAATGGTTCAAGATCCAAACAATTGACAAAATGGACACTAGCATGGATGGATTATCATAGAAAATCTACGATGTCAGTAGATCCTGACCCCAAGATCAAATGGCCCCCAAATAGGTTATGGAGAATGGTTCAAAAATCAAAGTGTGAAATCTTCCCATGTAGGGGCCCATCACGTCAATGGTTTCAATCACGAGGTTGCAGGCCCCATGACCGGCTTATAGGATCCAATCAAACCATTCAAAATGGGGACCCACCCGACGGACGGATGGCTTAGATCTCTAACACATGTGCCATAATGACACAATGGATGAAGCCACCGCTGCATGAAGTGGTAGCCATGGCCACCACCACCACCACCACTAGCGGCAGCCATGACCAGCCCGCCACTGCACAGCAGCAGCAGTGCTAGCCGCCGCCGCCGCCGCAGCTGCGTCGGTCACCGCCCATTCATCTCTCTCTCTCTCTCTCTCTCTCTCTCTCTCTCTCTCTCTCTCTCTGTTATCATGGCCGGGGACAGCGTCAGCGCTGCTGGCAGCAACGGCAGCGGTAGCCATCGCCACCGCCGCCGCCGGTAGCAGCCAAGGCCGCCCAAAAATCTCTCTCTCTCCCATTTTCCCATGGCCGCTGCCTGCAGCAGCAGCAGCTGCTCCTCTCTCTTTAAATCTCTCGATTTCCCTTTTTCTCCCGGCCTGTAGTGGCAGCAAAGCAAGCCGCCGCAGCCATAGCATGACCGGCCGCCACTACCGCTCAAAGCACCGGCCACTCATCCCTTTTTCTTTTTCTTTTTTGTTTTGTAATGAGCAGACAGCCACCATGGCTGCCGAGGTTACATGAATGATGGGTTTCATAAAACCCTAAAAGGAGAAGAAGAGGATGAGGTGATTGGAGCTTACAAATGGGCCTTTTTGGGCCAGGGACGGAGATTTTTTTTGTGGGCCATGGCTGAGAAAATTGGGCCTTTTAAGGCCTAACTTGACAATAGGCCTTTTGGGCCTGGGTTGGAGATTGGAAATGGGTCTCTCTTTTTGGGCCATGGCTTAAGGATATTGGGCCTAAGATATGGGCCTATAAGTTGTCAAATTGGGCTCATTTTGAATTACCCATTTATAGCCCAAATTTTTTTTAGAGTTGATTAAATAATAAATCTACTTTTGATTATTAATTAGTGCAAACTCAAGCCACTAATCACAAATGGACCCAAATTTGAGTTGATAACCATTAAACATTATCATAACTTTTTTTTTTTGTAATACCATCAAAATCCTTAATTTGGGACAAAATTAAGGGACCATTATGAGCTATCCACGTGTGATTGGACAACCCATAGATCCCAATATTATGTCCAAAAATTAAGATGGGCCGAATTAGAAGCCCAATTCACTTCCTTTCAAGATTAAGTGTATCTTGTGAAAGAGCCTTTAATCGGCCATTTATGGACTGATTTAGACCAAGTAATGGAAAATGACTATGGGTTTTTCGACATATCTAACTGATGGTGTGGTCCGTTTTTTTGTGATTAACGGTCCAAATCTAAAATTACTATGATGATCGATGTATGTATTAAAATGAAAGCATATAAAAGAAATTATGGATTTTATTAATCTGTCTCCACATATCTCATAATTTATTTAATGTACTTGTGCGTCCATTAATACATATATGTGTGCAAATGAATGATGAATTTTCTTTATATCCATATGATCACTATTGATCACGAGTCCACAAATGAACGGAACCATCATTAACCATAATGATCAACATTGATGAGAGGATCCATCATCAATGATGAATATTAATGGTAATGATCAGATCCATCATGAATGGACACGATCAATGTAGTGATTGAATTTTCTTTTAAATCATAGAACTTCTTATTGTGTTCAATGGTCTTGATAGTTTTCTTTAATCTAATGATTTATTCTTTTTGGCTTTAATCTTCATATAATTAAAATTTAGCCATACTTTCATTAGAATATAGAACTCTTATCCCGAGGTTGTGCATAACCTAAGTGGGAGTTTAATTTCTTCCCTAAACGATGCATAAACTCATAATGGTGGGTTGTAGTTATACAAATAGATAGTCGTAAAAGCATCAATTTCATTTTATTTAGAGAACTTGATTGATCTGCACTACCCATACAAGTATGTAGGCTTTCAGATCCCTTATAAGATGGATTGCATACTTTTATAAACTTAAAAGTTTGAATAACCAGTAGAAATTCTGATGATTAGTGCCAATACTTTAGATCATAGCTAAGTGGTGATACATGATGCGATGTAGAGATAGCCTCTAAAGCATTGATCACCGATCAACTAAAAGGACAACATTTCAACGGCAACAACTACAAAGACTGGTCCCGCGCAGTGCGAAGCCTTCTGGATGAAGATGACATTTCGCACACCCTGGATGGAGTTCAAGAGGAACCCATATTGGCTGAAAATGGAAATCTAGGTGAACATAGGGCCGCGATGAATCGCTACAACAAGTGGCGTAAACAAAATCGCTCCGCCCGTAATGTTTTGATTAGCACAATGCACAAAGAACTCATACCCATGTATGAAGTGCATGAAACCGCTAAGGGGATCTGGGATGCACTGGCTAATGCCTATAAGTAGAAGTCAGATGCAAAGGTTCGGGCTATGGAATTAGAGTTCCAAGAATACAGGATGCCAGTAGGTTGCCCCATCAAGGATCATATCCATAAGATGGAGCAGATGATAGGCGCCCTGAGGAATGTAGGGTGCAAACTAACTGAAAATCAAAAGATTATAGCTATGCACCGTTCCTTACCTGAATCATGGGCTCAAATCAAAACGATTCTGAACCATACTGATTCTATCACAACGTTCAGAGACTTTTGTGGCCATCTGGTACGAGAGGTTGAAATGAATGCAATTCAGCCAGGTTCGGCCAAGGCTTTTGCAGCAGAAACCCACAAGCGGAAAGCTAACAAGAGAAAGTTCAAAGCTCGCAAGAAGGCGAAGAAGAACAATCAGGAACAGAAGACCGCAACGCCTCCTCCAAATCCCAAGAAGGGGAAAGGAAAAAGGAAACCTAAAAAGACAAACATCACCTGTTTCGTCTGCGAAAATCCCGGCCACTATGCCCGTCAGTGTGCCCAGAAAAAGACGGTAATTCCTCTGTCACTAGATACTTTGTTTGTAGGCGTTTGTTCTGAGATCCTTTCCGTTGATATCCTATCTAACGAGTGGATTTTGGATTCAGGCGCAACAAAGCACGTGACACGAGATCGTCGAGGACTCGAGGAATTTTGACCTACAGCCACAGGGAGCTACAGGGTGTACATGGGGAATAACGCTGCTGAAGACGTGCTAGGGATTGGTGTTTATCATCTCCGTACGCGCGTAGGGCACACAATAACCCTTCATGATATTCTTTATGCATCGGGCATGCGCCGGAATTTAATTTCTGTTTCTAGGTTGTTAGTTAATGGTTTTGACATTTATTTTTCCGGGACAAGAGTTTCTTTAAGACTCAATAACCTTATCTTTGCATGGGGAAACTTGATTTCAGATTTATTTATTCTAGATGTAGATAATGATAATGCACCTCTTGCTTTGTCTGCTACATTGAATGAACATGTAGTATCTGAATCTTTAAAATGGCACGCGAGGTTAGGTCACATTGGGAAGGACCGTATGACAAGACTAGCTAGATCTGGTCTGTTAGGTTCATTATCCAAAGTTGATTTGCCATTTTGTGAACATTGTGTGTCCGAGAAGACTTCTAAGAAACCATTCCCTGAAGCGACTAGGTCAAAGGGTTTGCTAGAGATAATTCATACGGATATCTGTGGACCCTTAAATGTACATGCTAGAAATAGATGCCAATACTTCGTCACATTTATTGACGATTACTCGAGCTATGGATATGTGTATCTCATCTCACATAAATCTGAGGCTTTTGATTGTTTTCTCAAATTCAAAGCTGAAGCTGAAAATCAGCTTGAGAAAAAGATTAAAATTCTTAGATCTGATAGAGGTGGCGAGTATACATATGAAACGTTTAAATCTTACTGTGCAAACGTTGGCATCATCAGGCAATACACTATGGAATATACTCCACAGCAAAATGGAGTTGCAGAGAGAAGGAACAGGACACTATTAGACATGATCAGGTCAATGATGGCACATGCCAATCTTTCTACCACATTCTGGGGAGACGCGCTTCTTACAGCCGTCTACGTCCTAAATAGAGTACCAACTAAATCCGTTC
Organism: Liriodendron chinense; assembly: GCA_003013855.2. Lineage (NCBI taxonomy): Eukaryota > Viridiplantae > Streptophyta > Magnoliopsida > Magnoliales > Magnoliaceae > Liriodendron > Liriodendron chinense. The sequence continues at coordinate 3,627,483 of ML058397.1, read as the reverse complement.
CTAAGACCCCATATGAGATGTGGACTGGGAGGATTCCTTCTCTAGCCGACCTACGTCCTTGGGGATCTTTAGCATATGTTTTATTGCCTACTCAGCATAGAAGTAAACTTGATAGTAAAACTATTGAATGTGTATTCATCAGGTACCCAATGCACTCAAAGGGATATGTTCTAGTTTATGAGGATCATGGAGGATGGACTGAGATTGAATCTCGGGACATAACCTTCGTCGAAGACAGATACCCCAGCCGAAAGAAACAAAAGGTTTTCACAGAACTTTTTGAAATTCCTGATGTATCTCAGGAGAGTGGGAGTTCTGCTTCTGAAAATGGAGATACTCCTATAGTTCATCAGGACAGTGGGAGTACATCTCAGCAGGCTCCTGAGTTACGTCGAAGTGAAAGAGGTTTGATTCCCAGAAGATATTTCGATATCGATGGTCAATTTTCTCTTGTGTTGCGGTTGACGATGATGAACCTGATTCTTATCAGGATGCGTTATTATCTCCGAATTCGGCTGATTGGGTAACTGTCATAGACGAGGAGATTGCCTCCATGGAGAAGAACAAAGTCTGGGAACTTGTAGATTTGCCTTCCAATCGCAAAGCAATTGGTAACAAGTGGGTACTTAAGATCAAAAGAAAGGTAGATGGTACAGTGAAAAAGTATAAAGCAAGATTAGTTGCAAAAGGTTTTACACAAAAAGAAGGTGTTGATTATGAGGAAACTTTTTCACCTGTTGCAAAATTTTCCTCAATCCGCATGATCTTGTCCATTGTCGCAAGTTTAGACTTAGAGTTATATCAGATGGATGTAAAGACTGCTTTCTTAAATGGTGATTTGGATGAAGATATTTTACATGCAACAACCCATAGGTTATGTGGACAAAAAGTATCCAAAGAAAGTCTGCAAATTGTTACGATCTATTTATGGGTTGAAGCAATCTTCAAGGCAGTGGTACATGAGGTTCCACTTAGCCATCACCACTTTTGGATTCACAATGAGTGAAGAAGATCATTGTGTATACGTGAAACGGTCTGGAAGATCTTTTCTGATACTATCTCTATATGTAGACGATATCCTATTAGCTGGTAATGACATGCAACTGTTGATGATGTCCAAAAATTGGCTTTTCTCGAACTTTGAGATGAAAGATCTTGGTGAAGCCAACTTTATTCTAGGGGTTAAAATCATCAGGAACCGTTCTAGGAGATTCTTAGGCTTATCACAAGCCACTTACATACAGAAGATCTTAGAGCGGTTTAGGATGGAAAATTCAAAAGCTGTTGAAACCCCTATGGATAAAGCTACCAAGTTAGACAGGAAATCGTGTCCCCAGACAGAAGCTGAGAAATCGACAATGTCTTCAGTACCTTATGCGAGTGCAGTAGGCAGCTTAATGTATGATATGCTTTGCACCAGACCAGATATAAGCTATGCAGTTGGCATAGTCAACCGTTACCAGAGTAACCCGGGACAGTCTCATTGGCAAGCCGTGAAACGTATATTCCGCTATCTAAGAGGAACCAAGGACTTGATGCTGTGTTATGAAGGCGCGAGTCTCGAGCTCAAAGGATATTCAGATGCCGCCTGAGGTAATGACGCCGACGAGGGAAAGTCTACTTCAGGATATGTCTTCTTGCTCGGAGGGGGGAGCTATCTCTTGGTCAAGCAAGAAACAGACATCCACGGCACTTTCATCTATAGAGGCCGAATACATTGCATGTTGTGCTGCAGTTCAAGAGTGTGTATGGGTTCACAGATTCCTACAAGGATTGGGTGTTGTTTCAGGCATACATGAGCCTATATCTTTGAGGATAGACAACACCTCGGCCATTGACTTGGCAAAGGATCTCAAACACCACCAGAAATCGAAGCACATTGAGATAAAGTATCATTACGTTCGTGATCAAGTGAAAGAAAAGAAGGTTATCCTCAGCTACATTCCTACCAAGGAAATGATGGCTGATCCCATGACGAAACCTATAGCTAAAGATCTATCTCAGGTTCACGTCAGGCAGATGGGATTGAGGAAAGCTTGATTCATATGCTTGTATCATGTATCTTTGACCTTTCATGAATAATAAATTCCATTTTATTCAGTATTGAGCACTTGTTAGACTATGTATGTAGATCATCAGCATTTTCTTTGAGATCAAGTAGGATTTCAACTATTATCGGCAGGCCGGTTACCCACTCGCACGGGTTGACCAACCCTAAATGTACAAGAGAGGTACACTTGGGGTGATGTTCATACACTGAGGTATGAACCACCCTTTATTGAAAATAATAAAGGATGAGGATGCAAATGAGTTGTATCCGCCTTCAGTCCTATAAGATTGAAGATGAGACTGACAAAGTTGAATAACATAGTCGCACCATTACTCATAATGCGGATAATGTTATGGCCTGAATCACAGCCAAGTCGTGAGGTTATGAAATGAGTCATACCTCATGTGAGATGACTTGCGTAATGTAGACCCGACAGATACCTAGTATTGTCTACTTTACGGCGTGGATTGTAGCCACGTGCTTGGACCTATTACCTACAGATTACTTTGATTCGATCTAATCATTGCAACGTGCGAGTAGCCAGTCCCGTAGGTGACTCTTTGTGTCCTCAGCTACCCTCCTCTTGTGTACAGGAGGATGAGATTGAGTGTCGCTACTTTAGTATACGATGACGAAAGGCCCTTGATTGGCCAGACTCGGTTATGCTAGGAAAGCGGCTTGATCAATTCCAAATTACACACCTGCGTGGGGAAGATCCCGTGACAGCTACACCAAGTTTCTAGAACTATAAATATGCATTTGAAGACTTATCCGCCGGCAGTATCGAGTTTTCTTAGACTTTTAAAAATGATATTCTCTTTTAAAATATATATGTATATATTACTTTAAAAGGAATTCAAATTGATGTTTGTAGAAAACCAAGTTTTTCAGAATAAACTCGATAAGTTGGATAAATGCGTATGTTGGCCGAGTACTCCAGATTGGGAGTTAACTCTATCCGGTGTGGTCATGCGGACTAGGACAGGCAATGCAAAGCTTGGGTTATTGAGTGCTAGATAGGTGGTCTTTTAGTACTCGAACACCTGTGAGAAGATAACGGTGTTCCAGCTGGTCCCACGCTTCTGATTCTTTTGATTGTAATTCTTTGGCTTTGATTATTATGTGATGAGCTAGATGAACTCTCATGATGTGCCTACCCCACAATGCGATTAAGTGGGAGATGTTGGTAGATGGACCCGTGGGGCCCACTTATGGACAACCACTTGTGGGTGGGGCGCATAAGGATGTTCCCGCATCCTCCTTCTTCCGAGAGTTTGAAATTCAGTCAGAAATTTAAAACCTCGGAAGAAGATGAGATGGGATAAGATAAGGTTAAACCAACCTTATCTCATCTCATTCCTTATCTCTTTTCCCTCTATTTATAAGAGGATTCTTTCCGTAATCAAATGCAAGTAACACTTACGGAGAGAAAAAGAAGAAAGTAAAAGGAGTGTCCATTTAGCCCATTTCTTTCGATCTAAGCCATAGATCATAATCCGGGGACCATCCTCACCGTAGAATCAGAGGGGTGATCAGACCTACTTGTTCCTGTAGTAAATAGGCGGATCGCTGGATCGCACCACATATCCTCGGCTTTGCAAAGGTTCTCATCGTGTAGACCGTCGGATCTTGGTGGCCCACACTTTCGCAATTACTAACAGATAGAACTAAACTTTGCACTGGGTGAACCCCATGGTGGGGCCAACCTACTAGAAGGGATAAATGTGACAGGCACTTAATACTTAGGAAGTCACCATACGGGTGAACTATAGCTTGTGGCCCAACCCCTTGGGCTTGAACTGAAAATATCACCTACCGGGATGGAGAGGGATGCCAACCCGTGATTTTTGACGGGTCTACAATCATATGTATATAAGATCTACTTTGACTATTAGATTTCTAGTCTCCCGTTAGGCCTATAGCAAAAAATATCAGATTAGCTTGTGATTCAGGTGGGCCTCACCAACAGAAACAGATGGGGTAGAGACGACCAACCTTGATTTCTATGGTGTCCACAGTGATGATATATGCAATCCACTCTAACCATTAGATGAAACATTAAAACTTAGGTTTTGGAATTAAAAATAGGCATATCCGTGTTTTAAGTGGGGTACAGCCAGGAAAGCAGCTTGGAGGGTGATTGTTGCCTCTGTATATCATTTCTAGTAGTTTATTAACGCTAATTATCCATTAATTAGTAGCTAAGTAGTTAGGCGTCACTTTTTTTCATTTTTTTTTTGGGTTAGTTCACACACCCCCATTATTAGTACACCCACCCACCCCTGTTAATCACATCACAGTGTTAGCCACCTCCATTATGAGAATGGATACCATGACCTTAGTGTTGAAACGAGGCTATCTTCACTCAGTCTGCCACATGAACTATGGACCTTGGTGTTAATTAGGCGCCACTGGTGTATACTTCTAAAGTTGTCTACTGTAAATGAGATCTCAAGTCCAGCCGTATGGATTATAATTTACAATCCACTAAGCAAATAAATTCAACCTTTCATGTGTACGCGCCATCCAACCCTTCCCATAGGTTGGACAAATCTAGGGGTTATATTTTGAAAAAAACAGCCACATCCACTAATTGAATGTACAATAATCAGTATTTTGTTTTTTATCAATAGCTAAACATTGTTTTCTTTGGTGTTACCCATCTATTAAGTTGATGAGGCTGATATTTGTCTAAAGCCATCCTATTGGTGGGTCCAAACTATTGGAAGGGTTGGATTTCGCAGAAACATAATAGGTTGTAAGTATTCTCTTGGTGGATCAAGAATTATAGTCCAACTGGTTACGCTCGAAACCTTACAAGTTTCAATTAAGGAGCAGACACGGGTCTAATGAAGCTGATGTATACGCTATAAATATGGCAGCATGGCATGACAGGTGCAGATTCAATACATCTATAAGAATGGCAACGCTATATTGATACCCAGTCAAGGAATCAGGTTGATCGACGGTCAGGTGAGCCACGTTTTGCAAAATAACTATACGGCTAGAAAAATTTTGGTTGAAAATTTGAAATTCATCTGTTTCCAATATGGGCCCCAGCCCAGATGCTGGTTGGAGAATTTTTTTTTTTTTTTTTGTTTTTGGAAAATACGCACAATGTCTGACCTACGTGATGGATGGATTAGATCTTGATTGTACGGTCCTTGTTTGCACTTGTGTAGTGTGTAGACGAGCTTTATTTCAAACGCGTGCACTTGCCAAAATTAAGCGCCGAGTTGATATTCAGCTCTGATGGGCGGATACACCTGTCGATCTTACTTTTGGTCACCAACTGTCCCTTCTACTGGGATGCGGACTGGGAAGTACCCCGGCTGGAAGACGATACTGTCAGGGGACGCGGATTGGCTAGTGACCCCAACACCAGCCCGGGGCTGGTGTAAAAGTTGTGTGGGTCCCACCATGATGTATGTGTTTTATCCACGCTATCCATACATTTTTATTTTAGGTCATGGGCCCAAAAATGAGGCAGATCCAAATCTAAGGTGGACCACACCACAGGAAACAGTGGGAATTGAATTCTCACCATTGAAAACTTCTTGGAGACCACAGGAGTTATGGATCAAGCTGATATTTGTGTTTTCACTTCATCCAGGTTTGTGTGACCTTATCAACAGGTTGGATGGCAAATAAACATCACGGTGGGCCCTGGGAAGTTTATAAGGGTGGACGTTCAATCAACACTGTTTTCCTGTGGTGTGGTCCACCTGAGATTTGGATCTGCCTCATTTTTGGGCCCATGCCCTAAAATGAGGTGGAAAATGAATGGACAGGATGGATAAAACACATTCATCATGGCGGCGTCCACACAGCCTTAGACACCAGCCCCAGGGCTGGTGTGGGGGTCACTAGCCAATCCGCGTCCATTGTCAGGGGGGCTTTGTGGGTCCATCGTGATGTGTATGTTTTATCCACACCGTCAATTTATTTCGAAAAAGATCATTTTAACGACATAAGCTCAGAGGCTCAAGTGGCCTCTGGAAGCAGTGGGGATTGAAAGCCCACCGTTGAAATTTTTTCAGGGCCACAGAAGCTGATATTTATGGTTTCCCATGAACGGGTTAGATAAAACATGTACATCACAGTTGGCCCCACAAGGCTTCTGACATGGCCGTACGGAGCGGATTATGTGAGACCGGGATCCACCGAGGTGGGTGGGACCCCTAACTGTGGGGCTTACCATGATTTATGTACCTTAAATCCACACCGTCCAACCATTTTGAAAGCTCTTTTCATGGCATGATCTCAAAAATGAAGTTGACTCAGATCTTAGGTGGACCACACCATAGGAAACAGTGGTGATTGAATCCCCACCATTAAAAACATCATGGATTCCACCGGAATGTTTATTTGCCATCCAACCCGTTGATAAGGTCACAAATACCTAGATGAAGAGACCATACAAATATCATATAAATCCAAAGATTTTGTGGCCTGGTCAATCACCACCGTTTCCTGTACTATGGTCCATCTGATGTTTGGAACTGCTTCATTTTTTGGATCATGCCATAAAATGAGCTTTCAACACGGATGGACGGCGTTGATGTAGTCACATACATGACAGTAGGCCCCACAGTCAGGGTTCCCACCCAATCCGGAACCAGGGGGACATGTGGAAGCAGATTGGGTGGTGTGTTGACGTGGTGAAGTACAGTGGCCGCACCACGATGTACGTGTTATATCTACACTGTTCATCCAAACCTCAAGAGGACCACACCAGAAAGCAGTGGGTATTGGCTTCAGGGCCTCAAAAATTTAGAATCTAAGCTGATGTTTGTGTTTTCCCTTGTCTGCATGAGGTTACGAGCAGGTTGGATGGCAAAGGGCGCGGATTTCCTGCGAAAGCCTTGCGCAGGAATTTCCTGCGCTGGGAACAATGGTGGGGCCCACAGTGATTTTTTTGATAAATCCACCCTGTCCATCCGTTTTGGGAGCTCATTTTAAGACATTGAAACAAAAATGAACCGGATCCAAGACTCAAGTGGGCCGAAAACCTGAGGATTGAACGTCCACAGTTGAAATATTTGTGGAGCCACAGGAGTTTTCAATCAGTATAATATTTGTGTTTCCAGTTCATCCCAGTAGTAGTGACGTTATAAACGGTATGGATGTCATATAAACATCACTGTGGGCCCCAGGAAGGTTTCAACGGTAGTAGTTTACCTACCCACCTTTTCCTTTAGTTCGGCCCACTTGAGTCTTGGATCCGGTTCATTTTTGTTTTCATGACCTAAAATGAGCTCCCAAAACGGATGGACGGGGTGGATTTATCAAAAAAACATCACTGTGGCCCCACCTTGGTTCCCAGCGCAGGAAATTCCTGCGCAAGGCTTTCGCCCGGATTTCCTGCGAAAGCCTTACGCAGCTGGGAACAAAGGTGGGGCCCACAGTGATTTTTTTGATAAATCCACCCTGTCCATCCGTTTTGGGAGCTCATTTTAGGACATTGAAACAAAAATGAACCGGATCCAAGACTCAAGTGGGCCGAAAACCTGAGGATTGAACGTCCACAGTTGAAATATTTGTGGAGCCACAGGAGTTTTCAATCAGTATAATATTTGTGTTTCCAGTTCATCCCAGTAGTAGTGACGTTATGAACGGTATGGATGTCATATAAACATCACTGTGGGCCCCAGGAAGGTTTCAACGGTAGTAGTTTACCTACCCACCTTTTCCTTTAGTTCGGCCCACTTGAGTCTTGGATCCGGTTCATTTTTGTTTTCATGACCTAAAATGAGCTCCCAAAACGGATGGACGGGGTGGATTTATCAAAAAAACATCACTAAGGCCCCACCTTGGTTCCCAGCGCAGAAAATTCCTGCGCAAGGCTTTCGCAGGAAATCCGCGCCCAATCACATCATGGTAAGAAGGTTTCAATTGTGGGCGTCATTGTCCCCACTTTTTCTATGGTGTGGTCCACTTGAGGTTTGGATCTACCTCATCTTTCGGATCATAACCTAAAATGATTTCACAAAATGAACGGCGTGGATATAACACATACATCTCATAATGGAGCCCATAGAACTTTACCATGTCACCACACACTATGGGTACACCACGCTCGGTAGTACCTAATCCGAGCTCATCCCCTTCGGAAAGCGGATTAGCTACTGACAGGTTGAGTAGCAATCTCGCTATTGAAGTGACGTCACCAACTTTTGTGGGACCTACCGTGATGTATGTGCTGCATCTACACCGTCCATTCATTTGGAGAGATCATTCTAGGGCATAAATTAAAGAATGAGACAGATCCAAAGCTCAAGTGGACCACAGAAAGCCTTGCGCAAGATGTTCCTGCACTGGGAACCTAGGTGGGCCCACCGTGATGTTTTCAAGAAATCCACCCTGTCCGTCTGCCTTGTGAGCTCACTTTAGGACATTAAGCAAAACACGAACCGGATCCAAGACTCAAGTGGGCTGCACTAAAGGAAAATATGGGTTGGGAAATTCTCACCGTTGAAACCTCCCTAGGGTCCACAGTGATGTTTATATGTCATCCATACCGTTCATAATGTCACTCTACTGGGATGAACTGAAAACACAAATATTAATATGATTCAAAACTTCTGTGGCCCCACAAATATTTCAACTGTGGACGTTCAATCCTCACTTTTTCAGCCCACTTGAGTCTTGGATCCATCTCATTTTTTGTTTTCCATCCTAAAATGATCTCACAAAATGAATGGATAGTGTAGATTTCTCACAAACATCACAGTGGGCCCCACTTAGATTCCCAATGTGGTAACTTCAAGAGCTTTGACAGGAAATCCACTCGGGTTGCTGGTGACATGTCAAAGCTCTGTGGATCCCATCAAGATCAGTACATTAAAATGATATGTAAAAATGGATGGACGGCATGGATAAAACAAATACATCATGGTGGGACCCATAGAGCTTTAGCACCGTGTCAAACCTCTTTGGGTCCCATGATGTATTTATTTATCCACGCAGTCCATGCATTTTTATCTATCCTTTTAAGGTATGAAATAAAAAATGAGGCATATACAAACCACAAGTGGACCACACTATAGAAAATAGTGGGGGATTGAACATTCACAGTAGGAAAACATTTGGAGGCTATAGAAGTTTTGGATCAAGCTGATATTTGTGTTTTCCATTCATTCAGCTCTGTGTGATCTTATGAACAGGTTGGATGACAAATAAACATCACTGTGGGCCCTAGGAAGGTTTCAATGGTGGACATCATTCTCCTTACTGTTTCCTGTGGTGTGGTCCACTTGAGGTTTTTTTCCGCCTCATTTTTTGTCTCATGACTTAAAATGATCTGTACAAACGGATGGCGGCGTGGATAAAACAAATACATCATGGTGGGAATGACAGAGCTTTGACACCAGCTTGATGGCTGGTGTTCGCGTAACCAACCCACCCGCCTCCTGTGAGGACTAGGACATATGCTGCGAACGCAGATTAGCTACTGACAAGTTGATCTCGCTACTGAAGTTACGTCATCATAGTATGTGGGCCCAGCATGATGTATGTGTTGTATCCACACCGTCTATTCATTTGGAGGGACCATTTTAAGGCATGACTCAAAGAATGAGGAAGATCCAAATCTCAAGTGGGCCCACAGAAAACAGTGGGCCGTTAAAAATTTCCTAGGCCCACCATGATGTTTATTTGAGATCCAACCTGTTCATAAGTTCACACAGATATGGAGGAAGGGAAAACACAAATATCAGCTTGATCGAAAACTACCGTGGCTCCTGAGAAGTTTTCAATAGTGGATGTCACTGTCCCCACTGTTTTCTGTGGTGGGGTCCACTTGAGCTTTGGATCTGTCTCATTCTTTGATTCATGCCTTAAAATGGTCTCTCCAAATGAATGGACAGTGTGGATATAAGACACACATCATGCTGGGACCCACATACTATGGTGACGTCACTCAGTAGCGAGATTCGCTACTCAACCTGCCAGTAGCTGATCAGCGTCCATATGCTGCTGTCAGAAAAAGCAAAGCCAATGGAGATGGGTACTGCCCCGCTTCCATCCATCGTGACTGTCATGACCGCAATTTGATCGGACAAAGTGCACCTATCACAAGTAAAGTCAAGCACAGCATGGAGATGGGTACTGCCCTGGCCAATTTACCCGGTCAGTAGGGGCATGATGTGGTGGTAGGTTTTCAGCTAAACAAATTTGAGACATACTTGGGTGGTCCCATCACTGACAACATCGACAGCGACTTAGCTGCGGCCCAAGAGCCTACCGATCTTTTTTTTTTTTGTCCACTCGGGGATCCTAATACCTTGTATAGTATATAGTGATACTGATATTCATTTAAATCTCTAAAAAATTTATGTTATTGTTAAGTAGAGACTTTGCATTACATGGACAAAAAAAAAAAAAAATGATTACCCCATTTCTTTGCCGTAATCGAAGCCCTTACTCAATACAATTACTCAATACAATGTAGATCAATCATAGGAGTCATGTGGACTAAGAAAATCTGAGTATCCCATGATTTATGAACAATTTTACAGTTTCTATCCAGCTATAGATTTTGGAATATATTTGGCAAGAGGTGACTCCGACTAAATTATCTAATCCAATACGCACCCAATGTTAATGCCAAAAATTGGTTAACAAATGCTGGTCAGGAACTAACTTTAGATCTTTGTTGCTGGATGATATTGGTGGAGATAAATGATGCAGATCGTGGGACCTGAGATCACAAAGAGAGAGAAATCGTGAGGGGGTGCCGGTCGTGCTGGCGGAGGACCTTCTGATGCTTAAGTCAGTACGGATACTGATGGGGAGATAAACTCTTTAAAGTATGTGTGATTAGTTGTGTCTAAGATGACGTACTTGGAGATGGTACGGTAGGGTCCTCTTATAGATGACAAGGATACGTCATTCCCGACAGCGTATCTGTTCATTCTGTTTTTGGAGACGTATCTGGATGAGATATCGTCCAATATATATTCCCTAATTGGGAGAAATCTGTTGAGCTCTGAATTGTGCATATTCTAAACCCAATTCATCACTCAATTACATTGATTGAGCTATTAAAAGAACTTACTTATATGTGTATTTGTGTTTGTAGGAAAGAGAGAGACCTCATGAATTACATGTTAAAAGGATCACTTTGAAGCACTCAAAAGATTAGGTGAAGAAGAGCTTAGAGGTGGAAGAAATTAAAGCTAAAAAAGAATTAAGAAACATCAATTTACAATGCCTGAATTGTAAAAAAAAAAAAAAAAAAAAAAGGACAGAGTGCAGAGTTGCAGGGCCAGAAAAGTAAGATGCAGAAACTGCAGAAAATGATCCTGCTATTACGTTAACGACCGGTCGATGGCCTCAACCAACTAGTCGTTCTTGTTTTTTGATCGGTCGAATTTTGATAGAATTTGTGTGAACTCGCTAGACTTTTTTGTTGAATCCGACTGGTCGGCAGACACATAGAAATTAAATTTTTAGTTATATCTGTTGGGATTTTGAGCTCCGACTGGTCAGCCACCGCCCATAGTGCATAAGAAATTACACAATTCTTGAAGATTCTAAGTCGGTGGGTGATTTTTACTATAAAAGGACACCTACACACTCTTCCTAACCATCATAGAAGAGTCCCAGTCGTGCTAGAGGCGGAGAAGATTAAAGGGGAGCTTTTACAATTCCGTTTTTCACGTTTTTTTTAGTTCTAATTCATGTTTTTAGTAATTTTCTTTTGAGTTTTAGTTCAATCTTCTCCATGGTTGGCTAATCCTCTTAATTAGGTCTAAGAGGTGAAGCTTATAGTTATTTATAATGTTTAGTTTGATTTGATTTTAAGTACTTTGAGGTTTAATGATGAACAATTCTAGTTTTGGTTTGAAATAAAGTTAATAGTTTTAGTTTAATTTTCTATCTCTTGTGATGTGTTTACATGGAATGTTTTGATTTACTGAGATTGATCAATGGGGTGTTGTTGAAAGGATTTTGGGTTGTAGAGATCTTAGATTCATCGTGATGTGGTGGATACTATAGGATCTTACAAACCATATTTCCTAATTGCTTATCTAGAACTAAACTAAAAGAAGTTCGTATCTTTTGGTTTGATCTAAGATGGATTTTATGGATTGATATTAGTTTGATTGAGGTTTAATTCATGATTCTAACTTAAGTCTAGTGACAAAATTTGAGAAAGAACCATAAATATGATATCACTTATTTTGTTGAAGGATTGACATGTGTGATTGAACACGCCCAATGCTTTAGTTGTTATGAGGAAACTATATCAATAGATAATCCATCAATGTTAGATGTGTTGTGATGATTTAACTGAATCCATCTTCCAATTGGATAGAGATAGGACTCCGATTCCAATTGAGTTATCAGCTTGAATAGTTGAATTGGCATTGTGAAATGATTATAAGTAGATCATCGACACTTTAGTGCTTAGTTTCCTGATTTACTTAAAAAATAGATAGTTTTACGTTTCTAAAATCACCCATCTTATTATAAATTTGAATTTAAATAATCCTAATTACATAGTTTAGAATTGTTACGACAATCCCTGAGGACGATCTCGGTCTCACGATCAAATTATTACTACATCGCAACCTGCACTTGGGGTTGGTGAACAAGATCCCCATTATTGTGTTTGAGATCCCACGTATCCCGGTAATCACCCTTATATATGTATGGCAATAAGTATCCTGATGTACCGAGCACTCAATGTCAGTAGTCTAAGCTGCTCGGATGGAGTGGCTGTCTTATAACAAGCGCCGGAATTAAAGGCTAAGGCCTCAACCTCGTTGAGGCCGAGCCATTCGGTTTGAGATCTGTTGAGTTATTGGGATGAGTGACCTTATAAATCTTGACACGAGGATGTGTCTCCAGTTGAGTTGTGTTTTATCAATGACTAGTGCTGAGCCTGAGGGCTCAGTCATTTGTTCATCACCTGAGGCCAACTCTGAGGGCTCAGGCCTAATTCTACTATCTGAAACTAAACATTCTACTCTAAATAAAGTCTAATTCTACTATAAATTCCCCCTTTCTTCTCCATTTGGGTACGAAACCCTAAAACTCTGTCTTTGCCCTTCCCGCCTCCCTTTGTAATTTCGAACTCTTCAGTTTTCCTTGTAATTTCAGAATTTCAAGCTATCGAAGTCTGAACAACGTTCTTCTCCTCTAAGTATCTTCTTCATCCTTCTCTTAGGGTTTTTCTTTCTTTCTTAGGGTTTCCTTCCATTTTCTTTTTCTATTGCCATGGCCAGAGGTGTTAACTGCACTTTCAATTTGGGGTTGGAGGTAGAACCTTTGGGGGACCATACCCCTGAATCTTCTTCTTTGAACATGCCGAATTGCAGCGTTCCTACTGGTTCATATGCCATCGATGCATTCCCAACCATTTTGATCAAATCAAAGCTGGAACGCCTCTGATCCAAATATAATATCCCCTATTCCATCACAATCCGCTTGCCTCGTTTGGGCGAAAGCCTAAGTAGGCCACCCTTTGGGGAGGTGGCCATCTACAAATATTTGTTCAAAGTAGGGTTCTGGCTTTCCTTGTAGCCTCTGGCGAGGGAGGTCTTGATCCAATATAAGATTGCTCCTGAACAGCTCTTACTGAATGGTTGGAGGGTGTTGTACGGGACGTATGTGCTCTGAAAGCAGGCAAGAATTGGAGAACTCACCCCTGATGAGTTCTTTAAAATATTCCAATTAAAAAAGAATCCAAAATTCAATGGACTGTATTACTTGAATTATTGGCATGGGTTGAACTTCATCGTCGGCAATCCGACGAGTAATAAAGACTGGATAAGCAAATGGTTCTTCACCTCTGGAGACGCCTGAGGCCAAGGCACTGGACCAGTGGATTGTACCCCAGGCATTCCTCGCATGTTAGAGTCCTAAAATGAACTCCTTTGCCTTTTATATAAAAAATAAAAATAAAAAATTATTTTTTCACACTGAACCGAGAAAACACCAACCTTCTCATCTGTTTTGTTGGAGGAATATCCCCTCTGAAATCGGACCTTAAGGGTGGTATTCAGGAGAAATTAGTAAAGACTTGGTGGGTGCCTTGCTCCTCCTGAAACTTCAAAGTCCTGCTGAGTCCTTCCTCTCTCGCATCGTGCGAGCTCATCCAAAGTAAGCTTTGTCACTCTGATTCTGCCGAATTAATGCTAACTCGATTCTAAATATACTTGACTAAATTTCTTGACATTCCGTAGAGATGGCTTCTGGAGATCGAGGTAAGAAAAGATTGAACGCTAAGTTCCTCCCCCCTAGAAAAAGCTCTAACAAAAAGGAAGACCAAGGGGGGATGATCTTCTTGCTCTGCCCATTCGCAGGCAGCTAGAGAGACGTGTCCTCAGCCGTCGACGACAATGACACCATGTCCTCATCAACCACAATCCTAGCCCCCTAGGAGGCATCAGCCTCAGCAAGGGCTCAAACTTAAAGGGCACCCCAAGCTAGGGAGTTGATGGCCCTTCCTTAGGGGGCGATTAGGCCTCTTTAGGGATCTTCTTTCGAGCCCTCCCCCAAGAGGGGGCTCAAACTTCATCTGGGCAAGGGTTGACCCCCACCACTATGTCCAGTGGGGTCAAGTGCTATCCTATGCAGGACTACTTATGGCTGATCTATCATTTTATGACTAAGCACATAGGGGGCGAGCATCTGGACCCGACCTGAGACCTACCGCTGGAGGATACAATAACCTGTGTGGGAATACTAACCATCCAGGTAGAGGATTAAATGTTTATTGAACAATCTACAAAAAGATCTTGTCTTTTATGTTTGTCTTTTCTAACTTCAGTTTCACTATTGTTCAGGCATTGGATGCAAATCTTAAGGCCCGGAGGTACATCTTTGAGGACCACCGCATAGCTTCCCTGAACGAAGTGGCGAAGGCTGCAGTGGAAAAGATGAACACTGCTGAAGCCTCCTCCAGAGGGAAATCTGAGGTCATAAAAGTCCTTGAAGGGAGGAAGGAGCTAGAGGCGGAAGTACAACAATTGACTGGGTCTGCACAGGAGTTCTATACACGCTTTAAACAATTAGAACAGGAAGTTCTTCGCTTGAAGAAGGAGAAGGAGGAGATCGAGCGAGAGAAAGCCTCCCTAAAATCTAGTGTAGATCTGATGAAGACGGAGAAGGCCCAGTTAGAAGAAAAGCTTCGGAGAGAGGGGGAACGAGCCGTGGAGGCCTTTAAGACTTCATCAGTTCTCCTTGAGGATTGGATCCGGATATATTCTTCCACATGGAGCCGAGCCCTTAAGGCAATCTCGAAGACATATCATGCCCTGGACCTCTCAAGTTTCGACGACGCTGAAGAGGAAGCGCTTGCAGAGGAGAAGGATATTGAAGCAGAAGAAGAAATGACAGTAATGACCGAAGTCCCTTATGCTAGGGAGGAAGTCACGATCGAGCCATGGCTTCAGCCACTATATCCTCTAGTCTGTCTGTCGTCCTTGAAGACACAGGGCCAACAATTACTGAAAACATACGCCCTTCATCACCGATTGTGAAAGACTCTCGCCCTATTACTCTGGATTAGCCACTTTCTCCCTTCTTTCTTTTTTTATATGTACCGCCTTCGGACACTTTTTGTTCTTAAATGAAAAATCTTTTCTTATTGACTGAAGGATTTCTTCTATTTCTTGTTTGCTTTGATGAATGAAGTGGGTTTTAATAGTGACCATAACATCTTTTGGCCTTCTTAGACTTTATTAATTTTTTCCCATAAGAGTTGATTATTTGTCCTTAGCCAAGTTGCTCAAAGGTCTTGATAGCAGCAGAGGTCTTCTATTAAGAACCTCAGCTGAGCCGCTGACAACAAGTGGGATCTTAGAGATGAAGTTCATTTAATGGACTTGTATAGATTTTGAACATACTCATTCTGTTGAGCATCTTATCAGTCCGTTTAAGCAGATCATGCTTAGTCGGAGGGGTCATAAGTGGCATAACCTCTCCCTTTGGGCAAGTTACTTTGCCAACCAATTTTTTAGAATTTTGTCTGTCTCGAGGAAAGAGTGCTCATCCGGGGAACGTCATGCGTCCCCTCCTGAAGCCTCGTACCTTCAAGGGATAAAGGCTAATGAGTATTTTTTCGAGGATATACATTGGTACTAAATGACAGAGATTTTATTAATTCTAAATATCAACATTGTGTGCCTTATTACATTAATACGACTGTCAGGCAGCCTGTTGCCTTACTGGTAATATCTTCACAGATTTACAACATTCCATGGACGACGAAGAGTCCTGTCTTGCATATCCTCCAAATGATAAGCTGTCACACCTCCGAATTCGTGACCACGGTTAACACTAACCTTGGCCTCGAGTTCAGGGCCATGACTTAATGTTAAAAGAATTTCTAGTGTTTATATTTCAAAATTACATCAAACAATACAACTGAAATAACTATTTTATTTAAAGGTACAACTCAAATATCATTCACACAATTATTCTAAGTAATTACATAAACAACACCACAACAAAATAGTATTCAAATGTCTTTAAACTAGCTCTTTACGTCTATAACAAGTAATTGGTCAATGCTATCGGCTTCATCGGGCCAACTCCTAAGTATCTCCACCTGTTTTTCAGTCTGCGGTTTTTCCATCAATGAAATTCATAAGCACAAAGTTCGTGTAAATGGTTCTATATACAAGACAATATAAATATGAATCTAATAGTTGTAAATGAATTCATGGTTTAAACATTTGGCAATTAGAAAGAAATTATTCAGAGTTCGCAAAATTGAAAAGAGAGAAACAAATGGACAAAATACCCAGTGCAATCAACTTCACTCTTCATTCAATGAGTCACCACTCAGCATTATTTCACTCATTCAATACCTGTCATAAATAGTCACTCATCAAGGCCAACACAAGGCTCCAATTATATCTCTCAGTATTGCCAATAAGAGGCATATAATTCACTCAACGTTAAATTCTTGCCAATACTCATCAGTATTCATACTTCTCCATCACTCTATAAAATTAATCATCACCATTCACTCTTTTGATATCAATCCTCACTATTCACTTGAGTAAAATCTTTAGTTTTACAATTTCTGATGAAATTGATTTATCCAAAGTAAACTTGACAAAATAGGTCATAGCACAACTATTTCTCAAATAGAGAGCAATTGCTACATTTTCAAATAAGAAAACTCTCTATAAATAAATTATAACACAAGACTTTCCAAATGAGGTATCATTTCACAGTTGAAGGAAACATTTAATGGAGGCACAATATCAATACATGATATACCACAAAACTTTCTAAATAAAGTATCATCTAAAGGACTTTCCAAATATAAACATCACAAAACTTTACCAAATATGAAGTACTTTGTAAAATAACATAGATTACAAATAACAACTTTCCAAATATAAATCATAAATAGATAAAACCAGAGTAGAAATACTTCACTTAGATTTAAAACTACTTACCAAAATATTACCATAAGCATATAGAGTAGTCCATTGGCTTTTAGCTTGTTAGAATCTTTTCCTTACTCTGCATTAATATTCAAGAAACCTTCCATAAATAACTTTCCTAGTAAGTAATTTTCCTTAATGTTAACATTTAGATATTTTTCTTATGCCAAAGCAATTTAACGTAAGTCTATAATGGTATTAGCTACAGTTAACTTTTAATTTGATCCCCCTTAGTTCTTAAGGTCCAATTTTCAAAACTCTAGACTCACAAGTGATTCAACACCACCTTAGATTAAACAAATGGAATATTAAGTCCTTATTATCTTTACCATTATCAATCCTTTGTTCAAATACATTTGTGATAATTGGTGTACTAGTGGCCCACCTTACTTGTAGGCCCAATATGGTTCTTATGCAATTATATTGGGTTTGATGTAGGCCTAACTAATCCAACTTCATTTTCAAATATCTCTATTGACATGGGCCCACCTTAGTCTCCTAAAATCACAATCCGAGTTGGATACTTAAAGTTTTTCTTAAGAATTCATTATCATTATTATAATCCAAAATTAAATAGTGTACCTTTAA
Organism: Liriodendron chinense; assembly: GCA_003013855.2. Taxonomy (NCBI): domain Eukaryota; kingdom Viridiplantae; phylum Streptophyta; class Magnoliopsida; order Magnoliales; family Magnoliaceae; genus Liriodendron; species Liriodendron chinense. The sequence goes on along the minus strand of ML058397.1, from coordinate 3,609,432 downwards.
AAAAAAACTAAAGCTTAATAGAGACTTTTGTTCATCGAATGCATCAAACTTTCCCTTTTTGATTATTTGGATGATAGCAGTTTCCACACCAGCCCACTGGGCCTTTGTTGAATAAGTATTCAAAGATAGGCTCTTTCTAGTCTAAAATAATTTTCCACACAATAATTCGTGAGCTTGGCTCAGGCCCATAAGTACATATAGTTGTAGGTTCATATCTTAGGCCTAATTATAAGGATCCATGACCTCTAAAAATGATACTAGTCCAAAATGATTTCTTCTCAAACTTTTTATCCATTATGCACCAATCCCTTTAGTTAAAGGGGCTGAATTTGGGTCCAACTTATAATGATTTCCAAAATCATCTTTCAGGCCATATTAGTCTTTTCTTAATTTAAATATTAATTTTGACAAATGTAATTAATATTGTGTGTTTAACATATGCTTATAACAGCCCTTAAAATAAGCATTGATCCAAAGTGGCACTTCTAGCTAATGTTCATATACACATGCAATGGTGCACTCACAATAATGAGAACTTTTAAAAGGAAATGAAATTAATTCACTAATCCTTGGGGTTATGAGAATATTAATGGGCTCTACATTTTTAACATATTATATTATGGCCACAAAACTCATACATAACCATCTTTAGAGGTAGAGTCCGTACTGGAATGAATTTGAATGGGCGTCCACATGCACCATTACACATGGGCAGCGTGCAACCCCAAGTTGACTCACTCTACTTCCCTTTCAAAGGCCCAAAATTCTGAGGTTTAATGGATCTTACACCCTGCGTATCAAAATTCTCAAGTTCACCTAACACAAAACGATGATACTTATCCATTTATCCCATTAATAATATATACATAGAAATCAAAACATAGCCTTTTATGTTGCTGGACTAAGATCCTCAAATTGTGAGGATAGTGAGCCCTACAATATTCTAGAAATTATTTGTCAAAGTAATTAGGGTGTTCAAGTTTTTGGAACCCATATCTAGCCCCAAATAAATTGTATAAAACAGTCCCTTAGTTGGGACGTCTTTAGCCATTCACACTCCCATAGGCTGTCCACTATGGAGGTTGTGGCCCCACTTGAGATCTGTTCGGATCATAATTTGCATGTTATAATTATGCCAAATAAAGTTCTCAAATTAGATCTTGTATAGCTCACCATTATAATCATCAATTTGACAATTTTGATCATATCGTAACAAATAAACGCATAGATTGTTACATAGATGATTCTTTAGCCTAAACGGGTGTATCTAAATAATTCCAACAGTTTAGATTTTGCTAAAACAGGTTAGAGGCTCATTATGTTTTATAGATGAGTTGGTATGCCTTAAATATTTTCCAAAATCGTTGATTTCTGGATATAATCTTTGTTGTTTGTTGTTGTTGTTGTTGTTGTTTTTTTTTTTTTTTTTTAAATGGTCAGATCTGGGCCATTACTTGAATCCATCAACAACTTTGTTTGGATAGTGATCGTTTGGCCATTCCATTGATCTTTGGACTTGTGATCGTCCTTGGATTCTGAAGATGACCCTTTTAAGAATTTTTAATGGCATTTATAAATCATCTAATGTGGCCCATTTCATATTAGATTTATTGGACCAGATTTGTCCTGTTATATCAAATCCCACCATCCACAATTTCATTTGATATACAAATTTTAAGTTGACAAAAGATGTAAAGATCTACTAGTAACCAGATATGAGGCTTTTTATATCATCAAGAGAACTTAATAATGATCCTTTTTCCAGCCATTATTCAAAAAATATCATTCTAAATTCATCCTTACTATCCTTTCCATGTGGCCCGTTTGGACATCAAATCTAGCCGTCCAACAACCATTTTCCTTGAGCCAATAAAATTTGATCAGCATGGTTTAGATTCACATAAAGTTATGATTTTTCCATGTATTTAGCATATCATTGATCAATATTCCAAGTAGTCAGTACAAGGCATGCTCAAGTGGCTTAAGGACGATCAGATTTTGATTCCAATGGTATCCCAAGTTTTGGAGTGTCCACCATTTGATAAAACTAATCTAACGGTTGGAAATGATTCTTACACAAATTGCTACCATAAGATGAAGGTAAATAATAATAATAATAAAAACATTAAAAGAGAAGGACAATTCTTACATACCTCTCATGTGAACTCTCTCTCTCTCTCTCTCTCTCTCTCTCTCTCTGTGTGTGTGTGTGTGTGTGTATATATATATATATATATATATATATATATATATATATATATATATATATATATATATATGGGAAATGGTACTATGAGGTTGACCTCATGGGAAGTTCCCATGAGGTTGAGTTGTGTGGGACCCACTGTGATGTGTGTCGAACATCTACCCATCAGTTAGATGCACCATTCCATGATGGGACATGGGCTTGAGTATCAGGTCAATCGATGACTTAGGTGGGCCACACCACAGGCAACGGTTGAGAGGGGTTACCCGCCCATTAAAACCTTCATGATTGCATATTGGCCCCACTGAGATGTGGTTCACAAATCCAGCCCATCCATTGTGTGTGTGTCACTTGGATGAGGGGTCGGACCAAGTTTCAACCACATCAAAAACTCAGGTGGGACCCACCAAGTGCTTTTAGATCATTTAGGCATGCCTTCACATGGTTTTTGATGGTATGGCCCACCAGAGTTCCATATACGGCTGATTTTTGGATATCCCATATCCTAAAGGGGACCTATCAAATGCATGGTGATTTTTGGATATCCCATATCCTAAAGGGGACCTATCAAATGCATGGAACTTCCCATGAGGTCGACCTCATAGTACCATTCCTCCCCCCCCCCCCTCTCTCTCTCTCTCTCTCTCATATATATATATATATATATAGCCGTTGAAGCTTATCTCCTCCCTAATCACAGCTAGAAATTAACTCTAGCTATAAAAGGTAAGTGCTAACTTCTTTGGGCAAAATTTAAAGAAAAGTAGGAACTTGCATACTATGGGGGACTTGATGACATGACCTATACTCTCCCATCAAGCTTGTTTACCACTCACCCAAACTAAGGTTTTTGTCATAAAGAGAAGAGTTTATATTCTTATGTTGAAAAGAAAGATAGAAGGAGCTAAGGTTTCTTCCTTCTTAACCCAAGTTCTAAATTATTATTCTACATGATCATACATTCATGGAGAAAAAATAATGCTATAAGTTGTACAATATTACATCAGGTATGAAAAAGTTAACATATGAAGTATTAAAATAATTTGATCATCTCTACATGTAACAAGTTAAACAAGCATCTCATGTATATAGATTATGCTAAAAAAAATTCATATGATTTGGCATATGATCAAGAACAACGAGAAGTTCTAAATGACAAGTATTTTAAACTAGTAGGTAGAAAAGAAAAAAAGAAAAAAAAAATTATCCCCCCCTTTTTTTTCTAAGATATTACATAAGCTCCTAGGCAGACTACCTTAAAGATCTTGTAAGGCCCTTCCCAGTTAGGTTCGAGAGCTCAGGGCCCTGAATCTCGGGTGTTTGGAACAATTCTTCTGAGGACAAGGTCTCCAACACGAAACGTTCTGACCTTGACCCTCGAATTAAAGTTCTGTGCTACCCTTTGCTGATAAGCTGCGAGGTGAAGTTGTGCATTGTCTCTCCATTCTTCCAACATATCAAGATGGAATCTCATGGATTCCTCATTTTGATCTAGCTAGAAATGCTGTATTCGATACGAAGGGCATTCCTATCTCCATCAAGATGACAACCTCGACACCAAAGGCAAGGAAAAATGGAGTCTCTCCTGTGGAGGTCCAAGCAGTCATTTTGTATGCCCATAGGACTTCTGGTAGAGTCTCGAACCAGGCGCCTTTGCGCTCCTCCAACTTGGTCTTCAGATGATGCTTGATTATCTTATTTACTGCTTCAACTTGGCTGTTGGCTTGAGGATGGTATGGAGTAGTAAGCACATGTTGAATCTTCAATTCCTGACAAAGATTCTTGACCCTTACGTTGTCGAATTGCCACCCATTATCCGTAATGATGGTGTATGGGATTTCAAATTGGCAGATGATTGATTTCCAAATAAACTTGGTAGTTTACTACTCTGTGATAGATGCCAAGGGCTTAGCCTCAACCCACTTCGTAAAATAATCAACAACTACAATCGCGAACTTCACCTACCCCTTTCTCGTGCATAGTGGACCGATGATATTAATTCCCCATTGGGCAAAAGGCCATGGACCTGACATAGGGGTAACATTTTTCAGAGCTTGCTGTTGGATCTTGGCAAAACGTTGACACTTGTCATAGTTTAGAGAAAACTTGATTATGTCCCCTTTCATTGTGGGCCAGTAACAACCCTACCTTATTGATTTTTAGGCCATTGCTCGGCCTCCTAGGTGGTTCCTACACACACCTTCATGAATCTCTCTGAGGATGTATTCAGCTTCATCTTGATGAGACATCTTAAATGCGGCTAGGAGTATCCTCGTTTGTACAATATTCCTTCTTTCAGAAAATACCTCAACGCCGGATGCTTGAGCCTAATGCTTCTTTTTTGTCCTTGGGCAGCTGGTTGGTATTCGAGGAACTAAATGATTGGATCCATCTAGCATAGGCCTAGATTTACCGGAAGCACTTTTGTTGATGTATTCTGGGAGATATTAGGCTCGGCGAGATACTCGATGGGGATGGTACGGGAGAGATCATTATCTTGGCCAAAGAGTTGGCCATCTTATTTTCTTTTTTGGAGACCTGGATAAATTCGTATTTCCCAAAATCTTTCAATGCCTTGAGCACTCGGACTCAGTAGGCAGCCATTCTTTCGCCCTACGCCTCGAACTCGTCAGTGACTTGATTCACCACAAGTCGTGAGTCGCTATGTATCCTCAGGTCGAGGACTCCCATCGTCTTCGCTAGACAAAGCCCAGCCAAAAGGGCCTCATATTCTGCTTCACTGTTAGACGCGAGAAACCCGTAGTAGAGTGCGTATAAGAATTTTGATTCATTGGGCCCGGGGCAATGAGGATCAGCCCTGTTCCACTGCCTTGAGAATGTGATTTATCCTCGTCGTCCATTCCTTTTTTCAAGGTTATTGGGGTTGGTAGTTCCATACTGTGACGTGTTCGTGTCAATGGCCTATCTTTTCTCCACTCAAGTTTTTTAGCCCTAAAACGACCTTTTCAATTTTTGGTGGATGAAAATGCCCATCTGTCAAAGCTTCCCCTTGTACAGTGGGCTCCTGTCCCATGAAGAAAAACTTATTTTGAAGAACGGTGTTGTCCCCACCAAAAAAGAGATTCAGCCCACCCCTTGGCCGATTTGATCCGTTCATTTTAATCGGACAACCGTGAACCTGCATAAGGTTTTTTGTGATTTTCTATTTGAAGTTCTTTGTGGCTCACAACTATACTAACAATATGCGTTAATTTTGAACTATTTCCTCCATTATGGTCCATCTGTGATGAGTTTTGCCCCTAAACTTGGGCCGATGACATGAAATTAAAACCCTTGCATGTGGAAGTGATAGATTTGCTGGAAGACAATGCAGTGACCCCACAAAAGCTGTGAATGGATTCAAAACGTGGAAACCGTACCACATGAGGGCCATTTGGCCATTTCCTTCTTTCTTCCTTAGTGGAATGTACGAAATGGGAGGATGGTGTTTTATGGCTCCCTTCTTCTTCTTTCCTTTTTCCTTCCATGATTTCCTTTATAGTTATTTTTCATTTTTTTGTATGAATGTTGTAATGGATGAATTTTGTAACGGAAGAATGTTGTGATGGATGGATTTTGTAATGGATGAATGTAATGAATGTTGGATGCATTAATGTTCTAATGTATGAATGTTCTAATGGAAGAACATTATAATGGATGAATGTTGTATGGAGGATCGTCTTCAGTGTGGATCATCGATATTTTCACTACGAATCACCGATATTCACTGTGGACCACTGATATTAAGAGTGGATCATGGATATTTTTAGTGGATCGTGAATATTCACTATTGGTAACCGATCCACGAAAACAGGCATAACTCCCTTGTTACATGTCCGATTTGGGTGATCTTATACTCGTTGGAAAGATAATTTGATGAAATTTCAAATAATTCTGAAATATATTTATTTTTATACTAAGTGAATGCCCAAAAGTGGGCCCAAAATCACCATGAAATGCAAATATTCACTATGTATCGTCGGTCCTACGAAAATGACATAACTCCCTCGTTACATGTCCAAATTGGGTGATATTATACTCATTAAAAATATAATTTGATGAAGTTTCATATGTATTTTGAATTATCTTATTTTAACATCATTCAATTATCCAATAGTGGGCCTAAAGTTCATTAAGGATTGTGAAATATAGTCTTTAATAAATTTTGAGCCCACTTTTGGGCAATCAAATGGTGACCAAAAGTGATAATTCTAAATTCATTTGAAATTTCATCAAATTATATTTTCAATGAGTATAAGATCACCCAAATCAAACATGTAACGAGGGAGTTATGGCAATTTTCATGGGACTAACGATCTATAATGACTTTGGGCTCACTTTTGGAAAATAAATTAGTTTCCAAATGAAGTTATTCCAAATCCATTTAAAGTTTCATCAAATTATCTTTTCAATGAGTACAAAATCACCTGAATCATACATATAACAAGGGAATTATGACCATTTTCATGCGACTGGTTACCCATAGTGAATATCCATGGTCTATAGTCCTTGATGAACTTTGGGACCATTTTTGTCCAATCAAATAATGTCGAAAGGAGATGATTTTAAAACCATTTGAAAGTCATCAAATTACCTTTCCAACGAGTATAAGATCACCCAAATTGGACATGTAATGAGGGAGTTATGGCCATTTTTGTGGGATCAGTTACACATAGTATATATTCGCAATCCATAGTGAAAATATCCACGATCCAATCTTAATATCAGCGGTCCACAGTGAATATCAGTGGTCCACACTAAATATCAATGATCCATAGTGAATAACGATGATCCACAGTGAAAATATCGACGATCCACCATACAACATTCATCCATTGCAACAATATTCATCACATTCATCCATCACAAAATTCATCCATTATAACATTCTTCCATTACAAAATTCATCAATTACAACATTCTTCCATACCCTCCTCCATTTCACGAACTCCCACCATTCATACCCAACAAAAAAAATCTAAAAAAATAATTATAAATGGAACCACCACACCCTCCTCCCTTTCACAAACTCCAACCATTCATAAAAAAATGAAATATAACTATAAAGGAAATCAATGAAGGAAGAAGGAAGAAGGAAGGGAACAAAAAAACTCCATCCTCCCCTTTTACACCTTCCTCCCCACCCATGAAAAAATCAAGAAAGAAACAGCCAAATGACCCTCGTGCAGTAAGGACCTCATGTTTTGAACTCATTTACATCTTATGTGGGTCCCACTGGATTACCTTGAAGCAAATCCATCTTTTCTAGATTGACCACAATGGAGGAAACAATTTAGAACTAACGCATACTGTTAGTGGAGTTGTGGGCCATATAGAGGTTCAAATAGAAAATTACAAAAACCATTCTGCAGGTTCACAAACATCTAATTAAAATGAACGGATCAAATTGGCTAGGAGGTGGGTTGAATCCTTATTTTTTGGTGGGCCCACACCCTCCTTAAAAAATTCTCCTCCCGAGACAAGACTCGGCTGCACGAATGGCAGTTGTGGCAAAGGGGCATTTTCATCCACCAAAAAGTGAAAAGTGGTTTTAGGGCTACAAAAACTTGAGTTGAGAAAGGACGGGCCACTAACAGAAAATGTCACAGTATGGGGCTACTAACCCCAATAACCCACTTTCCAGCTCATTTTAGGGGTTGAACCCAAAATGGAAGCCGATCCAAAGATCATGTGTACCATATTAGAGAAAAAGGTCAAGAGAATCCATGATGATACCTAGATAATTGCACGAGTTGTTTCCTATATTTAGACAACTTATTGAAAAGAAATCATCGTTTTTGTTTCACACATAGTGAGAGGGTAAACTGGGCCTTCAAAGGACTCAGGCTTTCTCGTTTCTCGGTTACACTTTTGCCTTGAATCAATTTAACCTACGGAACGGACGTCCTCTTGGATCCGGGAAGATACCAGGCATAAAGACTTCAATCTCGATGAGCTCCATCAGCGTCAATGGAAAGGCGATATTGCTTGATCACAATGGGAATATGGGTCTAGGGGATGCTCTTCGAGAGACTCTCGCATCAAATCCTTTTTACGATAACTATTCCTATGCGAGGGACATCAGGTTTTATCAGTTTATCATGTGCTTGTGTTAATGTCTTTATATTGGTATTGGGGTAACGACATTTATTACTTACAGCTCCATCTCGGTGGCACTAGTTTGGCAGATGGTCTTTGTTTATATGTTGAACCAATCTCTTTATCAGAGACTTTAGTTGAAATTGCATAGCACAGCCACTGAGAGAGTCATCTTTCCCATTCGATCCTTAAAAGATCCGCTCCTGTGGGATGGTCTCTTAGGATACTATCATTGGGGCTATCATGCTTTCTATGGCTTTGTGCAGATCCATTTCTTTTCGTTCTTAGTCTGCTCTTGGTATTTAGTTTGTAGTGGAGTTTAGCCACCGATAGACTTCTAGCGAATCCAGAAATTTGTGGCTCCCATTTACTTCTAAGTAAATTGAATCAGAAATTGTCAGTGTCCTTTTTGAAGAACGGTACCTGGGAATTAGTAGCGCTATCGGCAGGGAAAGGGGCCGTTGGTTGAGATTCAAATGGAGTCTCGTTTACTCACTCGCTCGGGTGTATACCTGAAAGTCTAAGCCCAACGGATCCATTGAGAGACACAGGGATCATCTTGTAGCGAAGGGATAAACTTAGATGTATGGGATCTACTACCTGGAAACATTTGCACTAGTAGCCAAGTTCAACTCAATGAGAGTGATTCTTTCAGTGATTGCAAATGACGAACTGAAAGCTCCACCAATTAGATGTCGACAAATGCTTTCTGTAATGGAAAACTTTAGGAATAAGTATAAATGACTGTACCACCTGCTTAATTTCTCCGCTGAAGGTGAGAAAAATGGCAATCAGTGAATACCTATTTGCCTAATAGGTTGTACAATTGGCTCAAAAGTCTGGTTTGCTTTCACCGCCCTTTACTTGAAGCAATGCTCCTCATTGCTTTAATAGGCCTATGGTGGCACAAAGCATTGACCTGAATTATTACCGGAACCAATCGCACTCACCAAATCAGGGTACCCCACTATTATTCAAGCTCACCATAGAAGAGCGATGACAGTGAATGATGATCGAGCGAACCGTCATATCTCTCATGGTTCACATTGTTTAAGCAGATTTCACTAGCAAAACCAGTCGGCAGACTATTAAATCCGTTATAAGTCAGCCCATCGATAACGAGAAAATAATGGGAGTAGTCACAAGGATGAAGAATTTTCTACCTTGGCTTTAGAAGTGTTACTTACCCTGCTTGGCCACCATTCCTGTTATGTAGGGAATGGCGTGGACGTCGACACAAAAATTTCTTTCAAACAATGTCAAACTAAAATATATGGTCCTCTGTCGTGTTTGTGCCCATGAAATTTTATTGTACGGAGTCCTAATGCATACAAAGACGGAATTGACTACCTCGCTCTCTATGATGCTATGTGGATTAAAAGGATCCGCTACCCTTTTGATCCTTACATGTGGAAGACATGGATTGATCTGAAGGCACGTTCCTAATTTCCTCTCTTTGATAGGATCGGTATGGTTGAGGAAGGAGGTAAAAGGCATATCTTTGCAATAAGAAACAACATCAATCAGCGTTATCATGAGTGGTTGACGGCGGACCAAAGGAAACAATGGCAGTAATGATTTCCACCATTGAAACTTTTATAGGAACCACAGTGATGTTTATTTGTCATCCAACCTTTTCATAAGATCACACGGACATGGATGAAGGAAAAACACAAATAACAGCTTGATCCAAAACTTCTGTGGGCCTCAATATATTTTCAATGATAGACATTCAATTCACACTCTTTCCTGTGGTGTGGTTTACTTGAGCTTTGGAAGTGATTCATATTTTGTCTCAAGCCCTAAAATTATCTGGTAAAATGGATGAACGGAGTGGATAAAATACATAAATCTAGGTGGGCCCCACGGAGTTTACTCAGTTACTCAGAACGGAATGCGTTTTCGTCGCGAATGGCTATTGTGTCAGCATAGAGTCTGTTTTGTGCCTGTTTAACTTTTAAGCACCTGGCAGGAGATTTGATTGTCAGGGATACTTTTCATGCTTCAAACACTATTGTGGCTTACCGTCTGGAAACATTTAATCCTTGGCATCTTGTTTAACCGTTGAATTGGTCATTTAAGGCGAGCTAGGTTCGGAACAAACAATCATAGCCATTGAAGCTTCTCACACAAACCATCCCAGTCTTGCGAATACATGCATTGAATTTGGCATGATATGGATTAATCTTTAGAGGGGTTAGGATATTTTACTTATCAACAGTACCAATCATGGTGAGGTCCAATTGCCCAACGGCATGGATCCCTAACAGCCAAATTGTTTAAAGAAGAAGACCCAGAGAAATCTTTGGGTTGACTCACCGAGTCAACTGACTCAAACTGAGTTTCAGTCAGAACAAAGACCATGCCGAGTTGACTCGGTTACGTTCTAGGTTCACTCAACCAGCGTGAAAACCATGGAGGAAAGCGACCTGAAATGTCAACAACAAAGCTTGAATGGAGTCTTTCATGAGACGTTGCATATGATTGTGGACCCGAGTCGTTGGTTGGTGGCAGAGGTTGAAGGTGTCAGGGCTTTGATAACATTTTCCTCACAGCCAAGAAGCTTCCTTACGAATTTTAAACCTTAAATACTAACTATTATTGAAGGGGTGTGGACCACTGCCTTTCTTATTGGGAGTATATATATATATATATATATATATATATATATATATATATATATATATATATATATATATAGGCACTCTCAAGTCCAACCGGTTGGACCACAATTTGCAGTCCACCCAGTAGGTTGTTTCCAACTTGTTAAGTTCTTTGACATCCAATCCTCCCAATAAGTTGGCCCCTCCACAAGGAACAATTCATACAAAAATCAGCTGCATCTACTGACCCAGCTTACCACACTTGTATTTTACTATTAATCAATGGTTGTACACTGTTTTCTATATTTTAGCTCACTTAATGATTGGATAGGGCTGAATTTTGCACTAGGAAATCCACATGGTGGGGCCAACCTGATAGGAGGATTGGATTTCACAAACACTTAACAGTTTGGAAGAAATCCACTGGGTGGACTGAAAATTGTGGTCCAACCGGTTGAACTTGAGAGTGACTCATATATATATATGTGTGTGTGTGTGTTTCCCAAGAGAGATTCCTCAGAATCTTTCCTCCCTCAAACTGCACGCTGCAATGCGAATATGACGGTGAAAAATATGCAATATGTTCCTCTGGCATTTCTGTTCTTATAGGGGAGTTACATGATCATCTGCCCGAGTATGATGGCTGATACACAGGCAGGGGCTCTGAAATTTTATGTGTGCCACATGTAAAATAAAGCTAAATCGTCTACTGTCGGATCTATTGTATAGAGGCATCATCCAAAAGAGTCATTGATTCGGTGGCCCTGTCCACCGATCATTGGGCATTTCTTTGTTTTATGGACCATATTAAATATTTCCATCTCCACCGTCAATTAAGTTTCTACTATCCATTCAATTAGAAATCAAATTCACGTACTTTCATACTATAGGCTACAGAAATTAAAATTCACAATTTTTATGGTTTTAGTCAGATGCCATCTGGGAAATCTCTTGGGGACACAACATGCTTGTAACTTGGGTTACAGGACTTTGTTGTTGTTGGGAGGAAGCTCGCGAGAGCGAGAGCGAGAATCAAATGAGGCAACCACAATGTCACACACCAAGCAAATTCAACACATTCAAGAGGGTAATTTGAATCTTACGTGGAAAACTATCACAGAAAAAGAAAAAAAAAAACCACAACACAAAGCGACAAATCCATTATGAATATTAGAAGTTAAAAGAGATGAAGAACAACTTACTCAGATATAAGCTCCACAAGAAAAACCCAAGCTAACCCAAGCTCTTTCTTTCACTTTAGAACTTTCTCAACCCCTTAAACATGTCTAAGACTCCTTGTGTTACTCTAATCTCGCATTACACCCCTTTAAATAGCATAAAACCGGACTTGAAAACAAATCTCGTGCAAAATTGCGCAACCGACATAAACAAAACACCGACCCATCAGGCACCCGACCCAATCTCGTCGAGCGACTGAACTCGGCCAAATCTATCCAGAGAATAAATAGTTTCATTTGGGGAGTTTTGGGCGCCCGAGTCAAGCCCGTCGAGCGACCGACAACCCCCAATCCTCAGATCCATTAGTGTCCAACAACCATCCGCCACATCCCAGGTAGTTTTGGGTGCCTGACCTGACCCCGTTAGGCGACCGACAGCCCCATAGTGTCAAGCTTGAAGACATCCCCAACAAGCTCCACCATGGCTTTAATCTCCGAGCTTCACTACCCCAAAGATCCATCCTTCATTTCTACTTCGTCTTCATCATAACTCCACCGCTTCTCGTGCCCCCCACTGATTTTACTCTAGCACATTCTCTCCATGATCGCTCATGTGGGCTATGTGCGCACGCCACACACGTACAAAAGTAGAATCCATTGCAGGCACCGCAACTCAACCGTCAGAAGTACTCCCGATCAACTTGTAAGGATGGCCGCACTTCCATGCTTTCATCATCACGAGTGCCCCCTTTGACACTTTACAAAATCAATTGAAGTCAGTGAACTTGCACCCCATTGCCTCGAGTGCACCAAGAGAGATCAAATTCTTATTCAACCTAGGGATATGCCTCACATTTATTAGGACTCGTTAAATCCCATCGAACATCCTAATGTGCACCATACAAATACTCACCACCTTGCAGGCGTAGTTATCGCCCAAAAACACGGATCCACTATCACACTTGATATGTGTCATGAATGAACTTCGGTCAGGACACATGTGATACGATGAACTTGAATCTAAGAGCCAGTTATTGTAGAAGGACCTCGATCTAAATACAGTCAATACATCGCAAACATCATACTTATCCTCTGTAAATTTCATAGTATTGGCCTCCCTAGAAGAATCTTCAGACTTCTCTTGGTTCGACTTAAGATTCTGATAATCCTTCTTCATGTGTCATTCCTGTCTACAATTTCAACACCTCACATTGCTCTTCCCTTTGTCCTTAGATTTAGATCTCGATTGCGAACATCCCTCATTCCGCTTAGAGTTCACTCCCTTCATAACCAGTGCTTCCATAGAGGAACCCATGTCATCATTTTTCTTTCTCATCACCTTCAACTGGAGCGCTGAGATAACGGTCTCAACGCTAATAGTCTCATTATCTACGCAAAAAAAGTCTTTGAACAACTCATATGATTCTAGAAGAGAATTTAACAGGATGCATGCTTGATATTCATCCTTTATCTGTTCATCTATATCCAACAATTTGCAAATGAGCCTATTGAAGTTACTGTTGTAGCTCTCAACATCAGTCTCCTCCGCCATCTTCAGGTTGAACAACTGAAGCATCAGATATAGGTGGTTTTCCAAAGATTTCTTCGCATAGATGTTCTCCAATTTTTTCCATGTATCAGCCACACTCTTCTCCCTTGTGACATTATAGAGGATGTCATCCGTTAGTTACAACTGGATTGAGATATTGGCTTTCTGATCCAACTTGTTCCACTTTCTTTTTTCATGGTCTCATGTCGTTTCCCAAAAAGTGCGTCTTCCAATCCTTGCTGAAGTAGGAGGCTCTTCATTTTGACCTTCAATAGTTTAAAGTTATTTTTCTCGAAATACTTTTCTATGTCAAATTTCATGCGGGACGCCATTGATACCTTGTCTCAGATTCAAGTATGCCTCCCAACGTACTCTCTGATACCACTAGTTGGGAGGATGCCCGCGAAACCGAAAATCAAATAACGCAACCACAACGTCACGCACCAAACAAATTCAACACACCCAAGAAGACGATTCAAATTTTACGTGGAAAAACCCTCACAGGAAAAAAATACAGCACAAAGTGATGAATCCACTATGAAGATCAAAAGTTACAAGAAACGAAGAACAATTTACTCAGATCTAAGCCCCACAAGAGAAACCCAAGCTAACCCAAGCTCTTTCTCTCATAGTAGAACTCTCTCAACCCCTTGAACACATCTAGGACTCCTTGTGTTACCCTAATCCCGCATTACACTCCTTTAAATAATATAAAACCAGAATTAGAAACAAATCTTACGCAACCGACCTAAACAGCGCACTAAATCAACCTCGTTGTGCGACCGAACTCTTCTAAATATGTCCAGAGAGTTGCTAGTTTCATCCAGAGAATTTTGAACACTTGAGCAAAGCCCGTCGGGCGACCAACAGCCTCCAATCTTCAGATCCAGCAGTGTTCAGCAACCATCCGCTACATCCTGGGTAGTTTTGGGTGCCCGACTTGACCCCGTTGGGCGACCGACAACCCCTTGGTGTCAAGATTGAAGACCCCCAACAGTTGTTACCTGATATGACTCAATGAAAAAGCATTGTCTGTTGGTGTTAGAGCTGAGGCTCACAGTGAAAAAAAAAAGTGTCCTCTGAATGAAATGATATTTTTGCCCTCACTAAAGAGCCCACCTCTAAAATCCATACATGGCATTTTGTTTATTGGAGCACGCTAGGATTATAGAGGATTCCTTTGACCACTTGTTATAGGAAATTCTTGCCTATTTTTTGTGACTTCGTATGAACTAGCAAACTCTGCCAGAGTATCAAAGCTTTTTGTCTTATGGAGTTTTTTGCTACTCTAGTTGTGAACGCTTGATAAGCGCATATGGTAAGAAACGTACGCATGGCATATATTAATTCAAATTAAACTGACTAAATTGTATAGAATTTCTAAGTTAGGGTCTAAAAATCAGATTGATTCAACGATCCTAACCTCTGGTGCAAGGCAGTTGTCTTTTGAAATAAAGTCATGGGATATTTTCATTTTTAATTGTCCAATAAATGTCCATAAATCCAATAGATATAATTAGATAAGAGTACTATAATTTTTTGTTGATACATCGAAACTGTTATCTACAATTTGGATGGTTTAATTTGAATTATTTGTAAGCCACTTATGCAATTTTTGAGTGATTTCTTACTGAATGTGTCATCCTTCACACTCTTCTGTTTCTTATAAGGAAAACAATCATCTACCTCTTGTAGGTGCCGGCTAGGTCACCTTCTCTTCTTTCTTTCTTTCTTTTCTTTCTTTCTTTCTTCTTTTTCTTTCTCTCTCTCTTTTTTTCTTTGGTAAACACCTAAACGTGTGGAAATTCATTTTACATGCATGACATGATGACATCCACCCTACTTGGAAGCACTACTCTTTGTTTGTCCTCAACGTAGTTATAAAACTTTTTCTGCTATTAGTTTGTCATCTTACCTGCCTATTTTCATGCTCATATTATTCGGCGTATTTTGAATATTTAATAGGAGTTGAGTTAAACCAATCTTCAAGTAAACCTAATCCAGCTGGATATCAAGTTGAGTTTCCGAGTTTTTAAACTATGGTCCTTGATTAAAAAAATCAAGTAGATTGAACACCTAGGTGGGCCAGGTCCTTAACTCATGCCTCGGTGGTAGACTCACATGAGTTTCAACCCAAGGTCATGGGTTTGAGTAACCATTGTGGTGAAATCCCACTTTGGTGTGTGAGTGTATGTGAGGTGTGAGTGCATGAGCAAAAATAAAAAAAGTGGGCCACCTGTTAAAAAGTTATAAAACCTCTAAATTAATGTGTCTCACATTGGTTTTCGAAATTGCAATTATTGGATAATTCTTTCATCTTGATCAGGCACATTGATTAATGGTTTGGATGGCATATATGCTGGTTTGAGATAGCATAGAAATTGAGGCAAACAATCTATTGAAGGTTTCAAATGGAGAAACAACAAATAAACACAAAAATGGAGACAAATTTAAATTGTAAAATTAGAAGAAAAGGCGGATAACTGAGGCACGTCACTTTCACTGTCACTATTTTAAAGATAGATTTGGCCCCCGTAAATCAATGCACTGGGTTACAGCTTATCGGTCCTGGGATATAATAGCTCATCGATCCTGACTTGGATTAGGTGCACACCCAATCAAACTCCTTGAACAAGGATTTGTAGTTGCCGATTTGCCCATAAACTTAGAAGAAGAATTGCAGAAAAAAAAAATCATTTGTAAAAGGAACTCTCTTTGAGGGGAGGGAAAACAAAAGTTTTAAATTTTGATTTTGAAATTCAAATTAAAACAGTGTGGATGACTTAGATAGCCTTGGATATATAGCACACACAA
The DNA here is from genome assembly GCA_003013855.2 of Liriodendron chinense. Classification (NCBI taxonomy): domain Eukaryota; kingdom Viridiplantae; phylum Streptophyta; class Magnoliopsida; order Magnoliales; family Magnoliaceae; genus Liriodendron; species Liriodendron chinense. Next base: position 3,592,983 of record ML058397.1, on the reverse strand, counting down.
AGATATACACATAACACTCACTAAAGACGTGGGACGCACGACAAACATTGGGGTCATGTGGGAAAATTAATTTTTAAAGATAAGCATGAAATTAAATTAGATTAATTAAACATAATTCACATGTGAGGACACCACACCACAAAGCCATGTCTCTTCATGACTCTTACATAGTTTTTGTTTTCAGTTTGCTTCACAAACCTAAGGACATTCTAAGTCCTCTTCCTATCAAATGTGGGACAAATAATACTCTTAGACAAGAAAGCAAAAAACAAAAGGTTATTTTATTTATTTATTTTTATTTTTCAGTTTTTTTAATTTTAAATCAACTAACCAATAATCTCCCACAATTTAAAATGTAGAGAAAATATATGAGGAAGACTAATAAAGATTATAGACAAAACGGTGAAACAAAGTGCATCGATAGAGGTATCCCAAGATTTGAACCTTATTTAGTATAAATGAATCAGGTTTATCAAAAGATTAGAAAATGAAAATCTTAAACTAACATCTTATAACGATATTCTTAATTTCTCACACACAACCTTGCCATCTAAGTCTAAGTCCTTACAAATCCAAGACGTTATAACCATGTAGTTTATCCCAATTTTCATTAGTGCTTTTGAGAATGACCTAATTCTCATAGGAAGTGGCTCCACTTCCATACTCATATAAGTGAGTCCATTAAGAATGTACCTATAGTTATACAGTTCATTATATCATAGCTATGGAGCTCATTAAGGACATGGTCCGACTCTCTAGCTATAGATCATAGCATTGCCAAACCTTAAAAATAGAGTCATCATCTATAACGATCAGTGTTGATATCAAATCACTCAAGAGTAATTTGTTTATACCTATTGAACGAAGTTCTTGAAATCTCCAGTCATATATGTCAGGTTCCCATTGCTGGTAATTTATTTTATATGGGCCTAAACCACATTCTTCTTGATGTATTCAACCTTAACTCTCTAAATAATACGTTTGTTAGTGAATCGGTTAAATTATTCTTTGACCTTACGAAGTTTGCAAGTACTTTACAATTGAATAATGTTTGACTAAGTTGTGCTTCAGATATAGATGTCTGAATTTTTCATTGTAGCTCTGATTATTTGCCTTTACTATTGCAGCCGACAATCATAATCCAGGGCTATTATATCTACAAGTTTATCCCACAATGATGCATCTGTAAACAAGTTCTTTAGACATTCTTCTTCTTCTCTAGTTATTGCTAAAACAATAAACTCATATTTCGAATTAAGATATACATGTTTATTTCTTTGATTTTCTAGAAATTTCATCCCCTCCTAAGGTGAAATACATCTACTCATACATTTGGATTTAATAAAATCTTATATCCAATTTTTGTTAGATTGCATCCCTCAAGTATAATAGGATATCTCTTAAAAGGAATGTATTAGTGTACTTATTCGTGGCATACGAGTGCACCTTATTTGGCAATGACATTGTTGATACACTTATTTGTGGAATACGAGTGCACCTTATTTGTCAACACGTGTGTCCATATGTTGTAATGTCAGTCGAGCCTTGAAAAGCTGAACACTAAAGATTTAAGTGGACAAGAAGCATCAAGGAAGAAGAAACAAGTAAAAGAGGTGCCTTAGTGATCATAACCTTGGAAACAAAACAACTCATAACCTCAATATGACTTAGACCATATAGGAATACCATTAGTCATTATAATTAGCCTTAGAATACTTAGAAAAACATGATAAATTAGGCTAATAAGAGGTGTTAAATGCTGTAAATCAATCAGTCCAAACAACCCTTTTCAATAAGACTTCGATCCCGTCGAAGACCGTATTGATGCCATTGAATATTATGTCCAACAACTGTCTGAACTCTCTGGACGCTTCTTCGATTCCATCGAAGTGATTCTTCAATCACATCGAAACATGTTTGATGCCATCAAATAATATGTCCAACAACTTTTGAAACTCTCTGGACAGATCTTTGATGCCATCAAGTGGGACATCGATCCCATCAAAGCGACCATTTTTCTGCCCGTTTTATAGCTATTATAACTCTGAGGCTATTTAAAGGGGAGTCCGTCTTTGGGAAAGAAGAATGGGTTTTTAGTGCATTAGATACCACACCATTTGCAAATTAATAGGGGCTCTAATCCTAGGAGATTCAAACTTTCTTCCATGAGATTCATCACTCTAATGAGCATTCCATGCTCCCATGAAGATGAATTTGTTCTCCACCTTCTTGTAGAGTTTAGACCTTGATCCTAATAGTCAAATCCTTGTCTAAACCCTTAAGAGAGACCCACTAGGTGAATTCCTCTAGGCAATAACCTTCCTACTAGTTGTAGAGAATTCAACCACCCTCCTATCACCTTAGTCACCTCAAGAAGGATCATGTGCAAGGTGATTAATTGTTGGAGCTGAAGCATTACTAAAGCATCAACAAAAATATAGGGGGAGCATGATGAGCTGATTCAAGCACAGGAGAGCTAGAAGAAGCGACTCAAGTTGGTGCTACAAAAGGGGCTCAATCCGATAAGTTGTTAATTGTAAGAGTTTGATTCATACTTTTTTCTTGTGTATGATTAAGTGTGAAGAGTTTGTGACTCAAACTCGATCTAGGTTCTTGAATAGGACCTTGCCTCTTTAGTAGACCCTAAATCAAGTCTTCAAGGGGAGCCTCCGATAGGAGTATATGTGAGGTTTTTGTGTAGGACCTTGGCTCATGTATTGAGTCTAAATTTGGATTATTGTGTAGGACCCTGGTTCTTGTGTAAATCCTAAATTGTCAAGTCTCCAAGGGGAGCTACTGACACAGGTGTGTATGTGGTCCACCAACATGGGTGCATATGTGTAGGTTCTTGTTTAGGACCCAATCCTTGTGTAGAATTTTAAAAGGTTGGGAGGAACCTATTTAAAAGTCCTAGGTTATGAGGTAAACCTGATTTAAAGTCTCCATAGTGAAATCCAATGTACTCATGGGTTGGGTACGACAATCGGTGAAATTGGATCTATCGCTCACACTTGTAGATATTAAGCATGCGGAAGGTTAGAGCGGAGCTTAGAACTATGGCTAAGTCTTAGAGGGGGATGATTATGATCTTTTTAAATCCTTTTAAAAAACTCTTGCCTAAGTTAAACTAATTAGCAATTAAACTAGTTAAGCAAGAACACTTAGCTTCCAAGCATAAGTAGATCCAATCACAAAGGCTAGACAAGATTAAACATTTAAGTAAACTAACCTAAACACATAGATTATAATGATGCAACATGTTGAGCTTCTAATCTATGTGCAATTATTTAGACTACAAAGGATATAACTATCTAAGCAACTAGTCTAGAGGACTAAGTAGACAATATGAGATTTATCATGCTAAGCATATGTCTACAAGCCTAGTTAACATATATTTTATGTGTGAATGCCTATATAAAACATAGCATACATTCTAATTAATCAATTAAACATACAATGCATAAGTAGAAATGTGTTCAAATCAATCTCAAATATAAGCATGTATAGTGGTTTGACTACTTTTCTACTCCACTCCTTGTTCCCATACTCATCCCTTGAGCACACCGAAATTCACTAAGGGAGTTTAAATCAGGTTCATCCCAACCTAGGTGTTTTCAATCGGTTCCACCATACCGGAGAGTTTAATAAGGTTTCTCCCAACCTATAACAAAGATTTTACTGGTTTATCTCTCAACCAAGATGTTTATGGGTTCCATCTAACCTAGAAGTTTGACAAGGTTCCTCCCAACTATTCGGTTCTAATCTAAGAACCTAATGTACACTCCCGTCGAAGGATCCTCTTGGAGACTTGGCCGAGTTTGATTCCAAACTCTCGCACTCAATCTTCCACAAGAAAAGAGTGCAACCAGACTCTTACAATTTGACACTTATCCAATTAAGTCCCTTTCGTAACACTGCTTGGGTTGCTTGATCTTCGCTCTCTCATACTTCAATCAGCTCCATTTTCCTCCCTCGATCATGTTTGCTGATGCATTGCTAATGCCTCAGCTCCAATTAATCACCTTGTATATGGTGCTCTTTTGAGATGCGTAAGGTGATAAGGGATAGGTTGAATGTTCTACAATAGGTTGTGTGTTGCAAGCCTGGAAGGAATTCACCTATATCGATCTCTAGGGAGGTTTAGATAGAGGATCTACCTATGGTGTAGGTGCCCAAAACATCTAGAGATCAATAGAGACCAACTTCATCTTCATATGAGCTTTGAATGCTCCATCTTGTGATGAATTGCAAAGAAGATGACTTAGGTATGATAGGATTAGAGCTTAATGATGTGGGCAATGGGGGTGGCTTATAATGCTTTCCAATCTCTCTATAGAGACTCTAAGCCGTGCATTGTCTTTATATAGATAAAGCTTAAACCAATGAAAAACAAAAGAAAAAAAGGCTAGCTAACGATCGGTCGACGCTCAACTGTGACCGGTCGTACAGGTTCATCGACCGATCGCGCAGGGTGTGTCGACCGGTCTAATTAAGCCTAGGACTGGTGATAACTTGCTATCCCAACAAAGGCCCTAATGACCGGTCTTGCCAAGTTGGTCTATTAGTCGCATGGACCAGTCGACTAGTCTGCGACCGATCTAATTTGGCTAGGGATCCATCTTTGCGCGTTAACCCATCTTTGGCCTCTAGTGACCGATTGCCCAGTACCTGTGACCGATCGACCCATGAGTTCTGTTGGTTGTTCTATCTTATTTACAACAGCTCATGTAACCTCTAAGTCATCTTATTGGGTGATCTTTTAGAACACATAAGGCCATTCAATGATGACTAAAATTTTACCTAAAGGGTCAAGTCATCTAGAGGTTTGATTTTAGTTAAGGTTCAAGGGTTTTGGCTCACCAAGGCATCTCATTTACCTGTTTTTTTTACCTTGCTGCAGTTGGTCCACTTATGTCTTTTATCTTCATCTTCTTTGGGCTCAACCAACACCTAAACAAACTAACCTACGTAATTGACAAATAAGATACACTAGTATGCCACAGAAAAGTGCACTAGCAATCAGGAGTAGAGTAGACAAGTAGTCGAACCAGTATACATGCTTGTGTTTGTGATTGTTTTGAGCACATTTCTATTTATGCATTATATGTTTAATTACTGAATTATGAATACTTAATTGGAATGTATGCGATGCACTTAATAGGTAAATTCACACACAAGATGTATCTTCACTAATAGGTTAGTTACTTTACTATTTCATTATTTGTAGCATATGTGATTGGACTCACTTAGGCTTGGAAGCCGAAGTGTTCTTGCTTAGTTTAAATTGTTGGACTAATTAAGTAGGCGAAAAGAATTTCAAAAGGTCCTAATATCTCTCCCCCCCCCCCCCCCCCCCCCCCCCCCTACACATATGGCTAAAAACTAGCCAGGGATTTCTAAAGGAAAACAACTAATTTGGCCTTTTTTGTGGCATACCATTGATCGGACGATGGCCTCCATTAACCAACCAATGGCCCTTATCGGCTAGCCAATATGGGCTATGTTTTTGTCAGCGGGATCTTCTGAAAATCTTCTGAAAGTTGGCTTAATTCGGCTGACCTTGCTCCAAAATTGGTCAGCTGACGACCCTTAATTGGCAGGCTAACAGAGCATTCTGGTAAGCCGTCAACTAGCCGTTTTCTAACTGTTTCTTGCCCATTTTTTGGCTCTCTAAGAGCATTTGTTGAGTGCTTTAATAGGATGCTTTGCAAACCCAACTAGAGCATTAAGAGGGTCTTCTAACACCAATCCCAAGCTTCCTTGCCCATTTATGTCTTGAGTTCATCATTCAAACCAAGTGTTAATGGCACTTCATTGAGTATTCAAAACTCGGTTTCAAGTATGAACTCAAGCAAAGCATTCATGGCTGACCTAACCTTATCAGTTGAATCTTTTGGTCATCAATAGCCATTGAATGCTCAGTCTTAGTTGTTCCAACATTTACCATTGTATTAAATATGAAAAAAGGAACACCAACACATCTCTCAACTACCTGACACTAGAATAGGATCATTTCTTGCATTAGTAGCTGATCTTAGGAGCTTGCAGAGGAGCTAAAGCTACTCATCTTGGAGCTGAATCGGGGCTCATCTACTACTAAGCAACTCTAGTCTTTTGGAGTCCGTTTAATTCCCCTTCTAGGTGAGATTGACATCTAGAGATTGTGACCCAATCACGAGAGTTTGCCCTTGGATTGGGACCTTCGGCAAGAGTGTATGTGGCCATCCTTAAATTAGGATTGATGAGAGTTTGATATCCAAACTCAATAAGTCTGTAGATAGGGCCATCGACGGATGGTAAACACAATCCTAGATATTAGGATGTAAAGGTTGATAGTTAACCTGATTTAAAACTATGAGCATAGTGAATACCGGTGCACTTAGAGAGAAATGCGGTAACTGGGAGTGGAGTAGACCCAAAGTCGAACCACTATATATAGTTGAGCATTGTGGTTGACTGTTTATCTTCATTATGATTGATTGTATGCTTATATTTACACTTACTTGCTGAATGTGTCCAAAGTGGATAAATATGCCTTGAATGTGTTTGATACAATGCCCATGAGAAGTTTAACATGTATACTTGAGCTTTATGATTAGTTAGTATAATACTTGAGTGTGTTAGTGCACTTTTCTGTGGCATACTTGTGCACCTTATTTGTCAATTACGTAGGTCCTAATGTCAAGGTGTTGGTTGAGCCTAAACAAAATGAAGATTGAAGACACAAGTGGACAGCTACATCAAGGAAGAAGGAACAGGTAAATCAGAGATGCCTTGGTGAGAAAAAAGCCTTAAACCTAAACCAAAAGCAATCCTCTAGATGACTTGATCTCATAGGAAAACCCTTAGTCATCTTCATTAGCCTTAGAACACTTAGAAAAACAAGATAAGTTAAACTAATAAAAGAGGTGTTAAATTCTGTAAACAAACTTGCACAAACAGTAGTTAGAAATTGGTCGCAAGCTAAGCCTGATCGGTCAACAGAGGCCAAAATGGGTACGCGAACAAACATCAGACCCAAGCCAAATTAGACCGGTCGAAGACCGTCAAATTTTTCTAAATTCGACGTTTAGGGACAGTCAAATTTAGCACTTTTTCACGTAGTGTTACATAAGGATTACAAGATGTATTAACAGGTGGATGAAATTATATTTTCTTAAAATTTTCTCAATATATTATAATTGTCTTAATGTAATTTAAATAAAATCTTTAATTGTAAGTGCTAAGTACAAAATGTGAGTGCTAAGCACAGTATAGTTGTCGAATTTCGTAGACAATAGTATAGTGCATAAGGTTATGTGAGCAAGCCAAGTTCTTCTAGAAGACGAGAGTCAACCTTAATAAACATATCAAGATTGACTATCGACTCTACAACAAAAGTGAAATTACGTCGGGTAGTCTAACACAATACCCTACGCATACACGTGCGAAAGATTAAGGAACAACTAGAATTATGGCTAATGCTAGAGGGGAGTGATTAGAACCTTTTGAAATTCTTTTTGCCTACTTAATAATTTTAACAAATTAAACTAAGTAAGCGATTAACACTTCGGCTTTCAAGCCTAAGTAGGTCCAATCAAAAGACTAGCAAATGATATATGCAATAAACAACCTAGTCTAAGCAACACATGTAGACCATAGAGGATGGATTAATAAGAACTTAAGTCTACATGAGGAGTGAAAGTACATCTTGTGAGTGTGGATATGCCTATCTAGTGCCTAGCATACATTCCTAACTAAGCATTCATAATTAACCAATTAAACACAATACATAATGAGAAATGTGCTCAAGAAAAATCATAAACACAGGCATATATAGTGGTTCAACTACTTGTCTACTCCACTCCCGGTTCAAGTACTCAACCACTTTGAGCACACTGGCATTGTTGGGGTCCTAAAAGGCAGGGACTCTTAAAATAAGCAAAATAGCCAAAGGAACCGCGTAGAATGCCTTCCGTTACGCATAAAACGGAAGTATATAGGATTTCCTTAGCCAATATTCCAGTGGGCCCCGCCGATCATCGTGATCAGAATCGCCCGGAAGTGAACCTGCAACCTCATTACCACTCATGATGAACAGTGCAAGTGATTGCGCAACCAAACGGGCCCCACAAACCCTCCAAAATTCAAAACCCAACTGATGGAGTTCACATTTACGTGTCCACGCACCCATAAATTTAGGTGCTCCACGCGCCCGAAAAATCACTAAAATAGGAATTCATTTAAGGCATTCGGCGTTCCACGCACCCGAAAATGGGCCCACGCACCCTTAAATTTAACACATTTTATGATTCTCATTCGAAGGCATTTTGGAGTCCCACGCACCCGAAAAATGCCCCACGCATCTACAAATTCGACAACAAATCAGGGACTTAATTTTCAGGTGCGTTGTCTCCCACGCACCTGTTTAAAAAAGTCCCGCGCACCCGACAAATCAAATATTTTCAGAGATCATTTTCAGGTGCGTGGAGGGTATTTTTAAGATGCGTGGCACGTGGCGCCCTCCTATTGGCCGACTTCACCTATAAATACCCCGTCCACCGATTCATTTACACGGTTCTAAAAAACGAGAGAGCTGCCGCCCTCTGGGATTCCGAAATCGCCGCCGAAAACCCTCGCCGAAATACTTTTTTCGTCCGCTAGAAGCCCTCTCCGGTCGCCGGAATACCCTTTCCGATCACTGATATTCCACCACAGGTCTGAATCCTAAATCGTAAGTGTGGCCATGCATCCTGAAAATGGTCCCACGCACCCGAATAATTGCCCACGCGTCCATAAATCCGGGTCCCACGCGTCCATAAATTCATCAAAATCAGATTTGCAAATATGGTCCCACGCATCCTGAAAATGGTCCCACGCACCCGAATAATTGCCCACGCGTCCATAAATCCGAGTCCCACGCGTCCATAAATTCATCAAAATCAGATTTGCAAATATGGTCCCACGTATCCGGAATATGGGCCCACGCACCCCTAAATTCATTGGAAATTCGGTACTTAATTTTTAGGTGCGTGGAGTCCCACGCACCCATTTATTAAGTCCCACGCACCTAAAAAATCAGCCAATTACAGAACATGTTTGTAGGTGCACCGGACTCAATTTTAAGTGTTTTTGAGGTCCGCTTGAGCCTATCTTGGGTATTTCGAGCATTCTGGACGTAATGGAATGGTATTTCGAGCATTCCGGACGTAATGGAATGGTTGAATGAACGTTCCGGGAACTATAAATGAGTAAAATCGGGCATCTTCGAGGTTTGACCCGATTTAACACGATGAACAAAGTGACTTCCCGGAAAGGAGCCGCCAGCATCCAGAACTATGCAAATGTTCCATCATTTATGTTTTTTTATAAAGGCATGATCCGATTTAGGTCAAAAGCTAGACAAGCAGGGCTATGGTTACCACGATAAACCATGCCGAAGAGTTTTGCTTCCCTACAAACCAATTGCTCTCAACTGCCAACAACACAACATTCGATGCCCTACCCATCCAAACGGTATCTGTTGGTTGAGCTACGCAGGTATACACAACTGCAGAATGGACTTCCCGAGGTCACTTGTCCCTACATTGACAGGCGCGGGCCCAGAGTCGTCCATCTCAATCATAAACCCTGATAGTCTCAGCTCGGATCTCCGGCCAAAATATGGGACATAGACATCTGACTAATGCGAAGGTGGTTCAGTACATAGCAAAACAAATACAGGTCTCTATGACCACCAACTCTAAGACCATAGTCCCTACTGATTAGTCTTTTGCCTTCTAATCAAGGGACATCGATCACTCGATGTAATTAAGGGCTCGTGCCAGATCATGGCCTGGAATGTAAAAGATCTCAGAATCTCTGGAATAAAATTCGCCTTGCGATATCTCTTCTTGTGTACCTTTTGTGAATGCTTGTGATTGTCTATGAATATTTCCATTACTCAGAACCCCAGAGCAACAATACACAATGAACACCATCCGGGAAACGGCCTCGTGTCAATTTCCTTAGTTCCAACAGGCATTTACTGGGGAGTTTAAATCTGGTTCCTCCCAACCAAGGTGTTTTAACTTGAATCCACCCAACCGGGGAGTTTACAAGTTCCTCCCAACCTACACGTTCACACCCGTGTTGGTGGCTCCCCTTGGAGACTTTGTTTAGGCTCGACAAATATGCCAAGGAACGATTAACGTCCTTAAATTTAGGCTCGGCAAACAAACGAAGGAGTACCGAACAACCCTTACTCTTTAGGCCGACAAACAAGCCAAGGAACGGCTAACGTCCCTAGACTTTAGGCCGACAAACAGGCCAATGATCGGCAAACGACCCTAGTTCGAGTTTGTGAAATAAACTCTACACTCAACTCCCACAGGGAATTAAGTGGAAGGACTCCTAACAAAGACAACCTTAATTGTCGGATTAAGCCCCTTTGTAACGCCACTTTGGGTTGCTTCTTCTTGCTCTCCCGTGCTTGAATTAGCTCCCCTTGTGCTCCCCCGATCTTTGATGCCGCTGCTTTGCTAAGGCTTCAGCTCCAAGATCAGCTACCTTGCATGTGATGCTCCATTGAGATGCCCAAGGTGCTAAGGAATGGTGAATCCTTTACAAATAGTAGGAAATAGGTTTCTTAGAGGAATACACCTACTTGGACTCCTAGGTGGTGTTTCGACAAGGGATTTAACTATAGTCAAAGTGTCTAAAACCCTAGGAATCAAGAGGGAACAAGTCCATTCTCAATATGCTATTGAATGGCCTAAACTTGTGATGAAAACACAAGGAGAATGACTTGCTAGGGGTTTGGAATAGAGCCACTAATGGTCTTTAGTAATGGTGGCTTCTATTTCCTCAAAATCCCCTCTCTTCACCCTAAAAATGAACCCCCCACTTTTATAAAGTTTTTCCCAACAATCAAATAGGGCAGATTCGCGCAGGGTCGGGTGCTACAATCCAAAGATTGCACACCCAAGTGCAGGTAGCGAAGTAGTAAAATACTCGGTAAGACCGAGGTCGATCCACAGGGATTGGGGTTAAGAACACTTAGAGGAATTAGTTTAGGTTAGTGAGATGAAATCTGGTTTATCCACGAGAGTGGAGCAAGTTGTGTGTGGTGAAAGACAAAAATAAAAAAGGGGCTATGGCATCAGGGATCCACCTTTGGTTCATTCACAAGATTTGATTCATCGGTCCAACTATAACTCAACTGGAATTGAATAAAGATTCATTCCAACCGGAAGATAAAACAGTTAAACCATTTGCATATTTCATAAAAGATGGTGATCTGAACCGATTGATTTGACCATGAAGCACTCGTTAGTTGATCGCAGGGAATTCCAAGCATCCAAAGATAGGAGGCTTTGATTGACCGATCCAACCGTTAAGATCTCGTCTATCGATCGCAGGGAATCCAAAGCATCCAATGTGCCCGGAGTCTACAATGGATCAAGGGATTTTACAGATCGATGACTTTACCTGCACTAGCTCGATGACCGTAGGGAATCCAAAGCAACCAACGTGCCCGGAGTCGACGATGGATCAAGGGACTTTATCGATCATGAACTAGCTAATTGGTGTGCAAGGGATCCCAAGCATCCAACGTGCCCGGAGTCGACGATGGATCAAGGGACTTGCAAAACAATAGCGTCTGCCGAGGTGGATAACCAAACCGATCAACCAAAGAGAACTCCCACATTTACACCACACAATGTTGAACCAAAAGAACCATATCTTGCAAATTTCTTCAAAGGCTTCACCCCTAGCCTTAGCTAGAAGTTTAGCCAACCATGCTACAATGGAAGACTAAATTCTTCTACAAAAGAGAAAACTACTCTACACTACAAAAGAAAGAAAGAAAACTAAAGAAGAGAAGAGAACTCTTGGATGGGATGATGAGGGATGAGAGGGGGAGAGGCCTCCTTTTATAGCCTTATGAGGAGCTTCCAAGCCTCCTCCCAATCCTAGGTGGCACTTCAAAAGTTTCTTTAGGTTTGGGAATGGAGTTAGGCTTGGAGTGCCCAAAGCAAACTTTGCTTTTAGGTTTGGGCTTGGAGTTAGGCTTGGATGGACATGTGGCAAGAAAAGTACTCCAAGCCTAGGTGTCACTCCAAGCCTAAAGCAAACTTTTCTTTTGGGTTTGGGCTTGGAGTGAGGCTTGGATGATGAGGTGGCATTCCATGCCTTACACATGTGTGGGGAGAGAGAGAGAGAGAGAGAGAGAGAGAGAGAGAGAGAGAGAGAGAGAGAGAGAGCTCCTCTCTTGTTGCACGTCAGCTGGAGATGGGGCCCACTTTTGCTGGAGACATGTTCACAAGATGGAGTGGTCCACCTGATGCACATGGAGTGAAGGCAGCTGCAGTGGACGGTTGTGGTGGACAGTTTTGGAGCTGGCACAGCTGGAGTGGACTGCAACTGCTGGACGTTGAGCTGCTGCTGGTATGTTGGAGATCTGCTGGATCCATGGCCGGTGGGCAGGAGATGGACGGTCCTCCATCTGGACAGATGGACAAGCTGGGATGAAGCTGGTTGGATGGTGAGGATGAGCTGCACGTGTGGATGGGGACCACCTGATGATGATGACGTCCACGGTTGGAAATGGATGGATGGCTGATGATTGGAGGGAGTGGACGGTCCAGATGCTGGGACTGACGTCCACTGCTGGACGGCTCAGATGTTGCTGGAGAAGTTGGACGGTCCTGCTGGTAGGTGATGGATTGGATGGTGAGCACGTGTGGAGATGACCCACCTAATGGACGGCTGGATGTTGGTTCAGCTGCACTGATGGACGGCTGCAATGATCGGTCCTCCATCATCTGCACGGACGGTTGCAATGATCTACTGCTGTGGACGGCTGCAATCTGTTGGATGGATGGATGATGGACAGCTGGTGATGGAGAGGTGTCCAGCAGGTGGAGCTGATGGTGAGGCAGCTTGCTGCAGATGTGGTCCACCATCTGGACGGTTGAAGCTGGACCGTGGATTGGATGGGACCTCTGCACGTGTGGTGATGGACTGCTTGATGTTATGGATGATCAGCGGCTGAGATTTCCACATGTGTGGCTGTTTGGACAGCCATTGGATGGCTATACTTTGGACGTCTAACATCTGGTGGGGTCATCATGGTGGACGGTTGAAAAAGGACAAGGGGCTGGTGCCTGGATGAAAGTTGATGGATGACTGAGGATGTGATAGTTTGGTTCACCAAGCTGGCCATTAGAGGTGCTGCTGAAGACGGCAGAGATTTGATGGTGGATCCCGCTGATGATGGTGATGATGCTGAAGGTGAGGTCCATTGTTGATGCTCTTGAAGACGCCCATTGCTACTGTTGGTCTGTCCGTTGCTGATGGACGTTGATGGTGTTTGGATGCAGCACCATGGTCGATGGAGATGAGGGGTCCACAGTGCTAGATGATTAGGGCCATTGATGCTTCATGAAACTGTGGCCCGCCTTGCTGAATGCTACAGTTGGTCCAATCTTCGATCTTTACAGCCCGATTTCTTGCACGACCGCTTCACACTTGATCTTGATCACTTTGAGGCTTTAAGACGTCCTAATTGGCTCATATCTTGTCCAACTTCTCCTGATTACCCGAAGACAGAAAATTCACCTAATGAGGGATAATTAACCAGAAAAACAATGATAACGCCCTTAACAACCAGGGTTAATTATACAATATTAGGTACTTATCACACCCCCCAACCAGCATTTTGCTAGTCTCGAGCAAAACATGCGAAAATCATCAAAGGATTTTTCAAAATACTGCAATAAATCTTATCCTCGACAGTTTTCATCAATTGAAATCATCTCAAGACTTCTCTTATTTCCTAATGAAAGAGAAGAAAAGGTTCAATGTATTTATGTGATCTTTCAAGTTATCTAAACAGTAGAGTTTCTAAGGCATATAGTTTTGAGAATATTTAAATATAGATTCTAGTCATTTAGTAAACAAATTGAGTTCAAAGCATTAATCATTCAATAGAAGCATTCTAAACATTGAGTTCCATGGTGCACGGTGAAGTCTAGCCTTAACACAACTAGGGGTTCAGTCTTCTACTTTCATGTTAACACTGATGATTGAAGAGAATGGTCAAATCAACCAAGTCACTGATTCTGAACCTTGCTACTGTTCTTCTTCTTCTTCTTCTTTTTTTTTTTTTGAACAAAAAACCGATAGCCGAAGACTCCAAAAGGCTCACTTCGTACTATGGTAATGTTTTGTAATGGTAACGACAATGGATGAAAATCCTTGCCCCAAATTACTATGAGTATTCCCCTTTTTTTTTTCTTTTTTTTTTTCTTTTTTTTTTTTTGTGAACCAAGTAAACAAGGATCTCCAGGCTTGGTTCCTAGCATTCTCAATAATCATCAAGTCAACATTATAGTATCAAACTCAAATCCTGGTAGTGTAAGCTAGATGTGAACTTGTGAAAATTCATGACTCAATCAATGTTTATCATTTTCTAATAGAAGATTAATGGAAAGAACTCAATTTTGAAATTTACTAAAGCAACTAAACTCTAAGCTTTAATATTCTCATTATTGGATGCCTTTTCATTCTACTATTCAAATTATTTCAAAATCACATAAATTCATAGGATTTTTTTTTAAGGCTAAAGAAATAATAATTTACAGTCAATACAACCACAAAATTTCCTGCTCCTTTTGTGCAATGCACATAGACCACGTATCATCCGACAGACTCCTTCGGCCACAAGATGAGCCACATCCTCACATTTCCCATGATCAATTCAGTTTGGGGTCTTACGCTGCTCATAATACCATGAGAGTGTGCTTCACCTCCCAGCTGCCTTAATCCCCTTCATGATTTCTGAGAACAGGGAATATCTGTCGGTTTCAACAGCGATTTCCAAGTAAGGTCCTCTATCACGGTGCGTTCAACACGAACAGGATGTTTCCCATAAAACCAATTTTTTTTTTAATTGACCTAAAATAGTAAAGAGATAGGCAAAATAGCAAAGAGATAGACAATTGGAAAGATTTTTCACAAGAATTCCACACCCCCCAACCTAAATGTAACATTGTCCTCAATGTTGAAAAATGAATGCATAGACAAATGCAACATGAGAGCAAAATATTAAAGAATAGAGGGTAAAGAGTACCTGAGAGGATGAATACTTGTAAGCGCTGGAATTTTCCAAGTTGCCAAAACAAAATACAAGAAACAAACTAACCTACTAGTATACAAAAGGGGATCTCCGTCAGACTAGGAGATCAATCCTGATAAACAGGATCTTCCAGAGGGGTGGATTCCTCCTCTGGGGCAAATTCCTCAAGAAAGGGCTTCAAACGCTGCCCGTTCACTTTAAATACATTTCCATTTTTGGGGTTCTCAATCTCAATAGCCCCATGAGGGTAAACAGTTTTGACTACAAAAGGGCCGGTCCATCGAGATTTCAGCTTTCCTGGAAACAGATGTAGCCTAGAATTGTACAAGAGAACTTTCTGAGATGGTTCAAAAGATCTTCGAAGGATATTCCTGTCATGGAATACCTTCGTTCGTTCCTTGTATATTCTGGCATTATCATAAGCCTCATTCCGGATTTCCTCCAACTCATTCAGCTGGAGTTTGCGAAGCGAGCTGGCCTTGTCAAGATTGAAATTGAATTTCTTTATAGCCCAATAGGCTTTATGCTCCAACTCCACAGGCAGATGGCAAGCTTTCCCATAGACAAGTCTATAGGGAGACATTCCAATTGGGTTTTTGTATGCTGTACGGTAAGCCCACAACGCATCGGTTAGTCTTAAAGACCAATCCTTGCGATCTGGATTTACAGTTTTTTCCAAGATGTGTTTGATTTCCCTGTTGGAAACTTCTGCTTGTCCACTTGTTTGTGGGTGATAGGGCGTACTCACCTTGTGTGTGATACCATATCTCTTCATCAAAGCCTCGAAAGGTCTGTTACAGAAGTGTGTACCCCCATCACTGATAATGGCTCGAGGCGTCCCAAATCTTGACAGAATATTCTCTTTTAGAAATCGTAGAACCGTTTTGTGATCATTGGTTCTACACGGGATTGCCTCAACCCATTTAGAGACATAATCGACAGCCAATAGGATATACAGATATCCAAATGAGGAAGGGAATGGTCCCATGAAATCGATACCCCAACAATCGAAAACTTCGATGATCAATATCGGATTCAAAGGCATCATATTTCTACGGGAGATTCCTCCCAACTTCTGACAACGGTCACAAGCTTTGCAAAAAACATGGGTGTCCTTGAATATTGAAGGCCAGTAGAAACCGCACTGGAGAATTTTGGTAGCGGTTTTCTTAGAAGAGAAATGACCACCACATGCATGAGAATGGCAAAAGGAGACGACACTGGTTTGTTCATTATCTGGAACACACCTCCTTATGATCTGATCTGGGCAGTATTTGAACAAATACGGATCATCCCAGAAAAAGTTGCGTACCTCGGTGAAAAATTTTCTTCTATCTTGTGGGGTCCAATGACTTGGAATTCTACCTGCAGCAAGATAGTTAACAATGTCAGCAAACCAAGGTTGGCAAGAGATTTCAAACAACTGTTCATCAGGGAAAGTGTCCTTTATCGGTGTCGTCTCTACGGAATCAGAGAGTACTAGGCGAGACAAGTGATCAGCCACTACGTTTTCTACTCCCTTTTTGTCTCGGATCTCAAGGTCGAATTCTTGGAGCAAAAGGATCCACCTGAGCAAGCGAGGCTTAGCATCTTTCTTAGAAAGAAGATACTTGAGAGCCGCATGATCAGTAAAAATCACAATTTTGGACCCAATCAAGTAGGACCTGAACTTGTCGAGTGCAAAGACTACGGCAAGGAGTTCCTTTTCCGTAGTAGAGTAGTTTACTTGCGCACTGTTCAAGGTTCTACTTGCGTAGTATATAACATAGGGCTTCTTGTCTTTTCTTTGCCCCAAAACTGCCCCAACAGCGTAGTCACTTGCGTCACACATGATTTCAAAAGGTATAGTCCAATCGGGTGGTTACATTATCGGTGCGCTGGTCAACATGCCTTTAAGCTTGGTGAAAGCTTCTTGGCAGTCATTGGTCCACTCGAATGGAGCATCCTTTTGCAGGAGATTGCATAATGGACGAGAGATATGACTGAAGTCCTTTATAAATCTCCTATAGAATCCTGCATGACCCAAGAAAGAACGAATGTTTCGTACACTTATGGGGGCTGGTAGGTTGGCAATTAAGTCGATCTTTGCCTTGTCTACTTCTATTCCGTTGGACGAAATATTATGTCCAAGAACAATTCCCTTTTGAACCATAAAATGACACTTTTCCCAATTCAAAACAAGATTCTTTTCTTCACACCTTGTCAAGACCAATTGTAAATGGTTCAAACATTCATCAAAGGAACAACCAAATACCGAGAAGTCGTCCATGAAGACTTCCAAGAAATGTCCAACCATGTCAGAGAAAATGCTGAGCATGCATCTCTGAAAAGTGGCAGAGCATTACACAGTCCGAAAGGCATCCTCTTGTACGCAAAGGTGCCAAATGGACAAGTGAATGTGGTTTTCTCTTGATCTTCTAGGGCAATCTCTATTTGGTTGTATCCAGAGTACCCATCTAGGAAACAGTAATAGGAGTGACCAGCTAACCTCTCTAACATTTGATCAATGAATGGTAAAGGAAAGTGGTCCTTCCTAGTAACAGTATTCAGTTTCCTATAGTTGATACACATTCTCCAACCAGTAGTGACTCTAGTTGGCACCAACTCATTGTCTGCATTTGCAACTATGGTAACTCCAGATTTTTTGGGTACCACTTGGGTTGGACTTACCCATTGGCTATCTGAAATAGGGTAGATGATACCCACATCCAATAGCTTGAGGACCTCGGCT
The DNA here is from genome assembly GCA_003013855.2 of Liriodendron chinense. NCBI lineage: Eukaryota > Viridiplantae > Streptophyta > Magnoliopsida > Magnoliales > Magnoliaceae > Liriodendron > Liriodendron chinense. The sequence goes on along the minus strand of ML058397.1, from coordinate 3,575,152 downwards.
TTAACCACTTCAGTCATGTTTGGATTCAATCTCCTTTGTGGTTGTCTAGAGGGTTTAGCATTCTCCTCGAGGTGTATCCTATGGGTACAAATCAGGGGATCAATTCCCTTGATATCAGCAATTGTCCAACCTATGGCATCCTTGTGTTCCTTGAGAACATTAATCAATTTGTCCTCTTGGTCTTTATCAAGGTGAGATGAAATAACCACGGGAAAAGTATTGCCTTGACCCAAGTATATATATTTCTGTTCCAAAGGTAATGGCTTCAGGTCAAGCTTTGGTGCTTCAATTCTTGATGGTAGAGGTCGTGAATCATTTAGAGAGAGTTTTTCAAAATGGGGCCTCCACTGGTTTGTATCATGCACAAGGGTGGATTCTAACAATCCATTCACCACTTCCAAAATTATCTCATCATCAGAATCAGCAAAGTGGGCTAGACATGCTTCTAAGGGTTCGGACAAAGAGGTTAGAAGGAATTCTTCTTCCATAAGGGTATCGATCAGGTTGGCCTCATGGATCTCATCATCATTCCCTTGTTGTTTACACATGTTGAAAACATTTAGCTCTAGCTTCATATTGCCAAATGAAAACTTCACGACCCCATTCCTGCAGTTGATCACAGCATTGGAAGTTGCCAGGAATGGTCGGCCAAGAATAACAGGTATCTGGGTGCTAACATTTGCTACAGGTTGGGTATCCAAGACGATGAAGTCTACTGGGAAGTAAAATTTGTCGACTTGTACCAACACATCTTCCACTACTCCTCTCGGTATCCGTACAGATCGATCGGCAAGTTGCAAGGTGGTTCTGGTGGGTTTCAATTCACCGAGTCCCAGTTGTTCCTACACCGAGAAGGGTATAAGATTGACACTCGTCCCTAAGTCAAGAAGTGCTTGTTCGACCCGGAAGTTCCCTATTATGCAAGTAATAGTAGGACTACCTGGATCTTTGTATTTTGGGGGAGAGTTCTGGTTAATGATAGCACTGACCTGTTCAGTCAAAAAGGCTTTCTTTTGTACATTGATCTTGCGCTTAATAGTACAAAGATCTTTCAGAAACTTGGCATATGAAGGTATCTGCTTGATTGCATCCAATAAGGGTATGTTGATTTTCACTTGTTTAAAAACTTCCAAGACATCTTGAGCTTTAACCATTGCTTTAGATGAGAGTAGGCGTTGGGGAAACGGGACCACTGGCTTGAAAACATGCTCTGTCTCCTTCTCAGGTTGATCATCACTAGATCTGTCATCACTCTTCGATTTAGATGATTCCTTAGGTTTATCAACTGTCCTAGGAATATCTTTTTCAATCACCTTACCACTTCTTAGGGTGGTGACAGATTTAGCGTGCTCAACATGAGGGTTGGAAGGACCTGAATCATTCACCTCATACTGTCCCTTCGGGTTAGGTTGAGGTTGGGCCGGAAAGGTCCCTCGCTCCCTAACATTCTGGCATGATTCGAGTCCAATTAGGCGAGATTCGAATCTTTCCATCGAAGTTTTAAGCTCTTGGAGGGTTTGCATGATGCTCTGATTGATTTGATTTTGCACGGTATCCTCCTGAGTCTTCCTCTGTGGGGGCACATAAGGAGTGCTAGTGGAAGGCACTTGAGGATTATTCCCAGCATTGGCAGTCGGTCTGTTTCTCCAACTGAAGTTGGGATGGTTCTGCCAATTAGGATTATACTTGTTTGACACTGGGGCATTAAAAGGTCTTTGATAAGTATTCATGGCATTGGCTTGTTCGTGCAACACTTCTTGAAGAGCTGGGATTGTAGGACAACCCTTAGTAATGTGTGCATCGCTCTTACAAATGTCACAAACACTTTCGGTCTCCCTGGTTTTAATAGCGTTGACCTTCCTTAATTCCATGGCTTCTATTTTACGTGTGAGCCCTGCTATCTTTGCATTGACATCGTCATCCTCGGTTAAAAGATAAACATCTCTTTTTTCATTGGGCCCAGGCTTGGTCTTAGCGGGTTTGTCAGATGTGTCCCAAGATTGGGAATTTTCTGCTAAGAAGTCAAAGTATTCCATAGCCTCATCAGAACCTTTGCTCATGAACTCCCCATTACACATCATTTCTACGAATTGGCGCATGACTGGGCTCAATCCATTATAGAAGAAGCTAATCAAGCGCCATGTTTCGTAGCCATGATGTGGGCAAGCAAGTAAGAGTTCCTTGAAACGTTCCCAACACTGAAAAAAAGTTTCATTCTCCTTTTGAGAAAAATTCATTATATCTCGTTTCAGGGTGTTGGTCTTATGAATAGGGAAAAACTTTTTAAGAAATTCCTTAGTCATCTCTTGCCATGTCCCTATGGTTCTGGGCCTTAAGGAGTGCAACCAAGACTTGGCTTTCTCCTTCAAAGAAAAAGGAAATAGTTTTAACCTAACCAAGTCATCAGAAACGTTGTCGTAATGTAAAGTAGCGATTACTTCATCAAATTCCCTCAAATGTAAATAGGGACTTTCAGTGTCGAGTCCATGAAATTTAGGAAGTAACTGTATCACTCCAGGTTTAAAATCGATGTTACCCGCATTTACTGGAAAAACCATACAAGAAGGAGTACTTGTTCTTGCAGGTTGCAAGTAATCACGTAAACTCCTAAATGGTGGCTCATTGTGTACTTCATTCTCATCTTGATCATATTCATTTTCATTCTCGGCCATGTTTATGGTTAATTCACAAGTATCAGGAAGTTTTCTAACACAGTGACTGGATAGACCTTCAACCAAAATTCCGTCGCTTAGAAGACGTCTTGTGTGATCACGAGTCCACTTACGCATAAACACTAAACAAGGAGATAAGGAAAGAGGTTACCCGGAAAGAAGAACACTTGGTTATGAGTAATTCCTGAGAGCAACAAAATAAAATAAGTTAGTAGACTATTGACAATATACATAAACCAATTCCAAAAATATTCTTAAATCGATGCCAATCCCCGGCAACGGCGCCAAAAACTTGCTACAATCCAAAGATTGCACACCCAAGTGCAGGTAGCGAAGTAGTAAAATACTCGGTAAGACCGAGGTCGATCCACAGGGATTGGGGTTAAGAACACTTAGAGGAATTAGTTTAGGTTAGTGAGATGAAATCTGGTTTATCCACGAGAGTGGAGCAAGTTGTGTGTGGTGAAAGACAAAAATAAAAAAGGGGCTAAGGCATCAGGGATCCACCTTTGGTTCATTCACAAGATTTGATTCATCGGTCCAACTATAACTCAACTGGAATTGAATAAAGATTCATTCCAACCGGAAGATAAAACAGTTAAACCATTTGCATATTTCATAAAAGATGGTGATCTGAACCGATTGATTTGACCATGAAGCACTCGTTAGTTGATCGCAGGGAATTCCAAGCATCCAAAGATAGGAGGCTTTGATTGACCGATCCAACCGTTAAGATCTCGTCTATCGATCGCAGGGAATCCAAAGCATCCAATGTGCCCGGAGTCTACAATGGATCAAGGGATTTTACAGATCGATGACTTTACCTGCACTAGCTCGATGACCGTAGGGAATCCAAAGCAACCAACGTGCCCGGAGTCGACGATGGATCAAGGGACTTTATCGATCATGAACTAGCTAATTGGTGTGCAAGGGATCCCAAGCATCCAACGTGCCCGGAGTCGACGATGGATCAAGGGACTTGCAAAACAATAGCGTCTGCCGAGGTGGATAACCAAACCGATCAACCAAAGAGAACTCCCACATTTACACCACACAATGTTGAACCAAAAGAACCATATCTTGCAAATTTCTTCAAAGGCTTCACCCCTAGCCTTATCTAGAAGTTTAGCCAACCATGCTACAATGGAAGACTAAATTCTTCTACAAAAGAGAAAACTACTCTACACTACAAAAGAAAGAAAGAAAACTAAAGAAGAGAAGAGAACTCTTGGATGGGATGATGAGGGATGAGAGGGGGAGAGGCCTCCTTTTATAGCCTTATGAGGAGCTTCCAAGCCTCCTCCCAATCCTAGGTGGCACTTCAAAAGTTTCTTTAGGTTTGGGAATGGAGTTAGGCTTGGAGTGCCCAAAGCAAACTTTGCTTTTAGGTTTGGGCTTGGAGTTAGGCTTGGATGGACATGTGGCAAGAAAAGTACTCCAAGCCTAGGTGTCACTCCAAGCCTAAAGCAAACTTTTCTTTTGGGTTTGGGCTTGGAGTGAGGCTTGGATGATGAGGTGGCATTCCATGCCTTACACATGTGTGGGGAGAGAGAGAGAGAGAGAGAGAGAGAGAGAGAGAGAGAGAGAGAGAGAGAGAGAGAGAGAGAGAGCTCCTCTCTTGTTGCACGTCAGCTGGAGATGGGGCCCACTTTTGCTGGAGACATGTTCACAAGATGGAGTGGTCCACCTGATGCACATGGAGTGAAGGCAGCTGCAGTGGACGGTTGTGGTGGACAGTTTTGGAGCTGGCACAGCTGGAGTGGACTGCAACTGCTGGACGTTGAGCTGCTGCTGGTATGTTGGAGATCTGCTGGATCCATGGCCGGTGGGCAGGAGATGGACGGTCCTCCATCTGGACAGATGGACGAGCTGGGATGAAGCTGGTTGGATGGTGAGGATGAGCTGCACGTGTGGATGGGGACCACCTGATGATGATGACGTCCACGGTTGGAAATGGATGGATGGCTGATGATTGGAGGGAGTGGACGGTCCAGATGCTGGGACTGACGTCCACTGCTAGACGGCTCAGATGTTGCTGGAGAAGTTGGACGGTCCTGCTGGTAGGTGATGGATTGGATGGTGAGCACGTGTGGAGATGACCCACCTAATGGACGGCTGGATGTTGGTTCAGCTGCACTGATGGACGGCTGCAATGATCGGTCCTCCATCATCTGCACGGACGGTTGCAATGATCTACTGCTGTGGACGGCTGCAATCTGTTGGATGGATGGATGATGGACAGCTGGTGATGGAGAGGTGTCCAGCAGGTGGAGCTGATGGTGAGGCAGCTTGCTGCAGATGTGGTCCACCATCTGGACGGTTGAAGCTGGACCGTGGATTGGATGGGACCTCTGCACGTGTGGTGATGGACTGCTTGATGTTATGGATGATCAGCGGCTGAGATTTCCACATGTGTGGCTGTTTGGACAGCCATTGGATGGCTATACTTTGGACGTCTAACATCTGGTGGGGTCATCATGGTGGACGGTTGAAAAAGGACAAGGGGCTGGCGCCTGGATGAAAGTTGATGGATGACTGAGGATGTGATAGTTTGGTTCACCAAGCTGGCCATTAGAGGTGCTGCTGAAGACGGCAGAGATTTGATGGTGGATCCCGCTGATGATGGTGATGATGCTGAAGGTGAGGTCCATTGTTGATGCTCTTGAAGACGCCCATTGCTACTGTTGGTCTGTCCGTTGCTGATGGACGTTGATGGTGTTTGGATGCAGCACCATGGTCGATGGAGATGAGGGGTCCACAGTGCTAGATGATTAGGGCCATTGATGCTTCATGAAACTGTGGCCCGCCTTGCTGAATGCTACAGTTGGTCCAATCTTCGATCTTTACAGCCCGATTTCTTGCACGACCGCTTCACACTTGATCTTGATCACTTTAAGGCTTTAAGACGTCCTAATTGGCTCAGATCTTGTCCAACTTCTCCTGATTACCCGAAGACAGAAAATTCACCTAATGAGGGATAATTAACCAGAAAAACAATGATAACGCCCTTAACAACCAGGGTTAATTATACAATATTAGGTACTTATCATCGGGCAACCAAAATTCGATCCAATTTTAAGATTTTAAACACTGGACACATTTGGTGATGCTCGAGCGCCCGGACAAGTTGTGGTCGGGCGCCCGAAGGTCATGTTGGCACTGCTGGGCGACCGGTGGTTTATATGATCGAGCGTCTGGAATTTGGTCCAGAAAAGGTCTGTGCTGCTGGGCAGGTTTTGCACTGGTCGGGCACCCGGACATGGTATGGTCGGGCACCCGATAACCTTCTGGCTTACAGGCCACTCACTTGGATGGATTCCCCTTTGATCGGGCGCCTGGCCATGCATGTTTTTTTACTTTTTCATTTCTGTTTTTCAGCAGAACATGCAACCTCTTGGCCATTCTTTCGGTGATCTTTTGGGACACCTACGGCCAATCTAAGATGACTAAGGGTATGCCTATTAGTCATGGTCATCTAGAGGTTTATGGTTTTGGGTAGGTACAAGGTTAAGGCTCACCAAGGCATCACTTTTACCTGTTTCTTCTTTCTTGATGCAGCTGGTCCGTCTTGAGTCTTCGGTCTTCATCTTCATTAAGCTAACTGACACTAGACTCACTAACCTAAGTAATTGACAAACAAGGTGCACTAGTATGCCACAGAAAAGTGCACTAACAAGAAGTTGTGGCAAAGCTTCAAAGATAAACCATATATGCCAAAGGTAATATTGACCATAGGGATGACCCTAGGTTAAGTGATTTCATATGACTTTTAAGTTAATCACTCAATTCTCTTTTAAAGTCATAGTTCAAGGAAATTCGGCTAGCCTAAGCTTGTATTCGGTCAACCCAAGAATCTTCGACCAGCCTAGGAATTTCGATCTAGTTCCAGCAAGCATAATTGAAAAACTAAAAGGATGTTCGGTCAGCCCGAACCTGTGTTCGGCCAGCTGAACAGGCTTCAGTTAGCCTAAGAATGTTTAATTAAGTTTTTAGATTTGAAATCGATTTCTGGACCCGGAACTCTAGTCATCCCGACCCTGTCTCGGGTCAGCCGAAGTACACTTGGGTCAGCCAAAATTTTAACAAATTCTTATCCTGCAAATTGGGATAAAACGAATAAATTTTAGGTCAGCTGAAGGCAAATTTAAGTATGCTAAAAACCTAACTTTTTTACTATAAATAGGGCTTTCTTCTCTTTATTTTTCATTAAAAAAAGGCACGAAAATGCTATCTCTTTGGTGAAAAAGCCCTCCATATAGTCTAGCTATCTGATCTTAATTCATAGTTTATTTTATAGTTATCTCAGTTCTCTTCTACTTTAATCTGATTGTGTAAAGAGAAGATCAATCTCATACTTGAGATAAGAGAACTGAAATTGCAGCTTTTAGGAAAACCTTTTTAGAAATTCCTAGATTTATCATGTTCAAGCTATATTGGTTTATCTTCTTCAAAGATCGGATCGTCGCACCTTTGAAGCTTCATTTCTGCTAAGCTTCATTATCTTCAATAAGAAGAACGGTAATATCTTTCCATTTTACACTTGGGGTTTTGTTTGAGATAGCCCATGAAAATCTCAAATCAGGTTGTTAGTGATTAGCCTATAAAAATCACTTGAGGTTTGTGATTAGTGTTGAGCTCTTAATTGTGCATATTCAAACCCCAATTCATCACTCATTATGCAAGGTTTTCATGATTTAGAGACTAATCTAATGCATGGATTTGTGATAGTAGGGATAAGAGAGAGGATTCATCAATTGGAGACTTAAAGACGTCATTTACAAGTGCAAGAGATCAAATGACTAAGCATCAAAGGATGGAAGAAAGAAGTCAGAGGAAAGAAGAAAGGACGCAGAAGAAAGCACTGAGACCGGTCGTTCGACCGGTCCAAGCACTCAACAGAAGGGGGCCCTTTGCGCATCTTACTGGACCATTCACGACCGGTCGTACGACCGGTCTTCCTTGAATTAAAAAGCTGGGTCTGAATTTTCTGAAAACTCTCTGGATGATTTTTGGGCTTTTGCGACCGGTCGTCCAGAAGCTCAGACCAGTCATGCGACCGGTCATCTGCGTAACAGTGCGTGTTCTACAAGCTCCAGATTTCTCTGCGCACTGCGTATCCTTACGCATCTTCTGGATGATTCCGACGCAGCAGAGCCTCTTCACTATAAAAGGAGACCTAGGGATCGTTCCTAGGGCATCCTAGAACAGATTGAGCACGGTGGGAGACTGCGGAAGTCGATTTCAGAATTCTACAACTCCTCCTAGTTTGCTTTCCAGTTTTATGCTTTGTTTAGTTGTTTTCATGTTTCCTTGGATCATGAACAGCTAAACCTCTTAGCTAGGGCTAAGAGGTGAAGCTTGTAGTGAATCTAAGATGTTTCAATTCATTTGATTTGGTTTTAAGTTAGATTTCTATTGAAGAACAATAGTTTGAAGTTTAATTCAAGTACTAAGTAGTTTTTCTTAATCTTACGATGACTCATGGATGTTTGGAAGAATTGCTTGAGTTCTTAATTGTTTTGAGCTAGTTTAGACCTGTATGATCCGAGGAATTGGAATACGCTCTAGATCTATGATCTTCATGTGGGAGCTTCATATCAAAAGTCTACTTTTCTGAAAATTCTGAAGTATGTGAGACTGTGTATGTGATTTGGATCAAGTTCAAATCATGATCTAGTTTTGTCTTATGATAGGATTTAATGATGGTTATGATTGTGATCTTAACCTATTGGAATTGGGACTGACCTATGCAATTGAGTATGCTCGTCCTAGCTTGCATTGAATGAATCATATACATGGATCATACATATGACAGATTGTTTGGTTTAACTGCCCTATCATCCAACTAAATAGAACTTAATTTTGATTCTAGTTGAGAAAGTGAGAAACCACAATGAATGGAGCATCAAGGATTGCTACAAGTGGATCGTTGAACCCCTAGTGCCTTTTATTAATTGTTTGCCTTCAGTTAGTTCAAAATATCTCTCTACATCAGATTACTAAATTCTGTTTAGTTAGTTCTTCAGTGGAAACTATTAGAAGTGTTTTGTGGATTTCTACATAAGTCCCTGTGGATCGACCTAGGTCTTACCGAGATTATTACTACATCGCAACCCTACACTTGGGGAAGCGAACAATTAGCCTATAAAAACCACTTAAGGTTTTGTTGTGATAAGCCTGTGAAAATCTCAATCTCTATATTAGTTTTTAAAGGTGAACCTGTGAAAACCTTTATATAGTGGAAAGCTAAAATTACAAGAAGTAGTAATTTTGGGAGTAAAGTAGGTGCAAGTTGTTTAAGCACCGAACCACTATAACTCTTTGTGTCGTGGTGATTGTTTGATCTTTTATCTTCTTATGTACATGATTGTTTATGAAACCTTAAATCGTGATATAAGGTTGTCCTCCTTGGATTTCTAAGTGATATAAGGTTGTCTTACTTAGTTTACTAAGTGGAAGGTTGTACTACTTAGTTTCTAAGTGTAAGGTTGTCCTACGATTTAGTCCAAGGTTTCAAATTGCTCTCTATTTTCTTATTTACTTTTAGATTGGTTAGTTACATATTTATTCATGCTAATCTTGTTATTAATACTCTGATTTATTTTAAGATTGCAAGAAGCTGAATTGAATTGAGTAGTCCTATTCACCCTCCCCTCTAGGACATTTATAGCTCTATCTTTTTTAAGTGTTATCAAAGCGGATCTTCTCTTTTGTGGATTTTCAATCCAAAGAGTTAGATTCGGAGCTATAAGATGCCTAAATTTGAAAGCTTATCTGTTTCCATGCCACCTCCTTTTGATGGTACTAACTATTCTTATTGGAAAGCTAGAATGAGGATATTTCTAAGATCTATGGATGAAAGTGTGTGGCAAGCCACATTAATAGATTAGACTCCAATGATTGAAGTAACAGGTGATGATGAAATTAAAATTATGAGACCGGTAGCTTATAACCTATTGACCACTACTCAGAAAAATGAAAGTAGTGCAAATGTTAAAGCATTAAATGCTATAACTTGAGCACTTTCACCTGATGAATTCAAAAGAATTACTTCATGTGAATCAGTTAAGCAAGCCTGGGATATACTCGAAATGACCCATGAGGGCACTAATATCGTAAAGGAGTCTAAAATCCAAATCCTCACAATCAAATTTGAGGAAATCAGTATGGATGAAAATGAAACATTTATGGACTTCTATACAAAATTAAATGATATAGTGAACTCTATGTGGGGTCTTGGAGAGAGCATTTCAGAAAGCAAAGTCTATGCTAAAATTCTGAGATCTCTACCATATCGATTCAATTCCAAAGTCATTGTTATTTAAGAATTGAGGGATACCAATATAATGAAACTTGAGGAACTAGTTGGATCCTTTCAAACATATGAATTGACTTTCAAAGGTCATAAGAGTAAGTCCATTACTCTCAAATTTTCAAAATCTATTTTAAACAATGAAAATTCAGATAATGAAGAAGATGAGGATGATATGGCATTGTTGTCTAAGAAGTTTGACAAGATTTTCAAAAATAAAAAGAAACTTGAGATTCAAAAACCTTTGAGAAAGAAGAAAGGTAAATCAGGTTTTTGAAAAATCAAAACCAAGGATATGCAATGCTTCAATTGTTTAGGTTATGGGCACTTAGCTTCAAATTATCCTAAAAAGGAAAAATCAAAGAAGAAAGGAATGGTTGCAACTTGGAATGATTTGTCAGAATCTGAATCTAATTCAGACTTTAATAAATTAAATCAGGAAGAATAAAAAATTCAGAATGCATTTATGACCATTGCCAAGATTTCTCCTTTTGAAAACAATGATAACTCTGGATATGAGACATCCATAACTGAATCTGAGAATGAAGATCTTGAAGAAGCTTACAATGCGCCGTATAAGGAAAGTTGTAAGATAGCATCCAAACTTAAAGTTTCTAAGAAAAGGTGTGATGAACTTCAATCTGAACTTGACAAATGTATTTTGGAAAAATCACGTTTTTCTGACTGCTTTGAAAAATGTAAACTAGATTTGAAAATAAAAAATGAAGATTTTGAAAAACTTCAAACTAATTTTAATTCTCTAAAATCTGAATTGCTCATTTTTAAGAAGTCGAAGGATTCTGAAAAATTCAATGATATATTAGAAGAGATTCTTCAATTTTCCAGACCTTATGGTGATAGATCAGGTCTTGGCTACAACAAGTTCAATCAAAAGTCAAAGACATCACCTACCATCTTTGTAAAAGGAATCATCACATTCCAAGAATGAAATTCAGAAAGAATTTGAAAATCTCAACCAACAAGAAAGGTGATTCTTCTTCACTTATTCTGAGAATCATAGACTTACTTAAAGAACTCTTGGTACTAAGTAGGAGAAAAGGAAAACAATTGTCTCATTCTTCTCAAGAAAAGAAGGATCCACCTAAGTCCAAAACCATTATGAAGTGGGTTCCTAAAAAAATGTTTGGTGATCCACACTTCTTTCAAAGACAGTAGTAATTCAAAATGGTACTTGGATAGTGGTTGTTTAAGACATATGGCAGGTGGCAAAGGTATATTATCAAACATCAACGAGATTGATGGAGGCGCTGTCACTTTTAGAGATGATAACCATTGTAAAATCATTGGCCAAGGTAATGTTCAACTCCCTAATCTTCCTTTATTTAAAAATATTTTATATGTTAATGGATTAAAGCATAACTTGCTTAGTATGTCACAAATTTGCGACAATAATCATAGTGTAACAAAATTTGATCATGGATGTGAAATTCTAAATAAAACAGGAGATGTAATTTTACATGGTCGCAGGACCTCTGAAAGTTGCTACATAATTGATCAAAGTTTCTCAAAGAAGTATTCATGTTTCATGGCCTAACTTGATGAATCTGAACTTTGGCATCAATGACTTGGACATGTGAACTTCAGATACTTATATAAATTGAGTAAAAGGGATCACTTACGTGATTTTTCCAAACTAAGAAAGAAAGAAAATAAAGTATGTGACCATGTCAAGTTGGCAAACAAATAAGAAGTTGTCATAAGAAAATAAACTCTTTAGCCACATCTAGACCCCTTGAACTTCTCCATATGGATTTAGTTGGACCAACTCGAATGGAGAGTAAAGGTGGTAAAAGGTACTTCTTAGTTATACTTGAAGCCTTGATTATCTTAGGTTGCTTTTCTAAGAGAAAAGACTGAAACATTTAAGAAGCCAAAATGATCATCAAACGAATTCAGATTGCAAAACAATTGTCCATCACTAGAATCAGAAGTGATCATGAAACTGAATTTGAAATTAACAATTTTTAGAGGTACTATAAAGATCATGGTATTTTAAATGAGTTTTCAGCTCTAAAAACACCTGAGCAAAATAGAGTTGCTGAGAGAAAGAATAGAGTTCTACAAGAGATGGCAAATGTTTTGCTAAATAGTAAGAATTTACCAAAGAGTTTTTGGGATAAAGCTGTGAATACTGCTTGTTATATTACTAATCGTGTGTATATTAGAGCAGGTAGGAATAAGTCATTGTATGAAATGTGGTTTGATAAGAAACCATCGGTGAAACATTTTTGAATTTTCGGAAGCTTGCGTTACATTTTACATGACCGAGAGAATGTTGAAAAGTTTGATGCTAAAAGTGATGAAGGCATTTTCCTAGGGTATGCTGCAAACAGTCGTGCATATCAAGTTCTAAATAAAAGATCTGGAGTCATTCAAGAATCCATAAATGTGGTCATTAACAACCAAGATCAAAACTTCAGCTCTTCTAAGGATGATGATGATATAGAAATATCATCATCTAATCCAAATGAAGTTGAACTCCAATCAGTAAGAGACCATCTGCAAACTCAAATTTTGGGTGATCCACTTACTGGTGTACGAAGTCGGAGACAGATAGAAGAGATTTGTAGTCATACATGCTTTACATCACAAATAGAACCGTCCAACATAAATGAAGCACTAGCTGATGAAAATTAGATCTTAGCCATGCAAGATGAGCTGAATCAATTTGTTTGAAATGATGTATGGTATCTTGTTCCACATCCATTTGATAATAATGTAGCTGGAACTAGGTGGATTTTCAAAAACAAATCAGATGAACTTGAAAATATTATTAGGGATAAGGCTCGATTGGTTGCATAAGGATACACTCAAATTGAAGGCATAAATTATGATGAAACCTTTATACCAGTTGCTCGCCTTAAATTCAAAAGATTGTTCATATCCATTGCTTGTTTTAAATGTTTTAAAATTTTTCAAATAGATGTAAAAAGTATTTTTCTCAATGGTCATTTACATGAGGAAGTGTATGCGGAACAACCCAAAAGATTCGAAGATCCAAAACTTTCAAATCATGTATTTTAACTTAAAAAAACTCTTTATGGTCTAAAACAAGCACCAAGAGCATGGTATAATAAATTGACCCAATTTTTAATCAACCATGATTTTCAAATGGGTAGTGTTGACAAAACCCTATTTGTCAAACATTCAAACAAGGATATTTTGATTATACAGATATATGCAGATGATATTATATATGGATTGACTTCTACTAATCTGTCTTTCAAGTTTGCAGAACTGATGAAGTTTAAGTTTGAAATGAGTACGGTTGGTAAACTAACCTACTTTCTTGAATTTCAAGTCAAACAGTTGAAAGAAGGTATCTTTTTATCTCAAACTAAGTATGCTCAAAGCTTAGTTAAGAAAAAAAATTTAGATAATGGAAGAAATGAGGATTCCCCAATGAGCACTACATTGCGATTATTAAAAGATGAACTTGGTAAGAGTGTAGATTCTCACATATATAGAAGTATGATTGGTAGCTTGCTGTACTTAATTGCTGGTAGACCTGATATTGCATTCAGTGTAGGTGTTTGTACTAGATATCAATTTGATCTTAAAGAATCACATTTAACTGCTGTGAAACGTATACTTCGATATGTTGCTAATTCAATTAATCTTAGTCTATGGTATCCATGTGATACTTCATCTCAATTAACAGGATATTCTGATGCTGATTCGGCTGGTAATGTTGATGACTAGAAATCAACAAGTGCATGTTTCTATATTAGTAATTGTCTTGTCTCGTAGATGAGTAAGAAATAAAATTTTATTTCTTTATCAACTGTACAACTGAATACATTGCTACAGGAAGTGCGTGTACACAGTTTATGTGGATGAAAAGAATGCTAGCTGATTATAGGATAACACAGGATACTATGTACCTATATTGTGATAACACCAGTGCAATTAATATATCCAAAAATCCCATTCAACATTCTCAGACAAAGCACAATGACATTTGATATCATTATATTCGATAACTGGTTGGAGAAAAGTCAGTTATGATGGAATATATTCATACTGAAAATCAATTAGCAGACATTTTTACTAAGCCACTTGATAATACAAGATTTTTTAAATTAAGAAATGATATTTGTTTGTGTTCTATGTAATTGTTTCGTTCCATATCATTTCATGCATTGCATTTTTTTTTTTTTAAAATAATAAGAAATTTTTTTGGCCAGATAGTTTTTTATTGAACTGTTCGGTCAGCCAAACAGCGCGGTCATTCTAATTTAAAAGAGGTTGAAACCTTTTTTTTGTTTCATTCTTCTTCTTCTTCTTTGCTTGGCAGGTGCCCCTCTTCATTTGTCCATTTCAGATTCATATAAGTGTTGTGAGTTGATTTTTATCATTGATTTTTCTTGATTTCATCATTCAATCAACTCCATTCTACTTTAAATTTATTCTTTGTGGTTTAAAACCCTTTTTTATTTTTCTGTTGGAGTGTTTTTCTTGCAATATTTCTTCAATCTATTATCATAGAATGCCACTCTAAATGAGCTGTTAGTAAATCCTATCTCGGTTCTTCCTCTTGTTCCATTTCAAGAGAGATTCAGAAAATTCCACCATCGGAAGATGATCGCCACTATGTCCATGATTTTCGATCTAGAGATATTATTGTAGAACGGTTTGTTAATCTTAATCACATTGCTGAATATGGGTTGCATGATCTCATTTTCGAAGTTGGTTAGGAAATGATTCTCCAGTGGGGAGGAAATGCATACCGATCAATAGTCTAAGGCATGTATTCCTCCATCTTGAAATTCTCTTTAGATGATTGTTAAAACTAGAAAATGTGCAAGGCAGTTTTCTGGTGAATTGTTGCTCTGGGGTTCTGAGTAATGGAAAACATTCATAGACAATCACAAGCATTCACAAAAGTACACACAAGAAGAGATATCATAAGTTGAATTTTATTCTAGAGATTATGAGATCTTGTACATTCCAGGCCTTGATCTGGCATGAGCCCTTAATTACATCGAATGATCGGTGACCCTTAATTAAAAGGTAAAAGACTAAGTTAGTAGGGACCATGGTCTTTAAGTTTGCGGTCGCAGTAACTTGTATTTTGTTTATGGATTAAGCCACCTTTTGTACAAGTCGAATGACTATGTCCCATATTTTAATCGGAGATCCGGACTAAGACTGTCAAGATTTCTAACTAAGAGGGTGTGACTCTGGGCCAGCACCTGTCATGTTTAGACAAGCAACCTCGGGAAGACCGGTCTGCAGTTGTATGTACCTCAACAACCCAACAGACGGATGTCGTTTAGATGGGTAGAGCATTGACCATTTTCAAGATGTCAATCTTTAATAAGTATTTTATAATAGTTTGGAGCTCTTTTGGTCTGGTTTATCATGTTAACCATGATCCTATTTACTTATTCTGAACCGTAATCCGGGCCATATTTTGATAGTACATGTAATGATTATACATTTGTATGATTCTGGATGCTAGCGGTCTCATTCCGGAAGCTCGTTGCGTTCATCGTGTTGGATCATATCGAACTCCAAAAACCTGTATTCTACTCATTGAGTGTCCCGGAAGAACTATTTAACTATTCCGTCGCGTCCGGAGCGTTCGAAATACCCAAAATAGGCTTAAATATAGTCTAAAATACTCAAAATGGGGTCAAGCGCACCCAAAGATAACGTCTGAAATATGCTGATTTTTAGGGTGCGCTTGACCTATTTTTCGGGTGTGCTTGACAATTTTTCAGGTGCACTTGCCTCAGAGCATCATGAAAATGTTTAAGTGTAAATGTTGATTTTTGGGATGCGCTCGATTAATTTTTTGGTGCGCTCGATTATTTATGTTGAAATGCTCAAGTCCAAATTTTGACTGATTTAAAGGGTGCACTCCCATTAATTAACAGGTGTGCTACACTCTTCGTACTGAAATAACTAAGTCTAGATTCTAGCCGATGTAGAGGGTGCGCTTCTGTTAATAAAGGGTGTGCTACGGTATTTAAGCAATTTAGAAAATTCCCAATACTTATTGATTTTTATGCCGGACCTGCGGTAATTGGAGGTAGGTTTCCGATGTGGGATTTTGGTGATCGAAAAAGTATTTCGAGGGTCGGAAAGGGATTTCAGTGATCGAAAAAGGATTTCGGTAGGATTTTTCGGCAAGACTCTTAAATACCTAGAGGTCACTAGCTCTTTCTCTCTCTTTATTGTGTATATAAGAATAGTGCGGAGGGGATTTATACTCGAAAATCCTGGAGGATGTGCCAATTATTAAGTGACACGTCTAGTGCACCCTGAAAATGTCTTATTTTCAGTGTGGCCCTCCCAAAAAACGTCTGACGCACTCTTATTTTGTGAAAATTGGAGTTTTGAAAAGTCCTGATTTTTAGGGTGCACCAGACCTATTTTCTAGGTGCGCTTGACTTATTTGAAGCAAATATGTAAAATCCTGAAATTGCGTATTTGTTAGGTGCGCTAGACCTATTTTCTAGGTGCGCTATACTTCTTTGAAGAAAATATGTAAAGTCCTGAAATCGTGTATTTGTTAGGTGAGCCAGACCTATTTTCTAGGTGCGCTAGACTTCTTTGAAGCAAATATGCAAAGTCCTGAAATCACGTATTTGTTGAGTGCACCAGACCTATTTTCTAGGTGCGTTAACGGATGTTGTTTTTTACTATTTATCTTAAGTGTTTCAAATCTATAACTTATGGAGCCCGGCTAGTAATGGGTGGTCATCCGCCCTTTCCAGTGGTCCATTCACATGACCATGACCTAGTTTTGGCAAGGTTTGATCATCATGCAAGGTGGGGCCCACTAAAGGTCATTTTTATGCCCAAGTAGGGCCTGGCGCACCTAGTAATTTCTCATAAATTTCAAGGTGCACCAGACCATTTTACAGGTGCGCAAGAGGTAATTTCTAGATGCTCCAGACAATTTTGAACTTGTATTTTCATATCTTTGATTCGGCTTGAATTGGGGTGTTTTAGTCTGATTTTGGAGGTGCTCTAGACTAGTTTTCAAAATGCATTGCATTGGTTGCTCATGAAATCTTGTTTTGATAAGTCAGACATTTTGGGACCCCAACAATGATGACATCTATTTTAAGATTAAATTTCTAGAGGAAACGGTGACAATCACACCCTCTACCATTGCGTCATTAATGGAAATTGACATGGCAAAAGATGGAATCCTAATTCCTCCCTTATTTGAAAAGATGTCTCAATCTGATAAAAATATTATTTCACGAGTTTTTATGTGAACTTGATGTAGATTGGAGGTCGAAAAATGCACTTCCTCTTGGAAAAATATTTCCTAAGTTACGAGTTCTTCATCGTATATTCACTTCTAATGTCTATCCTAGAGCTGAAAATAAAACAGATATTATTGCCTTCATGATTTGTGTCTTGCATTCTATTGCTACTGGAGTTCGTATTTGTCTTCCTATGTATCTGTTTCTACATTCTTCACTATTGCATGTAGCCTAAGCATGAAAATTTACCTTTTGGTTATCTTATTACTTCTCTTACCCTAAATCTACATGTTCAAATTTCAACTGTTGAGGCACCGGAGTCCAAACTTCCTTTCAATTCTTCTAATTTAAATATGATGAATTTGGATCTTCTGCCAGAACAATGGGGTATCTCTCAAGAGAATGAAAATGATGAAGAAGGTGATCTGAATATTGTTGATTTTTTTTATGAACTTGACATTGAAGATGAAGATGTAACGCCCCCAAAATTCGACACTCGAGAATATGCACTCAAATCTCGAAATCAAGGGTATTAATGATGAATGCCTCAATTCTCGATATAATTTTTTTTTCTTTCACATTCACATGGTATTCATAGAATTAAAATAAACCAAACTTTGAAATTAGATTTCCAAATATAAAGTCTACCAAATTTTCTCCAATTGTCTAAACTAATGGCCATCTAATGGGCCTTATTACATCAAAGTTTTCAATACTGAAAATTAAAATAATCAATTTTAAATGATCTTTTAAAATCCATCTTCTTCTGGCATCGCCTCCTCCTAATCTTCTAAATCATCACCTGCCACTACATAACACTGCAGCAGCTATAAAAGTCGGCGAGCAATCTTATACAGTTTAACACATGTAATTCAAGTAGTAAAATCGTGTAAAAGATTTTTATGAAATATGAGGCATCACGTATAAAAGAGATTCAAACCAACTTTATAAACTATGCATGTAATGCAATGTATACAAGTATGCATCAATCGTCTCAGTATCACTACCAGTAGAATAACCAAGACCAATTTCATCCAGTTGGCCTTATACCATCAATCAATTATCCATTGGTCTGTATAGCGGTCTCTTGTACAATGCTCACCCAACCGACCACAACCATCCCCATGGTTTGCATAGCGGTCTCTTGTATAACACTCACCCAATCGGCCACAACCAACTCCATTGATCTGCATAGCGATCTCTTGTATGTGCTCACCTAACCGTCCACAACCAACCCAGTGGTCTGTATAGCAGTCTGTTGCACAATACTCACCCAACTGGCCACAATCAATAGAACACCCACCGGCCTGCATAGCTGTCTCTTGCATGCACCTGGGTGCTCACCCTACCGGCCACAACCGACGGGGGGACACAATCCATCGCGCACACTTGGGCGCCCAACCACAAAAGTTCACAGGGCCTATTGTACACACTTTGGTGCTCACCCAACTATTCAAATTCTCCACATGAATCATGTTAATCATTTCCAAAATATTCTAAAATAATTCCTCGATATCGAACCTTATTCAAGGCACCCAAAACTCGATAAAAAAATCACAAGTATTCACCAAAACTTCTTAATTGCAATGTAATTGAAAATCTTCACATAAATTACCGAAATCAACATCAAGTATAACTGTTGAAGGAACGAATTTATAATATGGGTACACTCTCTGAATATCCAGCAAAATAATCACAAAAATCTGAACTAAATCAATCTGATCCAAGTATCACAATTCTAAACGTCAATCGGAGAATTATTAAAACCAACCATCTTTGTAAACAAAATTTTAAGAAAACCCAACATTAAAATTTGAATTACAAAGCGAAAAACTATATGAGAGATAACTTACAATTTTACGTTGTTGATTAAATTGGATCCAAACTAAGCTCAGTGGGTCGACTTGCTGAGTCGATTCAGCTTCGTCTTCTTCATCTTCTCTCTTTCTTTCTTTCTTCCCTTCTTTCTAGTTCTTCTTCTTCTTTCTTTTCTTCTTGTTCTTCTTCTTCTTTCCTTTTTCTTTCTCTCTCCTTCTCTCTCCAACGATTTCTCTTTCTCTCTCTCTCTCTCTCCCTTTTACGATTCTCTTTCTGTCTTAGTCCCAATCTAGGGGTGTTTTTATAAGGGTTTCTTGCGTGGAAGCCAAGTCAGGAGACTTGGTTTTGAGTCATGCGCAAAACAACGCACATGAACCGATTAGTATCCGTTGATACACTGGTGTTTTGATCACCCACTTTTGATCTCATGGCTAGATCCTCATCTAGGTTTCATCAATTATCCACTGATCATACGACCTACGCCATGATCGGACTGGATTTGAAAATCCCAAGCTTCGGACGGTAGTGCGAAACCATGTTTAAACCGTGTTTCAGTCAGCTGGAGAGTTTCTTGTGGACAATTGAACGGCCATACTCTATTTAACAGACAGTTCAGATTGAAAGAGAATCCTCCCTTGGATTCTTGAGAAGTCCCGAAACAGAAGTTTCCGTTAGAGCAGGTGTTGCGCTAGACGGTTCCGCATGGTAGAATGACCGGACGTGGCTTGACTGTGGAGCTAAGTAGGGTCCACTCTGATGTTTGTAGGCAAATCCACTCTGTCTGATGCAGCTCGGTCATTTTGATCACACACTAAAAAATAAAATGGATCCGATGATCAAGTGGGCCGCAACACATATAGAGATGGGTCACCAGTCACGTTAAAACCTTACTGACGTTACAGCAACAACATAGATTAATGCATGTATATATATCCATTAATTCCAAGTTTAACCTTTTCTTTTGTATTGACTTCCACCACCTATAGCGATCGTGTACACTGTCAGTTCTCGACAAAACGTCACCAAGGCCTGTCATTTTTCGCGCTCTTTATACGGGTTACGTTTGGGCCTTGATCTCTTACAGATGAACAAGATGCCTTTTTAGTGGTCCATCACACTCCGTGATCCAAAGTGGCATTTGTACATATCCAATAGAAAATTTAACCGGTGGCCTTTGTACTTATCCAATGATCTTCAAAATGATCGGTTTAGTTTGTTATTTAGATGACCCATTTGGCGGATACAAATATAATGGATGGTCATATGAAAGGCTAAAGTTTTTCTAATTGGATGGTTATCATCTTAATCATAAATATGAATTGTTGTATGGTCGGTTTCGTAAACACACAGGTAAAAGGTGGGTTTTGATATGGATTTCCACATATATGCTTAAGTTAATGTAAGTGTATGTATTCGTATGCATTTGTACACGCATCGAAAATCTTGGGTCATTACAGAAGATGACCCTAATTATAATCCATCTTATTATAATTCTCATATTTCTGCCCTAAACAGAGGATTGATTCTCTGCATGTCTCTTAGGAAACTCTTGTTTCATCTCAAAAGCTTAATATGAAATACATGAAAAAATATTTTCATCGTATGAACAAGAGTCTAAAACACATTGATCCTAAGATGCCATTACCTTGCTCTTCATCTGGGTCAGAATGATATTTTATATATGGTTTATAATGAATGTTTATGAGTACTTTTCTAGTAAACTCAATTAGACTCTGGTTTAGTATGCTACTATATTTTTAATATTATGGACTCATTATCTCTCGACTTGTTCCTTTGTCAACTTGTGACAAAAAGAGGGGGAGAGATGTTATGGATACGCTATGAATGAATGAATGTGTTTCTGTGGTGCATAATTTCCTTTTTAAGCATGTACAGGGGGAGCAGCATACCTCCAGGTGGAGCATACAAGACAAGTTCTTTTTCAGTGATTGTCTATTGAAAAATCCTTTTTACGGATGTTGAGAGTCACTTGTAATGTAATATGTTATGTTTTGTCATGAAATAGACAAAGGGGGAGATTGTAAGTGCTAAGCACAGTATAGTTGTCAAATTTCGTAAACAGTAGTATAGTGCACGAGGTTGTGTGAGTAAGCCAAGTTCTTCGACAAGACGAGAATTAACTTCAACAAACATATCAAGATCAAGACTATCGACTTTACAACAAAAGTTGCGGCAAAGCTTCAAAGATAAACCATATATGTCAAAGGTAATATTGACCATAGGGATAACCCTAAGTTAGGTGATTTCATATGACTTTTAAGTTAATTACTCTAATCTCTTTTAAAGTCATAGTTCAAAAAAATTTGGCTAGCCTAAACTTGTATTCGGTCAACCCAAGAATCTTCAGCCAGCCTAGGAACTTCAGTCAAGTTTCCAGTAAGCGTAATTAAAAAACTCAAAGGATGTTCGGTCAGCTCGACCCTGTGTTCAGCTAGCCGAACAGGCTTCTGTTAGCCCAAGAATGTTCCATGACGTTTTCATATTTGAAACTGATTTTTGGACCCCGAACTCGGGTCATCTTGACCCTATCTCGTGTTAGCTGAAGTACACGCGTGTCAACCGAACCAACACTCGGGTCAGCTGAAGTTTGAGCAAATTTTTATCCCGCGAAATATGATAGCCATTGGGATAAAATGGTTGAATCTTAGGTCAGCCAAAAGGCAAACTTAGGTCAGTCGAAGACCTAATTTTTAACTATAAATAGGGCTTTTTCTGTCTATTTTTCATCAAAAATACTATCTCTTTGGTGAAAAAGCCATCTATTGTAGTCTAGCTATCGATCTTAATTCCTAGTTTATTTTATGGTTATCTCAGTTCTCTTCTCCTTTAATCTGCTTGTGTAAAGAGAAAATCATTCTCAAACTTGAGATAAGAGAACTGAAATTGCAACTTTTACGAAAATCCTTTTAGAAATCCCTAGATCCATCTTGTTCGAGCTATATTAGTTTATCTTCTTCAAAGATTGAATCGCTGCACCTTTGAAGCTTCATCTCTACTAAGCCTCATCATCTTCTACAAGAAGAACAGTAATATCTTTCCATTTTATACTAGGGGTTTTGTCTGAGATAGCTCGTGAAAATCTCAAATCAGGTTGTTAGTGATTAGCCTATGAAAATCACTTGAGGTTTGTGATTAGCCTGTGAAAATCACAATCTCTATATCAGTTTTTAAAGGTGAACCTGTGAAAGCTTTTATATAGTGGAAAGCCAAAATTACAAGGAGTTGGGAGTGGAGTAGGTGCAAGTTTTTTAAGCACCGAACCACTATAACTCTCTATGTCATGGTGATTGTTTGATCTTTTATCTTCTTATGTGCATGATTATTTATGAAACC
Organism: Liriodendron chinense; assembly: GCA_003013855.2. Classification (NCBI taxonomy): domain Eukaryota; kingdom Viridiplantae; phylum Streptophyta; class Magnoliopsida; order Magnoliales; family Magnoliaceae; genus Liriodendron; species Liriodendron chinense. Next base: position 3,552,749 of record ML058397.1, on the reverse strand, counting down.
TTAAATTGTGATATAAGGTCGTCCTACTTGGATTTCAAAGTGATATAAGGTTGTCCTACTTAGTTTACTAAGTGGAAGGTTATACTACTTAGTTTTTTAGCGTAAGGTTGTCCTACGATTTTGTCCAAGGTTTCAAATTTCTCTCTATTTGCTTATTTGCTTTCAGATTGGTTAGTTGCATATTTATTCTTACTAATCTTATGATTAATACTCTGATTTATTTTAAGATTGCAAGAAGCTGAATTGAATTAAGTTGTCCTATCCCCCCCCCCCCCCCCCCCCCCCCCCCCCCCCAGGAAATTTACAGCTCCGTCTTTTTCATTAATTATATTGATTCCTACTATTACATTTGCTTCTCCCAAGTCTTTTATGTCAAAATGAAATGATAAGATCTTTTTTTTTTTTTTTTTTTTCATTTACTACCTTTAAATCGATAAAAATAAATAAATCAATATGTCATCTACATGTAAACATATAATAACACATGCACTCCTACAAACCTTGTTGTATACAAATTTATTAAATTCATTAATTTTAAAGACATTTGATAATAAAACTTAGTCACAATTTTCATGCAATTGTTTAAGTACTTATTTAAGGTTATATGGAAATTTAATTAGTCTACATACTTTTTTTTTGTCTTAAAATAATTCTTTTGGCTTGATTTATATAAATTTCATATTCCAATACACCATTTAGGCCATGTTTGGATAATTAACTTTCATGGTAATGTGTTGTAAATGCACACCCAGCGAGAAAATTACCTATTTGGATTCAGAGACAGACATTGTAATTGACGACCTCGTGAATTGAGTAGATCCAGAGACTCCACAGCCTTTTTGGATGAATCCAGAGAAATCCACTAGAGTCACTTCTCCTGCAGAACCATCATTGTTCTCTCCTCTCTGTGCTCGGAAGGGCTACGAATGGTTTCCCTCCCCCATCTCTACAGCTCATAAATCTCATTTTGCAAGTTCCATCCCCCATTTCGATGGTGATCTTCTGCTAACTTGGCCACTTTGCCATTGGATTTGATGCAGACGATAGGTAAGTTGTTATAGTTTGCGATCTTGTCTGGACTCAGGGAGGTGGAACTAGAAGGGTTTTTTTTTTACCACACACTCATGTGACATGCATGTTATGGAGGGGTGCCGCATGAGAGGATAATCTCCATAGCGATGATGGATTATTCTGAGACTCACACCTGTGCCATGCATGTCAGGGAGGGGTTTGGTCAATGCATGTCTGCATCCCTTTCTCAAAAAAATTCTCCATTGTTACAGAGAGAAATTTTTTTTTTATTTTGTTTTGTTTGTCGCCCATTCCACATATATCTCCTTGGTTACGGAGATGGTTCTTTTCCTTACATGTCCACGTCTCTTTCCACATATATCTCGATGGTTGCGGAAAGGGTTTCTATCCATGCATATCCTCTGTGTGTAATCGTTGAAAGGATGCTCATATGGATTTTCTGTGCTGCCTGCCACCATTTTAGGTAGCAACTCATCAAACCAAACCATAGGAGTCCGAGATCTTACGTGTTATTGGACCTGCATGTCAATGCATGTCAAATATCAAATTAGGGATGAGCAATTCCCAAGCATCTCAATGGGTGTTTGAAGGATTTTGGTTCCCACTGGCTGTAATATTTAAACCCCCTTTCTAGTTAGACATAAATGGGTTCAACATTAGAGGATAATCTCCATGAATGTTTTCTGATTTGTGAGATAGTGAAGACACACTGGCTAATAAGCATTTTGTGTCAATGCTTGTAGGTGTCACAGATTATATGATACTCATCTTCAGTTTCTCCAGGCACAAATAGCTCAACTTGCGAGTAGGTTGGGAACAGGTATGTCTGCCCCCTTTTCTACCACCCAATCATATACTGGTCTGCATTGTTCAATGTGAATAAACTGACGACATGCAAGTGAAGGAGCAAGCATTGCTCCTATCCACTTGTGTTTAGGGGATGGGGTAGCGATGAAGACGCATGTCATTCATCCCGAGATAGAGGTCCATCTCTGTCGCAACTGGACAACATGCATGAAAAATATGTTGTTATAGTTGCATGACTCCCCTGCATGCCTGAACTGGAAAACTTTGTTCGTTGGAAAGCAGAATGGATTGACCAACCAAATATCATGTGCAACTTCATTAATCATGTGAATAACATGCTTATTGTCAAATTTTGGAACTTGCTACTGTTGAGCTCTTAATTGTGCATATTCAAACCCCAATTCATCAATCATAATGCATGGTTTTCATGATTTAAAGACTAATCTAATGCATGATTTCATAATTGTAGGAATGAGAGGGACTCCGCCCAATTGAAGACTAAAAGACCTCTTTAAGAGCCTTGGATGAAGACCCAAGGTGGGCCGAAGAAAGAAGGAAGCAGAGAGAGAAGAAAAGAAGAAGGAAAGGATAAAGAACAGGGCCAAGACCGGTCGTGACCAGTTGCCCAGGAGGACCACGACCGGTCTAGACCGGTTGGCCAATAGGTCAGCGCCCTCTGGGAACTCACTGGACTAAAAATACAACAGGGCCAACCGGTCTTGACCGGTCGACTAGAGGATTCTTTAATCCCCAAGCTTGCTGGACAGTTCAAAATAACAGTCCGACCGGTCGTGAACGGTCGGCCACGCGTTCAAACAAAAAACTTTCTATTTCTGCTCCGAATTTCTCTGCGCACTGCGTATCCTTACGCAAATTCTGGAAGATTCCGACGCTGTGGAGCCTCCCCACTATAAAAGGACACCTAGGGATCATTCCTAGGGCATCTTGGAGGGGATTGAGCACGGTGGGAGACGGCGAAAGTCGGATTTGGAGTTCTACAACTCTTCCTAGTTTGCTTTCTAGTTTTTATGTTTTCTTAGTTGTTTCATGTTTCCTTGGCTCATGAATGGCTAAACCTCTTAGCTAGGGCTAAGAGGTGAAGCTTGTAGTGAATCTAAGATGTTTCAATTCGTTTGATTTGGCTTTAAGTTGGATTTCATGCTTAAGAACAATGGTTTGAAGTTTAATTCAAGTACTAAGTAGTTTTTCTTAGTCTTATGATGACTCATGGATGTTTGGAAGAATTGCTTGAGTTCTTAATTGTTGTGAACTATTCTAGACCTGTATGATCTGAGGAATTGGAATACGCTCTGGATTTATGATCTTTATGTGGGAGCTTCTTACCAAAGTTCTATTTTTCTGGAAATTCTGAAGTATGTGAGACTGTGTATGTGATTTGAATCAAGTTCAAATCATGATCTAGTTTTGTCTTGTGACAAGATTTAATGATGGTTATGATTGTGATCTTAGCCTATTGGAATTGGGACTGACCTATGCAATTGAGTATGCTCGTCCTAGCTTGCATTGAGTGAATCATATACATTGATCTTACATATGGCAGATTGTTTGGTTTAACTGTTCTATCATCCGACTAGATAGATCTTAATTTCGATTTTAGTTGAGAAAGTGAGAAACGACAGCGAATTGAGCATCAATGATTGCTACAAGTGGATCCTTGAACCCCTAGTGCCTTCTCATTAATTGATTACCTTCAGTTTAATTCAACATTACAATCTTCTACAAATCTGTTTGTTAGCTCTTTAGTAGAACTATTGTAAGTGTTTTGTGGATCCCTACATAAGTCCCTGTGGATCGACCTCGGTCTTACCGAGATTATTACTACATCGCAACCCTACACTTGGGGAAGAGAACAAGTTTTTGGCGCCGTTGCCGGGGACTTTAATGGTTTTTCACAAAATTTCTAAAAGTAGTTTCTATTTAGGATTTTTAGGATTCTAGTACTAACTTAGTTTGTTTTATTTTGATTTTTTCTTTTGCAGGGATTTTTTAGGAAGTTGAAGAAGAAGTAGGCCTCTTAAGTCTCAAATCAGGTTCTATCTTTCCAACCTTACTCTTCTTCTTCTCCTATTCATTCCTACCATATTTATCTCTTGTAGAGTGGGTGGAGACTCCTTTTTGAATCTCTGATAGCTAGGCCTTGTGCCACCTTTATTCCTATTGGTCGGCACTGCCGTCTTGGATCACCATGTGCTCAGAGATTTCTCTTCTTACCTCTACTCCTCTTTTTTCTTTTTCTACACTTTTCTCAAAAGATTCAAAGAGTGGGTGGGGAGTTCTCTGAACCCCTATTGACCAGGAGAAATCGGTCTCTATCCTTGCTTTTGGCCTAGCCATTGCAAGACACCTTGTGCTTCGGTCTTAGAGGAGTAAAGGAAGGAAGAAAGAATTCCTTTTTGTTTCATTCTTTTAGGATTTGCATGCTACATTGGGCTCGGGATTCTAATAACCGACTCATTAGTGAAGGGGGAATAGTAGAAGGAATTGATAGAGAACCACGTGCTAGGAGATATCTAAATTCTCCAATTTTGTCTGAAGGGATGGCTGTAAATCAACCCAATCCGATGGCCAATCAAAATCTGGGCCCAAACCAAATCGAAACGGGAGAGAATGTGGTTGAGAATGTTCCCCGACCAAGAACATTATGCGATTACTTGCAACCAGCAAGAGCGATCACTCCCTCATGCATAGTTATTCCAGAAAATGCAGGTAATGTAGATTTGAAACCGGGAGTGATCCAACTCCTCCCGAGATTCTATGGATTAGACAGTGAAAGTGCCTATCAACACCTTAAGGAATTTGATGAGGTAATAACCACCATGCACTTTGCAAATGTAACTAATGATGTGGTTAGGCTTAAATTATTTCCTTTTACCCTTAAAGATAAAGCTAAAGGTTGGTTTCATGCATTAAGGCCAAGATTAATTGGTGCATGGACTGATATGCATAGGGAATTCATTAAAAAATTATCCCTACTAATAAAACGAACATGTTGAGGCGCCTTATCATGAACTTTGCGTAAAAGGAAGATGAGACCTTCTTCCAATGTTGGGAGAGGTTCAAGGACTTATTAAATGCATACCCACATCATGGCTATGAAATTTGGTGGGTTATAAGTTTTTTCTATGAAGGATTAACTTCATCCATGAGCCAATTCGTAGAGATGATGTCTAATGGGGAGTTCATGAATAAGGAAGCCGATGAAGCATGGGACTATTTGGAGGAATTGGCCGAGAATGCATAGTCTTGGGATACATCTAAACCAATAAATTATAAGACTAGCCAACAAAATGAAAAAGGAGGAATTTATGTCCTATCAGAAGAGGATAGCATAAGTGCACGTGTGGCTAGCCTCACAAGAAAAGTCGAGGCTATGGAATTAAAGAAAGGAGAGACGATCAACTCTAATGACGTTGAAACTGTTTGTGGAATTTGTGCCGGAAATCAACATATAACACAAGATTGTCCCACAATTTCAGCGGTTCAAGACATCTTACAAGAACAAACAAATGCCATAAACAGTTATCAACGGCAATTTAGGTGCCCCAAACTCAAACACGTTTAATTCTAGTTGGAAGAAACATCCCAACTTCAGCTGGAGGAATGGACCCACTGCGAATGCAAACAATATCCCTCAAGCTCAACCTTTACTAGGTCCATCCCTAGTCATTACACCAAAAGCTACGCTAGAGGAGATGTTAGGTGCATTCATATCAGTTCGAGCTAAATATAACAAGACTAATTCTCTGAAAATAGATGGGTTCATGCAAGAGCAATTAAAATTTAATCAAAGTTCAACTCAAGCCATCAATGACTTGAAAACTTCAGTGGCTAGAGTTGAATCTCACCTCAGTGTTAGGGAGAAAGGCACATTTCCTGCCCAACCTCTTCCTAACCCAAGAACCCAATTTGAGATACAAGATGCAAGCTCATCCTCCCAACATACGGAACATGTTCAAGCTATCACCACTTTGAGAAGTGGAAAAATAGTTGATAAATCTACTCCAGTGAGGGCCCCAAAGCCTAAGGATCCGAAAAATTCCAAAGAGGATGATAGCTCAAACAACACTCCACAAGAACCGGAAAGGCAACACAAGCCGGTTGCCCCGTTTCCCCAAAGGTTGATTTCACCCAAACCTTTAGACAAAAACCTGAAATTTTTAGAGGTTTTCAAGCAGGTGAAGATCAACATCCCGTTTTTGGATGCCATAAAGCAAATACCGTCCTATGCCAAATTTCTAAAAGAATTGTGCATAGTAAAAAAGAAACACAATGTTCACAATAAAGTACTTTTGACTGAGAATTTGAGCGCTATTATTAAATAAGAAGTGCCCTAAAAATACAAGGATCCAGGTAGTCCAACCATCTCATGCATCATAGGAGACTACCGGATTAAACAAGCCTTACTCAATTTGGGGGCAAGTGTGAACCTCATTCCATACTCGGTTTATGAACAACTTGGGTTAGGAGAATTGAAACCCACCAAAACCACACTCCAACTTGCTGATAGATCCATTCGTATACCGAGAGGAGTGATTGAGGATGTTTTAGTTCAAGTTGATAAATTCTACTACCCAGTAGACTTTATTGTCTTGGATACACATCCCACGATAGGTACCGGTGCTCAAATTCCCGTCATACTTGGCCACCCTTTTCTAGCTACTTCCAATGCGATTATCAATTATAGAAACGGGCTTGTACAAATGTCCTTTGGAAATATGACTCTTGAGCTTAATATATTTGATTTATGCAAATAACCACGGGAGGTTGATGATGAGATCCACAAGATAAATATGATTGAATCATTCGTGGAAGATACATTCCCCTTGTCATTATATTCCCACCCTTTGGAGGCATGTGTGGCCCACTCTCATTAGATAAATGATAACACAATACGAGAGATGGATGCCATGTTAGATGTGATGCTGGTACTTGATAACAAAAGATGGAGGGCCCTATTTGAGCCTTTACCCGTAAACGAGAACAAGCCCCTTCCATCTAATATCAAGGCACCAACACTCGACCTAAAACCATTACCAAGTGAGCTGAAATATGTCTATTTAGGTCGAGATGAGACATATCCGGTGGTGATTTCTTCCCACTTGGATGAAGAACAAGAGAGTAGGCTAATTGCCATCTAATAGAGCACAAGAGTGTCATTGGGTGGTCGAATGCGGATCTCAAAGGCATAGACCCACTGATTTGTACTCATCGCATACACCTTGAGGAGAATGCGAAGACATCTAGGCAACCACAAAGACGACTCAATCCAAACATGAAGGATGTGGTTTAGGCCGAAGTGATGAAACTATTGGATGTAGGTATTATTTACCCAATATCCGATAGTCAATGGGTGAGCCCAACTCAAGTGGTGCCTAAGAAATCCTGAATCACCATCGTAGCCAATGCTAATAATGAACTCGTACCAACCAGAGTCACTACCGGTTGGAAAATGTGCATTGACTGCAGGAAGTTAAACACTGTCACGAGGAAAGACCACTTCCCCCTACCGTTTGTTGATCAAATTTTAGAAAGGTTGGCGGGTCATTCCCATTTTTGATTCCTTGATGGCTATTCAGGGTACAACCAAATAGAGATCGCCCGTGAAGACCAAGAAAAGAATACATTCACATGTCCATTCGGCACTTTCGCCTATCGACGGATGCCGTTTGGACTATGCAATGCCCCTGCCACCTATCAGTGTTGTATGATGAGTATCTTTTCTGATATAGTGGGGACAATTCTCAAAGTCTTCATGGATGATTTCTCAGTATTTGGTTGTAGCTTTGATGAGTGCCTTGTGCACTTGAAATCTGTGTTGAAAAGATGTGAAGAGAAGAACCTTGTGTTGAATTGGGAGAAGTGTCACTTTATGGTTTAAAAGGAAATTGTACTTGGTCACATCATTTCACAAAATGGAATTGAGGTGGACAAAGCGAAAATCGATCTTATCTCTAACCTTCCACTACCCAAGAGCATACAAGATATGCGGTCCTTTTTGGGACATGCAGGATTTTATAGAAGGTTCATAAAGGACTTCAGTTCACTGTCTCGTCCTTTATGTAACCTACTTCAAAAGGAGAATTCATTCGAGTGGAATAAAGATTATCAAAATGCCTTTACTACACTTAAAGGTATGTTGACATGTGCTCCCATAATGCAACCACCTGATTGGAGCCTTCTTTTTGAAATTATGTGTGATACAAGCGACTATGCTATTGGGGCCGTGCTAGGCCAAAGAAAAGAGAAGAAGCCATGTGTTATCTACTATGTAAGTAGAACCTTAAACTCAACCCAAGCAAACTACACTACTACAGAAAAAGAACTTTTAGCCGTAGTTTTTGCCTTGGACAAGTTTAGGTCCTACTTGATTGGATTCAAGATCATCATATTCACTGAGCATGCCGCGCTTAAGTACCTTTTCTCTAAGAAGGATGCTAAACCACAGTTGTTAAGATGGATCCTTCTACTCCAGGAATTTGACATAGAGATGCGTGATAAGAAAGGAGTAGAAAATGTAGTGGCTGACCATCTCTCTCGACTTGTTCTCACCGATTCCCCTGAAATGACCGCGATCAATGACATGTTCCCTGATGAACAACTTTTTAAAGTCTCCCAATTGCCATGGTATGCGGACATTGCTAACTATCTTGCTACAGGTACGATTCCTACACATTGGAAAAAGTAAGATAAGGATAAGTTCTTCACTGAGGTGCGAAAATTCCTATGGGACGACCCATACTTATTCAAGTATTGTCCCGATCAAATCATAAGGAGATGTGAGTCAGATGATGAACAACAAAGTATCATCTCCTTCTGTCATTCTCAGGCATGTGGTGGCCACTTTCGGCTAAGAAGACCACAGCCAAAATTCTGCAATGTGGGTTTTATTGGCTCACTATGTTTAAGGACACACATGAGTTTTGCAAAACATGTGAGCCTTGTCAGAAATTAGGAGGAATCTCTCGTAGAAATATGATGCCACTCAATCCCATCTTAATAATCGAAATTTTCGATTATTGGGGCATTGATTTCATGGGTCCATTCACATCTTCTTTTGGAAACGTATATATCTTGCTCGCAGTTGATTATGTGTCCAAATGGGTCGAGGTGATCCCATGCCGAAATAATGACCATAAAATAGTCATTCGTTTTTTAAAAGAGAATATTCTTTCCCGGTTTGGAACACCTCGAGTCATCATTAGTGATGGAGGGTCTCACTTTTATAATCGCCCATTTGAAACCTTAATGAAGAAATATGGCATAAATCACAAAGTGAGCACCCCCTATCACCCACAAACAAGTGGACAAGCTGAGATATCCAATAGGAAGATTAAACACATTTTGGAGAAAAAGGTAAACCCCGATCGCAAGGATTGGTCGCTTCGACTTACCGATGTACTTTGGGCTTACCGTACTGCTTTTAAAACCCCTATTAGAATGTCTCCCTATAAACTTATCTATGGGAAGGCTTGTCACTTACCTGTGGAGTTGGAACATAGGGCGTATTGGGCAATTAAGAAGATGAATTTTGATTCTGACAAGGCAAGCTCGTTGCGCAAACTACAATTAAATGAACTTGCGAAACTCCGGAACGAAGCTTATGAAAATGCGAGATTTACAAGGACAAAATGAAGGTGTTCCATGATAAGAACATTCTTCGTAAGACATTCATGATTAATCAAAAAGTCCTTCTGTATAATTCTCGCTTACATTTATTTTCGGGGAAATTGAAATCTCGATGGACCGGTCCCTACATTGTGCAAACTGTCTACCCATATGGGACCGTCGAGTTGTTAAATCCGAGGAACGACAACATCTTTAAGGCGAATGGTCATTGATTAAAGCCGTTCTTTAAGAAGTTTCCTTTAGAAGGTATGTCCATACCTCTGACTGATCCTGTGTATCAGGATGATTGATCTCCTAGTCTGATGGTGGTATAGCGTAGTTAGGATTAGGATTTTGTTGCTTTTATTTTTTTCATAGGTTTGTTAGGAGGAAGAATTCCACTTTTCACTCTCTCAGGTACTATCATTCCTCACTCCCTTTTATTTTAGAATTGCTCTCATATTTTGCTCATTGCACATCTTTTACATTGAGGACAATGCAAGATTTGGTTGGGGGTGTAAGATCACTAGGATGCATCGAGTGTTTTGTAACATCTCCAGCAATTATGTAGGAATTTTTTTTAATTTTCTAAAATTTTAAAACTTTTTTAGAAAACCTTACTGCTATGCATTCGAGATGATACGAGCATAAGAGGAGGAGATACGAAGTGTATGATGTTGTAAGTCTTGAACTTCTCTTAGCATAATGGTTTTATATGTGAATTCCCCTATTTATGTGAGTGATAGAAAATTTGAACACCTTTACACCTAGTTCACGCTACACGATTTTCATGGGTTGAAAGGCTCATGTGATTTGTGGATTAGCTAAACTTTGATTTAAGGTGTTGAGAAACCAAGCCAGGGTACTTTGTCCATCCTAGTCCATGGGAAAATAACGAAAGATGTGGATTTCTAAAAATCCTATCTAATTTAAAAGAAAAAGGAAAAGGAAGGATGAAATTGGGAATGATGGAAAAATGGTGGAAAATTTTGATTAGGGCTACCTATTACCAAAGGGGGGATGGTTGACCCGTAACCAAAGCTGAAAATGGGACGTAGCGTGAAAGCCGTCGGAAGGACAGTAAGGCAAATTCCTGTCATTGGCTTGTTGTTGCTTTATACACCTTGAGACCTATAGTTTAGTTGATCTATGAAGAAGATAATCCCAGAAATTCATGAGATGAATTTTCACTATGCACACTAGGTTAAATTTGTTCGAGATCTTCTGTTTATCAATCAATCAGTGGGAATTTCATATGGACACTTATTATGTTTTGAGAGTTTACGGTTTCAAACTCTATCACCTAATTTTTCTGAATCTTACACTTGTGTGTCTTGGGATGTATAGAAGAATGATTTTTAAAGGCGAGTTGGGTTTTGGAGAATGGAATTGATTTCACGCATGTTTTGTTCGGGACTAGCAAGATGCTGGTTGGGGGGTGTGTTGAGCTCCTAATTGTGCATATTCTAACCCCAATTCATCACTCATAATGCACGGTTTTCATGATTTAAAGACTAATCTAATGCATGATTTCATGATTGTAGGAATGAGAGGGACTCCGCCCAATTGAAGACTAAAAAGACCTCTTTAAGAGCCTTGGATGAAGACCCAAGGTGGGCCTGAAGAAAGAAGGAAGCAGAGAGAGAAGAAAAGAAGAAGGAAAGGATGAAGAACAGGGCCAAGACCGGTCAAGACCGGTCAGCCAGGAGGGCCACAACCGGTCTAGACTGGTTGGCCAACAGGTCGGCGCCCTCTAGGAACTCGCTGAACTAAAAATATAACAGGACCGACCGGTCTTGACCGGTCGACCAGAGGATTCTTCAATCCCCAAGCTTGCTGGACAGTTCAAATTAACAGTCCGACCGATCGTGACCGGTCGGCCAGCCCAATCCGACCGGTCTAAACCGGTCGGCCATGCGTTCAAACAGAAAACTTTCTATTTCTGCTCCGAATTTCTCTGCGCACTGCGTATCCTTACGCAAATTCTGGAAGATTTCGACGCTGTGGAGCCTCCCCACTATAAAAAGACACCTAGGGATCGTTCCTAGGGCATCTTGGAGGGGATTGAGCACGGTGGGAGACGGCGAAAGTCGGATTTGGAGTTCTACAACTCTTCCTAGTTTGCTTTCTAGTTTTTATGTTTTCTTAGTTGTTTCATGTTTCCTTGGCTCATGAACGGCTTAACCTCTTAGCTAGGGCTAAGAGGTGAAGCTTGTAGTGAATCTAAGATGTTTCAATTCGTTTGATTTTGCTTTAAGTTGGATTTCATGCTTAAGAACAATGGTTTGAAGTTTAATTCAAGTACTAAGTAGTTTTTCTTAGTCTTATGATGACTCATAGATGTTTGGAAGAATTGCTTGAGTTCTTAATTGTTGTGAACTATTCTAGACCTGTATGATCTGAGGAATTGGAATACGCTCTGGATTTATGATCTTCATGTGGGCGCTTCTTACCAAAGTTCTATTTTTCTGAAAATTCTGAAGTACGTGAGACTGTATGTGATTTGAATCAAGTTCAAATCATGATCTAGTTTTGTCTTGTGACAGGATTTAATGATGGTTATGATTGTGATCTTAGCCTATTGGAATTGGGACAACCTATGCAATTGAGTATGCTCGTCCTAGCTTGCATTGAGTGAATCATATACATTGATCTTACATATGGCAAATTGTTTGGTTTAACTGTTCTATCATCCGACTAGATAGATGTTAATTTTGATTCTAGTTGAGAGAGTGAGAAACCACAGCGAATTGAGCATCAATGATTGCTACAAGTGGATCCTTGAACCCCTAGTGCCTTCTTATTAATTGATTACCTTCAGTTTAATTCAACATTATAATCTTCTACAAATCTGTTTGTTAGCTCTTTAGTAGAACTATTGTAAGTGTTTCGTGGATCCCTACATAAGTCCCTATGGATCGACCTCGGTCTTACCGAGATTATTACTACATCGCAACCCTACACTTGGGGAAGCGAACAGCTACATATTCATGTAGTCGATACTGTATACCTGTTCTGTTTAATAAACTTTTTTCACTTTACACTTTTTCATTCTTTATGTGCCTGAATTGCCAAGTTGTAGATCTATAATTAACATGAGTCTTTTGATACATTGTAGCTAGGTAGATGTTGTCACATCATGCTAACGAAGTCAACACCAAATACTTATCTAATATCAAATCTAATGAATTTCCTCTATAATTGTTGGATCAAGAAACATAGCCGGTAGGTTCAAGGTTTGAGGTAATTTGTAATTGATAACATTTGCCTGAAAATATGGATTTACACATATGAAAGGTACAAATGTTGTTAGTCATCCTCCGCATATTGGTGATCTCTCTTTGAGTGTAATAGAAAATGAATTGGATTTTAGTGCAACTCCTATGCATCTACATCCATCATTTAACATTCGTAATCTGAAGTTTTGCAACTTGATTCAAATTCAAGTTGTAAAAAATGTATGCCTGTTATATTTGACAGACCTGCAGGGAGGTAACTTTCATCCCAATCTCTATTTGCATAAACTATGGGAGATGATTTTACTATCCATAAGTGTTTTATTACCTTGGAATATAAGATTATATAAAGTTATTTTTATCTATGGGTATATGCTAATTAGATAAACAACATTAACTATAAATATCACAGATAACTTTGTCATTTGTCATAGCTAAATAAAAATTGCATATTTGATAGGTATTTGACATCTATAACTTGCAAGATTTTAACATTTGTCTTTATTGTGTGGATTTAGTATATCAATAGAGAAATGTCCTCGATATCATCCTCCAACTTTACATCTAGCAATGATGAAGAGTAGGCAACAACAACTTCAGCTGCACTTGCAGCTGCTTACAGTATTCGAAGTGTTGCAGAATATTATCGAAATTATATCCTAAGACATTCGTCATGCACGGGTGCTCTGGAAAGAAGTCGTTTTATTACTAGTATCATTGCAAAGACTGATATTGAGTGTCTATCTCAATTGCAAATATCGAAGCCAACATTCCTCCGACTATGTACGGCTTTGCGAGAGAAGATCACCTCATTAAGTGACACAATGAGAGTTAGTTTGGAAGAACAACTCCTTATTTTCTTACATTCGGTTGGGTATAATGTTAGAAACAGAGTTATTGGACACCGATTTATCCATTCGGGTGAGACAGTAAGTCGAAATTTTAATAGATTGCTCGATGCAATTAATTGTTTATACCTGAACGTTGTCAAGTTCCCAACCCTCGAAATACCTAAAGAGATATTGTCGAACCCACAATGGAGCCAATATTTTCAGGTTATTTAAGTAGTCCAAACACAAAAATTTTAAATATATATATATATATATATATATATATATATATATATATAACAATTATTTTAAAACTTATTCTTAATTAATGTTTACGGTAGGAATGTATTGGTGCCATTGATGGTACACATATTCCAGCCCACCTCCCAAAATGCAGGGCTACAAGTTATCGGAATAGAAAGGGTTTTTAATCACAAAATGTGCTTGCGGTTTGTACATTTGACATGAAATTTATATACGTTATAGCGGGTTGAGAGGGTTCAACATCGGATGTACGTGTGTTGGTGATGCGCTCACTCGTATGCCGGATACCTTTCTTGTGCCTCATGGTAAAGTCCTTGACTTCAGTTGACATGAAATCATCATTTACTTTTTTGTTCTAAATGTGTGAACTCTTAATTTACAAAAAAAAAAAGGAACTATAGGTAAGTACTACGTTGTTGACGCTGGATTTGCGCACTCTCCTAGTTTCATAATACCTTATCGTGGTGTACGTTATCATCTGCAAGAGTTTCAAACTGAAAGGAATCTTTCGAGTCCTAAAGAGTTGTTTAACTACCATCATTCTCATCTCTGCAATGCTATTAAGCGTTGTTTTGAGGTGTTGAAAGCTTGCTTTCCAATTTTACGAATTGCACCACAATATAAAATTGACACTCAGGTGAAGATTGTCATAACATGTTGTGTTCTTCACAACTTCATACGACTTAATGACAACTTAGATTGGGACGTAGCTGAGGGAGAAGGCAATGAAGTTGACTTAGGAAGTAACCAGGCATGACCCGAAGACAATGATAATAACGAATCGAATGCCAATGTAAATGCATCTCAATTTGAGAGGACGACATGGAAGAGAAAACGAGATGGAATCGCATTAAAAATGTGGAATAATGCCCACCCTTTGAATTTGAGGGATATGATTTAAATTTTGACATGAATATGTTGGAATTTTTTTAATCAGTTTAAGTTTCAAATGATTTGGGACTGTAATAACCAACATAAACACTTACTTCTATCATGCTTTAATATAAACTATTGTTTATGTTTATCCCTCTATGCCCAAATAATCAATAGAAAAAATCACATTCATGATATCATATATCTTCTGTGACACCTTATATGTTATTTGCACTTATATCCTTCATGTAATTATACGGTTTATTATAACGATCAAATTTTCATAACATTATTATAGGACTGAATTCGAGTAAAGATAAAATGAGTTTGAACTTGATTGATTTGAAAATCGCTTCTAACAATGTTTACAACATCTCTGTCGAACCACAACCACGACAGTCCCCGATCAAGCGTCCTTCCATATCCATGACTGAAAATGTTTTTATAGCAAACAAGAGGATAAAATGGACTCATCCTATAGACGATATCATCATTGAAGGCTTGCTTGAGGCAGTAAGTCTTAGAAAAAAGGCTAACAACGAGTTTCACAATAATTCATACGTAGGAATTATACTTGAGTTGAAAATGGTCATTAAAATTGACATATCGAATGACAAAATCCAAAATAGGATGCGTACCCTGAAAAAATGGTATACTGATGTGAAAGATATGCTGACAGCAAGCGGTTTTGGGTGAGACCTTAAGTTGGAAGTGGTAGTAGCATCGGATGAGGTGTGGGAGGATTATATGAAGGTGCTACTCTAACACTTTTCATAAATTTTCCTTTACAAACATTAATACAAAAAAATAAGTTATCTTTTGTTTTGAACAGTCATATAGAGGAATGAAAAATCTTTGTGGGAAGTGAATTAAAAGATTCGAGAACCTAACAACCATATTTGGTGTTGATTCCACATCTGGTCGAAGTGCAAAGTCTAGTTATTCAGTTTCAAGGCAGCAGGCAAAAAGATACGTTGTAAATAACTCTGAAAGCTCAACTCAAGGTTTAGGAGAACAATTTGATGACATCGTTTGACTGTCATTCAAGGAGCAATCTGATAATGAGCATGAAAGACGTTGGTCATTCACAAACAAAAGATTTGTATAGTGGCAATCGCCTACCCCCAGTCAAACCCCAAGGAATTCAGATGTAACTTGGAACACAGTCAACTCTATAAAAAAGAAAAGGCTGGAGAAGTCGGTAGAGATACTGAATGGGGGAATGAAAAAGGTTGTTGAATCCATTAACAACTTAACTGAGGCTCAGACTGTTAGGAAAGGCTTGACCCGAATGAATTGTGTTATTACAGCTTTAGACGGGTTGGGACTCGATGGTGATTTGTATATCTTAACTTCTGAACACTTATCACAGAAGAAGCATGATGCAAAACTGTTTCTTAATTTCTTCACCAAAAAACAATTTAATTGAGTGAAGAAGAAGTTCATGTCTGCCTCTGCAATGAATTTGAGTTACTGCTAGAATAGTGGTGTGGGGGAGGTACTAGGGTGGTGACAACTGACATGAAACTTTTTTTCTTTTTTCTTTATTATTTTTTTGGATCATACCGCATCATGTGCTTTTACATATTTTAAGTTGGTTGCGATGATAATCTGTAATTATAATACAGGGTCTTATTGGTGGTTGTCTGTCACTCACAGATTACTATATATTTTTTGAATTGTAGCCTGTTATGAGCACTTGTTAGGCTGCACATTTTGGCCTTGCCTCACCTGTAGCACATACTTATGCATTTTTATGTCTAACGAAGTTTCTCTTGGTGTGGATATCAGCATGGATATTGTCATAGACTATTCATTGTTTGTGGATATATTCGGGTTAGCCTCTTTTATGGTCTGATTACATATCAGTAGGACTACTTAGGTAATGGTGATCTTCCTAGACTATTTGGTAAGTGGTGAGTGATTTTATAGAATATTCTATAGCTTGATCTTCTTCATTGTATTATTTTATGAATTGTGGTAAATATTTAATTTATTTTGAGAAAATTATGTTGAGGCAGATAGACTCGACCAGGTATGGACCGTCCTACCACTGATGTTTCCTTACGAACAGAAAATGCTACACCAGCAATTTGTTTGACTCCCTTGTCTTAATCGGATTTAATTGTAATCCTCTCATTAATGATCTGTGTTGTTATGTAGGACAATGGGAAAATATTATGCTGTATTCAAAGGTCGTGTTTCAGGAATTTATCTGTCGTGGGAAGACTGTGAATGGTAGGTCCATTGCTACAGTGGAAGCCATTATAAGTCGTTCAAGCTATTGAAGGATGCAGTAGATGCATACAAAGATTGGAAGGCTCAGAGTGTTGTGGATGAGTTGGGAGTACTGACCCTAAGGTGGATAACCCCAAAAGGCGCACAGCTACAACACTTGGCACAGGTTACATTTGATTGTGCTACATATCAAGGTGGTGTGGATACTTCAACAAAGGAAGAAAGATACACAAATTTGTCACCGTTTTGTGTATGTGGAGGCCAAATCAATAATGTGGAAGCTCTGCCCATGGGAGACATGAAGGGCTACGAAATAGGTCAAAAAACAATAGTTGAGGACCTACAGACTCTGGTCCGATTGGTCATTACTGCCATCGTTGTAGCCTTCGCTTATCACATCGTCTTCTTGCGTCTTGGGTAGTTTCTCATGTCTTGGGTAGTTTCTCTACATTTTGTAGTAATCCATTTTGGAAGCAAAATGGATGTGGGTTTTTTTTTCTTTTTTCTTTTTTTGTCTTAGAACACGGTGCATGTCTAGACTGGATTTGAATGTTTTTTTGGTCTTAGAACATAGAGTCATATATGTAAGACATGGTGCAAGAATGTGTTTTTTGGACGTTATCTGATTTCACAACATTTTAGTTAAAATGAACGTTGGGTAAAAAAAATTTACAACTACATTTTTGGTAAGTTAATTACAATATTTTCATGTAATCACATTCAGATGGTTGTGTGAATCAACATCTCTGACTCTCTGTTAGTAAGCATTGGGATGAGATGGACACTGTTCAACGACATGGATGTCACTCCAATTAATGCTAGTGGGACCTTAAGTGCAAATATGAATCCATCTGATTACAGCAAAGACACAATCATTACAGAAATACACTTCATTACCGTGGAAGTCAACTATCCAAATATGCCCTTAACACTGCAGTTTTAAATCCATTTAATAAATTACAAGGTTATTCATAAGTGTAATTACAATTAGTACGTACATGAATGATGGCTATTTTGGTTACTGGTGAATATACATAAAAAAAGTCAATGCCTTCTTTTTGTTTGTAACCTTTAGCCACTAATCTATCCTTAAACCTCTCAATTGATCCATTCAGTTTAAGTTTTTTCTTAAATCACGAATAATGGCCGTTTTAGTTACTGGTAAATATACATAAAAAAAAAGTCAATGCCTCTTTTTGTTTATAACTTTTAGCCACTAATATATTCTTAAAATTCCCAATTGATACATTTTATCCAAGTTTCTTCTTGAATACCCATTTACATCCTATAGTTTTACTACCTGATGGTAAATCTACAAGTTTTTAAGTTTGATTACGTAAATATTAAATCTCTTTCATTATTAATAGCTTTTCTCTAAAAATTTGCATTAGAAAAACTCATTATCTCTGCAAAAGTTGTAGGATCGATCTTCTTCTATTAAGAAAGAGTAGAAGTGAGTACAAATCTAATTTCAACTTTAACTCTTTTACTTCTTCTAAGTTCAATAAGCTTATTTAATAAACTATCCATTATTTCATATCTCATAGTTGAATTTTCTATTTGTTCAACCATGCTAGATATATATTTTAATGAAAATATATTCTAAAAAAAATTTAACATATAAAGATTCTATCATATTATTTATTTCTATGTTAATTGTGAAATCTTAATATTAAGAACTTTTATGCCTTACTATTTTAGGCATATCTTATGAATGCACAATCAAGTATTTTGGCACTTATGACTTTTCAATAAAGAAAACTCTACTTTAGCTAGGTATCCCTACACTTTGAAGTACTTCAAATTTCATATTCTATTTTTTCAAATTTCATAAGTTGTTTTCTCGAAGTGTTTGTATAGTACATAGTTTAAGATAGAGATTAAAGTGTCTCCTCCCCATAAATTAAGGGTTAAGCAAGAACTTATTAACATGGCATTTACCATATTAATAAAAGTTCTATATTTTCTTTCAATTATAACTTTTTATTGAGGTGAATAAGGATATGTTGTCTTGTGTATGATTCCTTTCAACTCATAAAAAGATGTACAATTATATGAAATATATTCTCCACCTTAATCTAATCTGATAATTTTAACTTGGTTATTTAATTGATTTTTTACTTCATTCACGTAGGTTTTAAATTTTATATTTGCTTCATCTTTACTTCTAAGTAGATAAATTGTGGCATATTAAAAATAATCATTTGTAAAGATTATGAAATATTCCTTTCTCCACATGTTTTTATATTTTCAAATCACTTATATCATTATCAATTAACTCATGTATTTTTAAATTCCCTTTACTTATTTGAATGATTTTTATAAAATTTAGATTGTATACAAATTTCACATTAATTTTTATTTCTTTTTCAACTTTAGGAATTAATCACATGTTAATCATGCTATCAAAATAGTGACATTGTACATATCCTAATCTAGCATGTCAAATATCCAAAGACTCAATT
This sequence comes from Liriodendron chinense, assembly GCA_003013855.2. Taxonomy (NCBI): domain Eukaryota; kingdom Viridiplantae; phylum Streptophyta; class Magnoliopsida; order Magnoliales; family Magnoliaceae; genus Liriodendron; species Liriodendron chinense. The sequence continues at coordinate 3,533,378 of ML058397.1, read as the reverse complement.
AAATACGCGAAGTTTAAAATGGTCAATGGATACATATCCTTTTTCAAAAAATGTAGCATTTTTTAAAATTACATAGGTCTTAAACTCAAAGACTAATTTCAATTCATTTTTATTAAACATTGAATTAAAGACAAAGTTCTTGGAGGTCACAAAACACTTCTTATACAGTTAAAACCTTTCCAGATGTGAGTTTCAAGCTTATTTTTCATTTTCCCACAACCTTCTCATATCTGGAAAAAGTATTTTGGTTGAAGTAAAGATGTTTAGTGGCATTCAAGTCAATCTACCACCCATTCTCATCACAGTAAACAAGTGCTTCAGTTATAACCCATTCAAACTCCTCAACCATGTGAGCTTGAACCTTCTCCTCTTTCTTGCATTTTAGATGACGACACTCTTTGGCGAAGTAATCAACTCTCCCATGCAAAAATAAATTGACTTTTTCTTACTTTATTTCTATATTTTCTTGTTCTAATTAAAATTTAAAAAAAAATTATTCTCTTATAAGGGGTTTTTTTCCGATGAATCAAATATTTGATTCTCTTAAAATTTTCAGTCATATTCAATAAAGAAGCCTTTGTGACTAACTAAATTTCTTTATAATTATTCTTAACTTCTTTTTCTATCGAAATGTGGAGAATGAAGGCACCTAAATTTATTTCTTTTATCGTATGTTTCAAAAAATTTTGCATATTCTTTTAACGAATGTGGAAGTTTCTCAATAATTACAATAGCTTGGAAAGCCTCATATATCATCATAACCTTAGTCATTTGCTTCCTTTTGATGATCATATACTTAATTTGTTGTTGGTTTACTGTTAATCATTTTGAAATCAATATATTGATCCATAATATATTTCTTACTTCCTGCGTCTTTTGTTTTAAACTTCTCTTTAAATGTTCCCATAGATCTTTAACTGAAGTACAATGACAACAAACATCGTGTAACGCCCCAAAAATTTTGGTTGTCGTGGACAACACAATGGGCTGAGTTTTCGGGTGTTAACCTGAATATGCTAGGGGCATATTCCCACGCACTTATCTTAATTTCACATATTCATGGCATTTATAACATAATGACGGAAATTGAAATTCTGAATCTTTAACTTTCTACCCTAAGTTCCCAATCATAATGTATTACAAACAGAATGTTCCACCTTCTGGTCTCCAGGGGAGACTTATTTTAGGTTACATGAAAATAAATCCATTCCATAACACGAAAACTAGACACACAATTCATCTTCAAGCCACTTTGGCTTCATCATCCGTCATTAGCCGCCACGAGACTTCTTATCTTCTTTCCTACAATCTAGCTCATCAATGGGATCGTCACCTGCAATATTCTAGTGGTGTTTTATAACACCGTCCTAGGAGGGAGTGAGTTGCTTGCAATCAACTCAGTGAGGGTTACCCCCTAAGATTAGCACAATAATATCCAAACATAATTATACCCAACCAAAACATACATGAGAAAATCTTATTTAATGCGATGCAAGATATGCATGCTCTGGCTAAGGCACCCTGACTAAGTGAGACAGGACCAATTCCACTCTTCTCACTAACCACTAGTCACCAGAATTTCTGAGCATGGGACGGACCTTAGTCACTCTTTCACTGATAACAAAAACCCAACTAGTGAACACTTCCACTAGATAGCAAGAGAGAAATGGGCACACTTTCTCTAACGCCCGAGGGGCTGGCCCACCAAGTCGGGTCCAGTGAATACATGATTAGTTTCACCTTTAATTAAGTTTAGCATCCAGTCAATTAAACGATGTTCACGACTAATGACTACTCCTTATCCAAATTAGTTCAAGGAAGCTCACGGTCACTATGGGGGGCTCATCACCCAACATAACTCGACAGCTCAGGCTTAGTGTCACATACCACCAACCCTGGCTCATGAAACTTGTCACTTTCATCAATTTCATTCTTCAATTGATCCATCACAGGTAACATATCAACAAGGATCCATCAGCACGTATCCAACAATGCACACGGTAGTGCGAAACTCAACATCATGGCATATACAACCAACAACACGTCCACGGTAATGCCAACACTCAATCCTCAATGTCAAGGCATATCATTCAATAATACATATGGTGATGCCAATTCTTACTACAACCAATAAGGCATATTCATCCAAAAATATCCACATGGTAATGCTAACATAATAAGGCCTCGTATGACTTCATCCATTTACATTAAACGGTTACATCAGTATGGGGTTAAGGGGCGTGCATTAACGTAACATCCATATACAATATCCCATAGCAAATAACACATTAATCATCATGAGCATGTAACAACGTAAATCAAGCATAGTTCATGCATCAAAATTTAGCGTACACAACAAGGAATACCATACCAATCATAATTACATAGAGAGAGTTCAATAAGCACGGTTTCAAGAAATCACGCAAAACTCTAGTTTTTAGGCATGAAATCGACAAGAAATCCGATATTATTGTAACTAAGCTTAAAGAAAATACTCACCTCTATGATGGAATGATTTGAGACTGTTCGCTCCCCAAGTGTAGGGTTGCGAAGTAGTAATAATTCGGAAAGACCGAGTATCGTTCCCACAGAGATTTATGTATGGGTATCCTCAGAATTTGTCTAAAACAACTAGTAATTAAGATCCTATTAAGAACTAAAACTGAAAAATAGCGATTTGGGTTTAAAAAGTGAATGGTTAAGGTGATTTCAATCTAAAAAGGCACTAGAGCGCCAAGGATCCACTTTTGATAAGTTTCAATGCATCAACACAACTAGGTCTCTCATAACTCAATCGGAATCGAATTCATATCTCTATCCGATCGGAATATAGAGCGGTTCAATCAACAATCATCTAAAACAAGTGCTTATTCATTGATTTGATTCCCACAACCATGCTCAGGCCTTGGGCACACTCAATTGTATAGGCCAAGCCTCTTTCCAATCTAGTTGAGATTCATAACCATAGCTTCCACCAAATCCTATCACTAGACTTAATTACAACTCATGATTAGAACTCTAATTAAATCAAAATCAATCAATAAACAACTATTCCAGATTATACGACAAAAGATAAGAACTTTAGTTGAATGAGTTCCCACATGAAAATCAGGCCATTGCATACAAGGCAATCAAAGCGTCTACCATGCCTGGAGTCGATGGTAGATCAATGAACTACACAAGCATAAACAATGCTCAAAGCTAAGATACTAAGCTAGGAGCACTAAGAATCACATGAGCCCGGAGTCATCAAGAGATCAAAGTAGAAACCAAAATAGTACTCGATTCAAACTCATATTGAACTAAAATTCCTCAATTAAAACATAAAAGGAAACCTAGGTTGGATCAATCCATCAAAAACGAATCAAAAGCTTCACCTCTTAGCCCTAGCTAAGAGGTTTTAGTTCATCTCTAACATCCTTGAACTAGAAGCCTCTAAAAACATAAAAAAAAATAACTAAAACAGGAAGAAAACTAGAAATTCGAAGTAGAATCCGTCTCCCAAGCAATCCCCACGTCCTAGTATCCTTTTATAGCTTGGAGGTGTCCTTTACGCAAGACAGTTCCAGATTTTGCGTAAACTTACGCAATTGCGCCGAGAATTCCGGAATTCCAAAATAGAAACAGCTATTTACGCAGGGCCGACCGGTCTGGACCGGTCGGACTGGCCTGGTCGACTGGTCTTGACCGGTCGGGCTCTGTTCTACCTGAGTCAAGACCGGTCGGACTCTGTTCTCTTGGAAGGTAGATGGTTGGCCGACCGGTCTTGACCGGTCTGGCTGCTTTTTTCTTCTTTATTTCTTTCTTTCTTTCTTCTTTTCTCTTCTTTCCTTGCTTTCTTCTCTTTGATCTTCCTTCAAACTTCATCTAATGAACCTCAATGCTCTTAAAGAGCTCCATTTAATCTTCAATTTGTGAAAACTCCCTCTTGTTCCTACAATCACAAATCATGCCTTAGAATAGTCCTTTAAACATATAAACCGTGCATAATGAGTGACGAATTGGGGTTAGAATATGCACAATTAAGAGCTCAACAGAGACGTTGCTAAGGCTGTGTAAATCTTGCTCAGATCCAAGACCTATGATGTTGAACGAAAATCATGAGGTTAAGGCGTAAATTGACACGATTCTCGTCGTCACGATCAACTAGGGCTAGATCTACACCTGGGGTTAGGATTTATGATAGACTTAGGAAATAAAATCATGGTTTGATGGGACTTACCTACCACAATAGTGGCTAACTCGAAGAAATTCAGTCGGGTCGACTCGGTTCGGCTCGATCCTCCTCTCTCTCTCTCTCTCTCTCTCTCTCTCTCTCTCTCCTTCCTCTTTCTTCCTTTCTCTTCGTTCTTCTTCTCTTTCTTCTTCTTCTTCTCTGGCCTAAGATGAGTTCCAGCAACAACGAGGGTAACTTCTCCCCCAAACGATCACTCTCTTTCTCTCTAAACGACATCTCTCTCTCTCTCTCTTCACGATTTCTTTTTCTCTCTCTCAAACGTCTCTCTCTCTCTGCATTCTCTAGAGGGGCAGGAGCAGACGAATGACAAGGATTTATACTGGGAGGTTGGCTAGTTGCGTGGTGAGGAAGGAAGATTAGTTTGGTTTCCAAATTTGGGTTGGAGAGTGATTTGGTTTCTTCTTGGGACAGATTTGCATGAGAAAGACCGTTGAAAGGTCAATTGGGGTCCACATGATGATTTGGGAGAAGTATGGACCATTCATGCAAGGCATGTGAGAAGATCTTAGCATTCTTGGTTTTTAACGGTTGATTGAAGCGAGCCACAGGACTGACGAATGGCGGCAAGACTTAGACCGATGAGGTTTGGGTGGAGCGCAGACCAAATGGACGGATTGGATTGATCATGTGGGGCCCACATAGAGGACGGTGTCAATGTGTTGGATCGGCAACGACGTGCGCTGTTACAGTGCCTAGAGGAGAAGATGGAATCGAGTTAGTTTCTTTTAAAAGAAAGTTTTAATAACGTGCATCGCACGTACACGCACCGAACTTTGCTGCCCTCACGAGTGGGGTCCACTATGGTGGATTTAGACCATTTCCTCCATCCAATAGGTGGGAAATACAAAAACAACCGTTAGCAAGAAAAATGAGGCAGATCCGAGTTAAGGTGGCCTACTTATGGCCCGATTTTTTATTAGGGCATTTGTCGGATGATCGAAGGCTGAAATTCAACATGTACGGCTAAAATGTGCCCAAAAGCTAATATATAGAGTTTTGTATAAAAGTGATCGTCAGAAACTATAATACTTAAAAGTGTTAGTTTACCTTAAGTTTAATTAATGGCATTTTCATAATTATCTGAAAAATGTAAGATTTTCAAAATCTGATCTTTCTATGATGTTTATGTGATCATTCTAAACAATTTTTTTTAATGTCCCCTATCGGATCTCCTACGGATGGTCCGTTGTTTTCAAAATAAGGTAAATGTATGATTTTAAATAAAAAAATTAAAATAAAAGTTTAAATTTTTTTAAATAAATTTTGAAAATTCGGGGTGTTACAATCCACCCCCCTTAAAAACAAACTTCATCCTCGAAGTTTCCTAGGCGTCGATGGTGGGCATTCTCCCTCTATCTTTTCATATCTCTATTTATCCTGGTCCCATTCTGGCTTTAATTGCGATCACGCTCCATTCCCTTAAAATAAGGCTCTGTTCTTGAGGTTAATTTCCTAACTTCCTATCTAGCATGCTTCCATTGTGCACTCTGATTCCTAAATGGTTCTCTACATATCGTTGGTCCTTAAATTAATCAATCTTCTAATGCTTTAATAGTTCTCGGGTCTAGGAGTGTTGCTACAATCAGAAATCTAAGAGGAGAATTAGGTTAGATAATTATCATGGAGGTTTGATCACTAGAGGAATGATGGATCGAGTGTTTAGAGGATAGATCTAAGTTTGATTAAGTTGGTATGATCGAAGAGTCAAGTGAAAGGGTACATAGACGAGCATGTAACTAGGTGAATAAGATATTGTCGATGATCGTTAAGGTGCGACACAAAGATGAGATGAGGAGTACCATAGTTTAACTCATGTTAGGGTCTAGACGGCCTAATTTTCAGGTTCTACGGTTGCTTATACGTCTACTTCATCCTAGTCATCATACAAGAAACAAACATACGTACATCTAGGAGAATGCACAAATATCCTCAAGTTAGAACAGATATGCAGTTCATATAGTGTCGGCATCATGAGCGAACGGTTCACATAGATTAGAATCTGATACTTAGATCTTCTACTCACAGTTGAGTTCATTAGTATCCATTCGAAATTCCGAGTGTTGACCCTTGGAATGAAGTTGGATGTTCACTCCCCAAGTGTAGGGTTGCGAATTAGTAATAATTCGGAAAGACCGAGTATTGTTCCCGCAGAGATTTATGAATGGGTATTCTCAGAATTTATCTAAAATAACTAATAATTAAGATCCTATTAAGAACTAAAGCTGGAAAATAATGATTTGGGTTTAAACAATGAATGTGTAAGGTAATATCAATCTAAAAAGGCACTAGAGCGTCAAGGATCCACTTTTGATAAGTTTCAATGCATCAACACAACTAGATCTCACATAACTCAATCGGAATCGAATTCATATCTCTATTCAATCGGAATATAGAGCAGTTCAATCAACAATTATCTAAAACAGTTGCTCATTCATTGATTCGATTCCCACAACAATGCTCAGGCCTTGGGCACACTCAATTGTGTAGGCCAAGCCTCTTTCCAATCTAGTTGAGATTCACATCCATAGCTTTCATCAAATTCTGTCACTAGACTTGATTATAATCAATGATTAGAACTCCAATTAAATCAAAATCAATCAGCAAACAACTAATTCAGATTATAACAAAAGATAAGAACGTTAGTTAAATGAGTTCCCATATGAAGATCAAGCCATTGTACACAAGGCAATCAAAGGGTCTACCATGCCCGGAGTCGATGATAGATCAATGAACTACACAAGCATAACCAATGCTCAGAAGATAAGCTACTAAGTTTAGAATCACTAAGAATCACATGAGCCCGGAGTCATCAAGAGATCAAAGCAAAACCAAACTAGTACTTGATTCAAACTCATATTGAACTAAATTCTTCAATTAAAACATAAAAAGGAAACCTAGGTTGCATCAATCTATTAAAAACAAATCAAAAGCTTCACCTCTTAGCCCTAGCTAAGAGGTTTTAGTTCATCTCTAACATCCTTGAACTAAAAGCCTTAAAAACATAAAAAAAAAAAAAAAAAACTACTAAAACTGGAAGAAAAACTAGAAAAACTTGAAGTAGAATCCGTCTCCTAAGCTTCCTTGATGATACCCACATCCTAGCATGCCCTCGTATGAAGAGGAGAAGTCCATTATATAGATTGGCGCAGAAGATTCCAGATTGCACAAGGAATTACACAATTGCACAGAGAAAATCGGAGCTTCACGCACAAGCTCTGTTACACTGACGACCGGTCGCACGACCGGTCTCAAAACCTCAAAAACAGTCCAATGAGTTTTGTGTTTCTGGACTCATCTCGACCTGTCTGGCGACCGGTCTAAGAGGAGAAAAACAGTCCAAAAATACACTGTAGACCTGTCTGGTGACCGGTCTACAAACAGGTCTTAGAACAAAATTTCAGGTTTTCTTCTTTATCTCTTCTCTTTCTTCATTGCTTCTTTCTTCCACCTTTTGGCACTTGTTCTATTGATCTTCAATGAATACAAAGTGACTCTTTTAACTATGAATTAGTGAAGTCTCCCTATCATTCCTACAATCACAAATCCATGCATTAGATTAGTCTTTAAATCATGAAAAACATGCATAATGAGTGATGAATTGGGGTTAGAATACGCACAATTAAGAGCTCAACATTGGATCCAATTGTTTACACATCGTATAAGGAACAGTTCCGTCCTTCCATGTGGCCGATTAACCTGACATCGTAGGGACCTTCATGTATTCTCCCAAATGGTATAAAGTAATCAACAAGCTCATATAAAACAAAATCCATCATTACAACAAATCAGAACATTACAAGGTCGTATTTACTTTCATCGCCATACATGAACAAAGATCTATGTAGGAGTTCATTACGTGGCGTTATATGGTTATGATAACTTACCTAAGGTGCTGAGTTGGGCTAAAAATCTATGGGTACATATAATCAAATGTCTAGGAACACTCCTAAGGGTGTAGGTTTATGAAAACTAATTCTAATCAAGGGGTTCTAGGGTTTAAGGTTAAGGGAACTCGGGTGACGCCGAATCTGGAATGCAGGATCTACAAGCGTTCCTAGAATTCTTTCTCTGAAATCGAATATTGGTTCCTCCTGAAATTTAGTAGATAAGCTATAGGTTAGGTGTGAACTAACCCTGATTTTTCTTAAGTCAAAATTCTTATGGTAACATACGTTTCTACCCAAATCAAGTCCGTAAAACATACCAGGTCAATAGGGTTTGGTACAAGATTTTCTCCACTGTTGGAATTTTTCTAATTTATATACTTATCAAATTAAGCTAAAATTTTGTGGAAGTATTAATGGGTAAGTTAGAAGTCTCTAAAAAATTCATAAATTTTTTCTAGTTCTATAAGTATGTTTTCTAATGGTGGTACTACTGCTGGTTCGAGAAATCCCGCCTAACTGTGAAAATTCAAAATAAAATAGCTAACCGTATAAATGAAGGGAGGTAAATCACACAATTCAGCGACTTGCTGAACTAAATATGGAGAATGGATGAGAGGCCCAATCTATAAACAAAAGTGGGAATGCTTTTCCCAAAAATCTTAAAATTTTCAGATGTTTACGTTTATATGCTACCCTAACAATCTCAAGGGGGCCTAAGTGTGGGAGTCTATATTCATAACATTACATACAACCATTCATGGACGTTCCTAGGTTGATTTATTACTAGTTTCAGGGGCCTAAGTCCTAGGCTGAATTCATTATGTAATAGGTTGGGCTTAATGCCCAGAGGTCCCGTTTATACTTTCATACCAACTTATAACGCCTCGAAATTTTGGCTCTCATGGACAACACAATGGGCTGAGTTTTCAGGTATTAACCTGAATATGCAAGGGACATATTCCCACGCACTTATCTTAATTTCACATATTCATGGCATTCATAGCATAATGACAAAAATTGGAATTCTGAATCTTTAACTTTCTACTCTAAGTTCTCGTTCATAACATATTAGAAACAGAATGTTCCACCTTCTGGTCTCCAGGGGAGACTTATTATAGGTTACATGAAAAAAAATCCATCCCATAACACGAAAATTAGAAACAGAATTCATCTTCAAGCCACTTCGGCTTCATCATCCGTCATTAGCCGCCACGAGACTTCTTATCCTCTTTCTTACAATCTGGCTCATCAATGGGATCGTCACCTGCAATATTCTAGTGGTGTTTTATAACACCGTCCCAGGAGGGAGTGAGTTGCTTGTAATCAACTCAGTGAGGGTTACCCCCTAAGATTAGCACAATAATACCCAAACATAATTATACCCAACCAAAACATACATGAGAAAATCTTATTTAATGCGATGCATGATATGCATGCTCTAGTTAAGGCACCCTGACTAAGTGAGACAAGACCAATTCCACTCTTCTCACTAACCACTAGTCACCAGAGTTTCTGAGCATGGGACGGACCTTAGTCAGTCTTTCACTGGCCCCCAAAAACCCAACTAGTGAAATGGGCCTCATGCACACTTCTACTAGATAGCGAGAGAGAAACGAGCCTCATGCACAATTTCTCTAATGCTCGAGGGGTTGACCCACCAAGTCGGGTCCAATGAATGCTTGATTAGTTTCACATTTAATTAAGTAAGTTTAGCATCTAGTCAATTAAACGATGTTCACGACTAATGACCACTCCTTACCCAAATTAGTTTAAGGAAGCTTAAGGTCACTATGGGGGGCTCATCACCTAGCATAGGCCGACAACTCAGGCTTAGTGTCCCATACCACCAACCCTGGCTCATGAAACTTCTCACTTTCATCAATTTCATTCTTCAATGGATCCATCACAGGTAACATATCAACAAAGATCCCTCGGTACGTATCCAACAATGCACACGGTAGTGCCAAACTCAACATCATGGCATATACAACCAATAACATGTCCACGGTAATGCCAACACTCAATCCTCAATGTTAAGGCATATCATTCAATAATACACATGGTGATGCCAATTCTTACTACAACCAATAAGGCATATTCATCCAAAAATATCTACATGGTAATGCCAACATAACAAGGCCTCGTACGACTTTATCCATTTACATCAAACGGTTACATTAGTATGGGGTTAAGGAGCGTTCATTAACGTAACATCCATATACAATATCTCATAGCAAACAACACATTAATCATCATGAGCATGTAACAACGTAAATCAAACATAGTTCATACATCAAAATTCAGCATACACAACAAGGAATACCATATAAATCATAATTACATGGAGAGAGTTTAATAATCATGGTTTCAATAAATCACACAAAACTCTAGTTTCTAGGCATGGAATCGACAAGAAATCCGATATTGTTGTAACTAGGCTTAAAGAAAATCCTTACCTCTATAATGGAATGATTTGAGACGTTGCTAAGGCTGTGTAAATCTTGCTCAGATCGAAGACCTATGATGTTGAACGAAAATCATGAGGTCAAGGTGTAAATTGACACGATTCTCATTGTCATGATCAACTAGGGCTAGATCTATACCTAGGGTTAGGATTTATGATAGACTTAGGAAATAAAATCATGGTTTGATGGGACTTGCCTCCCACAACAACGACTAACTCGAAGGAATTCAATCGGGTCGACTCAGTTTGGCTCGATCCACCTCCTCCTCCTCTCTCTCTCTCTCTCTCTCTCTCTCTCTCTCCTTCCTTCCTCTTTCTTCATTTCTCTTCCTTCGTCTCTTTCTTCTTCTTCTTCTCTGGCCTAAGATGAGTTCCAGCAACAACGAGGGTAACTTCTCCCCCACACGATCACCCTCTTTCTCTCTGAACGGCCTCTCTCTCTCTCTCTCTCTCTCTCTCTCTCTCTCTCTCTCTCTCTCTCTTCACGATTTCTTCTCAAACGTCTCTCTCTATCTCTACATTCTCTAGAGGGGCAGGAGCAAACGAATGACAGGGATTTATACCGGGAGGTTGGCTGGTTGCGTGGTGCGGAAGGAAGATTAGTTTGGTTTCCAAATTTAGGTTAAAGAGCGATTTGGTTTCTTCTTGGGACAGATTTGCATGAGAAAGATCATTGAAAGGTTAGGTAGGGTTCACATGATGATTTGGGAGAAGTATGGACCGTCCATGTAAGGCAAGTGAGAAGATCTTGGCATTCTTAGTTTTGAACGGTTGATTAAAGCGTGCCACAGGACTGACGAGTGGCGACAAGCCTTGGACTGACGAGGTTTGGGTGGAGCACAGACCAAATGGACAAATTGGATTGATCATATGAGGCCCACATAGAGGACGGTGTCAATGTGTTAGGTCGGCAGCGACATGCGCTATTAAGGTGTCTAGAGGAGAAGATGGAATCGAGTTGGTTTCTTTTAAAAGAAAGTTTTAATAACATGCATCGCACGTACACGCACCGAACTCCGCTGCCCTCACGAGTGGAGTCCACTATGGTGGATTTAGACCATTTACTCCATCCAATAGGTGGGGAATACAAAAACAACCGTTGACGAGAAAAATGAGGTAGATCCGAGTTAAGGTAGGCCACTTATAGCTTGATTTCTAATTAGGGCATTTGTAGGATGATTGGAGAGTTGAAATTCGACATGTACGGCTAAAATGTGTCCAAAAGCTAATATATAGAGTTTTGTATGAAAGTGATTGTCAGAAACTATAATACTTAAAAGTGTTAGTTTACCTTAAGTTTAATTAATGGCATTTTCATAATTATCTGAAAACTATGAGATTTTCAAATTTTGATCTTTCTATGACATTTATGGGATCATTTTAGGCAACTTTTGTAAAGGGTCCCCTATCGGATCTCCTACGGATGGTCCGTTGTTTTCAAAACAAGGTAAATGTATGATTTTAAATTAAAAAATCAAAATAAAAGTTTAAATTTTTTTAAATAAATTCCGAAAATCCTGGACGTTACACATCATAATTGTTATTTTTCATCGCACTTAGAATATAGTTTCGTTATAATTAATCATCTTCCTTCTATTTACATTATTCAACTCATGCAGCAGGTTCAAAAGCTTGGAAAAAATGGAATTAGATTTTTTTTATAACATAAACTAGTTTAAGGGTTATTAAATAGAACTCCATTTTCTGTTTCGTCTCTTAAAGTTTTCACCATAAAAAATCTAGATTCTATGGGTTGTTGAAATAGTTTTCATTTGCAATCGAGATTGTAAAATGTTAGCACAAATTTGTCTTTAAATTGTTAGTTTGAGATAGCACATAAATTGAGGCAAACAATCTATTGAAGGTTTGAAATGAAGAGACAACACAAACAAAAAACTAGAGATAAATTTAATTTGAAAAGTAGAAGAAAGAAGAGGAGAATTGAGGCGTGTTACTATTGCTAACTTAAAGACAAATTTGCCCCAACAAATTAATGCCCTTTTAAGTCCTTTCCTATCCGATGTAGGACAAGTAATGCTCCTACACAAGAAAGCTAAGAAAGAAAGGTTATTTCATTTTTGCATTTCTGTTTTTAAATTTTAAATCAACTTATCAACAATATAAGCACTACAGTTGGTACTACACAAAACTAATGCAGGTGTGTGATCCAAATATTTCCTGCCGCGTAGCCTCCCTAAGGTTTTTATTTTATTTATTTATTTTTTTTTTAAGCAAGCAATACTCTCTTATTACTTACCCATGGCAAAGCCTAAAAACATTAAAGCAGGGAGGACTCCTAGAGTAGAGGGAAGAAAATAAGCAACTCACACGGGGCACAAGGAAGAAGAGAAACAACCCCAAAAACAAAAGAGGTTACCTCTCTCACTTAACATCTAAGGGGACCTGCCTGAGTTTTGGATCATCAAGAGTTTTGGGTCCCAAGGAGAGCGTGGGGCAGCCCACGTAATAGACAAGTTGGATCGCCTGAAAGTTCCACCGCTAACGAACATGACCTACGCTGGTGCAGGCTGGGAAATAAATAAGGGAGGTTTTTTTTTTTTTTTTTTTGTTAAACTGGTAAATAAAGGAGTATGCTATCATGATGATCCACGGGACTACCAAATTGCCATAATTTCTCCCCAGAGCTGTTGGCGATATTGCACAGGGGATGCCTAATGGCCCCATTGGGGCAGGCCCCACCATGGATGTATGAGATCAGATCCAAAACTGTGCCATACAACATCATGGTCGGATTTGACGGAAATTAAAAAAATAAATAAATAAATAAAAAATCTTACCAACGGCCAAAAACTCAATGCACAGATTGGCTGATAGGACTGTCCGTTTATCAGCGATGGAGGATAGCGTGGACGCTTCAATTACTTGGTTCCCTGGCCTCCTCATAACAGAAAACAGTGGGATCCACCGGCTCAAACTATGTTCTCTACTTTTTTATCTTTTTGCCGAAAAATCGCCTTCAATCCAAGCGTGAACGGTAGCAGTGGACCTCCAAATTGTTTGGTCCCCCCAGCCTTCCATTGGGGGAAGCAGTGGGACCCACCAGTCAAAAATGAAAGTCCCATCCCATGATTCCAACAGCAAGAGATTGACTAAATGGACCAGTAAATTATTTGGACCGTTGGACCCTCCCCCAAGTGAAATGATTTGATGGTCCCATGGGGGATGGCTTTCACGGGAAGTGTGAAGGATGGCATTGACCACTGAATCATTTAATGTCTTGGCCTCTCAGGAGGGCGGAAACAGTGGACCCAACAATGCAATGATGGGATGGACTCGCATTGTCTCTTGTACCTACCAGGAGATGGCTCCCCACCCCACGCTTCATGCTTTCCATATCTTAGTTCATACGGCAGCGTGGGTGATCATCTTGGATGCGCTCTCTCAGTTAAAGGGGAAGCCTTTTGGGCCTGTTTGGACCGTGGGATTAAAGGAATTGCATTAGATGGAATTAATACTCTATTGGATGATGATTGCATGTATGGAAATATGATGCTAATTTGACTGTCCCATCTTACATTTGGGATCAAAATCTTCCCTTGGGAAATACATTGTATTAAGTGATGCCTGTGTTTGGACCATGGATTTGTAATCAACTGATCACATTTCCCTACTGATGTCAGTCACCTGTACATATATGCAACATGAATGTCACATTTAACTGGCACATATGAATGGACGGTGGGGATAAAACACATGCATCAACGTGGGGTCCTTATAATTCCAGCTAATTAGTGGTTCAGTCAGCTAATAAACATTTGTAGGACGCTTTTGCTGTGTGAAGAGAGATCGGATGGAGAAAAGTGAGGGTTATACACAAGACTAAAAGTACATTTCATGAGTTATGCAGAAATAGAGAGAGAGAGAGAGAGAGAGGCTTGTGTTATGGGGATTTTCCTACTGGGCCGAGCTGGGCCCGTAAGGATAAAAGCCAGAGGCCCACAGGCCCAAGGTACATGTCTCCAGGCTCGTACACCGATGACGGAGAACAAGCTCGGAGACCAGAATTGACAAATCTATAAGACGGACCTGTTCAAAGGTCATTTCGGATATCAGGCAGCCTAGACCAGGTTGTCCTGCCAAGCGTGGAAGTCTGGGAGCTTGGCCTTAGAGCTCCACAATCAGGGAGCTCGGCCACATGGCTATGCTATCAGCCTACGCCCGTAGAGGTGCGCGGAAGATTAGGAGCAGATCCACAGAAGTCGAAGACGCCTCCCAATGGTGTTGGCGTAATCCACAACTCCAAAAATCACGTCGTCCTTGGCGGACGTAACGCCCACAACTGTAGCCACAATTGTGGCCCATTACTACTCTCTGATGACTTATAAACAGAGGCATTTGCCTCCATGCAAAGGTAGCACAACCTATTAACTCAAAGCCTACCACCTATCTCTTCCATCAAACTCATCTACTTATGCATCCGAGGACTAACGGCCAGTCCCTGGCCACTCTCTTAAGTCTTCTTTGTGTTGTGCGGGATCTATCTTTCATATTCAACTGGCTCACCAATAAGAGATCGGCGACACACATCAATCCTAGGTGGTCCTTCATTCACCTTGTCCATTGTTCAGAAATCAGCAATAACAGATTGGCGCCATCTGTGGGAACCGATAGTCAAGTCATGTTCTCACTAAGTATTCATCGCTTTCTCAACCCATCTCGAAGGACTTTCCCACTCAACTATTAATGACCGGAGGAAGAAAGAACAGGGGGAAGGCAGCCATGAGAGTCGAATCTTCCCGGCCCTCCCAGCATAAAGATGAAGGTGCCCCTGAGACACTCTTCCTTCGGCTAAGGTCATCCCAGCATTCCACTCAAGAGAGCGGACAACCGAGGTCACGCAATCGCAAGGCCAGATTGTTTGGCCTTGAAGAACAGAAGGGAGGGGTGACATAGCAGATTGGAGGGTTCATCCAACAGTTAAATGACATCAAGAATCTTTGGTCGGACTAGCTCCGCCACCTCAGCCGTCAGCTCACTCGCCTCCTAATTCTCACAGAGCGGGGGAAACTTCCAAGGCTGACCAGCGACAATCGTCCCGCTAGGACCAAGCTCAGGGCACAGTCCCTAATGAAGATGATGTCAACGGCTGGGCCACGACCGCTGGAACTCGCCCCACGTCCGACCTGCCTGCAGACAACTTGTGGCATAGGCTAAAGGAGCAAGATCAGGCAAGGCAGAGAGAGGCATTGGATCGCGTCAATAATAACATCGCCCCTTTGGAAGCAGAACTAAAGGAGCTCAGAGAATGTGTTAGTGATCCACAACGAGCTCAGAGAGCAAAAGCCCATGTCACCATCGACACTTTGGTCGACTTGGCAGAATCTTTATTTGCTGATGACATTTAGGCAATTCAAGGTACCCCAACTCAAGCAGTACAGTGGGTTAGGGGATCTTGCCGAGCACTTAAAGAATTTTCATGTCTGGATGGAGCTCCTTGGTGTTAACAACAACATAATTTGTAAGGCTTTCCCTTTATCACTAACAAGCTCGGCTTGGACGTGATACCGAAACTTAAAGCCGAGGTCCATCAACTCATTCACGCAACACAGTCGGGCCTTCGCAACGCAGTTTATTGGGAACACAAATCCGCAGAAGCACTCCACGCACCTTGTTGTGGTCAGACAGAGGGACGACGAGTCCCTAAAGGACTACCTCGCTCATGTTAATGTCGAGGCGGTCTAGGTCGAAAAGCTCTCTCAGGAGGTGATGTTGCACACAATGATCAATGGAATGAGGGATAGAAAGTTCCTCTGGTCGATGGGCCAGGACCCCCCTCAGTCCGTGGTAAAGTTTCTGGACCAAGCGTAGAAGCATATCAATGCTGAGGAGGTGGTCAACGCTCATAGGTACTCACCTAAGAGGAAAGATCCTAAAGATGACTCCAGCTCCAAACGGCGGAAGGATGACCAAGGTTCGTCTAGTCGGGGTAGCGCTCCACCAGGAGCTAAAGCCTCGGCCAATCGATTCCAACATTTCACACCTCGAAACACACCTATTAAGCAGGTATAGATGGTCGTGAAAGATAAGAAGATGTTCAAGTCACCAACGAAGATCAAGACTAATCCCAATCAAATAAACAAGTCAAAGTACTGCCTCTTCCATAAGGATCACAACCACAACATAGCGGACTTCTTCGACCTGAAGCAGCAGATAAAAATCCTCATTCAATAGGGTTTCCTACGAGAATTCATCGCCCAACGTCAAGATGACCAAAGAGCTGCAGCTCAACCAGAGTAACATGAGGAGCCCATCAACAATGATTCAGTCAGGGAGATCCGCACTATCATCGGTGGACCCACTGGAGGGGATTCTAATAATACTCGAAAGGTTTACACCTACCAGGTTCAGACGGCTAAGGCTGGACACTCAATCAAGCTAATGAGCCGACCTACCAAGGTGCCTAAGGTCGACTCGCATCCGATCACCTTTACCGAGGAGGACGCGGAGGGGATTATCCATCCCCATGATTATTTGCTCGTGGTCGATATGGTAGTAACCAATAAAAAATTATTCAGAATGTTGGTTGACACAGGAAGCTCAGTCAACATCCTATACACTTCAGCCTTTAATAAGATGGGGATCGACAGGTCACGACTTCAGCCCATAAAGACTCCCCTAATTGGCTTCACAGGGGAAAGCATAATGCCTAAGGGGAAGATCGCCCTCCCGGTACTGCAGGGGAAGAGCCAAATCAGGAACTACTAATGGTGGACTTCCTCGTGGTCGACACGTCAGTAGTTTACAACATTATCATCAGCTAACCCTCACGCAGAGCACTCAAGGTTATAATCTTCATCTACTATTTGGTAATGAAGTTCCTGACCAACAAAGGCATTTAAGTGATCAAGGGTGATCAGCAAGAAGCCTGACGCTGCTATAAATTATCCCTCTGAGGCAAGAGCCAAGTCTCCACTATCACACGTACCACCTCTTTAGATCCTGGAGAGGAGTCCGCAGAGAGAAGCTTATCTGTCGATGACTTCTCACCATTCCAATCATCGAAGACAAACCAACAAAAGTAGTTCAGATCGAATCACAACTCCATGATCGGCTCTGCGCTCTCTTAAAGAAACATGCTGACGTGTTCACCTGGTCACACCAAGACATGTCGAGGATCGGCCTGAAAGTTATGGTCCATCGCTTAAACATTGACCCAGCTCATAAGCCCATTCGACAGAAGCAGCAACCCTTCAACGCCGAGAGATACGCCGCCATTAATGAAGAGATCGATAAACTACTTCAAGAAGGCTTCGTCGACCTAGGCTTCAGGGTGGCTTCTAGTGATTCTATCTTGATCACTGCATCCTTCCACCCTTCTTCTGACTAAGTCAAGGCCTCCTCTGTAGACTTAATCTGCGTATGCTCAACCTCCATGTCGGATTGCGCGACTTTGGCCTCAAACTTGGCCTTTTTGGCCTTCGATTTGACTAATTCGAGAGCTCTGTCAGGTTCCTCAGCTCTCTTCTTCCAGGAAGCACCAACTCGACAAGCATGCCTGACTTCTTCATTCGTTCCACCATGACTTAGCGGACCATAATCCCAAGAGAAGCATCCTACAAAAGAATGACTGACCTGATGAGAAAAAAAGGGAAGAGCTCAAAAGGAATACTTCGAAAACAAACACTCACCCTAATGTTGCTCTTAATAAACGTCTTGATCATCTAGTCAAGATCCTGCCCCAACATATAATCCAGGTCGGTGCTAACGTAGGTGCCTGTGCACGCGTACGCATTGAGGTCATCCACCCAAGAGGTGAACCTCTTAATCAGTGGGGGCATAAACATCGGGTTGAGCCTCCCAGGGTCGGCCTCTACTAGAGAAGTCAGTGATGGCCTTGAAGGACTGACTTAAGCTGACAGTCGGTTGTCCACAATAATCACCTGGTCAGGGGCAGGGTGAGCTACGACAGGCACCACTGGAGCTGCAACCAGAGGAGCAACGAATGGAGGCACAGTAGCCGAGGCCGGTGAAACAGCTCGGATCGACATGGGCGTTGCTCTAGAGCTGAGTAGTTGACCAGTCCCACTTACAAAGGACTAGTTAAGTTGAAGTTGACATTGCCGAGGAGTATCCTCAAGTCGAGGCCAGGTGACCATCTTCTACTTCGGGGGCTGAGAAGATCAGCTTCGCTCCACAATGTCAGCAGGGATCTTCCTGATCTTAGGAGTCATTCCTGGAACTATGTAGCGAGCAAATCAGAGGGCTAGTACTTAAAAGATTTGTTTGATAATAAGCCATCAATTCGACCACACCTCCTGGAGCTAAGTCTACGCAGTATATGGTCTCGAGAGTAATGAGCCGATCGCAATCTTTCTCCTCCACAAGACGCACCCTAGCCCTCTTGATTTGGTGCATGAGCTCAGAGACCAAGCCCAATTATTTCTTCCCCGGAGCTGCAACAAACAACTTGGTTACATTAGTACAAACCCAAGAGGAAGAAATCAATCATCAAAGTCAAGAGGATCGGAAAGCATCTCGACCTGGTATGGCAAATTCAGCTTGGACTCGGTACTCCAGGGGCCACTGTTCACTCAATGTCGCCTCCCATCCTCTAGAGGCAAAGAGCCACTTTTCCTTCCACATCTTAGTGGAGGTCGAAAGGTTGGTAATTATGGAGCTGCCCTGGCCCAAACAAGCAAAAAAATAATACATGCCCCGACCAGGCCCTGACTTGTACTTATAGAGAAAAAGGAGCTCGTCTGCTAAAAGCTCCTTATTTCTAACTTGCTGTCACATGACGTAGCAGCTGAAGATATATTTTCAGGCAATGGGATGTAATTGACCTAGAGACAGACTTAGACAACCTAAGACCTCTCACACGAAAGGGTGGAGAGGTAGACGAAGACCTAAAGCAAAAAAGATCGGGCAAAGTGTGATTTCCCCCTTAGAGGGCTGGCTAAGAAGCTCCCCGGGGTTGGGCACCCTAAGGATTATTGACTCAGGTATTTGAGACGTTACTCTTAACTCCTCAAGGTCGGCCTCGGTGACTTGGACCTTATCTCGTCCATCTCAAAAAGAGATATTGTGCTCAGACCCTCGCCTACAACTGTCTCGATAGGATCTACAGATCTCAGAGCATCCTCCTCTTCCTCGGGGGCCTACTCCAGGGGATAGGATGAGGCTTCGTAACCACAGACGTCCATCTCCGTAAAAGAGTCTGATTCCTCGAACTACTTTTCTTCTCGGGAGTCAAAGGTAGGAACAAAGGACTCTGGATATTCCCCCATTCTCGGAACAACATTAGAGTTCGTTGATTCGGACATAGCGAACAGAAAGAAAAGGAAGAGAAAGGAAAAAGAGGAAGACCAGGCAACAAAAAGCGTATCAGAGTTTTTGGCACAAGGACTTGAAGAGAGCGCTCGAAGGATTGAAGAAACTATAGCACAGATGCGAAGGCAGTTCGGCAGAGCTTGGATGTAAAAAAAAATTAAAGGGAAGAAATGAGTAAAGGAACAAGGTATTTATAGTTGAATCCCTGTGACCGTACCCAGACACGTGGCGGAAGGAGGTTACCTTAATGAGAGGCATGTCTCCTCCGAGATCCTCCCTGCCATGTGTCATCTCTCCATTCATCTGTCTTAGACATGATGCCTCGCCAACTCGAATTGTCTCCACGCAGCACGACGAGGAAGGTCGAGCATTAAATACGCCATATCACCTAACAGAATCGTCACCGTGTGTCACCAGCCGATTCGTCCGAACTCAAAAGGCATTAACAACGCTATATAACCATGATAGTGACTCTAAGAAAGACATACTTGGCTAAGATTCTTTGAATCCTACCATTAATGCTTCTGATCTCGTTCCTCGAATATCGTATAGCAGCATAGTAGGGTAATCTAAAGTTTTGAAATTCCAACCATCTTAGCCCAACTCGTCCCTTTTTTACTACTCTCTACCCCTCGGTACTGTTAATGCACTTTTTTGTGGCATACTAGTGCACCTTATTTATAACCACGTGTGTCCATATGTTGTAATATTGATTGAGCCTTGGCAAACTAAAGACCAAAGATTCAAATGGACAAGCATCATTAAGGAAAAAGAAACAAGTAAAAGACATACCTTGGTGACCCTAACCCTTAGAACCAAAATAACCATAACCTTTAGTGACTTGAACAATATAGTCAAACCATTAGTCATCAGCGTTAGCCTTAGAACACTTACAAAAAATGATAAGTTAGGCTAATAAAAGAGGTGCAAGCTACTGTAAATAAATCAGCCTGGACAGCAGTTTTTTATTAGTGTTCGATGCTATTGAAAATCATTTCGATGGGTCTTCAATGCCATCAAAGACTAGTTTGATTCCATCAAACATATGTTAAGCAAAATATACTCTCTAGACGTTCTTCGATTCCATCGTACAACTTTTCGATTCCATTGAAATGGCTTGTTCGATTCCATCGAAGAGTGTTTGATGTCATCAAACTAGATATCCAACAACTTTAGAAACTCTCTGGACAGTTCTTCGATCCCATCGAAGTATGGGTTTGAACCATCGAAGGTATCTTTGATGCGATCGGAGATAAACTCAATGATATCAAAGTGACCATTTTTCTGCATGTTTCATGATCGTTAAAGCTTCATTTATAAAAGGGGAGGAATCAATTTTTGGTCTTAAGGGAGGGATTTTAGAGATTTAGAAGCCTTCATCATTGCCAATACCCTTAGGCTCTAATCCTAGCTCATACAAGTCATCTTCCTTATGATTCATCACAAGAATGGAGCATTCAAAGCTCAAGAAGAAGATGAACTTGTTCCCTCTTGATCTTTAAGAGTTTAGGTAACTTGACCATAGATAAATCCCTTCTCTAAATACATCCTAGAGATCCAATTAGGTGTATTCCTCTAGACAATCATTTCCTACTAGTTGTAGAGGATTCATCACTACCTCCCAGTACCTTGGGCATCTCAATTGGAGCTTCTCGTGCAAGGTGATTGATCATTGGAGCTGAGGCCTTGGCGAAGCATTGGGATCATTGATCGGGGAAGAAAATGGGAGCTTATTAAAGAACATGAGAGCAGAGATTAAGCAACCCAAGTAGCACATCAATAGAGTTTAAATTTGTAGACACCCCACCTTCAGCTACACTATTGGTAAAGATAGCTGGATGAATGGAAGACCATACCCCTAAATCCCATGTCCAAACTCAGCCAAACTCACCCTTATAAGCCCCAATTCATCGCCCAACTCGCCCCTAAACATCAGCCTGAAAAACCCCCCATAAGAAAAACCAGTCAAAAAATTCTAAAAAAGTCAAATCACCGAGTCAACCCACTGAGTCAAATCACCGAGTCAACCCACTGAGTCAAATCACCAAGTCAACCCACTGAGTCGACCCACCGAGTCAACTCACTGAGTTCCAAGCAGCAGCACCGAGACATGTTCGTACTGCCCACGGGATCCCGAGAGCGTTCGTACGGGCGGCCCCCTGGGTGCCGCCCAAACATATTTACTGGAACTGCCACTGCCCGCTGCTATAAATACCCCCCTCCCCTTCTCATTTCAACAACCCTTCAAGCCCAGGGAGAGCCCGTCTGTTCCAAGTCCTTCTCCACCCTTTTAGCCCACTTTTCCACCAAGGAGAGCCCGAGGGAGGAGAGCCTAGCCTTGGTCCAGCCCAGCCTGACCCTGGTCTAAGTCTCCCAAGCCATCCAAGTCTTGATCCAGCCACTCGAAGCAAACCTTGCGACACCTCCGTCCATCTATTTACTCTTTACTACCATCATCTCATTCGCATCTAGCATAAGTGCAACATTTACTTTTCTTCCAACCCCCCTGCTTCACTACAAGCACTTTGATCATTCAAGCACACAACATGCATCTCGCATAAAGCACCTGTCAGTTCGAGCGTATGCTATGGGCTTGCCTGTTAATGGAAACCTACCCATCAGAAACTCTTACTGTTCAAACCTGCATTCATACATTAGTCACTACGAGCACTTTGATTATTCAAACACACAGCATGCATCTCGCATAAAGCACCTGTCAGTTCGAGCGTATGCTCTAGGCTTGCCTGTTAATGGAAACCTGCCCATCAGAAACTCTTACTGTTCAGACCTGCATTCATGCATCATGTCATCTATGAGAATATACGAGGATTAAAACAGACTTTCAAGTGTTAGTTCGATTCTGTGAAGTAGAGACCGTACTTCGGTACGGGCAGTGTGTGGGGTGCTTAACCTCTTCCCACCCTGTAACCATGATCCCTTACCTCGAATCTCTGGCCGCAGATCAAAAGGAGTCATTTTAGATAAAGGAATCTTCAGATCCCCTTCTCTAACGTTTCTACGGGGTCTAGCCGACTGTAGACTCGAAGTAACTGGCTAATGGCGACTCTGGTCTTATATAAACTCATCTAAACACATCCAGCTTAACACGACAACCAAACAAAACCCTCGAGAACGAGGCAAGCCAATGGCACAAACGGCGATTCGCATGCACGCACCTCTTCTTCTTTTTCCGAAAGGAAAGGGAGAACGTCGTCAGGAGCGGGGAACGGCGAGGGTCCTCAGAATGGCGAATATGCTGGGGATAAGCTAGTCCCACTAGTCATGATCCGACTTGAAAAACAGAATCCTTCCTATACTTGAAAGTCATTAGTCCTCATACAATCTCATCTACATAGCATTCTACCCAAAACCAAAATATATATATATATATAGAAAGTCCCAAAACCCAAAAAAAAAAGAGAGTAGAGTATAGTCCCCACCATTGCGCCTCCTCGGGCTCAACGTGTTCGGAAACAACTTCCCTTTCGCAGCACTCGGGCTCAGCAAGCCATGTCCGACCATGAAGAGGAAACTCATCTCTTCCCCGCTCTTGAAATGACCGAAGCGCAACCTCCAGCGCAACAGCCAATTGAGAATACGCCAATCATGCAAGAATTGGCACAAGGAATGAGAGCAATGCAAGAAATGCTCTTGCAATTCATGCAAGCACAAGCTATCGTAGTAGCCAACAATCAGGTTGGCCCAGTTCAGCAATCTCAACAGCCATGCCTGGTCCCTCCGGCCTCCAGTTCAAATCAAGCACAACCATCGGAGTCTGCCCAAGACTACCTACAGCAGCCAGCTCAGCCCTTCGCTATGGGGCATCCTCCTCAGTACCTTCCCGCGACGACAAGGCCGCCTCAGAGCACTCCTGTTGCAGGAACTTCCAGTCAGCTTCCAGTCAATCTTGCAAACAACAGTCTCAGTAGATCTCAGCATGTCCCCGTCGATGGGACTCCTTTCCTTTCTCAGCATGTCCCCGCCGATGGGACCCCTTTTCAATTTCAGCACATCCCCACTGATGGGATTTCAATTCAATTGCCAGCAACAGGGACAGCACTGGCGAATGCCCACAATGGGGGTCAGTGTCAAGCCCACATCAATCAGCGGACAGTGGCGAATACCCAACAAGGGGGTCACTTCCCAGCATCTCAGCCTCCTGTAAACAGGAGCACTTTTCAATTCTAGCACAAAACGCCGATGGGATTCCAGTTAATTTCCAGCAATCTTCAATTCAGCAAACTCCAGTTAATTTCCAGCAATCTTCAATTGAGCAGTCTCCAGTCAATTTCCAGCAAGTTCCAGTTCAACCTTCAGTACAATCCCCAGTTCAGTTACAATCCTTTCAAGCACAAGTTCATCAGAATCCAATTCAGTCATCAAATCAATTTCAGCAACCCGCGGTTGCTTTTCAGCAAGCCCATAAGGTCAAAGACATCGACCACTATGCCGAAGAAGAACGTGCCTTACTCCAAGAAGCACCAGTCGCTCGAACGGATCACTCAGGACTGGACGAGTTGCGGGAGAAGTTCCAGATATTGCAAAATCAGCTTCAACGACAACAAGGAATCGATCTACCTTCGACCAAGTTCAGAGACTTGTGTCCTTTCCCAGATGCTCAAGTACCTCAAAACTTTGAGGTACCAAAATTCAAAAGATACGATGGCAGCGGTTGTCCCACAGCACATCTCAAGACCTTCTGTGGAGATCTGAGTGCAATCTCAGGAATGAAGGGGCCCTCATTCGCTTGTTCCAAAAATCCCTGAAAGGCGATGCCCTAGATTGGTACACCTCATTGGACTGCCACCGCATTAGGACGTGGGAACAACTTTCCCAAGCTTTCGTCGACCGATTCGCGTACAATCTCAACATGGCACCCAGAAGAGCCGACCTCGAGGCTCTTAGACAAAGAAATGACGAAACACTATCGGCTTATGTGGGACGTTGGCGAGCTATGGCAGCCAGAATGCGGACACCTATCGACGACGAAGAATAAATCTCCATGATTGTTCATTCAACATATCCTGGCATATATGGATATCTCATTTCGCACCCATATGCAAATTTCTCACAGTTATTCCGTGCTGGAGAGCAAGTCGAAGCAGGAATCCGTGCCGGGACAATCTCCCCATGGCCTCATCAAGCCACTCCAGTCAAGAGGAACAGAGTGGAGGGAAGCCATTGGATATGGGAACGGAAACTGCAGCGGTTCTCCTCCCCGCCCGACAGAGGTAAACAACATCAACACCACTGCTCAAGGTAATCAATATGCTCCCCCACAGGGATGTCAACAGTATCAGCAGAATCAAGTTCAGCACCAACCTCAGCGGTATCAGCCGCAACCGAATCCTCAACCACAGCCACAACCACCTCGACAACAGCAGCAGTTCAGAGGGAACGGTCAATACTCATACCAGAATAGGCAGAATTACAGGGAGCTCAGGAAGTTCACTCCACTCACTCAACCACTTAGTCAAGTCATGGCTGGTACAAAAGCAGTTACTCACTCTGATGACACGCAGGCCTCCTCCAAATCCTCTATCTCAAAACTACCGAGAAAATGAGTATTGTGCCTACCATCAAGGACGTGGTCACACCACTGATCGATGCTTTACTTTGAAGAATGTCATACAAGATCTGATCGACGAACGAAAGATCGTCATCTCGGTCCCTAGAACTCCTGCAGCAGCTTCCACCAACTTTCTTCAGAATCCTCTGCCTCAGCAACCGACCGATCCCAGTTCATCTCGTGGCCCCACCGTCAACAGCATAGAAGAAGGAGAGCGCCTCGATCGCTTCTTCTCGCCCATCCAGTCCATTCATGCCTACACTTATGAGACAGCAAATCCTCCTCCGATCCTGCAAGGGGCAAGTCCCTTTCCTCCTTCAGTCTCTGAGCCAGTAGTACTCGAAGGAACACTTCCATATGATGTGCCAGTTATTCAAGGGGCACCTTACAGCCATTCATGTTGGGAGCGAGTCATTCTGGAAGGAGCACAATCATACTTTGAGCCCGCATACGAACCTGTCATTTTTCAAGGGGCAATTTCAGCACAGGAATAATACAATCCGTAATGGAGGAACCATACTCATCAGAAGAAAGAGCCCATTATCTTGGAAGGAGCTCCTCCAGTTGAGCCAGTCATATTGCAAGGGGCAAACCCTAGAGGCGTGTCAATCACACTACGACAGCTGGGACGAATAGAGAAACCCCCTGCCATATCAAGAGGACTAGTATTCATTCCATGGGAGCCTCCTGCTCCAGGAACGGTCAAGCCAGGACCGCGACCTTATGTGATCTATGAAGACAAGCCTCGATATTTTTCCTTCAGCACAGGCAACAATGTAGTCCTCAAGGCAAAGGCTCCATACGAGGAAGATCTGGTACCCACAACAGCACCGTTGCAAGAACCGGTGATCCTAGAAGGTAAAGGTGAGGAAAATTATAAAGAGGTCCATGGCACTATCCAAAGTGTGCGGAAGTAGGGAATATGAATCCCAATGGGCGTTGCATCCAAAGAGATATCAAAACAGAGGAGATCCCAAAGGCGCTCTGTCAGGCCTCGGTAACAAAAATGAAGCCTCATACGATGTGGCGACTTAGCTCAAGTCAATCCCTGCTCAAATCTCGGTATGGGAGCTACTCTGCACATCGCGCATACATAGAGAAATGTTTGCCAAAACCCTGAGTGATGCCCACGTCTCCTCCGATACGGCACCTAAAATGATAGCATTGATGATTGGACAACTCCTGGCTCCACACGCCATCACCTTCACCGATAATGAGTTGCCACCAGAAGGACGCGATCATGGGCGATCCCTCAACATAGCCTTACGATACAAAGACCTCTGTGTCCCGCTGGTCCTTATCGATAATGGCTCAAGCTTAAACGTCTGCCCACTCAAGACTGCGGAACGTCTGGGAATCAGTCCTTCTTCATTTCGACCCAGCACCATATGCGTCAGAGCATTCGACAACACCCACCGATCAGTGGAAGGGAGGTCGACATAGAGGTACAGATAGGTCCAGAAATCTCCACTCTCACATTCCAAATCCTGAATATATCAGCCTCTTTCAACTTGTTGCTCGGACGGCCTTGGCTGCACAAGGTTGGAGCTGTGTCATCAACCCTGCATCAACGGGTGAAGTACATCTGTGGAAACGAAGTGATCTCTATCCATGCAGAGAAGGAGCTCATCATTCCTTCCAATGCTGCTGTCACTGAACCAGACATCCCGGTCATCGATACCAGCACTCTGAAGAAGACGTCCCGTTTCATAGTTTCGAATTCGAGACTGTGAACTCTATCGCCAATCCGGAACTGATAAGGGTAGACCGTGTCTTTTCACCAGCAGAACGTCTGAGCCTCAAATACCGAATGAAGAATCATTTCAAGTCCAGAAAGATACCGCTGCTATATAACCAACGCAAATGGGGACTCAGATACAGGGCAATTTTCATGGACAAAAGAAGGAAGAAATTTCGGTGCTCACCCATCCAATTCATCAAGCCAGGAGAACCTTCAAAGATCCAGGAGGGAATCAACCGACTGCACTACACAAAGGCCTCCCGATGAGCCTAGCTTGGGCCACGTGGCCCCCCATTCGATGGGATCAGATTCTCGAACCGTCTAAGCCTCCAGAAGAAGAAGGAAAGGATGAAGATGAAGAAGAAAGTCAAATACAACAGCTTCAGGACCAGGGTACTCTGATACCTGCTCCCAACCAGGGGCACGACCTGCCCACTCCAGCATCAATGACCCAGGGGCACAACTTGCCCATCTCAGCATCAATCAGCAAGGGGCACGACCCACCCATCTCTGCAGAATCAACATCGACAATCATCAGCCAAGGGTAGAAGCAGCCCATCCATTGGACCAAGAAAGGGAAATGGCCAGCCCTGGATTGGTCCGATGTCCAGATTTCGAATTTGTATCTCGCTATGGAACCAGACAAACTGCAATGCGAGGTAAGTGATCCGAGAGGGACTGAGTATGACTTAGATCTCGAACCCAACCAGCGAGAAATCATGGTCATTGGGCCAGACTGTGATTCTTCGCCCAAGTCATCAACCCCCACCTCTTCAGGGGAGGAAGTGTGGGGTACTGAATGGTCATCCGTTCCCCTAACTTTTGAATCAGCCAAAGAGCCATCTGAGGGCTCTAGCTTCCCAAAAAAATGCCTGTTTAAGCAGCTAGCGGAGCTTTGGAACAAGCTGGGATCAATCATGGTCTGCAATGCCCGCTTGTTCAAAGTCCCGTGAATTTCAAAATCTAAAAAAATTGAAAACTTTCAAAAGCCAAAAACATCTAGCATCTCAAATTCAGAAAATTCTCAAAAACCAAAAAACATTTCTTTTCCTGCATTCAATAGTGTGCCAAGTCCGTCTAAAGAGTCGCATGAGTTTGAAGTCGAATCATATGATTTTGACATCGAATTAAACTTCGAGCTCATGGGTCTGGACGAAGCTTGGGATGAGGAAGATGATGATCCAGCTCCCGAACTAGAGGATCTCCTCAAAAAGTTCGAATCCAAAGCTAATGTTGTAACCGATGATTTCGAGATAGTGAACTTGGGGACACCTGAGATCCCTAGGGAAGTACGCATTGGAAAATTGTTGCCACCAGAGATGAAGCAGAGAATGATAGAGTTCCTAGCTCCAAGATTGTCCAACTTCTCGTTCTCATATGAAGACATGCCGGGGCTCGATGAAGAGCTCGTTGTACACCATCTGCCAACCAAGGCAGATATGAAGCCAGTGAAGCAGAAACTTCGAAGAATGAAGCCAGAACAGACTCTGAAAGTCCGAGATGAAGTCATCAAGCAGTACAATGCGGGATTCTTGGTAGTCTTCAACTACCCTGAATGGCTCACCAACGTCGTACCAGTACCAAAGAAGGATGGAAAGGTTCGAATGTGCATCGACTTCCGAGATCTCAAAAGGCCAGTCCTAAAGACGACTTCCCTTTGCCACATATCGACACTCTGGTCGACAACACTGCTGGGTATAAGGTCTTCTCATTCATGGACGGGTTCTCAGGTTACAATCAGATCAAGATGGCCATCAAAGATCGTGAGAAGACATCGTTTATCACTCCCTGGGAAACTTTCTGTTACAGGGTAATGCCGTTTGGTCTGAAGAACGCAAGACCAACATATCAGCGAGCAATGACGGCACTATTCCACGACATGATGAACAAAGAGCTTGAAGTATATGTGGACGATATGATCGTCAAATCTTGCACAATTGAAGGACACTTTGAAGATCTTAAGAAGTTATTCAACAGATTAGAAAAGTACAAGCTCTGTCTTAACCCTCAGAAATGTGTCTTCGGTGCAATGGGAGGTAAGCTCCTCGGCTTTATGGTGCGCGAGGATGGCATCAGGGTCGACGAGACCAAAACCAGAGCAATCATCAAGATGTCCCCTCCTAGAACAGAGAAAGAAATTCGTGGCTTCCTCGGCAGAATTCAATACATCAGTCGCTCATCGCACAGCTCACACCTATTTGTGAGCCCATTTTCAAGCTCCTTCGGAAGAACGTTCTAAAAGAATGGAATGTTGATTGCCAAGTCGCCTTCGACAGCATCAAGAAATATCTCATGAATCCTCTAGTATTAGTGCCGCGCACTCTTGGACGTCCACTATTGTTATACATCTCAGTAGCAGCAGAAGCCATCGGCTGTGTTCTCGGCCAGCACGACGAGACTGGGAAGAAGGAACAAGCAATATATTATTTGAGCCGAAAGTTCACCGACTACGAGACCAGGTATTCCCCGATCGAGAAGACTTGCCTCGCCCTAGTCTGGGCAACTCAGCGACTCCGTCAATACATGATTGCATTCCCTATTCTCCTACTCGCTCACATGGATCCGCTCAAGTACCTGCTCGAGAAATCGGCACTCACTAGAAGGATAGCTAAATGGCAGCTACTCCTGTCTGAATTCGACATCACCTATGTCACTCAGAAGGCAATCAAGGGGCAGGCCCTCGCCGATCATCTTGCCGCTCACTCTCTCCTGGATTATCAACCGCTTAAGACATTCTTCCCTGATGAAGATCTCTTACTTATCGAAGGTGAAGAAAAGAAGAAAAAAGATAAGTGGACATTATTCTTCGACGGCACAGCAAATTCTAAAGGCAGTGGTATTGGAGCGATCCTCTACTCTCCAGATGATGTCCCCATTCCTATCTCAAGGCGCATAGCATTCGAGTGCACCAACAACATGGCAAAGTACGAAGCATGCATCGCTGGCTTAAGGGAAGCCATAATCTTGGACGTCAAGAAGCTACGAGTATTTGGAGACTCACAGCTTATCATCAATCAGACCAATGGCAAATGAAAAACCAAGGATGAGAAGTTGATACCATATCATGTGTATCTTGAAAATCTGATCAAAGAATTCAAAGAAATCACCTTCTCATACATGCCCAAAGCCAAGAACCAGTTTGCAGATGCTCTCGCCACACTCGCATCAATGCTCAAGATCCCGAAAGGAGCTTCAGAATGGGAGCTCACAGTCGAAATTCAAGATGAACCTGCTTTCTACCTGCAAATAGAAGAAGCCGAAGCTGTCCCTGACAAACCCTAGTATGCTGACATTAAGCAATATCTCGAAACCCAGGAGTATCCAGAGTTAGCAACAGCAACAGATCACCGAACCATCCAGCGTTTGGCCGGCCAGTTCACCATCAGTGGCGAAGGTCTTTACAAGCGATCCTATAATCACATCCTCCTTCGATGCGTTGATGAAACAGAAGCTGCAAAGATCATGAAAGAAATACACGAAGGAATCTGTGGCCCACACATGAATGGACACATGATGGCAAAGAAGATTCTACGACTCGGCTACTATTGGCTCACCATGGAGACAAACTGCTACCAGCACGTCAGAAAATGCTTCAAGTGTCAGGAGCATGCGAATCAGATTCATGCCCCATCATCAGAATTATACAACCTGACCACCCCCTGGCCCTTCTCCATGTGGGGACTCGACATCATCGGCAAGATTAGTCCCAAAGCATCAAACGGTCATGAGTACATACTTGTGGCAATCTACTACTTCACTAAGTGGGTAGAAGCAGCCTCCTACAACACGATTGCAGCATCCCAGGTGATCAAATTCATGAAGAACAACATCATATGCCGGTATGGAATCCCCAATGCTATCATCACAGATAATGGGACCCCGTTTGTCAACAAGAAGATGGATGACTTCCTCAGCAAATTCAAGATTAAACGTCATCGATCAAGCCCCTACCGTCCTCAGATGAATGGTAGGGTAGAAGCCGCAAACAAGACAATCGTCAGGATACTCGAGAAGATGGTCGTGACCTATCAAAATTGGTCAGATATGCTCCCATATGCACTTTGGGCCTATCGAACGTCTGTACGATCTGCTATGGGCGTTACTCCTTTTGAGCTTACTTATGGAATGGAAGCAGTTCTGCTAGTCGAGGTGGAAATACCATCACTACGGGTGTTACTAGAAAGCGAAGTTGAAGAAGGAGAATGGCAACGGGCCAAATTCGATCAATTGCAGCTAGCAGATGAAAAGCGCATGCGTGCGCTAAGTCATTCTCAGTGTTATCAGAAAAGGATCGCTCGGGCTTACAACAAGAGAGTCCGAAAAAGAAGTTTCAAGGTAGGTGACATGGTCATGAAGAAGATTCTACCATCGCACCTTCTGGATCCTAGAGGAAAGTTCAAACCCTCGTGGGACGGGCCGCTGATCATCAGAGAAGTACTTCCCGGAGGCGCCCTGAGACTCACCAGCATGAGAGGGGTGGATCTTCCTGAGCCAATCAACGCCGACAAAGTGAAGATCTTTCACGGGTAAGTCATTCTGACCTTATCAAAAGTTACTTTAATAGAGCTGAAGTAAAGAGGTCGAATCTAAAACCTCTGAGAAATCATTTCCGTCCACCAACAAGTGTTTCAAATAAGGGGATGCAAAGAGAAGGAAAAGACCAAAAAAATACAAAAAAGGAGAAAAAGAATACAAAGAAAAGAACAAAAAAAGGGCGAAAAAAAAAGAGAGAAAAATGAGAGAAAGAAAAAGGGAAGCTAAAGCAAGGCACCCGAGAAAAATTAACCCGAGAAGAAACACAGTCATTCATCCATTCATCTCAGAAGGGTCTGTAGCTAAGACCGACAGCTCTATCCTGGTAACTCAAGATAAGGGCTGAAAGACTGCCATCGTCCGACAACGACGGATTCCCGACCTTTAACCGCCGCAATTATCCAAAGATTCAGAAAAAGAAAAAGAGAAAAAGAAAATGTGTGCCTAAACAAAGAGGGCGGAGTAAAAACCCGAAAGGGCGCTCCGAGTTAAAACAGTGGGCATACAGCGGACTTGGTGAAAACCCGAAAGGGCGCCGAGGGTAAAAACAGCATAGCTGCCAAGGGGCAGGCAAGATCAAACACCCGGGACGTGGTGAAAACCCGAAAGGGCTCCACGGGCAAAAATGACGGGAAAAGGCCGGCTGTAGTGAAAACTCGAATGAGCGCTACAGGCAAAAATGGCTTAAATAGAAAAAGAAAAACTAAAAGTGCAGGTACCAAGAAATTAGACGGTCCGAATCAGTTCAAGCAGTTGCAGTTCAAGAACAAGAAGAAGTACAGTCAGGAACGAAGAGCTCTACAAACTCTGACAATCTCAGGAAGCAACAGTTTCCATTGCTTACACCTTTAGGGAACCAAAAGAGCACACAAGTCAAATCTCGAGACATCGGTCAAAGCATTGGCCGAGCCCCAGTTCTGATTCCTATATCTCGACATAAAATCCAGACACACACCCACAAGGCAACTCATGGCGCAATAAATTTTCAAATAGTTTTCCCTTTTTTTCATTAAATGCAGCGTATTTCTTTTACATATATCATGTCATCTTTTTTTAAAAAAATACAAAAAAATGCATCATCATCAATCATATACTATGCAAAAAGGAATGTGCAGGTGGCCAATACAATCAATCTCTACCCTCCTCCTCGGCCATATCAGGTAAGTCCTCTGACTCGTAATGAAATAGTCTCGCTCTCAACCTGCTCACCTCCATACGCAGGTAATGTACCTCATCGCGCTCAAGGCTGCAGATCGCTGTCTCCTCATCAGATAACCTCTTATCGGCAACCAATCTCCTCGACATCATCTCACAATGATACCGAAGTGCGGAAATCTCAGACAGCAAATGGCCATGAGTGGCCAAAAGGAAACCAGGATCGATGAATGGGCGCTCCTCAAAGGGTTCATATGAACCAGATTAAGAGCCGGCATCTCCAAGGATATCCTGCTCATCCTCATCAGCAGTCTGGTGCCAGCAAGGGATACGTCGATACAGAGACTACTCAACAACCCAGTACTGATATGGGGTGGTCGCCATCGGAAAAGCCCGCAGCTCAAAACCAAGCAAATCGGCAGTCAAGTAACTCACCCAAGATCCATCGACCCGAGTCCTAAAGTCAAAGGTTCTAGATGGAAGTGCTCAACGCCCGATACCCGCAAAAGCAAAAAGAGGAACATCCTGCTCGTACCCAAACTGCCACAGGAACCGGATAGGATGATAAGAAAAGTAAGATCGAAAGCCTACCAACATCAGAGGAAGGCGGTGCGCATCGCAAAGCACTGGAGGAAGTGAAAGCCAAGATAACTCCTAACGAACATTCCAGTCACGAAAATCAGCAAACATCCTGCGATACAAGGGCTCACTCATCCTAGCCGTATGAGGAAGAAATTTCATGATGTGTCGCATAAGGTCTAGGCAACGGGTATCAGGAAATGGTACAGGAACAGTCAGCGAAAGACACTCCCATAGCCAGACCTGATCATAAGAAGGAAAAGAAGTTCAGCTAGAGCAAAGAATTCCTAACAAAGCAAGAAGGGAAAGGTGCAGAAAAGATACCTGAAGAAATGCACAGTAGCCGCAAAGGACACGAGTGTGGCCCAGGGCACAGTCAGTCAGCCTGTTAAACAGATCGGCCAGGACGAGAGAAATAATCCCCTGCCGTCGGGTAGCTCGACTCATCACCTCAAAAAGCAAAGGAGTCTGGGACTTGCGCCATCCCGAGAATAGCACCTCAGCTATCAAACAGAACATCAGTGCGTTCCGAGAAAGAATAGATCCGGCCACACTCCGAGGACCCGAAAAAAGATCATACGGCAAGTCCAAGGAGAACACTACAGCATCTTGGCCGGCAGCTGCAGGCTGAACCAGATAAGGGATCCCGAACCAGTTCTGCGGTGTGACAGTCTTCGGCAATGTCTTCGGCAAAAAATACTGAGTATAATCCCAAGGAAGGCTGATCAAGCGCGCAAGCTCCTCCAAAGAGGGTCCCATCTCCATATCGTTGAACGCGAACAAGTTCAACGAGGGGACCCAGTCAATCAGTGCAGCTCCAAGCATCCTCCAGTCAATGTCAACACTAGCCATATGGATCAGACTGCCAAAGCCATAGGACTCCAAATCTCGAATCTCATAAGCTGACAAGCTGTCAAGCTGTCAAGCCAAGCAAGCAGCCATAGCGAGCAAGAAGGACGAGGAAGCAGCTGACAAGTCCTCACGGGTACCCCTCCAGAACAAAAGGTCCAGAAATCAATGACAGCTCATCGAGGATTGGAAGATCAACGGGCAAAGGAGAAAGAAAAGCTGGAACCTCTGCAGACTCAACAGTCCCTGACCTGCCCCCAGTAACTGCTATGTCTGATATAGTCACATCACTGTCTGAAACTGTCACGACCTCAGCCGCACGAGAAGACTCGCCCACCTCATGAACAGAGTGCGCAAAGGACCGACGTTCAGGAGAAGGACGACACTCTCCATCAAAAGGGCTATCAGCAAAGATCACACCACACATTGTGGCATCCTGGCCAATCTGACCATCAAAAAATGCATCTGAACCATCCAGAAGGGTCCCGGCAACCCCGATCGAAGAATCAACGGTCAGATCTAGACCTGCAACCCTCTCCAACATAAAGTCGTGAATCCAATCATCATCCTGACCGATCAAAGGGGTCATCGAGGCATCCACACCGTCCATCAACAGGGGGACATCATCAATGATCACATCAAGTCCACCCAAACAAGTATGCCGCACATCTTGGCCATCATCAAGAGCATCCAAACCATCAAAGGTATCATTTGAACCATCCATACCATCCAGACATGAGATCAGCCCATCTATGTCCATCATACTCCCATCACCTCCATCAATCACATCATCCAGGTGGCCCACATTCAAGGGGTGCATAGTCCCATCTTCCCATCTCATCCATACCATCCATTTCTCCCATAATGAAGGCCCCATTAAAATCAGAAATTTTAGCATGGCCGCCATTAATGGGGCCATTCAAAGCTCCACCAACCACCATCCCTAGCCCCTCATCAATGCCTCCATTCAATGCTCCATCTCCACCATCTATTAAAGAAATCCCTCCATCATTAAAGCCTTTAACACTTTCTGAAGTGTGGGACCATGGACAGCCCCCACAGCCCCTAAATCTCCACTGTCCATTGCTTGAGAAAAGAAAAACCAAGAAGAAGACAAAAGGAGAAGGGAAGATAAGACAAAGAGAATATTCATGGCTGTAATCGAACCAAGACGTGCAGGGAATATGGGACAAGGAGAAGGGGCTGTGAAGAATGTCCGAGCACGAGCCAGCCCAGGCCGCACAAGAGGCGAGTCCTGGGCGTCCCGCTGTGGGCCGCCCGTACGGACGCGTTCCCTCTCTCTCCGCGGGATTGGCTCCATGGTCGTTGGTAGGTGAGGCTGACAGTCCACATCAGCAGATGGCACCCTGAGGGCCGCCCAAGGCCCCAATCCACTCCAGATTTCGTTTGAGGTTTATCAGAATCATTTGGAAGGTACCCCACCTATCCAATCAGGAAGTCATGTGCCCAACATGGGCCTGATCAAGTCAAAGAGAAGGAAAATTGACCAAGAGGGGCCCACAAGCAATCTGAGCCATTCAAAGACTAGATCATCATGATCTAAACCATGAAAAAACTTACATGAGCCATCAAATAGCAAAATCAAAGGCTTGATCATCAAGGAAGAGGGCCATAACCCAAGATCTGATCATCAAGTGGGCCCACAAGGCTAAATCAAGCGATCTGAGCCGTTCAAGTCATCATCCACACCATGAGAAGCCTTCTTAGCCTCACAAAACATCAAGAAAAGGTGCTCCAAAGCAAAGCTGAGATCTGAAAGGGGCCCACAGGGCCAAATCAAGCAATCTGAGCCGTTCAAGTCATCAACCATGTAGTTAAAAAGTCTCGTCTTCCACAAATCATTCAGAACATGTAGGCATCATCAAGTAATTTGAGAAAAGTCAGAGGTTGTATATTCATTCAGAAGATTTTGATACAGAAAATGGTGAAAGCAAAAAGAAGAAGGTCATACATCAAGTAAGCTGAATATAAAAGCAGGCTAGAGGTCACCAACATAGTCGTCATCATCCCTCCTCTCGTCCCGCTCTCGACGATGAAGATCCATCAAAGGAGCTGTCACTGAGCCTCCAGCGTATCTGCGACGGCCCCCAAGAACATAGAGCGGAGGAAACAGAGGCCCCTGGCCGTACAACAAGTACCACTCGTCATAGTCGCGATCTGGGATCGTGAAACGAAACCCGGGGTGGCCCACAAGAGCATCAGCTATCTCATCAGCTGGGATCTGAGCAGCCGGAGGAGGTGTAGAACAAGGGACTCGAGCCACCCCGGTAATCTGTCGAAGCAGCCTCTCACCCAAATACCACTGAAATGATTCAGCGCCAGAAAGCATGATCCGGAGGCTTGAAGAATCATATGCCTCCACACGCTAAGGGGTGTAGTAGAGAGGAAAGTTGGCGTACGGCATCCGAGCAAGCTACGGCAAATGAGGTCATCATGATTAGTTACAGTGCAGCATAAGGGATAAGGAAAGCAAGATACTTACATCTTCAACGGTCAATCCGTCTATATCAGCACGCCAGTTGTCTCCAGAGACTCGAGAGTTCCGCTGACGATTTTGTTAATGCCAATACATGTGGTGATACAAAGGCGACTCAATGTCATCCCGTATCCTCGGCGCGAGGTGGGCAAAATGGTCATAAAAGTAAGTCTGGGCAAGGGCACACCTAATGATCAGAGAAAGAAAGAAGACAAATTTCTCGAAGGAAGGTTAAAGAAGAAGTACCTCAACGACAGGCCAGAAACCTGTGAAGGACCGGCTATTCCGAGAGGTCTTATCCAAACCCTGGAAAACATGAGTCAAGATAGCCCCGTTCCAATTGTAGGGATGATGAAGATCCTCAACCAAACGAAGAAATTTAAGATCGATCATCTCGTTCGCGTGACAGAAAAGGAAGGACCCGAAGGCGTAAGCAATCATGGCCCATGCTTTGTGGAGGGCCTCTAGCTCGATGGTAGGGGTGACGGTAGCAAAGGTGTTGTAAAACCATCGCATTTTTACTTGATGGCCCTGGAATTCATCTTCATGTGGGACGTCACCAACAAGCCATAGCCAGTCAATGGAAGTGATGGGAGCAAGAGAGCCAACCTGGGGAACAACTACCCCATGACATCGAAAGCCGATTTGCATATATATATTCAGGGGAGTTATTCCTCACTCGCCATAAGGGATTGGAAAGGTGTGGGTCTCATCCCGCCACCTCTCGCAAAGAGCCGCAAGCAACATGCGATTGGCACTGTTATTATGGAAGCGCAAGGTAAGGAGGCCAGCAAAAGGAGTGTCAGCCAGAACTCGTTCAAGCAAAGGCTGTGGGTGTTTCACCCAGTTATCTCAATGATCTCTGGTACCTCGACCCTTGATGGAGGGAAGAGGTTGGTGCTCCTGAGCCAAGGTCATATGGGCCCCTCGGCGGATAATGAAGGCAGGAGCATCCTCATCAATCACCTGACGTCCTCTTGTACCGTCTGCCATTGAATCCTACAAGCTTGGCAAGGTAAGTCCCTATCCTTTACCCTTTAAAATCCAAATTATCATCCAGGAAACCCATGGGATTGAACTCGCATTTAGATGCAAAATCCAAAGTCCGACTCCATGTGTTACCTAGGATATGTGTTGGGCCCATTGAAGAAAGCAAGGCCCACCTTAAAGAAGGTTGCATGTCATGCCTTAGGCAAGGAAAGTCCATCATCCAAGGACACACTTTGGACAACAAATGCACTCAAGTTCCATGAGATCAACAAGGGATAAGAATCCTACTTCACATGAGAAGTCCCTCTTCAAAGTCCATATATGGCCAAGGATTGATCCACTTTCTATACCAAGGCCATGATTCTCATTTAAGATGTTTCCATCTTTTTACACATGTACATGGACAAGTGGGGAATAGGAAGGAAATGGGCCCCCAAGAGCAACCCAAATGCCTCACCTCAATGGATTGAAGGGAGCACATAGCTCACTTGAAGAACATAAGGACCCATTCAATGGGTTAACCATGGGCACCCCTATGTGCATCATCTTGATGAAAGTTTTGACTATGAGAGTACAACATGGCGGTCTACCCATAAATGTATGAATCAAAGAAGCTAGAGGTAAAAAATTTGATGCACATAGCCCACATGAATAATTAAAGTTGGAAATGCCCATGAAAAGAAAAGTTTGGGCAACTTATGTGCACCAATTTCTTTACCAAAAAGGGGGACCATTTGAGCACAAGAAGGCATGGCTTGATGAGTCACCCAACCATCATGAAAATGGCTAAGAATGGTATATATAGCCCAATTGAAGATCAAAATCCAAAATGCCCCAAAGCATGGGACAAAATTGGGCAACTTATGGGTATCATTCTTTCTCACAAATTGAACGAAAAATCACTCATATTTGAGAATGATGGTGGATGACCCACCAAGCACCCCAAAGAGAAGTTCAAGGAGCTATGGTTGCATGGATAGCTCACTTGAAGGAGGATCATCCATTTGAGGTTGATAACATTAAAGGGAAACTCTTGAGAACCACTTTCTTACCACATGGAAAAACCATTTGAACCTAGTAAGATTGTTGAGACAACTCACTCATGGGACTTGTAGATGATCAAGTAACTCAAGCCCTCCATCCATCAAAAGAAAAAGCATGAAAGGAAAAAATCCTACATGAACAAAGTGTAGTGGTGCACACATGGTCCAAAGAAATCCAAGTTTCAATAAGGGCCCAAAAGCCCATCCATATGGAAAAATTCCAAGGAACCCACCACACTTTGTGAACAAGGATGTACATCATAATCAAGAAATGGTGGAAGAATTGGGCTACTTGACCACAAGGGCCCAATTAAGAAATCTAGCCCACTTGAAGATCCAAGTGAAGAATGGACTAGTCACCTTTGTCCATACACATGTGAAGAAAGATGGGGCCACCCAAAGTGAGCCCCATGAGCCCAAAACTTGAGGTGGGCCCTACCATTCCCATGGGCCCAAACCTTGAAAAGAAGATGGAAAAGAAAAGAAAAAGTTCTAAGGAAAAATGACAAGGGCAAGAAAGCATGAGGGAGCCCAAAATGAAGTGTTGGGCCCATCAAGTACACCAAGGGCCATGACTTCACTTTGAGCCCATTTGATATATGTGAAAAGAGGCCCAACTCCCATGAAGAAAGATAGGATATTTTGCCATGCACACTTGATGGACATGGCAAAATTACCCTTTACATACACATGAAGGGAGTGTGAAAGAAGAAAAGAAAGAATGAAATAGAAGCCTGCAATGTCCTTCTCCATGCACCACCTTTAGAAGAGATTGGAAATCTAGAAAAAGGCCAAAAATGCTTGGGCCCACCTTCACTCCTTTTGGAATTGCTACATGGAGAAAAGAAAAGAGTCATGAGAAGAGACAATGAAGAAGGAAAAAGATAAGAGAGAAAGGGAGTGGTCCATACCTTTACCTCTCACCAAAGGGGGACCACCTTGCTGTCCCAAGCTTCACTAAGGCTCACCACTTGAAAAGAGCAAAGAACCACCAAAAGAGAGAGAAAAACTTGAAGAAAGAGAGAGTAGGAGAGAGAGAAGAGAGAGATTGCACGTTGGAGGGGCCAAGGGTGCCCCATGTTATATAGAAAAGGGGAGTGCACCCCTTTACCCGACCCACTGGAAAGACCAGTGGGCAGAGACGGTCCAAGCGGCACCCAGGGGGCCATCCTCCCTCCCACCTACTTGTAACGACCCCTCACCCTCTCTCCTTGGGAAGAACTCCTCCTTGGGAAGGGTGGTTGCAAGTGAATCTTGTACCTCCATGTAAGAATGAAGTGATGGAAGAGAAGGATGATGTTATAGGCAAAATAATGGAGATCAACTCAGCTATTAAGATTGTACACGGACGCCCATTCGACTCTCGAGATCATCTGATCGAGTGTCGCAGATCGGGAAAGTACGGAAGTACCCATTGGACTCTCGAGATCATCTGATCGAGTGTCGCAGATTGGGAAAGTATGGAAGTACCCATTGGACTCTCGAGATCATCTGATCGAGTGTCGCAGATCGGGAAAGTACGGAAGTACCCATTAGACTCTCGAGATCATCTGATCATGAGTCGCAGATTGGGTAAGTGCAGGACGCCCATTCGACTCTCGAGATCATCTGAGCGAGAGTCGCAGGCTTGATAAATACGGAGCAACTATTCGCAAGTCTCGAGTTCTCATAGCCAATAGTCAAATACGGCAAAGCAAAATCCGCGAGCAGACCTTCTCGTAAGTCGTTGAAAGGCGTTACGTCTAAATGAGCGAGCACTTAGACTCGCGACCATATTCTAACATGCGAACAGCTTTTCCGCGGTGACACCTCTTAGCCTTCAGTACCAGCACCCGATTCCCGTCGAGCAGCTTGTTCAATCCC
This sequence comes from Liriodendron chinense, assembly GCA_003013855.2. Classification (NCBI taxonomy): domain Eukaryota; kingdom Viridiplantae; phylum Streptophyta; class Magnoliopsida; order Magnoliales; family Magnoliaceae; genus Liriodendron; species Liriodendron chinense. The sequence continues at coordinate 3,492,680 of ML058397.1, read as the reverse complement.
TCTGCGATACCAAGCAGGGCTACACCCAGTTCGGTGGTTTCCGTCTCGTCGGAGTCTCCTTCCTTTTCGCCGGCTATGACTCCAACTACGGTTTCCAGCTCTACATGAGCGATCAGCACTATTACTATGCCTACCAGCAGCCCGGATAGGTCGGGTTTAGGCTTATCTTCTCTTGTGGTTCCGAATCTCAAGGGATTGCTATCAAGGAACGTGATTGCCAAAATAAGTCGTCGGGTTAGATCTTGTCTCCGAGGATAAGGATCTTATCCCACGAAATCAGCGGCATCTCGGTATCGTACACAAAATCAGCGGGATCTCGATATCTTGCGTAACAGATTGGATCGCTCCAGATCTATATAAAGAGGTGACTCCATTAAGAGAAAGGCAGACAATATTCAATCTCTGGCCTGTTTTTGCCTGGTTATTCTTCTTCTTGCTTCGGCCTGACTTAAGCATCGGAGGGCTAACGGCTGGACGCCAGCCACCCTTAGTTGTTTTCTGTCTTCTTTCAGGTCCGGCGGAGAAAGGTATCTGCTGGAGAGAGGGTGAACGTCCGAAGGATCCAGTAACAAAATCTGACGTTAACAGTTTGGCACCGTCTGTGGGAACGACTTGATCGTCAAAATCAATCGTTTTAACCACCGATAAGGATCTTTCGGCGATGCCTCCTAAAAAGGCTGTTCATCCTTCGACTTCAAGGCAGGCACCACCTCCGCCCGATGAGACGGAATCCGTACATACCCTTCCACCTACCTCAACGAACATCCCTCAAGGAGCCCCAACTATGCCATCAGCAAACCCATTATTGGAAGCTTCTGGAAATCAAGACGATGTCCTACATTTCCTCGGAAACACTCTCCTAACTCTAAACGCCGGAGTTCAGGCGCTGTCAAATCGGCTTGATCAGCATTTCCCCGAACCGCAGAGACAAGCCTCCGAAGGGTTACCACCGCAGCCCATACCAGTGGCATCTAGACATTCTATGGACGAACCACAGGTCCCACCACTTGGCAGCCATCTCCCTGTGCCGTCTCCACATTCTATACATTCTAGTTCGTCTCGACAACCTCAACCGCAGGGCTCCACCGCCGAAACATCAAGCTATACCCTACCATGGGAAGAAGATCTCAAAAGAATCCATGATCGTTTTGATGTCATGGAATAGCGATACCAGGCAAATCGGCCATCTGCCGTCATGGCGGCGATACATCAATCTGAGTCCCCCTTCACCAGCGAGGTTATGGAAGCCCCGTTACCGAGAAAGTATCGAACGCCTGTTATCACCCTGTACATAGGTATTGGCGACCCTCTTGAACACCTGGAAACATACAGGTCCCTCATGGAGTTGGAGGGACATGGTTCAGAAATCATGTGTAGGGCTTTTTCCCTAACCTTGAAGGAGGCAGATCGTACGTGGTTCCGAGGATTAAAGCCTCGTTCCATCAGCTCCTTTTCTCAGTTATCGGAGATATTCCTTTCTCAATTCATGGGAAGCATCCGCATTAAGAAGCCAGCCTCCCATCTAATGAATCTAAAACAGCAGCATGGGGAAACAATAAAGGAGTTCACAGTACGGTTCACCGCTGAAGCCGTTCAAACTGAAGGTTATACTGAAGAAAAAGGCCTCGCAGCCCTCATAGCCGGAATAACGAGCGAGAAATTCAGGTTTGCTTTAGACAAGAGCCCTCCAAAAACTATGGCAGAGTTCCAAGCCAAAGCTCAGAAGTATATCAATGCAGAAGAAGTCGCATTGACACGCCATGGAGTACAGGGTAAGAAACGCAAGCCAGATGGAGCCTCTTCTACAGATAAAAAATATCGTCGTGATCAACGCGAACGTTCTCCCAAGAAGCCTTATTCCGATAAATATCATAACTACACTCCTCTTAATCGGTCTCATGAAAAGGTTCTAATGGAGATTAAACACAAGCCATATGTGAAGTGGCCTGCAAAGATCAAATCCGATCCCGAGAAGAGAGACAAGAGCAAGTTCTGTTACTTCCACAAAGATCATGGGCATAGAACCCAGGACTGCATCTCTCTACGAGACCATATCGAAGCTCTCATTCGAAAAGGCCATCTCCAGGATTATGTTGCTCGTAAAAATTAATCACCAGAAAGGGCGAACACCTCGTCTCGCCAAAAGGAACAACCTCATCATCAAACTGACCAAGAGGACGCTGAGCCTACGGGGGAAATCCGCACCATCATCGGAGGACCAGCTTGCGGGGGCGATTCTCAAGCTTCAAGAAAAGTATACGCTCGAAAGGCGTCCAATGAACCCTAGCAAATCTACTGGCTGGAACAGACGTCTGGCTCGTCGAAGACCAGCCATCCTCCAATTTCCTTCACTCTCGAAGATGCAAAGGGAATTCATTTCCCTCACGAAGACTCCATCGTAGTCACATTGAAGGTATCAAATTATCTGACACATCGAATTATGGTGGATACAAGTAGCTCAGTCGATATTCTATACTTGGAGGCTTTCAACAAAATGGCACTTGCCAGAAACCTTCTCAAGCCAGTATCGACCCCCCTCGTCGGCTTCGGAGGTGAGGTAGTAACGCCTGAAGGAAGCATCGATCTTCCAGTTACTTTTGGAGAAAGTCCAGCGAAGACCACCGTCTTCATAAACTTCCTCGTGGTGGATCGAAAATCAGCGTATAGCGCCATTTTGGGGCGGCCGTCTCTTACTAAGGTCGGGGCAGCCTTGCACCCTTCATATCTGTGTGTCAAATTTCCTACCCCAAATGGTATCGGGGTCATGCGAGGAAGTCAACAGGAGGCACGGTCTTGCTACCAAATAGCCCTCCAAGATCGAAAGAAGGCTCAAGCGACGCCCGTTATGGAGATAACACAAGGTTCACCCAACTTTCCCTCCAGCACCTCGTTGGATCCGAGAGAAAATGCTCTTAAGTTAGGAACTCCTGGGGAGGAAACAGTGGCGATTCACCTGACCGAAGACAACCCGTCTAAGATCGTGTACATTGGATCCTCTTTAACCAGTGTCCATCGCGGAGATTTGATCCGTTTCCTCACTGAATACCAGGACGTGTTTGCTTGGTCTCATAAAGATATGCCAGGCATCGACCCCAACGTCATCGTACATCGTCTCAATATCGATCCAAAGCATAAACCCGTACACCAGCGTCGACGAGCCTTCACTGCAGAAAGGCAAATGGCGATCAAAGCTGAAGTTGAAAAGCTACTCACGGTCAATTTCATAAAAGAAGTTGACTACCCAGAGTGGGTCGCGAACGTAGTTCTCGTCCGGAAAGCTAATGGCAAATGGAGAATGTGCGTCGACTATTCAGACTTGAACAAAGCATGTCCCAAAGATAGCTTCCCGACACCGCGGATCGACCAGTTGGTCGACTCAACAGCTAGACACGCTCTGCTTAGTTTTATGGATGCTTATTCTGGTTACAACCAGATCATGATGCACCCACCTGATAGCCAGCATACCGCTTTCATCACAGACCGGGGATTATATTATTATCAGGTAATGCCATTCGGTCTTAAAAATGCAGGGGCCACTTATCAACGTCTCATCAACAAAATATTCGCTGCTCAAATTGGTAGGAATATGGAAGTTTATGTTGATGACATGCTCGTGAAAAGCACTGTAGAAGATGATCATATTTCTGATCTTCGAGAAGCCTTCGACCTAATGAGGAGGTATCAAATGAAATTGAACCCAGAAAAATGTGCGTTCGGTGTGTCTGCAGGGAAATTTCTTGGGTTCATGGTTGGCCAACACGGAATTGAGGCAAATCCTGAGAAGATAAAAGCATTGATAGAGATGAAATCCCCCACCACTCTGAAGGACGTCCAGCGTCTGGCTGGTCGCATCGCATCGTTAAACAGGTTCATCTCGCGAGCATCTGACAAGTGTTTACCATTCTTCAAACTCCTTCGTGCAATGGCCAAGTCTGATTGGAAATGGACGCCACAATGTGAGGAAGCCTTTCAACAATTGAAGCTATACATGAGCACACCCCCCATTTTATCTAAACCTGTAGCACATGAGCAACTCATTCTTTATCTCTCTGTGTCCACTACGGCCGTTAGCGCCACTTTAATAAGAGAAGATTCCGGGGTGCAGAGGCCCGTTTATTATATCAGTCGAGCAATGGTTGATGCAGAAACTAGGTATTCTGATATGGAGAAACTGGCCCTAGCCTTAGTCACGGCAGCTCGAAAACTGCGACCATACTTTCAAGCCCACACTATTTTAGTACCGACGAATCATCCGCTACGACAAGTCCTTCAAAAACCTGAGGCTTCCGGACGGTTAACTAAATGGGTGGTCGAGATCAGCGAGCACGATATCTCATTCTGTCCTAGGACCGCAGTAAAGGGCCAGGCCGTGGCTGACTTCATCGCCGAATTCACATACTCCTCCGAAGATAATACCATGACCAGCGACCAGCCTCCTTAGTCACTCTTCGTGGACGGGTCGTCGCGGGCCACTGGTAGCGGAGCGGGCCTGATTTTAGTGGCTCCCGACGGGTCACATTTTCAATATGCTCTGCGTTTCGAATCTCGCGTCTCAAATAATGAAGCAGAATATGAGGCCCTGATCGTTGGCCTCGAACTGGCCATTGTCCTTGTAGTTCAGAATCTGTTAGTTCATAGCGACTCCCAGCTCATTGTCAACCAAGTCCTTGGTGAATTCGAGGCCAAAGAAGAAAGGATGGCCTTATACAAGTCTCGTATCCTCATCCTGCTCGCAAAACTGAAGACTTATGAAATACTTCATATTCCTCGCGAGAAGAACCAACTTGCTGATTCCTTGGCAAAGCTCGCTTCTGCACCAGAATCTGAGTTATCACATTCGATCCCCATCGAGCATCGTCAGAACCTGAGTATCGACCAAGCGACTCTCGAGCATGTAATATCGGTGCAATCATCTCCATGCTGGATGGATCCTATCATCCTTTATCTCAGAGACGGACACTTACCAGAGGACAAGAAAGCTGCAAGGCAAATTCGTCTTCGGGCTGCCAGGTATACTTTGCAAGAAGGAATATTGTTGCGCAAAAGCTTTTCCTTGCCTTATTTAAGGTGTCTTCATCCAGAAGAAGCACTTCGTGTTCCAGACGAAGTACACCAGGGGGCATGTGGTAACCATCCTAGGGGGTGATCCCTAGCATATAAAGCGGTGAGGCAAGGATATTATTGGCCCACTATGAAAGCAGATGCAATTGAATTTTCTAAAAAATGTGACAAGTGTCAACGATATTTACCTATACCTCATGTACCGTCCGAGCGGATGACCCCAGTTGATAGCCCTTGGCCTTTTGCTCAGTAGGGGGTCGATATCATCGGGCCCTTACCCATGGGAAAGGGACAAAATAGGTTCGCAATCGTGGCGGTTGATTATTTCACCAAATGGGCCGAGGCAGAACCATTAGCCAAGATTACTGAGAAGCAAACTACTAAGTTTATATGGAGAAATATCATATGCCGTTTCGGACTTCCTCACACTATAATTACCGATAACGGAACGCAGTTCGACAACACAGCCTTTGATGAATTTTGTGAAAAATGGAAGATACGTAATCTCCGCACTTCTCCATATCATCCTCAGGCAAATGGGCAGGTCGAGGCAGTGAATAAGATCATAAAGCATCATTTAAAGACCAAGCTAGGTGAATGTAAAGGGGTGTGGCCAGAACTTCTGCCAGAAGTATTATGGGCATATAGAACCACGGCCTGTACATCAACAGGTGAAACCCCTTTCTCCTTAGCATTTGGTGTCGACGCAGTGGTACCAGTTGAAATTCAAGTGCCCTCATATCGGATCGAGTAGTATGACCCCGCGAGTAATCAGGAAAACCTCCAACTTCATCTCGATCTCTTGAAAGAGCGAAGAAATGCTTTCCAAGTACGAGTGGCAGCATATCAACAACGTATTGCTCGTTATCGAAATGCTAGGGTTCGGCCTAGATCCTTCCAGCCCGGAGATTTGGTCCTGAGGCAAAAACTCGGAGTTCCCGCTCGTTCGTTGGATCCAAATTGGGAAGGCCCATATCGGGTTATTAGGATTGTGCGACCCGGTACTTATTACTTGAAGACATGCAAGGGAAGCTCGTACGTCGCCCTTGGCACGTGGAGCATTTGCTACGATACTACCCCTAGATTTGATGTAGTTCATAAACAACTTTTTATGAATAAAGTGAAAGATATCTTTTGGTCGCTACTCCATTAACTTGGATCTGAATAGCCCCGAAGAGGATGCATACAATCCCTTGGCCAATCGCCTACCTTTGGTAGGGTTAAATTCACCTAGGATGGTCGCATTTCCATTTTATGGATGACCTTCCTTCATACCCTTGGCAAACTTGGAGTCTCAATCGATAGATCAGTCTATCTCCACGAGGGCATGGTCGCTACGACCCCCCGGATTGAGCACATTATCTCTCAATCGATAGATCAGTCTATCTCCACGAGGGCATGGTCGCTACGACCCCCCGGATTGAGCACATTCTCTCAATCGATAGATCAGTCTATCTCCACGAGGGCATGGTCGCTACGACCCCCCGGGTTGAGCATAACTCATTGCAACAGGAAGGCATTCAGTGCACGAAAAGAAAGTAAACAAGAACGAGAAGGCATTCATTGCATGAAAGGGAAAGAGTAAACAAGAACAACACTTCCAAAAAATATCTTTTCATTGATGATAAAATGTTTACAAAATATCTGCTCGCGAGTACAAAGAGAGGAAAACAAAGAAAATCAGTCTCTTGGAGGAGGAGCTGTGCTCTCGACTTCAGGGCCCATTTCTGGAGCCCCTTCAGCCTGCGTGGCTTCAGTCACCTCGTTCTCAGCAGCAGCTTGCTCTTCGGCAGCTATGATGGCCGCGACTCGACCAAATTCCCCCATATCGAAGGATGGGATCATTCGTTGCACTACTCTTAGCGCAAAGTCGCGACCAGCATCATATGACTCGTACCTTTCGTCGTCATACAGCTGCGAAGTCCGGAACTCGGAAATTGCCCGAGGACCTTCCTCCGAGAGCATTTTTACAAGGGCGACTTTCTCCTCGTCCCAGTGGATCGAGTCGTCCTTGAGCTGTGCAAGAGCGGAGCGCTCCTTGTCCAGGTTGTCGTGGCCTCCTTGAGCTGCGACCTGGCCTCCGCAAACCGCTCCTCCAACGAGATCTTGTCTTGGCGAAAGATCTCCCTCTCTCTCTCAGCCTTCTCCTTCAAACCCGTGAGCTTCACGAAGTCTGAGTCCAAGGCCTGATACCTGTCGGTCAGGACTTGGATTTTCTCGATGAAGATCTTCTTCTCCTCATCTCTCTTCGCGATCACCGCCTCACGGGCCTTGAGCAGCTGATCTCTTCCTTGAGCTGCCTTCTCCAAGGCAGTCCTCTTCCCCTCAGCTTCATCTATCACGCGACGGGCGGCAACGATATCACGCCTCGTTCGCAGGATAAGATCTAAGCCCTGCAAAAGTAATGAAAAATGTGAGAAAGTATTCTGGAACGTAATAACAGATTAAAGCAGGTCTTGGCAAGGTCTTACCTGAACCATCCTCACCCCCGCTTCGAGGAAAAGGTTCTCAGGGCTTGGATCGGGAAGAGAGCCGAAGGTTTGAGGGGGGACGTTCTCGAACAAGAATTTACATACTGGATGGAGGTGGCGAGGGATAGAATATGTCCCGCTCCCAGACGGTTGGGCAACGACCAACCCAGCCGGCTCGCGAGGTGGGGGCATCGACTCGCGAGTAGGTCCCTGCTCGGAAGCAGGGATCAGTTCGCGAGCAAGAGCCGGTTCTCGAGGCTCTACTTGCTCCCGAGCCTCTTCAGCTGGGGGGCAACTGGACCCTGCCCCATCCGGGGAGCTGTCAGCAATATTAATCACTGGTGGACCAGGTGAGACCACCAGTGAGGGAATAGTGGGCCCAGCCGGGGCCCCCGCCATGCTCGCGGGAGGGGCAGGCTGATCGCTACCCGTGCGGATGGATGATTGAGATGGTTCGGCAGGTGTTCTCTTCTGCCTCTTGGAGCTTGTGCCCTTCAATCGGAGCAGTAGACCCCTCTTCTCTCCGGCCTTCGTCATCTCAACCTCTCTTCTGGATATTAGGCCCACTGCTGCAAGTTGCGAAGGAGACAAGCAAGCCTCGATGTGCCTATCACCAACAGGCACCTTGTATACCTTGACAATCTTCTCGTTGATTCCTCCCTTTAGATTTGGTTTTCTCAAGGCCGGGATACCTGCGAGCACAAACAGAGGTCAAAGAATGGAGTAAAACCCTAAAATCCTAACTGGAGAAAACTGCACAATGTGGGATTGTGCCTACCTTCGCAGAGAAAACGGGTAACACCTGGACCTCTGGAGGAAGCAGACTCCCAGTTCCCGGAAGCGTAGAACCACCGTTTCCTCCAGCCGGGATAGTTCGAGGAGGGTTTCCCCAGCACGAAGTTATCCCGGTGCCAGTAACACAAGTAATACCAGCCTTCGCTGGAGGGTGCTTTTTTCAGACGGAACATACGGAGAAACTCCTCCGCCGTGAGCTCCCCGTTGCCGGCCTGAGCCCAGAACTACCCTCCATCCGTTCACAATGAGTTGCCCGGGGGCAATCTTGTAACACCGGAGAACATCGCGTATGAAAGGATGGAGGGGGAGGCGTACCCCCAGGATGAGCTGGTACTCATAAAAAGCTACGCATCCTGGGGGGGGGGGGGGGGGGTCTGGTGTCTCTCCATCTCCGGGCAATCGGAGATTGACTGAGTCGGGGATCAGGTATCTCTCCCGTAACTCAGCTAGCCGGTCCTCCGATAAAACAGAAGGATATCCGACTGCTGTATATCTCCCTGCCGGAACCCTCGCACTGCTAGAAGCAGAGGATTCCGGGGTAGCATCGCCTAGAGGAACGGTGGTCTCGTCAGAGCTCCCAGCCATGAAGGAGTTTTTAAGAAGATTATGAAAAAGAAGAGAACCAAGGCCTATACCCAAAAAAGAAAGAAAGGAAAAGGAGGAGCGCCGGAGGAAGGAGACTGAGAAAAGACTGACTGCAGAAAAATTCCTTTCGAAGAGCTTCTGTAGAAAACCAGAGAAATGGCGGACTCCGTATATTTATAGGCAATCATTCCGCCACATCTGATGGCACGTGGCAGTCCCTCCTTCGGCGCAGCACTCGAGCAGGCACGCTCATTAACTCCTCAAACACGTGGCGAGCGCCCCTTCATTTTTTGTCTGCGGAAAGGCTGCGGAAAGCTGGCGCTCATTAATTCCAGCCCATCATGTGAGGTTCCGTTCTCGATGAAGGCAGCGGGCGGTTACGTGTGATAGTGAGCTAAGTCCTTCCCTTAAAAATTCTTGGTGGCAAGGACTTGGGGGGCATCTGTTATAGGCAAAATAATGGAGATCAACTCAGCTATTAAGATTGTACACGGACGCCCATTCGACTCTCGAGATCATCTGATCGAGTGTCGCAGATCGAGAAAGTATGGAAGTACCCATTGGACTCTCAAGATCATCTGATCGAGTGTCGCAGATCGGGAAAGTACGGAAGTACCCATTAGACTCTCGAGATCATCCGATCATGAGTCGCAGATTGGGTAAGTGCGGGACGCCCATTCGACTCTCGAGATCATCTGAGCGAGAGTCGCAGGCTTGATAAATACGGAGCAACTATTCGCAAGTCTCGAGTTCTCATAGCCAATAGTCAAATACGGCAAAGCAAAATCCGCGAGCAGACCTTCTCGTAAGTCGTTGAAAGGTGTTACGTCTAAATGAGCGAGCACTTAGACTCGCGACCATATTCTAACATGCGAATAGCTTTTCCGCGGTGACACCTCTTAGCCTTCAGTACCAGCACCCGATTCCCGTCGAGCAGCTTGTTCAATCCCTCTGCGATACCAAGCAGGGCTACACCCAGTTCGGTGGTTTCCGTCTCGTCGGAGTCTCCTTCCTTTTCGCCGGCTATGACTCCAACTACGGTTTCCAGCTCTACATGAGCGATCAGCACTATTACTATGCCTACCAGCAGCCCGGATAGGTCGGGTTTAGGCTTATCTTCTCTTGTGGTTCCGAATCTCAAGGGATTGCTATCAAGGAACGTGATTGCCAAAATAAGTCGTCGGGTTAGATCTTGTCTCCGAGGATAAGGATCTTATCCCACGAAATCAGCGGCATCTCGGTATCGTACACAAAATCAGCGGGATCTCGATATCTTGCGTAACAGATTGGATCGCTCCAGATCTATATAAAGAGGTGACTCCATTAAGAGAAAGGTAGACAATATTCAATCTCTGGCCTGTTTTTGCCTGGTTATTCTTCTTCTTGCTTCGGCCTGACTTAAGCATCGGAGGGCTAACGGCTGGACGCCAGCCACCCTTAGTTGTTTTCTGTCTTCTTTCAGGTCCGGCGGAGAAAGGTATCTGCTGAAGAGAGGGTGAACGTCCGAAGGATCCAGTTACAAAATCTGACGTTAACAGATGACATGATGATCTGTCATCTTTTTAGAAAAAGTAAGAATCTCACCAAAATCTCATCTTTTTAGAAATTGGTGAGAAATTGGCTTGATGATATGGAAAATGTTTCATGGAATTTTCAAGAAAAAGAAAAAATTTTGACTTGGTCAAACAGTGATCTCAACCATCCAAAGTCATGACATGATGATCTGAACCATTCTAAGAAGAATCCCCGGAATCTCCAACCTTGATTGCTGCTTGCTTGTACAGTTTTGTGGTCCGAAGACCTTAAACTACGTCGGGATCAAGATCCCGAGGGATTTTTAATAAAAAATGGGCATCAATCTCGACCATCAAAATCAGAATCGATGACTCAGGACATTTTTCAAAAATCACAAAAAAATGTATTACCAGTCTCGCTCCATTGTTTTGGTCCGAAGACCTTAAACTACGTCGGGATCGACATCCCGAGAGATTTTCAATAAAAACCGGTGTCGGTCTTGTTTGCTCACATCAAGATCAGACGACTCCGTACATTTTTCCAAAAATAAAAAAAATGTGTTGCCCTATTCTGTACAAAGTTTTGGTCCGAAGACCTTAAACTACGTCGAGAACAAAATCCCGAGAGATTGCCAATAAAAACCAGTGTTAATCTTGATCGCTCAAATCGAGATTTAACAGCCTGGAACATTTCAAAAAATCACAAAAAGAATGTATTTTCAGCATGTACATATTTTGGTCCGAAGACCTTAAACTACACTGGGATTAATTTCTCAGGGGACCTTTTCATGCTTTCAACTAAAAAGCGGTATCGGCCTCAATCGCTGGGATCAAGGTTCGATAATCCGGATCATTTTCAAAAATACTAAAAAGATTTCAAGCTTTCCATAAAAACCAGCATCAACTTCGATTACCCGAGTTGAAGTCTGAAACTTTTTTTAAAAAAAATGCAAAAAATAAAAAAAAAATTCACCATCAATTTCAACTGCACAAATTTATCTCCAGCGGTCCGAAGACCTAAAACTACACTGGGATTAACTTCTCGGGGGCTTTCTTTCCTAACCTGTTCCGGACATAGTTGACAGTTGATCGTACGGGTGTCCGGAATCTTTTAAACATGTAAAGGCTGAGGCAAGCAGAACCCCGCAATCCTGTTCGTGTTGAACGCACCGTAATAGACAACCTTGATTTGGAAGTCACTGTTGAATCTGACGGATGTTCCCTGTTCCTAAAACTCATGAAGGAGATTAAGGCTGTTGGGAGGTGGAGCGCACCCTCACGGAATTGTGAGCAACGTAAGGCCCCAAACTGGATTGATAAAGGGAAATGTGAGGATGTGGCTCATTTTGTGGCCGAAAGAGTCCGTCGGACAATACGTGGTTTATGTGCATTACACATGAGGAACAGGCAACTTTGTGGGTGTGTTGACTGAAAACCCTCAAAATTCCCTCATCCGAAGATGTAAAACTACGGCACTTAACTGTGTGAGACTCGTCTTGCTCACTGACGTAAAATGGATCGGGTGCCTTACCAACAGTAGAAGCTAGAAATGGATGAAAATTCCATACTTTTTCCCTGTATTCCAGAAAAATCCAACAAAATACCAAAACATTGCAAAATATTTTAAAAAATCACAAAATATTTCCCTTGCTTTCAAACCAAATATTTTCAAAACCACAAAAAATATTTCCTTTGTTTTCAATAACCGATCTCTATCCTGACCACTCAGGTAAAGATTCGGACCAAATATTTACAAAAATCACAAAAATTATCACTATCCCCAGCACTGCACTTCAGGGTTCCCGAACTCCGCTCGCTCATCTCGCAAGTTTGGGATGACGGATCCGATCGCCCGCAAATTGGAATCTTGACCAAAACTGGCGACCAAGCACCGTCTCAATCGCATTTATGCCCAGAAGAACATCTTGAAGTCGGATAACATCCTCGTACATTCTCATTAGCAAAGAAACAGCATCTTGGGACGATGGACCTGATCGACCACGGGTTGGGATCTTGACCAACCCGCTGACCAAACACCCTTATAAAAAAAATTCCCAGGGAAGCACAACCCTGCAAGCAATAAGCTCAAAATTCTCTGCATCTCCAGCAAAAGCAAAATCATCAAACTGAAAGAGAATGAGCCAAGCCATGCATCCATCATCAAATATGCATCTCCATGCATCAGCATCCATCGCATCAATCATCATGCTTACCTGCTTTCAAAATAAAAGTCGGTTAGCCAAAGACCCCACAGGCATCCTTAGTGGAGGCACGTGCAGACCAGATTTTCATTTCAAAAGACAAAAAAAATATTCCTATTTGCAAATAAAAACCCCACGGAGTATCACTCCCCAGAGTGGGTACCTTTTCAAAATCCAAAAATATTTTCCCAGTAGAGCGTTCTGCCTCCAAAACACCAGGAGATCTTCCATATCTCTGGGTAGGAGCCGACGCAAAAATCAAATAAGATCCGATGCCTCACGGTTTTCCCGGAGACCATCGGATCCAATGCACTCAAAGTACGGTCGAACTAAACTCCAGTGTCAGTGCGGTCGTACCACATGCCAAGATACGAAAAGATGAAAGCCAAAAGGCTCGGTCAAAGAAACCATTTGAACAGGTGGAAACGATGAATTGTAACCCAAGTATCAAAATCAGCAGATTGGGTGGAAAGAGTTCACCCGCACATACCTAAGCGTGGATGCCCAAAGTACCTTGACTGAGTCCAAGTCGGCGTAGTAGAATCCCGTAAGACTACATGACGCAGGGCATCTAACCACTTTGACAGTCAAGCGAAACAAGTACTCCTGGAGTGATTCGGGAAAACATCAAACATCACACAATCAATCTCAGGGTCAGCAACCTCGTAAGATTACGACGCAGAGGCTTTGCTGTACCTTTCCGATGTTAGTACCGATCGGGAATGGAAGGGTTGCGATTGGGTACCCAGGTTGGAGCAAACTGCAGGGACAATCGCAACGTTTTCTCCAAACTCCCGCGGTATGTGCGAGTTATCAATCTCCAAACAATCAACTGACTCAGATACAAAGGACAACAAAGATTCCAGACCACAATCTAGGAAAGAATGAACTGCAAACCAAGCTTCAAAACCAGCAGATCGGGTGGAAAAAGTCCACCCGCACATACCTAGGCGTGGATGCCTGAAGTACCTTGACTGATTCCAAGTCGGCGTAGTAGAATCCCATAAGACTACATGACGCAGGGCATCTAACCACTTTGACAGTCAAGCGAAACAAGTACTCCTGGAGTGATCCGGGATAACATCATACAATCAATCATAGGGTCAGTATCCTCGTAAGACTACGACGCAGAGGCTCTGCTGTACCTTTCCGATGTTATTACCGATCAGGAATGGAAGGGTTGCGATTGGGTACCCAGGTTGTAGCAAACTGCAGGGACAATCGCAACGTTTTCTCCAAACTTCCGCGGTATGTGCGAGTGATCGATTTCCAAACGATCAACTGGCACAGATGCAAAGGCAAGCAAAGATTTCAGACCATGATCTATGAATGACCAGGTCAAAAGTGGGGTGTCCACTCGCTTTGGCATTCGGTTGCATGCAACCTCTGCCAAAGAGGGGCATCTGTAAACATCCCACCTTCGGCTACACTGTTGGTAGAGATAGCTGGATGAATGGAGGACCATACCCCTAAATCCCATGTCCAAACTCAGCCAAACTCACCCTTGTAAGCCCCAATCCATAGCCCAACTCGCTCCTAAACATCAGCCTGAAAAACCCCCCATAAGAAAAACCAGTCAAAAAATCGTAAAAAAGTCAAACTCACTGAGTCAACCCGCTGAGTTAAATCACCGAGTCAACCCGCTGAGTCAAACCACCGAGTCAAAACACTGAGTCAAATCACCGAGTCAACCCACCGAGTCAAATCACCGAGTCAACCCGCTGAGTCGACCCACCGAGTCAACTCACTGAGTTCCAAGCAGCAGCCCCGAGACATGTCCGTACTGCCCGCGGGATCCCAAGAGCGTTCGTACGGGCGGCCCCCTGGGTGCCGCCCAAACATATTTACGGGAACTGCCACTGCCCGTTACTATAAATACCCCCCTCCCCTTCTCATTTCAACAAGCCATCAAGCCCAAGGAGGGCCCATCTGTTCTGAGTCCTTCTCCACCCTTTTAGCCGACTTTTCCATCAAGGAGAGCCCGAGTGAGGAGAGCCTAGCCCTGGTCCAGCCCAGCCTGACCCTGGTCTAAGTCTCCCAAGCCATCCAAGTCTTGATCCAGCCACTCGAAGCAAACCTTGCGACACCTCCGTCCATCTAGTTACTCTTTAATAGCATCATCTCATTCGCATCTAGCATAAGTGTAACATTTACTTTTCTTCCAACCCCCTGCTCACTACAAGCGCTTTGATCATTCAAGCACACAACATGCATCTCGCATAAAGCACCTGTCAGTTCGAGCGTATGTTATGGGCTTGCCTGTTAATGGAAACCTGCCCATCAGAAACTCTTACTGTTCAGACCTGCATTCATACATTAGTCACTACGAGCACTTTGATTATTCAAACACACAGCATGCATCTCGCATAAAGCACCTGTCAGTTCGAGCGTATGCTCTAGGCTTGCCTGTTAATGGAAACCTGCCCATCAGAAACTCTTACTGTTCAGACCTGCATTCATGCATCATGTCATCTATGAGAATATACGAGGATTAAAACAGACTTTCAAGTGTTAGTTCGATTCTGTGAAGTAGAGACCGTACTTCGGTACGGGCAGTGTGTGGGGTGCTTAACCTCTTCCCACCCTGTAACCATGATCCCTTACCTCGAATCTCTGGCCGTAGATCAAAAGGAGTCATTTTAGATAAAGGAATCTTCGGATCCCCTTCTCTAACGTTTCTACGGGATCTAGCCGACTGTAGACTCGAAGTAACTGGTTAGTGGCGACTCTGGTCTTATATAAACTCATCTAAACGCATCCAGCTTAACACGACAACCAAACAAAGCCCTCGAGAATGAGGCAAGTCAGTGGCACAAACGGCGATTCGCACGCACGCACCTCTTCTTCTTTTTTCGAAAGGAAAGGGAGAACGTCGTCGGGAGCACGGAACGGCGAGGTTCCACAAAATCTGACAAGTAAAGTTGTCAAATTATAAAGTACAGTACTCTTTCCTTGTGTGGGATTGAGTACGAGAGTTTGAATTATCAAACTCGATAGGTTTGGTTGTAGGACCTAGACCCTTTTAAAGGGGTTAAATCAAGTCTCTGTGAGGAGCCTCTAGTGATAGTATACGTATGTTGTAAAGGTTAGGAGGAACCTTATTAAACGCCTGGGTTGGGTAGAACCATTAAACACCTTAATAGGTTGGGAGGAACCTTGTCAAACTCCTTGGTTGGGTGGAACCAGCTTAAAACACCTAGGTTGAAAGGAACCTGATTTAAACTCTCTTATTGAAATTCAGTGTACTCAAGAGGTGAGTACAGTAATCGGGAGTGAAGTAGACAAGTAGTCGAACCACTATACATGCTTGTGTTTGTGATGTATTTGAGCACATTGTTATTCTAGAATTGTATGATTATTTGTTTAATTATGAATGCTTGGTAAGAATGTAAGCTAGTCACTAGATAGGCACATTCACACACAAGATGTATTTTTAGTAATAGTGTAGACTTAAGCTTATATGATTGCATCTCATATAGTCTACATTAGTTGCATAGATTAGGTGCTTGATTAGTTAAATCATTTATTAATTTGTGCTTTTAGACTAGATTGGTTAATTACATATCTTAGCTAGTCTATGTGACTAGACCCACTAAGGCTTGGAAGCCAAAGTTTTCTTGCTTACTTAGATTAAATTGTTAATTAAGTAGGTGAAAAGAATTTTAAAAAGATCATAATCACCCCCCTATAGGACTTAGTCATAATTCTAGTAGCTCCACCAAGCTTTCGCATATAGCGTAGGGTGTCGTGTTAGACGATCCAACGCAATTTCAAGTACAACTCGAACTAGGGAGAAGGGTGGCAACTGTTATGAGGATTTTCCTACCTAGGCCGAGCTGGGCCGGTAACGATAAAATCCATAGGCCCGCAGGCCCCAGGTACATGTCTCCAAGCTCATACACTGATGACGGGGAACAAGCTCGGAGACCAGAACTGATAGAGCTATAAGGTCGACCTGTTCAAAGTTCATTTCGGATATCAGGCAGCCTAGACCAAGTTGTCCTTCCAAGCATGGCCAAAGTCTGGGAGCTTGGCCTTAGAGCTCCGTTATCAGGGAGCTCGGCCATAGGGCTCTACTATCAGCCTATGCCCGTAAAGGTGCACGAAAGATCAAGAGCAGATCTGCAGAAGTTGGAAACGCCTGCCATTGGCATAATCCACTCCTCCAGAAATCATGTCGTCCTCGACGGACATAACGTCCACGATTGTAGCCACAATCGTGGCCCATTACTACTCTCCAATGGCTTATAAATAGAGGCATTCACCTCCATCTCAAGGTACGCACAACCTATTGACTCAAAGCCTACCACCTATCTCTTCCATTAGGCTCATTGACTTAGTCATTGGAGGACTAAGTGCCAGTCCCCGGCCACTCTCTTAGTCTTCTTTATGCTATGTAGGCTCTATCTTTCAGATCTAACCAACTCACCAGCAAGAGATTGGCAACACGCATCAATCCTAGGTGGTCCTTCGTCCACCTCATCCATTGTTCAGAAATCAGAAACAACAGCTTGTATGCTAGATAAACATAAAGAGAGACAGAGAGTTAATGTGGCTAAATCTAAACCCACCCAAGTAAAATTAAATCTACGAAGCCAAACCAACCACACTTTCACTAAAGATGGAAATATTATCAGATTTAATTTTCCATTGTTTCTCATGTACTTTTTAAATTCAAATATTCATTATTCTTGGGTCATAGCTACTCTTGCCTTGTTATATATTGGGGGTAGGTCATGGGTCATAACACATATAAAGAATGAAACATGTGGGTTGTTTATAAAGAGGAAAGTTTAATTAAGCCCTCCAATGATGGTTGTGTGAAGTGAGATTGAGAGAAAAAATGTGAGAGCTACACAAAAAATTAAAACATGTGGTGTAGATCACACATAATGGGTTATACGCAAATAGGGAAGCTTGTATGTTGGCTAAACTATTGAGGTTGTCTTCAATCTTGGCACTAAGGGGCTTCGGGCGACTGATGGGATCGGGTCGGGCACCCGAAATAGCCCAAGATGTGGCTTTTGAAATCTGGACGCTGCTAGATCGAAAAGTGGGGTTGTCAGTCGCTCGGCAGGGTCGGGTCAGCTGCTCGAAATTCCCCGGACAGAAGTAGTTACTCTCTGGACAATCTTGGTTGGGTTCGATCGCTCGACGGGGTCGAGTCAGGCACCCGACGGCACTTGCTCTTAGGTCGATTGACCAAGGTTTTGCGCAGATTTGTTTCTAATCTTGATTTTTCCTATTTAAAGGGGTGTAATGCGGGATTAGGGTTGTCACCTGGATAGGAGCCGGGTATCCTAGAGCGATGAGTGATTGAGAGAGTTTTAGGGTGAGAGAATTAACTTAAGAAAGGGTAATGTTGGTCATTCTCTGTTAGCTTAGATTTCTCTGTGGGGCTTTAGATTTGGAGTAAGTAATTCTTCTGTAATCTCTTATAACTTCTGATTTTCATAATGGATTCGTTTTGTGCCGTAGTTTTTTACTCGTGAGGAGGGGGGGCACTCCCATGTACCTTTCAAATTCAAACATTCACTGTTCTTAGGTCACAATTGTTCTTTCCTTGTTATCTATTAGGGAAAAGGTCATGTATTATTTGTAATATATGTGGAGAGAGAGAGAGAGAGAGAGAGAGAGAGAGAGGCTTGTGAGCTACACACAAAGTAGCAAATGGGTAATTATTACTTACCATGTAATTCATGTACTTGTTGATAATGATAATTTTGTTTTTTGTGCACTAAAATTGAGGAAGGTACAGATTTTTTATGGGGCCCATTGTGATACATGTGGCTTATCCACCCCGTCCATCCATTTTGCAAGGTGATTTTAGGGCATGGACCCAAAATCAAGGAAAATCCAGAGCTCAAGTGGACCACGCCACATGAAATAGTGGTTTAAATATATACCATAAAAAATCATTTATGACCACGATTTCCTATGGTGTGGGCCACTCGAACTTCAAATATACCTCATTTTTTGGCTCATCCTCTAAAATATTCTGTTAAATCAGATGGACAGCATGGATATGTGACAGAGATCACAATGGGCCCCACGAATGTATGGCTATCCTTTTTTGCACGTATTTACAAGGAGTAAATACTCTTTGCATCAAAAAGAGGAAAATTGTAATAATTACCAACTTGCATCCATTCACCTCCATTTACACCATGTAAATGAAAATCAAACACGCCTAAGAGAATTGTCCAATTAAGCCCTGCAACGGTGGGCAATCCGTTCCTACATTTTTCAGTTCTAGCAAGTTAAAGTCAAGCTTAGCTCCGGTGGATCCCCAGATCCACTGTAGTGGGTGGATCTCTAACTGAGGGCCCATCGTGATTTGTTGCCTTACATCCATGCCACCCATCCTCTTAAGTGGACCACACCACATAAAACAAATTGATTGAATACCCACCATTAAAAACTTCCTTAGGGCCCCAAGAATGTTTATTTGCCATCCAACATGTTGATAAGGTCACGAAGAACTGGATGAAGGGTTCAAACAAATAACACCTTGATCCAAAACTACTATGGCCTATAAAAAGTTTTTAATGGTTAATCACCACTGTTTCCTATGGTATAGTCCACCTGAGATTTGGATGTGTTTCATTTCTAGGATCATTGTAATGACTCCAAAATTTAGGTAGAAAATTTTTCTTTTAGGAACAATAATGGGTTTAAGTGAATAAATTTTAAGATAATAAACAAAAGAGAAGCATGACCTAAATGGTTAGAGCATTCTAGATGTAGGGGGAAGACCAGGGTTCAAGGTCTTCTATAAGCAAAATTATAAACTTTTTTATTATTTGCCTCGATCTAGTAAGTCCCCTCCCTCATTTAATTAATTTTTTTGTAATCTGAGCATAACTCTACCTGATCTAGCCAATGAACGGGACCGATCGATCGATCATCCATCTATTGTATAGATTCAAGGACCATTGTAGATCTGGATCATTGAGGGGACCAATTAGGTGGACCGGAATCAATCTGAGTGTGTCGTAATGATCATAAGGACAAAATATACATGGGCCACGAAATTCAGATCGATTGGACCTACAGATGGGCCACATCGATTAGATAAATGATAGCCTTTAAATTCTTTTTGTTATTGTTTTATTTAATTGTGATAAATTTATATTATTCCAAAAATCTTATTAGGCCCACGATGAGGTGGCCGACCCAATGGTCGGACCAGAACTCTCGTAGACCCCACATATAACTCTTAATAAAATAATAAAAAAAAACAGAGAAAATATATTGCTGGACGTCCAGCGTTGGAAGTGGAAAGTTTACGTGGGGGGCCCACTCTGGGACCCACCTTAATGGATTTAGTATATCCACTCCGTCCATTTATTTTTCCAACTCATTTTAGGACTGATGTCCAAATTTGGACCAAAACCGAGGTTCAAGTGAGCCACACCACCTTGAACAAATTAATGAGAAAAAATTATAAAATAAAAATAAAAACAAAAAGATAGAAATTCCGATCGTGGACAGCGGCCCACTTGTGGACCCCATTGTGATGAAATCATTGGATCCAAGCTGACCATATGTTGTATCATGATGTTTTATAGCTTGGGTCCAAAAATCAAATAAATCTGAATTTCAGGTAGCCCACACCACTTAAAACAATAATGATAACAACACACATGGTTGAGCCAGTCCAATTTTGGATTGTTGTCCACTTTTGGGACCCATTTGGAGGTGTTTTGATAAATCTAATCCGTCCAATTTCTTAATAAATAAGTTTTCCAATTGAGGACAAAAAATGATCCATATAGGATATTCCAGTGGGCCGTACTGAGACAAACAGTGGGGACAACACATGTCCACTAGTTGGGAACTTATGGGCCCCACTGTGTAGTCTTTGGAAAATCTGATCCACCAAATCTCTTGAGTAATGGGTTATTAGTTTTGTGACAAAAAATCAGCCCCATCAGAGTTTCAGGCGGGCCATGCCAAGTGAAATAGTAGGGAGGTATGGTTTAGATTTTCACAATTGGATCATTTTAGGATATCCCACAACAAGATCTTTGCAAAATGTAATTAACCATCTTTGGTAGTGTACCATTGGGGAACTTGTGACCAAGAATAGGACGATCCACCAGTCAAGTGGGTTGTACCATCAGAAAAATAGTAAAATGACCATTCCTTTTGGAAAAGTGGGTCACAATAATCGAATTTGGACCGTCCATTAGGGAACCAAACCTAAATAATGTAAAATTCAATTTGAAAATAAGTATATATAAGGTGATATTGATAATGAATAAGTATAAATTACATTGATTGTAGATTCAGGACCGATTCTACTAAGGTCGTGACAAAATTAACAGAGTAATCCTATTATCAACAGGTGAGTACATCCCAACACGTTTCCTAATCATTTTAATTAAGTTGTGTGATGGACATAATATGTGATATTGATTGATTCATGCTTGTTTAAATATTATTTAAATAATTTTCATTTATAATAAATGTCATGAAATGTTGCCCTTCAAAAGGAGAGATGGAATGTACGGATGTAAATTATTGTATGGATGTGAATTATTGCATACATTCATGAGTTATTGTGCCTGGAGTTCGACTCTAGAAGACTGGTAGGTACTTAAGTACCCGGTTACCCAGGGACCATCCTGAAAGCTCACTAACATGTGGAAGTCTGCCCTGCAAGGAAGGGGGAGCCGATTGATGGGATCCAATCGAAGCAAGTGGAAGACTGAATATATGCCCACTTGATACATCATTTCATATTAAACTCATTCTTGCATTAATTATGTATTACATGTATTTGATAGTATGTGTTTATCCTACTTAGTTGAAATGCATGTGAACCGTATTGGGTTACTTACTGGGCTTTCTAGCTGACGTTGTGGATTAAAAATATACAGATGATGTGGACGTTGACCCTTCAGAGAATGTCCCAGATAATGAAATGGGACCACTAGAGGAACCGCAAGATTATTGGCATAATTTGACTGAGGAAGAAGTTGTGGCCCTAAACCAGGACGTTTAGACTATTCTTGTTTTAGTTTGTTATTTTCAATAATTAGTAGACATCTAATAAAGTCCCAAATGAGTGGATTTAGTTTATAGTTGAATATTTTATAAATAAATGGTAACTTAGTATTTTATTATTTTATGCCTCTTAAAGTGGTTTAACATTATAAATGCATTTAGTACACCAGTTATACCCCATAAATTAGGCCAGAGGGTGCATACTCTGAGTTCGAATTTCAGGGCGTAACAATCATACTCTAAAATTAGCTATCAAAATAGATGTACGACATGAATATAAGAAGAAGATATATCAAGGTGGGCCACAGAGTCAGGAATCTACCCACCTGGGTGGATACGGGGATCCATAGAAGCCGCCTTCTCTACAATATCTCCCCGGGTCGAAAGACATGAATGCCCTGGGTCGAAGGGCCAATCGAACCCATGACTAATTCCAAGGGCAAAAGTGGCTCCTTATATGCAGCATAGAAAGCTGACAAGAGACAGGATTAGTGGCCTGAAATATACAAGTCAGGGCCGTCACTTAGAAAAAGAAAACTTACATGGGCGTCTACCCCGTGTAAATGACAACAATTTGGGGATACTATCCATCACATCGCCACCGCACATAATGGATGGTCAAGGTTATTTATGTACGAAATATGCCTTGCCTTGCCTTGCCTGGTTACATTTGAGCCATGTGTTCGTTAGGGCCGATGAGTGGATACGATCATCCGATATATCAACTGTACGATGGATAAAATCCTAAGTGTACCGATGCAAGCTCAGGAAGGTTTGACATTAAATAAAGCCCCTGCCTCTCAAACCCTCCTCCCTTCCACCAACGTCACTTTCTTCCAGCCTCTCAACAGGGCGAAGCCAACCGACCGTTGATCATGGACTGTAGCAATTAAATTAAAATCCCTTGCTGCTCACCTCACTCCCTCTCACTCTCTCGCTCTGACAAGGACTTCTGCAATAATTCCACTCACAGACAGAGCAAGGGAGAGAGAGAGAGATGTAGAGCTTTCCAACCCTTTTTTCTCCACATTCATTTCTTCATTCATTCTCGCACTCCAAAATCCAATGGCCCAAACAACCTTCCCTTTCTCTGTACAACTCTTCTTCTTATGCACCTCCTTTCTACCACTACTCTCATCTTCAACCCAGCAACAACCTCCTACTCTCAGCCTCAGTCCCTCCGATCTGAATTCCCTCCTCCAAATAAACAACTCTCTCACTGACCTACCTGGTTCCCATTTCTTCTCCACTTGGGACTTCTCCTCTCTAAATCCTTGCTTCTCCTTCGCCGGTGTCATTTGCAGCAGATCTTCTCCTTCTTCCTCATTCCTCCAAATCTCATCTCTTTCTCTTGGAACTGGCCTCACCGACTCTCCTGGCCTTTCCGGGACTCTCCCCGCTGCCATTGCCGACCTCTCTGCTTTAGAACAACTCATCGTCTATGCAGGGGCCATTACCGGCTCCATCCCTTCCCGCATCGGCAATCTGAATAGCCTGCTCTTACTCTCCATCACCAACAATCTCATATCGGGACCCATCCCAGATTCCATCTCCACGCTTCCCAATCTCCACACTCTTGATCTCAGCCACAATCGGCTCCACGGCTCGATCCCACCATCCCTCGCCGCATTGCCCGGGCTCAAGGTTCTGATCCTGGCCGCTAATCGTCTCTCAGGGCAGGTCCCCGAGATCCGGAGCCAGCTCATCCACCTCGATCTAAAGAAGAACGCTTTCTCGGGGCAGCTGCCACCTCTCCCCTCCACTCTACGCTACCTCTCCGCCTCTGAGAACGCAATGTGGGGCCCACTCGACAATCTAAGGTCCCTGCCAGACCTCGAATTCCTCGACCTCGGGATGAATGGCTTCAGCGGTGTGATCCCGGAGTCCCTGTTTTTGAATGGGAACGGTGGCGCGTACAAGCTCACTTCGGTGTTCCTGCAGCGGAACAATCTGACGGGAGGGATCCCGGAAGTCCCACCCAATGGCGATTCGGCGATGGTTGGATCGACGGTGGATCTTAGCCACAACGGGCTGTCAGGGGAGCTATCAACGGTCCTGGCTGAGGCGGAGAGCCTGTATTTGAACAACAACAGATTCAGAGGGATGGTGCCGTTGGAGTACGCTCGGAGTGTGTACAGCGGGAGCATGAAGACGCTGTACCTCCAACACAATTACCTATCGGGTTTTCCCGTGCCGGCGGGATCACCGCTGCCGTTGTCAGCCTCGCTATGCGTCTCCTACAACTGCATGGTCCCACCGGTGGGGCCCACCGCCTGCCCAGCCAGCTCAGGGGAACAGCAGTGGAGGCCCGCCTATCAGTGCTCCACATTCAACAACAGCAGCAGCGTCATCAACGGTTGAATCTTGTCCGACCCACTCTCCGTATATTACTTTATAGGGTATTTTTTGTTGGGTAGGTGTGGGGGTTCCTGTCATTTGTTATTTGTTTTTATTATACATGTTATAACATCGGCTCACCTTTCTAAGGAGGGTGCACTGAAAAATAGTTAAAAGAGAATACCAGCTTATCTTTCTGGCCTTTTTTTTTTTTCCCCCCTTCTCTTGCTTATTGAATATTCTTTCTTGCCATTATCAACCAAGTGACAACCTGGAAACTGTGTGGACGTTTAATCGTTGCATAACATGGGCCTCAAGTGGGCATTGAACGTGGACCACTGGTAGGGATTCTTTTGAACAGTCCCTTCTTTGAATTCTGATGAGTGAAATGGCCTCATTTTTAATATCATGCAAGTAGAGTTGGTTGTGTTGGTCCTCGGTCGGATCAATGCCTCCACCACCACGTGTGGTGCAAGGAGCTTCAATACATGGAAGAAATGGGTGTTGTCGATCGGCTGAATTAACCCTGGCCGGGGCAGTAGGTCTCTAGATTGTTTAAGGTAGGATCGACCAGCCGACAAGTGGTCGTCAACCGGCCAACAGGGGGCCAGCTACCGGCCAACTTTGAGGCTCGACCAGTCGATTTTTTGGGCTCCACTCACTAGACAAATTTCAACCCAATCGATCGGCCAACGGAAGGTCGATGATTTACACAATTATGTAGTTTTGCGTCGATTGTTTCTATTTTTTTGTTTAATTGCTATATAAGTAGAGTGTAATTGAGATTAGGGTATTCCAAGGCTTCCTAATTGTATTAGGAATTGGTGAGAGAGTTTTGAGGGAGAGAGAGCTTGGGTTTTCTCTTAGGTGAAAACGGGTTGATCATCTCTCGTAAACTTTTAAAATCATAGTGATATCGCTTTGTGTCATGGTTTTTCCCCGCAATGGTTTTTTCACGTAAAATCGGATTGTCTTCTACATGTGATTGTTAGTGTGTTGTGTGGTTGCTTGTTTGATTCTACTCTGTGCTTTCGTGAGGTTCCCAACAAGTGGTATCAGAGCTAACATTGGGGAGCATATTCGAATATGAGACGAGCGTCATGGCATCTAGTATGAAGTTTGACGTAGAAAAGTTCTCGGGCAAAAAAACTTCGAATTATGGAAGGTCAAGATGGAAGGCCTCTTAGTTCAACAAGGGCTCAAAGAGGCACTCATTGTAAATCAACCTAAGACTATGAAAGAAGAAGAATGGATCAAACACGACAAAAGGCTAAAACCTCAATCAAGTTGTGTCTGACGGATGACATCCTCTATAATGTCATAAGAGAGAAGACGATAGCTGCTACATGGACTAAACTAGAGAACATTCATGCAAAGAAGTATTTAGAGAATAGGCTGTATCTAATGCTGCAGTTGTTCAACCTGAAGATGGTGGAGGGGACCGATGTTGAGGACCATATCAACACTTTTAACTAGCTCATTTGCAAGTTGTTGGACATAAGTGAACAGATGAATGACGAATATCATGCCCGCGTCTTACTGAATTCGCTCCCAGATTCATATGAGTCGCTCAAGGACTCGTTGTGCGCAGGCAGGGAAACCACTAACGTTGAGACCATCATCTCAGTCCTCCAATCGAAGGTAATGAGAAAGAAGAGTGGCGACGTAAGTTCTTCCTCCGATGCACTAGTTATAAGGGGAAGAAATTTTGAGCGAGGAGAGGGATCGTCATGATCAAAGTCTAAGTCCAAGGGTAAGGGAAGGAGGGCAAGTTGAAGTGTTGGGCATGTGGTATGTCAAGACACGTGAAACGAGATTGTAAGAATCCCAAATCAAAGAAACAGAAAATAATTGAACCTTCAAAAGAGTCAAATACCGTAATCATCAGAGGACATCCAAGTCGGAGTTTCTCAACGATGAGTAGGTCATGGACTCCATGGCTTCATATCACATGTGCCCTAATCGGAGCGTCTTTATCTCAGACAGAGAATATAAGGGTGGTTCGATGTTTCTAGGCGATGATTTTGCCTATAAAGTTGTGGGTATTGGATCAGTGCGCGATGGGATCGAACGGACCTTGACGGAAGTGAGGCACATTCCCAAGTTAAAGAAAAATTTTATTTCTCTCGGTGTACTCGAGGCAATGGGGTGCAAAGTTTCAAAAGAGGCTCTTGTTATTATGAAGGGACAATGACATGAAAACATTTATAGGTTGATTGGAAGCACTTTATTAAGTAAAGCTGCAACGACTGTAGCGGATTCCACGTCTGCACATATGTGACATGCACGCTTGGGCCGCATTAGCGAACAAGGTATAAAGTACTTTCTGATCATTCATTAATTCTAAATTTTAAATGTACAGACTTTAGTATATATGAGCATTGTATATATGGTAAACAGTCTGGGTTATCATTTAAAACGGGAAAACATATCTGTAAAAGGGTGTTAGAGTATGTCCATTAAGATGTATGAGGTCATCATGGTTTGTGTCGTTTATTGATGACTATAGTAGGAAGGTATGGGTTTGTTTTCTGAAAAATAAATCCGATGTTTACACTACTTTCAAGCATTGGAAGGCAATGATTGAAAATCAATCAAGGTGGAAGTTGAAAGTGCTGAGAACCGATAACAGTAGAGAATTCACTTCTGGAGAATCCAATCGGTATTGTAAGGAAGAAGGAATCGTGAGGCACAACACAGTGCGCCATACACCAGATCAGAATGGTGTGGAGAGTGGATTAATCGAACTCTTTTGGAGAGAGTCCGGTGCATGTTAAATAATGTTGTGTTAGGCAAAGAGCTATGAACTGAGGCCATTAACACAGCTTGTTATCTGATAAATCGGTCACCTTCTACGACTATTGATTGTAAGATCCCAAAAGAAGTGTGGAGTGAAAGTGCGGTTTCACCGCATGTAGAGATACTTGGAGATATGGCTATGGACCTAGAGGGGGGGTGAATAGGACCTTTTTGAAAGTCTTTTCGCCTACTAATACAATTCAACAAAATGAGCGTTGTAAGCAAGAACACCTCAGCTTCCAAGCCTTGGTGGGTCCAATCAAATAGACTAGCAAGGGTTAAGCAATAATCAAACCTAGTCTAAGTATGCATAGGTAAGAAAATGATTCAACTAATAAAGCTTCTATCCTATGCACCTTGTGTAGACTTTTGAGAGTGGATCAATGAGCTCAAGTCTACACAAGTAGTGAAGGTACATCTTGTGTGGGGATGCCTAATAAGTGCCTAGCGTAACATTCCTATCAAGCCAGCATAATTAAGCAATCAAACTAACAATGCGAAGATATGAATGTGCTCAAGAACAATCGCAAACACAAGGATGTATAGTGGTTCGACTACTTGTCTACTCCACTCCCGGTTCAAGTACTCAACCCCTTTGAGCACACCGGCATTCACTATTGGAGGTTTTAAATGAGGTTCACCTCTCAACCTTTACACACGGAGGTTTTATCGGTTCACCTCTCAACCGTCACCGGAGTTTTGAACCAAGGGCTAACTCTCAACCCAATCGCACGTTTACTCCCGTGTCGGAGGCTCCCCCTTGGAGACTTAGTTTAGGCCCGGCTGACGGACCAAGGAACGGCTAACGTCCCTAAGACGAGCTTGACAAACAAACTCAAATTGGACTCTCAAATGAGACAACTTACTTGTCGTATGAGCCCCTTGTTTAGCGCCGTATTGGGTTGCTTGATCTTCGCTCTCCTGTGCTTCAATCAGCTTCCCTTTGCTCCCTCGATCGTGCCACCGTTGCGTTGCCAATGCCTCAGCCACATTCAATCAAACACCTTGCATGCGATGCCTTGAAAAGCCCAAGGTGCTAGGAGGATGGGTGAATCTCATACATGGGATGTGTAGGTTGTTCCAACTAGGAGATTCACCTAGAGAGTCTTCTAGAGGTCTTGGACAAAGGATATACCTATGTGGAATAGTGTCACACCTCTAGATTTGAGAGAGGAATCAAGTCATCTCTTGATAGCATTTAAATGCCCATACTTGTGTTTGAAACACAAGGGATATGACTTGAAAACCTCCTCTTTGAGGCCCCAAATGATGTACAAGATAAGTGTGGAATGGGCTCTCAAAAACTTCTCACTTATGCCCAAGAATGGAGCCCCATATATATAGAAAAGAGGGCTCCAACGGCTCTAAAACGGGCAGAAAACGGTCATAAGCGACCTGTCCCGACCGGTCACGACCGGTCGGAGTCCCCTGCTGGAAGGACAAGCATTGCAAAGGCCACATATATGGGCCGACCGGTCATGACCGGTCGGACCCCCTCACTGGACAGCCTAAGCCACACTGGCCGACCGGTCATGACCGGTCGGCCCCCTTTGCTGGATGGCTGAAACATGCATGGAAGCCAACACTGGCCGACCGGTCATGACCGGTCGGCCCACCTTGCTGTATACCTTCATTTGTGAAGGCCGACCGGTCCTGACCGGTCGGCTGGCCTTTGTACATCCAGCAGGGATGCTGGCCGACCGGTCTTGACCGGTCGGACCAGCCTGGGACCCCAATGTATTTGCTGATACATGTGTTTCTTCAGCATGTAGTTTAAGGCCAAGGTTAGGGTGTACAAATGGGACACCTAGGGCCTATCTATGATGCCTAAAGGGTTCTAAATATGGTCAAGGTCATCAAGGATACAAAGGGGATAGGTTTTAGTCGAGGTTAAGGCACCAAGGCATCTCATATACCTGAATCTTCTTCCTAGATGCAGCTGGACGTCTTGAGTCTTCGGTCTTCATCTTCTTTGGGCTCAACCGACTCTAGACTCACTGCTGTAAGTGATTGACAAACAAGGTGCACTAGTATGCCACGGAAAAGTGCACTAACATGGAGTGGTCATTCAATTGACTACTCATGTATGGGAGTGTTTGGTTGTGAAGCTTACTCTCATGTACCGCCAGTTGAGAGAGATAAGCTAGGCCAAAGGGTCAAAAAATGTATCTTTGTGGGCTATGGTGATAGTGTGAAGGGCTATAGACTGTACAACCCTGTCACATAGAAGATCATTTTGAGTCGTAATGTCAGGTTTGATGAAGGGTCCTTGTTTCAAAAGGATGTGCCAAAGGAACCGAAAAAATCAGAGGTTGTTGACATTCAGATTGATAGATATGAGACATAGGCCAAGACTGAGATGCAGGCAGAAGTACAGGATCAAGTGGAGCAGCCACCTAAGTGAAGAAATCCGCATAGAGATCACAGGTTACCGGCGAGGTATAAGGATAACTCGAACGTTGAATTTGCCCTTATTACGGATGAGGGAGATCCATCTACTTTTCAAGAGGCACTTGATGATGTAGATACTGAAAAGTGAAAGGCGAAAATGCAAGAAGAGATGAACTCTTTGTATAAAAATGAGACATGGGAGCTTGTGGAGCTTCCTATAGGCCGAAAAATAATTGGGTGTAAGTGGATTTTTCGGAAGAAACAGGATAGTTACAAGGCTAGATTGGTGGTAAAGGGATATGCTCAATGAGAAGGTGCGAACTTTAGTGAGATCTTTGCACCAATTGTGAAGTAAGTATCTATCAGGTTTGTGTTGGCTCTGCTTGTCCAATACGATGTCGAGTTGGAATAGATGGATGTAAAAATTATTTTCCTGTATGGGGAATTAGATGAGCAGATTTACATGAGGCAACCAGAAGTTTATACAGTACAAGGGGCAGAAACAAGGTTTGCAGGTTGAGAAGGTCGTTGTATGTCCTTAAACATTGCCCAAGCGGTGGTATAAGAAATTTGATTCCTTAAAGATGAGTCAGGGCTTTTCCAAGAATACGATCACTGTGTCGATTTCAAGACCTTGAGTGATGGAAAGTTTATAATACTGGTTATTTACATTGATGACATGCTTATTACCAGTCATAACATGTTTGACATCGTTGTATTGAAGGCTAGGCTTTCAGGGACATTTGAGATGAAGGATCTGAGGGCTGTAAAAAGGGTTCTCGACATTGAAATACACAAAGATAAGAAAAGGAGCAGATTCTGGTTGTCTCAGGCTGAATACCTTGGGAAGGTATTAATGAAGTTTAGGATGGACAAGTCCAAGCAGGTCAACGTTCCCCACGCAGCTCAATTCAAGATTTCTTCAGAGCAATGTCCTAAATCAGATGAAGAAAAGTAGGATATGTCTCATGTGCCTTATTCGATCTAGTAGGTAGCTTGATGTATGCTATAGTCTATACGAGACCAGATATTTCACATGCAGTAAGTGTTGTAAGCAGATTTATGACTAACTCCGGTAAGCAACATTGGAAGGCTGTGAAATGGCTACTTCGATATATTCATGGTGCCAGGACTACATCTTGACATTCAAAAAATTAAGGAATAAGTTGGTTGGGTACGTCGATTCTGATTACACAGCAAGTGTGGATTATAAAAGATTGACTTTCAGGTACTCGTTTGTGTTAGCGGGTGGAGCTATTAGTTGGATGTCCAAGCTTCAGTCGGTGTTGACTCTTTCCACTATTGAAGCAGAGTATATGACGGTGATAGAAGTGTTCAAGGAGGCTGCTTGGTTGAGGGGCATGATAAATCAGTTGGGGCTTCAGCAGGAGGCTGTACCGGTTAATTGTGATAGCTCTAGTGCTATCAATATGACTAAGAGCTTAGTTTATCACTCTTGTACTAAACATATTGATGTGCGTCACTATTTCATCCAACAGGTGCTTAAGGAAGGAGATGTGACTCTAGAGAAGATTAACACCAGCGTGAATCCAGCGGATGTTCTCACCAAGGTGGTTCTTGCAAAAAAGTTCAAGTTCTCCGCAACTTCCCTAGGATTGGTGAATATAGAATGAAGACGCAATGTTCACGAGAAGCGGTGAAGCTATGATGAAATAGAGATGATGGAAGAAGCAAGGAAGGATGGAGTCAGCAATTGAAGCCTCGGTGGAGATTGTTGGAGGAGCCTTCAATCTGTGAAAGAAATCGGTGTTGTCGACTAGCCGACCAGACTAGTCGGTTGGTCGAATTAACCCAGTTAGTGCAGCAGGTCTCTTGACTGTTTCAGGCAGGGTCGATCAGCCAACAGGTGGCCATTGACTAGCCGATAGAGGGCTAGCGACCGGCCGACTTTGAGGCTCGGCCAGCCAATTTTTTGGGTTCCACTCATTGGACAAATTTTAACCTAGTCAACTGGCCGACAGTTGGCCGTCGGTCAATCGATAGAAGATCGGTGATTTACGCATATACACAGTTTTGCGTAAATTGTTTCTATTTTTTGTTTAATTTCTATATAAGCAAGGTTTAATCAAGATTAGGGTATTCCAAGGCTTCTTAATTGTATTAGGGATTGGTGAGAGAGTTTTAAGGGAGAAAGAGCTTGGGTTTTCTCTTAGGTTCTTTATTTTTGGGTTGATAATCTCTTGTAAACTTCTGAAATCATAGCGATATCGCTTTATGCCATAATTTTTTTTCCGCAAGGGCTTTTCCACATAAAATTGGATTGTCTTCTACGTGTGATTTCTTATTTCTCATGTGGTTGCTTGTTTGATTATACTCTATGCTTCCGCGAGGTTCCCAACATGAGCATGTCGAAACCGATTGTGCGGCTTTCACCAGAAAGGACTTTTTCTAGATATGAAACTAATAACGGTAAGAGACAATTAAGTAGATCGACTATTGAATAAACAATTCTGCAAAAAGAGAACTGATTGTATTAAGATAGATTGCCTAACTGGTGTGGACCAGCAATTACAACTAAGTTTGTCCAGCGAGCATGGATGAGAGATTACAACTACTCCTATTATTAACTACGCTAAGATAAGCTAAGGAAAGGACAAATATATTTTGTTTGTTTGATTGGTGTGAGACACTTTTTTCTTGTCGACTTTCTCTCTTATTTATAGACTAAGTGAAACCATCTAGATTCCCTATTTACTCGACTGTTACAACTTCTGAAATTCCTTAAGACCCTTTATCTTCTTGCGAAAATTTGACTCTCCAACGCTTGCTTCGACCGCTTACCTTCTGGATGATGTTTTTCAATTTCCTGCCGCCATCTGTTGTTCTATAAAATCTACTCCTCATGACTTTACGGATCACACACATGCTGTATCGACTTTGTGCAATGCCATGTTTCCTTTCCCTATTCGTCCTTATGAGCCAGGTCAGAAATAGGGTACAACATCGCCCCCCATGTCACCTTGCCTTTTATCAAAATGTGAGTGCAACGTTGATTACTATTTTTATAATAAATGTAACCACACCGCTGCTCCATGTATCATCTCCCCATTGCTCTAGCATGGTCGGGATGAAAACAAATGATGGTTTTATTACTTCTTCTTGATTATAGAGGTGACACGTAGCCTTTTCCTTAAATAAACATCACATAAGAGGAGTCATCATCATCCTATCATTAAAGCTCATATCTTCGACCGATATATATGCCCATTTAAAAAAATTTATATTCTACTACCCTTCCATCATACGCTATTATTCCTTCATCTACCAGAACTCTCTTGCTATTCTCATGGTTGCTCCATCATCTTCTGCTCCTGTCTACCATCAACACCATTTCATTGAAGAGATGAAACGGATGCACCACAATATCATAGAAGAAATCATCTTTCTTACCCCGGTCGATTACAATTTATCTTATTTAGCATTGGGTCCAACCTCTGACCCCTCGACTGATCCTGATAAATTTGTACTAATAAAGCCATTCTTTCCCTTGTGTATAGGCGAAAAAACTCATCCTCCAGTTTGATACGCTTCTAGATTCAAAGAACTCCTTCAAATCCCCCAGAGCGTGGCCGAGACAGCAAGATGGATGGTCAGAATGGTACAAAAGGGTTTCACAGCAACACGACGAGACCTAGAAACATATTGGCATCTATGACTATATTGCCCTTTCACTGCAGGATCAGGCCTTTAGTTGCCGTGGCGCTGCCATTTTGGAGCCGATCAACTAACTCCTTCCACTTCGAATGTGGACCCATAAGTCCTACCATTATGAATATTTGTTCTTTTACCCATCTATTTCCTTTTCTATACAATTCAGTGTCGACCATGACATAATTAACAGCCGACCTCCTGATATCTCAATCAGTCTTGTCTTGAGGATGCATGAGATAATTCATGATTGGCATTTGTCAGTCCTCATCACTGACCTTAATCAGGCAAACATCTAAAACTAAGTCCATCTCAAATACTGATGGCAAAGATTTTCGTTAGATGGAAACAACTCGATCATTACATCCCAGCGCAATTGAAATCCGGAAGCAAATTGAGCCATTTTATTGCCCTCAATGTTCTGATTTTGCAGAACATGCACGAGTTCGACCTCGTTGAACTTATCAAGCAGCTGAGTAGCTAGAGCATAATAAGGTAAAAGCGTAGGACTAGTACATTTGAACAATCCCTCCACTTAGTTTATTACCAATTGTGAGTCACCTGTTATGGCAACATTTTTTACTCCTAATTCCAGTAAAATTTCAAGACCAATAATCAAGGTTTCGTACTCAGCCTGATTATTTATACATTTCAACTCCAATTGGTGTTTACGTCGATATTTGTAACAGGATCCTCCAGAAGGTCCACCTTCCTCCAAGCCAATTTTCTCCTTGCACCTGAAAGGAGACAGACAAAATAACTAAGGGTGGCCGGCGTTCGGCCGTCGGCCCTCCGATGCCTAAGTTAGATAGGGTATGGAAGGAGAGCCAATAAGCTACAGAGATTAGGGATTGAATAATGTGTACCTTTTAATGATAAAACCATCCATTTATATAGACTCGGATGTCCCACCCTGTTACGGTAGATGCCGAGATCATCTCCTGATCTCATGGGATAGGATGTTAATTGTTGAGCTCTTAATTGTGCATATTCTAGCCCCAATTCATTACTCATTGTGCGAGGTTTGCATGGTATATAGACAAATCTAATGCATGTTTTGTGATTGCAGGTTTGAGAGTGAACTCCGCCAAATTGATGATGGAAAGAGCTGATTTAGAACCTTGGATGAAGACCCAAGGAGGGCCGAAGGAAGAAGGAAGCAAAGAAAGAAGCAAGGAAAGAAGAAAATAGAAGAAAGAAAGGAAGAAAACAAGAAGAAAAAGAGACCGACCGGTCTTGACCGGTCGGCCAAGGAAGCCAGACCGGTCTAGACCGGTCAGCTATGCACGCTGGAAGGTAGCTGAACAAGCCCGACCGGTCTTGACCGGTCGGCCATGCTTGCTGGAGTAATGCCAAAGAAGGCCAGACCGGTCGTGACCGGTCGGCCATGAAAATTCTGAGTTGCAGATTGCAGACAGCAGGCCATTTCCGTTTCTGACTTTTCGGACCAGTTTTTTGGGCTGATCTTGATGATATTTGGAAATCCAACACATCCATGTCGAATAGGAGCTCGACGTCGAACTAACCCAAGTGGTTTCGTGTCGATCGGAGCTACGGATTGATCGTGGTGGCCAAAACAATACGAACTGTCCAGAAAGTTCCAGATTTCGCTGTTCCATTCTGGGCCGGTCCAGGTGGCCCATCATTAATGATATGAAGAATCTACTTTGACCATCTTTTAGAACACATCCATATATGAATAACCACAAAGTTTTAGATCAAAAGGATGTGTGGTTTGATCGTACCGGTTGAAGAAAGATGGACCATCCAGAAAGCTCCAACTGCGCAGAGTTTATAAAAGCCCTAATTGTTCTAATTTTCGGACCACATTCTGGGATTTTTTTTGGATAATCTAATCCGTCTATCATGTAGAGGAGGAAGTTTTCTACCAATGTTCAAAATTTGGGATCAATCCGACATCTGTACACTCCAGACCGTTGAAAGCAAGATGACTGGTTCTGAGGGTACCCGAAGTGCGCGATTTTGAGAGGCGGTCGGTGATATGATTGGTGGGCCCATTCAGAGGATAATCTTGGAAATCTAAATTATCTATGAGGAAGATCACATTACAAGGAAGCTACAAATTAAATTTGAAGGCAATCCGACCATTGGTTAAGCCGTACCAAGCGAAACAAATTCTGCTATGTTGCTGTACTATTGCTGCACTATAAAAGGAGGTGCTCTCTTCTATTCCAAGAAAAACCAAGGACGTGGGGAGCAAGGAGTTCAAGTCATAGGAGGCTTCCTAGCCTCCTCCAGCTAGTTTTTCTTCCTTTTCTTAGTTCTAGTTTTATTTTTAATATGCTTTTCATTAGCTAATCTCTTAGCTAGAGCTAAGAGGTGAACCTTATAGTTTTCTTAGATTGTTTAATTCGTTTTATTGGTTTTAAGATTGGTTTTCATGATTATGAACTATGGTTTGAAGTTTATACAAGCTTTAAGTAGTTTTTCTTAGTCTTATGATGACTCATGGATGTTTGGGAGAATTACTTAAATTCTTAATTGGTTTGCATCAGTCTAGACCTGTATGATCCGAGGAATTGGAGTGCGCTCTAGTACTATGATCTTCATGTGGGGACTTCCTACCAAAGTTCTACTTTTATGAATTTCTGTAATATGTATGGATTGTGCATGTGATTTGAATCAAGTTCAAATCATGATCTAGCCTTGTCTTGTGACAGGACTTGAGGATGGTTATGATTGTGAACTGAACCTTTTGGAATGGGGAATGACCTATGCAATTGAGCATGCCCAGCTCAGCCTACATTGAGTGAATCCTATGCATTGAACTTACATATGATAGATTGTTTGGTTTAACAGCTCTATCATCCGGCTAGATAGATCTTAATATCGATTCTAGTTGAGAAAGTGAGAAACCATAGCGAATTATACATCTAAGGAAAGCTATAAG
This sequence comes from Liriodendron chinense, assembly GCA_003013855.2. Taxonomy (NCBI): domain Eukaryota; kingdom Viridiplantae; phylum Streptophyta; class Magnoliopsida; order Magnoliales; family Magnoliaceae; genus Liriodendron; species Liriodendron chinense. The sequence continues at coordinate 3,456,934 of ML058397.1, read as the reverse complement.
TGGATCCTTGATGCTCTAGTTATCTTTCCATTATCAGATTTTCTATTTTATGTTCAAAACCAATTTCACAAACCTCTTTGATTCTAGTTATTAGGATAGTTGGAATTGTTTACTTCCTTCCCTGTGGATCGACATCGGTCTTACCGAGATTATTACTACATCGCAACCCTACACTTGGGGAAGCGAACATTAATCCTACTTATCCTCGGAACAATCTAATCCAATTAATCACCCGGTCAACTACGTTCCTTGATAACAATCCCTTGAGACTCGGAGCCATAAACGAAGATAAGCCCAAAATCGGCCTATACGGGCTGCTGGTACTAAAGGACGAAGGACGTCATCGCTGATCAATAAAAGCTGCACGACGGAAAATGCTCGCGAGACCAGGTGCTCGCATATCGGGATGTAACCCCTTTTAACGACTCGAGAGAAGGACTGCTCGCGAGTCGAGAAGGGAATTTCCTGTCTCGTAATATCCGACCATCGACCATAAGAGCTCGAAGCCTCGATAACTGTATTTCGTATTTATCCAATCTGCGAGCCTCGAGCAGATGATCTCGAGAGTCGAATAAATGTACTCGCAGAATCAAGACGTCGCGAGAGTATCGAGCAGCGAATAGCTGATCTCCGCTATTTTGACTATAACAGATGCCCCCCAAGTCCTTACCGCCAAAAATTCTAAGGGAAGGACTTACTTGCTGTCATGCATAGCTGCCTGCCGCCTTTATCGAGTAAGAAGCCGTACATGATTGAGTTGGAATTAATGAGCGACAGCCTTTCGCAGCCTTTCCGCAGTCAGGAAATAAAGAGACGCTCGCCACGTGTCTAGGAATTTAATGGGCGTGCCTGCTCGACTGCCGTGTCGAACGAAAGGCAGCCGCATGTCACCATATACGGCGGAATGATTGCCTATAAATATACGGAGTCCGCCATATCTCCAGATTTTCACAGAAGTTTTCGAAAAGAAATTCTTCCTTCAGTCATCTGAAAATGCGGTATAAGTTTGATTACCGCTGTTGTAGAAGCAAGAAACAAGTTATCTTGTCCTAGAGGGGGGTGAATAGGACACTTTTTAAATTTCTCAATACAAAGTATTCTTAGAGCACTTTCATCAAACACCAGATATGCAAAGCATAAATCAATAGAAGCACATGTGAAAGAAGTAAATCAGTTCATCCATTCACCACACAACAAGGGATTTTTATAGTGGTTCGGTTATGTACCTACTCCACTCCTGGCTGATCCACTCACTCCTTGAGTGGCCGGATTTCACTATCACTATGGTTTTAAATGAGGTTAACCATAAACCTTAACAGCCTATAAAAGGACTTACGACTCAACACATGGATTCATCCTTCCATAGGACTAATCCGTGACCACTTAGTCCTACACAAGGGCTTGTCCTACTCAAGGACTTGTCCTACGCAAGGACTCTACCGAGTTTGGGTCTTCAAACTCTGAAACCCAAATCTCAACTTGAGGAGGTTTCTTGGACTCGAAAGACTAAATATACTTAGCTGATTGAGTCCCTTGATGATGCCTTTGTTGAAGAAGCTTCGGCTTGTACGGAAGACGTCTTCTTCAGCTCCCTCGATCAGCAACCTTGCTCCGGATGACCCATTTTAGATTCCAAGGTGAGGGATTGAGGTTAGGTTGAGGCTATTTTGGGATATGGCTTTTATATGAGGAAAGCTTCTACCTAAACCACCATTAATGGCATTGATGACAAGAGAGTGTTTATGAGAGGTAGGTCAAGATGCCATTAAAGAGGAGTTGAGTTCATGTTTCAATCCAAGCTTTGAATGCTTAATCAATGTTGGTCAGATCAACATGGATTGAAGAATGAACTCAACAAATCTAAGGGTTTGGAAGAAGGGGATCTCAAGAAGAAGGCTCACTCAAACCCTAGATGATGCTCAAGGTGTCTTGGGCAAGATCCAACCGAGTTCTATAAATAGATTATGCCCTTCAACGGTCAGAAAACGGTCAGCTCGATAGGTTCCGATCGATCGGACATAAGTTTTAGTCAAATTTGAATTTTGCTTGAAAACAGGTTCTCTGATTGATCGGACTTAGTTCCGATTGATCGGAATACCCTGTCCGATTGATCGGACAGATGGTCCGATTGATCGAAATTTCTTCCAGAGAGTTTATGCAATTTTTCTGGAAATTCCTCCGATGGATCGTATCTATGTCCGATGAATCGGAGAGCCATGTCCGATGGATCGGACAGACCTCCGATTGATCGTAAAAGAGTCCAGAGAGTTTTTCATATATTTGCTGGACAATTGTACGATTGATCGGACATACTGTCCGATTGATCGGAATGCACTGTCCGATGGATCGGACAGCCCTCCGATGGCTCGGAAAAGTGTCCAGAGAGTTTACAATGTAACTGGACTATTTTCCGATGGATCGGACACATTGTCTGATTGATCGGACATCTATCGGAATGTTCTCCGATGGATCGGGTATGTATCGGAGAGAGCAGACTTATATATTTTCAATTTTAAAGAAACTTCTGCTACCAAGAACCTATCCATTGCTGATCTTAATGGAAGGTGGGCTATAGATGGTGCAAAGGATGTGCCTAGAAAGGTTTTGGGCCATCTATAGAAGTTTTTGGGATCAAAGGTTTGGGTGGAGAGGCTTGAAGCTGACTTGATCTTCGAGAAGCTTCTGTCTTCAGCCGCAAGGAAAACTGTCTTCAGCCGCCAGGGACTCGACGACATACTAACCATGGTAATTGACAAATCTTTGCATTAACAATCTCCCCCTTTGTCAATTACCAGACAAAACCAAACCTATGCAAGTCTTGGTCCATACCACAGACTTATCCTAGACACCAAAAACCAAAATACATCATGTCGAGGAAAATAAAAACTTTATTCATAGACATGACTCATTACATACAAAATGTACAGACTCAATGTACAAACTAGGCTTCACTTGAACTCCCCCTTAGTCCCTGCACACAAAAGATCAACAAAAAGATAACCTGGATCTTTTGGTGGGATAAATTCTCCCCCTTTTTGTCAGTGATTGACAAAGGTTAGTGAAATGAGAATGCAGCGCATATGTCATAGACACAAGGAGAAAAATAAACATTATCGAGCCGAGAGAGGAAGCCAACACACACATGGTCATGCAAGGATATACAAGTATATGACAGTAAGCACAGAGGGCTTATAGCCCAAGCAACCAACCTCCCCTCCTGAAATGTATATCATGACCAACAAACCATATATACAAAATCCAAAAGAGGGCAAGAAGCCCACCAAGAATAAGCAATTTCGCACAACTATATGTATATATGCAGAAGATAGCCAAAAAGAATGATCATCAGATATAATAGCATAACAAGAAAGACATAATGATCATCATAATATCCAAATACAGAGCATCCAGAATATCCAAAAAAAATATCCAAAAACATATCCAAAAAGTATAACCAGCCGTCAATCCAAAAAGGTGTCAAAGAAAAGATGCATCAATCAATACAACTATCAACGTTGCTCCAAAAAGATATCTGCGACGACTAGACACTAGGGATCCTAACTAAAAAGATAGGCAGCTATGGAGCAGGGCCAGTGACGTCATCGCGACGGCATGATAAAGCTGATGTGAGGCTCTGGACAGCAGCATGAATGGACTGCATCAAGCTCTCGAGTCGCGACAGCCGCTCACCATGCTGGGCAAGGGCACCCTCCACGCGATCTAATTGAGCAGTGATCTGCTCCGTGCTGGGAGGAGGAGGTGCCGAAGAGGCGTCGGACTGAAGGCGCCGCTTGACTGAGCGACGAGCTGGGGCAGGAGTCGGTGATGGAGCAGAAGACCCGCTGTGGGTGTCAGCCGACACCTGTGTGGGAGTGTGCGAGAAATCCCGATCTTCGACATCATCCTCTTTTGGAAGGGTCATCTTCTTGATATTGAGGTCCCTGAATGTGCGGCGAGGAATAGGGTGGACCACAATATCTGTAAACCCGCACTCGTGCCCTAATCTAGTAATGAGCCACCCGAACGGAATGGTGTTGCGGTTGTGTGGCAGAGCGTCCAGAATATGATGCAAAATGATGGATGGGAGACACAAGCGCGTCCCATGACCAACGTGATACAACAGATTGACCATATTGGCAGTAAGGTCGGACTTGTTGGTACTGCGGGGGTAGACATTGGTGCTGAAGATCTGGTGGAGCACTCGAAACCTATTAGACATTTCAGATGCCCGTAGTGCACTACCGTCGATCCACTCCGGATTTGGACCCCGACATAAGTAACAAGTCCAATCAGCCCTAAGAGAAGTATCAAGCAGATTGTCATTGGGTTGCGGGGCTGTGGACACGGGAACACCAATCAGGGCGGCTATTGTGTGGGCTGTGACCTGGACGACCCGGCCGCCGACAATAACTTCACATGAGGGAGGGTTTCCAACAGGGTTGATGATTTTAGATAGAAATGTATATACCACCTCGGGATGGGCTACGCCACCAAAACGAAGTACAGCATCCCACCCAATCTGTGCAAGAAGAGCGGGAATGCCAAAGGGCTCCACACAGGACTCAGTGACCACTCTCTCATAGATAATGGTGCGAGATTGAAACCGAGAGAGAGTGGCTGGACTCTCAGGCTGGGCAGGAGGTGCAGCAGGTGGAGGAGAGCCCTGAGAGGGTCGAGAAGTTTGCAACTTCTTGGTCCTGGCAGTGTTGGATGGCCCAGTAGCCATCTTGGACTTGCCTTTCGGATCTTTAGGTATGATGAAGCAAGATTGGAAAGAGGATTTAACCAATGTAGATACCAAGATGGACAGAAAACACTTCAAATCCCTAGAAATGATGATCTGATAGAGGAGAGGGACAGAAGAAACCGATCGGATAGCCAAAAGGTCAAACTGACAGCTTGAAGGATCTTACCTAGGAGACACAAAGACCTGTTGGGGCTGCAAATGAGGATCCAGGGAAACCCAGCTGAGCTATAGACCGATCGGATGGAGATGCCCTAGCAAAAGGGGCTGAGAGAGGAGAGGAAGAGGGCAGAAATGAAGACCAAATGAATAGGGCTCGCGTATTTTACTGTTGATCTGCCGATATTTCCGATTGATCGGACGATGTGTCCGATCCATCGGAAATGCTCCCAGAGAGATTTCAACACTAAACATTTTCTCATTTCAGCAAATGATTTCCAGCTAATTGGATAAGAGTGTGAGCATGACAATATCAATAATCACAAAAAAATGAGGCTAATTCCTCAGATATACCTATGTGCACATAAGTGTCCATTTTGCTAGAACGAGCACACACCGATAGACTTCCGAAGGTGTTCAAACCTTGTGGAATCTAACGGCTTAGTAAGGATGTCGGCCAATTGCCGCTCAGTTTGAATGTATTCAAGATTAATCAGTTTTTCCTCAACGAGTTCTCTTATAAAGTGATGCCGGATGTCGATATGCTTGGTTCGAGAATGTTGAACCGGATTTTTTGAGATATTAATGGCGCTTGTGTTGTCACAAAAAAGCGTCATTTCATCCTGATTAAGACCATAATCCTTCAACATCTGCTTCATCCAAAGTAGTTGAGCACAGCAACTTCCGGCAGCAATATATTCAGCTTCAGTGGTGGACAAAGAGATGGAGTTTTGCTTTTTGCTATGCCAAGCAACTAAGCAATTTCCGACGTAAAAACAGCCACCGCTAGTGGATTTTCTGTCATCCATATTTCCGGCCCAATCGGCATCGGAGTACCCCGCAATGATGGTTGAGGTGTCAAAGGGGTACCACAAGCCGTAATCAGTGGTGCAGACCACCTATCTAATCACTCGTTTTACAGCAATGAGGTGTGATTCCTTAGGATCGGCTTGAAATCTAGCACATGCCCCTACACTAAAGGCGATATCGGGTCTACTAGCTGTGAGGTAGAGAAGACTCCCAATCATACTTCTATATAAATGTTGATCAACACTAGTGCCAGATAAGTCTTTAGAAAGTTTAATGGTGGTGGCCATAGGCGTGGTGTGTGATCGACCCGAGTCTAGCCCAAATCTCTTGACCAAGTCTTTTGCATACTTAGTTTGGTTAATAAAGATTCCATTTTTCAGCTGTTTAACTTGCAATCCTAGGAAAAAATTTAGTTCGCCAACCAAACTCATCTCAAATTCAGATTTCATTAGTTCAACAAATAAGCCAGAGAATTCTTCACAGTTAGACCCAAATACAATATCATCTACATAAATCTGAGCAATGAGAAAGGAATCAGCCGTCCTTTTAACAAATAGGGTTTTATCAACGCTCCCCCTAACAAACTGGTGAGCAATAAGAAATTGAGTAAGACGTTCATACCATGCTCGGGGGGCTTGTTTTAACCCATAGAGAGCCTTTTTCAATCGGTAGACTCTTTGAGGGTAACTAGGGTCCACAAACCCTTTTGGTTGTTCAACATAAACCTCCTCATCAAGTATACCATTTAGAAAGGCACTCTTCACGTCCATTTGAAATAGTTTGAATTTAAGAGCACATGCTATGGACATGAGAATTCGAATGGATTCGAGTCTAGCTACCGGGGCAAAAGTTTCATCAAAATCAATTCCCTCAATTTGAGAGTACACTTGAGCTACGAGACGTACTTTGTTTCGAATCACATTGCCAGATTCATCTGTTTTGTTTTTGAAGATCCATTTGGTTCCAATGACATTTTTCTCATTTGGTCTTTCAACTAGAAACCAAACATCATTTCGGGTAAACTGTTGAAGTTCCTCTTGCATAGCAAGTATCCAAAACTCATCATTGAGAGCTTCATTTATATTTTTTGGTTCAATTTTTGAAGTGAAGCACACATGACTGTTGATGGCCTCAAGTTGTCTTCTAGTCTTGACTCCAACATCCGGATCTCCAATGATTTGATTGAGGGGATGATCCTTGATATGTGGAGCATTTCCCGAAGCTATTGAGGCATTGGGAGTGGGAGATTTTTCATCAGGTTTACCTATGTGGCACGGTTCTCCCACTTCATCATCATCAAGTCTTGTGTCTTCCTTGGATTGGTCATCAATGACAACATTTATGGATTCTTGAGTTGTTTTAGTCCTTGTGTTGTACACTCTATAGGCCCGACTATCAGAAGCATATCCTAGAAATATTCCCTCATCGCTCTTAAAGTCAAATTTTCCTAAATTTTCTCTATCTCGAAGGATGTGACATTTGCTACCAAAGACCCTAAAGTACTTGATGTTTGGGACTTTTCCATTCCACAGCTCATATGGGGTCTTATCTAGGCCGGCTCTCAAATAAACTCGGTTAATGATGTGACAAGCTGTATTCACTACTTCGGCCCACAGATTTTGAGCTATATTTTTGCTGTTCATCATGACTGTGGCCATTTCGAGTAGAACTCTGTTTTTCCTTTCTGCTACTCCATTTTGTTGTGGAGTTTTTGGGGCTGAGAATTCATGTTTGATTCCTAAATTTTCACAGAATAGTTCAAAGCGCCCATCCTCAAATTCCCCTCCATGATCACTCCTAATACGTTTTACTGTGCATTCTTTTTCATTGTGAAGTCGTTTCATGAGTTTCTCAAACTCCTCGAATGTATCTGACTTTTCTTTCAAAAATACAACCCATGTATAGCAGGAATAGTCGTCAACAATAACGAAGAAATACCTCTTACCACCTTGACTCATTACTCTTGTGGGGCCTACAAGGTCCATGTGGAGTAGATCAAGGGGTTTTGATGTAGCGATGATGGATGTCTTCTTATGTGCAACTTTAATTTGTTTACCTTTCAAGCATTCAGCACATACTTCTTTTGGTTTCCTCCCAATCTTTGGTAATCCTCTCACCAATTTCTTCCTACTCAGCCTAGCAAGGTTCCTGTAATGGACATGACCAAGCCGTTGATGCCATAATTCAGTATCATCATTAATAGCCATGTGGCATACGGCAGATGGTCCCTCATCACCCTTGTTTTCAATCACATAGTAGTTATCTCCAGTGCGAAACCCTTTTAAAATTAATTTTCCAGTTTGGTCCATAATTTCGCACATTTCTTTGGAGAATTTCACGGAATGTTGTTCATCACATATTTGAGAGATGCTTAACAGATTATGTTTCAAACCGTCAACACATAGAACATCCTCAATTTTGGGCAATCCTGGCCCGGTGATGGTTCCTTTTCCAACAATCTTGGCAATACTCCCATCTCCAAAGGTAACAGACCCACCATCAAATTCAGCATAATCACAAAACTGAGTCTTGTCACCTGTCATGTGTCGGGAGCATCCACTATCAAGATACCACCTAGTGTTTCTTCTGGCTCTAAGGGCTGTATGAATAACTAAGCATTTGTTCTTTACTACCCATTTAGAGACTATCCTTTTTGGAGAACTAGGTTTCTTGGTTGACTCTAGGGATGTCATTGTTTGGGCATAAGTTGTTGAGGCTTTCTCTTTCATCAGCTCCATGGTTCTTTTGTTCAACTGTTTTACCATTTCTAGGAGCTCTTCCATTCTTTTGTCTTTCTTTGGTGGAGTGGGATAATTTTTCCTCATGTTTGGAGTTTGTTTAGGAGGACTCCACATCTGATTCATCCTTTTACCGGTAGGTACAAATTTACCTTTCAAGTTCCGAACCGGATTCTTAAGGACCAAGCATTCAAACTTTAAATGACCAACATCTCCGCATGCATGACATATAGGTGAATTTCTCTTAGTAGTGCTTCCTGATGCATTCCTGGTCTTTTTAGGTTCTGGGTTACTAACCTTAGTTGGCTCATTATAGCCTAGCCCTCTTGTGTTCCTACAAGGTTTACCTGACTTAAGGATATCATCAAGTTTTTCTCTACTTTGGGCAAATCTTTCATTGAGTTGACTTTCTTGATTAAGCTGCAAGACTAAACACTGATTTGTAGATTTTGCCTTTTTCAGCTCATCTTCTAGGGTATTAATTTTGTCTTGAGCTGCTTTGTTTTTCTTTTCCAATTCACAGATCTGATGGTAAAATCCGTGGTTTTCTCTCTTCACTTCTTGTATTTCATCAGCCAATTTGTTGTTTTCAGTATTAGCTTGGCTCAACTTCTTGGTAAGAAGGATGCTTTGACGGAATAGCTCATCATAGGCAACTTGCAAACCTTCATTATCATCCTCGTCATCATCGGAGGATGTCACATTGTGTTCTGATTGCTCATGATCATCATTGTCTCTTTCGCCTTTTAAGTCTGGGACAATCTCAGAGATAGAGGCCATCAGAATTTTAACTGATCCTCTCTCATCACTTTGATCTTCTTCTGTTTCTGAATCAGTACTCCCAAGATTGTCCCATGTGGCTGCCATAGCTTTTTTTTTAAATTTTTCTTTGGCAAGAGCTTGGCATTCAGAGGCAATATGACCATAGCGACCACAGTTGTAGCACTTGGGATCTTTTGGCTTGTTGTAAGATTTTCCTGTATAGCGCTTTTTGTCAAAAGATTTGCTATTCTTGTCAACCCTCTTTCCTTTGTTTTTGAAGAATTTTCTAAACTTCTTGGCCATAAGAGCCATTTCATTCATATCCAATTCTTCATCACTATCAACTTCAGATTCTTGTGTAGTGTGTGAAGTTTTTAGCACGGTGTTTCTACTTTTTGGGGATTTCTTGAAATGAAGTTCATGGGTCTGTAGAGATCCTAGTAAATCTTCTATTTTCATAGTATCAATATCTCTACATTCCTCAATAGTTATGACCTTGGAAGAGAATCGTTCGGGTAAGGATCTTAGAATTTTCCTACAAATGCGCGGGTCCGAAATTCTCTCCCCCAATCCCCACATAGCATTGGTGACATCACTCAACCGGGTGTAAAAGTCCATGAAGTTCTCATGTTCTTCCATTTTCATATTTTCAAACTGAGTTGTCAATAGCTGAAGCTTTGACCTCTTGATTGTACTAGTCCCTTCATGTGTAGTTTCAAGGATGTCCCAAGCTTCTTTGGATGTTGTGCAATTACAAATTCTTTTGAACTCATCCGCTGAGACGGCACAAAAAATAGCATTGAGTGCCTTTGCATTGCTAATGTATCTCAGTTTTTCAAGATCAGTCCATAAGTCATCAGGTTTGACTGTGGTGGTGGTGACACCCTCTATGGTAGTGTTCAAAAGGGGTATTTCATATTTGATTTCCACAGACCTCCATGTAGCATGATCCAATGATTGCAAGAAAACTCTCATCCTTGCTTTCCAATATGCGTAGTTTGATCCATCAAAATATGGAGGTTTGGAAACTATACTAGAATCCCCTTTTGACATGATTTCAAGCTTCTAGAGACGGATCACACTCCGGGCGGTTACGCCTTTGAGGAGGAACCCGCTCTGATACCAATTGAAAATGCGGTATAAGTTTGATTACCGCTGTTGTAGAAGCAAGAAACAAGTTATCTTGTCCTAGAGGGGGGTGAATAGGACACTTTTTAAATTTCTCAATACAAAGTATTCTTAGAGCACTTTCATCAAACACCAGATATGCAAAGCATAAATCAATAGAAGCACATGTGAAAGAAGTAAATCAGTTCATCCATTCACCACACAACAAGGGATTTTTATAGTGGTTCGGTTATGTACCTACTCCACTCCCGGCTGATCCACTCACTCCTTGAGTGGCCGGATTTCACTATCACTATGGTTTTAAATGAGGTTAACCATAAACCTTAACAGCCTACAAAAGGACTTACGACTCAACACATGGATTCATCCTTCCATAGGACTAATCCGTGACCACTTAGTCCTACACAAGGGCTTGTCCTACTCAAGGACTTGTCCTACGCAAGGACTCTACCGAGTTTGGGTCTTCAAACTCTGAAACCCAAATCTCAACTTGAGGAGGTTTCTTGGACTCGAAAGACTAAATATACTTAGCTGATTGAGTCCCTTGATGATGCCTTTGTTGAAGAAGCTTCGGCTTGTACGGAAGACGTCTTCTTCAGCTCCCTCGATCAGCAACCTTGCTCCGGATGACCCATTTTAGATTCCAAGGTGAGGGATTGAGGTTAGGTTGAGGCTATTTTGGGATATGGCTTTTATATGAGGAAAGCTTCTACCTAAACCACCATTAATGGCATTGATGACAAGAGAGTGTTTATGAGAGGTAGGTCAAGATGCCATTAAAGAGGAGTTGAGTTCATGTTTCAATCCAAGCTTTGAATGCTTAATCAATGTTGGTCAGATCAACATGGATTGAAGAATGAACTCAACAAATCTAAGGGTTTGGAAGAAGGGGATCTCAAGAAGAAGGCTCACTCAAACCCTAGATGATGCTCAAGGTGTCTTGGGCAAGATCCAACCGAGTTCTATAAATAGATTATGCCCTTCAACGGTCAGAAAACGGTCAGCTCGATAGGTTCCGATCGATCGGACATAAGTTTTAGTCAAATTTGAATTTTGCTTGAAAACAGGTTCTCTGATTGATCGGACTTAGTTCCGATTGATCGGAATACCCTGTCCGATTGATCGGACAGATGGTCCGATTGATCGAAATTTCTTCCAGAGAGTTTATGCAATTTTTCTGGAAATTCCTCCGATGGATCGTATCTATGTCCGATGGATCGGAGAGCCATGTCCGATGGATCGGACAGACCTCCGATTGATCGTAAAAGAGTCCAGAGAGTTTTTCATATATTTACTGGACAATTGTACGATTGATCGGACATACTGTCCGATTGATCGAAATGCACTGTCCGATGGATCGGACAGCCCTCCGATGGCTCGGAAAAGTGTCCAGAGAGTTTACAATGTAACTGGACTATTTTCCGATGGATCGGACACATTGTCTGATTGATCGGACATCTATCGGAATGTTCTCCGATGGATCGGGTATGTATCGGAGAGAGCAGACTTATATATTTTCAATTTTAAAGAAACTTCTGCTACCAAGAACCTATCCATTGCTGATCTTAATGGAAGGTGGGCTATAGATGGTGCAAAGGATGTGCCTAGAAAGGTTTTGGGCCATCTATAGAAGTTTTTGGGATCAAAGGTTTGGGTGGAGAGGCTTGAAGCTGACTTGATCTTCGAGAAGCTTCTGTCTTCAGCCGCAAGGAAAACTGTCTTTAGCCGCCAGGGACTCGACGACACACTAACCATGGTAATTGACAAATCTTTGCATTAACATCATCTTCCTCCGTGGTTTTCTGGTGTCCTTCCTGGTGTCCTTCTTGGTGTCCTTCCTTTATCGTACTTGGTATTCCCTTTTCCTTTCCTTTTTCTTCTTAAATACTCCCATGGCTAGAGATTCTAATGAGACCACCGCCCCCCTGAGAGATGCTACCCCGGAATCCTCTGCCTCTAGTAACGTGAGGTTTCCGGCAGGTAGATACACGGCGGCTGGGTATCCCTCCATTTTATCGGAGGACCGGCTGCTTGAGCTACGGGAGAGATATTTAATCCCCGACTCAATCGTTCTCCGGCTACCCGGAGATGGAGAGACACCAGATTCCCCTCCCCCAGGGTGTGTGGCTTTCTATGAGTACCAGCTCATTCTGGGGGTACGCCTTCCTCTCCATCCCTTCGTCCACGATGTTCTCCGATGCTATAAGATTGCCCCCAGGCAACTTATCGTGAATGGATGGAGGGTGGTTCTAAGCTCATTCGCCCTCTGGGCTTAGGCCGGCAACGGGGAGCTCACAGCTGAGGAGTTCCTTCGTATGTTCCGCTTGAAGAAGGTGCCCTCCAGCGAAGGCTGGTACTACCTGTGCTACTGGCACCGGGATAATTTCGTGCTGGGGAAGCCCTCCTCGAATTATCCCGGCTGGAGGAAACGCTGGTTCTATGCCTCCGGGAACTGGGAGTCTGCTTCCTTCAGGGGCCCAGGAGTAAATCGTTTGTTCTGTGAAGGTAGGCACAGTTTCACATTGTTCGTTTTTTCTCCAATCAAACTTAAGGCTTGTAAGTTTGTTTTTTAACTCCTGTTTGTGCTCGCAGGTATCCCGGCTTTGGCGAAGCCGAATTTAAAAGGAGGAATTCACGAGAAGATCGTGAAAGTGTACAAGCTGCCTGCTCGCGACAGGCATATCGAAGCTTGCCTATCCTCCTCGCGACTCGCGGCTGCAGGGTTAATACCCAGCGAGGAGATTAAAATGACGAAAGCCGGAGAGAAGAGGAGTCTGCTGCCTCGACTCAAAGGCACGAACCCAAAGAGGCAGAAGAAAACATCTGCCGGGCCTTCTCAACCATCCACTCGTAAAGGTACCGACCAATCCACCCATCCCGCGAGCACAGTGGGGGCGCCAGCAGCTCCTGCGCCTATCATCCCCTCGTTGGTGGTCGCACCCGGACCACCAGCGACCCCCCAGCTGACAACTCCCCAAGGGATGATGGGGCAGGATCCACCTGCCCCCCAGCCGAAGAAACTCGCGAGCCGACAGGGCATCGGGAGTCGGCTCCTGCTCGCAAGGTGGCTCCTGCTCGCGAGTCGGCTGCCGCCCCAGTCGCGAGCACAGCGGGGCTGGTCGTCGCCCAGCCGTCTGGCAGTGGATCCTTCACTGTCCCGCGCCACCTCCATCCTATCTGCAATTTTTTTTTGACAACATCTCCCCCCAAACCTTCGGCGCCCTCCCCGAGCCAAGCCCCGAGAACCTCTTCCTTGAGGCGGGAGTGAGAATAGTTCAGGTAACATGGTTTTCTGATGTTTGACTTACTATTCTCGTTTCCAAGTTTTTATCTCACTATCTTCTATTCTGCAGGGCTTGGACCTCATCTTGCGAACGAGGCGTGATATCGTTGCCGCCCATCGCGTGATTGATGAGGCGGACGGGAAGCGGATTGCTTTGGAGAAGGCGGTCTAGGGAAGGGATCAGCTCCTCAAGTCCCGCGAGGTGCTGATCTTGAAGAGAGATGAGGAGAAGAAGATCCTCATTGAGAAAGTCCAAGTCCTGACCGATAGGTATCAGGCTCTTGACTCCAACTTTGCCAAAGTCACAGAGTTGAAGGAGAAAGCAGAGAGAGAGAGGGAGATCTTCCGTCAGGACAAGATCTCACTGGAGGAGCGGCTCGCAAAGGCCAGGTCGCAGCTCAAGGAAGTCAACGAGAGTCTGAATAAAGAGCGCTCCACTCTCGCGCAGCTCAAGGACGACTCGATCCATTGGGACAAGGAGAGGGTCGCCCTTGTTAAAATGCTCTCTGAAGAAGGAACTCGGGCCATCACCGAGTTTCGAACGTCACCGCTGTATGACGAAGAAAGATACGAGTCATACGATGCTGGTCGCAACTTCGCACTAAGAGTAGTGCAACGGATGATCCCATCTTTCGACATGGGAGAATTCGGCCGGGTCGCGTCCATCATAGCAGCGGAAGAGCAAGCAGCTGCCGAGAACGAGGTGACCGAAGTCACTCAAGCCGGAAGGGTTCCCGATCCGGGCCCTGAAGTCGAGAGTGCGGCTCCTCCTCCAAGAGATTAGTTTACCTCTATACTTTTTGTATTTGTGATCAAATTCTTGTAAACGATTATTCATTAATGAAAAGGAAATCTTTTGATGATGATGTTTGTCCTTTGCTCATTTTTGTTTTGTTTCTGCTCTCATTATGCTTTGGATGCCTTCATACTTAGGTCAGCATATTAATGATCAATATTCAATCCGGGGGGTTGTGATGACAATGGCCCCGCGGAGATAGACTAAGCTATCGATTGAAACTCCAATCCTACCAGGGGTAGGCATTTAATCCGAGGGGTCATGGTGACCATACCCTCGTGGAGATAGACTAATCTATCGATTGAAACTCCAATCCTACCAAGGGTAGGCATTCAATCCGGGGGGTCATGGTGACCATACCCTCGTGGAGATAGACTAATCTATCGATTGAAACTTCAATTCTACCAAGGGTAGAAGATTGGTCAAGAGAGCAAACACATGTTCTTCTTCAGGGCTATTTTTTATCCATAAAATGGAAAAGCGACCAACAAGAATGATTTTAACCCTACCAAAGGTAGGCAATTGGCCAAGAGAATGTATGTATTCTCTTCGGGGCTATTCGAGTCCAAGTAAATGGGGTAGCGACCAAAAGATTTCTTCCGTCCTTTGTTATTTGAATGTTGTTGAGAGATACATCGAATCAAGGGAAATATTGTAGCAAGTGTTCCACGTGCCAAGGGCAACGTACGGGTCTTCCCTGCATATCTTCAAGATAGTAAGTGCCGGGTCGCACAATTTTAACAACCCGATACGGGCCTTCCCAATTTGGATCAAGCGACAGGGCAGGAACCCCAAGGTTCTGTCTGAGGACTAAGTCACCGAGCTGGAAAGATCTAGGTCGAACTTTAGCATTTCGATAGTGAGCAATGCATTGTTGATATGCAGCTGCTCGCATCTGGGGGGCATTCTCTGTTCTTCCAAGAGATCGAGATGAAGTCGAAGACTTTCCTGGTTATGCACGAGGTCATACTGCTCGATTCGATACGAGGGTACTTGAATTTCAACTGGTACTACTGCGTCGACACCAAATGCTAAAGAGAAAGGAGTTTCGCCCATGGATGTACGAGTTGTAGTTCTATATGCCCATAATATCTCTGGCAGAAGTTCTGGCCATATACCTTTACATTCGTCAAGCTTGGTCTTTAGGTGGTGCTTAATGATTTTATTCACTGCCTCAACTTGCCCATTTGCCTGAGGATGATACGGAGAGGTGCGGATGTTGCGTATCTTCCACTTTTCACAAAATTCATCGAAAGCTGCGTTGTCGAATTGGGTTCCATTGTCAGTGATTATAGTGTGGGGGAGTCCATAACGGCATACGATATTTTTCCATATGAACTTAGTAGTTTGTTTCTCGGTAATTTTGGCTAATGGTTCTGCCTCGGCCCATTTGGTGAAATAATCGACCCCCATTATCGCGAACCTATTTTGTCCTTTTCCGGTAGGCAAGGGCCCGATGATATCGACCCCCCATTGCGCGAAAGGCCAAGGGCTATCAATTGGAGTCATTTGCTCGAACGGTACATGGGGTATAGGAGAGTATCGCTGGCACTTGTCACATTTTTTGGAGAATTCAATTGCGTCTGCCTTCATAGTGGGCCAATAGTACCTTACCTCATCGCCTTATATGCTAAGGATCGCCCCCTTGGGTGGTTACCACAGGCCCCCTGGTGTATTTCATCTAGAACAGTATGCTTCTTCTAGGTGAAGACACCTTAAATAAGGCAAGGAAAAACTCTTACGTAACAATATTCCATCTTGTAAAGTATACTTGGCAGCTCGATGACGAATTTGTCGTGCGGTTTTCTTGTCGTCTGGAAGAACTCCATCTCTAAGATAAAGAGTGATGGGATCCATCCAACACGGAGACGGATGTATCGTAACCACCTGCTCGAGAGTTGCATGGTCGATACTCGAGTTTTGAAGATACTCGATAGGAATCTAATATGACAACTCAGATTCTAGTGTAGAGGCGAGTTTTGCCAGCGAATCAGCGAGTTTATTCTCCTCACGGAAAATGTGGATTATTTCATAATTCTTCAAATTTGCAAGCAGAATGAGCACTTGAGATTTATATAAGGCCATCCTTTCTTCCTTTGTTTCGAATTCGCCAAGTACTTGATTGACTATGAGCTGAGAGTCACTGTGAATGGGTAGATTTTGAATTGAAAGGACCTTTGCCAGTTCGAGACCAACGATCAGGGCCTCATATTCGGCTTCATTATTTGAGATGCGAGAATCGAAACGTAAAGCGTATTGAAAATGCGACCCGTCTGGGGCGACTAGAATAAGGCCCGCTCCACTACCAGTGGCCCGTGAGGACCCTTCTACGAAGAGTGACCAGGAAGGTTGGTCGCTGATCGCGGTATTTTCATCGGAAGAAAAATATGTGAATTTGGCGATAAAGTCAGCTACGGCCTGGCCCTTGATTGCAGTCCTGGGGCAGAACGATATGTCGTGCTCGCTGAGCTCGACCGCCCATTTAGTTAACCGTCCGGAAGCCGTAGGTTTTTGAAGGATCTGTTGTAGCGGATGATTCGTTGGTACTAAAATAGCATGGGCTTGAAAGTATGGTCACAGCTTTCAAGCTGCTGTGACCAAAGCCAAAGCCAACTTTTCCATATCAGAATACCGAGTTTCAACGTCCACCATTGCTCGACTGATATAATAAACGGGCCTTTGTATCCCGGAATCTTCTCTTATTAAAGCGGCGCTAACGGCCGTGGAGGATACAGATAAATAAAGGAGGAGTTGTTCGTATAGCACAGGTTTAGATAAAACAGGGGGTGTACTCATATATTGTTTCAGTTGTTAAAAAGCTTCTTCGCACTGCGGGGTCCACTCCCAATTAGACTTGGCCGTGGTACAGAGGAGCTTGAAGAAGGGTAAGCACTTGTCAGATGCTCGCGAGATGAATCTATTCAATGATGCGATGCGTCCAGCCAGACGTTGGACGTCCTTAAGAGTGGTTGGGGATTTCATCTCTATCAGTGCTTTTATTTTTTCAGGATTCGCCTCAATTCCTCGCTGGCAGACCATAAATCTAAGAAATTTCCCAGCAGACACTCCGAACGCGCATTTTTCTGGGTTCAGCTTCATCTGATATTTCCTCATCAGGTCGAAGGCTTCTCGAAGATCTGAAAGGTGATCGTCTTCTACGACACTTTTCACGAGCATGTCGTCCACATATACTTCCATATTCCTGCCAATTTGCGCGGCGAATATCTTGTTGACGAGACGCTGGTAGGTGGCCCCTGCATTCTTAAGACCAAACGGCATTACTTGGTAACAATATAGACATCGATCAGTGATGAAGGCAGTATGCTGGCTATCGGGCGGATGCATTATGATCTGGTTATACCCAGAGTAAGTGTCCATAAAACTGAGCAGAGCATGTCCAGCTGTTGAATCAACTAACTGGTCGATTCGCGGGGTCGGGAAGCTATCTTTGGGGCACGCTTTGTTCAGATCTGAATAATCGACGCACATCCTCCATTTGCCATTGGATTTTCGAAGGAGAACTACATTCGCGACCCATTCTGGGTAGTCAGCTTCTTTTATGAAATTGACAGTAAGCAGCTTCTCGACTTCGGCCTTGATCGACATTTGCCTTTCTGCAGTGAAGGCACGTCGGCGTTGGTGGACAGGTTTATATTTTGGGTCGATGTTCAGACGGTGTGCGATGACACTAGGGTCAATGCCAGGCATGTCTCGGTGAGACCAGGCAAACACATCTTGATACTCAGTGAGGAGGCAGATCAAATCTGCTCGAATGGCATTTCTCAAAGAGGACCCCACATAAACAACTTTGGATGGGTCATCTTTATTCAAGTGAATCGATACTGTCTCTTCCCCGGGAGTTCTCGATTGGAGAACATCCTCTCTTGGGTCCAGCGAGGTATCCGCTGGGGAGTGGGATGAATCTTGTGCCACCATCATGACTGGCGTCGCTGTGCTTTCTTCCGATCTTGTAAGGCTATCTCATAACAGGACCGAGCCTCTTTCTGGTTCCCTCGTACGACCCCAACGCCACTCGTTGTAGGAAATTTAACGCACAAATATAAAGGATGTAAAGCTGCCCCAACCTTATTAAGAGATGGCCGTCCCAAAATGGCGTTGTATGCTGATTTTCGATCCACCACGAGGAAATTTATGAAGATAGTCGTCTTCGCTGGACTCTCCCCAAAGGTGACCGGAAGGTCAATGCTCCCTTCAGGAGTCACCACCTTGCCCCCGAAGCTGATGAGGGGAGTTGAGACTGGCTTGAGTAGGCTCCTGGCAAGTGCCATTTTGTTGAAAGCCTCTAGGTATAGAATATCAGCAGAACTACCTGTATGCACCATAATACGATGAGTCAAATAATTAGATACCTTTAGTGCGACCACGATGGAGTCTTCGTGAGGGAAGTGAATTCCCTCAGCGTCTTCGAGGGAGAAGGAAATTGGAGGATGACTGGTTTTTGATGTGTTGGGTGTCCGTTCCAACCAATAAATATGCTGGGGCTTCTTGGACACCTTACGAGTGTATGCTTTTCTCAAAGCTCGAGAATCTCCCCCGCAAGCAGGTCCCCCAGCGATGGTCCGTATCTCCCCGGTGGGCTCAGCGTCTTCTGGCGGAGTATGACGATGAGGTGATTTTTTCCGTTGTTGCGAGGCTTCCCCCCTCTTTGGCGAGCGACCTTGTCGGACAACATAATCTTGGAGATGACCTTTTCGAATAAGAGCCTCGATGTGGTCACGCAAAGTTATATAGTCTTGGGTAGTGTGCCCATGATCTTTATGAAAATAACAAAACTTGCTCTTGTCTCTTTTCTCAAGGTCAAACTTTATTTTTGCGGGCCATTTCACATATGGTTTATGCTTAATCTCCATTAGCACCTTTTCTGGAGGCCGATTAAGGGGGGTGTAGTTACGGTACTTACCAGAGTAAACTTTCTTGAGAGAGAGATCTCGCCGATCGCACCTATACTTCTTATCCGAAGAAGAGCCCTCCTCCGGCTTGCGTTTCTTGCCTTGAATACCATGACGTGCTAATGCCACCTCTTCAGCATTGATATACTTCTGAGCTTTGGCTTGGAATTCAGTCATAGTTTTGGGAGGATTCTTATCCAAAGCGAATCTGAATTTTTCGCTGGTGATCCCAGCTATGAGGGCGGTGAGGCCTTTCTCTTCATTATAACCTTCAGTTTGGACTGCCTCGGTTGTGAACCGCACTGTAAACTTCTTTATTGTTTCACCATGCTGTTGTTTTAAATCCATTAGGTGAGACGCCGGTTTTTTGGTACGGATGCTTCCCATGAACTGGGAAAGAAAAAGCTCCGATAGCTGTGAAAAGGATCCGATGAAACGAGGTTTCAACCCTCGGAACCAAGTACGGCCTGCTTCTTTTAAGGTTAGGGAAAAGACTCTACACATGATTTCCGACCCATGTCCCTCCAGCTCCATAAGAGACCTATAAGTTTCCAGATGTTCGAGAGGATCGCCCGTACCCGTATATGGGGTGATGACTAGTGTACGATACTTTCTCGGTAGAGGTGCTTCCATGACTTCGCTAGTAAAAGGGGACTCGGATCGATGTATCGACGCCACGGCTGCTGATGGTCGATTCGCCTGGTATCGTTGCTCTATATCATCAAAACGATCATGAATTTTCTTGAGGTCTCCTTCCCATGACAAAGTATAACCTGAAACTTCGACGGTGGACCCATGAGATTGCTGTTGGCGGGAAGTACTGGAATGTACAGAGTGTGGAGATAGTACGGCTGGTTGGTGGCCGATGGGCACTTGGTTCGATGGAGGACGATTTGGTTGGACCTGTGGTTCGTCCATAGAGTGTCTGGAAGCCATCGGTATGGGCTGCGCGGCAACCCCCCGGAAGGCAGCTTCTGAGGCTCTAGGAAATGTTGATCAAGTCGGTTAGACAAGGCTTGAAACCCAACATTGAGAGTTAGAAGTGTGTTTCCCAGGAAACGCATGACATCTTCTTGACTTCCGGAAGCCTCTAGTAACGGGTTCGCCGACGTCACGTTTGGAACTCCTTGACAGATGTTTATTGACGCGGTTTGAGGAACAGGAACTGATTCCGTAACGTCAGGTGGAGGTAATGTTTACCTTGATGTGGAAGGATGAACTGTCTTCTTAGGAGGCATGGTGGAAGAATTTTGATTAGTGGTAGAACGATTAAGTTTGATGATCAAATCGTTCCCACAGACAGCGCCAAACTGTTTACGTCGATATTTGTAACAGGATCCTCCAGAAGGTCCACCTTCCTCCAAGCCAATTTTCTCCTTGCACCTGAAAGGCGACAGACAAAATAACTAAGGGTGGCCGGCGTTCGGCCGTCGGCCCTCCGATGCCTAAGTTAGATAGGGTATGGAAGGAGAGCCAATAAGCTACAGAGATTAGGGATTGAATAATGTGTACCTTTTAATGATAAAACCATCCATTTATATAGATTCGGATGTCCCACCCTGTTACGTTAGATGCCGAGATCATCTCCCGATCTCATGGGATAGGATGCTAATCCTACTTATCCTCGGAACAATCTAATCCAATTAATCACCCGGTCAACTACGTTCCTTGATAACAATCCCTTGAGACTCGGAGCCATAAACGAAGATAAGCCCAAAATCGGCCTATACGGGCTGCTGGTACTAAAGGACGAAGGACGTCATCACTGATCAATAAAAGCTGCACGACAGAAAATGCTCGCGAGACCAGGTGCTCGCATATCGGGATGTAACCCCTTTTAATGACTCGAGAGAAGGACTGCTCGCGAGTCGAGAAGGGAATTTCCTGTCTCGTAATATCCGACCATCGACCATGAGAACTCGAAGCCTCGATAACTGTGTTCCGTATTTATCCAATCTCTGAGCCTCGAGCAGATGATCTCGAGAGTCGAATAAATGTACTCGCAGAATCAAGACGTCGCGAGAGTATCGAGCAGTGAATAGCTGATCTCCGCTATTTTGACTATAACAATTGGAATGTAAATTCCTATTTCACTCCATTTGGGGAAATCAAAATCACTCCATCCCATGACAATCAATCGGTTCTCGAACCATCGAAAATTAATTTCCACGGGGCAATTGATATTTGATTTACTTCAAGCAACTCTAAATGAATTTCATCTCTGATATCAAAGAGATGATAAGCAAAAAAATTTGCAATGGCATGTCCTTTAACAGCTCTCTGAGGAACATACTTTAAATTAAACTCTGTTAACGCAAGTATCCATTTACTAATTCGGCTTTTCAGAATTGGCCGATTTAACATATATTTAATTACATCAATATCCGCTATTACATTCAGTATTTCAATCAGTAAATAATGTCATAATTTGGTAACCACAAAATATAATGAAAAAAATAGCTTTTTATTGCAGAATATCGCTTTTTGATCGGCAACAGTGCTTGGCTGAGGTAGTAAACAGCTCGTTCCTTTCGGCTGTCATTGTCTTGTGTCAGTAAAGCACCAATTGACTCGGTTGAAGCTGTTGTTAGTGTACTTTTCTGTGGCATACTAGTGCACCTTGTTTGTCAATTACTTGGGTCAGTGAGT
Organism: Liriodendron chinense; assembly: GCA_003013855.2. Taxonomy (NCBI): domain Eukaryota; kingdom Viridiplantae; phylum Streptophyta; class Magnoliopsida; order Magnoliales; family Magnoliaceae; genus Liriodendron; species Liriodendron chinense. Next base: position 3,434,955 of record ML058397.1, on the reverse strand, counting down.
CTAGTGTCGGTTGAGCTTAATGAAGATGAAGAGTGAAGACTCAAGCGGACCTACTGCATCAAGGTAGAAGAAACAGGTAAAAGAGATGCCTTTGTGAGCCTTGAACCTTAACCAAAACCAAAACCATAATCTCTTGATGACCCTAAACCATTTAGGCATACTTGTAGTCATCATAGATTAGCCCTAGGTGTCCCAAAAGATCACCCAATCATCAGCCATAGAGGTTGCATGTGCTACTGTAAAAAGAAAACCAACAGCATGTAAATCTAGGCCTGTCTGACTGATCATGACCGACCGGCTGGACTGGGCCAACTGGTTATGACTGGTTGGACTGGCCTCCAGACAAGACAGCAACCTCTGTCTTCTAGGCCATTGAACTAACCAGTCGTGACCAGTCAGGGACCCCTGTCCGACCGGTCGGTACTAGCCTTTTTCTGCCCGTTTTGAATCCGTTGCAAAACTTCTTATAAAGGGGCATGGCTCGATTTGAGGGGAAAGTAGAGGAATTTTGAGAGGATTAAAGCCACCATTATTGAAAACCATTTGAGGCTCATTCCTAACCTTTACAAGACATCTTCCTTGCGATTTAATACAAGAATTGAGCATTCCAACCTCAAAGAAGAAGATGATATTACCCCTCTTTGATCTTGAGAGTTTGGATCTTTCTTGATAGTCATATCCTTATCCAAAGTATTAGTACACTTTTCTGTGGTATACTAGTACACCTTATTTATCAATTACGTGAGTCCATGTGTTGTAATGTCGGTTGAGCCTTGGCAAGCTAAAGACTAAAGATTCAAGTGGACCAGAAGCATCAAGGAAGAAGAACATGTAAATGAGATGCCTTGGTGTCCCTAACCCTTTGGACCAAAACACCCAAAACCTCTTAAATGACTTGGACCAACTAGGAATACTTTTAGTCATCATCATTAGTCTTAGAACACCTTGAAAAACATGGTAAGTTAGACTAATTAAAGAGGTGGAAGTTGCTGTAAACAAAACTGTCCAAAAATAACAATTTCCGATTAGAACTCCGATTAATCGAAAATGATTTCCGATCAATCGGAAATGATTTTCCAATCAATCGGAACATTATTCGATCGATCGGATATCTTTTCCAGCAACTGATGAAATCACTAGACTGATATTCCGATCAATCGGAACTATATTCCGATCGATCGGAATAGTCATTTTTTGCCCGTTTTCGGCCTGTTATTTGACCGTTGGGAGAAAATCTATATATACCAGAGATGCGATTTTTGGGCGAAGAGAGGGTATTTTAAGGATATAGAAGCCACCATTGTCAAAGTTCATCAGAGGCTCTATTCCAAACCCCATTGCAAGTCATTCCCCTTGTGATTCATCATAAGCTTAAGGCATTCAATGCTAAAATGAGAATGGACTTGTTTCCTCTTAATTCCTAGGTGTTTAAACACCTTGATCATAGTCAAATCCCTTTTCTAAACACCACCTAAGAATCCAAATAGGTGTATCCCTCTAAGAAACTCATTTCCTACCATTTGTAGAGATTACACCATTTCCTAGCACCTTGGGCATCTCCAATGAAGCGTCACATGTAAGGGAGCTAATCTTGGAGCTGAAGACTTGGCAAAGTAATGGCATCAAAGATCGGGGGAGCACAAGGGGAGCTAATTTGAACATGAGAGAGCAAGAAGAAGCAACTCAAAGCGACACAATAAAGGGGCTCAATCCGACAAGTAAGTTGTCATTTGTAAGAGTCTGGTCCCACTCTCTCCCCATGGGGAATTGAATGTAGAGTTTGTCTTCAAACTTAATAAGCTCGGTTGTAAGACCTAGACCTAGTTGTAGGGTCGAATTGAGTCTGCGAGGGAGAGCCTCCGGCGGGAGTAAACGCTAGGTTTGGTTATAGGACCTTAGCTTGATCGTAGAGCCTAAAACCGTTGAGGTTCGATTCTAGGACCTTGACTCATGAGTGGAGTCTAAATTGAGGTTCGGTTGTAGGACCTTAGCTTGGTTGTAGAGCCTAAACAAGTCTCTAAGGAGAGCCACCAATACAGGTGTGTACGTATAGGTTGGAAGGAACCTGTAAACTTCTCGGTTGGGTGGATCCGATTTAAAAAACCTTGGTTGGGAGGAACTAGATTTAAACTCCCTAATGAATGCCGGTGTACTCAAAGGGGTTGAGTACTTGAACCGGGAGTGGAGTAGACCTGAAGTCGAACCACTATACATCGCTGTGTTTGTGATTGTTATTGAGCACATTTCTTATTATGCATTGTGTTTAAATGTTAAGTATGAATGCTTAATTAGAATGCATGATATGCACTAGATAGGCACATCCACACACACATGATGTACTTTCACTTCTTGAGTAAACCTGAGCTTATATGATCTGAACCCTCATATAGTCTACTTGAGTTGCATAGATTAGGTTCTTTATTAGTTTAATCATTTATTACTTTATGCTTGCTTAGACTAGATTGTTTATTGTTTAAACCATATGCTAGTCTTGTGATTGGACTCACTTAGGCTTGGAAGCTGAAGTGTTAATTGATTACTTAGTTTAATCATTAGGTTTATGCTTTCTTAGACTAGATTATTTATTGTTTAAACCATATGCTAGTCTTGTGATTGGACCCACTTAGGCTTGGAAGCCGAAGTGTTAATTGCTTACTTAGTTTAATTTGTTAAAACTATTAAGTATGCGAAAAGATTTTAAAAGGTCCTAATCACCCCCCCCCCCCCCCCCTTAGGAATTAGCCATAATTCTAGTGACTCCAATAGTGATGAGAACCAAAATATAGTGAGAGCTCTCATGGCTTCCACCATTACCTCTCTTCCTCCTAATCTAAGAGAGGATCCCAACCATTTTTCCTTCTAGGTGAATAAGGAGTTCTCAACCCCTCACATCATGCTACATTTTATGAGGGTGTTGAGGAAATTAGTTACCCTTAGGCTTATCAAACTAAACATAGTTAGTAAGGGTAGCTAGAAATGTTTTACTATAGGTAAATCTAAGGATTTAAGCCTTATTTTTGTGTGTATGTGCAAATCAGAGAATTCAAGCCTCACTAGCCCAAATTTGGTAATTTAACCTTACTTTTATTTGATATATTTGCTACTAGTTATCATCCTGCTTAGATTAGTTAATCTTGCTGAATTTTATGCTTTAGTTTTTGCTAATCTTTACTTAGGTTTGGTCATAATGTACATAAATTTGGGGTGGTTGGTTGATTAAGCTATAAGTCCTTGAGCTTTCATTGCTTAATGTATATCTAGAATGACCAATTGTGCATAATTAACTATACTTAGAATAGTACATTTCTTGTTAATCATGTTCCCATGCAAACTCCATGTTTTATTTGTTCATTCACCCTATACTCTCTCTAGTTAGCATGTTTTTATAGTTATAACTACGACACTCTAATCCCTCTACCCTTTACTTAATTGATGTATCATTAAGGGGGACAGATTGGTTTGTCAATTGCTGACAAAAGGGGGGAGAATGATCAAGTCCCACTAAAATAAAATTTATGTTTTGTGTTTCAGGGATTGACAGGTTATGGGGGAGCATTCTAGAGAAGCTTGCTAGTTTGCATGTCTTAGTGTATTTCAAGTTGTAATGTTTATTTTCCTTTGACATGTAATTTATTTTGTGTTTTGGCTATGTCATTGGTATGGACCATGATAGGGGTCTTAGGTTAGGTTTTTTTTTTTGTCACGTAATTGACAAAGGGGGAGATTGTTGGTGCACTTTTCTATGGCATACTAATGCACCTTATTTGTCAATCACGTGAGTCCATGTGTTGTAATATCGGTTAAACCTTGGCAAGCTGTAGACCGAAGATTCAAGTAGACCAAAAGCATCAAGGAAGAAGAACAGGTAAATGAGATGCCTTGGTGTCCCTAACCCTTTTGACTAAAACACCCAAAATCTCTTAGATGACTTGGACCAACTAGGAATACCTTTAGTCATTATCATTAGTCTTAGAACACGTTGAAAAACATAACAAGTTAGACTAATTAAAGAGGTGGAGGTTGTTGTAAACAAAACTGTCCAAAAACAGCAATTTTCGATCGGAACTCCGATCAATCGGAAATGATTTTCCAATCGATCGGAACATTATTCGATCGATCAGATATCTTGTCCAGCAACTGATGAAATCACTGGACTGATATTCGAGCATGGGGGAGCAAGAAGAAGCAATCCGAAGTAGTGGAACAAATGGGCGCAATCCGACAAGTAAGTTGTCATTTGTAAGAGTCTAGTTCCACTCTCTTCCCATGGGAAATTGAGTATAAAGGTTGTCGTCAAATTCAATAGGTTTGGTTGTAGGACCTAGATCGGGTTATAGTGTTGAATTGAGTTTCCAAGGGGGAGCCTTCGATGGGAGTAAACGCTAGGTTCGGTTATAAGACCTTGACTCGATTGTAGAACCTAAAACCATTGAGGTTCGGTTGTAGGACCTTGACTCATGAGTGGAGTCTAAATTGGGGTTCGGTTGTAGGACCTTGGCTTGGTTGTAGAGCCTAAAAAAGTCTCCAAGGGGAGCCACCAATACGGATATGTACGTGTAGGTTGGAAGGAACCTGTAAACTTCCCAGTTGGGTAGATCTGATTTAAAACACATTAGTTGGGAGGAACCAGATTTAAACTCCCTAGTGAATGCCGGTGTGCTCAAAGGGGTTGATTACTTGAACCGAGAGTGGAGTAGACCCGAAGTCGAACCACTATCATCATTGTGTTTGTGATTGTTATTGAGCACATTTCTTATTATGCATTGTGTTTAAATGTGAAGTATGAATGCTTAATTAGAATGTATGCTATGCACTAGATAGGCACATCCACACACATATGATGTACTTACACTTTTTGAGTAAACTTGAGCTTATATGATCCACTCTCATATAGTCTACTTGAGTTGCATAGATTAGGTTCTTCATTAGTTTAATTATTTATTAATATATGCTTGTTTAAACTAGATTGTTTATTGTTTAAACCATATGCTAGTCTTGTGATTGGACCCACTTAGGCTTGGAAGCCGAAGTGTTAATTACTTAGTTTAATTTGTTAAAACTGTTAAGTAGGCGAAAAGATTTTAAAAGGTCCTAATTACCCCCATGTAATTTCACAAGTTCTATGATGAGATCGTTGTAGGTAAGCGACTCTAAGTAACCCATTCCCATTAGTTGTAGAGTTCTCAAACCTACACTCCTATCACCTTGGGCATCTCAAAGACATCATATGCAAGGTGATTAATTAAGTGTAGCTGAGGCATTGGCGACGCAGTGGCAACACGATCGAGGGAGCAAAGGGGAGCTAATTGAAGCACGGGAGAGAGGAGATCAAGCTACCTGAAGCTGAACAAAGGGCTCATCCGACAAGTAAGGTTGTCAATTTGTTGAGAATCCATCCACTCTTTTCCCTTTGGGAATTAAGTGTAGAGTTTGTTTGTTAAACTTGATCTAGGGTTGTTTGCCGATCCTTGGCATGTTTATAGGGCCTAAACATCTAGGTACGTTTATCGTTCCTTGGCACGTTTGTCGGGCCTAAACTAGTCTCCAAGGGGGAGCCTCCAACACAGGAGTAAATGTTCGTTGGGTTGAGAGTTAGCCTTGTCAAAAAAAACTCTATTTATGGTTGAGAGGTGAACCGGTAAAACCTCCGTGTAATGGTTGAGAGGTGAACCGGTAAAACCTCCGTATAAAGGTTGAGAGGTGAACCTCATTTAAAACCTCCGTTAGTGAATGCCGGTGTGCTCGATGGGGTTGAGTACTTGAACCGGGAGTGGAGTAGACCCAAAGTCGAACCACTATACATGCTTGTGTTTGTGATTGATTTGAGCACATTGTTATCTTAGCATTATATATTTAATTGTTTAATTATGAATTCTTGATAAGAATGCATGCTAGGCACTAGATAAGAACATCCACACACAAGATGTACTTTCACTAAGTAGTGTAGACTTGAGCTCATTGATCTATTCTTATAGTCTGCATAGGTTGCATAGATTAGGAGCTTAATTTATTTAATCATTTGATTATCTATGTATGCTTAAACTAGATACCTTATTGCTTAAACCATATGCCAGTCTTGTGATTAGACCCACTTAGGCTTGGAAGCCAAAGTGTTCTTGCTTACTCAGTTTGATTTCATAAAACAATTAAGTAGGCGAAAAGAATTTTAAAAATGTCCTAATCACCCCCCTCTAGGACTTAGCCATAATACTAGTTGCTTTTATGCTTCCGCACTAATACACCTTTAATCCAAAAGGTGTAATTTCAACTGCAATGTATAACTTGAGCGGTCGATTCTTGACTAGTGGCATAAAAAATGGTGGCTATATCAAATACTCTTTGATCCCGTCAAAAGTCAGTTGGTGCTCTGCTTCCCACCTGAATTCATCACCTTGCTTAAGTTTAAGCAGTGGAGAAAATACATTAGTCTTTCCTGCATAATTAAAAATAAATCGGCACATAAAATTTATCTAGCCGAGGAATTTCTGTAATTCTGTTTTGTTTCTAGGTGATTGAGCCTTAAGAATAACTCAGACCTTGTTTTGGTCGATCTCAATCCCTTGTTGATGGACCAGAAATCCAAGAAAGCTTTCAACTGAAACCCTGAATGCACATTTTAAAGGGTTCATTTTATGCTTATGCAACCTCATCTTGGAAAATGACTAACGCAAATGCACCAAATGATCTACAAAATCAACCGACGTCAATATAGTTTTTTTATGAAATGACTGATCATATCATGAAAAATGACATTCATGGCACGCTGATAGGTGGCCCCAGCATTTTTATGACCAAATGGCATTACCACCCAATAATACGTTCCCAGTGGTCCAGGGCACCGAAATGCCATTTTAGGCACATAATCGACCGCAATGCTTATTGATTGTACCCAGAATGCCCATCCATAAAGGAAATCATCTGATGACTAGCTGCTCGATCAATCGGTTGATCTATTATAAGTATAGTGCATTCATCTTTGGGTGTTGCTTAATTCAAATTTCCAAAATCAATACAAACCTGAAGCTTACCATTCTTCTTAATGACTAGTACTACATTTGAAAGTCATTCTGCATATTTGATCAGCCTAATGAACTCTGCTTTCAAAAGTCGTTCTATTTCTTCTTTGATTTTCTAGGTGACTTTTGTCGTTATTCGTCTAGATGGCTATTTATGTGGTTGACATCCCTCCTTAATAAGTAATCTATGTTCAAGCAGATTTCGGTCCAAATCAGGTAACTCAGAATAATTGTAAACAAAACAATCTGAAAACTCCCTTAATAAATTAACGAGCTCGGCTTAATATTGCGGCCCTAAAAGGCCGCTGATAAAGGTTGGTCGAAAATCCCGCTCTATTCCCATATTAACTTCAACTAGAGGATTTTGGACTTGAGCAAGAGTATCATCCAATTTATGATACGCTTTTTGCAAGTCTTTAATACTGATGCCGTCATCGATTATTTCATCGGTCGACCTTGTTAATTCGGCCAAGTTGACAATACAACCATCGTCATTCTCAGCCAAACTCTCCTCTAATTCCCTTATTCTAACCGTGATTTTGGTTACATCCCATTTTGTATATAATGTATTCACTATGGGATTTCTTCTATTATGCAGCTTGGAACTGCCCGATATAGCACAATCGCCTTTGATGTGTCTTCATCTAATTGTAGCATGGTCGACAAATCTTGTACAATACTTTCAAGGTTAAGTGCTATAGAAATTCATGTTGGTCGACCATGTTTATTTTGACTGGTAAACCTGGCTGGCCCAACTTCGTCACTCTAGAGATAAACCTCAGCCACATTGGAAGTAGCTAAAAATGGTTTGTTGTCAGCCAGCACTAATTCGACTCCGTTTTTGTTAAAAAAAATAACAAATTAGTGTAAAGAAGAAGGAATGAAAGAAAAAAGAATGCATTTTGTCTCTGCCAAGAAGTGCAGTGTAACTGGATAGAGTATCCACCACAAAGAATGCTACCAACATCTTTTTGGTTCCCACCATCAATTTGATCGGGAATACTCCTCGTGTTCAAGTAATTCCTCTCGCAAAATTATTGACGGTAACTTTCGATGAAATCAAGTCATCGGTAGTCTTTCACAATTTCTGCATCATTCTAGCTGGGAGAATGTTAACTGTCGCTCCATTATCGACCAATATTCTAGTATCGGACACCCCTCTAGATGGGTGAAGATGTACAACGACTGTAGATGTTGAGTTATTCTGAAGACTGACCTCTCAATAATTACTTTTTCAACAAAAGGCCCTAGTTCGACCGTCACAGTCGAGGCACTCCTATTCTCATTCTCAAGATAAAAAGAGGCATGTTGAATGACAACGGGGGAATCGACTTCCTCCACGTCCCCTTCCATTTAAATCAGCTGAGAAGGCTTCACTTAGAAACACCTAGGAAGAGTGAGAACTATGTTGAAATCGATGGTGATTGGTGGCAATGTCCCAAACACAATCTCCGCTTTGGGACATTGTCACCCTAGTTTATAGGAAGATTTTGTTTCATCTTGGCTAGTAATTTCTTCAATCTTAGGGGTTGCGTTCTTGATCGGGTCTGCCTTAGCGAGCAGCTCTTTAATCATAATATCATCTCCTGAGAAGCATTCATCACTAAGTTATTCAATCATGTTATTTGTTTGGTCGGTAAACATGTCATCGAAACCCTTAGCGTCATTATTGTTCGAATGAATTATTTTGATCAACTTCTTCAACTGCGATTCGGGTCATAATTCAACCTTGTTAACCATTAGTCATTTCTCCATCTTGGTGAACAACTTGTAAAGTCTTTTGCGGTCAAGATTGGTTGTTGACCACATAAGTTTTTTTCTCATTTTAGCTTATTGTCATTGCCAATGACCCTTTTGAGTACGAGTCATCCCCTCTGGCATAATCAAGAACTTAGGATGGTTCAGCCTTTTCCAGACATTGTCGCAATCCAACCTTGGCTTAACCATCCTCTGTCTTAAGGCCTGGATTGGTTTACCTTGTTGTTCAATCTAGAACCCTTGGTTTCAGTTTGTGTCCTCTTGTCACGATCTCGACCGGAAAGTTTTATGCAAAGATGGTATTATGGTCGATCAAAGTGACTTTGTGCATCAACTGCATAACTGAGGCCCATGGTGCCGTTTTTCGTGGTACCTTAATTTCCTTGGTGATCATCAACCATCATTGTTAGCTTCTCACCAGAAATTGTCCCTCCCTTAATCAAGAAATCGATCTAATAGGCAGTTTGGATTAATGTCAGTGTTTTGTTGTGATCAGGACAGACTCTGTAGGTCGATTGTTGCCATATTAACCTCTATGTTGAGCAGGAATGGATCGGTGTTAATCAGCATTGTCTCGCTCTTGGTTTAGGGAAACTTGAGTAGACCTTTATCAATGTTGTCCTGGACAATGTTCTTGAAAGCCACACCATTCTTAGTAGCATGTGTATGGGTTCCATGCCATTTATAGTACTCCTTAATCTCGTCATTGGCCGGCATTTTGTAATTGTTGAGTAACTTTATGAATTTTTCGACCAACAATAGATCGAAAATTTTATCGGCCTTAGTAATGTCAAAGGGAAACATTATAAGTGTCGTTTGAGTCGTGATTTTGGGAGTTTTAGCTCTAATCAAATCCAAACATACAAATGATTTCTTAGCCACCACTTCAGCCACTGAAACGACATAATTAAGATTATAATAATAAATCCAAGCAATATATTTTTCTGCAGAAGGAGAAGGACCTCATATCATGACATTTTCTTAGTTAAATCATATAAATCGGTGAACTTCATTCCAATGAATTTCTTTCGGAGCTTATACTCTAGACTGTCTTGAGCAAGTTGCACAAACTCAGCCTCAGTCATCACTGTACATTGGTTCTTCGCTCTTTTGAAGCGTGTAATGTAACTTCGCAAGATTCGTCTAACAACTGATAGAATCGAGCAAGGTTTGCCAAAGAAATTTCTCTATCCCTATAAAAGAAATGGTCGTGAAAATTTTCTTCTATTTCTTACCAGGTTTGGATAGAATTGGTCAACAGGTTCGAATACCATGTGAATGATATTGCTGTTAAAGAATTACCAAACAACTGTAATTTTTAATAATCGTTATTAGCGAGTTCTCCACGTTGCATAGTAAATCGACCTATGTATTCAATGGTCAACTGACCAATATCGCCTATAAATAAGGAAAAATTCTATTGATAATTTTTAGGTAATGGATATTGTTGGTCAATCCACTCTAGGTAAGGTTTATGATAGACCGATGGTGTGGTTCGACCAAGGACTTGGCCTGCCACTTCTTGAATCATTTGCATGATTTAATCGTGATCATCCGATTGACTTGGATTTACCTTTTGATTTCTCATGGTAATGGGGCTTTCTACTCTTACTTCTCATCCGATTTTTTGTGATAAATGTCTCTAGTCGAGTAGAACCCAATGATTGTATTCATGTTTCCTCATTTAACAAGCTTCATATTATTTAACTAATGGTAACAATTCTATCTAGAGCGGAGTTACTTCGAGACACCACTACGGTCTACTAACTGTTGGGTAAAGAATTGAGTACTAACAAAGTCTGTAACTCATCATCTGACATCATCTTCATGAGAAGAGTTGATTAACAATATTGTTCATCTTATTCAGATGCTTGGTGATTGAGCTATCTTCTTTATACTTCAAATATATAAGCTTTTTAATCCAGAAGCCTTGTTATCTATGGCCTTTCTCTCATACAACCCTTTCAATTTCTTTTAAAGTGTGTTAAGATTTTTTTTAGATACATGATGGAAAACATTGCATCTAACGATTGCTGAATAAATCCAACTGCTTTTCGATTAAGTTACTTCCATTAATCATCGAACATGTTCTCCAACCTAGTTTCATCAGATAAGCGCATATAAGTCCTTGCAATACAATAGGTTTTTCATTTTAGCTTTTTATATCATCTGATTATTCACATTCAAACTAATCATCCGGCTCATGTTTGTCTCCAAGATTCACACAAAAATAGTTAAAGCCAACCCTATTTGATACCACTTGTTGGGAAACCACATAGATTTTCCTTTTATGTGTAAATTAATGGGATTAGCAATATAAAAATTAATGGAAGCACTTCCAAGACAAGCATGCAAATAATCAAATAAGTATAGGGTAAAACATAGAGAATTTTACATGGAAAATACTTCCATGTGAAGCGAAAAACCACGGGACCTAGTTCAGCAAAGCCCACTATAGTATAATAATGGATAATGCAAGTCCTCTCTAATCTCAACAAAAAATAATTCCAACATCAAAAGAACCTCTTTTGGATATACAAATTCATCACCAAATACAAATAAACAAAAGAGAGAAACTTCCTACTAATTTAGGATGGAACAAAGACCCCCCCCCCCCCCCCCCCCCCCCCCCCCCCCCTCCAGAAAAAAAAAAAAAAAAAAAAAAGGACCGGCATTGTGCATTGATCATCACAAATCCAAAGGCGAATATTTCAATTTTATAATGTTGTGAACTTCTTCTTCTTCTCATAAATAAAAAAATAAAAACTTGTTTTTTCTTGTTTATCCTCTTTTTTCTCTTTTTCCATGTCAAAATGAATTGCATGACCTCTAAGGGTAAAAGCCCTTCTTTTCTTTCCTTTCACCTCACCAAGGAGCGGGGTCCACAACCTTTGGGGCTAGACTACCCATGTCACACGTGCACCCGCACATCGGATATAACACAAACATCATGGTGGACCCCATAGAGCTAAGACGTGCTTTGGCAGTATGGATTCGGAGATATTTGGGTGTATTTGGAGAGTTTCGAGGTAAGAGCATGGTTTGAGAGGAGGTATTTGGGGGTATTTGGATTCGAAGGTAATCTGAATCCCCCAAAGGATTCAAAAACACCCCATAGTTGTGATTCAGAATGAAAGCCCCCACAACGGTTGAAAGTTCGACTGTTGAGCCTCTCCTCTAAGAATACACAACCACCTCTCTATCAAGTCTTCCGACAACTGACTCGTCTGGCGATCCACGTGTCAAACTGTCTCTACCAGGCATCATGAAGGACGTTTCTTCCTTTTCCTTTTTCTCACTTCAAAAGGGTTGGTTGGAAGAAAGAGATGCTCTTGCTATTTTGAGGGATGAAGGCTAGAGCTGAACACGAGCCAAGATAGCTCAAAAAGCTCGCTCGGCTTGGCTTGGCTTGTATGGAAAATCGATCAAAGTTGCGCTTGTGAATAATAAGCTCGTTTGAAACAAGTCGAGCTCAAGTATGGGGGAGCTTGGCTCAACTAAGCTCGAAGCTTGATTAAAAGCTCAGCTCACTCGAGCTCGAGCTCGAAATATTATTTTATATATATAATATATTATATTGTATGTTAAAAAAACCCTGAGTCCCTACCTGACCCACCTGACCCTTTCTTTCTCCTTACCCAGCCCGCCGCACCCGAGCTCTCTCTCTCTCTCTCTCTCTCTCTCTCTCTCTCTCTCTCTCTCTCCTCCCTGGCACCTGCTGCATAACCTGCACTGACCCGAGAGACCCTGCCTGACTCAACCGCCGCGCTCGAGCACCCCCCCCCCCCCCCCCCCCCCCCCCCCCCCTGCGAACCTCGGCCCCCACCACACGACCCGCACTCGAGTGACCTTGCTCGACTCAGTCGCGTGACCCGCACCCATCCAGCCACTCGGGAACGTTCTTCTCAGTTCTCGAGTAAGTTTTTCTTAATTTTTAATAAATTGTGTTTAAAATAGAAAAAACACCATATCTTTAAAAAAAAAAAAAAGAAAAAAACTAGAAAAATCCCAAAATGGGGCTGGTTTGGGTCAGATTTTTGGCTGGATTAGGTCAAGTTTGGGGCCTGGGGCTGCTGGCTGGGTTGAGACGGCTCAGTGAGTGGGTTGGGTCGGGTGGGGGTTGGGTAGATCTTACATTTTGAATTTTCAAAATGATTGAGAGAGAGAGAGAGAGAGAGAGAGAGCTTTATTTGACTCGACTCGGCACGGCTCAGTTCGAACAAAACTCACTTAGCTCAAATAGTAAGCTAAGCTCAAACAACCGTTTGGAGCTCAAAGCTCAAGCCGAGCCAAGCTCGAGCAGGGCAGAGCTGGGCTTGAGCTTGGCTCGTGTTCTTCATTGAAGACAGACGGAGCTGAGATGAGAAGAGGGTGTGAGACGAAAAGGATTTTTTTTCACGGCGAAGATTTGAACTGTATACTCGAGTTTTCACTTCTGACAAGTGAGGCCTATGGTTTAGATATCCAAGCTGTTGATCGCTTACCCCCACCCCCAGATGGAATATGGCCCACTATTATGCTCCATAGGAAGATCGCAGCGATCGATCTTGGCCCTTTTCTCCAGTTGAGTATGGTCGTTGCTGCATTCCTCTTTTCCTCGTGCCACGAATTGAATGGTTAGGCAATAATTTCGGAGTGTTGGTCTATCCTAAGGGGCCATGGAGGATGGTGGATTCTGAACCTTTACCCACAATGTGAAGACTCGGTGCCTACCATGACGTTTGTGTTTTATCCAGACCGTCCATCCATTTTTCCATCTTAGTTTAGGACATGAAACCGAAATTGAAGTATATCCAAAGCTTAAATGGACCAAACCATATGGAAATAGCGGGAATTGTGGGAATTGCATTGGGATAGGAGGGCCGGCAGCGGAAGCAAAGCCGAACACAAACAACAAATTGAATCAAATAAGCAACACAATGCAATCACAATGCATGCAATCACCCACACAGACAATCCGAATTTAACGTGAAAAAACCCTTCACGGGTAAAAAAACCACAGAACAAAGCGACACCAATCCACTATAATCTCAGAAGTTACAAGAGATGGAACTTAAGACCAAAACTCAAGCCCACAAGAGAAATCACAAGCTTACCCAAGAAAAAAACCCTCTTCTTCAAGCTCTTTCTCTCACCTAAAAGCTCTCTTAATCACCTTTCCCATCTAGGAAACAACTTAGGATACCCTATTCCCGAATACATCCCCTTATATAAGAGAAAAATCGAAAATAGAAAATCATTGCGCAAACCTACGCAAGAATCCAACTCCAACAGGGAGACTGTCGACCGGCCAGAGCTCAACGTCGACTAGCTGACGCTCATGCCGACCGGTCACCCGACCGGCCGACAAAACCCAAAAAATGGTCTAGGTTGCTGTCTTGATTTCCTCTGTGACCGATCGGTCGGTCGGTGGCGTCTGTGCATTGATTTTAAGCGTCTGTGCATTGATTTTAAGCGTCCGTTTCCAACAAACTCCACCACGACTCAAATCACCATGTACTACCTCGCCACGCACAACCTCCACCTCTACTTCGTTATCATTATAGTCCCATCATTTCTCGTGCCCCATCAACTTTATTCTTGCATCTTCACACGCCTTGTTGCTCTTCCCATGCGGCCCTTTTTCTCTTACCACACATGAGCAACCGTGGATCCCACTGCCGATACTGCAGCTCTACCATGAATTGTGCTCCCAATCATCTTGTAAAGATTATCGTACCTCTATGCCTTGATCATCACGCGTGCTCCCTTCACCACTTTACAATACCGATCGTAGCTGATGAACCTACACCCTTTCGCCTTCAATGCACTAAGAAATATCACATTCCTCTTCATCTCAGGAACGTGTTTCACACTTTCAAGGATCCGTTCGACTCCATCGAACATCCTAATGCACACCGAACCAATCCCTACCACATTGCGAGCATAGCCATCGCCCACAAACACCGATCCACCATCATACTCCTTGCATGACATGAATGAACTTCGGTCAGGACATACATAACACGATGCCCCTGAATCCAAGAGTCATTCTCCACCAAGAGGCTCTATACCGATACAATCAATACATCACAACCGTCACCACCGTCCTCTACGGTATTGGCTCCTTCCTTAGAAGAATCCCCAATCTCCTGTCTTTTTTTGAAATTCGAACAATCCCTCTTCACATGCCCTTCTTCCCCACAATTCCAGCATCTCACCTTGTGCCTCCACTTGCCCTTTGATTTAAATCTTGATGAAGGAGATCCTCCACCCCACTCAGAATTCCTCCCCCTCATAACCAGTGCCTTATTAGTAGAGGGACCCCACACCGCCATTTTTCCTTCTCATCACTTTCGCCTGAAGGACTGAGATAA
Organism: Liriodendron chinense; assembly: GCA_003013855.2. Lineage (NCBI taxonomy): Eukaryota > Viridiplantae > Streptophyta > Magnoliopsida > Magnoliales > Magnoliaceae > Liriodendron > Liriodendron chinense. The sequence continues at coordinate 3,419,825 of ML058397.1, read as the reverse complement.
CGGTTTATACGCCAATAGTCTCCCTACCTACGCACAAAGAATCTTTGAGCGACTCATATGATTTTGGAAGAGAATTCAACAGGATAAATGCTTGATCATCGTCCTTCATCGGCTCATTTACATCCATCAACTTGCAAATAAGCCTATTGAAATTACTGATGTGGCTCTCAACATCGGCCCCCTCCGTCATCCTCAAATTGTACAACTGAAGCTTCAAATGTATGCGATTTTTCATAGATTTCTTCGCGTAGATATTCTCCAACTACGCTCATGTTTTAGCCGCAATTTTCTCTTTCATGACGTTATACAGGATCTCATCTGCCAGGCACAACTGGATTGAGATATTGGCATTTTCATCGATCTTATTCCACTCTCCTTCTTTCATAGCTTCTGGTCACTCTCCAAGGAGCGCATCTTGCAATCCTTATTGAACTAGAAGGCCTTTCATCTTCACATTTCAAAGTTTAAATTTATTTTTTTCCGAATACTTCTCTATATCGAACCTCATGCCTGATGACATGCTCTTGTCTCAGATTCGAATTTCTGCTACACCCCAACGATCGCTCTGATACCAGTTGTTGGGATAGGAAGGCTGGCAGCGGAAGCAAAGCTGAACACAAACAGCAAATTGAATCAAACAAGCAACACAATACAATCACAATGCATGCAATCACCCACACATAGACAATCCGAATTTAACGTGGAAAAACCCCTCACGGGTAAAAAACCACAGCACAAAGTGACACCAATCCACTATAATCTCAGAAATTACAAGAGATGGAACCCAAGACCTAAAACCCAAGCCCACAAGAGAAATCCCAAGGTTACCCGAGAAGAAAACCCTCTTCTTCAAGCTCTGTCTCTCACCTAGAAGCTCTCTCAATCACCTTTCCCGTCTAGGAAACAACCTAGGATACCCTATTCCCGCAATACATCCCCTTATATAAGAGAAAAATTAAAAATAGAAACTCATTCCGCAAACCCGCGCAAGAATCCAACTCCAACAGGGAGACTGTCGACCGGCTGACGCCCATGCCGACCGATCAGCCGACCGGCCGACAGAACCCAAAAAAGGGTCCAGGTTGCTGTCTTGATTTCCTCTATGACCGACCGGTTGGCCGGCCGATCGGTGGCGTCTGTGCATTAATTTTAGGCATCCGTTTCCAACAAATTGAACGTCTACCTTTAAAAACTTCCCCGGGGCACAGAAGTTTTGGATCAAGCTACCATTTGTGTTTTCCCTTTATTCGGTCTGTGTGGCCTTATGAATGAGTTGGATAAACATCCCCATGGGCCCTAGGAAGGTTTCAACGGTAGTATCCCAGCTGTTTTATGTGGCGCCGCCCACCACTTGGCCTTTAAATATGCTTCAATTTTGAGTTCATGCTTTTTAATGGAGAGCAGGGATAAAATATAATACATCACATAGCCCCACAGAGTTCAGACACCAAGGGAAACTCACTCACTTTGACGCCATTGGACCCACTTCTCAATGATATGATCCACGGAATTTTGTAGGAATTTGGGTTGGGTCCTGAGTTTGTACAAGTGGAGCCCAAGCTTTTTATGATCAATACCACTAATCTGGTGGTGCCCTTGTGGACTGTGATGTGCTATATAAAGGCTGCTTAGGTACCGTTTGGTTACTTTTTCTACTTACAAATTTATTTGAGATAGGTAAAGTTTGGTAGTTTGGTTACCAATTATAAGTAGCTCCAGCTCTATTGTATTATTCCCCTTTGGCCACTTTACGCACCACCGATAAACACCACACACTTGTTGTATGGGTACGTTTGGCTGCATGCAAATGAGGATAAAGACCCCAAGATGGCATGGCCCTTATCGTGGTGCCCACCTTGATCTATGTATTCTATATCCACTTCATCTGTTTTTCCAGATCATTTTAGGGCATAAGCCCAAAAATGTTATGCCCTAAATGAAACAGATCCAAATCTCAGGTATACCATAAGAAAAAGTGACGATTGACCATTAAATACTTTTTGTGGGCCACGAAAGTTTTGGATCAAGCTGATATTTGTTTTGTTCCCTTCATCCAGGTTTGTGTGACCTTATCAACAAGTTGGATAGAAAATAAACATTACAGTGGACCCTAGAAAGTTTTTAATAATAAGGCACTCAATCACCATTATTTCCCATGGTATAATCCACTGGGGCATGCCCTAAAATGATCCGGCAAAATGGCTATAGAATACATTGATCAAGGTGGGCCGCATGGTAAGGGCCACACTGTCGGGGTGAGGCCAGGGACTGCACCTAATCCACTCCCTACAAAGAGAGAAGGTGCACATGGGTTTAACAAGCCTCCAAATTGGCCTAGTTGTCAGCCACGGATATTCCTATGAGAAAAACCATGATACGCTGGCAGAATGGGATGGTTCGTATGCATGGGGACTCAAGAAAGAACAAAGGAAATGTTTTACTATAAAGGTATTGATTAGAAAGAGGACAATTGAGTTTTATGTGGCACCTACGTAGCTAATGAGTGAAATCGAGCTTGTTGGATCACCCTAGACTGAATTCAACGTAAAGCATTATATGTATTTCCATTTTTTGAAGCAGTCGTTGAATGGACAGCTGCTATCATTGTCTGAACAAAAGTTAGCTTTTGAGCATTTTAGTACAATTCCTAATGGTAGGGTTGGAGAGTAAAGCGAAGAAACCTCAGTCCAAGTGCTTTACCAGGAAAACGTCCCAACACAGTCACCTTTTTTCTTTTTACAAAAGGAAGGGTTGAGGTCTTCGTGCATGTCCCCCATGTGGTGGGAACTTATGTAAGAGAACAAAGTGCCTGAAAAGTGCTCTACTCCACTAATCATGTTTCAATATTTGACTCACTAGAAAACGCATGGCTTCAGCTCGAATCAACAAGACCCATTGACTCAGCTCTCGACCCATTGTGACTCTTTTATCTTCTAAAGTCACTTTGCCTTTAAAGAGATCAAATGGTAAACCCAAATCTCTCGTCATCATCTAAGCCTTATTCCAACTTCTTGAGGTTGACTACACCAATCCTACTCTACCATTCCACCCTTGGTTAAACTGTAGGTCATCAAGTCTTTCCTTGTTCCAATTTGGCTATTTTATTTACTTTTATCCTTATTGTAAGTATTTTAATATTTAGGAAATTTTACAAAATAGTACCTCATTAATTAATATGGTATTAACACTCGAGTACCTTTTTCAATTAGATTTTCATTAAGCATCCTCATTAATCAAGTTCCTATAAAATGGGTACCGTCCGTTAGTTATCTCTACGGTCAGTTGGCTAAAAGTGTAATTTTTCCTAAAATAATGAAAATGCCCACCAATTAATGAAATTGCCTAATAAATATTAAATAGGTAAAATCGCTGGCGAATTGCATAGTAATAGTATGCGGTAATTATCAGTGTTCTGTTGTACCCACCATGATCATTTTTGGGCTCTCTATTTTCCATCCAACCTGTTAGTTGGGTCACAAAGACCTCGATGAAGGGAAAAAACAAATATCAGCTTGATCTAGAAATTTTGGAGCCCACAAGAATTTTTAATTGTAGGCATTTACCACCACTATTTCACGCGGCGAAGTTCACAGAGACTTAGATCTTCCTCACTTTTTAGCTAATGCCCTAAAATGATTTGGAAAAATGCATAGACAGAGTGGATTAAACACATACATCATGCTGGGACCCACATATTACCATATGCAATCCAGGTTAAAGCCACGGCGTTCGCTCTTTACCTGACGCAGATTGCTTGTTCCCCTTCCTAGGAAGTTCATGTAGTTGGCAATGATGTGGGGCCCACAGACGTTCCCATCACAAATCCACTCCATCCATTAGCCTTTCAAAATCACAATAGGACTGGATTCTAAACATTTAAAAAAAAAAAAATTTGAAAACTCATGTGGGCCACACCACATTAAACAGTGGGAACATAAATGTCCGTCATGAAACCTTCCTAGAGCGGACCATGATGTTTATAGGTCATCCAAACCGTTAATAGGGTTATTCGCACTCATATAAACTATAGGTACAAATATCATCCTCATACAAAACTTTTGGGCCCCCTACAAAGTTTCCATTGTTAGGCGTCCAACCTCCACTGTTTTGTGTGTGTGGCCCACATGAGTTTTAGATATGCCTGTTTTTTAAATTTATGTCCTTTTTTGTCTTTCAAAATTTGATTAATGGAGTGGATTTGTTATGAAAATCTATGTGAACCCCACACAGCTTGAAGTGTCGCGAGCGTAGGCAATATACATGACGCGGTTTCCCTTCCTGGAAAAGGTTTTCACAGATACTTCCACGATGGAAGCTAGGTGGGGTCATGTTTGTGAGAAATCCACCTGTCCATCCATTTTTTGCTTAGATTATTTTATAACCTGAGCCTGAGCCTGAGCCGAAATATGACGCAAATCCAAAACTCAAGTGGTACATCTACGGTTGAAACATTCACAGGGCCACGGAAGTTTTGGATCAAGCTAACTCCTTTTAGTTTTCAGATAATCCCAGTAGGAATGACCTTATGGACGGTATGGATCGCATATAAACGTTAAGGAGGACCTCAAAGAGGTTTCAATTGTAGGTATTTACCAACCCAAGTTTTCCTCTCGTCCCACTTAGAGTTTTGGATTCAAATCATTTTTTGGGCCATGCCCTAAAATGATACGGAAAAATGGATGGATGGGGTAGATTTATTAAGAACATCAGGGGGTGGGCCCATTTAGCTTCCCTTGGCAAGAAGTTCGTCCGAAAGGCATTAGCAGGGAATCGGCGTCCCCAGTTCGTCCCTAATTCGTAACCAGTCCATCTTTGCCACGAGGAATAGGTGCAGCTTCAGTTTCTCCAAAGATGGTACGACCCTGACCGTGGGGCCTAGCTTGATGTACATATATATATCGATGCGCTCCATCCATTCTTTCCGGCTCCTGAACCCAAAAAATTAAGCAAATCCAAATCTCAGCGTGGTCATACCATAGGAAATGGTGCTGATTGAACAGCCACCATTAGAAACTTCCTAGGGCCCACTGCAATGCCCACCATAATTTTTGTGAGCTATCCAACTTGTTGACAAGGACACACGGACCTAGATGAAGGGAAAAAGCAAATATGTAGCCCATAAGGAGTTTTTAATGGTGGAATTCATCACTGCTGTTTCCTAGATTGTGGTCTACCTGAGATTTGGATCTACCTTATTTTTGGGCTTGTGTCCTACAATGATTTGGAAAATTGGATGGATGGCATGGATTAAATATATACATCATAGTGGGGCCCACAGTGCACCTTATGCAATCGGCATGTATGTTAAAGGCTTCGTGGGTGTTTTCGTCATTTTTGAAAAAATTACACTTTAAACGGACGGACGTACGTTATAGAAAACTAACGGAGGGTACTTAGTTGACAAAGACTTGATTAATGAGGTAGTTTAATGAAAACTCAATTAAAAAAGGTATCAGGATGTAAATACCATATTAATCCAAATCTTTCCACCATCTGTGGTGTTCATCCTTGGCCCAAAATCTCGCACAAGCTCAATAGGTGGACCACTAAAAACATTTGAGAGTGCTAGCCAGCTACAAAACACCTGATCAATGGTCCGATAAATACGATCTATCCATACCTTAAGTACCAGAAAAAGACTAGTGGATCCCACATTGGTACATGGCTTCAACCACAAGCTCAATTGGTACACACTTATGTCAGCCACTACTGTACCTCACAAGGTGTATCAAGGCCCACTACACTATGATTATGAAGTCCTTCCATAACCTCAGGTCCAAGGATTAGTCAAAGTCAACACACGATTACATTAATCCTAATCAAGCCTGATAAAAGTAGCCGTGAACAAGCGAATATTTCAACTCCTATGTGGTGAAGGGCATAGGCAACAAGATGCCCAATGGAGGAGATTAATCTTAACTCGTCTTTGGTTTCACGTCACACAGGATAGCCATGAAACTGATCTTCTTCTTCTTCTTCTTCTTCTTCTTCTTCTTTGCGTTGGTACACACATGGTACACCCACCCCCCCTCTTAGTCACACACCAATGTTAGCCACCCCCCTTGGGAATCGATACCATGACCTCGAAGTGTTGAAACAAGGTTATCTTCACTCAAGTCTCCCACTTGAGCTATGGATCTGGGTGTCACCATGAAACTGATCTTGGGTTTTGCCCAGACCCAGTGGAGTGGTTATGGAATTGAGGGTACTTAAGAAACTCAGTGCCACAAATCTCTCTTGGCCACGATAGTCATTGTCTCCACTTCATTATTTCCACAATAGTTCAACAAGAGAGATTCCATAAGGTAATCCATTCCTACGACCCCTAAAGATACGCATAAGTTCCACACACAATTAACAATAAAAACAAAGCACATTCCTTTCAACTTCAGTAATCATGAATAAACAAGGTCCATTAATATAATTATCACCGCACACATATCTAACATAGGCTAAAACATTAACTATTACTAAGACGAGATAAGCCAAGAATGTGATAATTTCCCATACCCGATTGTATATGAAAACTAACTTTATAATAAGTTAATAAACTAAGATCAAACCATAGTTTTAAACACTACAGCAGCAGGATGCAATATTGAGTCTTATCTATTATTTGTGCTTCTTGTTCACTTCAACTTAGTCAACCAGACAATGGAATTTCTTCGACCAATCATTTTTTCTTGGCAATAAACAGGCCCCACCTCTGCTCACCAACTGAGCTCCTCATCAGCTTCGCCTTCCAACCATCAACGATTTCCGAGTAGTCCTCCTGAAGATGATTGTTACACAAACACCAGAAGCATCAACCGAAAATTAATAAAATGAGAAAATAGCCAGGGAAATCAACTGCAAAAGAAGATGACTCACCTCAGAAAAATCTTGGATGAAGGCATCCTTGTTCTTCTCAACACCATCTAATTCCCTCTGCAACACCTTTATGAACTGCAACATGACAAAAAAGAATTAAAAAAGGGGGAAAAATGTTATTAGATTCTAAATATGAAGATCAAAAGGTAGTTTTACTGGAACCTGATTGGTTCGATCCTCGGCTGTAACTTCATCAAAACCAGCATGCTTGAGCATCTGATCAATGATACAAATTAATTCAGGAAACTGAAATCAAATAAAAAGAAAAAAGAAAAAATAAGATGGCAAAGCCACACATGAATACCAATAGCAGAATACATGCATACCTGACCATAGGCCTCTACATCATGCAAATCATACCCTCTCTGCCTAATGTACTCCTCAAATTCTGCTGATGGAGACCCACCTCTCTTGCAGTAATCAGTGATTAGAACTTTACCGCCTGGCTTCAACCACTTAAAGAAGTTTCTAAATAAGGTAGGTTTGTCCTGAAAATACACCATGAAATGTGCATTAAAAACCTGCCATATTAGGCAGCATGACATGAGAAGAGAATGGTTAATCCATAGGCTACACTACAAACATGGTCCCAATTAATCTATAGGCTACACTACAAACATGGTCCAAAACCTTGCAAGCTTGCTAACCCAGCAATGTTAGTCAGAAAGCAACACTGGTGGAATCCAATTAGGATATCAATTCAAGATAACCTAATGAACTATGTGCATATATTTCAATTACAGGTTCTAAAGATTCATGAAATTGGAGCCATGCCAAAGAGATGACAAGTCGAGGATAAATCTAACCAAGCATTGCAATACCAATATTTTGAAATTCCAGTAAGAAACTGAGTTTACTTGTATGTGGAGAATAGTGTCACGGCTGTATATCACATCGAATGTGTCATCCGTAAAGGTTTTCTTGGTGCAGTCAGCAACCTCGAACTCAACCGAACACTGGCGTCCAATGGCACGTTCAAGAGCAAAAGAAACCATGTTTATAGATAGGTCAATGCCAAGTATCTCAGCATCAAAATTTTCAGCCATGTAGAAGTCACCTCCCCCAATGCCACATCCAACATCAAGGACCTTGTGACCAGGCTTAAGCTCCAGCTTTGCAACAAATTCCTTCGTTGTATCTGCGCTCAGCATTAGGCTACATTTAGAACAATTTAAAAATAAAAGATGCTAACAAAGAGAGATGAAGAAAATACTAGGAGTTAATTAGAACAGTAACTTATTGATATCATCTGCAGTGGAGAACTTATTGGTTACTAGACTATTCAACTAACAAGCAGCCAGTCTAATCAGTGAAGGGTGATTCTCTATCCTTAGAATGAAGTCCGGAATGCAGTAATAAAAACTGTTAATGAAGGTGATATGGGCCTATATAGGCCCACTTAGATGGGTTATTGTGGTCTGGAACACAGGTACTTTTTGCTTTTGTTATTAATGGCATTTTTGTAATTATGAAACTCCCATAATATAAGACAAGGAAAGGAGGGGTCAATAACTTCTGCCCTTTCTCCTCTCTCTTTCTTCTTCTCTATTCCATCTCTCTTTGCACTAATTTACAAATACAATTAAGATCAGGCTAGATTACAAAATTTTGTAGAAAAAGATAATACTTTTTGGCATGATGGTATTGGTCTTATGAATTTTAGTTTTTTATTTCTTAACTTAGGTAATGTTTGATTGCAGACAAATTTTGACCGAAATCCATATGCTGAATGCACTCAACGTACTAAGGATGAGGTTAACCCACAATCAACACCGCATAAACCTCCCCAAGTGCCATCATTGATCTTTCTTACTCACAATTTAGATAAGTATGTCAAAGTAGAATTTTCTGACCAATGGCTTTAAAACAAAACTTGTCAAATAAGAAAGGGTACCCGGTACATCCAGGAACCATATACATTAGTTTCAAAGTGATTTCCCATTCATTAACAGCCCCTATACGAATTTGGTGTATTCACAGACTTGAGCTCCATGCAGCATATTTAGCGGACGCGAATTGGCTAGTGACCCCAACACCAGCCCCGGGGCTGGTGTCAAAGCTGTGTGGGCCCCACCATGATGTATGTGTTTTATCCACACTGTCCATCCATTTTTCCACCTCATTTTAGGGCATGGGCCCAAAAATGAGGCAGATCCAAATCTCAGGTGGACCACACCACAGGAAAACAGTGCTGATTGAACATCCACCCTTAAAAACTTCCCAGGGCCCACCGTGATGTTTATTTGCCATCCAACCTGTTGATAAGGTCACACAGACCTGGATGAAGTGAAAACACAAATATCAGCTTGATCCAAAACTTCTGTGGCCTCCAAGAAGTTTTCAACGGTAAGAATTCAATTCCCACTGTTTCCTGTGGTGTGGTCCACCTGAGATTTGGATCTGCCTCATTTTTGGGCCAATGCCCTAAAATGAGGTGGAAAAATAGATGGACAGCGTGGATAAAACACATACATCATGGTGGGGCCCACACAGCTTTGACACCAGCCCCGGGGCTGGTGTTGGGGTCACTAGCCAATCTGCGTCCATATTTAACATGTCATTCCACCTAGGCATAGGAAAGTGACGGTTGATGTATATTTTGTTAATAATGCAACTATTCTACCCAAATCCACCATGACCATCTTTTTGGCAATCAATTATGCAAGAAAAAATGTATGGACTCGTATTTTCATTATAAGACCCTTCTTCAACTTGTCTTTTTAATTCCACGTCCCTTGGACTATTGATAATTGAGAAAGTTTGGTAAATTTGAGTGGAAATCAAATTTAAATGTTGTTAGATCTCTCATGGTGAGTTAAACTAATGTTATGCTGAATATTGGTTTTGGGGAACATATCAGCCTGGCCCAAGACCAATCCGATACAGGCTGTATCAAACCAATAGGTTGATCCTTTTGCCAAAATACGGCAAAAATATTTGAAAAGGGGTAAATGGGAAACACAATAATCCATCATTTTCTTTCTCCCCAGCACATCACTGTGACATTATGATGGCATCATCAATCAAGGATCAACTATCCTATTCTTCTAGAGCCTCTTCCCTTTAGTTTGTTGGGCTTCATATGCTGGCACATGAGCCCAGCTTGACTGCATCATAGAGCATCACATTTTTGGCAGAGCCCACTGGCAAGGTTGGCATGACATCACTGTGACGCCATCAATGAAAGGTCAGCATGATCTCCTTTCTATGAGTCACTTTTCTTTGGCAAGTTGGACTTATTTATTGGGCACATGACCCACCTTGACTGCACGAGATAGTATCTCATTGTGATTTTCAGCGCTATGTCAACCATATTGACGAGTACACTCAACTGACTATATGTATTTTTTTGGAACATAAAAGCTATGTTTTCTGGTATTTTAAAGAATTTCATAGGAGTGATTTATATATTAGATCAAGAAAGTCTATTCCTATTTTTTCCTAATTGCAGGTCAAGATAGACATTTGGAAGAGAAGTATCATCATCCCATAGTATTCAAGCAGTACTGGGTTTAGGGAACGTTTGATCATATGGAAGAATAGCATGGTGTTTCAGTATGCTTACTTCCAGCAATATCGGAACACAGAATCTATCATTGAGAAACCAGACACAGAACCCTACAATTAGGGGACGTCAGCAACTGTTGCAGCAAGAATGATGTGGTATCATGATATTTAGGTCTGGGCTAAATCATCATCATCTAAGCCTTATCCCAATTAATTGGGGTCAGCTATAGGAATCATGTTCCACCACTCCATTATCAAGAACCATATCATTAAACCACAAGTCATCAAGTCTTTTCTCACTACTTTGACCATGTCCTTTCGGGTCATCCCCTTGCCCTTTTAGAGCCATCAATTTCAACCAACTCCTAACCGTTGCACTTCTTGTCTCCATTGCACATGGTTGAACCATCTAAATCTACTTTCCCTCATCTTATTACATATTGGTGTTGCTCCTGAGTTCCCTCGAGCATTCATTTCTAAACTTGTCCTTCCTCATCTCGCTACTTATCCATCTCAACATCCTCATTTCAGCTGTGCACATCCTATGAACATGTTGTTCCTTATTTTCCAACATTCTGACCCATAAAGCACAGGTGGTCTAATAGTTATCTTATAAAATTCCCCCCTCGATTTGATTGGTATGTGGCAATCACATAAAATTCCAAGGCAAAACTCCACTCCATCCACCCAGCTCTAATTCTATGAGCAATGTCCTTCTCAATCTCTCTGCTCTCATGAATTATCAACCCAAGATATTAAAAAAAAAAAAAAAAAAAAAAAAAATTGATAATTTTTGGGTAACTCTTGGTCATCAATCTTTTTGGTTCTTTTTTTTTTTGGAAAGGTAACAATCTTTTATTAAAGAAGCGCACCAAGAAAGGTGCAGGAAACTACAGCCAAAATAAGAAAGAAAAATTACAACCATCGAGGGCCTGTAAACAAGAGGCTCACCCCACCACATCTAGCTTGATCCTTCTAATCACCTCTGACACCGAGCCGATCTTGTCTTGGAAACATCGACTATTCCTTTTCCCCCGAATGGCTCGTAATGCTGCCATAAAAGCCAACTGCCACACCATCAAACCTTGCTTAGGAAAACCACCTCCATGTCCCACCATAAGGTCTACAATTGTCCCCGGCATAGCCCACAACACTTGAAGAAAGCAAGAAATTTATCCTATACCTGTTGAGCAAACATATAATGGATGAGATGATTAATCTATTCCGCATCTCTCATGCGCATCATGCATATGTTGGGGAGCACCAAAGATCTTTTCTAGAGATTGTCAATGGTAAGCATCATCTTCCTACCGACCGTGCTACCTTGGGAGGGGACTTGTAAAACCAAATGTTAGAAGTGATTCCACTCCTTTCCTCATCCAAGGAGCTCTAAAGAGTAATGTAAAAAGAGCACATTGAGAAGCACCCTGACCCATACATCTTCCCAACCATCGAGTCCTTCTCAACCAAGGATGGGAAACAATTCTAAAGACTCACCTGAAGCCAACGAACTCATCCACTTCCTCGACCAACAAGTTCCTTCAGCATGGAGAAGACCACACCACAACACCTCCACATAAAGAATAACAATGAGCAACCGCGATGATTCTATACTTGGAGAGACAAGCCAATCTTGGGAATTCAACCCGAAGCAACTCGTCCCCAACCCCCACATCTTGCTAAACCCAGATCCTCATCCTCTCCCCAACTTGATCTGCAACCTAAAAACCTTCATATCCCCAATTCCCTATAGAACAATGATTCCTTAACCCACCATCCCCTTTCTTGTAGCCCATACTTGCGATTACCTCTCGCCACAAACTATCTTTCTCCAACCCGAACCTCCACAACCCCATTTACCAAGCAGCAAAATGATCATGTTATCGAAGTCCCTTAGGGCTCGTTTAGGAGCTTGTATTTGGAATGCATTGGAATCCAAATATAGGGGGTTCCAAATCAAAGTGATTTTGAATCCTCAACTGTGTTTAGCAGCTTGTAATTGGAATGCACTGAAATCCAAAAATAGGAATGCATTGATATTTTGTAGTAATTTGCAGGAAGTTGAATTTGATTACTAAATCCGTTGTAATATCCCAAATTAGTATACATATGTGATATTTCACAAAATGATTGTAATAAGCCCATTGAAATATATATTTTGGCCAAAAATGATGAAACTCCTACTTGAACCTCCATAACCATTTACCAAGCAGCGGAAGGTTCTATTATCTTGCATACACTTTCTTATTCATGCACTAAAAATCCTATAACTTTGTTTCCTTCTAACATCTTTCAGGTCTTTTGCAGCTTCTATATCCTCCTCATTTGTTCCTCGTAATTTGAAAGAAACTTTAAATTGTCCTGACTGAAAGCAAGCTATGATTGAAGCAATGCTTAAATTATCGGCGATATTATCAAATCATTGCCAATATTCTCTTGAAACTTAAAACCCCATATTCCGTTTCTCTCCTGGATATCGACGAGATTTCACTGATTTTTCCAAATTTCACCATTTTTTATTTATTTATTATTTATTTTTTTGCCGACAAAATCGACCCATAAATACTAGAAAAAAATTTTAAAAAATCAAAATTTAAAAATACCTTTTTCTAGAAGATCGACAAGTGATTGGATTGTGGATTGACAATGTTGGTCTTCAAAAGTATGAAATAACACAAAAAATCTGGGATTTCGGCGAGCTTTTTTCTAATCTTGTTGGGATTTTCCATTGAAAATTGAATTTGTGTTGTGAGCTTGAAGATGCTTCTGAGATTCTAGGGTAAAAAAATCGAGGTTCTCTTCCCCTTCTCTTTATAGACGCAAAACAAGATTTTAGGGTTTCCTTCTTTCCCATTCGTTTACGACACAAAAGAGATCAGGGTTCCTTTGTTTACGTCGCAACTTAAGTTGCAACTCCATATCCATGCAATGCTTGTGACTCAATGGGGCCCACCTCAATGTACGATTTGTATATCTATGCCATCCATTCGTTTTTGCCATATCATTTTAGTGCATGGGCCATAAAACGAAGCAGATCCAGAACTCAGGTGGACCACACCACAAGAAACGGTGATCATTGAATACCCACCATTAAAAACTTCTTAGGGTCCACTGCAATGTTTATTTTCCATCTAAGTTGTTCGTAAGATGAAGGGAAAACACAAATATCAGCTTGATCCATAACTTTTCTGGCCCACAAAGTTTTTAATGGTCGACGACCACTGTTTCCTGTGGTGTGGTCAGTGCTCCACCTAAGATTAGGATCTGTTTCATTTTTCCAACCCATGCCTTGAAATGATCTAGAAAAACGGATGGACGGCGTAGATATGCAACACAGACATTAAGGTGGGCCCACGGCCAAGTCCCACTCAACACTAGTTCAGCGGCAGCGTGCAAAAGCCTTTCGCGGGCAATGTTGTCAAAATCGTTATCATATTGCAAAATGTAGTAGGGTTTGAATCATATCGTAAATCATAAGATTTTTAACAATTTTCTTGGATTTTGAAAATCAATATGAAAAATATAAATAAGATTTTTTTTTTATAAAATTCGTCAATCTTCCTTTCGTCATCAATGTGCACCAAGTAATACCATGTCATGATGGTGTTAAAGGATTCTTATTCTTTTATTATCATTATTATTATTATTTATCTTTTGAAGAAGTTTCCCTTATAAAAACATACAAGGGTCCTTTAATAATTTATGTTCTTATTACCTTTCTTGAATGTAGAATCACAGTGGAAAAGCAACCTTTGTTACCGTAGACCGACGAAGAAATATATTTTGATTTCTAAGCATCATTCCATATATATATATATATATATATATATATATATATATATATATATATATATATATATAGAGAGAGAGAGAGAGAGAGAGAGAGAGAGAGATAAAAACATTATCGTAACCATCCCTAAAAACATTACAGGCAAGTCATACATCAATTTGGTGTTTGACCAGTTAAGAAGTAGGAAATCACCACAAAAAAAAAGCTACATGATTTAATATTGAAGAGAATATATATCATTTAATCTCTTATATAAAAAAACAAATAAAACAATTACCTTCTCTACACAATTCTTAAAGCCCCCACCAATTTAAAAACATAAAATGAAAGCCAAGTGAACCTTAAAATAGATGAGAACAAGTACATAATTTGAATCATAAATCATAGGATTCAATTCATAGAATCGTAAGATTCAGATAAAAAGGGATTCAAGGTTGGGATTCAAATTGTTTTGCTTAGGATTTGACTAAAATCGTATATCGTAACTCGTAGGATTTTGACAATACTATTCGCAAGAACTTCCCACGACGGGAAGCTAGGTGGGGCGTTTGTTAGAAATCGACCCCACCCATCCGATTTGCCCATTCACGTTAGGAACTAAGGACATGGGCCCAAAAATGAGGCATATCCAAAACTCAAGTGAGCCACATAACAAGAAAAAAAGTGGGTAGGGAAATGCCTACCATTGAAACCACCCTATGCTCCTGGGCTCCACCGTGATGTTTATATGCCATCCTATCAATTCATAAGGTCATCCTTACTGGGATGAATAGAAAACACAAAAATATTAGCCTGATCGGAAACTTATGTGGCCCCACGAATGTTTCAACTATGGATGTTCAATCCTCACTGCTACCGTTCGGTCCACTTGAGTTTTGGATCTACCTACTTTTTAGGCCCATATCCTAACATGATCTAGCAAAACAGATGGATGGGGTGGATGTTTTGTAACATCACAATGGGCCTCGCATAGCTTCATGTGGCAAGAAGTTCATGTAACAATCCGCATGCGGGTTGTGTGAGCATGGGCGACAATGGAACCAGCAATGTGGGTGGGACCCTGATTGTAGGGCCCACCTCGATGCATGCATTGTACATCTACGCCGTCCATCTGTTTTGCCAACTTATTTTGGGCATGGTCCTAAAAAAGTAGATACAAATTTCAAGTGGACCACACGATCCACACCACATGAAACAGTGATTATTGACCATTAAAAACCGTTTATGGACCACAACTTTTGGACCAAGTTGATATTTGTTTTTTCCTTTCATCCAGGTCTCTGTGACCTTATTAACAAGTTGGACGATCAATAAACATTACGGTGGACCCTAGGAAATTTTTTATGGTGGGTGTTCAATGCTGTTGTTTCCTGTTGTGTGGTCCACCTGAAATTTGTATGTACTTCATTTTTGGGACCATGCCCTGAAACAAGCTGGCAAAACAGATGGACGGTGTGATAAACAATGTATACATCGGGGTGGGCCCTACAGTCAGGGTCCCGCATAATGACACTACTGGTAGCAACACTGTTGTTGGACGGTGTTCTGTGGGCCCCAAAATGATGTGTATGTTTTATCTACATTGTCCATCCATTTTAGATCATTATTTTCAAGGTTAGCCCAAAAATGACGTAGATCCAAATATCAGGTGGACCACACCTTACAAAAACGGTGGTGATAGAATACCCACCATTAAAAACTTCATAGGGCCCACTGTAATGTTTATTTACCATCCAAACTAATGATTAGGTCAGACAAACTTGGATGAAGAGAACAAAAAATATCAGATTGATCCAAAACTTGTGGGGCCCTAACTCCTAAGAAGATTTTAATGGTGAACGTTCAATCACCACTGTTTCCTTTTGTGTGGCCCCGATGGATGGTGGGGATAAAACACATGGTGGGACTCTTCACTATTTTCTTGAAATGAGGTTGCTAGGTCTAAATCCGGAATTGTTCTATCATAGAGGAAATATGCTCTTGAAAACTTGTCAGAGACGAATGCTTGCATGTAAACCTATTGCCACAGCGATGGATGTTTACTCAGAAATTGGCCTTGATGATGAAGAGTTTCTTTCTAATCTTAGCATGCCGATCGGTTGGTCAGCTCATCTACTTGACTATTACATGCCAGATCTTTCATCTGTCATGGGTGTTGCCGATTAATATATGCATGTTGCTCATACAACTCATCTTACTATCATGTATCGAATTCTTCATCATCCAAATCAGCTCCCGACAAAGGTCTACATTTTCAACAACATGGTCATCTTTATGTTTCTGGTTACTCTGATGTTGATTGTGTTGGAAGTTTTCTTGATCGACAGTCTATGTCAAGGTATTACATTTTTGTGGGTGGGATATTGTCACATGGAAAAGTAAGAAGCAGTTGGTTGTTGCTTGATCCGCTGCAGAAGCTGAGCATAGGGCCGATGGTTCATGCTACGTGTGAACTTATGTAGCTACGAACCCTATTACAGGATCTTGATTATCCTCTTTCAAGTCTCGTTCCATTACATTGTGATAACCAAGCTACAATTCATATTGCTAGTAATTTGGTGTTTCATGAGTGCTGCACTAAACACATTGAGATTGATTGTTATTTTATAGGGGAAATGTTAGTAAAGAGACTGAGATCTCTTTTGTTCACTCAGGGGAATAACTGATCGATGTTCTCACTAAATCCCTTACTCTAAGATGCTTTTCATCGTCTCACTAACAAGTTGGGCATGATGAGGGGGAGCATAAGAGAGTGAATATTGTGTGTGCGCATGTACATAATCTTTTGGTAGTCCTACAAAGTATGTAATATTTCTCTTCTTAAAATAATGTAAAAGATGTGTGTTAGTTGTTTGAACCTAACACAACATCTCTTTCAAACCCTAAAACTCTTCTCTCATCTTCTTCCTTCTCTTCTAACCTTTTCTCTATTTCTTTTCTCAATCTCTTCTTTTCCACTGTTCCAACAACGTCGAATGACACCCGGCCCTTATTCCTAACTCCCCATTGAGATTCCATCATCTTCTGATCAATCGAGTGAAGCTTCACTTCCTGCAGACTAATCACTTGAGCTGTCAATCTTCTCAAGAGCTCTTTCACTTGAGCCATTTTCGCCCTGCACATCAAACCACTGTTCCAACAGCGTCGAATGACACCCGACCGTTATTCCTAACTCCCCGTTGAGATTCCATCATCTTCTGATCGATCAAGTGAAGCATTACTTCATGTGCACTAATCACCTCAGTTGTCAATCTTCTCAAGAGATCTTTCACTTGAGCCCTTTTCGCCCTGCAACTCAAACTCCTAACGTTCCAACATAAGATCTTCATTGGGTCACCAACTTGCCCCATCTACCCTTCCTCTCACCACCTAAAGAAATCTTGGAATATCATAATTGATAGATGATGCCGGGCTACCCAATTCCCTCCACCCTTTTAAATACCTTTTAGTCTTTCTCTAATTCACCATCTATCGTTTAAGCTCCCCTCTCTTACTGAAACAATGCATATAGCCCTCATCACAATCACCAAAGGTGACATCAAACATCCTCCCCATGTGGCCCATCACGCCATTGATACACCATAAACCCTGGGCCATTAGGCTATTATCCCCATCCCTTGCCAAAGGCCATTACAGTACTCTATAATGTCATACCGATACACAAGTCCACGCCACCATCTCTGGAAGTATAAAGAGGAGGGACATCAAGCACCATCAACAAATCCTCCCCCTACAACTATAGAGCTAATGCATCATAACCTCAATTACCTTCTTATCGTTCTAGTGAACTACCCACAACCAAGGCCTAAGTCATGCAATCGTCCTCGGCCACCAAAGGGCCACTCGTCCCTTCATCTAATTGAAGATGAACCTCCACAGGGCCCTGCGAATTAAGGAGTAGACAATATCTGCTTTGAAGGAAGAGAAATCAAGCTCAAAGGAAGAGGGTGACAGACCGCAGCAGCCACCATCCTCCCTCCTCTAGATGTTCTTCTCCACGGCCAAGGGAGAGAGGCATATGTAGCTGACGCCCACAATTAAAAGAGGGAGATTCTCACTCATGTGATGACTTTAAGTCCCCCTCCTCACGAATGCCATTGCATAAGGGACTCGCATGAATCGACACAACCCTGAGAGAGGCCCCTGCATCTCGATAGACATCTAGAGCACATGTCAGCATCTCATTCACCACTGCACCACCAGCCCCCTCCAAACCTACAACATCCCTGTAGTGGCTAAAGGCTCGAAAATGGATGCAACTTGCTTGCCACTTGAGCAAACACAAGACTTCCCAGCTTCCCTTCTCATGCCACCTATCCCCTGACCCACCTGCTCCTCGCTACACGTATCCTTTTCCAAAGGAACGTCTCCCCCGAACCTGACATCCGCCACCCTAAGCGGCAAGCAACCAAGCCAAACATCCCTGTAGTGGCTAAAGGCTCGAAAATGGATGCAACTTGCTTGCCACTTGAGCCAACACAAGACTTCCCAGCTTCCCTTCTCATGCCACCTATCCCCTGACCCACCTGCTCCTCGCTACACGTATCCTTTTCCAAAGGAACGTCTCCCCCGAACCTGACATCCGCCACCCTAAGCGGCAAGCAACCAAGCCATCTTTCAACATGTGATGAGACCTCACCAACCTCCCCTATACTGCAACAACCTACACCTCGACACGGCACCTCGCCTAGCACTATGGTAACACCTGCCGCCTCCTGACGAATTACGGCACCACCATCTTGCCAAGGAACTAGCAGCATCCTTGCTACCTTTAACTTCCTCTACCTGACCAGACTTTCCCACCAGTTCCTGCCTCTCCACCTGAACCGCCACCCTTTTGCCCCCAACAGAAATCCCAATGCACTCAGGCGTCACCATCATCTTCTTCTTCCTAATGCAAATTCTCAACGCTCTGATCTCCTCCGCCCTTCCATCGTTGGATCGATTACAATCACTACACCATGCAGGAGCCAATAGCCATGAACGCACAAGGAACCATAGTTCCCAGCAGTAGCTCCCACACTATGTACCAAGCTTCCTTCTATCCAAAGAATGATCAGTCAGACCAGTACAAACCGCCACTACCGGCCTTTCACTAAACATAGCACCTACCATAAGAATCTTGTCTACATTGCAATGCGGCCGAAACGACAGCCACATTTCCTTCTCATGAAGGGGCTTGTGAACATAGGCATCTTCATCAATCTTAACTAATTCCTTCTTTCCATTCCTATTGTTACTAAAATTCCATTCCATATACCCTTAAACAAATTGCATTCCATGTACTCTGTTTTAATCCAACTAATTTTAAAACCTTTAGATTCTAAAGCATTACTCCACAATTCTAGCTTTGTGTTTACTCGCTCCATCAACTAGGTCATCTACAAGAAACACACACCACAATACCTCTTCTTGTAAATGCCAGGTCTAAATGTTTAAATGTACCCCACCTACTAGTTGATGAAAACTTACTTCAGGCAATTAATTTATGCACCTCAAATCCCTGACACGGTAATAGTTAATTTGATACAAAATGTAATGATTTTCATAAAATACCATCAGTTCATAGGAATTCTCGCCCATAAATAGTTCCTTGTTGCAAATGCTATCAAAACACTGCAACCATTCTTCTCCAAGTGTACCCAGAAAACTCCAAGAAAATCCACGGATGAAAAGCAGATAATTGGAAAACCACCTCTATTACTATCAAAGAGCTCGAAGAACTTTGCACCTAGTCAGCACAGTAAAGGGCCACCTATCTATCTCCATTGTGGAGCCATCCATAACCAGCTATTGCTACCATCATTGCCCAACTTGAGCGAATGTCCTGCCAAAAATGCATCCAAATATTTGGTATACCAGAATTTAGTTGATGAAAAACTGTGTTCACACAATTAATTTTGCATCTCAAATCCCTGAAACACTAATAGTTAATTTGATATAAATGTAATGATTTTCATAAAATACTATCAGTTCATAGGAATTCTCATCCTTGAATAGCTATTTATTGTAAATGCCACCAAAACATTGCAACCCTTTATCTCCTAGTGTACCCAGAAAACTCCACAAAAATCCATGGATGAAAAGCAGATGAAGGGATCTTCACATAACCCAAATCTCAATTTCAAGTTTCAATTAAAAATAAATAAGGGTTGTTAAGTCTGCATACCAATTCCCCCTGTACTCACAAAACCTTCTCCAAAGACACGTTCATAGCGCAATATACCATTGCTCTTATACTGCACATTATCCAAGAAACGCTGAAATCCCTTATCATCAGTTGACTTGACCTTTTTCCATATCCAGCAAATCTACATCATGTAGAATTTTGTATTAGCACTAATTCTGCTTTTCAAGGAACCACTTAAGTCCCAAGAAGGAAGAAACAGTGTGTGTGTGTGTGTGTGTGTGTGTGTGTGTGTGAGAGAGAGAGAGAGAGAGAGAGAGAGAGAGAGAGAGAGAGAGCACCTGATTTTGATTCTTTTTGTTCCTCACATAAGCTCCAATGCACTTACAGGTAATAAGGGTAAGCTCAAAGGAATTTCCAAAGCCATCATGCATCTGACATTCTTTGAAAACCTGCATTAAACTCAATTAGGAACCATAGATGATCATTGAACAAATGAGCTCTACTTTACAGGTCCCTTACACAAGAACAGCCTGATAACAATAATGATGTCTGCTCATCAAAAAAGAGATGGAAAACAAAAGAATACATAACATATTTTTTATGGTTAAAATTTGAAGTTCTGATGCAGCATGCACCAGAACTGATTTTGCAAAGATGGAACATGGAACTTCTAACTGATCATGAAACCCAGTAGGTAGTATGTATAGGTTTGCTTCTCTTTCACCTTTCCTGCTAACTCTAGTTTCAAATTAAAGTTAATTACAAGTCAATCTATAAAGAAATATGCTGAACAAGGAATTTTCTTCTAATTGAAATAGGAAACTTCAAAAATAGGAATTAAGAGACTAAACAGCGCAAATGTCTGACCTTGTTATTCATGTCGACCCCAAGTTAGCTTATCAATCCAACCTACTGGTGTTGTGGGTCCCACAGGTCAACCGTTTAAGTGGGCCAGGGTTGACACGTGGGGCCTCTAAAGGCTGAATGATTGGATCTTGGCTCTCCCTTGATCAATCTAAGAGAAGTTCTTGATAGGGTTCTGGATACGTCAACTAACCGTGATTGGGTTCTGGATACATCAACTCCCCGTGTTAGCTTATCGATCCAACCTATTGGTGTTGTGGGTCACACAGGTCAACCGTTTAAGTGGGCCAGGGTTGGCACGTGGGGCCTCTAAAGGCTGAATGATTGGATCTTGGCCCTCCCTTGATCAATCTAAGAGAAGTTCGTGATAGGGTTCTGGATACGTCAACTAACCATGATTGGGTTCTGGATACATCAACTCCCTGCCCCCAGTTTGAAAAAAAAAAATTTGCCCTCGAGTTCGACTTTCTTGCTACTGCTTCCCCATGATTTGTATTTACATTGTGTACTCTTCTAGTCCGACATGAGTTGTGGTGTAGACCTCTGTCAAAATAAGAAAAGGTTATTGGATTTCCACTTCCAACTGGGTTTTCTTGTGCTTTCACAGAACCTGAACCCATATTTGTTTTGTCAAACTTCTTTTTTAATAGATTCTTCCACTTCTTTTTCTATTAGTTTCTTCAACTTATTTTAGTCATTGAAATGCTTTAATCTGAATTAGTGTCATGATTGATTTATTCACATATATCTCGAGTCTTGACCATAGATCGAAATATCATTATTGTATCAGCCGATACGGCCGTATCGTATCTGTATCGACCGGATACAATACGCAATACAGGTCAGTATTGGCCCGTTATGAGAAAAGGGTACTGTATCAGCCCATATCAGCCGTATTGGGCCGTATCGATACCGATATTTTATAGTTGTATCCGTTTCAACTGATACAACTATAAGTTTTTTTTTTTTCTTTTTTGTGTTTTCTTTGATTTTTTTTTTCTTTTTTCCCCTTCTTATAATTTCTTTGCAAATAGGGGTTGTTTTAAAGGCATTTCTGACCAGATTCGAAGATCGAAACTTTTTCTTTCATCAAATCAAAGAACTGAAGCTACCAAGTCCAATTTTACAAAAATAAAAAAATAAAAATAAATAAAAATTTGTTTCAATCTGAATCTCATCGAAACAACAATATAAACTATATCAATCAGATCTTGGTTGATCTGGATTCGGGGTGTTTTCCTTTTCTTTTAATTATTTTTATTTACATAGGTATTTTTTGAAATACATAGGTATTTTTTGAAAATTTTAGAAAAAAAATTTACTGATTTTTGTTATGATGCTTGAATATTAGAAGATCATGGATCTACTGATTTGTTGAAGATTTGGAGGGTTTTTTTTCTCTCTTTTAACTTATGTAGGTATTTTCTGAAAATTTCAAAAGAAAAAATTAAATTAGTTTTTTTCCTTATTCTTGTTATTATGCTTGAGAAGTATTAATGGACTATGAATCTACTGATTTATTGAATATATGGGCTTTTACTTTCTTTTTTTATTCAGGTATTTTTTGAAATTTTCAGAAAAAAAATTGATTAGGTTTTTTTTTTTTTTTTTTCTTGAGTATTAGAATATGGATCTACTTATTTGTTGAAAATTTGGGTTTTTTTAACTTCTTTTTATTTACGCATGTACTTTTTTAAAATTTCTTTAAAAAGTTATAAAATTGGTTTTTTTTTAATTCTTATTATGATGCTTGAGTATTAGAAGACTGTGGATCTAATGATTCCACACATGCATGATTAAAAAAATATTTTCTACATTTATTCTATTTTTTAGTTAATTTTTGGCCTTTTTATTAAAACAATTTTAGAAATTTTATATTAGTTGATAGATAATCATATTAGCAATATATGATATCTATTTCTGACAAACATCCACAAAAAAAAAAAATCAACACCACACCTTACAATAGGTCAACCCATCAGGACAAGAGTCTTACCAAAAAATGGCCCGATGCACCATTGAATACATGGTCAAAACACACAAAAAAAAAAGACGTTTTTTAATATCTCATTTTTTCCTATTTTTCTGATAAATTTCCCTTTTTTTTATTAATTTCTAGCCGATATAGCCCGATAGGGCCCCGATACCAATACGCAATGCCGTATCGTATCATTTTTCCACCGGGACGATTCAGCGACCGATACCGTCATTTAGAACCATGGTCTCCACACACCTTAAATTATTCTGCTTATGAAACCATCAATGTGTCCACTAATTTTATCCTTGGATCCAACTTCTAGTTCATCCATCAGTTCTCATTTGATCCATCAAAAATGCATTTGTCAATTCTTCTATTGACTTACCTTCCATTCATCGGTAGAGTCATCAGTCATTAAAATGGTTGACTCGAGTGTGTCCAATTCCCAATGTTCTGGCTCTTCCCTTAGTAGACCCAATGGTGGATCAATAAGTCATTTCAATCATCTGAGATTCTCAAAACTTTCAATACGGGACCACTAGTACACCATTGTTTAAAGGTTTCGGCGTGCCACCTCAATCACTACTGAAACAGGTACAAACCAGCCATATCGGCCAATACAGTTCATTTTCTGGCTGATACAAGTCGTTTTGGACTAACACAAGTTTAAGAAAGAAAGATATTTGGGACCTACCATGGTATGTTTACTCCATCCAACACATCCAAAAGGAAGATGCAATCACCATGAATCCAATCATCACATGGGCCAAAACATATAGAACAATGGACAGCCATCCTAAAGCTTTGAACTGTGCGTGAAGCTAACCATGAAGTTTTTATGGAATCCAATCCGTCCAAGTGCTTCACCCCACATTAAAAATGGGACACCACAAAAATCATCCCAATAAAAACATACGGCCCCCATCACTTGAATTTGAAGGATTTTCTATACAATTTTACATTGTTTCCTATGGTGTGGCCCACCTGTTTTCAGAACTGGCATGAAACATTTTGGAGTTCCATACTCATTGTGTGGCACACATAATGCACATTTTGGATGGAATATATACATTACTGCGGACACAATGTACAGTTTGTATAGCATGCTAGTGGAACAATGGACAGCCACAAGAAAATCTCCAAACAGTGTTTGGGCTACCATGATGTTTTTAGGTTATCCAACCATCCAAAATGTGGCCCATCCTGAGTTTTGGATTGTTCTGATTTTTCTGATGTCCAATATTAATGTTGGGGAACACCTAATCCATGGTTTGGATGGCAAAGAAACATTACGGGGGCCGCAAAACAGCTAGACATTTTTGTCGTTATTACAAGCACACCGAGTCGTACAGGTTCGACTCGGTCCGAATCGCCCCAACTCGAGTTGAGTCGACCCGGAACAATGAGTCGACAGCGACTCCAGCCGAGTCAGCCCCTATATAATGGGTGGGTGTATCATATCATTAGAGGCTGATACCAGTACACATCACACGTATTTGGCAGTACGTACCTGTTTTGGACAATATTTTAAGCTTTGATTGCTACACAATTCTAGATTCATTGTCATGGTTTAAGTCCTAATGAGTGCCCTATTTCTTGGCTTAGATCTTTCAGCACAACCATTCAATTGAACAGAACATGAACTTGGGGTTTGGGTCCTTGCCTCGTTGGTAGACTCTGCGGAGTTTCAACAAGGGGTCTCTGGTTCAAAACCCATTAGTGGTCAAATATCCACACTGCTGACAGCACCAGTGGGTGTGTTGCATGACTGACTGGGTGGGTTGCACGACTGACCAAAAAAAAAAAAACATGAACTTCCCTTCATGTGTGTGTGTGGAGAGGGAGAGGAAGAGAGAGAGAGGGACGCACATGAAAACACACATACGCACATACAGCAGTACTAGGCTATTGTGGGTCCCAAATGGTATGTGTGTGACACTGTGACATCCAACCCATCCAAATGGTGTGCCCTACTATGATAGTCAGAAGAAAAAAAATCAGTCTGATCCAAACATTGGGTGAGCCAAACCATATAAACAATGAAAATGCCCAAAAATCCAAATTTCCAAATTCAAGTGGCAGGGTCCACCTGATAATTGGATGGGCCTAATTTTTGGGGAGTCCCATAACCACTTTGGGGCTAACCTTTTGCATGTGTAGGAGTTACTACTATATGCATCAACATTTGTAATAACTATACAAACCATCATGTTGTCCTAAGGAGCGGTAAACTTTGAAGTGGGACCCATTCTCATAGACATGGAACCAATAAACACAATTACAGAATAGAGTTGCACCATTGATAGCCAAAGCAGACAACAGGAATACTGGGATAGATATCTGATTCAACAGTGGCAGAGGTTGAATTCTAGAACAATTGGAAATTGGAAGCCATGCATTCTTTCTAACAAACAAGATTGGAATATAAAATCCTAGAAATAAGTACCATCTGGATGCCAAAACATTAAACTCGATCACACCATTGTTAGAACAGATAACTATTGATATAAATGCTTTCACTAAACAAATCAGATGACTGGTGAAACATTCCAGTGTGGAGCTCACTATGCTCCTCTAGAATAGTCAGACCTCTATAGCCGACTGATCGAGATGATAGTATAACTGGGACAGAAAATGTCACATTCGAGGTGAATGATTGGAGTTGTCCTCTAATCACTACAATGAGGCTGGTCCCTCTTTTAGTAGATTCACTTGTGGGAAGTTGGAACAAACAGATGATGCGTTTTACGGTTCAAATAGCAGAAATTAAAAAAGAAATTGAGTAGAATCAGACTGAATCATTTCCAGAACACCAAACAACTAAATAAACAGTTTGGTGATCAATATTATATTGTGCAGAAACTGACAGAACTGATGCCAAAGAATGTTATGAACTTGAACGGATGCTTACATGAAGCAAATCTGAGTTTTGGTGATCATCCATCCCAAAACAGAGCAACAATTATTATAGAGTATTGGAATTTGCAATGTCATGAACCTAACTGCAATAAGAGAGATTTGAGGGATTATAAGTTATAACTGAAGTTGCATCAATTTTAATCCCTCTTCAAGTCACATCACATTTAGGCAGAAATCTAAAGAGGAAAACCAGATGCAGGTTTTTTTTTAGAGATCAGATGCAGGATTTTATAGAAGAATAAATCAATATTTCATTGTATTGAACCCATATGTAGGGTGTATAGATAGAGTTTACTTCTCTTTTTAAAAAGTAACAGTTGTTATGGGGCCCCTAACAGTTTGTAATGGTAATGGCGGTGGCCATTATGGCCACCATTACCATTATATAAGACCTTGGTTCTGACTCATAACTGTAGTATCGATAGTTTCCTACAAAATCAATCTGTAAAGCAATAACTTGCACAAAAAGAATCCTTTAACTAAAATAGGAAACTTGAAGGAGGAAAACTGTGAGCTATGCATCACAGCGGCCACATAGTTAACTTATCTATCCAACCCATTGGTCTTATAGGGCCTCACAGGTCAACCTGTACACTCATGAAATGTCACTGGTTGACGTGTGGCCAAAAAATGTTGAGCATTGGATCTCAGCCTTGTATTTATGCATTGGATAGCTTGTGGGCCACATATCTTGATTGATGGTTGTGTTTGGAGATCTGGCATCAATTTCGCAGTTCTAACTGTCAATGCACAACCGTGAAAACAGATCCCAACAAGAACTGAAAGACAACTAATCAAACTCATTCCAGACAAGAAAGTGGTTGAACGACATATGGAGTCGAGCATCAGATCATGCACTAACATAAAATATAGAAAAGGATTTAGAAGAAACGAGTAAAAAGGACATACCTTTGTATAAAATCTTGGCTCCCTATAGTGGGTTGGGTTGCTTTTTCGCTTACTATCTCCAGATTGATGAAAACAAGATTCTCTGAAGAAGATAAACCCACCAGGCTTCAACCACTTGATCATCCTTTTGGCCAGATTCTCGACCTACCCTCAATGAAAATAAATGGAGTTAACACTTGACACTAAATAGTGAAAGATGTAAATTATTAGCAAGATAATAACCAGCTTTTGGTCCAATGTCACGGGCAGAACCACATCCAAAAAAAAAAAAAAACAGATTTCTCTGTAGAATAATACAACATATGCAATGAGTAATATTAAATTTAAGGTTCTAAGGCTCTAAAGTCTAGACGCTTAACAATTGGTAGAACCAAGATGAAGTATTTGGAGTGCAACTTTAACAAGAACAGTTGGAGGTCAAAATTTAATTTATAATTGCATGAAGTGCGAAAGGAAGCAGCAACAAATCCGAATGTGGGAGAGGAGAATCACCTGTTTCAAAGAATTTGCAAGTCTAAATAGTTGACAGGAAGGAGCATAAGCACAACTTTTACCCCTTTTTTTTAATAAAACTGTTTTGGACTGTTATAGAGCCTATACAGGACCGTTACAAGCCCTTTTTTTTTTACATTGACTGTGACTTACATTGACCGTGACAGGCTGTTTCAGGCCATTTTTTTTCTACAGCGGCCATTTCAGCCCCATAACGCGTAATGGTTACAACCATTACTGTTTCGTTACGGCTACAACCATTACCATTTCGTTACAGCCGTTACATAACCGTTTTAGCATACCATGGATATATATGCTCCAACTTGAAGGGAGTGTTCAGTTGACGAACCCTGATGGAGGATGATGATCACATGTGTGACCCACTTCACATGAGATTATGATTTCTATTGTTTCATTTAATTATTCCTTTTGTTACTACTTAAGGTGATATGTTAGCATAGAGTTTAAGCATATAGGCTTTGGTTATGAACTAACTTAAGCATAGGGGTATTTTTGTACTTTCACATATATTATAGAAGCCCTAATGTAATAAGAGGAGAGACTAAGGGCGTCACAACTTTCTAAGCCTTCTCTCTCTTCTCTTGCTTCTTCTCATATTCTCTCATTCTCCTTACCAATATAACTCAAGGACATTTTCACTATATTTTAGGTGAGTTGGGCATGCATAATAGCTATGCTCCAACTTGTGGAGTGTAGAAAATGTGTGTGTGTGTGTGTGTGTGTGTGTGTGTGTGTGTGTGTGTGTGTGTGTTACTCTGTTTAAATACTCCTTTACACTTTAGCATGGACCCTTTTTTAAGGTCACTCTACCATGGATTTAACAAATATCATTTGTGCATGCAAAATCCTAAACAAAGCAAAAGATACCTTTAAAAGTTTGGATGAATGAGTTGTACTTTGTTAGTTGAGTATTGGAGACTTGAAATCTTCAGATGAATGAATTATAGCTTATTAGTTGAATATTGGAGACTTGAAATCTTCAAATGAATGAGTTGTGGCTTATTAGTTGAATATTGGGGACTTGAAATCACATCAACAGCAATCACAGAGGCCCTTGGGGAGAGGGGGAAGGTCGTACGGCCACTGCCATTACCATTATGATACGGGCAGTAACGGCTATTGCAGCCCTTAAAAATTTTATTTCAACCCCATAATGGACCACAATGGGGATGTTACAAGCCAAATTTTCCATTACAGCCCCACAATGCATAACAGATACCACTGTTACCGTTACATAACCATCTTTTTAATTGGCTAAAATGGAAGCCCTAGGGGTAACCGAGGTCCACCGAGATATAGAGAATCAACATGGATGATCAAGGGAGGATTGGCAGGATCTTCGCAGGACCAATTGGGATCACAAATATGGGATCTTCCACAGGGTTCAAAAGGAGTGATGTTTGCATGCTCCTCCCTTAGTCGCCAAAGGCAACTCCACTAATGCCATTAGCTGGGCTGACTCTTTGGGTGCCTTATCCTTGGCATCTTTCATGATGGGTGAGGAAATAAAGGAGATGAAGGGGACCATTTCAATATCCTCCATCCACACTACCATGGAAGTTAATGGTATGGCAGATGATTTGACTAGGAAGGGATCTGGTCTCCGATGTCTTTTGAATGAGAACTCCCAATTTTGTAATTTCTTCACTCTTTTTTAATATAAAAAATAAAGTTGGAAGGATAAGGACTATTTTTTATTGAAAAGGCTGAATGGCAACTGCCAAGACAGTAACAAATAGAACGAGAAAAAGCAGGGACTACATTATAGGTTGGACCCAAAAAGAGAAAATTGATTTACATTGTCAGGCCCTGCTACCCATTCCATTACATCCCTCTTGATTTTCCATACAACCTCCTCCCAAGGACCTGCTTTGCCGCGAACAACAAGCATTATCTACCTTTTGGCAAAAACTTAAATGAATTTCGATAAGCAGCCCATCAATTGTCAAAAGAGAAATGTTTACATATAACATTGTTTGTGAACTTACGAATACAACACATACTTTCCCACCAACACGTCACTTTCGTAGAATATCTAAGCCATGAAAGAAGGTGGGACACATCGTGAAGATTAACTAGGGAGAAAACCACGACAGTCCACTCATTAAAGAGTTACAACATTGAAATCAATGGATAGCTAATGGCCCGACTCAATGTATGGGTGTAGGTGTAGCATACCTAAAGGGTAGATTGGTCCTATTTTCCCCACAGGTGATCTTTTTGGTGATCCCGCTTTTCACAGGGGATGGATGTTCCACAAAAGTGGCACATCGAGAGAAAAGAAAATCATTGTATGTGAATGTCCACGGACAAAATTGTGTGCAGACATTTATGTGATCAAAATGGAATTTCAATGCAGACTTTGATATCTAAACACACAAACGGTAACATGGATGCACTCACGGGATTTGCATGAAAGTTCAAGCAAAATAGTGTAGATTAGCAATCACCTCACTGTCTGACAGATACATTAGCAACCAGTTTGAGAATACAAAATCCATAGATTCAGGTGCCATTTGCAGGCCTGGAGATGTTACATCGGCACACATAAAGCTGACATTCTTAAAATGCCCATTAACACTTTCATTCTGCAAGACCCCAACAAATAGCAAAGGAAAGTTTGAGATCAACAGATATACAAGAAAGATATTATCATGCTTGCATCCAAAGTAACTTTCATGGACCAAGAATGGAAATGTATACCCACTTTCTTTATCACACTTTCAATGAAGTCCACAGCTAGAACCTGACCAGCCTCCTTAGCTAACTCAGTTGTGAAGCGACCAATACCGGCTCCAAGCTCCAATATAGATTTTCCTTTAAAACTTGGAAGTAGAGATAGAACCTGCACAGCAATCAAAAAACAGTACTTGAAATTTGACAATGACGAAGCAGCATCTTACTGCAAAGTTCAGAAAGATATTTAAGACAATTCTATGTTTATATGAACGTATCTCTGCATCTAATGGCATTTAGTAAGACACACTGACAGAAATAGAAAAAAGAATTGATTTGGCTCCAATTCCATTGTTTCTCAAGCTAAGGATCTATCTGTTGTTTCCATCAGACAGACAACATGCCGCTTCAACAATCACAAATATCCCCAAATGATAAGTTTCAAAGGTCACAAAAATTAGCCATGTAAAATACAGGAGAAATTCAAAAAAAAAAAAGGAGAAGAAGAAGGCGTTGATGATGCCCTACAGAAAGAGAGCACGCTAAGGGCCCGTTTGGCGCAAGGGATTAAGTGTTATTAACTGGGATGGAATTCATGGAGTGTCATGATTAACATTGTCAGTGGATTGCTGGTGGATTGTGTCATGGAATTGGTAGAATACCACTGAATCCCATTTCACGTTTGGGACGGAGGAGAATCCCATCCAAACCGTGGAGTTGGCTTGGTGAGGAAGAAGACGACGTACTGTGGAAAGCCTTTTACGGAAAGTTCTTGCGCTTGGGATGTTAGGTAGGGCCCATCATGATGTTTATGAGAAATCCACCCCGTCCATCTGTTTTGATAGCTCATTTTAGGACATTCCGTAAAAAATGAGACATATTCAAATCTAAAATGGGCCAAATGAGAGGAAACAGTGGGGAATCAATGACCATTGTTCAAAAGTTTGTATGGCCACAAAATCTGCTAATCAAGCTAAGTTTTTGTATTTTCACTTCATCCCATTGAGAATGACCCTATAAACGGTTTAGATGGCATATAAAAATCAATATGGAGCCCAAAAAGGTTTCAATGGTTCCTTTTTATTCTTCCAATTTTCCCTCTATGTGGCTCACTTGAGTTTTGGATCTGCCTTATTTTTGGTCGAATATCATAAAATGGGCTCGCAAAATGAATGGACGGGGTGGATTTCTAACAAACATCACAATGGGCCCCACCTAGAATTCCAGCGTACCACTTCATTCGATAGGGCTTTCGCAGGAAATTCGTATCTGACAAATCGTGGCAATCCCTCTTTCATGGATCGATATCCCTGGTGGATAGAGAAAGGTGCTAGCACAAAGTCCAAAGTAAAATAAGCTTTGACACCTTGCTGCTCCAAACACGGTGTTGGATTATTTTTTAAACCCATCCCACCAAATCCAACTTGATACAATTTAATTCTACGCACCAAACACCCCCTAAAAGTATTTAGCATGTTGGCCACTAAGCCTTATACATGTCAGTATTTCTTAACTGCTTGGAATGAGTGAAACTCATACTCGCTTATTTCAAATCAACCTTCCTGCAAAACATGATTAATCCAGGTTGAACTCTGTTTTTCTGCTAGGTATTCCTAAACCTGAGACCTCACTGTTGCAATACAAAACCCTGTCCAATAAGGTACTAGAACTCAAGTGGTAGACTGAGGGAATATAGCCTCCTTTCAACTCTGAGGTCATGGTATCAATTCCCAAAGTGGGGGTGGCTAACATTGCAGTGTGACTAACAGGGGTGGATGGGTGTACTAACAATGGGGTGTGTTTACTAACCCCAAAAAAAATATTTTAAAAAAAAGGTACTTGAACTCTATGAAAGTGAATGCTAAAAGCATTTACTTTGCATAGAGAGTCAAAAAATAATGTGTAAGCACACCTCATCAGGAAGAAGAAGATCGTAGGTGGGCATTCTCAAAACCCATGGCTCTCTCATTCAGTCTCCTTATTTGGGATGGAATTTGATATGTTTCCCTATGTGCCTTACACTGCTCTCTTGCATAAGCAGCATAACAATTGTGGTTTAGTACCGTAAAACTGTGAACCAAAAAGTTAAATGCTCGCAGCGGCAATGTTTTCAGTATCAACGATATCAGTCAATACATCTCATAATATACCTTCTATCCCACCTATGTGATCTGAAACACATGGGTAGTGCCGATATATCCCACCTGTTCAATCCAATGAGCATTTTCGATTTACAATCATTTTTTTATGTAAATCATGTTGAATCAATGTCAGATAGTTACAAATCTATGATTCTCCATGTTTGGCATGAAAAATTATGGATTTGGAACTTCCGATTCGAGATTTAAGGGAGATGGTCCAAGTTGCGAAAAATTAGGAAAAATCAAAATTTCCCAATTTCTTGCAAATCAGTTGCAATATGTGTTCAAATGCAAAATCAAACATACATGTAACTTGACCTAGTAATTCTTGGTAATTTGGGGATTTTTCGGACAAAAATTATTTCTAATTAAAAATGTTAAAAAAATATTTTTTTTTCAAAATTCCACTTCGATCAACGGTCAATTGGCCCCTATTTTAGAGTATTTCAGGAGTGTTTGATGAAATCATCATCACATACCCTCTAATTTTGAGATTTTGGAGAAGATGGGCCGATTTACGAAAAATTGAGGAAAATTCAAAATTTTCTCAAATCAGAGAGGATGAGTACCAACGTTATGTTATAGAGTATTTTCACCAGTATCATTCTACTATGACCTGGCTATGCCCAACCCAGTCAAGATGAAGATAATGATTTTGAGCCACCACGCAACTCCAGTGGGTCCAAGCCATAACCACACATTATTCATAGGCATATTTCTAGTTTTCTACTTCTTCATTTGCTTTTGAATGTATTGCTTGTATTTTCTTACATGTCTTCTTACATTTATAAATTATATGAATATACTTGCATCAGTTCAATCAGATAGTGTATAGAATAGGACCCCATATAAAGGAAACCTATTATGTGCACTTGTTTTTTGTGATGTTTTGATTTCTAAGTGTCTATTGATGTCTTTTTTAACAATCCCTAAGGTTTCATTGAATCATTCGACCAATTTCCCAATGTTTCCCAACAACAGTGATACATTACGTGATACAACCGATACATCTCATGCAAAAACCGATATGTATCAAATACATTACGCGATACATTACGCGATAACGATATGGAGAAGATTGAACAGCAGTGTTTCTAATTTCTAACATTGTGAACTGACCACCAAGTCATCTTTGTATCAAATCTCTGATAGAATAAACTAAAATTATTGATGTGATTGCTGAGTGCTGACAATTATTCACAATTATTCATCAAATGAGATGTATAATGACTTCTCATCCCTTATGTCAAACGTTCTTGCTTTCATAGGAGAATCTGAGAGAGAAAAACAAACTAATAAAGAGAAGAAAAGGAGAACAATTAGTTTCCTTTCAGGTCATAAATTGCATCAGAGCAAATGTGTCCATGTAATACATACTTCTCAAATTTGACCCCAAATACCAGCACCTCCCTACAATAAAAGGTGGTGAATGGGTCTTCAAAAGGGGCAGCCGTATAAGTGTTTGACAAATTATAATAAAAAATAAATAAATAAATAAAAGTGGTATAAGTGTTTGATTGTTCTCTTCTCATTGGTTAGAGAGATATTAAGTGTACTATTTTGTAGCACGATGGCATCAAATGAAATGTCACAGGTGGCGACTTCTGAATCGTTTATAAATCAAATCTTAATTTCCACTTGCTGCAGAAGCAGTTGAGAGTCATGCCTCTTCTTGGGAAAGTATATCACAAAAGGGTGTAAAAAGTGTTGCCTTTCACAGCATTTCTACCCAGAACAGCAATGCTGCAAAGCTGAAGCAACTGTGAAGCACCTTTTTTCTACTTCTATGCTTCTCAAAAGCACTCTTCTCAAACTGCACCCTAAGGCTTCTGAAACTTTGTCCAGTGTATGGCAAATAACAAATTTATCAAGAAAAGGGCCTCCACCCTCCGCATTCGCTACGAGGAAATCAGAGCCAGTATGGAAACATTGATGACTTTCCTTTTGTCCTTTCTTCCTTTCTTCTTTCATTCATTTTATTTCTTTATTTCTTCCAAGCAGGTAAATAAGTGCTTAAAATAACAAGACATTATAGATGAGTCAAGAGAGAGACAGGGAGATCATATCAACAAACTATGAAGATGCAAGAGACAAGGTCTGACAACAAGACTGTAAACTAGAAGCAACGAAACCACCATCGTCTATTGACTAAAATTGTTCGTTGATATACCTAAAACATCAAGTCATAAATATGAGCATAAAGCCATAAACAAACTGATGAGGACACAAGACCTTTTAAAGTCTACCAACGAAGAAAGCGCCCACCACAAGCATCTTCCTTGTGGCTAGGCGACTATTGAGGAGCATTGAAGACCCTACACACGTGATTTGACACATTGAAGACCCCACATCGGGAGGACACATGTATAGGAAGTTTTTGAACGTTTTTGGACGTCTTCAGGCGCCCGAACGCCCGAACTTTTGTGCAATTTATTTTAAGTTCCGTTTTTGCTTAAGTTTTAAGGGAATTTTGGTATTTTCATGTTTTCTTATTGGTTATTTAAGAGGGCTCGGCCCTAAAAACGAGATTGGTTTATTATTATTGAATGAAAGCCTCTTTGGTTGCCTTCCTCCTCTCTCTCTCTCATGAAACTTCATATTTTTCTCCAATCTTCTTCTTCTCTTTTCTTCTTGTGCCCCTCCAATATTCTTCTAAGGTAAGATACTCTTCTCTCTCTCTCTCTCTCTCTCTCTCTCTCTCTCTCTCTCTTACTCTCTTATCCCCAATTCTCGAAATCCTAAATTTGATAATCGAATCAAAATCCTAAATTCTCAAGTTTTCAAATCCCTAACCCGAGAAACCTTTTTGATTCCTCGGACTAGTGATCCCCATTGATTGATTGGGTTAAGACCATGCAAGATCGGGAGGTTCCATCCCTCGCCGGATCCAACCATAGCAATAATTGAATCTCGTACTTCGTAGTTGTGATGAATGGCCGCTCCATTACATGTTTCCTTGTGATTTTCTTAGTTCATGATGATTGATGCTAGATTTTATATTATTATTGTCTTTTATTTCCGCTGGATTATATGAGTTCATGAGCATGCATCATAATTAGGGCATCCTCCATCAAATTTAGTATCAGAGAGTAGGCTCGCATGGTTTTGTCTAGATCGAGTTATAAAAAAAATTAGGGTTTTGATTTTTAGGTCTAGTTTAGGAAATTCCCAGATTTAGAAAGTTTCCAATTTTAGAAAGTTTTCAATTTTAGAAAGTTTCCTAATTTGGAAATTTTCCAGATTTAGAAAGTTTCCAATTTTAGAAACTTTCCAATTTTAGAAAGTTTCCTAATTTGGAGAATTTCCAGATTTAGAAAGTTTCCAATTTTAGAAAGTTTTCTAATTTGGAGAATTTCCAGATTTAGAAAGTTTCCTAATTTGGAAAATTTTCAAATTTGAGTTGTTTCTTGTCTTAATTTAATTGTATCAGTTCATATTAGTTTTGCATTCATCGCATTCATCTTGTAAGTCGTAACACCTAGTAGTCTAGTTGGGTAGAGTTTGGTTCAAGTCTTAGTTGTATGCCCACGAGAAAAGGTAGAAGTTTCGGACTTCAACCAATCAGAAACAACGAGCAGTTATCTGAGCAACTTGCTCAATTGATGCAAAAAATAACTGTAATGGAAACGAGACAAAAGAATGAATTCGCTCGTTTAAGTACCTAGATCACCACCACCATGAATAAAGTCGAGCAATTAGAAACATCCCAAAGGGAGAACCCCACTCTTGGGGAAGACACACACTCTCAAGCAAGGGAAATCATTGAGGAGCGTGTTCCCATACGTGGAGGACATGGTGGTAGGGGACGTGGAGCTGGTCTTGGTGTTGTGCAGGAGGCACAAGCTACATATGACTATCCAGACCACTACAATCCCGATGAGCGTGCGATGAAGAACGTGAAGGTGGAAACCCCGAGTTTTTATGGGCGTCTAGATCCCAAGGCATTCCTTGACTGGGTTGCTGATATGGACCATTACTTTGAGTGGTATGACATGTCAGAAAACCGTCAAATGCGGTTTGCAAAGATAAAACTTGTGGGCCAGGCCAAGTTGTTTTGGACCAATACTGAGCGAAAGGTAGAAAGAATTGGTAGAGCCCCTATCACAGATTGGCATGAGATGAAAGAGAAGTTGAAAGAGAAATATCTTCCTCTCCCATACCGACAAAAGCTCATTGACCAGTGGCAATCCTTACGCCAAGAGTCAATGTCTATCAATGACTACATCGCCAAATTTGAGGAATTTATGATGCGATGTAATATCTATGAGGATCCTCTAGTAACGCTCTCGCGTTTCAAGACGGGCCTTCGATCGGATCTTCGGCACGAGCTTATGACTTGGCCCTTAACGGACTTGGATGAAGCATATCAAGTTGTGCAGGAACTAGAGCAATACCTGAAAGCTCCTGTCATTAGACGTTTTGAGTCCCGAGACTCTAATGCTAGATTTGGTTCCCAGAGAACTAGACCTAACGTTGGTTGTCAACCTAGAGCACAGGCGACTATCCTGCCTAGGCCTAGGGAGGACAAAGGCAAAGGGGTTCTTGGTGCCGGTCCGAGTGGGGGTAGCCAAGTGAGGTGCTACGAATGTGGGAATCTCGGTCACATGTCTAATCAGTGTCCCACGAAGAACCGTGGGAAAGCCTTAGTTGTAGGCGAGTCCCATGAGGGTGTTGATGACCAGGGTGATTATGAAGTAGAAGAATATCACCCTGAAGGAAGTCTTACTAACGAAAATGGTGTAGATGAAGAAGCAACGCTTGCAGTGGTCAGGCGTGTGCTAGCTCAGTCTAGGAGTAGTGTTGATTGGCGTCGGAACACTATCTTCTATACTCTTACCAAGTGTGGAGAAAAGAATTGTAAGGTGATAGTGGACAGTGGGAGTTGTCAAAATATGATTTCCGCTAACACCTTAGATCGTCTGAAATTGAAACCCACACCTCATCCTGACCCATACAAAGTTTCTTGGGTTGACAAAACATCTCTTCCTGTCACCCATCAGTGCTTCGTTCCTATCGAGTTTGGGTCATACAAGGAGTCCCTATGGTGTGATGTGATACCTATGGATGTTGGACACATTATCCTAGGTAGGCCATGGCTATTTGACAATGACGTCAGGATCTTTGGCTGTTCGAATGCGTGTACCTTCATGCATAACGGAAAAAAGATCAAAGTTAATCCTATGCCACCTAAAAGCACACTAGGGAAGAAAAGGGATGAGAAGGCGAGTGAGCCTAAGGAAGTGAGGAAATCCAAACCCAAGTCTCTTCACATAATCAATGCAAGAGAATTTGAGAAAGAGACTAAGGAGGATTCCATGGTGTATGCCCATGTGGCAAGAGAGACTACACCTGAGGGTCCATCAGAGTTACCCCATGAGGTAACATCGGTTTTAAAGGAATACAGTGATATATTTCCTGAGGATTTACCGAACGAGTTACCACCTATGAGGGACATTCAGTGTGCCATTGATCTCGTCCCAGGGTCGACTATACCGAACCTTCCTCACTAAAAAGATGAACCCTGCAGAACATGCAGAGTTGAAAAGGAAAATTGATGAGCTTCTGCAAAAGGGTTTTATCCAAGAAAGTATGAGCCCGTGTGCCGTGCCAACATTGTTGGCACTAAAGAAAGATGACACGTGGCGCATGTGTGTGGACAGCCGTGCCATAAACAAAATTACCATCAAGTATAGGTTTCCCATACCTAGACTTGATGATATGCTTGACATGATGGCGAGGTCCACCATATTCTCCAAAATTGATCTCAAGAGTGGATATCACCAAATCCGCATAAGCCCAGGAGATGAGTGAAAAACGACGTTCAAAACCAAAGATGGGTTGTACGAATGGATGGTCATGCCCTTCGGCTTGACTAATGCGCCTAGTACTTTTATGCAGGTGATGACACAAGTCTTGAAACCGTTTATGAAAAAATTCCTAGTGGTGTAC
The DNA here is from genome assembly GCA_003013855.2 of Liriodendron chinense. NCBI lineage: Eukaryota > Viridiplantae > Streptophyta > Magnoliopsida > Magnoliales > Magnoliaceae > Liriodendron > Liriodendron chinense. Next base: position 3,381,579 of record ML058397.1, on the reverse strand, counting down.
TTTGATGACATTCTTATTTACAGTACCACCAAGAAATCACACCTTGAACATCTGAAGTAGGTCTGTAGCGTTCTTAGGAATGAAAAGTTGTACGCTATTCTTAAGAAATGTGCGTTCATGTCTAGTCAAGTCGTGTTCTTAGGATTTATAGTGTCTTCAGAAGGAATGTGCGCAGACCCTGAAAAGGTCAAGGCCATAGTTGAGTGGCCTGAACCGAGGAACATTCTTAAGGCTTAGCAACTTTTTATCGTTGGTTCATTAGGAGTTTTAGCACGATCATGGCTCCCATTACTGAATACATGAAAAATGGAGAGTTTGTGTGGTCTAAAGCCGCAGTCAAGGCTTTTAGGGAAATTAAGGGGCAAAATGGTAGAAGCTCCTGTCATGCGTCTACCTGACTTTTCTAAAGTCTTTGAGGTGGCGTGCGATGCGTCAAGTGTTGGTATAGGTGGAGTGTTGAGCCAGGAGGGCCACCCTATAGCCTATTTCAATGAGAAACTGAATGAGGCAAAACAAAAATACTCCACCTATGATAAAGAGTACTACGCGGTAGTGCAATCCATGAGACATTGGCGTCACTATCTCCTATTGTAAGAATTCGTCTTGTTTTCTGATCATGAGGCCTTGAGATATTGGCATTCTCAGAAGAAAATCAACCCAAGGCATGCTAAGTGGGTATCGTTTCTTCATGAATATTCGTTCGTCCTAAAACATAAGGCCAGGGTCGAAAACAAACCAGCGGATGCCCTTAGTAGACGAGTGACGTTGCTCAATTCCTTGAGTGTAGAGGTACTTGGATTTAAGCAATTAAAAGATGAATACCCCACATGTCCTGATTTTGGGGGTACTTACGCGTCACTCTCTAATGATCAGCGCAGTATAGGTGATTATGTGCTTAAAGATGGTTTCCTTTTTAGATGAGACCGACTCTGTATTCCCCGTATATCCCTTCGTGAATTCCTCGTCTGGGAGCTTCATTCAGGAGGGATAGCTGGCCACTTTGGTCGTGAAAAGACCATTGCCCTCGTAGAGGATCATTTTTATTGGCCAAGTCTCAAGCGAGACGTAGCCAAAGTTTTAGGACGGTGTCGTACATGTCAGCTGGCAAAGCAACGAAAGCAAAACACTGGGCTATATACACCATTGCCAGTGCCACATGCTCCATAGCAAGACATTAGTATGGATTTCGTGCTGGGACTTCCCAAGACAATCAAAAAGCACGATTCCATTTTTCTCGTTGTGGACCGTTTCTCCAAAATGGCGCATTTTCTCCCATGTTCTAAAACGTCAGATGTGTCTCATATTGCTTGTATCTTTTTTGATGGTGTGGTGCGTCTCCATGGATTGCCTAAGACCATAGTGTCTGACCGTGATGTCAGATTTACCAGTTATTTTTGGAAGACACTATGGCACATTGTGGGGACTCGTTTACAATTTACAAATGGGCAAACAGAGGTGGTAAATCGAAGTCTTGGAAATCTTCTACGTTGTCTAGTGGGGAAACATATTAAAATTTGGGACCTAATTTTACCAATTGCTAAATTTGCTTATAGTGGGTCCGTTCATAGATCTGCAGGGTTGAGTCCTTTTGAAAGTGTAAGTGGTTATAAACCTAGAATGCCCATAGATCTCTTACCCATGTCTGTTACTTAAAGGTCTTCTGAATCAGCCGATACATTTGCACGCCATATCCATGATCTGCATACACATATTAGACAGCAGATAAATAATAGTAATGATGATTATAAAATTTCTGCTGATTCTCATCGTAGATTGCAAGAATTTCAGGAAGGAGACTAATGATGAGAATAAGGCCTGAGCAGTTCTCACAAGGTTCTGCTAAGAAGTTACAAGCGCGTAGTGCTGGACCATTCAAGATATTGCAAAAGGTTGGGTCCAACGCGTATCGGATTGACCTCCCACCTGAAATGGGCATTAACCCAACTTTTAATGTAGAAAATCTAGTCCGTTCCCACCATCCCATCGTTGATCCATCATCTCTTTCATGGCCTTTCTCTCAGTTTTCTTCACAACTTACTCCACCCCTTCCTCCACCCATTATTCGCAAAGAAGAGATTGAGGAAATCATGGATGAAGAGATCGTTTCTACAAAAGACGGAGGTTTCCAAAGATACCTTGTCAAATGGAAGAACAAACCACCGTCAGAATCTACGTGGTTGACTGAAGAAGAGTTGCAGAGCGTTGATCCAGACTTGCTAGAGCGTCACAAGAGCTTTAACTCGTCGGAGTCGAGTTTTTCTCACCCAAGGGAAGTTGATGAAGACACAAGACCTTTTAAAGTCTACCAACGAAGAAAGAGCCCACCACAAGCATCTTACTTGTGGCTAGGCGATTATTGAGGAGCATTGAAAACCCTACACATGTGATTTGACGCATTGAAGACCCCACATTGGGAGAACACATGTGTAGGAAGTTTTTGGACGTTTTTGGACGTCTTCGGCCGCTTGAGTGCCCGAACTTTTGCGCAAGTTGTTTTAAGTTCCGTTTTTGCTTAATTTTTATGGGTATTTGGTATTTTCATGTTTTATTATTAGTTATTTAAGAGGGCTCAGCCCTAAAAACGAGATTGGTTGATTATTATTGAATGAAAGCCTCTTTGGTTGCCTCCCTCCTCTCTCTCTCATGAAACTTCATCTTCTTCTCCAATCTTCTTCTTCTCTTTTCTTCTTGTGCCCCTCCAATATTCTTCTAACGTAAGATTCTCTCTCTCTCTCTCTCTCTCTCTCTCTCTCTCTCTCTCTCTCTCTCTATTATCCCCAATCCTTAAAATCCTAAATTTGAGAATCGAATCAAAATCCTAAATTCTCAAGTTTTCAAATCCCTAACCCGAGAAACATTTTTTATTCCTCGGACTAATGATCCCCATTGATCGATTGGGTTAAGACCATGCAAGATCGGGAGGTTCCATACCTCGCCGGATCCAACCATAGCAATAATTGAATCTCATACTTCGTGGTTGTGATGAATGGCCCGCTCCATTGCATGTTTCCTTGTGATTTTCTTAGTTCATGATGATTGATGCTAGATTTTATATTATTATTGTCTTTTATTTCCGCTGGATTATATGAGTTCATGAGCATGCATCATAATTAGGGCATCCTACATCACAAACACCAATTATAACAGTTAGATCGATTTAACCCTTTCTAAAGGCTCCTTGTCCTACTTGTAAAACTTCCAATCAAATAGCAAAAAAGCAACATGATGGAATGAAACAATCTCCAATGAAATTTTATATATATATATATATATATATATATATATATATATATATATATATATATATATATATATATATATATATATCATTTGGAATTTAGAAGGTAGCCATGAAGAACCAAAGAGTATTTCAGACAACCTAAAACAGATAAAAGGAAACAAAAAATGGGTGGGACAGATAAACAGCCATGAAGAGCAGAAATTGTGGGAGGATAAAACGTCAGCAACAGGAGACTCCTCATGAGGCCAAGTGTGATGTAAGTTCACTATGCTATATTTAAAGCATTGGCAATGCATAAAGACGAAAATTGATGACATGGAGCAGAAAGCACATATTAGTCACTTCTTTCATACATGACATCAACCTTTTTGTCTTTATGCATTGCTACCACTTCCTTAGACTTGAAAAGTGTCACTAATTCACACAGTATGCTTTCACCAAAACTCATGTAGCCATTGCAGATCCTTTCTTGGCCAACAGGAACTTATTATGGCAAGTAAATCCGTTGGAAGATTGGTAAATATATCCCCAACGTTAGTTCTGTAAGATCTTAACCACCACAACACCTTGTACCATCTCTTGACAAAATCAAACAAAAGATGGGCATTGGGTGGGGTAAGCTGTAGTTGGCAAAACGCCATAGAGAAAAATAATAGTATTGGAAGAGTTCTTTGATTTGTTTTGAATGGAAACTTAAATATTTATAAAGATCAAGCAGAAAAGAGGGGAGATAGAAAGATGGAAAAGAAAGAAGGATGATGAGAAATCAGCCCATTTCCGCACCAAAATCAGAGGAACCTTCTAACAAGCCCATAATCTTCCCTCAAGTTCAAGCAGAACCTACCATATTGTGTGTGTGTGTGTGTGTGTGTGTGTGTGTGTGTGATGCCAGCATACCTACGTGTACAGTGGCCATGTGATGCCAGCATATCAAATAGCTCAAACAATAAATGCCTTGTTAGATTTGTTCTGAATTGCAATCTGCCTTCTGGAGCTTGAGCTCAACGACTTTCAATTCTGGAGAACATTTTGATGGCCTATAAAAATAAAAGTTTGTCCTCATATTCCTTGCCATAATTGTTTATTCCTTGCTGTAAATTTGTCCTCATATTCCTTGCTATAATTGTTTATTCCTTGCTGTCATCCCAATTAAAACTATCCAAATTTCAGCTCCACCTCAGATTGGTCATAAGCCAAAAATACACTAAATGAACAATCCTTATTAGCAGATTAGTAAACATCTAATTGATGGTTCATGTGGCCTTTTTTTTCTTTTTGAAAAATGGTTCATGTGACCTGCACGAGCTCTCTCAAAGAGAAGCAAGAAGAAATAAGAGAGAACAAGAGAAGAAAAGCAGTGGGAATGAGAGAGTTGAAAGCAGAGGGAACGATCAGATACGTATGTGCGTGAACACATGCAAGGGTACAATCCACATAATGACCACCTTAGAGGGAAGGACAGTTGCTAACCAACCCCTCTTCCGATATTGACCACACACACACGCACAGAGTTGTACACCGAGCCGAACCAAATTGAGTTGGGCCTAGCTCAGCTCAGCTCAGCTCTGCCAGCAGGCAACCCTGGCTCGAGCTCGGCTCAGCCTTCGAGCTGGATTGGCAGGCTCAGCTTGGTTCAGTCGAGCTTTCAAGCTTGAGTTTTTCAAGCTGAATTCGAGCTGAGGGTCAAGCTTGGAAAAAAAATGTATTGTTCTCACAAACTTACATTATATTATATTATGTATAACCGAGTCGAGCCGAATCGAGCTGTGATCGAGCCGAAGGGAGCTTGGGTCAGCTCAAGCTCGGCTCGAAAATCCTTTCGAGCATAGAAAAATGGCTCGACTCGGTTAGAACCCAGCCTTTGAACCGAGCCAAATCGAGCTGGTTCGAGCCGAGTCGAGCAAGCTAACCGAGCTAGCTTGGCTAGTATTCAGTTCTACACACACACACGAGTACCCTTGCTTCATGTGTGAGCGTGTACACACACAAGCAAGGGTACAATCCACATAGTGACTGCCTCTGCCACCTTATCAAAAGGGCAATCATGTCAGTCTCTCCCTCTGTGTATATATGCGCACGTGTGTGTGTGTGCGTCAACGGTCTCAAGTCCAACCAGTTGGACAATACGTTATGGTCCACCCAGAGAAATTCCGACCTTTCACATTTGTGAGACATCCAACCTGTCCATTAGGTTGGCATTATCAATGTGTGTGGAAAAATCAGCAATATCTACTCATGGAGTGGAACACACTTCTTTTTTGCCATTTTTCAATGGTTAGAAATGTTTTTTTTTATGGTCTAGCCCACCAAATGAGTAGATAGGGCTGATTTTTGCCTTAGATGATCCTCACAGTGGGACCAACCTATTCAAAGGATTGAATGTCACGTGCACTTAATAGTTTGGATGTTATCCACTGGTTGGACTGTACCTTGTGGTCCAAACAGTTGGACTTAAGACCTCTACGTCTGTGTGTGTGCGTGTGTTAGGGGGCAGGGGGGTGGGGTGGGCAGACAAGAAAGGAATGCAAGAAAAACGATAGGAGGGAAGAAAAGCAAAGTGAGAGAGTTGCTGAACACTCCTCTCTTTCCTTACCACTCAGCCCATCTCCACAATCAAATCAAGAGTATTCTATGCACAATGACCATCTCTACCATCAGATTTGAAGTGCAATCATGTTGTTCACTTCCATAATGGTCAAATCACAAATCATTGAATCGTTTCACAACCTCAGCTTCTCTTTGTTGGTTCATGTTGATGTAATGGATCCATAACCACACTCCAATCATAAATCTAACACTTTGACATCGAGCCAACAAAGCTTTAAGAAGCCAACTCTGATTTGTCGTCCATGAACCAGTTATGGTTCATCAATTGTCCATGATTCGAATGGTTGTGTGATTGATGATTATGGACCACCCATCAGGTCCTGTAGCAGATTACTCGTGGTAGAAAAATCACCTTGGACATGCAATCAAAGATGTCAATTTGTGATACAAATAAATGGCAAAAAACAGAATTGTCAATGGTCCAGATTTCAAAGGTAAAAGCACATCGATGAGATTCTACTTATAAAATCTGAGTGGCTTTTGTACATGATCGATCCATGGCAGGGTCCACCCATTGACAGTCTAGATTCATTGAACATTCAGCAACTATTGTAGAGTTGCAATAACCACAACTAGGTCACCAAGCAAATAACTTGGAAACTCTTCTTTACAACAGCTTTTCTTAACCTTTTTCACGTGTGACACTTCAAGCGCTGCAAAAACATCATAAAAACACTTTTGCTGATATTGCAAAAGGTGGGGTGCTTTAAGCTTTTGAAGAAACAGTCGCATCTTTTTCTTCAGAAAAAAGCAATATAAATAAAGTTTCAGGTAAAGATGGGTACTGCCACTATCATGGTTAAAAGACATGGCGACTCAGACCGAATCATAGAGTGCCGAGTGGAGTCACGACTCATCTGAGTCAGGGGTGAATCAGCCCAACTCGCCCAAGTTGGGGTTGAATTGTTGGGGTGACTTGTGGTGTCGAACTGGATTGGGTACAACTGGGTCGGCAAGCCTAAAACCCATGGCTACTATGCGGTAGTCTACTAACCGCCTAGTCTGAATCAACTCGAACAAGTCACGTCTGACTTGATCTGAATCTTAAAACCAGGACTACTATGTACTGGTCTACAGTAGGGGGTGCAACTCAGGCGGGTAGTGTCAGGTTGATGGTTAACCCAAGCCCAACCCACAATCTGACCCGACACAAGGTGTCCATCCCAAACACAACCCAAAGTCCTCTATACTCAGCCCAGCCCAACCCGACCAGACCCAATCCAACCCAAATACATGTGTTATTCCCAACTCGGCGTGAATTTGCTCAACCCGAACCCACTCAAATTTAAATTGGTTGGCATTTTCCAACCATAAAACCCAACCTGAGGACCCTGACAACCCGATCCAAACTCAGGTGAGGTCAACCTGAACCCAATTTGCATCTCTAGTCTAAAATGATAGTCTGTACCATCCGATCTGAACTATGGATGTGGCAGTCTGAACATCACACCAACCAAGCAATCCTAGCCATCCCAGTAGTGGCCATCAAATGAATAGTTAAACCTAAATTAAGAAAGCGGGCAAAATCACACGGTTAAGATCATCCAATTAGACTAATTTTCAGGCTATGCCATTCCACAATGAGGATCATGATTTCGGACAGTCCAGATTATCATATGAAATAACCAAAAACAGAAGGCACTGTTTAGCAGATGCCTAAAAATGAATCAATCTCATTTTAGTTAATAGTAATTATGTAGTAGAGGTCTTGATCTCTAGCGGGTGCAGATCAGGTGTTACCCGAAAAACAGCTTAGTGGGTGTTACCCTTAGCGTATGGCCCACCTTGATCATATATTGTATATCCACTCCGTTCATCCGCTTTTACAGCCTATTTTAGGACACGGTCCCAAAAATTAATTATATCCAACTCTCAGGTGGACCACACCACAAGAAAGAGTGATGTTTGAACGGTCACCATTAAAAACTTCCCAAGGCCCACTGTAAGCAGATCCGTAATGTTTATTTTCCACCCAACCCATTGATAAGGTCAACCACAACTGGATGAAGGAAAATTACAAAGATTAGCTTGATCCAAAACTTTTATGACCTACAAAAGATCTTTTAATGGTCATTCATCACGTTTTCCAGTGGTTTGGTCCACCAGAGATTTGGATCTTCTTAATTTTTGAGATAACGTCCTTAAATGAGTTTAAACAATGAATGGGCAGTGTGTATATGAAACAAATTCATCAAGGTGGGCCCTGCACGGTAAGAGTAACAACCAATAAGCTGTTACCCGTGTAACAGCTAATCCGCTCCCATCTCAAGCACCTAATCACCGTTAACATGAACTCATTATGTGTTAGTTTATGTATTTGAGACTGAGACCTCTAATACGTAATTACTGTTAACTAAAATGCGATTGTCTACCAAACAGGGCCCAAGTAAACAAGAAAATATCAATAAAGAAAAAGAAAAATGCAGATTGGACGGAAGATTGATAAGATACCTCGGGCCGCTCTTCCTTGTCGAGATCGGAGGCACGGGAATCAAGCATCATGGCCTCGACAGTCAAGTCAACGGAATGCTCGAGCCAATAGTTCTTCTGGACCGTCCGTTCTTCTTCCCCTGAATAAGGAGGAATGCAGATGAGGAGGGGTTGGAAAATGGAGAGCAGGCAGAAAATGGGTTGGAGATCTTACCCTGACGAGCCATGGATGGAGTTGATGTGAGTCGGATGTGAGAGGAGAGTGGGATGTTCTATCAAAAGAGAGGGGGTGAAAATCTGAAAGAAGGGGGATTTTTGTCCTGCTAAATGCCTTGAATGGCAATGCGGGATCTGGAAAAGCTCCTGGATCTGCGGTTATAAGCTCTTCCCTTCTGTTGCATTCCTCTCTCTGGGGCTGCGGCGGGTTTTTCCCTTTGGATCTGGAGCCTAGAGAGACTCTCGAGAACCCACTATAAATGCCGTTGCCAGAGACAGGAAAATGAGGGAGAGGGCTGAGTCCTCTTCGGCAACTACAACTTCCAACTATGTGGGCCCCACAATGTTGGATCCAGTAAAATCCACCGTGTCTTTTAGGTTTTATCCTCCACGTTACCATGACCAAAAAAATCAGATCCGAGATTCGATTCACTCCGAATCCGTATAATGCGGATTTGGATCTTAAAATAGGTCTGATTAAGATCTTAAAATAGGCTCAATGGACCGGCTATGGATTCACATGAACATATCATCCCAATCCAATTAAGATCCGACTCATTGTGACCTTATTGTATATATTATATTCATGCTGGCCATCCCCTTTACAAATTATTGTAGGCCATGTCAACCATACCATTATAAATAGTGGCATTTGCATCATTTTTCTACTAAATTAAATATATTATATTATATATTTTATATCATATATTTTTTTAGATTTGTAATCGGGTGGATTCAGAACTAGATCCAACCCGAATCTGATGGTTATATGGATTTTGGATTGGAAGTGGATCTAACCATTTATAAGTACATCAAATATGGATATCACCTTTTGGATACTTGGAGCTGGATCCAACTGGATCCGACCCATTGAGAGCCCTAAAAAATGGTAAGACCCACTACTCAAGATAAACACGAAACATATGAAACAGTCGAATGGGTTGCCAACTATACGTGGGCCCACCATGCTGTATATATTTCATCAAATCCCTTAATTAAGCCTCATATGATACTCCGGCGTGCCACCATGTGGACTTTAACATTTTTTAGATCAATTTTACATTTTTCTAGTTGGTGTGGCCTTTATGTGTTATTACATGGGATTATCTTCTATATATGGTCCAAATAATGGTGATCACATGATGGACGGGCCAAGTTTTACAAATATAATATGGGGTAACTCAGCTTGGGAATTTTGTGTAAAATACGTGTGGTGTAGAACTAAGGTCGGGAGGAGGCCCAATCTTTGTAGGGGAGGGGGTGGTCCACCATGTTCCATTCTTAAATCTACTCCCATCCATCAGGCGAAAACTCTCATTTTAACAGCACATATAAACTATAAGACCCATAAAAACTTTTAAAAATTTTAAAAATCTAATAGGCAACACCAATGGTACTAATGTAAAACTACTTATAAAACCTCCAATTTCACAATATGTGGGCCGCATGATATTTAGATTGGTCAATTTTGTATCAAGATGATATTTGTTCCTACAGTTTATCTGATTAGGATGGCATATAAGCATCATGGTCAACTTTAAGAAAGTTCTAATGGTGGACATTTCCATTTCTACCATCTCGTTTGGTGTGGCCCGCTTGAGTTTTGAGTTTGCCCGATTTTTAAATTCCATAATATGGAGGGAGTGGATTTGCAACAGGCATCTGCGCAGAGATATTTCTATGCCCGTGGCTGTGTGGGGTCCACAGAGATGTTATTGAAAAATCCAATTCGTCCATATGTTTTTAAAGATCACAATAGGATAGTATTATAAAAATCAATCAATCCAAAACTCAGGTGCGCCATACTAACAAAACAGTGGGAACATCAACGTCCACCATTGAAACTTTTCGGAAGCTTACCATGATGTTTATATTCCATCTAAACCGTTCATAGAATTATCACCAATCAGATAAACTCTAAGAACAAATATCATCCAGTTACAAAACTTCTGTGACCATCAGGCGTTCAATCCCTATTTTTTAGTGCGGTATGGCCCACATTAGTTTTGGGTCTGCCTGATCTTTTCATTATGTCCTATTGTAATATTTAAAAATAGATGGATGGAGTGGATTTTTCAAGAACATCTCTTTGGACCCCACACAGCCACAGGCATAGAGATATCTCTGTGCCCAGGGTCACAGGCAATCTGCTCTCCATCTATAGGCCCCATCCAGCCTACATCAATAGAAGCACATAAATATTAGGGCTGTTAATGGAGCGGGTCAGATCCGAGATCCGATTCGCTCCGAATCTGTATAATGCAGATTTGGATCTTAAAATAGGTCCGATTAGTTAAATAGAGCGGATCTGGATCTTAAAATAGGTCCGATTACTTAAATGGAACGGATATGGACTCACAGGAACATATCCGAGTTTGATCCGAATCCGATTAAGATCCAACTCATTGTCACCTTATTGTATATGTTATGTTCATGTTGACCATCCGTTTTACAAATTATTTTAGGCCATGTCGACCATACCATAGTAAATAGTGGGATTTGCATCATTTTTCTACTAAATTAAATATATTATATTATTTATTTTATATCATATATTTTTTTAGATTTGTAATGAGGTGGATTTGGACCTAGATTCAACCCGAATCCGATGGTTATATGGATTTTGGATCGGAAATGGATGTAACAATTTATAAATGGATCGAATATGGATATCACCTTTTGGATACGAGTTGGATTTGAATCCGATCCGACTCCGCCTATAGATATACGGACTTGGAGTCGGATCCAACTGGATCCGATCCAGATCCGACCCATTGATAGCCCTAATAAATATGCGTGCTCGGTGGACAGACAGGGCACGACTTGGGTGAGACCCTGGAACTAGGGATGTGGGTGGGACCCTGAACCTAGGGCCCACTTGGATGTATTCCTTGTAGATCCATGCCGTTAATATGCTTTTTCATATTATTTTGTACTATAGTACCAAAAATGAAGAAGATGAAAATTTTGGGTGGACTACAACATAAGAAACACTGATTAATGACAACTAAAAATCTCTTGTGAGCCACAAAAGTTTTCTATTAATCTGATATTTGTTTTTTCCTTTCATCTCTGTCCACGTGACCTTATCAACAGATTGGATGGTCAATAAACATTACGGTGGACTCTAGGAAGTTTTTAATGGTCACGTTTGAATGATAACTGTTTCTTGGGGTGTGGTCCACCTAAGATTTGCATCTATTTCATTTTTGGTACTGCATCCTAAAATAATATGAAGAAACAGATGGACGGCATGGATCTACAAAGAATACATCCAGGTGGCCCTAGGTTTAGGTCCCACCGACATCGCTGGTTCCGGGTATCACCCAAGTCGCGCCCGGACAGGTAATACGCGTCCGGGTACGAAGGGAAGCGGGTTGCCCGTGACCCGGGTACAAAGATTATTGCCGTGGGGCGCGGCTTGGGTACTACTCTCACCAGGACCTATCCAGAGACGGACGGTCGTGTCAGGGGATTTGTGGGGCGCACTGTGGTGTATTTGTATTATCCACGCCGTTGATTCATTTTGAAAGATACTTTTAGCCAATAGACCCAAAAAAGAAGCAGATTGAAGGGTCAAGTAGACCACGCCACAGGAATTGGTGAAGATTGAAATCTGACCGTTGAAAATTCCCTCAGGCACACAAGTTTTGGATCAAGCTGATATTCATATTTCCCTTCATACAGGTCTATGTAACCTTATGAACAGTTTGGATGTAAAATAAACATTACGGTGGACCCTAGGAAGTTTTGAATGGTAGGAATTAAATATCCATTGTTTTTTGTGGTGTGGTCCTCCTGAGCTTTTAATCTGTCTCCATTTTGGGCTAATGGGCTAAAATGATCTCCCAAAAATGGATGGACGGCGTGGATAAAACACATACATCACAGTGAGCCCCACATAGCCCCAGCCAGGACCGTCCGTCTCTAGCTAGGTCCTGGTGGGATAGTACCCAATCCGCCATTCCTGTGGCCGGTGACAGATCCACTCCCAAGGAAAGACTGCAATGGGAAGGACTCAGGCAGATACAAATTTCATGCGTGCATACCCCACAAGATAGTGGGGATCGAACACTCGTGATTACAGAAGATTTGTATCAGCATGGTCATCTCTCAGAAGGTTTCTATGGTGAACATTTGTGTTCAACTATTTCTTTGGTGTGGGCAACTTGAGTATTAGATCTGCCTAATTTTTAGAATCCTGCCGTATTGTGGTCTTTCAAGACAGATGAACGGAGTGGATTTGTTACAGATATCTCTACAGGCCCCACATGCTGGGGCACGTGTATCTTTATCCGATGGAGAGCGGATTAGGTGAGACCCGGCCTCACCCAAGAAGGCAAGAACATGCGGTCCTTATGGGGTTACCATAGGGCCCACCTTGATGTATGTATTATGTATACATTACGTCCATCCGTTTTTACCGACCATATTGGGGATTCAAAAAATGGAGCAGATCAAATTATCAGGATTATCAGGTGGACTATACCATCAGAAACAGTAGTGATTGGCTGTCCTACTATTAAAAGCTTCTTAAGAAGTAGCTTAATGTTTATTTACCATCCAATCTATTGACAATGTCACGTGAGCCTGGATGAAGTGAAAAAATAAATATCAGCTTGATCTAAAACTTCTGTGGCCTATTGTTTACTATGGTATCGTCCACCTGAAATTGGATCTGCTTAGTTTTTTTTTTTTTTTTCTCAATGCATGGTCTCTAAAACGGATGGTGTGAATGCATAATGCATATATCAAGGTGGCCCCACGGTAACACCGCCGCCCCCTCTTGGGTGAATCCGCTTTCCGTACGATGATGATGCATGGGATTCCGTTCCTAAGGGACTCCTGGGGGATTGCATACTGAGTAAACCCTGGGGTTCAACGGTGATTTATGTATTTCATCAACTCGGTTAATCCATTTTGATAGATAGTTTTATTGCTTGAGAAAGAAAATGAATCATATAAAAAGATTAAGCGGAACACATCACAGAAACCATGTGAATTGATCCTATACCGTTGAAAATTTCTTAGGGCCATGGAAGTTTTGGATCAAGTTGATATATATTTTTCTCTTCGTATATCTTTGTGATCTTGTGAACAGGTTGGATGACAAATAAACATCACTGCCAGCCCTAGAAAAGTTTCAACAGGGGAAATCATTATACCCACTGTTTCTTGTGGTATGGTCCACTTGAGTTTTGGATATGCTTCAATTTTAGTCTCCTCCCCTTAAAATGATTTTCTTTCAACAGGGGAAATCATTATACCCACTGTTTCTTGTGGTATGGTCCACTTGAGTTTTGGATATGCTTCAATTTTAGTCTCCTCCCCTTAAATGATTTGGAAAATCAGATAGACAGTGTAGAAAAACTATATAATCCTACCGCTGGCCCAACTGAGTTTACTCAGTACCATAAGAGCGCCCTGAGTAACTCAGGACGCAATCCGATTTTATCCGTCAGAGTGCAGAGGGCGGCCGAGCCGCCAAGGCAAGCGGATTAGGTGCTCCCCTAGTCTTGTACGGCCCTTACTGTGGGTCCCACCTTGATGCATTTATTCTATCTCCACGCCGTCCATCCGTTTTTTCAAATCATTACGTGGCATGATCCAAAAAAAATGAAGAAGGTACAAATCCAGTTAGACCACAGTAGTATTGGACGCAGTTGTGATGAATGCCTTACGATAAATAAAAAAATGAAAAAAAAAGAAACTCCCAGGGCCCACCGTAGTGTCTCCATAACGTTTATTTTTCATCCAAACTGTTGATGAGGTCTCATAAAACTCAATTAATGGAAATAAGAAACACCATATTAATCCAAAAATTTTGTGGCCCATTAATATTCAATCACCACTGTTTACTATAATATAGTCCACCTGAGAATAAGATCTATTTAGTTTTGGGCTCATGATGGGGGAAAAACGGATGGACGGCGTGGATATAGAATACATAGATCAACGTGGCCCCACGGAAAGAGTCAGGACCACACGGGAAACCTAATCCGTCACCGCGGCGGAGTGGGTAAACAGCAGAGAAGAAAAATGGAAGGAGGCGACGTGGGTCCTTGAGAGCGATTCGTCCGCCGGTCGACTGTCAGCGTTTTATGACTTATTTTTATGGTACTTTCAGGATCCCACGTGATGGAAAAATAAAAGGCTGTGCAGCTTTTGGATCTATCTGAAACTAGGGATTCCTGATGGGACTTCTCTCACCGACACAGATTAGCTACGCAGTGGCGAGTTTTGCTAACGTCACCACGTTCGGTAGGCCCACCATCATTTATGTGTTATATGTGTTATATCCAAACTGCCCAGTGACCCATAAAGATTATTTTAGGATATGAGACAAAGAATGAAACATATTCAAAACTCAAATGGACCCACGAATGAAAATAGTAGGAATTGTATGCCTACCATTAAGAACTTCTGTGGGGCATGGAAGTTTTCAATTAAGCTAATATTTTTATTTTCCCTCATTCCATGTCCGTGTTAACTTACAAACATGTTTAGATCTCAAATAAACATCATGGTGGGCCTAGGAAAGTTTCAATGGTGGATGTCACTATCTCCACTGTTTTCTCTACCATGGTCCACTTGAACTTTGGATCTACCTCATTCTTTGGCTCATGCCCTAAAATTCTCTCTCCAAATGAATGAATGGTGTGGATACAACACATAGATGATGGTGGACCAAAGAGCTTGGTGACGTCACTTCAGTAGCGAAAACTGGCTACTGTCAAGATCACTGGCTAATCCGCGTCCTGGCAGAAATGAATACGCATTCGTGATTTGTGCTTACCGCGCGTTTCAGAGTTCCTGGAAAATCATTGCATAGACGGCGAATATATCGTCATTCGTGCCCAATTCAACGTACATGTGTGGCTGGCTCATGTGTGGCTGGCTTATGAGGGATAATATCAGAACGCATGCAGATCCGGTGAATCCGGAAACCAGGTCGGTAAATAGGCTCACCGTAATATATGTGAACGAGTTCGGTCGATCCACGATTTCCGTCAGTTTTTCTAACTTAATTTAGGGCATGAGCTAAAAATGTAAGGCACATCGAGAGATACTGAGGACCACGTTACAAGAACAAGCAGTCACCAATAAAAACTTCCTAAGCCCACCATAATGTTCGTTTGGTATATCCAACTTGTTGATAACGATGAAAAAAGAAAATACAAATATCAGCTTCAGCTATAACTTTTGTAGACCCCGAAGTTTTCAAGGAGCGGGCATTCAATCACGAGTTTGGTTCCTACACCAATGCCCTGTTGCCACATTGTATGAGCAGGGTACCGAAAGAATCCCTCGACCTAAATCAAGGATGTTGTCACATTGTCACGTGACAAATAATCACCATCACCCACAATTAGGCCAGGAGACTACATGGAAAATGCTAACTGATCTAGGTGGATTGCACTTTTTTTTTTTTTTCATAGTGGGCAGTATCATAGGCTGGCCTCCTATCAGATAATTGTAGCCATCTCAATGGTAGAAAGCAAGTGAACAATTACATGCATCCAATGTTCTACAATAAACACTAGCCCCATTGCCCTTTTAAGATCCAATGATCTGGATCAATCTTTTCATGGGCCATACCAATACACACCGATGATCCAGGGACACTGTTCATATTTAAGGTTGCAAAATCATACCATTCCTTGAAAAAAAAAAAGAATTTGGAGAGGATTAACATACTGAGAAGCGATGGTCCATCCATTGATAACTTCACACACGTAGATGAGAAGCCTCTTTTCTTGAACCTTTTCCTTCTTAGAGAGAGGGAGAGGGGACAGAGAAGTAGCTGAGAAGAGTATGTGAGGAAAAGGTTGGCTTATATATAGATGGTGAGAATGCGGAGTGAATTTACCGGTGTGATAGAAGTTACAGGCATTTTTTGAGTTTTGGTTCGGTTGTGTGAGAAAAATAGTGGGTCTGGTGCAAACAGTTTTCTCTCATGTACGTCAGTACGTTTGTGCGAAGGGTGAGAAAGTGAAGGTGGTTTTTACTTGCTGTGGGTCAATTTAAGTACTAGTAAAAATGGTACTAGTAAAAATGGATAGCCTCATAATACATTATGGACGGATTGGAGGCTTGTATAATCATCACGGTGGGCCCCACACACCTTTTTTTTTTTATTATATAGAATTAGCTTATTAGCAAGTAGCCACGCGATGTGCAGGACCACACACGTGTCTTGAATCAATGCGCTGGAGTGCGACATGGTTGCGACCCCGGAACAAGCGATGGGTGCGGCCCTGGCCGTTGGGGCCATCTCAATGCATGTATTATATATCCACACCGCCCATCCATGTTTCCAGATCATTTTAGGGTATGTGCCGAAAAATGAAACAAATAAAAGTTTTAGGTGGACCACACCACAGGAAACAGTATTCGTTAAAAGCGCACTATTCAAAACTTCTGAGGATCCACCTAAAAATGGTAAATGAATGAAGAGTAGTCTCTGATAATACCATTAGGGCTGAAACTCTTTACTAATGGAGGTATACAATACATGTGGTTTACACATAATAAATTTTAAGAAATCTCCTGTAGAGTTGTGACGAAGTTCATGTAATACGACAATCCCAACATAAATTGGTTTGAAGTTCAAGACGAAGCTGCATTACTCGCGCTTAAGAGTGAGAGGAGAATGATTTCTCTAGTGCAGTCCATACCATTGAGGAGGATGCAAGACCCACAACTTGAACTAACATTGATTCAGAGAGGGTAGCATTAAGCCAACTTAGCTGGAGTTTATCAACCCTATGTCACATGATGAAGTTTGGGTTGATGGTTGAATCTTGATTGCCTTTCAAAGAAAAATATTGATAGGGTGGTGGAAAGGATCCATTAACAAACTTGAGTAAGTCTTAACTTTTTAAGATCGGTAGAAATCAAGTAATTGTTGCGATCGAGATGGACCAATACAAGGTTTGTAATGTTTTGAATATTGGGAATATTGATGGTGGTAACAACAGACTCTCTAATACCATAAAAATGGAGAATGAATGAAGGCTTTCTAATAATATGATTAGGGTTGAAACCCTTTAACGCCTGTTGGGATGACTGAGTTCCAAGGTATTGTATTGTAAAAATTTCATTATTACTCCTTATCACCAATTAGATAAACTAAGTTATCAAATCAAAGGAATTTATTCGAATGAAGTGGGCGGAGGTGCCTTGACGTGGCATAGTTTCGTGGCCCTACCATGATGTATGTGTTATATCCACACCGTCCATTCATTTTGCGAGAGCATTTTATGAAGATAAAAAAACGAGCCAGATCCAAAATGGAAATTGACCACACAACAAAAGCAGTTGGGATTGAACATCTGCCATTGAAAAGCTCTTGCGGCCCACAAAAGTGTTGGATGAAGCTGATATTTAGAGTTATGCCCTAAAATGATATTACAAAATGGATGGACAGTGTGGATATAGCACATATTAGGCAAGTTATATCCACATGCGTCTATTCACGGGAGTACATTACAAGCATATCAAAAATATTAAAGCCTTAGAGTGGTATTGGTATCACATCCGGCTTTACTTTGGACTACTGTGGTAGCAGTAATCATTACTTAATATTTACAGTGGACCACACCACATTATAACGGATTCGGCGAATCCAAATATGCCCTTATTAAATAGAGGTATGCAGCACATGCATGAGGGCGTAGTGGCCCTAGCTGGTTGTAAGTAGTCACATAAAGTTCTAATCGGAGGAGCATTGTTTACCTCATTATCTCCTACTTCTTCTCGGTTTTTATTTGTATTTGTGGTTAGAGTAAGAGGGGGAGGATTCCTCAAAGTTGTTTGTTGGATATCAGTCATACCTCTCGAACTTTCACAAATCTCTATATATTTCCGCACACTTTTTTGTACCGAGAGTGGTATAATTAAACCCCCTTCGGTTTGGAGACGGTTTGTGTGGTCACGTTCTCAACGGGACAAACCACACAAATCATGATCTAATTTAAAACTTAAGGCTTAAGAACAAAATCTGAAAAAAAAAATGAAAATATGAAAAAGAGAAAATCTAAGTTAGAATGAAGTGGTTTACAAAGAATAAATCTTAAGAAATCTCCTATACCATTGTGATGAAGATCTTGTAGTACAGCAATCCCAACATAGTAAAGATGAGAATTCGTTAGAATTTTGTATGAATTTTGTATAGCTGGATGAAAATCCTTAACACCACCATAATGTTTGCTAACCATCCAACCTGTTGATAAGGTCACATGGACCTGGATGAAAGTAATATATATATATATATATATATATATATATATATATATATATATATATATATATATATATATATATATATATATATATATATATTAGCTTGATCCAAAGCTTGTGTGGCCCAGAAAAGGTCTTTAATGGTCATTAACCACTATTCCTGTAGTGTGGCCTACCTGAAACTTGTATCCACTTCATTTTTTTTTTAGATCATGCCCTAAAATGAGCTGGAAAAAAATGGATGGGCGGCGTGGATATACAATACATGCATCTAGGTGGGACCCATGGTCAAGGACACACTGAGAGCTGTACACGAGTCGAGTCGAATCGAGCATCACCCTGCTCGGCGCTCAATTCGAACCCACCTACCCTTGCTCGTTACTCAGCTCTACTCGGCCGAGTCGAGCAGGCCCTTAATCAATCAGCAGACCGAGCAAGTTCGAGTTGATTTCAAGTTTCCGAGCTGAGTCCGAGTTCGATTCTTTCGAGTTGAGTTCGAGTTTGTGTTTTCAAGCAAGGGTCACCTGAAATTTCATGAAAAAATAATGGAGGAGGGGAAGGGGATTACCGGTGTCAACAAGTAGGCAGGGTTGAGAACAGGGGTGGCCGGCAACGAGCGAGCAAGGTGACTGAGAATAGTGGGTGGCCGGCGTCGTGTGGGTGTCGAGCGGGCAGAGCGAGGGTGGCTGGCGACGAGCGAGCAGAGTGAGGGTTGTCGGCATGGAGTGGACGGCCGATCGTCGAGCTCAGAGAGGGGGAGGGTGGGTTAGGGTTAGGGTTTGAAAAGGGGGGCGCTCGGGCGAATAAAAGGTAAAAATGTAAAAATAATTAGGGTACAAAAAAACAACTTATATATAGTACGGCTCCGAGCCGATCTGAGTTCGAGTCTATAAACGAGTCGAGCCAAATCAAGCATGGCCCTGCTCGAAGCTCGCCCGAACAATTCGAGCATCAGAAATTTGAGCCGAGTTGAGCATTTTCTGAGCGAGTCGAGGTAGTTTTTCGAGCTTACTCGACTCGTGTACTCTAAACGCACCCACATCGTTAGTTCAGAGGTCACAGCCAAGTCATGCCCTAATGCGCGCTGCAGCCGTGGCAGGAAGAGTTATCAACCTCGTCTGCCCTTTAAAAATTGAACCTATCAGATAACCATATCTTTCACATTTATTGTGCCTCTTAAATTTTAAGTTTCTAACGTTGCTTTGATAGTCACTGATCAAATGGTGAGAAATTTTTGCCAAGTAAAATATTTTTTTGTGGATATGTCATCCATTTTTGGGCCCAAAATATGGATGGACCCAATTGATAGAAAAACATACTGCATGCACCCACCAATTAATGGATATTAAATGTCCCAATTCCTCCATCACATGGTGCATTCCAAAGCTGAAGTAAACCACACTATAGGAAACACTGGTAATTGCATGCTTAGCATTGAAAACTTATTGGGGGCCACATAAGTGTTGTATCAAACTGGTATTTATGTTTTCTCTTTGTCTGTGTCTGTATGACCTTATAAATAGTTTAGATGACTAATAAATATCACTACAGGCCCTAGGAAGGTTTCAAAAAGTAAAATGGATGGACAGTGTAAATAATGACATATACGCTTGTTAAAACTAGAAAAATCGTGCTCGTCAGCAGTCTTTTTTCTGTGTTTCAGTATTCTGGGGGAATTCTGAGTATAGAGAGATGCACAAGAAAGCACCGTGAGGTGAATTTTATTCCAGAGATTCCGAGATCTTTTACATTCCGGGCTGTGAACTGGTCATGAACCTTTAATTACATCAATGGATGATCACCCTTGACTAAAAGGAAAAAGTAAATGCATGCGTGTATCATAAATGAATTAAATAAAGCGTTAAAAGAGCATAAATATAAATAAATCACATCATAGATAACACAGAGATTTTTACGTGTTCCACGGCACAAAGCGACAAGATTCCACTATGAATTGCAATTATACAATAGATGAAATATTAAAGGGATGAAGCTCGGATAGATCGAGCAAGTAGTTTAAATCGTCAAGGATTATAGTCTCAATTTTATGGTCGTCGAGACCAAGTCTAGAATTTCTTATGGACCAAGCCATTGTTAAGACCAGTTAGATGTTGGTCCCATATGCTTTCGGGCGTTCCTAGTTGAGTAGCAACCAGGATTTTAACCAAGTCGTGTATCTCAATGTCATGACGCGTCTCTATGGACGAAATGACTTTCAGGAATACACTCCACAGTTTTTATTTAGTGCAATCAGGGCCAGTGACCGTCTCGTGTTTGGGCGGGTGACTTACTGGAAGGCACTCCATGGGGTCTTAGTGCAACCAGGGTTTCAACCGAGTCGTATATCTCAGTGTCATGACGCGTCTCTATGGACGAAATGACTTTCAGGAATACACTCTGCGGTTTCCACTTACTGCAACCAGGGCCAGTTACCGTCTCGTGTTTGGATGGGTGACTTGCTGGAAGGCACTCCATGAGGTCTTAGTGCAACCAGGGTTTTAACTGAGTCGTATATTTCAGTGTCATGATGTGTCTCTATGGACGAAATGACTTTCAAGAATACACTCCACGGTTTCCACTTACTGCAACCAGGGCCAGTGATCGTCTCATGTTTGGACGGGTGACTTGTTGGAAGGCACTCCATGGGGTCTTGGTGCAACCAGGGTTTCAACCGAGTCGTATATCTCAGTGTTATGACGCGTCTCTATGGACGAAATGACTTTCAAGAATACACTCCGTGGTTTTCACTTACAATAACCAGGGCCAGTGACCGTCTCGTGTTTGGACGGGTGACTTGCTGGAAGGCACTCCAGGGGGTCTTAGTGCAACCAGGGTTTCAACCGAGTCGTATATCTCAGTGTCATGACGCATCTCTATGGACGAAATGACTTTCAGGAATACACTCCACGATTTTCACTTACTGCAACCAGGGCCAATGACCGTCTCGTGTTTGGATGGGTGACTTGTTGGAAGGCACTCCATGGGTTCTTAGTGTAACCAAGGTTTTAACCAAGTTGTATATCTCAGTGTTATGACGTGTCTCTATGGGCGAAATGACTTTCAAGAATACACTCCGCGGTTTCCACTTACTGCAACCAGGGCCAGTGACAGTCTCCGTTTGGACGGGTGACTTACTGGAAGGCACTCATTACCTTAGCCACTCAACTGACGGATCCCGCCTTGGACAGGATACACATCAACTGGTCTTAACGATGAAGTATTTCAGACATTTTAGAACTCTTTGATTACGGTTTTCGATGATAACCATAGTCCCCTTTGATTTAGTTTCATATCTCGATCCGAAATGAAATAAATTCATGCAATAGATGCAAATGAGTATGGTACAAAGTAAATATGCTTTATGCATGCTCGAGAGAGGATTGCATTTATGCTAGATGTTCAGTGTATCAGACAAATTATGCATTTGATTTGATTGTCCTGCTTTATATATATCTTTGTGTCATCGATATTTTTTTGCCTTTGCGTCTTTGAGATCGCAATTGATTTCATTTGGCATTAGTAGATTTTCGGGCCAACAGGGCACTTCCCAGGGCCAGTTTACGATCCAATCGGAGGATTTGGTGAATACCTGTCACGATCGTCTTTGGATAGGGGTGGATTATGTCCACGAGGGTCGTAATGACGTTGGATCCATCTTGGTGTTAGTGCGATCGCACTCCATTTCGTTTAGTGTAAGTCGATTTCTGAGCCAACAGGGCACTTCCCAGGGCTGAAAATGACTAATTAGTGGACCTGTTTACGGTCTGATCAAGGTTTTTGAGAATCCTGAGATAAGATAAACTTGTTGTAATGCATGGTTTATCATGTTATGGCGGAGAGAAGTTTCCCTCTCGGGTTCGATTAAATTCCGCCCGATTCCTCTCGATTTAGGCCGTTTTCGGCTCTTTCGAAAGGATTTTCGAGATTTGCAATTTTGACTAAGTGTTGGTTATTTTGATCAAACTGCCGATTTGGCCCACCTAACCTCGACCGTTATATCCGAGGGATGGATAGACATTGTTGACGTGTGTTTAGGATCATCGGTGCGATCAGGAAGCGGACCACATCGAAGGTGGGCCATATCATGAAAATCCCAAGTAGGTATAAGCGTCTGGGCGCACTTGGGAGTGTATGGGCGCATGTGGAGTTGGAGGTGGGCGCATGTGCTCTAAAATGGGCGCATGTGGCCTACCCCAAATGCATGTGGGAGAGAAGTGAGGAGAGAGAGTGAATGGAAGGGAGATGGGCGCATGTGGCATGAGGGAGTGAGGAGAGAGGGAATTGGAGAAAGATGGGCGCATGTCCCTCTACACTTAGGGATTTTCAAACTTTCTCTTCAAAGTAAGAGAGAGAGAGAAGGAAGGAGAAGGAGCTGGGCGCATGTCCATTAAGGACTTGGGTAGTGAGCGCATGTGGCTTTGCCACTTAAGGATTTTATCCCTCTCTCCTTTTGCATTTTGCTCCGATGGGAGAAATCCCTTTCCGGCGAGGGCATCCGACGAAGGGATGGGCGCATGTCCCTTTCCAGTGAGGATTCCGGTGAGGAATTTTTACCTCTGCAAGAAGAGTGCTTTGGGAGTGATGATCCCTTCTCTCTGCTGATGCATGGGGTATTTAAAGCATTTTAATCGGGTATCGGGTCCACCAAAAATCAAATTTGATCGAGTACATGTGATTATGAAGAGGAGTCATGGGCATGTGCTGGGGTGTGTAGGCGCATGTGGCTTGTGGCATGCGCATGTGCCACCTGGTGTGGGCGCATGTGCCCCTGTGGTGGGCGCATGTGCCAACACTTAGCATATTTTCAATTTTTATTATTTATTTTGATTTTTTCAAATTTCAAAGGAGGGAGAGAATGTCCCTCATGTGCATGTGGTGAGAGGTCAAATGCATGTCTCCTCATGGCATCCGCATGTGGAGAGAGAGGGAAAATGCATGTTCCATCACTTAGAATATTTCAGGTTTTATGCTCCGACGAGCGACCTCCAGAGGGGGGCTACCTTCTCGGAGATCGAAGTCACTGACGCCAAGCTGCTTTTAAGCCATGATCGACCTCCTGAATGAACGGGGTGGGGTACCAATGGTCATCTGCTGTGAATTTTGGTAGTTCCTTCCTAATTTGGACCCTCCCGATCGGCTATTTGCATAGGAATATTATTCCAGGAAGTGCGCACGTAGAAATATACATTGCAAGGACTTTAAACTTGCTAGTTAACGTTTTTCGAGCATTCCGGATCATTTGGTGTCCATCCACATGTCTGATTCTAGTCCAAAATGGTACCTGTAGGCTTTTGGGCCCTTTCGGTCAGCTCCGAGTAGGGTAGAATGCGTTTTGGTGCGCGCAGGCAAGGATTTGCATCTCACGACTTTGAAACTTACAGGTTAAGGGCTTTAGGGCGTTCCGAATCATTTAAAAGTAATCTGCATGTCCGATTCCGTTCTGAAATAGCATTTATAGGTTTCAATCACGATCGCGCATGTTAGGGTTGCACTGGCGTTTTTCGAGTATTTCGGATCTCAAAATCAGTCCAAATCGTCGTAGATGGATCGATGAATACTGTTTTATAATGGGTGCGAATTTGAGCCCCAACAATGGCGTAGTGGGCCCCACAGAGTTTACCTCAATCGGCATCCCATTAGGAAGTCGAGTTTTGGTAACTGCCATAGGAAACTGTGAAAACACTTGAATCTTCTGCAATAATTGGTAAGGGTTGCATCATTATATTTAATTGGAGCCATCGTGTTATGCGTGTGGCATCCACTCCATCCATTGGAGCTAAAACTTAGTATGATCTAACTTTTTAGTGGGCCACACTTCCTGGAGCGATGGAGATGGGTATACATAGTACTGTTGAAACATTCCAAATGATGCCAGGGTTTTACACAACATGGAACGCCGACACATTCATCATGTATAGTGAACAGATGGTGGGTCGTCCGATGGACGAAACGGATTTTACAAACACAATAATATAGATCGCATGCGTGGCAGAGTACTTGGGACAGGTGCAAATAGCTCTCTCTCCATGGAAATTAAAGAGAAAAAATTTTAAAATAAAAATAGAAAGAAGGAGAGGGCATAGGCTACCCTATTAGAAAACCTAAGTACATATAGATTATGGAAAGGGGATAAGAATGATATCCTGAGGGCTATTCAATCATTGTAGATCGTCTAGAGAGTTTCTATGAGGGACTCTTCTTTAGGATGGCGTCAAAGGTGTGGTCTTGAAAGATCAAAAGACCCTAACCCTTCCATTTGTGGCCTAGAAATACGTGTAAGAACATGCGCGCCCGCGCGCGCGCGCACACACACACACAGAGAACTGCCTAGACCATTCATTATTTTTAGTGCTTTCACCAACTTTAGTTTCAGATATTCATCGATTTTTTTCTTCACCTTAAGGGTCCATTTGGATGCACTTTCACAAGAGGGAGTTTTCATTGCTTCTTTGGTGGATAGCGAAAATAAATTAAGCTTTTTAGTACTTATTTGCCAACCAAGGGATGAGACGGGGTTCATAAAAGTGCACGCAAACACAAAATATGAGTTGTATTTTAGCTCAAACATCATTTAGTCATCAAAACACCCCTTTTAAGGTGCATCCAAACAAGCCCCAGCATGATACATGTAACTCTTAGGTGGGTCGTCCAAGTGGGCCCCAACCTCCTTGAGATAGAGATTACATGTGGCAGTTTCAGGTTAACCGACCATCCATCTCTTTGGTATTTATGGAACTGCCTAAGAAGTTTCTCCTGTGGTTTTAGTAACTGCTAAAATTGCGTTGGATAGTCTAACATGACACCCTACGCTATGCAGAAGCTTAAAGTGAAGATTATAGAACTATGGCTAAGTCCTAGAGGGGGTGGGGGTTAACTTCTTTAAATACTTTTTTCTAAGTTACACTAATTAGCAATTAAACTAGTTAAGAAAGAACACTTAGCTTCTAAGCTTAAGTGGGTCCAATCACAAAGGCTAGACAAGATTAAGCAATTAAGCAAACTAGACTAAGCATATAGATTATAATGATACAACATGTTAAGCTTCTAATCAATGTACATTTATCTAGACTACAAAAGATATAATTACGTAAGCAACTAGTCTAGAAGTGAAATGTTGAGCCTTGAATTGTGCATATCTAAACCTCAATTCATAGCATAATTGCATAGTTTAAGTTGTTAAAGTTTAGTACTTATCTTTATTTTTTTGTTTGCAGGTAATAGAGAGAGATGCTATGAATTTAATGCTAATTTGAAGAATTTAGAATGGTTGTAAGATCAACTAAAAGCATGCCAGAGAAAGGAGAAAATAAGTCACGGAAGGCGGAATTGAAGAAAGAAAGAAACCGGAAGAGACAACATTATCGACCGGTCATCGACTAGTCATCAGCCATCACCGACCGGTCGGACACCCCGACTGACCGGCCTAAATTAAAGTTAAAAATCAGATTTCTAAAGAAAGTTTATTGGACAGATTTTGGTCATTTTCGACCGGTCGTCGGGAGTTCAGAGAGTTTGGAAGATAGTTTTGTTCGTTGGTGTATTGAGCTTCGACTGGTCGGAGCCCATCTCTACCGGTCGACGACACCGACACAAGTGTATAAACTCTACGAAATTTAGAGGCGATGACGAATTTTCTTTATAAAAAGGCACATCTCCAAGCTTTTAAAGACATCATAGGACGTGTGGACTAAAGAGTTCAAGACCTAGGAGGTATCATAGCCTTCTACTTCTAGTTTTTCTTTCTTTTCTAGTTCTAGTTCTTAATTTTTCATGTTTTTCTTAGTTTTTCTTTTGTTTTCTAGTTTAATTATGTCTTTAGTTGGCTAGGTATCTTAGCTAGAGCTAAGAGGTGAAGCTTGTAGTTAGTTTTAATGTTTAATTTGTTCATGCAAGTACTCCAAACTTTTGTTTTGAATTTTTCAAGTTCTAGTTTGAATAAAGTTGATATTTTTAGACAATTCTGAGATCTTTTGTGCCACGTACATGAGTTACTTATGAGTTTCTGAGATTAATCAATCATGTTTTATGAGAATTGGATTGTGGAAACCCTAGCTCAGCCTTATTCAAGGGTATAAGTAATGCTTCGTAGTTTCACAAGTTCAAGTTCTTTGTGCTTGAAGCAGAACTAGAAGTTGAAGTTTCAAGTTTAAGTTTGGGTTGTTTATGTGCTTTTGAATGTTATATCTTCCAATTAAATAGAGATAGGACTTTGATTCCAATTGTGATATGTGCTTGGTGAATGAATTAACATTAATGATTGGCTATATGTGGATCATTAGTGCTCCAGTATTTAGTTTCATTATTTAAAATTGAATTCATATATCTTCAAAACCAATTCCAGATTATCTAGTTTTATATCCTAGTTCCTTTTAGTGGTTGAACCTAAATTCATTTTTCATGGATCGACCTCGATCTCACAGAGATTATTACTATATCGCAGCCTTACACTTGGGGCTGGCGAACAAGTTTTTGGCGCCGTTGCCAAGAAAGGTGCCGGTTTGAACACTTTTAGGTCTAGGGTTTGTTAGGATAGGTTTTAATTTTTCTTTGTTTTCTAGTTTACAATTTATTTTTTAAAATTACTAACATTGTTTGTTTTCTTGTTTTGTAGGAATTTTTGGTGATATAGCTCATCTTCTCAAGTACCATCTTCTCATCTCCCTTCTTTTTATTAATTTTTCTTAATTTAGGTTAGGTTTCAACTTCTTCTTAGAGTTTCATCATGACCGATTGGACGGGTGGACTGTCTAAGTATCTTTTAGAAGATGAGATACCAGATTAAGGGATCCAAAATCATTGTGATTAGAACCACTCTAAGTATGATTAGTTTCCCAAGACTCAACCTACTTCTAATACTTCTTCACATAAAACGCTGCGTGATTATTAGAACGGAAATAATATACATAATGAGACTTCGCATAAGACGTTGGGTGAGTATTGAAATGAGGCTAAAACACATAAAGATCAACTGGATAAAATGCTACGCAAATATTGGACTGAAAATAACACACGTAGTGTTTCATTGGTACTACGATGGGAGAGCGTTGGAAAAAAATGAAGGATGTTCCACTGGTTAGGACAATGTGTGACGATTTGTATAAATATACATATGAACAACCATCTAACAATCCAACATATGACACGCATAATCCAAATTGGTGGGAACATCTAAATCTCAATTCGAGGGAAGAATCATCATGGATGCCAACAATTATCCTCAAGAGTCCTTATTTCATGAGCTTCAACTGACAACAAACCTTGAGGATACAATGAGAGAGTTCATGAAAATATTGGAGCAATTCAAACAACTCCTCTCGCCAAGGTCTGAAATTTTAAACCTGATGTTGAGACCACTAAATCAATCCCCACAAATATGGAGGAAGGGATTTCTCTGGCCCAACCTTCATCGAAACTATTTGATGAATTATTGGAGGATGTTGATTTTAGTGATCTTAATATCATCATCGACTATGGTGAATCTACCATCTCTTTTAGATTCAATGAGCTAAACGATGAAGAGATTCCAATGGCAATTAATGAACCCGAGGAATCCACAAAATTTGAGAGTGATGACATGATTCATTACAATAAAAGTCCAGAAATTGATCATGCACCCATGATTTCATCTCCCCATAAGCCAATTGTGTATGAGTCTCTAGAGGATATTCATGCTAGGGAATTTTCCAAAGTAGATGAGTTTGAGTTAATCCACCAACCCAACATGCCTAATTTTATTATGGATAAAGAGTCCTCTTTGATTGCAAATTTTGTTTCTTTGGAAGATGGTTTGACACAATTTGAAACTTTAAACAATCTACCAATTCAAGATATTGTGCCTCACACCAACTCTGTAGAAGTTTCTTTGGAAGACCTCCTCCCTGTTGAGGAAGAATTTCTTGCATTCAAACTGAATTTTTGCAATAACTACAGGAAGACAAAGAGCCCCCTTCCGAAAATCTCGACTTCTTAGAAGAATGCTTGGCCTACTCCTATGATCTTGATGATAAGATGATTAAGGAGTTGGATATTTTGTTAGAGACGGTGTCGATGTTTGAAGAGCCCCCTCCACTATTTTAAATTCACCAACATTAATTGTGGAGGCACCGGATAATTCTGATTTTGTGGAAGAGACACCTTTACTTGAGGAAGATTTGATTGATGTCTCTCCACCTTTTTGGGTTCTTCAACCCATAAAGAGTTCTGACTGAGAGGACCCATATTTGCATAATAATTATCTAGTTTAGAATTTGATGGGATATTTTTCTAAAAACTCTATCTCCCATTTTCCTACATGTGTGTATATCAATGTTGGCCTTCAATAATTAAAAACACCCATGTATATTGTCAATCAGGACTATGGATGATCTTCAAGAAAAGTCTTTTGAAATTCATGAAGAACTTGCTCAAATTTAATCATGTGGTAGATCTTACTAATATAGATTAGGTAGATTACGTTTATTTTCTGTATTAAGTTTATTTTTAAAATTGAATAAGTCTCCTAGTCTGATGGAGACATGATAGAAGTTGATCTTGAATAACTTGCTACCTCAGGTATCTTCTCTTTCTCACTCTCCTTTATTTTGTCATTGCTCTTATGTTGTTGCATATTTCATATGTTTCTTACATTGAGGACAATGTGAACTTTAGGTTGGGGGTGAGATTCTTACTGAATCTAGTATTTTTGCAACATTTCGAGTAAAAAATTTTAAATTTTTAAATTTTTTATTTTAAAACTCTCTTAGAACGTTTAGTTTCTGTGAAATTAAGTTTATATGAATATGAGATAATAAGATATGAAGTAATCTGATTTTGAAAAACTTAAAATTTGTTGATTTATTAGTTTTCTACATGAGTTCCTTCTATTATTTGACCGATAAAAAATTATAAACATCATTGCAGTCAAGTTCACATTACAGATCACTCTCATTTGTAAGGATTAGGAATAATGTTTTGATTGATTAATTGGATTATAGTTTAGAAGTATTGAGGAACTAAGCTGGGGAGTTTTAACTATCACGTTCAAAGAAAAATATTTACGTAATCTAGGACGAGGATTTCTAAAAATCTTGTATTCTTACCATTATATGTTTAATGTCTTAGTACGAAGTGAGCCTTTTGGGGATCTTCAGCTATTGATCTATAAAAAAAAAGAGCATAATTAAAAAGTCAGTTAGAAAAGAAATATCGAAAAGGGCTACCTATGACTAACCAGGCAAGGGCTGATCACCCAAGTTGGTAATGGGATTAGTGTGAAAGACATTGATAGAACGGTAAGGTAATCTCTTGTCATAGATTTGTTGTTGATCTGTACGCTTTCTAGACTTGTAATCCAATTGATAATGGAAAGAAAGGTATTCCTGAAATATGAGGAGATAGATATTCACTGAGCACACTAGACCATGATTATTTGAATTACTCTATTTGTCAATTAATTATTTGGAACTCAGTTTGAACGCTCACTAAGTCATCAGAAGATAGATGTTTTATTGTCATGCTACTAAGTATTTTTAAATTTCATTATTTGCGTGATTTGGGTTTCATAGAAGTTAGTTTTCTAAGAGAGAGTTGAGATTGAGAAATTTTAAATTTAAAGATTTTAAGCATTCTATCAATCATCCAAGGATTCCATGGTGCACACATTTGTACCTATAGACATCTCTCAAAAACCTATTTGTATATGTCTGATCTTGATGAAACCTTAACCATAAGTCACTCAATATACTTGAATCACATATTCTTACATTCACATCTAGATCATAAGATCCGACTATCCATCAACAATTTTTCATCATATTTACAAGATGACCCACCCAAAAATCAAACAAAAATTATTGTGACGATTCTCACATTTTTTTCGATGAATTTACTAAAGTACTTCTCTCATCGGAACACGATTGAACATGTTTCAGGGGCTCACAATTTAAAGAAACATTTCGGTGGCAAACTTGTAATTTTTAAAAGATGATTAAACCATATATGCATCCATACATACAAACCGCACATCCGATGATCCATATCTCACAATCAGGTAACCCATTGTAAAACCAAACATAGACCTATCTACTCGTTGAGGTATCACGTGGTCCATTTTCAAATTCATACAACCATCCATCACGTTTATTCTCTTAACTATCAAATGACTAATCCAAATGAAATTTTAACAATTCATATTGAGGTGGACTCCTTACCCGCCAATTGTGTCAAATTACTTTTTATGTCAGGCCACATTTGAGCCTATTTCTAGAGCCCACAAGATTTATAGGCAAAATCCTCCAGTTACTTAAAAAAAAGTGAAACTTTTTCCATGCATGCATCTAAATCGCCCACCCTACATCCGTCACCTTGCATTTTTAAATATGATAACTGATCCATAAAACCAACCATCTATTAATACCTAGATGTATCCATGAATCCTATGGACCACTCTTTATATCTCTAAAATCTCTTGACCATCCATTCTAAAAACAGGTTCCTATAACCATTCATTATTAAATATCTATTTAGGGTCATCCTTTGACCAATCCAAAACTTCATTAGGTGGACCACCTTAGTACATGTCTCATAGATGGTGTGCATTCATTCCATCTATCAAGTAACACACATGTGAAGATAGCCAACCTAGTAGTGTATTTTCATTTTAAACATTACATGTTAGACTTATTTGGTAAGTGGAAAATACAATGTGACCTTTATAGTTGCTATTACTTTTATTCTATATAGTATGTAGGCTTGTGTTTTAAAGATAGTGTCATCCCCTCTTGTAATCAATCCCAACCATCCTTTCCACCATCCAATGTGTTCATCCATCACACATCCATGCAACCCTTCATCCACCCATGAACATCCACCATCCACCTATCCATTTATAGTTTAAATCCATCCATTCAAACCAAATATCCATTTAAACCATTCATTCATCGAACCATACATGCATCAAATCACACACGCATAATACGTCATACATGCTGAACACATACACACATGACACATGCACCACACATGTGTCTGCACAAGTGTATAACATGCATGTGTGCGTACCTACCAAATTAAGAAAGTTATGTCCAACTTTCTCTTCGATCCAAAAACTGCAATGCTATTTCATGTCATGACTTTAAACATATATTTATATTTAAGAAAAAAAAGAAAGAAAGAGAACTTATGCATGTCTCCATCTTTTTTGAGACGTTGTTACAGTAAAACCTAATTCTATAATCTTGATAGTCCAAATGGTGGGATCTACTAGAGAATGGAAAAAAAAATACACACCTGCAAAGTCAAAGATGTCTCCTCACATCCTGCAGCAATAAGAACTCAATTTCCTTCTCTCCTAAGAATCTCGGATGTGCACTGTATATAAAAAAACAAATGAACAAAAAATCAATAATATGTTGAGTGTGTTGCTGGACATGTGGTGCAGAGAGAGAGAGAAAGAGAGGGGGAGACAGAGGGAGAGAGAGCAGTTTGGGTTGAGATTTGAGAATCAATGGTAGAAAATTTGAGATTTTTAATTTTAAATTTTAAATTGAAGGATTTATATTCATATTATTCAATTTAAATTTAGATCTGGTTAAATTTTAAAATTTTATTCTATTAAATTAGATTATTATTTGGGATAAATTTTGAATAATTGAAATTAATTTGTGAATTTGAGAAATTTAATTATTTAGGTGAATATCGCAAATTTTATGTTTAATTCTCTATAATTTAAATGTGATAAATTCAAAATTTTATATTGATGAAATTACAAGAAAAAATAATTTAGAATTACCTTGCAAAATGTTAATTTAGACCTGATTAAATTTAATTTGTTTAAATTATTTGATTATTTAGGTTTAATTTTAAAATGAGTTTAATTAAATTATCTTTTATTGAAATTTAGACGATAATTTAATTATTATATCTGATTTAAATCCTGTATTGATGAAATATTTGCTTATAATAATATGTTAAATTTAAATTTAATTTTAGAATCTATAAAATTACCTTAATAAGTTTAAATGGTAATTTAATTAGATTCCTAAATTTTTAGAACTGATTATTCAATTTTACTAAGTTAGAGATCGATAAATCTGTTAATTAAAAATAATTTCAATAATTACATGTAAAATTTGATATAATTAGAGTTAGGAATTTAATTGTATTGAATTAATTTGAAATTTTTTTGGATAAAAAACAAATGTTAATTTCATCTTAATTATAGGTTTATTCTAATGACTAAGTTACAAATTAATTGATATTATTATCCATATTTCTAAAAAAAAGGCATAAAGTATGTTATTATAGTACTATAGCATCTAATTTTTTTTATCAATGATCGAAGCTATAATTAACACTTTGATTTAAATTAATGAAAATTAGATGGTGGATCATAATACGTGTATATTTTTTTATTGTTAATTGAGAATCAGCATGGGCATGCTTCCCTAGATTATTTTTAAAAACTCCAACACAGGTACATTACTCCGGATTATTCCTAAAAGCTTAAAGAAGATATGTTATTAATTTAATTTGTTATTTATGAGAATTCATAGAAGCATTGCATTCATAGCATCTTATGATTTCAGTCTCTTAATTCATGATCATTTTATTTTCAATACTTTAATATCTGAGGTTTATATATTTTGGTGTAAATCTAAAAATTTCAAATTTTGGTAAAGATGTGTCCCCACTAAGCATGTAAGCTCACGCCATCTTGGTAATATTTCAAAACACAGAGTTTAGTCAGGAAACAAAGTAGAGCAAAGATTTAGACGTTTGTCTGCCCATGTTGTCTTTTTTAGTTGTTCTCGATAAAAAAATATTTAAAGGAGTGGATGAGATTTTGTAATGTTGTAATAATCTGTTTTAAATGATATACTTTATGAAAGTGTGTGTTGTATAATATTTGTGAAATTATAGTTGTGAATGCTTAAATTATAAGTCATGATTGAGGATGCAGGATTAGGGTGTGGCCAAGCAGGGTGCCGAATTTCGAGACATGACAGAAAGCATGCCAGGTGTTCGTTAGTGTGTGGCGGGCTGACAGTCTACTTCCCCTCTTTATGTATTTCTACCATGCACAGGGGATCCTGATCCTCTGAAGGTTTGGCATCTTTTGTTTATTTTGGTCCGCTTGGTTCAGGATCGTTTGATTGGAACTGTTGGGTGCTTTTTAGAGATGTCAGGGTTCCATTTATTTTTTCCAATTTGTTTTTTGATGTTTCCTGGATGGGCCAAGTTTAATTTTATCTAAGAGATATACGGTCAAGGTTTTCGAAGGGAATGGGCAAGGATTTGGGTTTCTTGAATTTCGAATATGCTAATTGGGTCCATTGGTTGCCTTTGTATGTGCTGGAAGCTTGCCCATGACTAATTTGAATATTTTAATGGTTCTTCAGTTGCTCAGAAAAAACTTTGATTAAAACCTTGCTAAAATTTAAAAAGTAGTTTATTCTTGTCTTAAGTGGGTGTCTACAAACCCACATCATTAAAACTTTCTAGACCCACCATAATGTTTTGGTAATATTTATTTTCCATCAAGCCTCACATAAACCTGGGTGAAGGGAAATAATAAATATTAGCTTAATCCAAGACTTTTGGTGGTCCACAATAAGTTTTTAATGGTCAATCATTGTTGGTTCCTATGATACCTGAGATTTGGATATGTTTTATTTTTGGTCTCATACCCTTAAATGATCTAGCAAAGGGGATCTCTGGTGTGGATATAGAATACATACATCAAGGTAGTCCTGACGATAAGGTCCGCACCGACTTGGGTGAGGCAGGGGTCATACCTAATCTGCTCCTAGGGTCTTTTCTTGGGACGCAGATTATGTACTCTCTACTGGATGGTGCTTCGTCAGCTAACAATGATGTATGTTTTTTTTTTATCTACGCCATCCATCTATTTTGGATCATTATTTTAGCATAATAGCCCAAAAGTGAGGTAGATCCAAATCTTAGGTGGACCACACAATAGGAAAACAGTGGTGATTGAACGCCTATCATTAAAAACTACCTTGGGCCTACTTTAATGTTTATTTGCCATCCAACCTGTCGATTAGGTCATAAAGAATTGGATGAAGGGAAAACACAAATATCAGCTTCATCCGAAACTTTTGTGGCTCCCAAGAAGTTTTTAATGGTGGGCATTCAATCATCACCATTGTTTCCTTTGGCGTGGTCCGCTTGAGATTTTGATCTGCCTCATTTTTTGGCTCAGGCGTTCAAAATGATATGGAAAAATGGATGAACAACATGGATAAAACACACATCTTGGTGGGGCCCATAGAGCATCGGACTATAGTGAGTCACTATAGGTAGTGTCGGTAGGCCTTCCTTCTCCCTATTCTTCGTCGTGATTTCAAAGGTGGGGCTAGAAAGGAAGACCTTAAACCTTCAATTGATGGCCCGAAAACTAACCGTTTAAGAATAGAACAAGACTACTGACGTAGGGAGGACGTGGTAAGGTCGATCACCGTCTCCCTCATTAGATAACTACCTTGAATCCACGAGGCTTTCGGGACTCCTCGACCGAACTTCCTCGAGATCCACCAGGGATGGATTAAAATAGGAATAATTCCTAAGAAATTTGTAAATACTTCATTGATGATAAAAAAAAAAAAAAACAGAATTACAATGCTTTAAATAAGAAAATAAACCCTAAGATGAAGTTGTAGATTTAAACTCAAACTCATACACCCTACAAGCATAACTTAATATAAATAGTAAACTTACTATTTATAGGCTACTCCTATTCCTACTAAACTTCATGGTTTTCAACTAAAAATAGTAAGTGTCCAATTTGGCTCAACCACCTTATTCTACTAAAGTTTCTAAACCCTTTTCATGTTGGGCACAACTTCTAAAACTCAAAGGATAAAAGGTTATACTCAATCTAAAACTTACAATTTATAGTAAAAACAAAATTAAACTAGGCTTGTAACTGTTAATCTGATCAAATCTTGCAAATCCGGCATAAGCAATGTGGCATAGCAAGGTTGGTTGGTTTAAGTAGCTCAAGATACCCCAAAATCATATATTATATGTCCCATATACGAGATGTAACTGTTTTATGGTCCTGACGGCCCAGACTACTTCCGTTTTCAACCGGCTTCATCTTGTCCATCTTGGCCATGAAAATGTCTGTGGCCCGCTCTACATCAACTACAGTGGTGACTCATCCATCATGTTACATACATGTACATATTCCTGACCGTCGAAATTATTGGGTGCATTTCAAAAATAAAAATGATCAATGGCTATAAAAGATCTGATTTGCAGCTATAAATATGAATGGTTAAAATAAACATCAGTGGTCGAAATTCCACAGGAAAAATAGACGGTTTATGGTCTTTTTTACTGGTTACTTTTTTGCGGTTTCTGTTATATGCTAAGACGCAAATCCACAGTCAGTTAAGCAATTCTGACAGACACGGGAGGGACATCCACATGGACAATAGATGATCAATGAGTGGTCTTATCAACGAGTGGTCAAGATATCAAGAAATCCTAACCATCTGATTGGCGGATATCAATGTGTGGTCAAAATTGAAACAACAGTGGTCCACATTACACGGGAGGGCCATCCACCATCAGTTCAGCAATTTTGACGGACCAGATTGCATTATAATAACAAGATGCTTCCGGTGGATGAGATCCCACCCTTTTTAAATTGGTGGTAGACAATAAAGCAATGGTCCACAACGAATGAAAAATAGGCCACAGATTGAACGGTTAGGGTCTCCCAATCTGAAAGAATTTTTGCAGAATCCCCTCATCCACTATGCAGTGAATCATAATAGCGGGTTCGATCGACTGACTTGTATCTCAATGTTCAATTTCCTTGCAGCGACGCATTTCCTAATGAAGTTCCAGATCGTTTCTTGTTAATTAAACACGGATCAATGGCTGTACCAATCAGATAATCCTGGCCATCTGCACGTCTGATCAATGGCTTCAAATGAACAATAAGAAAAAGGCAGAAATGATTTTAGTGTCTACTATCGACACAAGAAAAGGGTCGTGAAAGTGATGGCTAGGATTGACTAAATGAAGTTGTTGTATTTTAGTTTTTGGTCATCTAGTCCTACAGTTCAGCAGAAGGTAAATTCGTGAGCTTTTTGCAGTGGAAACTTATGAAGGCTATGTTTCTTTAATAAAGTCTGTGGGAACCGTGAACAAAATCTCCATTGGGATGCGTAAAATCCTCCTCTATCCATCGGGTTCTGTCCGTTGTGTTTAATTCCCAAGTTTTTGTAGCAAAACCTAACCGTGGACAAAATATCCAAAGGGTTGGGTAAAATCTTTCTCCGTTCCTTAGTTTCTGTCCTTTGTGTTTGTGTAAGGCTCCGGACAAAAATTAACTTAGATCCACACCTCAAATGGGCCACACCATGTGGAACAATGGAGATAGGCGCCGGCCATAGTTGTTTGTGGGGCCATCATGGTGTGTATCTTTTGCTAACCTCATTAATCGAATGTAACTCACAAGGATGAAGAGCAGATAAACAATAAAAAAAAAATCACCCTGACGAAAAGCTCATGTGAGCCCTATCAAATAAACTTAGCTGTTCTATATACTTACACAGTCCAAATTAATGATGATTCTCACCTGATGCTGATGGATGGAGTGAATTTTACATCTACAATATTTTACACCATAGAGAGCTTATGTGTTTTACATGCTGCATAAAATAAAATAGGTGCTTAAAACGATTATGAAAGTTACACCCTTCATCTTGTCCTCTCCAATGTGTTCACACATGTGCACTTAGCACATATGCATCAACTACTTTTCAAGTGGAACCTTCCTGGTGCATTTGGCTTCACGAAATATTGTGGTATTTTGTTTGTGAATGTAATAAATTTCAGCATGGTGCCCTTTCATGCAATCCAAAGGATATCTCTATGGACAAGGTAGATGTCATTTTAATTCTTCAAGGGGTACTTGGTGCTCCGTGTGTTCATTCAATAGGAAATATATCTTTGTGGATGAGGTGAGTGTGTCAGAAGTTCGTTTTGGCCCCACATTTTTTAAATTGATAAAATTATAAGTAGTGTGCTCCCTCCCTTCATTAAAAAATAAAATAAAATTGCATGATTAGTGGCCCGTGTCCTTCCATAGCATGCATGGAATTTCAAATCTGGAAAACCAACCATTGATCATTTGAATTGAATGGTCAAAAGATAATCTCTCAAATTAAAAGATTTCCCACTCAACTGTTCTATATACTTACACAGTTCAAATGATGATTCTCACCTGATGCTGATGGATGGAGTGAATTTAACATGTACAATATTTTACACAATAGAGAGCTTATGTGTTTTACATGCTTCATAAAATAGGTGCTTAAAACGATTATGAAAGTTACACCCTTCATCCTGTCGTTTCCAATGTGTTCACACATGTGAACTTAGCACATATGCAGGATGTCAACTACTATTCAAGTGGAACCTTCCTGGTGCATTTGGCTTCACGAAATATTGTGGTATTTTGCTTGCGAATGTAATAAATTTCAGCATGGTGCCCCTTCATGCAATCCAAAGGATATCTCTATGGACAAGGTAGATGTCATTTTAATTCTTCAAGGGATATTTGGTGCTCCGTGTATTCATTCGAATAGGAAGTATATCTCTGTGGATGAGGTGAGTGTGTCAGAAGTTCATTTTGGCCCCACATTTTTTAAATTGATTAAATTATAAGTGGTGTGCTCCCACCCTTCATTAAAAAATAAAATAAAATTGCATGATTAGTGGCCCGTGTCCTTCCATAGCGTGCATGGATTTTCAAATCTGGAAAATCAACCATTGATCATTTGAATTGAATGGTCAAAGATAACTCTCAAATTAAAAAAAATTCCCGCTCAATATATGAACCTTTTTGAGTTGAACATGGACTAACATTCTATTTATTCACTTAATCATATCCATAAATGCCACAAATCCATATGTTAAATTGTCCTCGCAAGGAAATTTTTGAGTCATAGTCCATCCAGGTGGGACAAAACAGACCTATCACCCTGCTTTATACTGCAGAAAGATGTGGACCACGTGTAAATGGACACATGCATTATTTAAATTGTCCAGATTATATTGTGTGCAAAGATGTGGGCCACCGTGCTTTATAATTCTGCCGTGCCAAAACAATGGACAATCCATTATCGTGGCTTTGAACAGCTCAAATAATTTCCAAAATTGTTTATATTGTGTGGGACCAATCTGATACGTCACTTCTGATTGATCGTGCATAACCACCTCAAAATAACGTGCACTGTTAAATATTTTATTATGATCTAAAATCGTAAATAAAGAATGCACATCATGTGATCGAATCTATTACAGAAAATTAGTAACACCACATTAGATTATTTAAATTTGTTTGAAGTCATATATATATATATATATGCTCACACGCAACTAGTTGTACGTCCAACTAGTTGGCATGTGGGGGCCACTATGGTGTTTGTATGAAATTTCGCAGATACAGAAGGATTGTCTCACTATATAAATAGGATGCACAAAAAATCTGGACGGTCCAACCATGAAAATGTGATGCTCCATGTGAATGTGAAGTTTATAGGTGTTGTTTCATAGTTTCCTACGGTGTACCCCACCTAATATTTGGATCAACCTGATTTTTGGGTTATCTCATTTTTGTGATGGGATACTCTTAATGGACGGGCAAGATATTATTTAAACACCAGGGTGGCCCCAAATGTCAACTAGTTGCGTGTGAGTGTATATATATATATATATATATATATATATATATATATATATATATATATATATATATGGCCCCAAATGTCAACTAGTTGCGTGTGAGTATATATATATATATATATATATATATATATATATATATATATATATATATATTATTTTGGTCTCACGATTAGTTGGGGCGACCAGGACTCTCCTGCACACGATTAGTGGCCCCAAATGCCAACAGGACTCTCTCTCTCTCTCTCTCTCTCTCTCTCTCTCTCTCTCTCTATATATATATATATATATATATATATATATATATATGGGCTCACACACAATTCGTTGGACCGTCCAACTAGCTTTGTAATTAATGATAATTAATGTTTAGAGAGGTAATTAAGCTACTTGTTTCACCATGGATTTTAAAAAAGTCTTTGCAAAAAGGATCGGTAGTTTGGTTGGGCCCCACCTATTGGGAATAGGAACGCCGGTAGCGGAAGTGAAAGCCGAACACACACACAATAAAATATGCGATCAAATGAGAACCACAATGCAATCACACAACACAAGCATTCAACCATAAGAGACAATCCGATTTAAGTGAAAAAACCCTCCAACGGGTAAAAAATCATGGCACAAAGCAATCCACTATGATTCAAGAAGACTACAGTGATTAACAGCCCACAAGCAAGGAAAAACAGAGAAAACCCAAGCTCTCTCCCTCTCAAAACACTCTCCCCTCTCCTTAACCTACTTAGGAAACCTTGGATACCTTAGGATTACTCATAATCTCGGATTCATGCCATATATGTAGCAAGCAACCCGGAATTAGAAACATAACACAAAACTGCGTAACCATGCACAACACCGCCATTGCCCACAACCGGTCGGCAGACCGGTCGCACATGGCGCAAAATAGTCCAGAGGAAAAAACAACCAGATTTTACACATCTGCCTCAAGTCAGACCTATCGCCTGACCGGTCTAAGCCCCCTGTAGACTGGTCGGCCGACCCGTCTAGGGTGAGAGAAAACAATCCAGCGCCTTCTGTGCATCTGGGCCATAACGAGTAGATCGGTCGCCCTACCGATTTGAGCACCCAAACTGTGCACTGTTTGAAGGCTCTCCAACAATCTCCATTGAGGCTTCAAACGTTGAATCAAACCATCCACGCTTCATCATCTCATCTTCATCATAGCTCCACCGCTTCTCGTGCCTCCATCAACCCTAACCTTGTACTTTCACGCCTTTTTTCTGCTCTTCTCATGTGGCCCTTGGGCACTTGCCACATACGAGCAACCGTGGATCTAGCTGTCGTTCCCGCAACTCTGTCGTGAATTGTACTCCTGATCAACTTGTAAAGATGGCTGCAACTCTGTGCCTTCATACACACGAGTGCCCCCTTCAACACTTTACAACAAATATCGCGGCCGATGAACACACACCCTTTCACCTCGAGTGCACCAAGAGAGATCACATTTATCTTCATCTTGGGGACATGTTTCACATCTTCCAGGACTCGTTCGATCCCATCGAACATCCTGATGCGCACCGTACCAATACCCACCACCTTATGAGTGTAACCATCGCCCACAAACACCAATTCACCACTATACTCTCTGTATGTCGTGAATGACTCCGGTCAGGACAAACATGACATGATGCCTCTGAATCTAGGATCCACTCTCTACCATGAGATCCCTTGCCAAATATAGTAAGAACCTCACAAAGATCGCCACTATCCTCTACGGTATTGGCTCCCTCTCAAGAAGAATTTTCATACCTCTCTTACTTCAACTTGGGATTCTGACAATCCACTCTCATGTGGCCTTCCTGACCACAACTCCAGCACTTGACTTTAGCTTTTCCTTTGCCTTTGACCTTAGATCCCAATTTTGAATATCCTCCACCATACTTAGAATTTCTTCCCCTCATAATCAGTGCCTCTGAGGAAGAACGAGAACCCACATCACCGCTTTTCTTTCTCATCGCCTTCGACTGGAGGGCTGAGATAGCGGTCTCGATATTGATGGTCTCCCTCCCTGTGCACACAGAGTTCCTGAATGACTCATATAAATCTGGAAGAGAATTTAGCAGAATGCATGCTTGAAATTCATCATTCATCGGCTCATCTATCTCCACCAACTTACAAACTAGCCGATTGAACGTGCTTAAGTGGTCCTCCACATCCGTCCCCTCAACCATCCTCAAGGTGAATAACTGCATCAACAGATACATGCGATTCTTTAGAGATTTCATGGCATAGACCTTCTCTAACTTCGCCATTGTATCAGCAGTTGTCTTCTCCTTCGTGACGTGATAGAGGACATCATCCATAAGGCATAACAGGATCGAGGTTCTAGCATTCTTGTCGAGCTTTGTCCACTCATCCTCTTTCATAGACTCAGGTTGCTTTCCAAGAGCTTCATCAAGCCCTTGCTGAACTAGGACGGATTCAGCTTTCACCTTCCATAGTTCAAAGTTATTTTTGCTAGAGAACTCTCTACTTTGAATCTCGTGCTTAATCCTATCTTCTCATCTTAGATCTGAATTCTACTCCACCCCAACTTTAGCTCTGATACCACTTGTTGGGAATAGGAACGCCGGCAGCGGAAGCGAAAGCTGAACACACAGAGTAAAATATGTGATCAAATGAGAAACACAATGCAATCACACCACACAAGCATTAAACCACAAGAGATAATCCGATTTTACATGGATAAACCCCCCAACGGGTAAAAACCCATGGCACAAAGCAATCCACTATGATTCCAAAAGATTACAGTGATTGACAACCCACAAGCAAGGAAAAATAGAGAAAACCCAAGCTCTCTCCCTCTCAAAACACTCTCCCATCTTCCTAACCCACTTAGGAAACCTTGGACACCTTAGGATTACTCCTAATCCTGGATTCATGCCATATATATAGCAAGCAACCCGGAATTAGAAACATATTATGCAAAACTGCGTAACCATGCACAACATTGCCATTGCGCATGACCGGTCAGCAGACCGATCACACATGGCGTAAAACAGTCCAGAAGAAAAAACACCCAGATTTTACACATCTGCCTCACCTTAGACCGGTCGCCCACCAATCTGTCAAATTAAGTCGGTATTCAAACACGACACCTTCGTATGTGCGGAAGCTTAAAGAGAAACTATAATTATGGCAAGTCCTATAGGGGAGTGATTATGACCTTTTGAAATTCTTTTCGCCTACTTACACAATTTAACAAATTAAACTAAGTAAGCAAGAACACTTCGGTTTCCAAGCCTAAGTGGGTCCATTCACAAGACTAGCATATGGTTTAAGCAATAAACAACCTAGTCTAAGCATACATAGATAATTAAATGATTTAATTAATCAAGCTCCTAATCTATGCAACCTATGTAGACTTATGAGAATGGATCAATGAGCTCAAGTCTACACAACTAGTGAAAGTACATCTTGTGTGTGGATGTGCCTATCTAGTGTCTAGCATACATTCTTATCAAGCATACATAATTAACAATTAAACATTCAATGCTAAGATAACAATGTTCTTGATCAATCACAAACACAAACATGTATAGTGGTTCGACTTTGGGTTTAATCCACTCCCGGTTCAAGTACTCGACCCCATTGAGCACACCGGCATTTACTATTGGAGGTTTTAAATGAGGTTCACCTCTCAACCTTTACACGAAGGCTTTATTGGTTCACCTCTCAACTATAATCGGAGTTTTGGACAAAGGGTTAACTCTCAACCCAAACAGAGTTTTTGGACATAGGCTAATTCTCAACCCGACGCACGTTCACTGCCATGTCAGAGGCTCCCTCTTGGAGACTTTATTTAGGCCTGACAAACGAGCCAAGAAGTGCCAAACAACCCCTAGTCTTTAAGCCGACAAACAAACCAAGGAACGGCCAACATCCCTAGAGTTTTAGGCTAAAAAAACAAGCCAATGATCTACAAACGACCCTAGTTCAAGTTTGACAAACAAACTCTACACTTAACTCCCAAAGGGAATTGAGTGGATGGACTCTCAACAAAGACAACCTTACTTGTCGGATGAACCCCTTATTCAGCGCCGCTTTGGGTTGCTTGATCTAGGCTCTCCTGTGCTTC
Source organism: Liriodendron chinense (assembly GCA_003013855.2). NCBI lineage: Eukaryota > Viridiplantae > Streptophyta > Magnoliopsida > Magnoliales > Magnoliaceae > Liriodendron > Liriodendron chinense. The sequence goes on along the minus strand of ML058397.1, from coordinate 3,338,041 downwards.
AATCAGCTTCCCTTGCTCCCCCAATCGTGTTGCCGCTGCGTCGTCAATGCATCAGCTACTCTTGATCAATCACCTTGCTTGAGATGCCTTTGAGATGCCCAAGGTGATGGGAGGATGGTTGAATCTCCTACATGGGATATGTAGCTTGTTCTAACTAGGAGATTCACGTAGAGGTCTTGGACAAGAGATATAACTATGTGGTATAGTGTCTCACCTCTAGAATTGAGAGAAGAATTAATTCATCTCTATGTTTACATTTGAATGCCCTCACTTGTGATTAAACTCAAGGGATATGACTTGAATCTCCTCCTCTTTGAGGCCCCATATGATGTACAAAAGGTGTGAGTAACAGGCTCTCAAAACCCTCTTGCTAATGCCAAAAAATCGAGCTCTATATATAAAGAAAGAGCTCCAACGGATATAAACGGGTAAAAAATGGCTCTCTGTCAACCTGTCCCTACCGGTCGTGACCGGTCGCCTAGGGGTCCCCGACCGATTGGCCAATGGCCTGATGAAGACAAAGGCTTGCTGTCTTGTCTGGGGGGCTGATCCGACCGGTCAAGACCGATCGGCCCAAAGGCCAGAGGGGTCTAGCAACATGCTACCCCAACATTTGGTCTGACGACCTGTCCCGACCGGTCGTGACCTGTCTTCAGATAGGTCGTCAGTCCTTTTAAGATGGTTTTTCCTTGTGCATTTTCATAGCCACTCAAGCACCTCTTAAGCCATTCTTTGGGTGATCTTTTAGGACACCTAAAGCCATTCTAAGATGACTAATGATGTGCCTAATGGTCACGGTCATCTAGAAGTTTTGGTTTTGGGTAGGATCAAGGTTCAAGGCTCACCAAGGCTTCTCTTTTACTTGTTTCTTCTCCTTGTTGCAACAAGTCCGCTTGAGTCTTCGGTCTTCGTCTTTATTAAGCTCAACGAACAATAGACTCACTGACCTAAGTGATTGACAAACAAGATGCACTAGTATGCCATAGAAAAGTGCACTAACAATCTCCCCCTTTGTTAATTACTTATAAAAACCTATCCTACCAAAACAATTACATGAACAAGAGATTACATTGATAATGAAATAAATACAGGACTTTTTGACATGACTAACTAAGTAGCTCCTCTTCAGTTTGCTCCCCCATAACCTATCAATCCCTGCATCACAAAACATAACAAACTAGTTTTGGTGGGACTTGATCTTTCTCCTCGCTTTTGTCAGCAATTAACAAACTATTCTCCCCCCCTTAATGATACATCAATTAAGGTTAAGGTAAGAGTAGATAGTATGTCGCAGTTAAAACAATAAGCGCATGCTAACAAGGAGAGTATATGGTGCATGGACATAAAAACATGGAGCATGCTAAGGAACATGATTAACAAGAAAGTGTAACTATCTCGGCATAGTTAATCATGCATAATTGGTTAAAGATATACATTTGTAATAAAAGCACAAAGGGCTTATAGCCCAATCAACCAACCTCCCCTAATAGTATATCAAGACCAATCCTAAGCAAAGATTAGTATACAATGAAGCATGTAATTCAGCAAGATTAGCTAATCTAAGCATGGTGATGGTCTAACAGCAAATATACCAAATAAATGTAAGGCTAAACTATCAAATTTGGGCTAATAAGGCTTGAATCCTCTGATTTATCCATTTACACAAATGAGGCTGAAATCCTCAGATTTTCCTATAGTTCCAAAGAGGCTAAATTCCTCAAGTTCATCAATTAGCTCAAAATGAGGCTCATTCCTCGAAATGTATTTATTGAGCTCAAATTGGTCTCTTAAGGTCATCTAACCTAGTTCACAACCCCCTTGGGTATGATTTTTAGGAACCAACATGTTTGTTGGGAGGGAATTCATCTATCCTGGATTTTTCTCCCTTAGGTTCATTCCTAGTTGGAGAGCAATGTTCGGTAGGGGATATGACAGTAGTTCCTATTCTAGTTATTGTTGTCCTCAACTAATCATTTTACTTATAGATCAACATGAGGCAACATAGATTTTCCTCTTAGGTAAACATGATGCTAGTGCTCCGGTATCAGATCTTACTCTAGACGGTTAAGTCCTTCAAGAGCAACCCTCTCTGATACCAATTGAAATTATGTCGGTAGTCAAACACGGCACTTTCGTATGTGCGGAAGCTTAAAAAGAAGCTAGAATTATCGCTAAGTCCTATAGGGGGTGATTAGGAAATTTTGAAATTCTTTTCGCCTACTTACACAATTTAACAAATTAAACTAAGTAAGCAAGAATATTTCGGCTTCCAAACCTAAGTGGGTCCAATCACAAGACTAGCATATGGTTTAAGCAATAAACAACCTAGTCTAAGCATGCATAGATAATTAAATGATTTAACTAATCAAGCTCCTAATCTATGCAACCTATGTAGACTTATGAGAATGGATCAATGAGCTCAAGTCTACACAACTAGTGAAAGTACATCTTATGTGTGGATGTGCCTATCTAGTGTCTAGCATACATTCTTATCAAGCATACATAATTAACAATTAAACATTCAATGCTAAGATAACAATGTGCTCAATCAATTACAAACACAAGCATGTATAGTGGTTCGACTTTGGGTCTACTCCACTCCCGGTTCAAGTACTCAACCCCATTGAACACACCGGCATTCACTATCGGAAGTTTTAAATGAGGTTCACCTCTCAACCTTTACACGGAGGTTTTACCGATTCACCTTTTAACCATAACCGGAGTTTTGGACAAAGGGTTAACTCTCAACCCAAACAGAGTTTTTGGACATAAGCTAACTCTCAACTCGACGCATGTTCACTCCCATGTCGGAAGCTCCCCCTTAGAAACTTTGTTTAAGCCTGGCAAACGAGCCAAGGAGTGCCAAACATCCCCTAGTCTTTAGGCCGACAAACAAGCTAAGGAACGGCCAACGTCCCTAGAGTTTTAAGCTCAACAAACAAGCCAAGGATCGGCAAACGACCCTAGTTCGAGTTTGACAAACAAACTTACACTCAACTCCCACAGGGAATTGAGTGGATGGATTCTCAACAAAGATAACCTTACTTGTCGGATGAGCCCCTTGTTCAGCGCCGCTTTGGGTTGCTTGATCTCTGTTCTCCCGTGCTTCAATCAGCTTCCCTTGCTCCCCCGATCGTGTTGCCGCTACGTCGCCAGTGCCTCAGCTATACTTGATTAATCACCTTATTTGAGATGCCCAAGGTGATGGGAGGATGCTTGAATATCTTACATGGATATGTAGCTTGCTCTAACTAGGAGATTCACCTAGAGGGTCTTCTAGAGGTTTTAGACAAGAGATATAACTATGTGGTATAGTGTCTCACCTCTAGAATTGAGAGAGAATTAAGTCATCTCTATGTTTGCATTTGAATGCCCTCACTTGTGAATAAACACAAGGGATATGACTTGAATGTCCTCCTCTTTGAGGCCCCATGTGATGTACAAAAGGTGTGGGTAATAGGCTCTCAAAACTTTCTCGCAAATGCTAAAAAATCAATCTCCATATATAAAGAAAGAGAGCTCCAACGGATATAAACGGGTAAAAAATGGCTATCTGTGGACCTATCTTGAGCGGTCGTGACCGGTCGGCCAGGGGTCCCCGACCGGTCAAGACTGGTCGGCCAATGGCCTGATGGAGACAGAGGTTTGCGATCTTATCTGGGGGGGCCGGTCTAACCGGTCAAGACCGGTCGACCCAAAGGCCAGAGGGGTCTAGCAACATGCTACCCCAACATTTGGTTTGACGACCTATCCCGACCGGTAGTGACCTATCTTCAGACAGGTCGTCAGTCCTTTTGAGATGGCTTTTCCTTGTGCATTTTCACAGCCACTCTAGCACCTCTTAGGCCATTCTTTGGGTTATTTTTTGGGACACCTAAGGCTATTCTAAGATGACTAATGATGTGCCTAATGGTCACGGTCATCTAGAGGTTATAGTTTTGGGTAGGATCAAGGTTCAAGGCTCACCAAGGCATCTCTTTTACCTGCTTCTTCTTCCTTGATGTAACAAGTTCGCTTGAGTCTTCGGTTTTCATCTTCATTAAGCTCAACTGACAATAGACTCACTGACCTAAGTGATTGACAAACAAGTTGCACTAGAATGCCATAGAAAAGTGCACTAACAGTCTAATCCCCCTGTAGACAGGTCAGCCGACCGATCTAGGGTGGGAGAAAACAGTCCAGCACCTTTTGTGCATCTGGGCCATAACGAGCAGGTCGGTCGCTCGATCGATCTGAGCACCCAAACCGTGCACTGTTTGAAGGCTCTCTAACACCACCATCGTGTTAACGTGAAGTTTCTCCCGATCATTGTGTGTGTCACCGAGGCTAGATTTAGGGACTGAAAATCAGCTCCGCCCATGGTACAAGTGAACTGCACAATTGGAAACAGTGTAGACAAAAAGCTTACCCTTGAAAATGGTTCCCTTGATGGGCCCCACTATTAAAACTAGAAAAATGCTCATTGGCAGTCCTGTGTTTCGTTGTCTTGAAGAATTCTGAGTATAGAGACATTCATAAACAATCATAAGCAATCATGAAGTACACATGAGAAGAGATATCGCAAGGCGAATTTTATTCCAGAGATTCTGAGATCTTTTACATTCCAGGCTGTGAACTGGTCACGAACCCTTAATTACATCAATGGATAATCACCCTTGATTAGAAGGCAAAAGTAAATGAATGCATGTATCATAGATAAGTTAAATAAAGCATTAAGAGAGCATAAATGTAAATGAAACAAACCACAAACAACACAAAGATTTTACGTGGAAACCCTTACGGGAGAAAACCACAGCACAAAGCAATAAGATTCCACTATGACTATAGTTATATAATGGGTGGAGTATTATGGAGGAAGCCCAAATATATTGAGCAAGTAATTTAGATTGTCAGGGGTTGTGGTCTTGAGTTCACGGTCATAAGGACTAAGTTTCGAGTTTCTTATAGACTAAGCTATCGTTTAGATCAGTTAAATGTACATCCCATGTTATTTCAGGTATTTCTTGTTGAGAAGCAACCAGGATTTTAATCGATTCATGTATCATAGTGTCACTGACCGTTTTTGTCGATGAGTGACTTTCAGGATATATGGCACGATTCCCATGTAGTGCAACTAGTGTCACTGACCATTTTCTGTTGGTGAGTGACTTTCGGGAAGACACGCCATGATTTCCATATAGTGCAACCAGCGTCACTGACCATTTCTATTAGTGAGTGACTTTCAGGAAGACACGTCATGGTTTCCATATAGTGCAACCAGTGTCACTGACCACTTCTGTTGGTGAGTGACTTTCAGGAAAACACGCCATGGTTTCCATATAGTGCAACCAGTGTCACTAACCATTTCTGTTGGTGAGTGACTTTCAGGAAGACACGCCATGATTTTCATATAGTGCAACTAGTGTCATTGACCATTTCGATTGGTGAGTGACTTTCAGGAAGAAACACCATGGTTGCTGTGCGCGACATAGTGCCAGTATTCGTTACTGCGAACGGGTGACCACCGGAAGGCATATCATAGCTGCCATATGATATAACGCAGTGTCACTGACCATTTCTGTCAGTGAGTGACTTTCAGGATACATCATAGCTGCTAAATGGTACAACACAGTGTCACTGACCATTTCTGTTGATGAGTGACTTTTAGGGAGACGCATTATAACTACTAAATGGTACAACATAGTGTCATTGACCGTCTCTGTGGACGGGTGATTACTTGAAGACACATTTATGACTATCGGTTGGTACATCACTGATCATTTTTGTTGATGAATGACTTTTAGGAAGAGACACCACTATTACCTTATCTTCTCAATTAACGGATCCCGTTTTGGATGGGGCGTACATCAATTGGTCTTAGCGATGGTAGTTCATAATGAGAAATCTCAAATGTTTTGGAATTCTTTGATTATGGCTTTCGATGATAACCATTGTCCCTTTGATTTAGTTTCGTATCTTGATCTGAGATGAATAAAATTCATGTAATGGATGCAAATGAACACGAAGTAAATATACTTGATGCATACTCGAGAGAGAATTGCATTTATGCTTGATGTTTAGTGTATTAGATGGGTTATGCATTTAATTTGGTTAATCTACTTTATGTATATCTTTATTTCAACCACGTCATTGTTAATAATCAATATTTCGAATGATTAGGTTATTGGGAGGAGCTGTGTCGAGCTATATTTCTTCGAGAAGTTTAAGTTTGATGGATTAGATTGGCCATTTCTAATCCTTATGAGTGGCCAAGTATCAAGTCTGATAGGAGCCCGTTTATGCTAATTTCTGATAAACGATAAGGATCGGTGCCTTGTGAATGTTTAACTTAGCTGTTTTATAGCATAAGTGCATTAGCTTTACCTTAGCATTTTTTAGATCATGGTTGATTTCACTTGGCATTAGTCGATTTTCGAGCCAACAGGGCACTTCCTAGGGCAGAAAATGACTAACTAGTGGACCTTTTTACGGTCTGATCAGGGTATTAGTGAATACCGACAATGCTCTTCTTTGAACAGGGATGGATCATGTCCGTGAGGATCGAAATGATGTTGGATCCACTCTGGTTTCAGTGCGATCGCATTTCGTTTTGCTCGACGTAAGTTGATTTTCGAGCCGACAGGGCACTTCTCAGGGCTGAAAATGACTAAGTACTAGGCCTGTTGACTGCTTAATTAGGGTATTCCAGGGTCCTGAGATCAGATAACCTCGTTGTGGTGCATGATTATTGTGTATCATGTAATGGAGAAGAGAAGTCTCTCTTTCGGGGTTGGTCAAATTCTACCAGGTTCTTCTTGATTTCGGCCGTTTTCGGCTCTTTCAGAGGAATTTTCGGAGTTGTAAAATTGACTAAGTGTTGGTCTTTTTTTTTTTTTTATTAAATCATAAAATTGAGCCATTTATCATTGACCATTGGAGAATTCGATCCGGGGGATGGATAAATCTCATTAATGTGTATCTAGGAGAGGCGATGTGATCGGAAACCAATTTAGATCGAAGGCGGGCCACATCATGGACTGTACCACCTCCCAACCAGCGTCCAGGCCCATGGGGGAGGCAAGTGGGCGCATGCCAAAGGTGGTATGGGTGCATGTGCCTAGGAGGTAGGCGCATGTCCCCCTTCTTGGGTGCATGTGCCCCAACTTTTAAGAGGGAGAGAGAGAAAAACAGTCTTAGGACTTTGGCCATTTTTCATAGTTTTTAGGCCAAGCAGGGTGGGCGTATGTCCCCCCCTGCACTTGGTCATTTTAATACATTTTCAGGCAGGCAGAAGTGGGCGCATGTCCCTCTGCAAAGTGGCGAAGTTGCACTACTTAGTGAATTTTAGGATTTCTCTCCCCCTACACTTTGTTCCGACGGGGGAAATCCTTTTTCGGTGAGGGAAACTATCCGACGTCAATGTATTTTTTGTTCCGACGAGAGAAATCCCTTTCCTGCGAAGGATTTCGGCGAGGGATTCCTTTCCGATGAGGGCATCCGGCGAGGGATAACAGAGTGGGAGCATGTTACCTCTTACGTTGCTTTGAGGTCGGAAGGGGATGATGTCAATGGTTATCATCAGGCGGACTTACTATTTATAGTAGTGTAATTGGGTTCAGGTCCGATCTAACGGGCATTTCCCGGCTCATGTGTTTTCGAGATGATTTCCGGATGCATGTACTGGGCGGAAGTGGTGAGTGCAAGGGTTTGGGCGCATGTCACTTTCAGGCCGGACGCATGTCACTTTTCGGGAAGTTTCCGGATGGTTTTGTTTCAGGCGCATGTAGTTTTAGGCCGGGCGCACATCCCTCTTGGAAAATTTCACCTGCCCACTAGTTAGCCAAATTTTAGGTTCTGCACTCTGCAAGAGAAAAACAACTCCCAAACTTAGATTTTTTCAGGATTTGGCTCGGACGAGAGACCTGCAGAGGACAGCTACTTTTTCGGGGACCGAAGTCACTGACGCTAAGCCACTTTTAAGTCGTGATCGACCTATCGAATGAACGGGATGGGGTGTGGGGGTCCAGATGTTGTGAATTTTGGTAGTTCCTTCCTAATTTAGAGCCTCCGGGTCGGCTCTTCATATAGGAACGTTGCTCCAGGAAGCGCGCACATAGAAATACGAACCGAAACGACTTCAAACTTGTTAGTTGAAGGTTTTTGGGCACTCTGGATCATTTGATGGCAGTACGGATGTCAAATTCTGCTATAAAATGATGCCTGTAGGCTTTCGGACCATTTCGGTCAGCTTCGGACAGGGGCGAAACACATTTCGAGGTGCGCAGGTAAAGATATGCGCCGCGTAACTTCAAAACTTGCAGTTTAAGGGTTTTAGGGCATTCTAGATCATTTGGCGGCGATCCGCATGTCTGATTTTGCTCCAAAATGTCATTTATGAGTTTTGGTCATGACTACATGGGTTAGGGTTGCGCTGACATTTTTTCGGATATTCCTAATCTCGAAATTGATCCAAATCGTCGTAGGTGGACCGCTAGATGTTGTTTTATAATGGTTGTGAATTTGAACCCCAACACCCACTTAAATCATGTATAGGCCTGATTTTTAGGTCCCCAAACTAGCCTTTGGTTTGACATATAATGGTTGGAGTGGATTTCACATGCTCATAACGGTGGGCCCTGTAAAATTTAAGGGTAGACGCCTCTCTTTCAACTATTCCATTGATGTGGCACATCTAAATCACATGTCATCTTGAGATTTTGGCTCAAGATCTGGAATGAGATTACACATCTGATGGTTGGAGTGGATCTCACGTACACATCACCATCGGCCCTATAAAAAATCAAGGTTCGTCCTTCCTCTCTCTTGTTACACTTTTTTACTTCCAAGAAAGCAAGTATTTCTAAAAAAGGGTACGGATTAACTGTTACCCGGATAATACTATAGTGGGTGTTACCCATACCGTATGTGGCCCACCTTGACTAATATTTTACATATCAACTCCGTCCATCCGTTTCTAAACTTCATTTTTGGACGTTATTTTAAAGCTTAATTAGATCCAAATCTCAAGTGGACCACACCATACAAGAAGTGATAATGACACCCCTAATTGAGATCTTCCTTGGGCCCACCGTGACGTTCATTTGCTATCCAAGCTATTCATGAGGTCATATAGACCTGGATGAAGGGAAAACACAAATATCAGCTTGATCCAAAAACTCTACAGCTTCAAATGAGTTTTTATTGGTGGGTGTTCAATCCCCACTCTTAGGTTCACTTAAGCCTTAGATCTTCCTCATTTTTGGGTTCATGCCATAAAATAATCTTACAAATTGGATGGTTGACGTGGAAAAAACCAATATATCATGGTGGCTCCCATAGATCTAGTGCCATGGAGACTCAGTCCATTTCTAATGGACGCGGATTACTTGCCAAAAACCTTGGTGGATTGCCTGCAAAAGCCTTCACATGAACTCCTCTCACAGGAAGTTAGGTTGGGCCCACCTTGATGTTTGATATTAATCCAACCCGTCCATCCATTTTTCCATATCATGTAACAAAACGTGGTTAAAAATGAGGCAGATCCAAAACTCATGTGGGCCACAAAATTGGAAAAAGTGGGTAGGGGATTGCCTACCGTTGAAACCTCCTTAAGGCCCACTGTTATGTTTATTTTGCATCCATGCCATTCATAAGATCATTCTTATGAGATGACTGAAAATACAATAATATTTTGCCAATTCAAAACTTCTATGCCCCACGAATGTTTCAACGGTAAACATTCAATCCTAACTGTTTCCGTCCGATGGCCCATGTGAGTTTTCGATCCAACTCATTTTGTTCCAATGTCCTAATATAAACTACCGAAACTGATGGTCAGGTAGATTTATCACAAACATCCAATGGCCCCACCTAGCTTCCCATCTTAGAAGAGGCTTTTGGAAGCAATATTCCAAGACAATTTTCAATGGTTATGGAGTAGATAGAGAGAGGGCATTAAATGAGGAGATAGCAAAAGAGGAGGTTGTTTTTTTTTCCTAAAGAAAATGGGTTAACTACAGAGTTTGTACATGTGTGATGTAGCCGGGTGACACCACATGGGTAAGAAATCTGATTGGTTAATTAAGTAAAGTCCCTGTAAACTTGTGAATGATATAAAATATAATTTTTCCATGATCATTAGTTGGATATTATTCTATAAGAAAATGAGTTGTTAGAAATCCATTTCAACTATCCAGATTCAACTCACATGTATGGCTCTACTAATGAGGGTCATTTACTAATTTTTTATAGTTGAAAATTAATTAGTGAGCCCTATATATTTAATGTACGGGTTGGATCTGTGACATGTATTCTCATCTTATCTATGTAAGACTTGAAGTCATATGACCTCTCATGAGGGGTAATTACATGTGGAAAAAGAGAAGTATTTTTATCATTTAATGCATTGCTAATTGGACCAAATGGAATTGTCCAACTAGTTGTGTGTGAACATTTCTCTCTCCCTCTATATATATAATTTCACAAACAACTAGAGTAATGATCTCCTAAGAATCAGGCAGTAAATAACTTCCATATAACTCATCTCACGGAATGTATGCACAACTTAAATAACCTAAAAATTATGTTATTTAAATTTTTTTTAGTTCTTTTAGCTTTACAATTTTTATTTTTTTTATTTTATATCAAAACAGTTTGAGTAATGATCTTATAGGAATGGGTTTGTAAATAACTTTCATGAGAACTCATCCCAGGTGATGTATACACGACATCCAACCTCTCCATCAAATGGGTCACCTCATGAATTCTTTAGAGCCCAAAAATCATACCGATCCAAAATTAGGCGGGCCATAGCAAAGGGAAGAAAGTGAGAGTGGATGCTCACCCTTGATTTTCACCGGGCTCACTTAAGTTGCAAAACATCGTGATTTTTTACACAACCCTTCATCCAAGCCAGATGAAGGGACTTATGGCGTACATTGCATATATGCAACACGTGGAGTGAGTTCTAAAGGGTTCTTATGAGAACAGGTTCCTTCATGAAAATTGTCGAAAACTACTTAAATAATACACTTTGTATGTCAATTCTAGGGATGCACATCTGCCCCGTTAACCCGCCTAACCTACTCGACCCGACCCGGTAGAAACCCGATCCGTCCCGACCCGGCTGAGAAAATGGTCTAGTCCCGAGTAGATGCGGTTGAACCGTTTTTAATTTAGGTACGGTTTAGGGTACATGCCAAACCCGTCCGACCCGACCCGTTCCACCCGACCCGAACCGCCCCGTTTATACTAGTTTATTACTTTTAGAAATATCTATATAGCATTATCAATAGGTTGAATGGTAATAAATATTATGGTGGATTCTAGAATCTTTTAATGGTGGGAGTTCAATGACCACTGATTTTTGTGGTGTGGTCTACCTAAAGCTTTTATCTGCTTCCTTTTTCGGACTATGTCTTATAATAATCTAGAAACATAGATGGATGGCATGGATTTACAATATATACATCGAAGTGAGCCTCATGGTTAGGGTCTCACCCACATGGCTGGTTCCGGGTCTCATCGACTCTCACCCAAGCTGCGTTCATCTCACACTCACAGGAACAGATTAGGTGACATTCGGGAACCACCAAGGTGGGTGGCCCCTGACTATGTGTCTTAAATCCACACTGTCCAACTATTTTGAAAGATCATTTTAGGATATAATACCAAAAATGAAGCTAACTCAAATCTTAGGTGGACCACACTATAGAAACATAGTCCTAACCCGACCTGACCCGACCCGATTTAGCATATAGGGTAGGGTAGGGTTAGGGTTAACCCTTTTACAAGTAGGGTAGGGTTAAGGTTGGGTCAGCCCAACCCAGTCACAACCCGAACCGAAACCCGGACCTTTAAATATATTTAGGTCCGGTCCAGGGTTGGGCCCAACCCGACCGTAACTCGACCCGTGTGTAGGCCTAGTCAATTCTCTTCTATGTGATGAGAACAGATGCAAAGATGTCATTGAAAAGGATAAAGCAATGGGATGAGGCATGAACTCGGGCGTTTTTGTTTAAGACAAATTCCATCCATTATGAATGAATCTTGGAGTTCAACGAGCATTTCCCCCTCTAGAATAAAATTGTCCAACATAAAACTGAAGCTCGGTTGATAGCTTCGCATTAAAATTCATCAATATCACTCGGAAAAGAATAGCCATTTTATCTTACCAAAGATTATGTACATAACAAGACGCTTTTCTTGCCAAAGCTAATGCACATAAAATCAAGTTTAGAAACATCAACCAATTAGTTGATATAAAAAAAATAAAGCCCCTTAGCACATGAAAGAAAGGCTTAATCAAATCTATTAAGTTGTGTTTGGCTCGAATTCGGTCATGTGTGGTGCGAGTGTGCTATGCCTTAGTGCATTTTTCTGTGGCATACTAGTGCCCCTTATTTGTCAATTAAGTAGGTCAACGAGTCTAAGTGTTGGTTGAGCCCAAAGAAGATGAGGATCGAAAACTCAAGTAGACCTACTGCGTCAAGGAAGAAGAAACAGGTAAATGAGATCCTTTGGTGAGCCATAACCCTAACCTCTAGATGACTGATCCCATAGGCATACTTTTAGTTATCTTAAATGACTTTAGGTGTCCCAAAATATCACCCAAAGATAGGCCCAAGAGGTTGTATAAGCTACTGGAAATAAGACAAATCAAACAGCAAAACTCATGTGTCTACCAACCGGTCGCAAGCTCTGGTCGATCGGTCATCAAATGCCACGGAGGGACAACAAGAAAACCAAGTCCCTGGCCAACTTTAGACCGGTCGCCCGACTAGTCTGTCTGACCGGTTGGTCGACTGGCTGACAGAAGTCAAGTTGGGACAACAACATTGATCCCGTCTCAGGCCATTTTCATATTGGCCTTGGCTCATCGCTTGACTGGACAATGACCCCTCCGACCAGTCGACAACTAGCCGTTTTTATCCGTTTTCTATCTGTTTGAGTTTTTGCTCTATATATTGACAGATCGATTTGTGTAGTTTTTAGAGAGAATTTAGTATATTATAAATCACCCTCATTGCCCATATCATTAGGCTCTGATCCTAACCATTCTAAGTCATCTTCCTTGTGTTTGATCACAAGATGGAGCATTGAAAGCTCAATTGAAGATAAACTTGCTCTCTCTTGATCTCTAAATGTTTTAGGCATAGGTAGATCCTTTGTCTAAATCTCTTTAGAAATCTAATTAGGTGGAATTCCTCTAGGCAACCCAATCCTACTAGTTGTAGAGAATTCTCACCACCTCCCATCACCTTGGTCATCTCACGGAGATCAAATGCAAGGCGATTGACCGTTGAGTTGAATCCTTGACAAAGCATCGGCAACAAGATCGGAGGAGCATCGGGGAGTTAATTAAAGCATGAGAAAGCAAAGATCAAGCAACCCAAGTGGCGCTACAAAATGGGCTCAATTCATCAAGTAAGTGTCAATTGTAAGAGTATGATTGTACACTTTCCTTATGGAGGATTGAGTGTGAGAGTTTGGAATCAAACTCGACCAATTTTCCAAGATGAGCCTTCAGTGGGAGTGTACGCTAGGTTCTTGAAACCGAAGGGCTGGGAGGAACCTTATTAAACTCCTGGGTAGGATGGATCCCGTAAACATCTTGGTTGAAAGATGAACCAGTAAAATCTCCATCATAGGTTGGGAGAAACCTTATCAAACTCCCCGGTAGGGTGAAATCGATTTCAAACACCTAGGTTGGGCGGAACCTGATTTAAACTCCCTTAGTGAAATTGGGTGTGCTCAAGGGATGAGTACGTGAGCCGAGAGTGGAGTAGACAAGTAATCGAACTACTATACATGCTTGTGTTTGAGATGTCATTTGAGTCATTTCTATTCTTGCATTGTTGTTAGTTGTTAATTATATGAATGCTTGGATGGAATGTTTGCTATGCATTGCTCGGTAGATTTTCACTCACATTTTGTAGTTTCACTTCTAGACTAGATGCTTAATTAGTATACCCTTGTAGTCTAGATTATTACACATTGATTAGAAGTTCAACGTGTTGCACATTATAATCTATGTGCTTAGGCTGGTTTGCTTAAATGCTTATTTCTTCATAGCCTTTGTGATTGGACCCACTTAAGTTTGGAAGCTAAGTATTTTTGTTTAATTAGTTTATTATTGTTAATTCGTGTAATTAGACAAGAGATTTTTCAAAAGGATTTTAAAATGGTCCTAATCACACCCCTTTAGGACTTAGCCATAGTTCTAAACTCCACTCTAAGCTTCCACGATTAGCATAGGGTGTCGTACTAGACGATCCAATGCAATTTCATGTCTAGCATGTCAAAGGTTGATGTGGCTTGATCCTAAGCGCCAAAATAGACGGAGAACCTCGTAGATTGGCCATCTATTCAACCACCTGCTATAGAAATCAGATGATTTGCGAAGGGGAGGGTTCATCCTTCTAATGAGTTCTTTTTAGTACTAAGATGAAATGACTTGTTCCACTGTGAGAGCAACAATATTCAACAAAAACACAGTATGAGTAGCCAAAATAAATAAACTTGCATTTATATATGTTATATGGATAAATACTTACAAAAAAAAATTCTCTATGATCTAGTGAGTGTGGCATAAATGGCTAAGTCTTAAAACTATAGTCCTCCTTGATCCAGCGATCGTAGCATGGATGAAGGGAATTACACTAAAAGTTAATCTAAAAGGTCGGTTTGACATGGTAGTGTAGATGGACAAGATTGCTCTAAGATAAAGTAAGGTCGATCTAGCATAGTAGCATAGACGGATATGATTACATTAAGGTTGGTGTAGGTAGTGGCATAAATGAGTAGGATAAAGCTACATTAAGATAGGTAGCGTTGCTCCGTGGTTTGGTTATATTGGCAAGGGTTTAGAACTCTTTGGTCTTTCTCTAATTTATAAAAAAATTGGGTGGTTCCTGAAGAGTGATTTGCATAACCACTTCTCATATTTATTAATGTGTGAATAATCGTTTGGGCCATGGACAATCATGACTTATAGTGTTTCGTCATGTGTGAAGAATGACTATCATGGATTGGCCATTTGTCATGGACACGTTTTTAGGCTACTATGGGATGGGAGCCTCTTATGTTTTTCCGTGTGTGGGTAGTCTTTATCATTTCTCTTGCTTGAATGTGTAACATGTGTTGTGAAAATCAGTTAAACTAGAGTTGTTGTTATGTAACTCATCTTTTTCGAATGCTTTTGGCCATAAAGATCTCATTTTCATGATGTCATAGTCCATCGGTCGACTTTGTCATTGGCTTGACCTTACTTCAGTCATTATCTGTTGTCGATCGTGTAGTCACTGAAGTGGGTAGCCGACTCAGCCATGCATCTCGTTCATGTGACATGTGTCCACATGGCAGTAGCCAATTGGATTTAACCTTTTCAAGCTACTTATGACATCTGGGATTTTGATCAAATTCAGTTGTTAGAGTAGTCAAGAAGATCTTTCGTTTGTCTTATTCTGAGATATTACTGCTATGTGGCATCATCTGTATTGCTTGATTTGACGTGTTAATAATGCCTCTCCCTACATCTCTTCGCAACCATGTCATGCAAGCCATGCATACATATAAAGAGGTCTTATCTCATATGAGTCCTCAGAAATGTCATAAGCCATACAGGAACATCAATTGCAACCTTGTCATGCATAGGCAGGCCAAAACCATATCATGAGTAGCAACCGCAGTCCGTTGGCTAGTAGGGACACCACTTGCCGAACAGTGTTCCAAATCCAATTGTACTTAACTATGATCCAACCATCATCTAAATCATGCATAAATGATGCAGATGAAGTATGATGATGTACAATCATATAGCTAACCATGCATGTGGTGTGTAATGTCACATCAAGTATAAGGGCAATGTTATATCAATGTAAGAGCAATGTTATATTGAGTGTAAGAGTAATGCTACATCTAGCATAAGAGAAGTGACGTATTCAACATAAAGAAAGTGCTATAGAAATCATAAGCGTAATCATCGCACTAATGTAAGCGTAAACATACCATTCACAAGAGGTGGGTTCCACTTGGAATCCAAGTCTAATGGACCCCACAAGGCTCTACTTAGTGGGCTTTCAAGCCAATGGGCCCACTCCAAGCAAGCATACACACAATGGGCCCAATCGCAGTATTAACGGCATCCAAACGAGGCGATAATCATATGGTCCACAAGTAATCACGGTAGGCCCACAAGAGGCACCAAAGTAGGCCCTACAATGTCCCCCAAGCAAGCCCTGAAAGGGCGGTCCACAATCAAATATGGACGTCCTAGGATGGGCTAAACTCAAGCATGTGTGGGATCCAAATGGTGGCCCTCTCATATATCGAGGATGGCTCTCAAGGTGGGAAAGGCATAGCTATAACATATACTACAAGGCAGGCTATGGCACGGTCACATACATACATCGAGGTAGGCCCACAACGCAAATACAATACATACATCAAGGTGTTGCTTGTTGTTTTCGGTCACGAGTGTTGGGCGTGCCAAATCCGACTGTATGGCTCAATTCCAACCGAAAAACTTTGACCCCAAGCGCCAAGATAGGAAGATACGTCATAATCGACCGTATATGACCAAGATCCGTGAAGATTGGTCTCCTATTCAGCCACTCGATTAGCTGTTTCAATGTTAATTAGACAATATTTTGAGGGTAGGGTTCGTCCTCCAATATTGGATTGCACTTTTGTCTTCCGTATGAAAGTACTTTATCAATACAAGACTAATGAAACAAATTAAGGAAAAGATACTCACAGTCGACCATGCAAAGCGTACTGCAGATCTCCTTCCCGAACAGAATACTTCATTAACTTGAGTCCAATGTATGAGCTTAGAGTTTGAGTACAACTATGATTATCAACTACTGGATCACCTCTACTGATTTACTGTTATGGAATGTAAATTCATAACTTACACTACAGAATATAAATAGCAGAATTACGCTAAGGAAAATGAAGACACTGATTACACCAAGGAAGGTAAATAGCAGTATTATGCCAAGGAGCGTGATAATCGAAAGATAATTTGAGATTTGATTTGATTTAATTTATTTAGTACTGGACCTTTTGCAATGTTGTAATCTTTCATATTTATAGCCTCGGATCCTTCATCTAGATACTTCGTTTAGTAGGCGATTATTATAAGTGCATCCCAGACCATACCTTTTAGGCTTTTTCTTCTCTTGACCACACGAACTTCCCTACTGTCTACTATTTTTCACTTGATTCGCCTTTATTTTGCTTAGTCATCTCTTACGTGTTATATCTAAAGATTGCCAACCTTGCCCTTAAAAATCGACCGACAACATCTCTTCAAATCCACTGCCGCTACATCTTCGCCAGATAATGCCAAATGTCTTTTTTTCATTAGTGTTGTAGAATAAAGTTG
The DNA here is from genome assembly GCA_003013855.2 of Liriodendron chinense. NCBI lineage: Eukaryota > Viridiplantae > Streptophyta > Magnoliopsida > Magnoliales > Magnoliaceae > Liriodendron > Liriodendron chinense. The sequence continues at coordinate 3,320,673 of ML058397.1, read as the reverse complement.
GTCGTTGAAGGAACGCAAAGCCTACAGACCTCAAACGTCTTTATGGTCATATACGATCCGCGAGCACCTCAGGTTTCCATAAATCGCGAGCAGGTTAGCTGTTTAGCGAGCCTACGCAGTCGCATCTCATATATTGGAGGACCTTCTCATTAACTAGTGACCGCGGCTATCCGAGCAGCCCTGGTCTTTGGTCGTCAAGCGCGGACACTGCTGTTCTTCGAGCAGCCTTGGTCTCTGGTCGTCTGGTAAGGATATCCCTTGTCTCATAGTACCAGCATCCCATATAGGCCAATTTTTTGCTTATTTTTGCTTATAGCTTCTAACCACAAGGGATCTCCATCAAGGAACGTAATCAGCTAGATGTCTAATCCAATCAAGCCAGCTCCTTATCTGAGGATTAACTGGGATAAGCACCTTATCCCTTGAAGGTCCTTTGAAGTCATGAGTGATCTTAACAGCTTGTGTAACAGACTGGACCACCCGGACCTGCATAAATAGATACTCCCATAGATGGTAAAGAAAAATCTCTAATCCCACGTTTCACACTTCATCTTACTCTTAATCCATCTCTAACTTAAGCTTCGGAGGGCTAACGGCCAAGCACCGGCTACCCTTAGTTTTTCTCTTTGGCTTACAGGTGGAGAAAGGTTCACTTCGAGAAGGGCGTATATTTGGCGAGGAACCTTTACCAGAATCTGACATTAACAGATTGGCGCCGTCTGTGGGAACGAGTATTCAATTCATTCTCATTATCAATTGTTACCTCCCACTATGCCTCCTAAGAAAATGACTCATCCTTACACTTGAAAGTAAATGCTGCCTTCAGCAGAAGTTCCTGAGCCAAATCCTAATCTCCCTCAAGCTGCACCACCAGGAATTCCTCTAGGGCAGCCCAACCCACCTGATTCCACACCGTAAAATCCATTTCAAGATATATCTAGCGGCTTCGACAGTATTATGCGCTTTGTAGGGGATACGCTCCTTACTCTCCAAGCTGGATTTCAAACCCTCTCTAATCGGTTTGACCAACACTTTCCTGAATCACGGCAAGCTCCGGAAGGACCGTCATTACAACCTGAAACTGTGATTTCTAGACACTCTCTAGACGAACCGCAAGTTCAGACAAATCCTCCTCCAAACTGTATCCCTCGCGGCAAACAAATTCTTAAGCAACACCCGTAATCTATCCGTTCTAGTGCTTCTCAACAACGTCAACCTGAAGAACAACTTGATGTCGAAATATCCAGTTATACTTTACCTTGGGAAGGAGATCTCAGGAGAATCGAAGACCGTTTCGCTGATATTGAACAACGATATCAGTCTAACCTCCCGACATCCACTCTGGCAACAATCCATCGATCTGAACCTCCTTTTACTTGCGAGGTAATAAAGGATCCTTTACCTAAAAAATATCGAACGCCCAAAGTTGTTCTATATACTGGTATCAGCGATCTCCTCGAGCATCTAGAGACGTATAAATTTCTCATTGAGCTGGAAGGATATAGCTCGAAAATTTTGTGCAGAGCCTTCTCTTTAACTCTAAAGGACGCAGCATGTACTTGGTTTCGTGGTCTGAAGCCTCGATCCATAGAATCCTTCTCTCAATTATCTGATCTTTTCCTTTCTCAGTTCCTGGGAAGCATCCATACCAAAAAACCTACATCTCATCTTGTCAGATTTGAAGCAGCAGCATGGAGAGACAATTAAAGAATTCACCGTCCGATTTACAACATAAGCAGTCCAAACCGAGGGTTATATTGAAGATAAGGGTCTCACCACCCTTATAGCAGGCATTACGAGCGAAAAATTTCGATTCACCTTAGATAAAAATCATCCTAAAACGATGATCGAGTTTCAGGCCAAAGTCCAAAAATATATTAACGCTGAAGAAGTAACATTGGCTCGTCATGGTATTCAAGGAAAGAAGAGAAAGTCTGAGGAAATTTCTCCAATAGACAGGAAGTATCGGCGTGATCGACGAGATTGCTCTCTGTTATAGACAAAATGGCGGAGTTCAACTCAGTGACCAAATGTTATGTGATACCCTGATTCTGCGAGATCCATTCGACTCTCGAGATCATATGCTCGAGAGTCGCAGATTGGGTAAGTGCGGAGCGCCCATTCGACTCTCGAGATCATATGCCCGAGAGTCGCAGATCGGCTAAGTCCGGAGTGCCCATTCGGCTCTCGAGATCATTTGCTCGAGAGTCGCAGATTAGATTAATACTGAGCGCCTATTCGCAAGGCCTCGAGTTCCTATAATCGGTAGTCAGATATAACAAAGCAGAGATTTCCTTTTTGGCCTGCGAGCATACCTTCTCACAAGTCGTTGAAAGGTATCGTATCTAAATGAGCGGGCACTTGGACTCGCGACCATCTTCCAACACACGAACAGCTTTTTCTGTGGTGACATCTCTTAGCCCGCAGTACCAGCAGCCCGTATAGGCCGAGATTGGGCTTATCTTCTTCAGTGGTTCCGAGTCTCAAGGGATCGCTATCAAGGAACGAAGCTATCGGACGAGTCATTGGATTAGATTTCCCTTCTATATGAGGATAAGATTCTTATCCCACGAAATCAGGGATCTCGATATTTTACATAACAGATTGGATCATTTCTGATTTATATAAGGAGAAGACTCCATTAAGATACAGGTACACAATATTCAATCTTTATCCTCGTTTTTCCTGGTCATTTCTTCTTCTTCTTGCTTTGCCTGACTTAAGCATCGGAGGGCTAACGGCTGAACACCAGCCACCCTTAGTTGCTTTCTGTCTTCTTACAGGTCCGGCGGAGGAAGTTTCTGTTGGAGAGAAGGTGAACGACCGGAGGATCCTGTTACAAAATCTGACGTTAACAGTCTCCAAAGAAGTCTTACTCTGGAAAATATCGTAATTATACGCCTCTCAATCAGTCTCCAGAAAAGGTACTGATGGAGATCAAATATAAATCATATGTTAAATGGCCTCCAAGGATCAAATCGGATAAAAAAAATGAGACAAAAGGAAATTATGTTACTTCCATAAAGATCATGGGCATAATACCCAAGACTGTATATCTCTTAATGACTAGATTGAAGCCCTCATTTGAAAGGGACACCTCTGAGACTATGTCGCACTGCAAGACCGTTCACCCAAAGGATCTAATGTCCCAGTGCATCGTGAACATCAAGTACGGAGGAAAAAGTCACTGCAACATCGTCCTTCACAGAAAGATGCCAAACCCGCAAGCGAAATCTGGACCATTATAGGTGATCCGGCTTGTGGAGGAGATTCCTAAGCCTCAAGAAAAGCGTATACTCGAAAGGCGTGCCAGAAGCCTCAGCATATTTACTGGGTGGAGAAATCATTCAGCACGTCAAGTTTGAGCCATCATCTAATCTTCTTTTCTCATGAAGATGCTGAAGGAATCCATTTCCCTCATGAAGATTCTATCGTAGTAGCGTTAAAGGTATCAAATTATTTAACTCACCGTATTATGTTGGATACAGGTAGCTCTGTAGACGTCTTTTATCAAGCTTTCAACAAGATAGCTCTCACCAGAAATCTACTTAAACCAATCTCGACACCCCTTGTCGGTTTCAGGGGTGAAGTGGTGGCACCAGAGGGGAGTATTGACCTTCCCGTCACATTCGGAGAAGCTCCAACCAAAGTCACCATTTTCATCAATTTCCTTGTGGTCGATCGAAAGTCGGCATACAACGCTATCTTGGGCCGACCCTCGCTCACCATGATAGGAGTAGCTTTACACTCCCTCTACTTATGCATTAAGTTCCCCACTCCAAACGGAGTGGGAGTAGTTCGAGGGAACTAGAAGGAAGCTTGAGCATGTTATGAAATCGTGGTACAAGATCGAAAGAATGTCTAGACAGCTGTTATTATGGCGATCTCGGGAGATTCAACAAATTCTTCGATAGCAACAAACCTGGACCTAAGGGAAGATACACATCAGGCAGGAACTCCTAGAGAAGAAACAGTTGAAATTCAGTTATCCAAGGACGATCCTTCCAAGAAGGTCCATGTCGGATCATCTCTAGACTGCATCTTCCGAGCCTATCTGATCGATTTTCTGGTCGAATATCAAGACGTATTCACCTGGTCTCATAAGGATATGCCAGGTATTGACCTCGACGTCATAGTTCACCGCTCAAATGTTGACCCAAAATTTAAACATATCCATCAACGTCGATGAGCGTTCACAGCTGAAAGGCAGATGATCATAAAAACCGAGGTCGAAAAACTATTGGCCGTTGACTTTATTGAAGAGGTCGATTACCCGGAGTGGGTCGTGAATGTCGTTTTCGTGCGTAAGGAAAACAATAAGTGGAGGATGTGTGTAGATTACTCCGATTTAAACAAAGCGTGTCCAAAGATAGCTTCCCAACTTCTGCATCAACCAACTGGTCGATTCAACAATGGGACACGCCCTACTCAGCTTTATGGATGCTTATTCTGGTTACAACCAGATCATGATGCATCCACCTGATTGTGAAAATACTGCCTTTATTACTGATTAAGGTCTATACTGTTATAAAATGCAGGGGTCATCTATCAACGCCTAGTCAATAAAATGTTCGCTGCACAGATTGATAGGAATATGGAAGTTTATGTTGACGATATGCTCGTAAAAAGTGTTGCCGCTGATGATCATCTTGCGGATCTCCGAGAAGCTTTCGATCTGATGAGGAAGTATCAGATGAAGTTGAATCCAGAAAAATGTGCTTTTGGGGTCTTTGCTGGAAAATTTCTCGAGTTCATGGTTGGTCAGCAGGGGATTGAAGCAAACCCCGAAAAGATTAAGGCCTTGATTGAAATGCAAGCTCCCTCCACTCTTAAAGAAGTCCAATGATTGGCTATCACATTGCATCTGTAAAAAGGTTTATTTCGCGTGCTTCCGATAAATGCCTTCCTTTCTTCATGCTACTCCGTACGACTGCAAAATCTGACTGGGCATGGACCCAACAATGTGAAGAAGCATTTCAACAACTGAAACAGTATATGAGTACGCCTCCCATCTTATCGAAGCCTGTTCCACATGAACGGCTCTTTCTTTATTTATCTGAATCTTCCACGGCCGTTAGTGCCGCCTAAATAAGAGAAGACTCCGAGGTGCAGAGGCCCATTTATTATGTCAATCGAGAATGGTGGATGCCAAAACTCAATACTCCGATATGAAGAAACTCGCTCTGGCATTAGTAACAACAGCATGGAAGCTACGACCTTATTTTTAGGCCCATTCTATAATAGTACCTACAAATCATCCTTTGAGGCATGTCTTCAAAAGCCTGAGGTATCTGGGCGATTAACTAAATGGGCGATCGAGCTAAGTGAACACGATATTACCTTCTGCTCGCGAACCGTCGTAAAAGCCCAAGCCGTAGCCGACTTCATTGCCGAATTTACATATTCAACCCCTACTATTCCTACCTCCAGTGATGACCCACTAGAGAGCTATCAAGCACCTTGGTCGCTTTACGTAGATGGATCATCATGCTCCTCTGGCAGTGGAGCCGGATTAATTTTAATCGCCTTGACGATCGCAATTTCAATATGCTTTGCGTTTTGGTTTTCGTGCCTCAAATAACGAAACGAAATATGAAGCCTTAATTGTCGGTCTCGAATTAGCAAATATACTCGTAATAAAAAATTTGCTCATTTACAACGACTCTCAGCTCGTCGTAAATCAAGTACTCAACGAATTCAAGGTGAAAGAAGAGCAGATGGCTTTGTACAATTTCAAGTACTCATCTTGCTCGCTAAATTGAACAAATATGAAATAACTCATATTCCTCGCGAGAAGGACAAGCTCGCAGATTCTTTGACAAAATTAGCCTCTGCACCCAAGTCCGATCTGACACGAGCTGTTCTTATCAAGCATCTCTCTACCCCGAGTATCGATTAAGTCGCTCAAGAGCAAGTCATCACATTACATTTATCTCCATGTTGGATGGATCCCATCATCCTTTACCTCCAAAGTGGACAACTCTCAGATGATAAAAAATCTTCCCGACAAATTCGCTATCGTGCTGCCAGGTACATCTTACAAAACGAAAAATTATTGCGTAAAAGTTTTACTTTACCATATTTAAGGTATCTTCATCCGGAAGAAGCACATCGTGTTCTAAATGAAATACACCAAGGGGCATGTGGTAATCATCCCAAAGGACGATCTCTAGCATACAAAGCAATGAGGCAATGATACTATTAGCCCACTATGATAGCAGATGCTATCGAATTCTCAAACAAATGTGATAAATGTCAACGATTTTCTCCAGTCCCTCATTTATTATCTGAGCAAATGACGTCGATGGACGGCCCTTGGCCTTTCACTCAATGGGGAGTCAATATAATCAAACCACTACCTACGGAAAAATGACAAAATAGGTTTGCAATTGTGGCGGTTGATTATTTCACCAAATGAGTTGAGGCAGAACCTCTGGCTACCATCACCAAAAAGTAAACTACTAAATTTATATGGAGGAATATTATATTTCGTTATGGACTCCCCCATATCATAATTTCTGACAATGGAAGACAGTTCGATAATACTGCATTCTCCGAGTTTTGCGAGAAATGGAAGATACGTAATATTCGAACTTCCCCATATCATCCTCAGCCTAACGGACAAGTAGAAGCGGTTAATAAAATTATTAAGCACCATTTGAAGACTAGGCTTGATGAATGTAAAGGTATGTGGCCAGAACTCCTACTAGAAGTTTTGTGGTCTTACAGGACAACAATTCACAATTCAATAGGAGAAACACCCTTCGTGCTGGCATTTAGCATCGAAGTAGTCGTTCCCGTGGAAGTCGAAATACCTACTCATCGAGTAGAACATTATGAAGCAGCGCATAATGAGGAAGGTTTAAAACTCCACCTCGATCTCCTAGAAGAGAAAAGGGACATATCTCGTCTTCGAGCAACGGCTTATCAACAACGTATAGCTCGTTATCACAATTCAAAGGTCAAGTCCAGGGCTTTTCAGCTCGGTGACTTGGTGCTCAGGTAAAACATCGGAACAGCCACTCGGTCGTTGGATCCTAACTGGGAAGGCCCGTATCGAGTCAGCAAGGTTGTTCGACCATGTACTTATTATCTGGAAGATATGCGAGGAAGACCCCTACGTCACCCTTGGCACGTGGAACATTTATTTCGATATTTTCCATAAAACATTCATGATGTGGATATTGGATCATATATAAATAAAGACATTCTTTTTCATTCTAGCTGTTCAGCTATGGAATCTATAACTTTGTCGTTACTTCGTTTTTTGGACCTGAATAGCCTTGAAGAGGATCTTGACTAAGTCTTCTGCTCACGGCAAAGCCAAAGACTCAATTGATAGGCCAGCCTATCTCTAAGCAGACATGGTCACCAAGACGTCCCTAATTGAGCCCAATTCATTTTCATGAGTTGAGTAAAATATTCAAGCACGAATTCATTCCCATGAATCTAGAAAGAGAAGTTAAAATATTTTCCATTCAATGACTATCCAGATTACAAAACAATAAAAGAAAAAAAGAAAATGCATCTGTTTTAATCAGAGAAGGACAAAGGAAAGAACAAGATCAGCCCGTAATTGCTCATTCTTCATCATCGCGTGGAAGTGCACGGCTCTCTACTTCAGGTTCCGTCTCAGGAACTCCTACAGCTTTGGTAGCCTCCGTAACTTCATTTTCAGCAGCTGCTTTTTCCTCAGCAGCGACGACGACAGAAACCTTGTCGAATTCCTCTAAGTTGAATGCTGGAGAAATTCGTTGCATGACCATGATTGTAAATTCACGACTAGCGTCTTACGATTCGTACCGCTCGACTTCATAAAGCTGTGAAGTCCGAAACTCCAGAACCGCACAAGGGCCTCCTTGGGACACCATTTTGACATAGGCCACCCTCTCCTCATCCCAGTGGATGGAGTCGTCCTTTAGTTCAGCGAGAGCGTTCTTCTCCTTCTCCAAACTTTCGATGGCCTCTTTGAGGCGCGACGTACACTCTGCGAGCTGCTCTTCGAGAGAGATCTTATCTTAGCGAAAGATCTCCTTCTCCTTCACCTCAACAAGCCTCGCAAATTTGAGATCCAACGATTGACTTTCGGTCAAAGTCTGGATTTTGCTGATGAGGATCTTCTTCTCCTCATTTATTTTGACAATCAGAGTCTCGTGGGACTTTATTATTTAATCGCATTCTCCATGGCCTGCCTCTTCTCTTCGCCTTCATCTATAATGTGACGAGCAGCAACGATGTCGCGTCTCGTCCACAGGGTGAGGTCCAAACTCTGCTAAAAATCAAAGAAGATATTACTAAAGGTATAAGAGCTATCTTAAAAAGAAACGATGAAGTATTTCTCACATACCTAGACCAACCTCACCCCCGTATGAAGGGAGAGATCCTCCGGACTAGGCTCTGGAAGAGCACCGAAGGATTGTGGAGTGATATTGTCAAGCAAAAACTTACAAATATGGTGCAAGTGGCCCGGGATGGTGAAAACCCTTGTCCCTGAAGGCTGGGCTACTACCATCTCAGAAACGCTCGTCTTAAGAGCGAAAGATGGCTCCCGAGCAAGAGCCGACTCTTGAACAAGAACTGACTCTAGAGCTTGAGCCAATTCGCAAGCAGCAGTAGGCTCGCGACCCCCTTCACTCGAAGGATAATTTGGCCCCGCCTTGTCACCCCTCGGGGAGTTATCAATAATATCAATCACCGGCTGATCACAAGGGCCAGCCGGAGGGGTCGCTACAACTTTCGCTGGGGGAGGGTTGTGTGGCTGCGAGCCGTGAGCAGGCTCATCTGTTCGTGTAGGCGGATTTGAGGGACCAGCCATCGTCTTCTTCTGCCTCTTCGAGGCAGTGCCCTTCAGACGGGGTAGCACTCCCAGCACTTCCCTCTTCTCTCCAACGTTCACCATTGCTTCCTCCTGGGAGATAAGGCTGAAAGCAACTAGTCGCGGAAGCAAAAGGGAGAGGCTAATATCCCTGTCGTTCTCTGACAACTTGAAGAATTTAACGATTTTCTTGTTAATTTCTCCCCTCAAGCTGGGTTTTCTTCCAGCTGGAGTAGCTGTAAATACGAGAAAAGGCGAGTCAGTAACAGAAATAGAACCCTGTTTATATTCACAAAGGAGTAAAGATTCACCCCCTTAGTAAAAGAAGCGATTGGCGTTATGTCCCCTAGGGTTAAACCCCACTCAGACTCTTAGTTACTAGAGACATAAAACCACAATCTCCTCCACCTAGGATAGTTCGAAGAGGGATTCCCCCAAATGAAGTTCTCCCGGTGCTAGTAACACAAGTAGTACCAACCCTCACTAGACGGGGCTTTCTTGAATTGTTACATCTTCAAAAACTCATTGGCCGTTAAGTCCTCGTTGCCCACTTGCTTCTAGAGGATATAGACACTCAGCACAACCCTCCAGCCATTTACGATGAGCTACTCGGGGGCAATCTTATAAATGTGGAGCACGTCTCGGATAAAAGGGTAAAGGGAGGATGTACTCCTGGCTTAAAAAAGTACTCGTACAAAGCAACGCAGCTTGGCGGTAGAGAATCCGAAGTTTCTCCCTCTCTGGCCAATCTAAGAATGACGGAGTCAGAAATCCAGTACTTTTTTCGTAAATCAGTCAACTGTTCCTCCGTCATCATAGAGGGGTATCCAGATGTGGAATACCTCCCCGCTGGCACCCTCGCATTGTTCGATTTAGAGGAATCCAGAGTGCCATCTCCCAGAGGAACAACTTCATTATCAGAGTCCACCGTCATGAAAAGAAGAAAGAAAAAAAGAAGAAAAGAAGAAGGAATGCCTCAGCAACGAGGTCACGCCAGAGACAGACAGAGACATAAAAAGAATGAGGGATTTTCGATTATCTCCAGCAAAACTTCGAAGTAAAGAAACCTCCGCAGGCTCCAGATATTTATAAGCAATCATTCCGTCGGGATTTGAATGACACGCAACGACTCTTCATTTGTCACGACAGTCGAACGAGCACGAGCATTAATTCTTGAGACACGTGGCGAGCGCTGCTTCATTTCTCTCGGCCGAAAAGCTAGTGTTCATTAATACGGGCTCAATCATGTACGGTTTCTCCTTCGAGAAACGTGCTAGGAAATTACATACGTAGTCAAGTCCTTCGCTTAGCTACTCAACATAAAGGACTTAGGGGGCATCTGTTGTAGAATAAAGTTGGTCGTTGAAGGAACGCGAAGCCTACAGACCTCAAACGTCTTTATGGTCATAAATATACGATCCGCAAGCACCTTAAGTTTTCATAAATTGCGAGCAGATTAGTTGTCTAGCTAGCCTACGTGGTCGCATCTCATATATTGGAGGAGCCTACTCATTAACTAGTGACCGCAGTTATCCGAGTAGCCCTTGTCTCTGGTCTTTAAGCGCAGATGATGCCGTTTTCCGAGCAACCTTGGTCTCTAGTCGTCTGGTAAGGATGTCCCTCGTCTCATAGTACCAGCAGCCCATATGGGCCAGTTTTTTGCTTACTTCTGCTTATAGCTCCGAACCACAAGGAACGTAATCAGCTAGATGTCTAATCCGATCAAGCCAGCTCATTATCTAAGGATTAACGGGATAAGCACCTTATCCTTGAAGGTCCATTGAAGTCAGGAGTGATCTTAGCAACTTGCGTAACAGACTGGACCACCCGGACCTGCATAAATAGATACTCCCACAGATGGTAAAGAAAAACAACATCTAATCCCACGTTTCACACTTCATCTTACTCTCAATCCATCTTTAACTTAAGCTTTGGAGGGCCAACGGCCAAGCGCCGATCACCCTTAGTTATCCTCTTTGGCTTACAGGTGGAGAGGGGTTCACTTCGAGAAAGGCATATATTTAGGGAGGAACCTGTTACCCACACTTGTGGACCCCAAACACGCCACGGCGTGGATTTCTCACAAACCACACGTGGGCCCCACTGGATAGTGGGCCCGACTAAGGGTGCGTTGGTAAAACTTAATTCCACGACTTATCACTGAAAAATGATATTTTCAGTGATTTTAGTAATTCAGACCGTTTGGTAACTAAAAAAATTTAAGTGCTTAATTGGAAAAATCACTTAAATTAAGTGGATTATTTTAAGTCATGCCAACTTGACTTAAAGCTTATAGCTGAATGCGGTAAGTGGTTTCTCTTTAAATTTTTAGATAAAAATGGACAAAAATATCTCTATTAATATTTAAAAATGGCAAGATTATCCTTCTTTGTTTACTTTCCCATCCATGAAACCATCCCACGAAAGTACTTGAAGTCACCAAATTCTATAAGCCCCAACATAATGTATGTATTATATCTACATAGTCTATCCATTTGAAGAGATGATTTTAAGGCATGAGCCTAAAAATGAGACAGGTCCAAACCTCAGATGGACCACACCACTGAAAGTAATGGGGACAATGATGTCCACCATTGAAACCTTCCTAGGGCCCACCATGATGTTTATTTACCATCAACCCTATTCATAAGAACACAAAGACCTGAATTAAGGGAAAACACAAATATTAGCTTGATCCGAAACTTTTGTGGCCGTGATAAGTTTTCAATGGTAGTTTTCAGATAAATTACCAAACAGATTTTTCAGTTCTTATAAGTACTTAAATTCAACACTTTAAGTTTTCAGTACTTAAATTAATTTTCAGGCTTAAAATTTTCAGTTTACCAAAGAGCACCTAAGAGGCCAGAGAAAACGGATGGACCGAGTGGGTTATCACGGATGTCTCTGGACCCAAGAAGGGTCCAGCGCTGGACGCTCCAGCCCCTATTGATTTAGACGGTGGGGCCCACAGGGCTCTGGACCTTGCTGATATTTGTGTTTTCTTTTCATCTAGGTCTACGTGACCTTGTCTCCAGGTTTGGTGGCGAAGAAACATCACGGCGTGGGAGGCCCACACCCTGCAATGGTAGGCCCCAACCGATTTCATCGTTGGGCTGATCCCCACTGTTTATGTGGTGGGGCCCATCTGAGATATGTCTGCTTCATTTCTGGGCTTAGGTCCAGGAAATGGGCTGGAAAACGGTGGGGCCAGGTGGGTTTAGGCCACCTACATAACAATGGCTCCAGAGGTTTTTAACGGTCGTAATTAAATCCCTGCTGCTTTCTGCTGACGTGCAACCCACTAAGACTGGATCTGCCTCATCATAAGGGCTAGTAAAAAGGATGGACGGTGATCATGTGGGCCCCTCTGCCCAGTGGGCCCACTCCAAAGATAGATGGAAAACGGTGGACAGCCTGGGGCAAAGCACATCGCGGTGCTGCCCTGGGATGCATCAACGGTGGTCATTCAAACTCCACCGTTTCCAAAGGTGGGGTCTACAAAAAGGTGCCCCCCCAGTGTGACCTATCAGCAGATTGGACCGGAAATAAACCTCATGGTGGGCCACACAGCTTGGTCCACATACCAACAGGGAGAGAGAGGGAGAGGTAGACATACGCAAGAGGGTGGGCCCTCGCCACTATGGGGCTCCCGTTTTTACAATACACAAGCAGCAAGGTGATGGCCCCCGAACATAGGATTCTTGAGGCTATCTAGGACCTACTTGGACGGCCCTAAATGAGGGTGGGTGATGGCCCCAGAACCTCATCAAAGAGAGGTGGGGTCCACCTCCTTCCCTCTCCAAAAGCAACACAAAAATAGAAAGAAGTGTTGCTCCTTCTTTTCGGTCATGAGTGTTGGGCGTGCCAGAACCGACTATGCGGCTCGATTCCAACTGAACAACTTTGACCCAAGCACCAAAATAGACAGATACGTCATAATTGACCATATATGACCACAATCCAAGAAGATTGGTCGTCTATTCAGTCACTTGATTGGTTATTTAATACTTAATCAGGCGATGTTTGGAGGGTGGGTTTCTTCCTCCAACAATGGGTCCTATTTTTACCTTCTATAAAAACAATTCTTAAGTTCAAAAAATAATAAAAGAGAAGAAAATAACTTACAATTGGTCATCAAAAGTAAACTCTGAATGTTGCTTCTTCCATAACAAAACCACATGAAATGATTGAGGATCTTGGAAATAATTAAAATTACCAACTACTGGATTAAAGCCATAGATTTGCTTCTACAGAATATAACTTCACAACTTATGGTACGGAATGTAAATAACAAGATTACACTAGCAAAAACAAAGCTGCATATTACGCTAAAGAATATCAAAAGTAGAATGCTAAGGAGCATTGCAATTTCAAAGATAGATTGGATTGATTTGATTTTGTTTGGTTGGTCCCAGACCCCTACTCCATTCTCTGACTTGCTTATTTATTACTCTTGATCGACCATCTAGATACTTCTCGTAGTGGGTAGTTATACAACTGCCTCCCACGATTACTTATTCTAGGCTCTTCTATTTCTTGACTACATAACTTCTCCAACTATCCTACTCCTCTCATCAGATTCGCCTCTACACTGCCTAATCATCACTCTCGTGGAGCAATCAGATGTTGCCAATTGTTCTCCAAAAAGATAGCCGACACCACGCACTTTCTACTTATTAGTGTTATATCTTCTCCGAACAATGCCAGATGTCATTTCCCCATTGGCCGTTATTAGCCGACCTGGATTATGCGTGAACAAGAAGAACATGACGTGAATGCATGTGTGATAATTTAATTATTCACTCACCAAATCAAGGGTTGAAAGGGTCTTCCAAAAGGTTCCAAATGATGGACTAGAATCTCCATTAATGGAGGTTCCAAGGCCTCCTACAACTACTCCTTCCTCTCTCACTTTCTTTGCTCTTATTTCTTTTTATTTTTCTTTTCTTTCCTTCTTTCTTTCTTTCCTTTTCTCAGCTTTTCTCTCCATGGAACACCATGTGTATTGGGGGTTTGGGGCTTTTGGGTGTTGTTAAATGAGAAGAATTTTTTTGCTACACCCACATGTTAGCTACGTTGGGTGTAGCAATGACTGCACCATGATGTATGTGTTGTATCCACGCCATCCATCCATTTGGCGAGATCATTTTAGGGCATGACACAAAAAACGAGGTAGATCCAAAGCTCAAGTGGACCCAGCACATAAAACAGTGGGGATTGAATGCCAACCATTAAAAACTTCTTGGGGCCACTTGAGCTTCAAATCTGCCTCACATTTTGTATCATGCCCTAAAATGATCTCGCCAAATGGATGGACGGCATAGATACAACACATACATCATGGTGGGGTCATTGCTACACCTGGTGTGGCTAGCGTAGCTAACACGTGGGTGTAGCAAAAAATCTCTCTGAAATGAGAGAAATAAGAGAGGGATTGGGGGTATTTTGGGGAGAGAAAGAAAGTGTGGAGAGTTGTATTGCATGGGAGAAAGGGAGAGAGGTATAGAGTGTGTAAGGCTTTGTTAACTTTGGTGTGCTTTAGCATGGGGAAAGGGATTAGTAGGGGTAGTTTTGTCTATCATAGGGGTAGGGCCGTAGGGGCTATAAAGTGGGGTTTTTCTAGTCTTTTGGAAAGGCTATGAGAAGATAGCATGTTGGGAAGTGAAAAAGGCTATGGGGAAGGGAGGTCATTTGCCCAGAACGCGGATTGTGTCCTGCCCTGCTTAGACGGATTACCATTCGGGCAGATCCGTGGAGGGGCCCACCATGATGTATCTATTTATCCACTCCATCCATCCCTTTTATCAGGTCATTTTAAGGCATGAGGCAGAGCCAACACTTAAGTGGACCACATCAAATAGTAAGCTTGGGTTGCATTAAATGCAAGAGTCATCTGTGGTGTGGTCCACTTAAGCGTTGGATCTTCCTCATTATTGGGTTCATTCCTTAAAATGATCTTAGAAAAGGGATGAACGGATTGGATAAATAGATACATCATGGTGGGCCCCTCCACAGATATACTCGAATGGTAATTCATCTATGTGAAGGCAAGATGCAATCCGCGTCCATTTGCCACATGGGAAGGGAATATAATAAGATACTTTGTAGAGATTCCTTTTGTATTCATAACAAGTAGGGTCCACACCAAGCGTGCATGTACATTGGGATGCGTACTCGCCTTGATTTACATTGAAGCTCATAACTTCCTAATCGAACATCGAAATGGGGTGTGCTGCACAACGTTGCGATTTTCACACTGGCACGGTCGCTATGGTAGAGGTCTCAGGTAAAAAACACATAGGCATAATTGGCAATGGACAATCCGGTCGATCTTGGCATCGGAAACAAGCGTACAAGGTTCCAGGGAAATACGGATCTCACACAGAATCTTCTATTACTTTGATCATTCTTGCACGAAGCTCTGACAAAATCTTAAGGCCAATAATCAAAGCCTTATACTCAGCTTGGTTATTGCTGCACTCAAATTCTAGTGCTTTTCACTAGAGAAAATTTTAGAATACATATTCTTAGTGCTTTCTAGTAGAGAAAATTAGGATAATGCTTGCTCCAAAGGTTTGGTCGGTTCGCAACCCATTGAAAATAAACTTCCATCATGTGAGCTAAACCGAACATAGTTCAATCACATCTTGGAGAATGTTGTTATCGATATTCAAAGTATGATCAAATCAAAAAAGTTTGCTATGACTTGTCCTTTCACTACCCAATAGGGGACATACTTAAAATAAAATTCTGATATGCCAAGACCCATTTGCCAAGATCGGCAATATTAATATATAGTTTATAAGATCAGTTGAAGCGATTATATGGACTGTGTCGGACAACAAATAATGTCACAGCTTTATGATTGAAAAGTGGTAATTAAATGCCCACCATTAAAAACTTCTCGGGGGCCACAAAAGTTTTGGATTAAGCTGATATTTGTGTTTTCCCTTCGTCCAGATCAATGTAACATATGATCTAATCAACAGGTTGGATGGAAAATAGACATTACGATGGGCCCTACAAAGTTTTTTGTGGTGGGTGTTCAATCACCACTGTTTTCCTATGGTGTGGTCCATTTGAGATTTTGATCTGCCACATGCACTAAAATAATGGTCCAAATCGAATGGACAACGTAGATAAAACACATAAATCATGGTGGGGACCACAACACCATCCGGCAGCCACGTTGTGTCACGACCCCAAATTCATAACCATGGTTAACATTAACCCTGGTGTGGACATTCGCCTTTCCATGCTTCCCCCTCTTTCGAAGGTGTGCGAATCACCGTTGCCACTGGCTCGCCTATTTCTCGAGGGATTTTTGTTGTCGGGTTAAACTGGATATGTTTGAATGAGTTTGTATAAGACCAGAGTCGCCACTAACCAGTTACTTCGAATCTACAGTCAGCTAGACCCCGTAGAAACGTTAAAGAAGGGAATCCGAGGATTCATTCCTCTAAAATGATTCTTTTGATATGTGGTCAGAGATTTGAGGTAAGGGATCACAGTTACAGGGTGGGATGGTGTTAGGCACCTACTCTGCCCGTACTAAAGTACGATATTTACTTCACAGAATCTAACTAGTACATGAAAGTCTGAATTTATCCTCATACATTCCCATGAATGATATAATGCATAAATATGGGTCTGAACAGTAAGAGTTTTTGATGGGCAGGTTCTAATCAGACAGGTAAGCCTTACAGCATACGCTATGACCTGATCAAGTGCTCATGGTGGAATGACAAGCAAGGGGGTTGGAAGAATAATAAATGTTGCACTTATGCTAGATGGGAATAAGATGATGTTGGTAAAAATATAGCTGGATGAACGGAGGTATCGAAAGGGTTTGCTTCGAGCGGCTAAGATCTGGACTTGGGTAGCTTGAGAGGCTTCAACTAGGGTCAGGCTGGGCTGGACCAGGGCTAGACTCTTCACTCACTTAGGCTCTCCTTGGTGGAGGAATGGGCTAAAGGGGGTGGAGATAGACTCGGAGCTCTCGGGCTGGAGAGGTGCGAAGTGGATGGTGTAAATGAGAAGGAGCGGGGGTATTTATAGCTACGAGGGATGTCAGTTCCTGTAAATATTTTTGGGCGGCCCCGGATGCTCTACTTCAGCTTCGGAGTGTACGGACTCCGAACCTGAAACAAAAAAGCTACAGGTTCGAGGTTCAAAGTTGCCCCGAAGCTGTATCTCAGAATTAAGTGAGTTGACTGAATTTGAAAGATGGTTTGACAAGGTGAGTTGAATGGGTGCAAGGGCTGGACTGACCCTGTGAGTTGACTCAGCAGGTTGACTCACCAAGTTTGACTTTTTTAGAATTTTTGGACTGGTTTTTCTTATGGGGATTTTTCGGGCTGATGCTTAGGGGTGAGTTGACTGGGTTTAGGCTTGAGTTAGGTTATGGATTGGGGCTTGAAAGGGTGATTTTGGCTGGTTTTGCATATGGGTTTGGGGATATGGACCTCCATTCATTCAGCTATCTCAATCAACCTTGTAGCCGAAGGTGGGGTGTCTACAGATGGCCCTCTTTGGCAGAGGTTGCATGCAACTGAATGTCAAAGCAAGTGGATACCCCACTTTTGACCCGATCATTCATATATTGTGGTCTGAAATCTTTGCTTGCCTTTGTATCTGAGTTAGTTGATTGTCTGAAAATAGATAACAGGCACATACCACGGGAGTTTGGAAAAAACGTTGTGATAGTCCCTACTTGAGCTGCAACTTGGGTACCCAATCACAACCCTTATATTCCCAATCGGTACTAACATTGGAAAGGTACAGTAGAGCCTCTGCGTCCATGTAGTCTTACGAGGTTACTGACCTTGTGATTGATTGTTCGTTCGTTGCTTTCTTGGATCACTCCAGGAGCACTTGTTTTGTTTGACTATCAAAGTGGTTAGCTACCCTGTGTCTTGGCGACCTTACGGGTGATCCACTATGCCAACTTGGACTCAGTCAAGGTACTTCAGGCATCCACGCTTAGGTATGTGCGGGTAAACTTTTTTCATCCAATCTTCTGGTTTTGATACTTGGCTTACAATTCATCGTTTCCACCTTTTGGATGGTTTCTTTGACCGAGCCTTTTGGCTTTTATCTTTTTTGTATGTTGGTATTTGGCACGACTTCACTGACATTGGAGTTCAATTCGACCGTACTTTAAGTGCATTGGATCCGATAGTCTTCGGGGAAACCGCGAGACATCGGATCTTATTTGATTTCGCGTTGGCTCCTACCCAGAGATATGGAAGATCTCTTAGTGTTTTGGAGGCCAAATGCGCTACTGGAAAATATTTTTGGATTTGAAAAGAGACCCACTCTTGGGAGTGATACTCCGTGGGGTTTTTATTTGCAAAGAGGAATATATATTGGTAATATTTTTTTATTTTTGAAAAGGGAATCTGGCTTGCACATGCCTCCACTGGGGATGCCTGTGGGGTATTTGGTTAACCGACTTTTATTTGAAAGCAGGTAATCATGATGATTGATATGATGGGTGCGTATGCATATGGATGCATGGTTTGGCTCATTCTTTTCTCGTTTAATGATTTTGCTTTTGCTGGGGATGAAGAGAACTTTGAGCTTATTGCTTGTAGGGTTTTGCTTCCTTAGAAATTTTATTTTTAGTACGGATGTTTGGTCAGCGGGTTGGTCAAGATCCCGACCCATGGTCGATCAGGTCCATCGTCCCAATATGCTGCTGCATTTCTGCTGGGAATGGTTGAAAGAGGTACTTTAGGTTGTGACTTTGAGATGTTCCTCCAGGGAATGAGTGTAATTGGGATGGTGTTTTGTCGCCAGATTTGGTCCAGATTCCAATTTGCAGGCGATCGGATCCATCATCCCAAACTGTGAAGTGGGTGAGTGGAGTTCGACTCATGAAGTCTTTCCGATGGACTTCTTCGGCCACAAAATGAGCCACATCCTCACATTTTCCTTTATCAATCCAGTTTGGGGTCTTATGCTGCTCACAATTCCATGAGGGTGTGCTTCACCTCCCAACTGCGTTAATTCCCTTTATGACTTTTAGGAATATGGAACATTCATCAAATTCAACAGCGACTTCCAAATCAAGGTCATCCATCACGGTGCGTTCAACACGAATAGGATCGTGCGGTTCTGCCTGCCTCAACCCTTACCTGTTTTGAGAATTTCGGATACCCATACGATCAAGTGTCAGCCATATCCAAAATAGGTTGAGAAAGAAAGCCCCCGAGAAGTTAATCCCAGTGTAGTTTTAAGTCTTTGGACCGCTGGGGATAGATTTGTGCAGTTAAAGTCAGTGTTGAATCTTTTTTTATTTTTGTGAAGGTTCCAAGCTTTAACTCGAATGGTCGAGGCTGGCGCTAGCTTTTATGGAAAACTTAAAATATTTTTGGTGTTTTTAGAATGATCCGGGTTATCACACCTCGACTCCAAGGGCTGAGATTGATGCCGGTTTTTGTTGAAAGTAGGGAAGTCCCTCGAGAAGTTAATCCCAGTGTACTTTAAGGTCTTCAGACCCAAACCTATACGTACTGAAAGAGACATTCTTTTTGTGATTTTTTTGAAAAGATCCGAACTATCGGACCTCGATCAGAGCGATCGAGGCCGATGCCAGTTTTTGTTTGAAAGCAGAAAAGTCCCTTGAGAAGTTAATCCTAGTGTAGTTTAAGATCTTCGGACCCAAATTTTATACAGATGATTGCAAGAAATATATATATATATATATATATATATATATATATATATTTGATGATTTTTCGAAATGTTCCAGGTTGTTAGATCCCAATTCAAGCGATCGAGATTAACATTGGTTTTTATTGAAAATCTCTCAGAATTTTGATCCTGACGTAGTTTAAGGTCTTTGGACCAAAATGTTATACAAATGATAGTGCATTCTTTTTTTTTTGTGTTTTTAGAAAGGCCTGGATCGTCGGATCTTGCCCTGAGCGGTCGAGATCGATGCCGATTTTATTGAAATCTCTCGGGATTTGGATCCCGATGTAGTTTAAGGTCTTTGGACCACAGGTTTTTTGAAGTATATATATTTTTTATTTTTCTGGAATGACCTGGATCTCATCTCGAATTTCCGAGGTCGAGATCAGTTTTTATTGAAAATGCATACTTACCTCGTTGCATTTGGCTTCTGATGAGGCTGATTGTGATTTGAGTGGTCCAGATTGCTTGAATGGGCTATGTAGGCCCTCTTGTACTCCTATTCTCATACTTGGAAGCCAGATCTTAATGATTGGACCCTTGATCTTGGAGATTGGTAGCTTGAGGAAGCTCTTCAATGGTCTGGATCATGATGGTTCAACTTTTGAATCGTCTGGATCGTTTGTGGACCCACTTGATTAACTTTTGTCTTTTAAAACTGATCAGACCCATTTTAAACGTAGCTCTTCATGATTTGACTTGTGGGGAATGCTTTGGACAGTCTGGATCAGCCTCCGTCCAAATTTGGGGCAAATTGAAGGTACAGGCTGTTAGTGCACTTTTCTGTGGCATTCTAGTGCACCTTGTTTGTCAATTACTTAGGTCAGTGAGTCTAGTGTCGGTTGAGCTTAATGAAGATGAAGACCGAAGACTCTAGTGGTCCTGCTGCATCAAGGAAGAAGAAACAGGTAAAAGTGATGCCTTGGTGTGCCTTAACCTTGACCAAAACCTAACCCATAACCTCTTAGATGACTTGGACCAACTAGGTATACCCTTAGTCATCATCATTAGTCTTAGAACTCCATGAAAAACATGATAAGTTAGACTAATTTAAGAGGTGGAAGCTGCTGTAAACAAAACAGCTCAAAACAGCAGTTTCCGATTGATCTTCGATCAATCGGACGTTGGCTCCGATAGGACTCCGATCAATCGGACAGATGCTCCGATCAATCGGACAGAAGCTCCGATCAATCAGAAATTTTTTCAGCAACCTTGAAAATCCATTGTACATATTTCCGATCAATCGGACAATCTTCCGATCCATCGGAAGGGGTCCGTCCGATCAATCGGACAGTGTTCCGATCAATCGAAATATCTTCCAGAGACTTCACTGGATAGATTTCCGATCAATCGGACTTGTCTCCGATCAATCGGACCTTCTTCCGATCAATCGGAGATGCGCGAATCTGCCCGTTTTTTTACCGTTGGAAGAAAATCTATTTAAGATGGGAGATTCATTTTTGAGCCATGAGAGGGGATTTTGAGGAGATAGGAGCCACCATTGTTGAAGATCATTAAGAGCTCTATTCCTAACCCAAACAAGTGATCTTCCTTGTGATTCCTCACAAGTATGGAGCATTCAAAGCTTAAGAAGAAGATGCACTTATCCCTCTTTTGATCTCTAGAGATTGGATTGATCTTGATAGTCATATTCTTATCCAATACTCTATGATGAGATCGGTGTAAGTGAGACTCTCTAGGTAACCCATTCCCATAAGTTGTAGAGATCTCAAACCTACCTTCCCTAGCACCTTGGGCATCTCCAATGGAGCATCACATGCAAGGTAGCTGATCTTGGAGCTGAAGCCTTGGCAAAGCAGCGGCGACGAAGATCGGGGGAGCACAAGGGGAGCTGATTCAAGCACGAGAGAGCGAGAAGAAGCAACCCAAAGCGGCGGTAAACAAGGGGCTCAATCCGACAAGTAAGGTTGTCTCGTTAGGAGTCCATCCACTTAATTTCCTGTGGGAGTTGAGTGTAGAGTTTGTTTGACAAACTCGACCTAGGGTTGTTAGCCGATCCTTGGCCTATTAGTTGGGCCTAAAATCTAGGGACGTCAGCCGTTCCTTGGCACGTTAGTCGGCCTAAACAGAGTCTCCAAGGGGGAGCCATCAACACGGGTGCAAACGTGTAGGTTGGGAGGAACCTGTAAACTCCCCGATTCGGTGGATCCGATTTAAAACACCTTGGTTGGGAGGAACCAGATTTAAACTCCCCAGTGAATGCCGGTGTGCTCAAAGGGGTTGAGTACTTGAACCGGGAGTGGAGTAGACAAGTAGTCGAACCACTATACATCGTTGTGTTTGTGATTGTTCTTGAGCACATTTCTCTTTATGCATTATGTTTAATTGATTAATTATGAATGCTTAGTTAGGAATGTATGCTAGACACTTGATAGGCACATCCACACTCACAAGATGTACTTTCACTACCTCATGTTGACTTGAGCATTTCTTGATCCATCCTCTCTAGTCCACATGAGTTGATTAGACTAGGTTGTTAATTGCTTTATCTTTTGCTAGTCTATTAATTGGACCCACTTAGGCTTGGAAGCCGAAGTGTTTATCGCTTACGTAGCTTAATTTGTTAAACCTAGTAAGTAGGCGAAAAGAATTTGAAAAGGTCCTAATCACCCCTTCCTATAGGTTTAGCCATAATTCTAGTTGCTCTTTAAGCTTCCGCACGTGTATGCATAGGGTGTCGTGTTAGACTACCCGACGCAATTTCACAGGCAGCCCCCAGGGTGCTATATGCTAACATAGACTGACAATCTCACCTACCACCGGGCTCCGGAGCCAATCCCGCGAAGGGATAGGTGGAGCGTCCGTACCAGAGAACCCCTGGGGGCCGCCCAAGCCTTCTCTCATCTGCTATTTGGGCTGGTCCCAGCTCGGACATTCTCAGCAGCTCCTTGTCCTTGTCCCCCATATTCTCTACACTGGCCCTTCGATTTGCAACCATAAATCTTAGTTTTGTCTCCTCTTCTTTCTTTCTTTTGTCATTTTCTTGTTTTGTCCTTTCTTCGAATGGTGGGGATTTAGCGGCTGTTATAAATGAAGTTGGTGGGTCCCATGCAATAGAAAATCATGGGGGCTTTGATGAGGTTGAGATGTATTTAATGGATGAAGTAGATGAGGCTTTGAATGAGGGAGTTGATGGGAACTTGGGCTTGAATATTGGAGAAGCTTTGAATGCTCCCATTAATGGCCATGATGCTGAACTTTCAGATTTGGTGGGGGCATTGAATGATGGAGAATTGAATGGTAGGAGTGGATTTTGGGAGAGAGGTCATAGGTGGGGCTATGTATCCCTTGGATGTGGGCCATGTGGATAGCATGATTGATGGTGAAGATGGGGCCATGATGGACATTGATGGGTTGATCTTGGAATGCCTACTGGTACATGCGATGAAAGAACGCACTTTAGCAAAAGTATTGAAGTATGGAAACAGAGGGAGAGATACTTACCTTTTGGGAAAGATGACCAGGAGAAAGGCATCCCATTAGTTAACTAGAGGATGTTTATTTTGAAAGCCCTATAAGTTTTTTTTTTTTTTTGCATATATATGAATAAGGAAAAATGATTTTTTTTGTGAAAAATATATGTATGCAAATCATGTATGAAATGAAAATTTGTGCCAAGTGCTTGTCTGTTTGTGCATGATTTAGACTTGTGCTTTTAAATGTATGAATCAGAATATTTGACTCAGCCAGATATCATACTCGCTTTTCTAATCATTCACCATGGGTCCCGATTCCCTTAAGGTAATGCACAATGGTGTCTTGCCCTAGGATTTGGGTAGAGCTTAAAAGAATTATCGACTCATGGCCGCCATCCTTGCTTTCGTTGAATCTTCATGTCGCCCGGATCTTTTATGTACCAGATTTTTTTCTTTCTTTTTTTTCTTAGCCATTATTACTTATAACACCCTTTCGGGTTTTCGCTACGTCTGGCTTGCCCGTCATTTTTGCCCATGGCGCCCTTTCGGATTTTCACCACGTCCCGGGTATTCGATCTTGCCTGGCCCTTGGCAGCTGTGCTATTTTTACCCTTAGCACCCTTTCGAGTTTTCACTAAGTCTGCTATGTGCCCACTGTTTTTACTCGAAGCGCCCTTTTGAATTTTCACTCCGCCCTTTCTGTTTAGGCACATATTTTCATTTCAAATTTTTTTCTTTTAAGTTTTTTTTTTGGATAAACACGGCGGCCAGAGGTCGGGAATCCATCATTGCCAGCCGATAGTAGCCTTTCGGCCCTTATCTGAAGTTACAATGGCAGAGCTCTCGGCCTTACCTACAGACCGTTCTGAGGTGGATGGATGGATGGATAAACGTGTTTCTTGAATTGATTTTTTTTCTTTTCTTTTCTTAGGTTGCGTGCCTTACATTTTTTTACCCTTATTTTTCTCTTTTTTCCCCCTTTTCTCTTTTTTCTTTAGCTTTTAAACCCTTTATTTGGAACACTTATTGGTGGACGGGAAGGTGATTCGTAGAGATCTTAAGCCTTAACCTTTTGACTTCAGCTCTACTAATGCAACTCTTAATAATGCTGGATTGACTTACCTGTGAGAGATTTTCACGTTGTCGGTGTTGATTGGCTCTGGAAGATCCTTGCCCCTCAAGTTGGTGAGTTGAACGGTGCCTCCCAGAAGAACCTCACTAATCCTTGGGCCTTGCCTCTTGAGTCTGATAGATGCGGCGATGCTTGCTGTAAACCTAAAATGACTTTTCTTTCTTCGACTTCATTCTCTATTAGCTTCATGTTGACAGGATTTTGACTTGAACTTTGTAGGTCTATTTTCTGATTTTAAGTTTCTTGAGGAAATCTTTCATCCTTAGATTCTGAAGGGCGTTCCATTGCCATTGTTGATAGCATGTGGGAACCCTTAACAACTGATGATATCATTCTTCATGAGATTTTTCACGCAAGATCAGATTGTTACCTCATTCCACTTCGTGAAGTAATCGATTGCCATAAGTATGTGACCATGAGCGCTAGTTGTTGCAGGGTCGATATTTTTGCTGATGTAGATACCATGTAAAGGGAATAGCTGGAGCATTGTCAGGTTGTAGGGTTTCGAAGCACACACATGGATCCGATGTGCATGCTGTTGACACTTGAAGTGCTTTCTGACATGTTGGCAGCAATCTGTCTTCATCGAGTCGCGAGGTTTCTCCGATCATTCCTCAAGTCGCATACTCTAGCATGGAATGCAAGCATAGTCTTGGTAGCATCTTCTTGATAGGCTTGATTTCAGGCTTTGTTGGTAAGACTTTGATTGAGTTCGGACAAGTCTTCATAGGATGCAAGATTGAGAAGTCATGACTTCAAGAATTCGATCATCGTCTACTTATTTTCGGGGGATAAGGATCCTCAATGCGCACTTTAATAAAGGTTTAGGGATATCCTAAGTTTATAATTTTGAATTTTTTCGAGATGACATTGGCTTTTGGTTCGAACTCTCGAGGAGACCCTCTTAGTTCAGGAGTCTGCTCATCATTTTTTACATCATTAGCTTTGTCCAAACCTTGAGTTCGAAGTCCAACTCTAGATTAAAATCATATGAGTCAACTTCATACTCAAGTGCTTTGACAAACAGACTAAACATTTTTTTGCTTGGGATTTTTTTGAAAGATTTCTGATTTTTTTTTTTTTTTTTGCTTTGAAAGATTTTTTTTTTTTTTGGAATTTTGTGAATATCTTTATTTTTTTTTAACTTTTTTTAGTTTTTGAAAATTTGACTTTTTTTTTTTGAAATATTCGATGGTTTGGACTTTTAGATCTTCTGATTTAAAAAAAAAAATTATAAAGGACACGAGCAAGACAACGATGCGAACCAGTGGTTGCCTAATTCGGCCCGGGGAGCTGAGCACTGTTGGCTTTTATTGTGCCGTCATGGGGACTACAAACCTGCTACTGCCCTGCACTCCTTCACCTCAGGAGGCAGGGCCAGAAGGATCAGTAAACCAACCCTCATCGTTGCGCACAAACGTCATGATGGATTTGGATTTGGGCTCTGAGTCGGTGTCAGATATGATTTCTCCTGGTTCATCCCCAATGAATTACAACTCTTCAGGTTCATCTGGCAGAGGTGGGACCAGGACTACAGTCTGGTCCATCGAGAGAAATTTCTGCCCCTTGCTTAGGTCTTCTTCAGTCAGCTCTGTCAGACTCAATCTGCTCACTCAATCATCGAAGGTGGAATCTAGCCCATCATCAGGGTAGATAATCCCTACATTAATAAACTGGATTGGTGTGTAGATGCAAGGATTGCCTTCTTCTTGATGACCCTGTCTTCTTCTGATACCTCCGTGCTTTGGTTTCCTAATCGAAGCAGGCTGATATCTTAGTTTTCCTTTATCCACATCCTTTCGAACCTCAATGACCAGAGCTGATTTTGGTATTCAAGTTGATAATAGAAGATTTTGATCTCGACAGGAAGGAAGACTTAATTTGATCCGATGGGACATGCTCGAGAAAAGTGATTCCGAGTCTTAAACACGACTATGGCATTGGATGTCTTCATTGAAGCATTGTATGTCCATAATTAGAATATTAGGCTCATGAGGTTCGGCTACTTCTACCATGGAGATTTATTCAGGATCGGTGATGATGGTGATCGCCCTATCTCTGAAGATGTGCTTGACCCTTTTGTGAAGATTTGAAGAGATGGCACCGATTCTGTGAAACCAGGTTTGATCAGGAAGGAGATGGAATGAAGCTGAGATGTCCAAGACCTGAAGAGTGATGGTTGATATTTTTGGACCAATCTGAACCTTGACATCAATCTCCCCTTCGACTCCCTCGATAGTGGCCACATAATTGAAGCTGGGCCCTAATTCTGTTAGGGCATGTGACATGTTGTCCAAGGAATGGTCTTCTTCTTGGAGGATAACGGCTGGAGTAGGAGCTAAATAGGCAGGTGTTATGGGCAAGTTGTGCCCCTAGTTATTTGCTGGAGAAATGGGCAGGTTGTGCCCCTGGCTAGATGTCGTGGGCAGGTTGTGCCCCCGGTTGGCTGGAGTGGGTAGGTTGTGCTCCTGGCTGAGTGATGCTGCGACAGGGAGGTCGTCCCCTTGGTTGACTGGAATGGGCAGGTTGTGCCCTTGGTTGGCTGGAATGGGCAGGCTATGCCCCTAGTTGAGCAATGGCGTGAAGAATGAATCGATTGGAGGTGCCCCTTGCATGATGAGGGGCTCTAACATTGAAATAACTAGGGGTGCACCTTGCAACATGAGAGGCCCTGAGATTGAAATAGCCGGGTGTGCCCCTTGCAGGATGAGAGATTCGAACTCTAAACTAGAGTCGATGGTACGGATAAATTGGAGAGGAGGCTCTTCTTGGCTGATGAAAGCTGGATAGGCAGGAGGTGTTGTTGAGCCTCCAATTTATACATTTGCAAACCCATTACATCACATTATATGCATGGTTTTCATGTTTAAAGACTAATCTAATACATGTTTTTGTGATTGTAGGAATGAGAGGGAGATTTTACCAATTCATGGTTAAAAGAGTAACTAAGTGCCAAAGGATGGGAGAAAGAAGCAAGAGAGATATGGAAGAAAGAAGGAAGAAGTGCAAACTCTGCACTGAGGACCGGTCGTCCGACCGGTCGGCCAAGGCATAGGACCGGTCGTCCGAACGGTCTGTAATTCAACAGTGAACCCCATTGCTGTACATATTATTGGACCAAGACAGACCGGTCGTCAGATCGGTCGCACATCACTCAAACCGATCGCCAGACCGGTCGAGCATTCAACGGAGAGGGGGAGGAAATTCCAAAAAGCCTCTGGACTGATTTTCACGTTTTACGACTGGTCGTCCATGAGCTCAGACCGGTCGTCCGACCGATCAGCTGCGTAACAGAGCTTGTCCTACAAGCTCCGATTTTCTCTGTGCAGCTCCGTGATTTCTTGCGCAATCTGGAATCTTTCGCACTATTCTATAAAAGGGGACCTAGGGCTTCGTCTAAAGATATCCTAGAAGAGATTGGAGGTCGTGGGAAGTGAAGGAGAGCACCGTGGAGCGTCTACAACTCCGTCGATTCCAGTTTTTCTAGTTTTTCATGTTTTTATTTAGTTTTTCTTTTCGATTCTAGTTGTAGTATGACAATGCTCGGCTAGAACCTTTTAGCTAGGGCTAAGAGGTGAAGCTTGTAGCCAATGTCATGTTTAATTCAAGTACTTTCACTTTAAGTTTGGATTTTGAATATTCTAGTTCAAATAAAGTTGATATTTTTAGAAGTCTTATGAGAGTTCATGTGCTCCAGACATGGATTCCTTGCAATTCTCTGAGATTATCATATTTGGCTTGATTAGATTCGAATTATGGTAACCCTTGAGCATGTCATAGTCCATAAGCATGGCTGTTACTCCGAAGGCTATGATTTTGAATGCTATGTGATTGAATAGGACTAAAACTTGGAAGTTCAACTTAAGTGGGATTGAATGTGTTTCAATGCTTTATCTTCCAACTAGATGAGAGATAGAACTTCAAATCTAGTTGTGTTTTATGCTTGGATTGACATGGGATTGCTACAAGTGAATCCTTAAAAGCCTTAGTTCCATTAATTATAGATTTTACAACCTTACTATTGTTTAGTTAGCTTATGATTTGAATATCTAATTGATTGAATTTGAATTTGCTGGAATAGTTTAGAATTGGTTTTCTAATTCCCTGTGGATCGACCTCGGTCTTATCGAGAATTATTACTACATCGCAGCCTTGCACTTGAGGCGAGTGAACAAGTTTTTGTCCTATTCAATCACATAGCATTCAAAATCATAGCCTTCGTAGTAACAACCATGCCTATGGACTATAGCATGCTCAAAGGTTACCATAATTCGAATCTAATCAAGCCAAATATGATAATCTTAAAGAATTGCAAGGAATCCATGTCCGGAGCACATGAACTCTCATAAGACTTCTAAAAATATCAACTTTATTTGAACTAGAATATTCAAAATCCAAACTTAAAGTGAAAGTACTTGAATTAAACTGAATTAAATATAAAATTGGCTACAAGCTTCACCTCTCAGCCCTAACTAAAAGATTCTAGCAGAGCATTGTCATACTATAACTAGAATCGAAAAGAAAAACTAAATAAAAACATGAAAAACTAGAAAAACTGGAATCGACGGAGTTGTAGACGCTCCACGGTGCTCTCCTTCACTTCCCACGACCTCCAATCTCTTTTAGGATATCTTTAGACGAAGCCCTAGGTCCCCTTTTATAGAATAGTGCGAAAGATTCCAGATTGCGCAAGAAATCACGGAGCTACACAGAGAAAATCGGAGCTTGTAGGACAAGCTCTGTTACGCAGCTGACCGGTCGGACGACCGGTCTGAGCTCATGACGACCAGTCGTAAAACGTGAAAATCAGTCCAGAGGCTTTTTGGAATTTCCTCCCCCTCTCTGTTGAATGCTCAACCGGTTTGATCACCGGTCTGAGTGATGTGCGACCGGGCTGACGACCAGTCTGTCTTGGTTCAATGATATGTACAGCAATGGGGTTCACTGTTGAATTGCAGACCCGTCGGACGACCGGTCCTGTGCCTTGGCCGACCGGTCGGACGACCGGTCCTCAGTGCAGAGTGTTGCACTTCTTCCTTCTTTCTTCCATATCTCTCTTGCTTCTTTCTCCCTTCCTTTGGCACTTAGTTCTTTGATCTTCAATGCATACAAAGTAACTCTTTTAACCATGAATTGGTGAAATCTCCCTCTCATTCCTACAATCACAAAAACATGTATTAGATTAGTCTTTAAACATGAAAACCATGCATATAATGTGATGTAATGGGTCGGCAAATGTATAAATTGGAGGCTCAACAGGTGCCCCTTACATTGTGGAGATTGGATCAACTGGAGATGCCCCTTGTAGGATGAGGGGTTTTAAAATTGAACTGGTTGGGGGTGCTCCTTGCCAACCTTGATTAGGGCACTGTGGGTTCCATCTCGCCTGATGTTGCTGCTGTTGCGATTGTCCATGCTGAGGGAGGAATAGTGCGTTTTCAGTAGAGGTGGCAAGATCGTCTTCTTCCACTGGTTGGGGGACGGGAATACTTTTGTTACCGTTCTCATATTCGGTGAGCCTTCCTTCCACTGTCGGTTGTAATGGAGAGGCCTGATAAGGCCACCAAGGGAAGATCATTCCATCCCTTATTCTGGCTTCGACTTTTTATCCATCGCGGATGAGTTGGGTAAAGTTGGCATATGGATATGAGACGAGGTATTCAGAGATGCTTGAATTTTCTGAATGGATGATTATGGAGATCTGCTCCTCATCGTCGATGTGTGTCTTCATTCTAGCAGCCATGGCCCGCCACTATCCAATGTAAGCTGATAATGATTCATCATTCCTCTGTCTTAAGGCTGCAAGATCCACCATTCTGGGTGTCGAGTTAAGATTATACGCGAAACGATCGACAAATGCTTGAGAAAGTTGTTCCCAAGTCTTGATTTAATGGTAGTCCAGTGATGTATACCATTCTAACGCATCACCTTTTAAGGACTTCTGAAACAGGCGGATCAATGCTCCATCATTGCCCGCCATGGCATCAAGCTCTCTACAGAAAGCTAGTGGGTGGTCTACAAGACATCCTGTCCCGTTATATTTTTTAAATTTTGGTACCTGAAAGCCTTAAGGTACCATTTTATCGGGAAAGGGACAAAGGTCCTTGAACTTAGTGGATAGAAGATCCACCCCTTGCTGCTTTTGCAACTTTCTCTTCATCTTTTGCATATGCTCTCAGAGTTGTATGATTTCAGAGGACTAGATGATGGAGATCTTGCCCCTTGCCAAGCCTAAGCTAGCCCCCTTTCATAATAATTGGTGTCATTAATGCTCATATGATTCCTGCCTGAAGAAAGTTGTGCTTGACGATTACTCCCATTAATGTCACAGCTTTATGATTGAAAAGTGGTAATTAAATGCCCACTTTTAAAAACTTCTTAGGGGCCA
This sequence comes from Liriodendron chinense, assembly GCA_003013855.2. NCBI lineage: Eukaryota > Viridiplantae > Streptophyta > Magnoliopsida > Magnoliales > Magnoliaceae > Liriodendron > Liriodendron chinense. Next base: position 3,290,203 of record ML058397.1, on the reverse strand, counting down.
TACAAGTTTTGGATTAAGCAGATATTTGTGTTTTCCCTTCGTCCAAATCAGTGTGGAATGTGATCTTATCAATAGGTTGGATGAAAAATAGACATTACGATGGGCCCTACGAAGTTTTCTGTGGTGGGTGTTCAATCACCACTGTTTTCCTATGGTGTGGTCCATTTAAGATTTTGATCTGCCACATGCACTAAAATAATGATCCAAACCGGATGGACAGCGTAGATAAAACACATAAATCATGGTGGGTACCACAACACCATCCAGCAGCCACATTGTGTCACGACCCCAAATTCATTACCATGGTTAACACTAACCCTGGTGTAGACGCTCGCATTTCCACACTTCCCCCTCTTTCGAAGGTGCGCGAATCGTTGTTGCCACTGGCTCGCCTCTTTCTCGAGGGCTTTTTGTTGTCAGGTTAAACTGGATATGTTTGAATGAGTTTGTATAAGACCAGAGTCGCCACTGACCAGAGTCGCCACTAGCCAGTTACTTCGAATCTACAGTCGGCTAGACCCCGTAGAAACGTTAAAGAAGGGAATCCGATGATTCATTCCTCTAAAATGACTCTTTTGATCTGCGGTCAGAGATTCGAGTTAAGGGATCACAGTTACAGGGTGGGAAGGTGTTAGGCACCCACTCTGCCCGTACTGAAGTACGGTCTTTACTTCACAAAATCTAACTAGTACTAGAAAGTCTGAATTAATCCTCATAAATTCCCATGAATGATATAATGCATGAATATGGGTCTGACCAGTAAGAGTTTCTGATGGGAAGGTTCTAATTAGATAGGTAAGCCTCAGAGCATACGCTATGACCTGATCAAGTGCTCGTGGTGGAACGACAAGCAGGGGGGTTGGAAAAATAATAAACGTTGCACTTATGCTAGATGGGAATGAGATGATGCTGGTAAAAGTATAGCTGGATGAAGGGAGGTATCGCAAGGGTTTGCTTCGAGCAGCTAAGATCTGGACTTGGGTAGCCTGAGAGGCTTTAACCAGGGTCAGGCTGGGCTGGACCAGGCCTAGACTCTTCACTCACTCAGGCTCTCCTTAGTGGAGGAATGGGCTAAAGGGGGTGGAAATGGACTCAGAACTCTCAGGCTGGAGAGTTGAGAAGTGGATGATGTGAATGAGAAGGAGCAGGGGTATTTATAACTACGAGGGATGACAGTTCCTGTAAATATTTTTGGGCAGCATACGGATGCTCTGCTTCAGCTTCAGAGTGTACGGACTCCGAACCTAAAAAAGAGCTACAGGTTCGAGGTTTGGAGTTGCTCCGAAGCTGTGGATCGAAACTAGATGAGTTGAGTGTGTTTGAAAGATGGACTGACAAGGTGAGTTGACTGGGTGTAAGGGTTGGACTGACCTGGTGAGTTGACTCACCTGGTGTCAAGTTTGACTTTTTTAGGATTTTGGGACTGATTTTTCTTATAGGGGTTTTTCGGGCTGATGTTTAGGGGTGAGTTGACTGGGTTTAAGCTTGAGTTGGGTTATGGATTGGGGCTTGCAAGGGTGAGTTTGGCTGGTTTTAGATATAGGGTTTGGGGATATGGACCTCCATTCATTCAGCTATCTGAACCAACCTTGTAGCCAAAGGTGGGGTGTCTACACTTGGCCTTGAGTTCAGGGTTGGGACTTAATATTCAAAGAAAATTTCTAATGTTCATACCACAATTACAATAATCACATTCACTCATATAACTAAAATAACTAATTTATTTAAATTTCATTATCCAAATCATCAAATCATTATTAAATTTTCATCATTCACCATCATGTGAACATAAAAAAATTCATGAATGTCGGACATTTTTAAATTGAAATTAAGAAAAATAGATTATTTATGCTATCCACTTCATCGGCCAACGCCTGAGTGTCTCCACCTGTTCTTTAGTCTACAATTTTTCCATCAATAAAATGCATAGGCACAAAGCTCGTGTAAAGGAAATATAAATATAAATCTGACAACTGTGAAGAAATTCATGGTTTAAACATTTGACAATTGGAAGAAATTATGCAGAGTTCACAAAACTGAAAAGAGATAAATAAATAGCCAAAATGTTCAGTGCACTCAACTCCACTCTTCTCTCAATTTGAGTCATCACTAAGCAAAATTCGATGCCTGACATAAATAGTCACTCAGAATGGCCAACACGATGTTCCAATCATATTACTTAAAATATAGCCAACACGACGCTTAAATACCACTCAGCATAGCCAATATATGGCATAAATAAACATTCAATAATTTCTCTCATTTTCAATTGGACAAACAAGTGCCTTCATTCAAGTCACACTGAATTCTAAATAATCAATCAATCAAATGGACACACGGCCCTCAACATTTTATCTTTCTTTCAAAACATTCCTCACAACCACTCAATAATAATAATCCTCACCATTACTCCATGAATGAAATCCATTCACTCTAATGAAAGCAATCTTTACCCTATTGAACTCAATCCTCACTATTCCTTAAATGTGATTTTCTTTTTAAAAATCTTAGTATTATTAAGCCTTGAATTATGTCTATTTATTCCCAATTCTATGCTTTAGTTACAGAAAACAATGCGTTTAAAGATTGACTTTAATGTGTTTTTGTGATTATAGAAGCAAATGAGAGATGTAAATGAAAGGAGCTCAATAAGGAATCGATGGACAATAAGCAATGGAGCACCACATGAATGGTCTGGATTTGAGGCCTAACTAGCTGTCAAAATAAAAAGGAAAGAAATAAAAAATAGAAAACAAAGGTGCTGCATGATTTTAGAGTTTGAAATAAGAAAGAAAAGAAAATTAAAAGCAAGATTGGTGTTTTAAGTTTCAAAGAAAATAGGAAACAGGCTTGTTTTCATTTTGAGTTTCAACCAGAATAGGAAACAAATAGCCCAATCTCGTTTTTCACCTTCTGGTCCAATTTGCGTGGCTCATCTTGATGATTTTTGCAAATCCAATCCATCCATGTTGAAGAGCAGCTCGATACCAAAAAACCCAAGTGGTTTCATGTTGATCAGAGCTACGGATTGACCGTGGCTGCCAAAACAATACGAACTTTCCATAACTTTCCTGATTTCTACCGACTCAACTCTAGGATGGTCCAGGTGGCCATCATTGATGATATGAAGAATCTAAGCCAACCATCTTCTAGAGAATATCAATATTTATAAAACCCTAAAGTTTTTTGTCAAAAGGATATGTGGTTTGATCATACCAATTAAAGAAAAATGGATCATCCTAAAAGATTTCAATTGTGCAAATTTTATAAAAAGCCTTGAATGTTTTGATTTTCGCATCATATTATGGAATATTTTTGGACAATCTAAATCGTCTATCATGTAGAGGATGAAGTTTTCTACCGATTTTCAAAATTTGAGACCAATCCGACCTCTGTACACTCCGTACCGTTAAAAACAAGATGACTGGTTCTACGAGTGTCTGAATTATGTGAATTGGAGAGGCAATCACTGATCTTATTTGTGGGCCCACTAAGAATTTAAAAATCTAAACCATCCATGAAGAATTAAATATGCTAAGGAAGTTACAGATCAAATTTCAAGGCAATTTGTCCATTGGTTATCCCATACTAAGCGAAACAAAATCGCATCTGTTGCTGATTTTTTGTCTGCATTAAATATGGAGCTCTCCTCTCTCTTCTAGGTATCAAGGATGTGGAGAAGAACTTGAAGGCTTGGAAAAGGAGTTGTAATTCAAGTTTTAAGAGTTTTCTTCTAGTTCTAATTCCCTTTTTATATTTTTTCTCAAAGATTTTAGTTTATTGATATTAGAGATGAACTAAAATCTCTTAGGAAAAGCTAAGAGGTGAAGCTTGTAGCTTATTTTTTATGAGTTGCTTCCATCTAGGTTTCTTTTTTTTTATGTTTTAATGATAAACATGGTTTGATGTTGGTTTGAATGAAGTTCTAGTTGTAGTTCTTCTTTGATTTTTAGATGACTCCAAGCTCTTTTGATGCTTAGAGGTTCTAAAACTAGTTTCTTAATTGTTTTGCATTGTTTAGACCTATAAAAGTCATTGATCTATCGTAGATTATGGGCATGGTATATGCTTTGAATTCCTTATGCTTTATAACATGGATCTTAATGTGGGAACTATTTCAAACCTAAGTTCATATATTTGAGAATTATGAGATGAATGAAATTATTTATTAATTATAGTTTGATTAAAACTCGAATCAAGATTCTACTTCTAGTTTAGTGACAAGATTAGAAAGAGGCTATGGTTATGATTTTACATGTTTTGAAAGAAAAATTGGCTTGTATAGTTCAATGAATTGAATTCCCTACGCCCTAATACCTAAGCTTGGAAAGAGAGAACTATCATTGATGAATATTCTAATTATCTCAAATTGATTGTAATTTAACCGATCCATATTCCGACTAAATAGGATGGAACTTTAATTCTAGTTGAGATAAGATGGAACCTAGTTGAATTAATTCATTTGAAATGGTTATAAGCTGATCCTTGATGCTCTAGTGTTAATTTTTCATTAATTTTACTTTTAACCTGATTTTATGTATTTTCAAAACCAATTCAAGCTTCCAAATATAGCTCAACTTTTAATAAGAGGTGTAAAAAATACACAAAAATAATACAATTTTCAAGAATGACATATTTCATGAGAATTTTCAAGAATTACTTTTCAAATGCAGAATATATCACAAAACTTTTCGAAAAAACATCAACTCCCAAATAAGGCATCATTCTCAAATAAGAGAACTTTCCATATATAGAATACATCACAAACTTTCTAAATGAGGCAACATTTTCCAAACAAGGAAACTTTTCAATTATGAGGTACTTTCCAAAAATAACATAAGTCGTCATAAAATACCGGCAAATAAATAAAATATATCTTCGATTCAGAACCACTTACCAAAAACATTACACAAGTATACAAATGGCATCCATTGTGAAATTATGTCAGTAGTCTAACACGACACCTACGCATATACGTGCGAAAGCTATAGAGCAACTAGAATTATGGCTATGTCCTAATGGGGGGTGATTAGGACCTTTTTTTAAAAAAATTGCCTACTTACACAATTTAACAATTTAAACTAAGTAAGCAAGAACACTTCAGCTTCCAAGCCTAAGTGGGTCAAATCACAAGACTAGCATATGGATAAGCGATAAGCTACCTAGTCTAAGCATGCATAGATTAACGTATAATTAATCTAATCAAGCACCTAATCTATGCAATTTAAGTAAACTATATGAGAATGGATCATATAAGCTCAAGTCTACTCAAGTAAGTGAAAGTACATCTTGTGTGTGTGGATATGCCTATTAAGTGTCTAGCATACTAACTAATTAACCATTCATAATTAAATAATTAAATACAATGCATAATAAGAAATGTGCTCAAATACAATCATAAACACAACGATATATAATGGTTCGACTTTAGGACTACTCAACTCCCGGTTCAAGTACTCCCTTTGAGCACACTAGCATTCATTGGGGAGTTTAAATTAGGTTTCTTCCAACCTAGGTATTTTAACTCGGATCCACCCAACCGGGGAGTTTACATGTTCCTCCCAACCTATACGTTTACACTCGTATTGGTGGCTCCCCTTGGAGACTTGTTTAGGCCCGACAAACGTGCCGAGGATTAACAAACGCCCCTAGACTTTAGGCCCCACAAACGTGCCAAGGAATGAAAAATGTCCCCAGCCTTTAGGCCCCACAAACCTAGTTCGAGTTTGACAAATAAACTCTACACTCAATTCCGTTCACTTGCCTCAAGTGCAAGGCTTGCGATGTAGTAATAATTCGATAAGACCGAGGTCGATTCACAAGGAATTAGAGTAAACAAATTCAAACCATTTTAACAACTTCGAATTCAATAATTTTGAAGTTTGACTTAAAAAACCAAGTAAAAACAGTAACTTTTATAGAAATTTGATAATTAATGGAACTAAGGCCTCAAGGATCCACTTGTAGTAGTTTCATGTGATTCATTCATCCAAGCATAAATAAAACTAGATCGAAGTTCTATCTCTCATCTAGTTGGAAGATTAAGCATTCAAACACAAACAATCCCACTTAAGTCAGAAAATAAAATTCGAGTTTTAATGAAGCACATAGAATTCAAACATGTAGCCTTCGAAGTAACAACCATGCCAAGAGACTATGGCATGCTCTAGGGTTACTACAATTCAAATCTAATCAATCCAAACATGGTAATCTCAGAGAATTGCAAGGAACCTATGTCCTAAGCACATGAACTCTCATAAAACATTCAAAATTACCAACTTTATTCAAATTAGTACTTAAAAATCCAAACTTTAAGTAAAGGTACTTGAATTAAACAAATTCGATATGAAAACTAGCTACAAACTTCACCTCTTAGCCTTAGCTAAGAAGTTCTAGCCGAGCATCATCATGTTGCAACTAAAAGCAATGAAAAACAACTAGAAAACATGAAAAATCAGATTTAAGAGAGTTGTAGATGCTCCACGACAATCCTCTTCACCTTTCACGAGTTTCCAAGCCTTTTATGATACCTTAGGAACGAACCCTATGTGTCCTTTTATAATAGAGAAGCTCCATCGCCTAAGAATCTTCCAGAATCCGCGTAATACTTACGCAGCGCATGAAATTTCGGAGCTTGAAGAACAAGCTTCTCTTATTTTTTTGCATGGTTGACTGGTCGGACAACCGGTCGGATATGCCTCTTTTAGTCCAGCGAGTTTTACTCTAAAACTCCATGGCTTCAGGAAAATATGACCAGTCGGACGATCCGTCGGTTTTGTCCATTTTTAGTCCAACAAGGTTAGCTGCAAAGGGGGGTTTCCATTTGAAATTCCAACCAGTCGTGGGCCATGGCCGACTGGTCAGCCAGCCGATCGGTAGTGCAATCTTTTCTGCACTATTTCTTATTTCTTCTTCTTTTCCCTTGCATCTTTCTGCCACCATTTGCAACTTAATCTTTTGATCTTCAATTTATACAAAGTGATTCATTAAGCATTGAATTAGTGAAGTCTCTCTCTCAATCCTACAATCACAAAACATTTATTAGAATAGTCTTTTAAACATGCAAACCAAGCATAATGTGTGATGAATTGGGGTTAGAATATGCACAATTCAGAGCTTAACAAATTCCCACCGAGAAAAGAGCAGTTGGACTCTTACAAATTGACAACCTTACTTGTCGGATTGGAGCCCCATTGTTGTATCGCTTCGGGTTGCTTCTTCTCGCTCTCCCATGCTTGAATCGACTCCCCTTGTGCTCCCCCGATCGTTGATGCCTTTGCATCGCCAATGCTCCAGCTCTAAGATCAGCCACCTTGTATATGATGCTCCGACAGAGATGTCCGAGGTGCTAGGAGGGTATGTTTGAGATCTCTACAACTAATGGGAATGAGTTGCCTAGAGTATCTCACCTACAAGGATCTCATCATAAAGTTTTGGATAGGAATTTCACTATCAAGATCAATCCAAATTCTAGATATCAAAGAGGGACAAGTACATCTTCAACGTGAGTTTAGAATGCTCTAATCTTGTGATGAAACACAAGGAATATGACTTACTAGGGTTAAGATTTAAACCTCTAATGGTTTCTAACAATGGTGGCTTCAAACTCCTCAAAATCCCTCTATTCAGCCCACAAATGAATGCCCCCGCTTTTACAGAAAATTCTCCAACGGTAAAAAAAAAAAAAAAAAAAAAACAGATTCGCGCATCTTCGATTGATAAAAATACAGTTTCGATTGATTGGAAAATCAGTCCAGAAAATTCATCAAGTTGCTGGACAAAATGTTCGATCGATAGAACTAAATTTTGATCGATCGAAAAATCAGCTTCGATTGATAAAAAAATTAGTCCAGAGAATTCATCAAGTTACTGGACAAAATGTGTGATTGATCGAACCGATTTTTTATCGATCGGAGTCCTATCGACGCTGGGCTCCGATGTATCGAAGACCTATCCAAAATTGTTGTTTGAACTGGTTTGATTACAACAACTTTCACATCTTTTATTAACCTAATTAATCATGTTTTTCTATATGATCTAAGGCTAATAAAGATGACTAAGGGTTTTCCTATTTGGTCCAAGTCATCCAAGAGGATTTGAGTGTTTTGGATCAAAGGGTTCAGCTCACCAAGGAATCTCAATTATCTGTTCTTCTTCCTTGATGCTTCTAGTCCACTTGAATCTTCGATCTTCAGCTTGCCAAGGCTCAACAGACATTACAACACATGTGTTATAGTAAAAAATAGCGGAGATCATCTGTTGGAGACTTCTTATTATATTCTGAAGATACTCCGACCCCGCGAGCACGTCTATCCGACTATCGAGAACGTCTGTTCGCGACTCGCATATTCTGAAGATACTCCGACCCCGCGAGCGCGTCTATCCGACTATCGAGAACGTCTGTTCACGACTCGCATATTCTGAAGATACTCCGACCCCGCGAGCGCGTCTATCCGACTATCGAGAACGTCTGTTCGCGGCTCGCATATTAGGAAAAATGATGCAAGATTACCGAAGCTTCAAAAAGTTGAGATCGATAGTCAAATACTGGAAGGAGAGAGGAGTTGTATTTTTTCTGCGAGCAGACCTTCTCACAAGTCGATGAAAGGTGTCGTATCTGAATGAGCAAGCACTTGGATTCACGACCATCTTCCAACATGCGAACAGCTTTTTTCTGTGGTGACATCCCTTAGCCATCAGTACCAGCAGCCCGTATAGGCCGATTTTGGGCTTATCTTCTTCAGTGGTTCCGAGTCTCAAGGGATCGCTATCAAGGAACGAAACTATCGGACGAGTCATTGGATTAGATTTCCTTTCTATCTGAGGATAAGAATCTTATCCCACGAAATCAGCGGGATCTCGATATCTTACGTAACAGATTGGATCATTTCATATCTATATAAGGAGAAGACTCCATTAAGATACAGGTACACAATATTCAATCTCTAGCCTCGTTTTGCCTGGTTATTCCTCCTCTTCTTGCTTTGCCTGACTTAAGCATCGGAGGGCTAACGGCTGGACACCTGCCACCCTTAGTTGCTTTCTGTCTTCTTACAGGCCCGACGGAGGAAGTCTCTGTTGGAGAGAAGGTGAACGACCGGAGGATCCTGTTACAAAATCTGACGTTAACAACATGGACACACGTGATTGACAAATAAGGTACACTAGTATGCTACAAAAAAGTGCACTAACAATCTCTCCATTTGTCAATTACATGACAAACCTAACTTAAGACTGTGTCATGGTCCATACCATTGACACTACCAAATTAAACACAAATGCATTATATATCAAATTGAAATAAATATTACAACTAAAAAAACTAAGACATGTAACCTAAGCAATGTTCCTCTTGATTTCTCCCCTATAACCTATCAACCCTCGTAACATAAAATAGAAAAATTATTTTGGTGGGACTTATCTTTTCCCCCCTTTTTGTCAGTAATTGACAAACCAATCTCTTCACCTTAATAGTACACCAATTAAGTAAAGGGAATAAGAGATTAGAGTGTCACAGTTATAACTATAAAAACATGCTAAGGAGAGTATAGGGTGCATGAACAGTAAAACAAGGAGCATGCAATGGAAAATGATCAATAAGAAAATGTAACTATCTAATCATAGTTGATCATGCATAATTGGTCATTCTAGATATATATATTAAGAAATAAAAGCTCAGGGCTTATAGCACAATCAACCAACCTCCCCAAAATTATGTACATCATGACCAAAGTAAAGATTAGCATACAATTGAGCTTAAAATTCAACAAGATTAGCTAATCTAAGTAGGGTGATAGTCTAGCAATAAAATATACCAATAAAAAAATAAGGCTAAACTATCAAAGGTTGGGCTAATGAGGCTTGAATCCTCTGATATGCCCATAAGAGCAAAATGAGGCTAAAATCCACAAATATACCTATTGTTTCCATTTCTAGGTACCCTTGCTAACTATGTTTAGGTGATTATCCTAAGCATAACTAATTTCCACAACACCCTCATAAAATTCGGCATGAAGTGAGGGGTTAGGAACTCTTTCTACTCCTAGAAGGGAAAGCGGTTCGGATCCTCTCTTAGATTAGAGGGAAGAGAGGTAGTGGTGGTAGCTATGAGAATTCTCACTGATTTTTTGCTCCCATCACTAGTGGACTCCTTCATGTCATCCCAAGTGGTTGTCATTGCAATTCTACCTTTCAATTTAGGCCCTTTCGGACAATCTGGGGCAATATGGCTACGATGACCGCAACTGTAACATTAGACAAATGAGGTTTTGAATGATTTCCTTTTCACGGCTACTCCATCTATTGAACTTGAGGAATCTCTTGAATTTCTTGTCTAGTTCATCCTCCTCATCATCTCTATCTTTCGAAGACTCACTCTTCATTTGTTCTGCTTATGTGAGTGTCTATGTGAAGTCTTCAAAGTGGTGTTCTTCTTTCTAGAGGGGCCCCTAAAATGTAGTTTATGAGTTTGTAAGGAACTAATGAGTTCTTCTACTTTCATGTTATCTATGTCTCTACAATCTTCTAAGGCTACTACCTTGTCTATGAAGAACTCAGTAAATTAATAAAATAAAGTGATAAATGTTTTTTATCTCCTTTGTCTAATATTGAAATGTGACTCTTGTTTCCCCCATAAACAAAAAGGTAATTTTGTTGTGTAAACAGACACATTCCTTGTAGGTAAACCTATTGTCTATCATCCTCTACAATGCCCATCTAGGTGAATCCCCCAATTGGAACCAACCAAGCAATTAGTTGTAGGAGATTCAACCAAAGCATTACACTCCCATTACCTCGGCATTTCATAGATACATCCTCAAGGTAACCAACCGTTTAAAGCCAAAGAAGATAGACATCAAAGTTCGGGGGAGCAAAAGAGAAACTAATTCAAGTGCGAAGAAGCAATGATCAAGCATCTCAAGAAGGCGCATCAACAGGGCTCAATCAAACAAGCAAGGTTGTTATAATAGAGTCTATTGTATATTCTTTCCTTATATGGGAGCATAAAGTTTGCAACCCAAACTCGAAGTGGTTCTTATGTAAGATCGCCACCAGATATGGGTGCGTATGTGATCCACCAACACGAGTGTAAATATGTAGGTTCTTGTGTGGGACTGAATTCACCAAACACGGGTGTGTACGTGTTAGTCTCCACGGGAGCCTCTAGAGAGAGTAAATGTAGGTCGTTGGATTAGGAACATAGTGGTTATTGGTGAGCTGATAGAAAAACAATTAAGTCTCCGTGGGAATTACCGACACAAGTGGAAACATGTTCCAACAAAACGGGTGAATATGTGTAGGTCTTTGTTTAGGACCATCACTGACACGAGTGTGTAGGTGGTCCACTGACACGGGTGCGCACGTGTAGGTTTATGGTGAACCTAGTAAAACCTTTGTAAAGGTTAATGGTGAACCTATAAAAAAACCATTGAGATACTAAAAATCCGGTACACTAGAGTTTGAGTGCATCTGTCGGGAGTGGAGTAGGATTAAGCCAGACCACTATACATCATTGTATTTGTGATTGTCTCTTTGTGTATGCAATTCTATTATGCTTGTAGGTTGAATTAGTAGATGTATATGGATGCATGAATAGAACATATGTTAAGTGTTTAATTGATCACAGACACTAGATATTTCACATTTTATCTCATAGACTAGTAGCTCAATTAGTTGAATCATTTGTAGTTTACGTGATTGGAACATTGTGCCTTATTTATTTTTAATTGATAAATTGTTTAATTATACAAAGATTTTTAAGTGGTCCTATTTACCCCCCTTTCTAAGACATAGCCATAAATTTAAGCTCTACGAGCTTCCGCGTAGTGTGGTATCGTGTTAGACAACTGATGCAATTTCAATATACATGTGTGTGTGTGTGTGTGTGTAGATATATACATCTATATACATACATACATGTGTGTGTGTGTGTGTGTGTGTGTGTGTGTGTTAGAACTAGAAAATGCGCGAGACAGTTTTCGTTGTTTTGGGAAATTCTAAGTATAGAGACATTCATAGACAATCATAAGCAAGCACAAAGTATACACGAGAAGAGATATCGCTAAACGAATTTTATTCCAGAGATTCTGAGATCTTGTATATTCTAGGCCGTGATCTGGCACAAGCCCTTAATTACATCGAATGATCGATGACCCATGATTAAAAGGCATACGACTAGTCAGCAGGGACTATGATCTTAGAGTTCATGGTCGTAGAGACATGTGTATGTTTTATTTTGTTATGGACTGATCCATCTTTGTACGAGTCAGATGTCTATGTCCCATGTGTTTAACCGGAGATTCGGGTTGAAACCGTCAGGATTTTTAACCTAAAGGTGCGACTCTGGGGCTGCGCCCGTTGCTGGAACGAGTGACCGTGAGAAGACCGATCTACAGTTGTATGTACCTGAGCAGCCCAACCGGCGGATGCTGTTTGGATGGGTAGGGCATCGACTGTCTTGAGGGCGTCAATCATTAATAAGCTTCATGTGATAGTTTTAAACTCTTTCGATTCGGTTTATTATGATAACCGTAGTCCTGTTTGCTTAGTCTGAACCTTAACCTGAGTCATATTATGATAGTACATGTAAGAATGCTACATTGGCATGATCCTGGGCACTGATGGCCTCTTTTCGAGAAACTACTCCGTTCATCGCGTTGGATCGGATCAAACTCTGAAGGCTTGTATTCTACTCATCAAGTATCCCGGATGGATTATTTGAGTCTCCCGTTGCATCCGGAATGCTCGAAATATCCAAAATAGGCTTAAATATGGCCTGAAAACTTAAAATGAGGTTTGATGCACCTTTAAATGTCTTCTGAGATTGGCTGATTTTTGGGTGCGTGGGACTGGATTTATGGACGCGTCGGACTTTGAAGCACCCTTAAATTACTTGTCTAATTTTTCTGAATTTATGGATACGTCGGACTATTTTATGGAGGCATCGGACTTCGATGCATCCTGAAATTGTCCGTCTAGTTTTGCTGAATTTATGGATGCGTTGAACTATTTTATATACGCGTCGGACTTCAATGCATCCTGAAATTGTCTGTCTAGTTTTGTTGAATTTATGGATGCATCAAAGTCCAATACACCCTTAAATTATTTACTGAATTTATGGGTGCATTCCCACACTTGTAATTTTTAGAATCTGGATCTGCGGTGATCTAATTAAAGTGATCTTCCGGTGGAAGATGCCGATGATCGAAAAAGGATTCCGGTGACCAGGAAAGTTTTCCAATGGTCGAAAAAATAGGTTTTGGCAAGGGTTTTCCGGTGGGAACCTTAATTACCAAAGGGATATTAGCTCTCTCTCTCTCTCTCTCTCTCTCTCTCTCTCTCTCTCTCTCTCTCCTTTTCACGTACAAATGAATAGTGCAGATAAGTATTTATACCCGCAACTACCGGAGATCGACCAATAAAGGTCTGCCACGTACAACGCATCCATAATGTCTCTGACGCACCCTGAAATGATCTTCTGCTTAATGGTGATTTTTCAGGCGTGTTAAACTCCAATGCACCCTAAAATCATTTTCTATTTTCTACTGAATTTAATGGTGTGTCAGACCTGATTTTATGGGTGCGTTACCCATGCATCCTTAAATTATCCATCTGATTTATGTCGATTTTTCGAGTGCGTTGAACTCCAATGCACCATTAAATTATTCTTTGATTTTTTGCTGATTTTTCGAGTGCGTCGAACTCCCATGCACCTTAAAAATGCTTGCTAATTTTTATTGAATTTAAGGGTGTGTCAGAGCTAATTTTATAGGTGCGTTGACGGACTTTCTTGTTTATTTCAATTGGGTTTTCCAAAATGATGGGCTTGCGGGGCCCATTTAGTGATGAATGGTCATGCACTGATCATGATAATTCATGATGATGATCTTGACTTAATTCTAGGTGATTCCGATCAAGATGGTGTGCGGGGCCCGCCGAAGATTTTCACCAAAAATGGCTAAGGGATCCCAACGTTGTAAATCTCGATCTTTTGTGTGCGTTGAGGGGTGTTTGTGGGATTTTCACAAGGTACATGAACATTTTATTTATTTTGAGGACCCCAACATTTTGGGACCCCAACAATATGTATATATGTATGTATGTATATTTTTATGATCATCTCCTCGATCATGATTGACATCGAATGCATAGTCTTAACGATCATGGTTGGAGTCGAGTAATAATCTCAAGAGCTCAATAATAAATAAATAAATAAATCTAAATCTCACAAAGTAGGGAGGAGAAGGGTGCCTCGCCCCTTCCTTCTCCGTCACTGAGGTCCTTATAAAGAATCTTTGGCCATTAATAAATCATATGAGTCATTTGAATCAGTGAGTGTTTGATTCCCTGACTTACTATGATTCTATAGTATCTATTCAGCCGTAGATTTCAAGTTTACTTGGCTAATGGCGACTCCGAGTTAACTCGTATCATTCACAATTCATCTTAGTGGTGACTCCAAGTTAACTCATCATTCACAATTCATCTTAATGTTTGCTAGCCCCAAGTATAAGGTCGCGATATAGTAATAACTCAGTGAGATCGAGGTCGATCCATGGGGAAGGAATATGGAAAATAGATTCAAACACTTTGAGGTTTCCTAGGTTCTAAAATTAAACTACGTACACTAAATTAAATTTGGATTTAAAATAGATGAATTCAAATTTAGAAGAAAAATAATGAAAAGAAAATACTAAAGTATCAAGGATCCACTTCTAGTTATTAACTATGCCCAATTTCATTGATTCGATTTAATACACAACTGGAATCTAAGTCCTTTCTCTATCCGGCCGGATGATAAAACGATTAAGGCAAAATCAGTCCAATTTAAATAGATCATATATTGATATAGTTCACTCATCAAAGCACAAGTATTTGGTTATGGGAAATTCAATTCCTTGAATTATACAAATCAATCATTCATCATGTTAGGTAAATTCACAATCGTAGCTTTCTTCTAACCCTGTTAGTAGATTAGATTAGAACTACAGTTTAAACTTGAATCAAACCAATCAATACACAAATCTGTATATCTTAGATTTAACATAAGATATATGAACTTTCATTAAATAGTTCTAATAGAAATCCAATTGTTTTAATTCATGGAGAACTCGAAGCATTCACCATATCCAAAAATCACGATGAATCAAAAGCTTTCACAAACCAAAATCTCAAATACCAATCTGATCAATCTAAAAAACTCTTAAGTAACTCATGTACGTGGCACACAAATCTCAGAATTATCTAAAACTATCAACTTTATTCAAACTATCAATGAATTGTTCAACAATTAAACTATAATTCAAAATCAAAGAATCAAAACATGATAAATAAACTAAAAGTTTCACCTCTCAGCTCTAGCTGAGAGTTAACTAGAAGAAAATATAAAAAAAATTAGAACTTAGATCTAGAAAAGAAAGAAAAATGAGTTGTAGAAGGCTAGGAAGCTTCCTATGACTTGATCTCCTTGCTCTCCACGTCTTATAGTGCCTTTGGAAGAGAGTGGAGGTGGCCTTTTATAAAAGAAATCTCGCACTGCATTGGAAACTTCAAGAATCCACATAACATTTTCGTAGTTCGAGGCAGTTGTCAACCGATCGTTGATGGGCTCCAACCAGTTGGTGCTCACAAAACCAACAAACAATACTAAATTTTAAATTTCTGAACTTCTGCCAACCGGTTGGTGGCTTCTGACGACCGGTCATAACAATGCAAAAACAGTCTAGCGAGTTTAGCACGTCTTTGGTGAATTTTAGATCGGTCTTGGGCTTCTGACGACCGGTTAGTCGACCGGTCGTGAAGACTGTTTCTTTGAGATTTCTTTTTTTTTCTCTTTTCTTTCTTTCTTGCTTCTTTCTTCCACTCCTTGGCTTTTCTTCCATTAATCTTCAATGTGTTCCAAAGTGTCTTAGTTAGCATCAAATTCGTGAGATCTCTCTTTTCTTCCTGCAATCACAAATATATGCCTAAGATTGGTCTTTTAACACTATAAACCATGCATAATGTGTGGTGAATCGGGGTTTAAATATGCACAATTCTTAGCTCAAGACACCCCAACCATCTTTTTGCTAGTCCCGAGGAAAAACAATTCAACTTCCCAATCTTAACTCTCTCTTGGAAAAACCAACTTCTATGAAATCTAAATTATGCAATCAATGAAATTCAGAGATACTTAGTAGTATGACAATGTAAAACCTATCTTCTAATGGCTTAGTGGATGTTTAAATTGAGTTTCAACTAATTAATTGATAAATTGAGCAATTCAAACAATTATGGTCTAGTGTGCACAGTGAAAATCTACTCTTTATCTTTCAAGATTACCCTTCTTTTCATGGATCAATTGGGCTAAAAGTCTAGAAAGTGTACAAATTAACAATGAGCCTATGATAAGAGATTGCCTTACCGTTCTATCAACGGCTTTCACACTAATCCCACTGTCAGCTTGGGTTATAAGCCCTCCCTTGGTTGGTCATAGGTAACCCTTTTTTATATTTCCTTTAGATTTTTCAATTCAATCCATTTTTAAACAATAGCCGAAGAATCCAAAAGGCTCACTTCACACTAGAAAAACATGTTAGTAATGACATTGACATGGGATGGGAATCCTTTTAGGATGATGATCCTTTCAGAAACAAAAATCCTTGTCCCAAATTAACTTTTGAACGTGATGGACAATACTTTCCGGCTTGGTTCCTCAACACTTACAAACTATAATTCAATCAACCAATCAAACATCCTTTCTAATCCTTACAAATGAAAGTGACTTGTGTATTGTGTACTTAGACGCCAATGATGTTTAAAATTTCTATTGGTCAAATAATCAAAGGAACTCATGTATAAAACTACTAATTCACTAGATTTTAAGTTTTTCCAAATCAGATTACTTCATATCTTAGGATCTCATATCCACATAAGTCAAATTTGCAGAAGTTAAACTTTTTAATAGAGTTTTAAGAATCAGAAGAAAAAAAATTCTCAAAAAATTGCTCGAAAATGATGCAAAAACACTAGATAAATTTAGTGGAAATCTCACCCTCTAACCTAAAGTTTACATTGTCCTCAATGTAAGAAACATATGCAATATGCAACAACATGAGAGCAAAGACAAAATAAAGGAGTGTGAGTAAGAGAAGTTACCTGATGTAGCAAGTAAATCAAGTCTAACTACTAGCATGTCTTCATAAGACTTATTCAATCCTAAAAATAAACCTAATGCAGAAAATAAAAACTATCCTACTACTCTACCTATCCTACATTAGTCAGATGGACTACATGATCAAATTTGAGCAGGATCTTCATGAATTTCAATAAATTTCTCATGAGGACCATCCATAGTCCTGCTTGATGATATACATGGGTGCTCGTCGTCAATGAAGTCCAATGGTAATGTACACCACATGCATGAAAAGAGGAGATATGATTGGTGAAAAGATATCTCTTCAAATTCTGGAATGGGTAATGATTATTTAAATATGGGTCCTCCTATCAGAATTTTCAATGGGTTGAAAAACCCAAGTGGTGGAGAGACATTCATCAAGTTTTCTTCAGTTAAAGTTGTTTCCTCCACAATTTCAAAATTATATGGTGCTTCCACAATTAATGGTGATAAGTTTAAAACAGTGGAAGAGGGCTCTTCAAGCAACGGTACCGTGTCAAACAAAATCTCCAACTCCTTATTCAGCTCATCATCAAGATCATCGGAGTGGGTTAAGCATTCCTCTAAAAAATTGAGATATTCGGATGAGGGCTTGTCTCCTCCCTAAGTGATTACAGAAATTTTGTTTGAATGTCAAGAAATTCTCCCTCAATGAAGAGGAGGTCCTCCAAAGAGAGTTCTTCGAAGTTGGTGTGAGGTACAATCTCTTAAATTGATTGATGGTTTAAAGTTTCAGATTGTGCCAAACCGTCTTCTAAAGAAACAAAATTTTCAATCAAAGGAAAGTCTTCCACAATAAGATTTGGCATGTTGAGTTGGTGAAATGACTCAGAAACATTGATTTCGGCTAACCCTTTAGTAAGAATATCATCCGGTGACTCATACATGTTGCCCTTAGGGAAGAAGAAATCATAGGCTTACCAACAACCCCCGAACCCTCATTGTAGTCAATCACACTATCAGTTTCAGATTTTGTGGATTCCTCGGGTTCATCAACTTTCATTGAAATCTCTTTATCGTAAAGTCAGGACATCTGAAAGAGAGTGGATTCACCATAATTGATGATGATATTGGGATCACTGAAATCAACATCCTCTAGAAGTTTAGTCTTTAAATCTGAAGAAGGTTAGGACTTGGATAGCCCCATCCTCCTCATTAATGAGGATTGATTCAATGTCCCCAATGTTGGGCTTAACGTATTCAAGAGATGGCGAGTAATTTTGATTTGATTTCTCATCTTCATACTCATTCCATATATCCTCAACGATTTTTATATATTCAAGCTCATGTGAGGAAGACGTTTTAAGATGATTGTTACTAGTTATGGTTGGTTCTTCCCTTGAACTTTTCGATTAAGACCATACGTGTTGTATGGTGAAGCATTATGTGATGGTTGGTAAGCATCGTAATACAAGTAATCTCGCAATGTTTTAACCGGTTGATGATCATGCTCCCGTTCCTTTTTTTCGATGCATACCTCCTACCATACCCAGTGAAACACTACATATGTTATTTTCAATCCAATATTCACGTAGTGTTTTACCCAGTTGATCATTATATGTTTCAGCTTCATTCTAATACTCTCTCAACTCCTTACGTGATGTCGTTTTCTGCATGTTGTTTTCATTATAATGTTCATGCAACGTCTTACATGGGGGAGTAGTGGAGGTTCATTGAGCCTCATACTTGAAGGGGTTCCGATCACAATGATATTGGATTCCATGATCCGACATTTCATCTTCCAAAAGATACTTATATGCTCCTTCCGTCAAATCAGTCACAATGAAATTTTAAGAAGTTGAAACTTACCATAATTTAAAAAAAAAAAAACAAAAAAAGGAAGAAGAAGGGAGATGAGGAGACGTAACCCGCAAAGGTGAACTATGTCAGCGATAATTCCTATAAAACTGGAAAAAAAAAAACTAATGTTAGTAATCCAAGATAAAAATAAAACCCTATCCTATAAAGCAATGGAAAACCTATCCTAACTAGAAACAAAACAAAATCCTAAACCTATGAGTGTTCGAATTTGACACCATCCCTGGCAACGATGCCAAAAACTTGTTCGCCAGCCCCAAGTATAAGGCCGCGATGTAGTAATAACTCGGTGAGACTGAGGTCGATCTATAGGGAAGGAATATGAAAAGTAGATCCAAACAATCTGAGGTTGCCTAAGTTCTAGAATTAAACTAGCTAAAATAAATTAGACTTGGATTTGAAATAGATGAATTCAGATTTAGAAGAAAAACAATAAAAAAATAAATACTAGAGCATCAAGGATCCACTTCTAGTTATTAACCATGACCTATTTCATTGATTCAATTCAATACACAACTAGAATCGAAGTCCTTTCTCTATCTTGCTAGATGATAAAATGATTAAGGCACAATAATAATCTGATTTAGATAAATCATATATTGATATAGTTCACTCATCAAAGCACAAGTATTTGGTTACAGGGAATTCAATTCCTCGAATTATACAAACCAATCCTTCATCATGTTAGGTAAATTCACAATCGTAGCTTTCCTCTAACCCAGTCACTAATTATATTAGAACTACAACTTGAACTTGAATCATACCAATCAATACACAAATCTATATATCTCAGATTCAACATAAGAGACATGAACTTTCACTAAATAGTTATAATAGAAATCCAATTGTTCTAATTCATGGAGAACTCGAAGCATTCATCATATTCGAAAATCACGATGAATCAAAGGCTTCCACAAACCAAAATCCCATATACCAATCTGATCAATCTCAGAAACTCTTAAGTAACTTATGTACATGGCACACAAGATTTCATAATTATCTAAAATTATCAACTTTATTCAAACTATCAATGAATTATTCAACAATTAAATTATAATTCAAAATCAAAGAATCAAAACATAATAAGTAAACTAGAATTTTCACCTCTCGGCTCTAGCTGAGTGTTAACTAGAAGAAAACATAAAAAAAACTACAACTTGAGTTGTAGAAGGTTAGGAAACTTCCCATGACTTGATCTCCTTGCTCTCCACGTCTTATGGTGCCTTTGGAAGAGAGTGGAGGTGGCCTTTTAGAGAAGAAATCCCGCACTGTCTTGAAAACTTTAAGAATCCGTGTACCACTTTCGCATTTTGAGGCGATGGTTGATTGGTCGTTGATAGGTTCCGACCGGTCAGTGCTCACAAACCCAGCGAAAACAAATAAATTTTAAATTTCTAGACTTCTACCAACCGGTTGGATGAGCGGTCGGTGGCTTCTAACGACCGGTCGTAAACATGTAAAAACAGTCCAACGAGTTCAGGAGGTCTCTGGTGAATTTCAGACCGGTCTTGGGCTTCTGACGACCGGTCGGTCGACTGGTCGTGGAGACTGTTTCTTTGAGATTTCTTCTTTTTCTTTTCTCTTTCTTTATTGCTTCTTTCCTCCACTCCTTGGTTTTTTCCATTGATTTTTAATGTGTTTCAAAGTGTCTTAGTTAGCATCAAATTCATGAGATCTCTCTTTTCTTCCTGTAATCACAAATATGCATCAGATGTGTATTTTAACACTATAAACCATGCATAATGTGTGGTGAATTGGGGTCTAAATATGTACAATTTAGAGCTCAACACTTAACGCCCACGGTCGAACATCAAGGGACCACAACATCGTCCATCGCATGCACCACCTTTATGCTTGTGTGGGTTCTAAAAATCAAGCTAATTTAGAACTCAGTTGAACCATGCCAAGGGAAATAATTGACATAGAAACCCTAACGTTAAGATTATCCAAATTGTGCGTGGAGTCCTCTATGATGTATATGTCATTTAATATATTGATATGATGCGCCCTGCTAGGATGAAGGAATGCCCAGAAAACAAAAACATTTAAGCCTTACGTAGGCCACACCATGTAAATTTAGAGTTTTTAGGCATAATTTGCATGGTTCCCTATGGTGTTGCCCACCTAAGCTTATCTATCTTCTTTTATCTATATTCTTGATGTAGGCTCTGCGTCTTATTGAGAAATCAAATCCTAACTCAACTTGAATCAAGAACTTTTTACACACACACACACACACACACACACACACACACACACACACACAAATGCATACACTCAACACTCACACACTCTCACATGTGCAAACATATACATATATGTGTGTGTGTGTGTGTAGATCTATACATACATCTACATACATATATACATATGCATGTATATTTTTATTATCATCTCGTCGATCACGATCGACATCGAATGCATCGTCTCAATGGTCATGGTTGGAGTTGAGTAATAATCTCTAGAACTTAATAATCCGATTTTTCTAAAAAATTCCACAAACTACGGAGGACAAGGGTGCCTAGCCCTTTCATTTCTATCATTGAGGTCCTTGTTGAAGTCCCTTGATATACATTGATACGCCATCCTCTAACAACTTGAGCTTTTAGAGAAAGTGGTGATTTGACATGGTATCAAAGCGGAAGGTTCTGTGTTCAAATTCCAAAAGTAGCAAATATGCCACCGATAATATATTTTCCCACGGGGAGCCGTTTATGGTGTGAGTGTCCCTCCACCCTTGCCTAATATGTTCCCGTGCACCCCGCACGTGCGGGGGAGTGTTGAAGTCCCTTGATATACATTGATACGCCATCCTCTAATAGCTTGAGCTTTTATATAAAGTGGTTGTTTGACGGTTCTTACTCAAAATCTCCGGCCACTAACCAACCGTAGGAGTCATTTAAGTCAAGAAGTCTTTGATTCCCCCAACTCACTATGATTTTACGGTATATGGCCAGCCATATATTTCAAGTTCACTTGGCTAGTGGCAGCTCCAATTTAACTTATACCATTCACAATTCATCTTAACCTCACTACTGGATGGTAAGTGTCGTGCATCCACAACATTGTCCATTAGGTGCACCACCCTATGCTTGGTGCAGATTTTAGAAATCAAGCCAAAATTCAATTGAGCCACACCAAGGGAAACCAATCTATTCATATGATACACCTTGCCAGGATGAAGGAACGCCCAAGAAACAAAGGCATTTTAAGGCCTACGAGGCCATACCACATGAATTTAAAGGTTTTAGGCATAATTTGGATAGTTCCTATGGTGTCACCCACCTAAGCTTAGATTGGATTTAATTTCAAGATCCATGATGAAGATGTGAAGTCACATTAGATGGATAAGGTGGATCTTATGCACATTCTTCCCACCTTCCCCTATGCCCATACTAGGTTAGTCTATTAATTCTTTCCACCATGTGTCACATTAGTAGTTAGCTTCAAAAGGTCCTGAGGGTATTGTAATTTGAAACCTCAAGCCATTAACCTTTCAACCTGGATTGTCTCTCCATCATCTAAATGGCTTATACAATGAGTCTCAACTTGGAACAGGATATATAACAAATATATTCTCTTTTATTAGATTATTGCAACTACTTAAAATATGGGCCCTTTTCTTTGAAAATAGTTGATCACCTTAACCTTGGGGTAATCAAAGGATTTAAATATTCAGTCTTATAGTTTTTCATACATCCCCCATGTAAGGGAAGACCTATTAAATAAATGGTATGGATCACTGAAATAAGACCAATGGGTTGTTTGGCATCTCTATTAATAAGAGCTTATTTGCTTATTCTAAAAAAAAAAAGGCTATTATTTTGGAAATAAACTGTTTAGTAAAGCTTTAATTTTATCACTTATTTTTTTTATAAACTAGGCAAAAAACTCTTTAAAAAATAAGTGATGGGGAGGTCATTTTTTCCTTAAGGGCTTATTTGGCTTAAGTGATAGATTTTTTGTGCTAATTTTTGGAGAAGTTTGTCCTTAAACTTTTTAAGTAATTCCCATCTTGCCCTATTTTCTTCTCTTTACAATTTCTCTAACGTGGGTGTGGACATTGGATCGCGGATGGATCACTCTCACAAATGCCTTTTCAGGCTTTTGGGTATATTTGTGGCTTTGGATACTGTATATATGACTTAGAATCGCCACTAGCTAGTTACTTAGATTTCCACAGTCGACTAGACCTAGTAAAAACCTTAAGACAAGGAATTTGAGGATTCCCTATCTTAAAATAACTCCTGATCTGAAACAAAAAAATTCTGGGTAAGGGACCACAGTGGCAGGGAGGGAAGGTGTTAGGCACTCTCTATACCCGTACAAGCATTCGGTCTCTACTTCACAAGAGAATATGAAATATCAGGAATTGGATTAGTTCTTGTGCATAGATGATGAAAATGTGTGTGAAATGCAGT
This sequence comes from Liriodendron chinense, assembly GCA_003013855.2. NCBI lineage: Eukaryota > Viridiplantae > Streptophyta > Magnoliopsida > Magnoliales > Magnoliaceae > Liriodendron > Liriodendron chinense. The sequence goes on along the minus strand of ML058397.1, from coordinate 3,266,809 downwards.
GTGGTAATGCAATGCCTACTTCAAGCTATGGACCAGGTCGGACTTCTCTACCCAGACTCACCCACTTGGAGAAGCAATCGAAATCCTAGTCGATCTATGTTTTAGATGGGCAATATCCGGTATATCAGCGAGTCACTGAGTATATGCTCGAACTGACTAGACAAGTAGGTGGGTGGAGAGTGAATATGATGATGCACAATGCAGATGCTAGTATGAATGAAGTTGATCAGAGCGAGGTGAGTGGGTGAATTGTTTTTGTTGCAAGAATTGATTTGTTGACTCTATCGACCTTTCGGCAACTTAGGTGGCTAAGATTAAGACTTAGGTGGCTTTGGTAAACTGAAGAATAAGGTCTGAAAATTAATGTAAGTGTTGAAAACTTAAAGTGCTGAATTTTAGTACTTATAAGTACTAAAAAATCTATTTGGTAATTTGTTCGATAAAAGTGCTAATATCTAAAATTATGCACTCTTTTACAAAAGAACTATTTGATAAATACAACTATAGATGTCTGAAAATTGACAATTTGTCATATTTACCCTTATTGTCTCAATTTATATCCATTATAGAATATGAGACAAGACTTGTTATTATCATGTCACCAAATTTGGCACATTTACACCTAATTCATATACATTTTCTCAAAGATAATTTTTCGATGGATGGGCCATGTATTTTATTCCTCTTAATAAGATAATTATAATTCTTCAATTAGTGTCCTAGTAGTCAACTAATAAGAGAAGTTAAACATCTCGCATTTAATTTATAAAGGTCAACTATTTAGTCTTGTGCTCTAAAATAAGTTAGAAAAATAGATGGACATTGTCAATAAAACACATACATCATGGTGGGCCCCACAAAATACTATTGAGTACAATCTATGTAACTTACGTGTGTATGTCATCCCCTTGGTCATTCTAAGAAAATGAGATGACCCGCCCATCTATATAAAATCCACGTCCATCCGCAATGTGAGCGAATTAGGTGAGACCCCAGCCTCACCTATGAGTATGTGGCGACCTTGATGTATCTATTCTATATACATGGAATAGATTAGCCGAGACCCTGGACTCACCCAAGACTGTGCGACCCTTACTATGGGGCTTACCTTGATATGTGTATTTTGTATCCACGCCATCCATCTATTTTTCCATATCATTTTAGCGGAGTATCCAAAAAAAGAAGCAGATCCAATTATTAGGTGGACCATACCATAGGAAATAGTTGTGATTGAACTCCTTACCATTGAAAACTTATTAGAGGTACCTTAATGTTTATGTATGTTTATTCGCTATCAACATGTAGACAACGTAGCATAGGTCGAGATGAAAGGAAAAAAAAAAAAAAAAACAAATATCAGCTTGATTCAAAACTTTTGTGGCCCATTATTGTTCAATAACCATGGTTTCGTATGATATGGTTGACCTGATAATTAGGTCTACTTCACGTTTTGTATAATGTCCTAAAATAATTTGAAAAAAATACATGAATTAAGCTGATGTTTGTTTTTCCCCTTCATCCAGGCTTATGTGATCTTATCAACCGATTGGATAACAAATAAACACAAAGCAAACATTAAGGTGCACCCTAAAAGTTTTCCCTGAGTATGGTCCATCAAAGATTTGGATCTTCTTCATTTTTGGTATCATGCCATAAAATGATTTGGAAAACGGATGGACAAGGTGGGCCTCATGGTAAGGGTCGCACCATCTTAGGTGAGGTCGGGTCTCACCAAATCCTCTACAGTTGGCGACATGGATTGCGCAATGATGCTGCCAAGAGCAAGTTGGCTACTGGACCGTGATCTATAGGCCCGTCATGATGCATGTGTTTTATCCATGCCGTCCATCTATTTTTATGGATCATTTTAGAGAATGAGCCTAAAAATGAGTTAGATCTAAGTTTCAAGTGGACCACATTGTAGGAAAACGTGGTGATTGAACGCCCACCATTAATAACTTCTTGGGGGCCATAAAAGCTTTGGATAAAGCTGATATTTGTGTTTTTCCTTCATCCAACTATGTGCGACATAATCAATAGGTAGGATGGAAAATAAACATTACATTGGGCCTTAGGAAGTTTTTAATGGTGGCCGTTCAATCATCATTGTTTTGTTATGGTGTGGTCCACTTGAGATTTGGATATGTCTCATTTTTTAGATCATGCCCTAAATTGATCTGAAAAAATAGATGGACAGTGTGGATAAAATACATGCATTATGGTGGTCCCACATAGCATTGTCCACTAAAGTAGCAGCGTCACTAGCAATCTGTATGCGCTGGTAGGTAATCCAAGGTATCTGAAATTGGATTGCTTCCTATCATATTAATATGGCAAAGTTCTATGAGCACTTCCGAAATGTATTTGTTAGATTCACACTGTCTATTCATTTTTCTAAATGATTTTAGGTTGTGATCCAAAAAATGAGGCAAATCCAAAGTTCAAGTGGACCATACAACAAAATAGATTGGGGCTTGAATATCTACCATTGAAAACTTCTTGGGGACCCTAGGAGTTTTGGATCAAGATGATATTTGTGTTTTCCCTTCATCCAGGTCAATAAGACCTTATGAATAGATTTGATGGAAAATAAAAAGCATAATGGGCCTTAGGAAGGTTTCAACAACGGGCGTCATTATTCCCACCGGTTTTTATGGTGTGGTCCACTTGAGCTTTGGGTCCACCTCATTTTTTTGTTCATGCCCCAAAATGATCCGGCAAAATGGATGAACTGTGTAGATATAACACATACATCATGATAGGCAATTAACTTTGCCATGTATGCTTTAACTCTCCTTCCTCAAAGCTCTCACGCAAGTTACAAAGAGGGTCAAATTGCCATTTAAAAAAAAATTAACTTTGAAATCACTTACCGCTTTCAGCGTTAAGCATTAAGCGGAAGGATGATAGTTGGATTTTTTTTTCAGTGAAATTTTAGATTAAGCGCTTAATATTTTAAATTTGCCAAACGGTCTGAATTAGAAAAATCATTGAAAATAGCCATTTTCAATGATAAGTGCATAAAATAAGTTTTACCAAACAGGCCCTTAGTTAGGCTGGCCTAAGGCTAGAAGGACCTCCTCTATTACACCCTTCCTTTCCTTGGTGGATGGATGGGCTTAAGTGAGTGGTGACTGTGGATGAAAGGAGAGAGATGTGAAATAAGGGATGATGTGAAAATGAAAAGGGGAGGGGTATTTATAGTTGCCTTGAGTGGCCTTTTCATAATTCCTAGGAAATCTAAGGGTTAAAAAGGGCTCTAAAGGCTATAATTGGCTGCTGGAATGGATGTGCCACGTGGTGCAATGTGGATGGTCGGATCGAGTGGTAAAAGGTATAACTTTGAGCAAGAATTGGGGCAGATGGGTCATTTCACCCCTAGCAGTTTGTCCAATGCAGGTTCAGCTTTGTCATCCTCCCACTTAACCGGCAATAACATTTTTTACCACCACCACCCCCCCCCCCCCCCCCCCCCCCCCCCTCTCCTGTGGGGTGGTATCTCCCCTTTGGTCCACTTATTTTTGCTTTATTGTGGTCATAAAGGTTAATGTGTCTAGGCTTGGGCTTGAATTACGCTTGGACTGGGCTTAGACTTGGGCTTGGATTCTGGTTGGGTCTTTGCAAGGATTAAGGCTCCTACAGTGCTTTGATCAACTCGTTAGCCCTGGGTGGGGTGTTTACAGTGGGCTCACATGATGAACAACCCATATTGAAGGTGGGGCTCCACATGATGAATGGTCCACATCAAGTTGGGCCCCACATGATGGATGCCCCACATCAAAGTGTGGGCTCACATGACGGATGATCCACATCAAGTAGGCCCCACCCAATGGGTGGTCCACAACAAAGGTGGGACCCATGATGGATGGTGGACAATGAAGGTGGGACCCACATAATGGATGGTGGACAATGAAGGTGGGACCACAAGATGGAAGTTTAGCATCTAAGGTGAGCCCACATGATGAAGGACCCATATTGAAGGTTGGGCCCCACATAATGGATGGTTTGCGGCAAAGGTGGGACCCACAGATGAATGGTTAACATTAAAGGTGAGTCCCACATGATGGCTTACCTACGTCAAAATGTGGCCCCACATGACGGATGGTTTATGGATGTGGATTGCGTCCAAACTCAGTATAGATGCAAAGGGTCCAAACTGAGCTGTGGAGGGGCGCACTGTGATGTATTTGTTTATCCACTCCGTCCATTCCCCGTCTAAGATCAGGCCAACCACATGAGGCAAAAAATGAGGCAGATCCAACGCGAAGGTCGGCCACACTAAAATACTGAGCTCGCTGCATTAAATGCACCAAACATTAAATGTAAGGGTCATCTCTGGTGTGGCCGACTTGAGCGTTGGATCTGCCTCATTCTTGGTCTCATGCCTTAAAATGATCTTAGAAAAGGAATGGACGAAGTAGATAAACAGATACATCACGATGGGCCCCTCCACAACTCGGAGTTTGGACGCAATCTGCGTCCATGGTTTATAGCATAGGTGGGACCCACATGATGGATGGTGGATATCAAAGGTGGGCCCACATGATAATGACCCATATTGAAGGTGCCCCCAAATGATGAATAGTCAACATCAAGGTGGGCCGACATAATACACAGTTCACATCAAGGTGGGCCCCACATAATGGATGGCACACATCAAAGTGTGGCTAGCATGATGGATAGTGGACATCAGAGGTGGACCCACATGATGAACAACCTGTATTGAGGGTGGGGCCCCACATAATAAATATTCTACATCAAGGTGGCCCACATAATGAACGGAGTGGACCTCACATGATAGATGGCCCACATCAAAGTGTGGGCCCTCGTGATGGACATTCCACATCAAATGGGCTCCACATAATAGATGGTCCACATCCAAGGTTTCACATGATGGATGTCCCATCTCGAAAGTGGCCCAACATGATAGAGGATCCACATAGAAGGTTCACCCACTCGATGGATGGTGGACATTAAAAGTGGGTCCCACATGATGGACAACTCACTTTGAAGGTGGGGCCCACATGATGGACACATTAAATGTAGATTTTGTGTGATGTGTAGTGGACATTGAGGACCCCACATAAAGGACAATTAACATTGATAGTGGGCCCCACGTGATGGATGACATACATCAAGGTTGGCCCCACATAATGGACTATCCACGTCAAAGGTCAACCCTTAATGATAAATGGTCCACATCCAAGATGGGCCTTGCATGATGGATGGCCCAGTTTGAAGGTTTAACTCACACGATGGGTGATCCACATTAAAGGTGTGCTCCATATGATGGACGATCTACATTCAATGTCCGATGTAATGGATGACCAAATGTCTCAAAACATGAAGATTGTAGCCATTCATTCTTTTGCCATTCGGGGCATGGTCAATCTATAATAAGATTCATCAAAACATTTGTATGGATTGCTCTTATATTGGAGTAATTGTAATCTTTAAAAATGATATCAATTACTGCACCTAAAAAAACTCTTATTTGAATGTTTTACAGAACATACTTATTAAATAAGAGGTTTTTGTTTTTTTGTTTTTTTTTGTTTTTGTTTTAAAAGCATGATCTTATCAAATGAGCTTATTTAAAATAAGAATCAGAACAAAAAAAACCTTATTAGTAGAGCTGTACATGAGTCGAGCCGAATCGAGCTTTGCCCTACTCATTGCTCGGCTCGAACTACCCAGCCCCTGCTCATCACTCAACTCGAACTACCCAGCCCCTGCTCGTTGCTCGACTCGACTCGGCCAAGCGTGGACCTGCTCGATTAGCAGATCGAGTGAGTTCGAGTTTTCGAGCCTGGTCCGAGTTAGAGTCTTTTGAGCCGGTTGCCGGTCGAATGACCAAAAATACAAAAATGGAATGGCCTAAGAGGGAGTTTAAGAAAAAAATGGACAAGAAAGACAAAGTGAAAGGAGGAGAGATCTTATCGGACAAGAAAACAAAAGGAAGGAAGAGAGACCAGGGATTCAGGTTGACAGAGCAACTCGAGGGTGGCCGGTGGTGGTGAGCGAGCAGACAGGCAATGGGTTATCGTCTCAGGGCAGCTCGGGGGTGGCCAACCCTCCAGCTTAGTGAGAGGGGCTAAGGTTAGGGTTAGGGAGAGTCGGAGATAGGCGGGCGCTCGGGCAGGTAGATTAGAAATAAGAAATAAATAAATAAATATATATATATATATATATATATATGTATGTATGTATTTGGTATTAATACTCCGAGTCAATGAGCTGAGTCGAGCCGAGTCACATTGAGCTGAGTTCGAGCTAATATTCGAGCCAAGCTGAGTCGAGCGTGGGCATGCTCAGTGCTTGGCTCGAATTCATTCAAGCACCTAAAAATTGACTTAGACTAGCTTAAACTCACTTTTGATCCGAGCCGAGGCGAGCTAGTTTTTCGAACTTACTTGCACTCGTGTACAGCTCTACTTATTAGCATGGATATGAATATCCATATTATATCAGCCGATATGGGTGTATCCTATCTATATCGGCTCGATACAATACGCGATATAGCCCTGTATCGGGCGTATCGGTAACGGTTGTACCGTTTCGGTACATATCGGGCCATATCGAGCGATAAAGCCCATATCGGGACCGATATTTTGTACTTGTATTTGTCAGACCGATACAGGCAGAAAAAGGTGGAAAAACTGGAAAGGCCGTTTGGAATCGCAGAAAAAGAAAAAAAAAAGATTCGATCACAAGTGTGTTGTAGATTCACGAGTCTACTGTATCTACCAACCAATCGACGGCGATAAAAGGGGCGGCATCGTTGGTGATAATTACAGAAAAATCGAAAAGAAAAAAGAAAGAGAGAGAATGTTAGGGGATTTCGGTACCTGGAGAAGATCGGAAGACGATTCGAAGACGTCGGTGGGCCACTCGATCGATCACCAGCAGCACGCGCCTGTAAGTGCAAAATTCCATTTTGTTTTTCTTCGAATCGACGGAGATGTCAGCTCCAAATCTTTCACAAATTTAGGGATTTGCCGTATGGGGGAGAGATTTGGAGAGATTTAAGGGATTGGGGAGAGATTTGAGGGAATCGGGGAGAGATTGGAGGGATTTGGGGTTCCGGAAGCACCGGATGTCAAAACCCATTCCTCTTTTCGAAAGGGGATTCAAATCCCTTATTTTAAGGAAAGTAGATTACGTACTGAGTAAGCAAGTACGCTTACTGTACTGAGTATTCTCTGTGGGGTCCACCATCATGCATGTATTTAATCCACTCCGTATATCCATTTTACCAAATAATTTTAGGGCCCTAGCCCAAAAACGAAGAATATCCAAAGCCCAAGTGGACCACACCACAAAAAAGAGTGTAAATTAAACATCTAGCGTTGAAAAATTCTTGGGCCTGCAGAAGTTTTTGATCAAGCTGATTTTTGTTTTGTCTCCATCCATATATTTTTTTAATCTTATAAACAGTTTGGATGAGAAATAAAGATCACCAGGGGGCCTAGAAAGGTTTCAACGGTTGAAATGATCATCCCTCTTGATTCCTACAATATTGTCCACTTGAGCTTTGCGTATGTTTCAATTTTTGGCTCAACGCCTGAAATGATGTTTAAAAATGGATGAACGGTGTAGATAAACCACATACATTCACAGTGGGCCCAACTGAATTTAGTTGGTACCAAAAATCGTACTACATAGCTCGGTACGCAATCTGATTTCTGTGCAGCCCTGGCCGCACTCAATACGGTGCGACCCTTACCCTGGGGCCCACATTGATGTATATATTCTATATCAACGCCGTCCATAAGTTTTGACATATTATTTTAGGGAATTATATAGAAAATGAAGTAGATCTAATTCTTAGACGGACCACACCTTTGAAAACAGTGGTGACTGACCATTAATGTGTCAAAAAAGTTTTAAATCAAGCTAAATTTTATTGTGTCCCTTAATCCAGTTTTATGTGACCTTATCAACAGTTTGGATGGAAAATAAACATTATCTAAACCTCAGGGTGTTCCCCAGGAAGTTTTTAATGGTAGGATGTTCAATCACCACTGTTTCGTATAGTATGGTACACCCGATATTTGGATTTTTTTATTTTTTGGATTATTTGTCTAGAAAAAATAGATGGACGGTGTGGATATAGAATAAATACATCAAAGTGGGGCCCACGGTAAGTGACTCACTGTCTTGGGTGCGGCCGGGGTCTCACGAAATCCACTCCCCCTTTTTCTTTTTTAGAATCGGATTGCGTGCGGATTCTCCGCACGCTCTTATCGTGCGGAGTAAACTCAGTTGGGCCCACCTAGAATGTATGTGCTTTATCTATTCCGTCCATTTGTTTTTCCAGCTCATTTTAGTGGTTGAGCCCAAAATTTAAGCATATTCAAATCTGAAGTGGACCATGCTACGGGAAACAGTGGGAACAATGATTTCCATCGTTGAAACCTTCCCAGGCCCTACAGTGGTGTTTACTTGTCATCCAACTTGTTAATAAGATCACATGAATATGGATGAAGGGAAAACACAAATATCAGCTTGATCCAAAACTTCTGTGTCCTCCGAGATTTTTTCAATGGTAGAAATTCAGTTCACACTTTTCTTATGGTGTGGTCCACTTTAGATTTTGATGTGCTTCATTTTTTGGCACCGTTCTTAAAATTTTCTGTTAATATGGATGGACAGAGTGGATAAAATACCTAAATCACTATGGGCCTCACAGAGTTTACTCTGCACGTTATTGTGCGGAGTTACTCAGTACCAATCCGCTTTCGGATTTCCTGCGAAAGCCTTACGTAGGAATTTCCTGCGCTGGGAACAAGGTGGACCCACAGTGATGTTTTTTGATAAATCCACACCGTCCATCCGTTTTGGGAGCTCATTTTAAGATATGAAAACAAAAATGAACCGGATCCAAGACTCAAGTGGGCCGAAAACGTGAGATTTGAACGTCCATAGTTGAAATATTTGTGGAGCCACAGGAGTTTCGAATCAGGATAATATTTGTTTTTCCAGTTCATCCTAGTAGTAGTGATATTATGAACGGTATGGATGTCATATAAACATCACTGTGGACCCCAGGGAGGTTTCAACGGTAGTAATTTACCTACCCACTTTTTCCTTTAGTGAGGCCCACTTGAGTCTTGGATCCGGTTCATTTTTTATTCCATGTCCTAAAATGAGCTCCCAAAATGGATGGACGGGGTGGATTTATAAAAAACCATCACTTTGGCCCCACCGTGGTTCCCAGCGCTGGGCCGTGGCTTCGCTGGATTGGGGCACCGTCACCGACCTCAGTGGATCCGGTATCCACCTGCGCCCTTCTTTTCTTTTAGGAAGGGGATTGCGCCCCTCGTATTGAGTAAACTCAGTTGGGCCCAATGTAAATGTATGTAGTTTATCTACACCGTCCATCAGCTTTTACAGATCATTTAAGGGCTTGAAACCAAAATTGAAGCATATCCAAAACTCAGGTGGACCATACCACAAGAAACAGCGGGTATAATGATTTCCACTGTTGAAACATTTCTAGGGCCCTCGGTGATGTTTATACCCCCATTTTTTCCCAAGCCATAAAATTATCTGTTACAATGGATGAACAGAGTGGATGAAATACATAAATCACAGTGGACCCCACAGAGTTTACATACTCAATGCCCAATCCATACTCAGTACGCAATCCGCTTCTGCGTCTTGAGGCTGGGCCCGAATTTGGTGTTACCCTGGGATCGGCATAGTGGGTGTTACCCTAACCGTGTGGGGCCCATCTTGATGTATTTTTTATGTATCTATTTCGTCTATGTATTTTTTCATATCATTTTAGGATGTGATCCAAAACCCCAAGAAGATCCAAATCTCAGGTGGACCATAACACTAGAATAGTGATGAATAACCATTAAAAACGTTTTGTTGGCCACAAAAGTTTTGGATCAATTTGGAATTTATATTTTTCCTTCATTAATACCTTATTGACATTATTAATATCTCGGATTGCAAATAAACATTACTAAAACCTTATGTTGAGCTCTTTGGAATTTTTAATGGTTGGGCACTTAATCACACTGTTTCTAGTGGTATGGTCCACTTGAGACTTAGATATGCATAATTTTTGGAACCTCATTTTAAAATGGGCTTTAGAAAAGCAGATAGACATTGGACCGTTGTATATTCATTATTTATCGTTATTCATGTGCAGCTGCTTACTTGTACACTCAGTCAATTCAAACTTATTCACCGTCGCTAATTTTTTTGCAAATTAAAAAAATAATAAGAATCCTAGTTTTTATTTTTGTGGTCCTCCAAATTAAAAAATAGATAAATTGACAATACGTTTTTTTATGATGCAAACCTGCAAATATATAATACATTTTTTTTAATTGTTTGTGGCTTTATGGCTTATGCAGATTGTAGACTAGACATTGTTGTATAATTGTATTTGTTGGGATGACTGGAAATAAAAATGAAGATGTAGGGTGGAAGTATGGAGTAAGGATAAGTGGGAGTAGACAACAAATAATGTGCAAGTATTGTAGTAGGAGTGTGAGTGGGGGCGTAACCCGATTAAAACAACACTTGGCTCACCAGAAGGGTCAAGTTTCAGGTTGTCCAAGTGTCCCTCAGGCAGTAAAGGAGGAGATGAAGAAGAACTTAGAAGAAATTAAAGGTAAAAAGGCGATGAGGGAGAATGAGAAGAAAGCTACGCTCGACCAATGTAGAGCAGAAGTGTTTAGAGATCCTACGTCGCTACCAGATGAGGACATCGAGTTGGAGGAGGATTTAGACAGGGAGATGACAATTGTGAGGAGGGAAAGTTTATGAGCTCACCGTGAGGAAGATGAGCGGCGTCGAATGTTTGGGAGGACGGGTTCGGTTCGTGATGTAGGTGGGGGGAGTGGTAGTGGTAGTGGGCATGATAGTAGAAGATTGTTCGGAGGTATTAAGGGAGGGTTACGTCGTGCCTTTAGCCCGCGACAACAAGAGCCACACCCTTCTCAGGCTACCCCTGGCCCTTACCCCCATATTCACAACCTTGAGGATGAGAGGGAGCCACAAGCACCTCCTGGTGATGAAATAGTGCTTAGAAAGGCTAGTAGCACGCAGAAAAAACTGAAACAGATATGGTCAAAGCAAATAGTAGACAGTCTTGGAAAAGCAGCTGCAAAGTTGTTTTTACACAATAGTATTCCTTCATATGTTGCTGATTGCCCATACTTTCAGGTGTTTGTGGATGCAGCAGCTGATGCGGGACTTGTGATTAAAGCGCCCAATTCTTATGACATAGATTCAAAGTATTCAAATCAAGTGGACCGAGAAGTATTGGCTTATGTACAATCATTTAGAAGCATATGGACGAGTAGAGGATGCACAATCATGTGTGATGGTTGGACTGGCCCAATCAGATTGAGGATGATAAACTTCATGGTATACTCACACTTGGGTTCTGTCTTTGTTAGAGCTATTGATTCATCTAATGAAGTGAAAAATGCCAATTGTATATTTGGTCTGATGAATAGAATTGTAGAAGAAATTGGGAAAGTAATGCAGTGTAGATTGTCACTGATAATGAGGCAGCATATAAACTAGCAGGAAAATATCTTATGCAAAAGAGGCCTCATCTATTTTGGTTAGCTTGTGCAGCACACTGCATTGATCTCATCATTGAAGATATTGGAAAGAAGTCTAATGTGTCGATACTAGTTGAAAAGGTAAGATTGATTACGACATATATTTACAATCACAACTGGATAATTGCTCTTATGAAAAAATTTACAGGTGGGCGAGAGTTGTTAAGGCTTGGGGCAACTAGATTCGCCACAAATTTCGTAGCCATGAAAAGTCTGTACAATCATAGAGGGGCACTTAGCGAGATGATTGCATCTCGGCAATGGCTCAACTCGAAGTATGGACAAAAGACGAGTGGCACGCCTATGGAGATGTGTGTGATTATAATAGACAACAAGTATTGGAAAAAAGTGTAAGAAATTATAAAAGCAATGAAACCTTTAATTAAGGTTCTTCGACTGGTGGAAAGTGATGATAGGCCTACGATGGGCTTTCTTTATGAAGCAATGAATAGAGCGAAGTTGTCAATTCAACGTGATTGTAAACAGTACAAGGAATATTGGAAGCTCATAAATAGGCGCTGGAATAGACAGCTTCATCATGATCTCCACGCGGCAGGTAAACATAAGTTACATATATTAATTAAATTTAGTTATTTATTTTCCTTCGATTCTTTATATAGTGTTGAAAATTTGATATGCTCTATTGTTCCCTTTTTTAATCAACTTGCAGGCTTTTTTCTAAATCCACAATTTCGATATGCGACTACATATCTCCAGGTTGATGAGGTTACTATCAGTCTGAAAAATGTGATAAAAAGATTGGAGCCGGATGTTAATAGACAGGTTGATGCTATTAACGAAGTAAGTTAACAATTATTTGCATACGTAGATTGTATAGTGTAGAGTCTGAAACTTATGGTACTTATTATTAGCTACTATTTCATAGGTAGAGGTATATGAACTGGCGATGGGTAGCTTTGGAGATCCACTTGCACGAGCTGCAATACAAATAACAAATCTAGGTAAGTTTTATTAAGTATTTAAATTATAAAATATAAAGTTTTATAAATTTAATAAGCTACATAAGTATAATTGATATGTGATATATTTATTTTGTTATATATGCAGCTCAATGGTGGGTCAATTATGGGGAAAGTGTACCTACACTACGGAATATTGCAATCAAAATCTTGAGTCAATGTACATCTTCTGCTAGTTGTGAAAGAAATTGGAGCACTTTCGCCCGCATCCACACTAAGCAGCGAAATTAATTAAAGGAGATAAAGGTGCAAAGAAATGTGTTTATCCATTATAATATGAGGCTGCGTTTGAAAAACATGAAGAAAGCAAGAGGGCAAGCCAACAATCAAGCGCAATATTTTTCAATAAATTTGGATTATATTTTTGCTGAAGACGACCCTCTTCTTCCATGGCTTGAACAACGGGAGAAAGACAAAGAAGCAACTGAAAGTGAGGAACTTGAATACCCAGAAATCGTTGCAGAAACTGCTCAAAGTCATCCTACAGACCCGATTATTGAAGAAGTTGATGAAGGTGAACGTAATCATAGTAGCAGTGTAACTCATACTGATAGCCATAGCATCAGTGACAGTAATGGTGGTGGTGGTGGTCGTCGTGATGCACCTGCTGCTTCTGCTCGTGTTGCTCAACACACCATACAACCGTCTACAGATCGTGCGGCTAATGAGCATCGACGTGGTAGTACATGAGGTCGGACTTATGAGTCTACTGAGTCACGATACAACCAACCAAGGGGGCATCATGGAGAGGATGACACTAGTGGCACTCATGGAGCACCGGGACATCAGGAGGCCTATGGACATTATGGATATAGTTACTGTCCTCACGGATACACAGAGCTTGTTCCGCCACTTTCATGTTGGAGTAGTCCACCTGATCCAAATCCAAGCTATTCATCATCAGTATCACAATCTCAGGAGTATGAGCAGCAGCAGCAATATGCTTATTCATCTTGTGCTAGTGAATATCCTAGTCAAGATCAGTCTTCCTCAGGTTTTGTTGACATACTCTTTCCATCCGGCTCTGGTTATTATGGATATGATGCAACACATGTTGCACAGTCACAGGTACAGCTGGAGGATGACGAAGACGTGAAGGTCGACCAACCACAAACAACTAGATTTTCATTTTGGTGGTGACTGGTGAGGTGATTGCCTTTATGAGTTTTTATTAAAATTTAAGAGTAACGTTATTTTAAATGTTTAAATTATTCACATTTAAGGAAATTAGTAAGTACTAAGTATTTCAAGTTTTCTACACTTATATTGTTATAGGCTAGTGAGTACTGAGTAATGATACTTCTTGGACATATTAGACAGACTATTAACAATATTATATATCAATTTATAATATATATCAACAATTTATATAAAGAAAAAATCAACACCAGAACTTACAGAAGCTCAACCCGTCAGGACAACATTCTTACCAAAGAATGGTCCGATACACCATTGAATACATGGTCAAAATACAAAAAAATGATAGATTCGTGAACATCTCATTTTATCTTATTTTTCTGATATTTTTTTGCTTAAAATTTTTTTTTGACCGATACGGTCCGATACAGGGCCCGATTTCGATATGCGATACCGTATCGTATCATTTTTTCACAGGGCTAATACGCCGACCGATACCGACATCCAGAACCATGCTTATTAGAGTAGTTATTATTTGAAAAGCTCCTATTAAATTTGAGTATAGATGCCAAACAAGCTCTAATTCCAATGCCTTGAGACCTTCCACGAAATCTCTCCCCTGCGTGCTCATGCCCAGTCAGGTCGACGCGACATCACATGAAAATGTGCAGCCACCTTTGATACTCAAAGAGCGATTCGACTAGAAAATGTCGAGCCCGTGCGCAACCTGGATGGCTCTTGACTGGAGATCGAGCTAACCGTGCCACCGCATGAACCCACCTGAGGAAATGTTCATGGGTCGAAGAAAGACGGAGGGAGAATATTCTTCCACCCCAGCGCTTCTTCCATTACAAACCAACCATTCGTTTTGGCACGTTTAAAAGGTGAGAAGAAAGAGCACCACACCTTGCTGGCTTCTGCTAACGTGCTCCTCATGCTCATTTGCTTTAAAGACCACGCCCTCTTGCCCACGTGGCATCTTCACTCGCCACAGGATTAAATACTCTCAAGGTGGATTGACGCGCAGCAGTCTGTCGATAAGCAGTGAGGCGGTTGAAGCGTGAAGATGCGACGCGCGTAACGCGATGTTCGTGGCCATCATCAGCCATTGCCTAAAATAATGGGGCGGGACAGACCATTAGTAGGTGGGCCACACACTTTCCAAGGAGTGGACAGTAAAAACAAGACCATATTCAAGGAGTACGTGTGACCAGTTGAGAAGTTCTCAGATGGGCTTATCCCGTGAGTGGTCCAGATCTCACAAACGGATGCCACGTTAGCAGTCTATCGCGAATCGCGTTTTCAATGTGTCGCGCGAATTGGACTAGAAGCTTCGGATGTGGGGCTCTGCGGAGGGGGCATGAGCCTGTGGCTATGATTTGCCAGTGAGTGTTCGTCCAAAGAACGCTTGCCATCTCCCTCTCTGCCTCCCTCCCTCTCTGCATTGTAAGCTGCCACTCCCTCTCTCGTTAATGGCCGCACCCTCCATCTCTCTGTAAGTCCCTCTCTCTCTCTCTCTCGACAAGCTCTTCATTCGCATCTTCATGTAGTGTAATTAGCAAAGCTTTCTCCAGCAAGGGGGCGTGTTTTTGAAATTTATAAAGAAGGGCGAGCAATTCAAACTAGGGCTAGACAACGGAGATGGTTCCGCCATTTTGATATGGTTGTTAAACGTCCACCTTACAGATGTCATAGAGGTATGGCCTATCTGGACCGAAAATTGTGGGGCCTTATAGTTCAATGGCAAAGCTGAAAATCACACCGTTTGTCACCTGTTGATTTTGGACTATCGACCATTTCTATTTTAATCATCTAGTTGATACCCACAAATTGGATGGTTGGGATTGTTGGATCGGTGTGATTTTCAACTCATGCAATTGAGAAATAGGGCCATGGTTTGGACGGTGCAGATTGTCTTGAATGTATGCCAGGTGTGCGGTGGATGGGACATGAATTGCCTGTAACCTTACAGGGTTCTCTGTAACCCCTAACATGGTTCGATGAAAAAGCGCCACATGCACGAGTCAGATGCAGGCCCTGCAGTGAACGAACAATCCCCTTCAGTCAAGCAATTTCTATACCAAGAAGTACTTCTATGGACTAGTATCCTTGATGTCAAAACATCGTCATGGACGATATTTTATTTGATGGTGATTTCATCATTTCCTGAGAGGACGATATCATCCGTAGACTTACCAAGATAGTTGTTTTGGCACCATGATGTTTAATGAACATAGGATGATTAATGTTAGACCAAGTAAACTTAAAGTTGAGAAGTGCAATGCTAAACTCGTCAAACCAAGCTCTTGGAGAGTGTTTCAACCCATAGATGTCTTTTTTAAGACAATAAACAAGGTTTTTCTCCCCTTTAAGTCGGGAAGTGGAGTCATATAGACCTCTTCCAAGAGTTCACTAGGAAGAAATGCGAACTTTACAACAAGAAATGTTTTCTTCAGATAATCTCTCTAATAAGTTTGAATGTATCCTATAAAGCAAGTTAGTTTGCAAGCTAGATGTTGAGAAGGCTTACGACCATGTCAACTGGGGTTTGGGAGTTTCTGGATTATATATTGGATAGATTGGGTTGTACTCGTTCAACTTCCTTCTCTATTTTGGTCAATGGATTTCCGGAAGGCTTTTTTAAAGCTTCTAGAGGTCTCAGGCGGGGTGACCTCCTTTCACCTTATTTGTTTGTAGTGGTCAGAGAGGCCCTTAGCATGATGCACAGGAAAAGGTGTGGAAAAAGTGGTTTTTAGGCTACAACTGATGTCGATCATATTAGCCACCTCTAGTATGCGGACGATATGTTACTTTTTTTGTGAGGTGGAGGCGGATGTAGTTGATAATCTTCGAAAGTTAATGGTTTGCTTTGAAGCAATTTTTTGCTTGAAGATGAATGTGGTGAAATCTGAAATGCTAAGTATTCATATTGGGGGAGAGGATATTAGTTGCTTTGCGAGCATTTTCAGTTGCAAAACCAGCTCTTTCCCTTTGACATACTTAGGGCTGTCCCTATGTATTGGGAAGCCGACCAAGCATTTATGAGATAGAGTTATTGAGAGAATTGAGAGAAAGTTAGCCTCTTGGAAGCACTGCTATCTTTCCTTGGGAGGGCGTCCAACTCTTATTAAGGCGGCTTTTTTCAATATGCCAGTGTATCTCATGTCTCTATTCAAATGCCCTAAACCGATGTTGGATAGACCAGAGAAGTTGAGGAGGGATTTTCTTTGAAAATGCTCTACTCGTTATACCTTATTTTTGACCGTTCCTAGAAGAGCCAATCAGGAAAGTACACGTGTCATTGCACGAGAAGTATATAGCACACATAAGATTTGCGAAGATATTTGGAGCATGTTTTGTGGAAATGATAGCTGCCGCTGGTCAAGTGATTCATGTCATCTGAAGATGGAATGTGGCTGAGCATTCGAAGAAGGAACGTGGTCGAATGAGAAGAGGTCTTGCAAGTGGTTACCAGGACAGGTGTTAAGAAAAGAAAGAAAAGTCTGGAAGGCTAGAGTGGTGCTGAAGCGGTTGCTATAACCGTCGGACGTGAGAAGATATATCCGTACAGTTACTTCAACGAAGCCTATAAATAGTGAAGGAGTTCAACGAAGCAAAGGGTCTCATACCAACTCAATCAAACAAACTAATTAAATCAAATCTTTTAGCTATCCTAGCATAGTCTTATCAATTATCCTTTATGTTTCTTAGCATAATCAGTCATTTACATTACTTAGCGTAACTAGTAGCCTACCCTTACATTAGGAATAACAGTGATCCGGTAGTTGTAATCCTTAGCTGTAATCCAAGTCTACGCTCATATGCTGGACAAGTTCTATTTGAATACAAGTAGTTCTTCTTTCAAAAAGGTGCTCTGCAATTTGTTTCCTGCGGCCAATTGTAAGTGTTTCCTTTTGGTTTACTTTTATATTTGAAAGTCCTTTCGTATGGAAGGCAAGGTGTAACCCATTTACGGAGGACGAACCCTACCCTCCGATACTCGCCTGATTATCTTAAACAACATCTTATGAGTGGCTGAATAGGCAGCCGATCTCCTTAGATCTTGGTCATATATGATCGAGTTTGACGTATCAGCCTATCTTGGCGCTTGGGGTCAAAGTTGTTCGGTTGGAATTGAGCCGCACAGTCAGTTCTGGCATGCCTGTAAATATCATACGTGACTGAATTTGAAACCGAGAGGCAACACTACTGATGGGAGGAAGTTTCATCTTTTTAGATGGGATGAGGTTTGCAAGCCGAGTAAGGAAGGTGGGGCTGACCTAAAATTGTTAGCTGATATGATTTCATCTTTGCTTAGGAAGTGCGTTTGTTGATTTGGTGTTGAGTTGGGTGCCCTTTTGGAGGGAGCTGGTAGCTTTTAAGTATGGCACTCAGATGGGCGGTTGGTTTGTGAAGGGATCTTTCATCTACAAGGCTTCTGCTATTTGGGAAGCAGTGGCGGCGACCGAGCACTTGGTTCGTAGGGGGGATATCCTTTGAAGTAGGTAATGGGCATTATATTGGATTTTGGGTTGACATTTGGTCCGGTGTTCATGCGTTCTAGGATTTATTCCTTAGGATTGCTTGGCTTGCTCCTGAGCCTAGTGGTGGATTGTTTCTCTATTGTAGGAGGATTGGTGTTGTGGGCTCCTCTTGTTGTAGGAATTTGTTGGAAGTTGAGATCGATGAGTTTGTTGGGCTGTTGAATGTTCTATGAAATGTCAAGACCGATGTTCTACCTAAAGATTTGATAGTTTGGCTGAGGAATCGCTCTGGAAATTTTTTGGTTAGGTCTCTGTTTAGCTCGATTTTGGAGCCGCATCGCTGTCTTGGTCCCCCTCATCCATTTCATCATTGGTTTTACGGAGCCCCTCCTCGGGTGGTAGTTTTTGTGTGGCTTGTGGGTTGGAAGAGAATCCTCACGATAGATAATCTTCAAAGAAGAGTCTTGATTCTTCCTAACATATGTTTATTGTGCATGGAAAATGAGCAAACAATTGATCGTCTCTTCATTTGTTGCCCTTTTGTGGGAAGAGTCTGGAACCATTTCCTCTCTTTGCTTCATATTGACCGGGTGATGCTAAAGATGGTTGAGGAGGACTTGCTTTGGGCCTGGCATGGAGGGAGAGTTGATAAGCCTGGCAAAGCTAGATGGAAGTTGATCATTATGGCCGTGCTCTGGTCTATTTGGGGAGCTAGAAATGGGCGATACTTCAGGAATGTGATTGAGGGCATAGATGAGGTTATTGGCAAAGTGAAGGGTCTAGTTAGGGGTTGGGCCATCTATGTATAAGCTGCTTCAGCTGGTCCTTTTTTGTTCAGTCCTTGGTCTTTCTGGGTTTGCATTCGTTTCTCACTTTTGCGAGCTCTTTAATAAAATTGATGTTATCTCTAAAAAATAAAAGTTTGAATGCATCCTTTAGCCACCAACCAAGCTTTGTAGCGAGCGATGCTGCAGACCCATTTGCAACCAACACGACGCTTCCCTTTTGCCAAATGCTCACGTGTGATTCTTCTCGAGTATAGCCATTTCTTGTCCATGGCTAATCTCCAATGTGGGTTTGCAAGGGTAACATCAACTCTTTTGGAAATTGGTAAATAATTAAGGATGGAAAGAAAAGACCTGTATAACAAGGATAAACTATGGTAGGAAAAGGATGTAAAGTACATGTTTGAGTTCTTTTTCATAAGGCGATAGGGTGATCATGATCGGACCCATGGTTGCTGACATTCTACCTGAGAATTAGAAGGCTGCCCAAGGTGGTGCTTGGAAGGCTGTGAGAATCTTGCTGCCTCTGTTTCCACTCATAAACAAGTATCTTCAACCACACCTCACATGACAAACCTAGTCAGGTTGATGTGGTCTTTTTGAGAGGTCAGGGTTGTGTAGTTGATTGGGCCTATGTCTGATGCTTTTGGCTATTTTATGCAGACCCCCACCCCACCCTCCCCCCCCCCCCCCCCCCTCTCTGAAATTGCTGCCTTATCATCCTGTTCTTTTCGTTAAAATTTTTTGGTTACCCCTCCAAAAAAAAGAAAAAAAGAGAGAGAGGTAAAAAAGGCAATAGAAAACTTTTAGAGGAAGGATAGGGGAAATGTGATATTTCTGCAAAGTGTTGATAGGATTCTGACCATCCAATCGGGAAGAGGAGTCATATAGACCTCTTCCAGCATATCACTAGGAAGAGATGCGTGAGTGATTTATTAAGTACAGGGGAGTTAAAATAGCATTGGACCAATAAATCTTAGGTAGCTGCATTCTTCAAGGAGAGCTCAGTTAACCTCGAGCAGATGGCTATTTTTGTCTTTAGCTTCTCCATTTGCTTGAGTATGCAGACATGAGGTTTGACATATCGGTGATATCGCAAGATACTGGAAACTCTGGTTATAATTAATGAGAAACAAATAGCATGTTCTTGAGATTGAATAAGCTAACCATTCACTATATCTTCGTTTCTGAAATATTGCTAGAATTAATTCTTTTATTTATTTAAATGCCTCATTTCTTCTTATCATCTTTTCTTGGAAAGCTTAAAAAAGTGATTTCATGATTTTCTACAAAAGATTGAGAACCTTTCTTGTTTGCTATGCTTTTCTATTGGTACTAGGGAATCTTGACAATGGAGATGGAAATCATCACCATGGAAAGCAACTGTATTGCACGGTAATCTTCCTTTCACATACATCTGTATAACTTAACATATAGGTGTGATGACATTCCGTGATAGAAGTTCAATAGAAAGCATAGATGATGTTAAGCTTGAATGTTTCTGCATATGAAATGACTGTTTTGCTTAGTGATCCAGGGTTCACCCCCCCCCCCCCCCCCCCCCCCCCCCCCCCAACAAAAAAAAAAAAAAAAAAAACCTGTTTTTCTTTCGAAATGGTAAAGAAGTCCTCAAATGACTCTTTTGTACTTGTAAGTTATGAATGAAATATGAAATACACCTGTGACTATCGATTTTTTGTTTGGCACATGGGACCCATATTGATTGATCCAGAGCATTGATTGTGCCCTGTTCACTGATCCAAATCTTCCGAACAATCTGAATCACTGAGGACCTGTTTGGGCAGCGGTAATAGATGGGATTAGGTGGTATGGAATTGCATTTGGTCCTGTGCCAATTCCATCCTTTGTTTGATAACCAAAGGAATGTCTGGATTAATCCTAGAATCATGTATTCCAATGCCAATGGTGGATTCAGCTGGATTTTTTATGGATTTCAAATCCACCACAGTTGCGGGCCACACATTGTTGTGTGTATTTTATCAACATCCATCCACACATGCCTTCTACAATAGTCATTCAAGCTGCATATGTGCACGGGTGACCAAAATCAGTTGTGATATATGGTCCATTGATTGTAATCCCATGGTCCACCAAACGTGGAATTCACGTGATACAGTGTATTTGCCAAGGGAAGGATTTGATCCCAAACATGGCAATGAATTAGGTTAATCCCATGGTTTTGCTAGGCATGTAATAAATGTGCAATAAATGCTATAATCCCATTTAATACCATTCCATCCTATGGGATACCGCTGCCCAAACAGGCCCTAATTATTGAAGATATGACCCTGTACACTAGTGTAAACACTTGGAATTTTGGCTGGGCGCATGGGATCCATGTTTAGTGATTGTAACCATTGATGGAAACCAGCAAAATGATCCAAACAATTGATTTTGCCAACTAGTGCCCTGGGCATCGATCCAGATTGTCGCAATGTTGGCTTTGACCCACTTCGGCGATTGAAATCATTGATTATGCAAATAGTGCCTTGGGCATCGATCTGAACTGTCCAAATGTTGACTTTGCCTAATTCTACGATCCAAACCATTGCTTGTGCAAATAATGCACTAGGCATGGATCCAAATTCCAAACTGTCCAAATGTTGACTTCGCCCTATTTTGAGGACCCACACCATTGATTGTGTGAATAGTGCCAGGCGCACTGATCCAAATTGTCAAAATGTTGCTTCTCCCTAGTCCAATGATCCAAACCATTGATTGTGTGAGATTGTGCCATGAGCATTGATCCAAATCGTCCAAATGTTGACTTTGCTCAAGTTCAATGGTCTAAACCTTTGATTGGGACAAATAGGGTCCTGTGCATTGAGCTAAACCATCCAATTTTGTAATTGCCTGTGTGGAACAATCTGAACCATTGATTGCACCAAATAGGTCTGCATTCAAGTTTTGTACTGGCTCTGGCGTGATGATCTGAATCCTTGATTTAGCTAAATAGGTCCATGTGTGCAGATCTTAACCATTCAAATTTTGTAATGGCCCCATTGCAATGATCTGAACCAGTGACTGGGCCAAATAAGCCACTGTGTAGTGTGCACTGATATAAACAGTCCTAATAAAGCCCTGTGCGCTGTTCTTAACTATCTGAAATTTTTAATGGACTGAGAGCATTGATCTTAATTGACCAGACAGATAATTCCCTGTGCACTGATCTAAACCCCACTGACTGGACAAATAATGTGCACTGATCTTAGCTGTCTAAAATTTTAAATTGTCCAAGAGCAATTAACTGATCGCTGTTTTAGGAATATAGGGAGAGTGTTTCGTCGATCATTGCTAAAGTGAGAAATTTGATTTTTGAGTGGGCTATTAGTGGCAAGCCAGCCCCAGCCGGCCTATAGTCTTTTTCTGCATGAGTGCTGTATTGGGGTTGTATACTTTCCTCGCTCTTTTGCGAGTTTCTTTTAATAAAATTGTTTGTTGCCTCTCAAAATAAAATAAAATAAAATAAAATTAACTGAACCATTGACTAGGCCAAATTTTTTCTTTGAACTGATCTAAACTGTCCAAATAAGACCCCCAACCATCAAATTTTTTTGAACAGTCTGAGCGCAATGATCCGAACCATTGATTGGGTGAAATAGGTCCCTGGGCACTGATCTAAACTGTCTGAGTCATTCAACATGTATGCTTGGATCCACACCCATTGTACAAAAAATGAGCTTTCATCTGAACTACGGAAAGTACACATTCTGGTGAACAACCAGTATCTATTCAACAGCCAAGTACACCACAGAACATTCATCTAAGCAACGTGGAACACAAAAAAGAAGGAGATACTGAACATAAATAGAACTGAGAATGTTAGTCATCACCCATTTGCTTTGAATGTCATCCTTATTGCAATCCCTCGAAACTATCCATCTACCTATCCATCTACATTAGAGTGCTGGACTCAACTTCGTCACTTGTTTGAATAGGTGCCTACAGTTTTGCCCTCCTAATCAATTCTTGAGAAGTGGATGCCTTTGAAGTAGAGATAGGAGGAGTATCCAAATCCCCCATTGTATCTTCATTGAACTAGAGAAATTATTCTCTATTCTGCTGTGAATTTAAGTGTTAGAGAAAATGAATTCTATATTATCATATTGAAATGAATGAAATTTCATATGAAACTTTCTGCTTTAATGGAACATTTGTAAAAGTAACCTCCAAAGTTATGGGGGGTCTAGTGCATACTATAAACACAAAATGATGAAGTAAACCCATGGAATCCTATGTTAGTTAACCATTGCTCAACATTCATAACATACAAACATCCATGAAGTTTAACATTCCTAACATTCATTCATCCAAAACATCTATAACATTCCTAACATTCAAACTTCCCATTCAACATACTACAGTTGCACAAGTCTTGTCATTCTTCTTGAAAGACTGTTCAAATCCTTGGACTACATAGTGATGTAGAAGTGCGTCGCAGAAAGCATATATATCAGTAAACACTTGCAAATGTATAAAAATGGTCGGTCCCTGGCCTGACCCAACATCCTCCACATGCTAAGTTTTTTTTTGAGAGGTAACATTACTTTATTAAAAAGCTCACAAGAAGCGAGAAAAGAATACACCACCTGCCAACGGCAAACAACGGGAAAAATTTAAAAGGAAAGGCCACAAAGGCCTAAAAAAAGCGAACCCAACCCTCAACGGAATCTTTGATTTTAGCAATAATCTTGTCCACCCTAGCCAGAACATGACTTTCACTAAGTTCATCACTTTCACTATCGTTCTCACTATTTGATGAACTTTGCAACGACTCTAGTTCACTATTTGACAAATTATTCCCATTCCCGTTATCTTTATGAACATTGTAATCAACATCTTCACATATCGCTTGGACCTTTGTGATCCAGGACTTCTCCAAGACAATCTGCAATACCTACATTGAGAATCTTGTGTTTGATAACAAGGGTCTAATCACTTGGATAATTAGACATCCCTTATGGTGGACTAAAGAATCATTGATGATGTGTGTTCAAAATCTAATCCAATTCTTAGAATTTTTACCTCTTGCATATACTATTCTACTGGATCCATCTGCAATGGATCCGCCATAATGAATCTTCCTATCAATATGTCGGCAGATATATCATTAGATCTTTCCGTTTATCCTTCATTCACCTAAACATTAAAGATGCACCACCACCAAAGTTTCAGTTCGATGGGTCACTGCCATATTCTTCTTAAAAAATGATGGATACTGGATTGGAAAATCCCCCATGATATGGAGAAGAATACTTGTTCGTTCAAAGCAGATATAAGAAGGATTTGTTATGAAGCTGATTACTAAGAACATCACAAGTCCTAGGAAGCCACTAGAAGAAGTACAAGTGTGATTGAGAACCAAAGGAGGCCTCAACAAATGAATCTGTGGATGGATCTACTGATGGGATCAACAATTATTGGCCAAACAATTGCTTGATGGATCAATGGCTAGGTTAGGAGAATCAATGTAAGGGGTCTCCACAACCGATTAGGAGAAGAGTTAACGGATTGATCAATGACTGGATTGATGATAGAACTGATTGATGGCTCAGCAGTCCAATCAATGATATGAATGTCTTGATCATGCCCAACAATTTGAACTGATGCTTCAAGGTCTAATGCGGAGATGGAGACTATGATAACAGCTATGGTCTACAACAAGATGGAAAAACCGACCGTTTGACGACCGACCCAATCCACCGGGTGGGTGTTTGACATAAAGGCACGTTTGACAGTTCTAACTCGTTTGAAGAGCAACCCAATCCACCCGGCATAAAGGCTATCTAAGCTGATAAGCATGTTTGACAGTTCTAACTCGTTGATTTCCTTCCAACCAGGAGGGCTGATGCAATTGAGTAGTGGCCACAATCATGAAATCCAATCAGGGCTGGGCCATGAAATTTTCTGATGTATTAGTGGGCCCCACATCATGGCCTCATTGATCTGTGGTTCCATATGGTACAAACTATTGGACTATTTTAGTTGTTTGTTTTTATAGAAAAAGAAGATAATTCAGCAAGTCTTTAGGTTCCCCTTCTTTAGTCACTTGTTTTCCTGACCATTTTTCTGGTAATAAATGAAGTCCAAATGACATGAAATTGGTCCATTTGAAAGCCTATTGAGTTAGCTTTCAAGATGAGCCCAAGATCCTGAGGTTTTGACATAAATTTAGTGACTTGAGAGTTGTGATTGAATGACAAAAGGATTCTTTGGTTGTGACTGGATTAGGATATTTTAGTCATTAATAGATGGTAAGATGAGAAACAACGGACAGCTAGGCTAGTTTAACTTTTCTTTTGTTTTGGTAAAAGCAATCGTACATGTAGAGGCTTTTTATGAAGGACTAGTGAGTAGTGGATGGGAAGAAAAAAATATCCCGTGCTATCCAGAAAACTTCAATCTTGCTACATGTAGCTCGCATGTAGTGAGTAGTGCATTTCAACCTGAAGTTTCCAGTTCAATTTGGCTTCAAACCGAAACTTCAAATTAAGGTTGCTTTGATTTAGCCATCCTTGATCATGGTTTGCAAGGTTTGTCCCTATGATACACGTCTCCTACGGTCATGCCAGGTTGGCATGTGTGTCCACTTGGAGAAGTACATTTGGACGGGTGTACAGCTAGCTAACCTTGAGAGTCAGGTTCCATTATTTTTAGGAACTTCCCTTTTCAATATGCAATCTGAAGTGGGGAACTAAGTGATGGTGTCTTTTCTTAGATGGGGCTTTATAAAGCTTACAAAACATGAAATTTTGGAGATCTCTTAAATATTACAAAGACAAATATATGAAGAAAAGGAAGACGAAGAAGAGGTGCATGCCCCTTTTGATAAGAAAGCAAGAAGGACACCTTTTTGTGGCCTCTTTATTCTCTTCTCTACTGTCTTGCTTTGTTTTATCTTCTTATTTTTAGGTCTTCTTGTTAGATCTTTGATTGACTTGTAGTCCTTGCATGTTTCTTACATGGATCCATTCAACATTATACTTGAATTGGTGTCTAGGGTTGGCAAGTTGCCTTTAGAAATTTCTAGAGGTGATTGATGAAGTATTTTATTATCATTAGTAACCATACCATCTTCTATCTTCTAACAAGAATAAAAAAGAACATCTTTTGTAGTGGGCTGAAACACAATCAAACAAGCAACTTTGACGTAGGACAATGGCCTAATCTAAACATATGCATGTGAAACATGTAAAATTCAGCGGAATCATGTAGCAAATCAAGTAAACATCAACCTAACATTATCATAATTCAGAAAAACACATTAAGAAACATGCAACAGACGAACCATCATCACAAAACACGTTGTACAAGGTTCAAATCATGCGTGGATTGGATCCGACGAGGAATAGAACCTCCCGATCTTGCATGGTAATGTCCATTCAAACAATAGGATTCACTAGTCCAGGAAATCAAATGATTTATGGGTTAGGGAATCATGAAAATTTGAGAAACGGGTGTAAATTCGAATTTCTAGATTGTAGGGATGATGGATAATGTGAAAAGAAGGATTAGAAGAAAGAGAGAAGATAGAAGAATACCTTATGATAGAAGAAAATCTGAGAAAGAAAGAAGAAAAGATGAGAAGGATGATGAAAAGAGATCCACAAGAGAGAGGAGAGTAGCCACCAAAGTGCTTTCTTAATTCTCAAAATAACATCATTATTAGCAAGGTTTATGACAACACCCTTATAAAACATTCGCATGAAAAAACGTGCGCACACTGACCCAAAACTCAAATAAGTAAAAATGCATAAAACAAACTCAAATCTAAGATGCCTAATGGCCTTCGATGATGGCACGATGAAGTGGGCCATGACGAACCAACGGTCTGATCACATCATCCTCGCGATCCAACGGTCCAATCATCTCCTCCAAGCAACTTACACATGTCACGAACACATGTGTAAGGTCTTCATCAGGATCTAGGAACTTGGACTTGATCCAGGCCCATCATCAAACCATATGGACACGGGCATGGCTCGTCTCCTACGCTGGTACACTCTAAAGGGCTTGATGTTCGCATCATTCTCCTCGTTTGAGAAGAGCTAGACTCCGGCGAGATAAAGCTCTAGTGCCTCTCCAATAAATCTGGACCAAGTCTCTGTAACTCTGCTTCCGTAAGCCATGTATAATCAGATGGTGGCTTGTTCTTCCATTTAAAAAGGTATCGTTGGAAGCCTCCATCTCGAGTGGATACGATCTCTTCATCCACAATCCCTTCAATTTATTCTTTTGGCTCAACTAAGGTTGGGATGGGTGGAACGGGCTGGGAAGAAAACAAAGAATATAGCCATGAATGGGGAGAATGGTCTATGGAAGGATTCAGACAAAGGACTAGATCTTCCACATTGATTGTTGGATTAATCCCTATGTTAGGTGGAAGGTCTATCCGGTACGCATTTGACCCAATTTTCCGCAATACTTTGAATGGTCCAGCATTGCGAGCTTGTAATTTTTTGGCGGCACCTTGAGGAAACAGCTCTGGCCTTATCCGTACCATTACATAATTTCCCTCATGGAATTCTTAAAGTTTACGATGTAAGTTAGCTGAATGTTTGTAACTCTCATTACTTACATTTATCTGCTTTCTAATGTATGAATGCAAATCATGAATGTGACGGGCAAATGCATCGGCTAACTCTAACGACCAACGTGAGATAGACATAAATAAAACTAAAGGACGCTCTAGTGAAGTGATGAACTCAAAATAAACAACCCTATGGAAATAAACAACCCTATGAAAATAAACAACCTTATGATATAGAACTTGGGAAACTCTAACAAACGGATACTTCTTGTGGGTGACACATAATTTCTCATTCTTTCGTATGCCACGGACCTGCTTTAACTGATAGAGATATTTCTCATTATAAGTGTTATAAACAAGGATGATGTTCAAGTACCCCAATAACTGATAGCACACACTTTTGATACCAAGTCTTGAGCAGATCTCGGTGTTGGTCATTATGCTCAATGTCACATCAAGACACATGGGATAGGGGCTTTAGCCATCACATCCAACATGACGTGAATACGCCGCAAGGTGAACTGACTCTTGACCGCAACTTTGTGGACAGCCAAAATGGGCCCATATGTGCGCCATGTGCCATTGTTCTTGGAAGTGCAAAGGGCAGGCACGACGCACAGAACAAAACTCCAACTCAAACTTTCCTGAGTGAATTTTTCCCCGAGAAGTTTATCAAATTGCTTCTGCATTTCTGCCTGTTCTGCGGGGTTCAATTGGTATGGGGGAAAGCTTGACAGAATCAACCTAGGGACGATCGATTGTGTGTTGAGTATCCCACTTGGGTGAAAATTCATCTCATAAACCATCTAGTGAAATATCACAAGTCATGTAGGTGTTTACTATCATATCCTATCTAGTCTCCTTTTCAAATTCATTCGCGTTCTTCATGGTAAGAGACGTAGATTGGGACTCTTTATCAATTAAGTCACACATAACATCTAGAAGTGGTGCGGTGTCAATCTCTTCGACCTTTTCATTACTAGCACACACTCCTTCATACCCAACATTGGTGAGTGATGCCTCAATTTCTTCTTCTTCATCACTATCAATTTCAGGCACGTACTCAACCTCTTCATAAACGACTTATTTAGGCTCTTCCAACTAGCCATTCACCAAGGCATTATCTCGCTCCCAGGGAAATATGATTGGTGTTAAACACTCCTCAAATTGTTCAAAAGTCGAGATTTCCTTAATGGCGGGTCGGACCACTTTACAAGACGATGACCATATGGGCTCTCTTTCTGGACGGGAAAGTGGGACAACTCTTTCCTGAGCCAAAGGCTTTTGACGGTAAGAGACGAGAAACTATTTTTCTTTCAAACGCTCTTTCATCTTGTCCCATTGTGAGATCAGAGCCTCACCTCTTTGCTCAATTCGTCGCTCCAAATCCGCCCAAAATGACTTGGCTTGACCCACCAATTTCAACTTGGCGAATCTCACTCGACGGCTCTCCGACATATCATACCAATCAAAGTAATAGTCCAAATCTTTAAGCCAATCAAGGAATGTCTGTGGGTCCATGTGACCTTTAAAATATGCCAAATCATCGGAGTTCGGCTTTCCACTAGGTCTTGACGACAACACTTAATGGCCCTGGAAATCTCAAACGCCTATACTCCATTCATTATGAGTAGACTCTACAACTCGATGACTTACAATATGAATGCTATGATTCTAAACCTATGATGATGCATGAACTGACACACTTTCTAACCTTAGACTCACCAAACCAGAATTTTCTAATTCAGGAAATTTCCTAAAATTGAAACTTTCCAAAAATGAATTTTGTTTTCTAAAAATAGCAAATTTCGAAAATCAGATTTTCTAAATTTGGAAAACACTAAATTTGGACACTACGACCCAAATATGGAAAATTTCCAAATCTGGAAACTTTCTAAAAATGGAAAGTTTCTATTTTTGGAAACTTTCTAAATCTGATTTTTTTTCTCTAAAACTGACCTAAAGTGAAACCCTAGGTCGATAACTCGATCTAGAACAACCATGCAAGGATCCTAAGCTCTGATACCAAATTTGACATAGGACAAAGGCATAATCTAAACATATGCATGTGAAACATGTAAAATTCAGCAGAATCATGTAGCAAATCAAGTAAATGTAAAATTTAGCAGAATCATGTAGCAAATCAAGTAAACATCAACCTAACATCATCATAATTCAGAAAACACATGGGAACCATGCAATAGACGGGCCATCATCACAAAACACGCTGTACAAGGTTCAAATCATGCATGGATTGGATCCGACGAGGAATAGGACCTCCTGATCTTGCATGATAATGTTCATTCAAATAATAGGATTCACTAGTCCAGGAAATCAAAAGATTTCTGGGTTAGGGAATCATGAAAATCTGAGAAACGAGTATAAATTCAAATTTCTAGATTGTAGGGATGATGGATAATGTGAAAAGAAAGATTAGAAGAAAGAGAGAAGATAGAATACCTTAGGATAGAAGAGAATCTGAGAAAGAAAGAAGAAAAGATGAGAATGTAGATGAAAAGAGATCCACAAGAGCAAGGATGAGAGTAGCCACCAAAGTGCTTTCTTAATTCTCAAAAGAATATCATTATCAGCAAGGTTTAGGGCAACACCCTTATAAAATTCGGAATTAGCATAATTACCAAAATACCTCTACTAATAAAATTAAAAAAAAAAGACATTTGCATGAAAAAACGTGTGCACATTGATCCAAAACTCAAATAAGTAAAAGTGCATAAAATAAACTCAAATCTAAGATGCCCAATGGCCTCCGATGATGGCACGATGAAAGTGGGCCACGACGAACCAACGGTCCGATCATATCATCTCGTGATCCAACGGTCCAATCATCTCCTCCAAGCAACTTACACATGTTGCGAACACATGTGTAAGGTCTTCACCACGATCTTGGAACTTGGACTCGATCCAGGCCCATCATCAAACCATATGGATACGGGCATGACTCGTCTCCTACGCTGGTACACTCTAAAAGGCTTGATGTTCGCATCAAACTTGGTTTAAATTCAAGTTAACAGTCTTGATAGTTTCTTGAACCTCCTGAGTTTAACATGTTCTAACTATATATGATTTACTCCTATATCATATGTGGGTTTGAGCTGTATTTTCTAGGAGTGGTTGCTTTTTCTTTTTCTTTTTTTATTAACTTTCAGAAGGTATGGTCTATTATCTAACTGAAGGTATGGCCCTTGGTAGAGTGGAATGCAGAACATAATTCCTGTAGCCAACCCCTTAATTGGTATAAGGCTTAGATGATGATTAACTTTCACACATACTGTGACTGCTAAAAGCTATTGGAATGAAAAGAATATAAGTCTAATAATATATAATGTAAATGTATAATTTTTTTCCCTTTCGTTCCTACTTTACTTGCGAGATTAATTTACTATTTTTGAGGAGTTTCAGATGTTATGGACGGTAATTTTATTATTATATTTATATATTAGTCATGCATATTAGAATATCGTGGTCCACATGTCAATGCAGATGGCTTTTAGCTAGTAAATGTAAAAATCAATTATTTAAATGCGTAAAAAGTGTCTGAAATTATAAGACGAATAATTAAATATAAAAGACTATTTTTTTATTTATTGTTTTTATATATGAGGAATGTGTCAGAGTGTTGTGCCTGCAAATATCGACACGTGTTGACATGACACAATTTCAAAAGTATTGTCCTTGTTTGTAGGTCATAACTTGTCACAACTTGTCAGCCTTTACTTCTTATATAGCTGCTGTATTTGAGTTTCTCAATGTTTTAATGAATTGGGTCTCCATGCTGGCTACATCTTCTAGATATTTGATAGCTTGCATATTCTTCTTGATAGGCATTGCTTTGACAAACCTGGATCATGGGTTTCTTGCCATTCAAGAAAGCATCAGCAGGAACATCTACGGAAATATCCGTGTAATGTGCCTTTCGCCAAGTTACAGATGGGGCCTCAGAGGTTATCTTCTCTAAGGCGTGCCCCACATAATTGTGTACATGCTAGTGTGAAATATCCCACACGCCAATTGGTTTGGAGACATCCATCTTGGAGAACTTTTGCCATGTCTATTGATCTAGAGAAGGGCACTTCCTTAGTACCACAGGGAGATGGCTCAATTGATAATGATGAATCTGTTCTAGAAGATTTATCTCAAAAGCTTCTCTCTGAACCACCAGGCTCTAATGTGGTAAACTTTGAAAAATTAATCTATTATTCTAGAGACCCTCTTATTCTTATTTCTTTTCTAGTACATTTGGGTTAGCCTAAAATTGCCACTTTCTATGGTAGCATTTAAAGCATTATTTTATATATGGTTGCAAGACTTTGCTATTATTTGTCAACTTGATTTTAGGATGTATTTGGTCCAAATTGGTTTGATAGTAGAACTTGCTAATTCATACTATTAGTGTTTCTTTTGCGATTCCCATTTCATATGTTTTCTTAGTTGGTATTTTGACAATCACCTTTGACATCTGAAGCTCTCAAGGAAAGGTTTTGAAGTTCAGTGTTAGTCAATTATTTGACTTTGCTCACTTATTTTCCCTAGTTGATATTGAGACTCTAGGAGGATGACTTGGATCCATGTGAGAAGGGATTCCATTTTGTAGACACTTGCACCATAACAGTGATGATCAAACTTTTGTTATTTTTCTTGTATTTTAGCATTGCTTGTGTACTATTTATACGCTTTTAATGTAATTCTAGTTATTTTAATCTAACACCTTATGCTTTTATGGACTAAAATTGATACAAAAAATATTCTTCAATACACATGGGAATTAGATTGACTACACAAATCCATGTGGAATAAGAAATGTGATAAACTGAGTAAACTAGGCATATGGGCTTGTTTCAATTTGTAGATAGCTTTATGCAATGAAAAACATGACTTGGCTGAATTGGGTCTTCAAACCTAAAAGTTGTTGCATGCAGGCTTCTTCTCTCGAGAACTGTGAAGGCATTCTTGACATCTAACTGTCATATGAGCCGACTACAATCAATGGTGAAGGAGTGAACATCATGGACGGTAGTCTAACTAGTAGTGCTAATTTTTTGAAGTCAAGCCCATATTGTTGATGGGAATCCTTTACAAACTAACGAGCCTTGTGGTGTTCAATGGAGCCATTTGCCCATTGCTTTAGCTTATACACCCTTTTGGCCTACGGGGTTCATCTCTGGGGAGCATGGAACTAAGCCTCACGCTTTATTTTTAAATTAAGAAAATATTCTTCATTCACAGCTTCGTGCCATTTTGGATCTTCGTATGCTCATCAGAGAGGATCTGGAGAGGAAATACTGCCTGAGTTTGAGACTATGAATAGTGCTCATCATATGGGAGTGTATCATTGTTTACGCCGTGGTGGTCGTAGCATGTGTGATAGAAAGGGATAGGAAATTCTCGATAGATCGAGAGTTTATTGAGAGGTCTTCATATGGAAGTCCTATCACCAAAGGTACACACCGGTAACCCTTGTGAGCAAAACTATATCCCATGAATCATTAACTTAGGGGCAAACATGCAGGAGGTAATCGCAGTTGTGTTTGAATAGTAGACTCAACAAATAACCTGAAGAAAGGCAGAATTAGGTAGCATTCTAGAGAAGTGTTCACACGACGATAGATTTTGAGAATAGGGGCAATTCAGTTATTGATCAGATAAACGTATGTGGAGGTCTCAACCAAAATGGTAGTTGGAAATTTACTCTGAAAAAGAAGAGTCAATCCTTGTCACTCTACAAGTCTACACTTTCTCATAGAAACCCCATTCTGATGGGGCATGTAAAGGCATGAGAATTGCATTGTAATTCCATAATCATTGAGAAATGTGCCTGGGGATTTAGAAGCAAGCTTTCCACCTCCATCACTATGAAATATTTTGATATTTTGTAAAACAAATTCTCAATGATCTTACATGATAAAGCATTGGAAGTTGTTTGATTTGTGATGGAGTTAGATCCAAGAATTGTGGCGATACTCATCAATGAACAAAGGGTAGTACCATAAACCAGAAGTCAAGGGAATAAGCTCGCTACCAGTGTTGTCAAAATCCTATGATTTAGGATTTGAGTCGAATCTTAAGAAAAATGATTTGAATCCCACCTCTAATCCCTTTTTATATGAATCCTACAATTCTGTGATTTGAATCTTACGATTTATGATTCAAATCCTGATTTACGATTCAAATTATGCTTGTTTTCTTCTATTTTAAGCTTTAGTTGGCTTCGATTTTATGTTTGTAAATTGGTGGGGGCTTTAAGAATCATTTAGAAAAGGTAAATTATTTTATTTTATTCTTTATAAGATATTAAATGATATATATTCCCTTCAACAATAAATCATGGGTTAGTAATCAAAATATCTTTTTTTTTTTGTCGGTCCACAGAATCAAATGCCGCTTTTCCAACTTGATTCTACATTCAAGAAAGGTAATATGAACATAAATCATTGAAGGACCATTGTATGTTTTTTAAGGGAATTTCTTTAAAGATAAAAAAGGAAGATAAGAATCCTTTAACACTATCATGACATGGTATTACTTAGTGCATATTGATAGTGAAAGGATGATTGATGAGTTTTTATTTTTTTCAT
Organism: Liriodendron chinense; assembly: GCA_003013855.2. Lineage (NCBI taxonomy): Eukaryota > Viridiplantae > Streptophyta > Magnoliopsida > Magnoliales > Magnoliaceae > Liriodendron > Liriodendron chinense. Next base: position 3,232,685 of record ML058397.1, on the reverse strand, counting down.
ATTATTTTTAATTATTTTAAGGAAATTATAAAAAATCTTACAATTTTCGATTTGATACGATTCAACTCCTATTACGATTCGCAATACGATAATGATTTTGACAACATTGCTTGCTACCTTGTAAATCCTATTGTACAACAAATAATAATGTGTTTGCTCATTTATATTATAAAATGAAAGGTAGTTTACAGTGTTGCACCATTTGAGAAATGGAGCAACTAGTTTGATTATCTTGTTTGCTACCAAAATACATCAAATTAGATGTACAGAGTTAGAGAGAGGCTATAGTCTTGTTAATAGGATGTCCAAGTTAAATATGCACACCCAAATTGTAGTGAGAGGAGCAACAACAAATGGTGCCATAGCCAAGAACGTTGACTTTTCCTTATTCCAAACATAGAGGCCCTTCCGATATTGCCAACTTTTTCTTATTCCTAATGTAGAGGCCTCTAAATATTACCCTAACCAAAAACCATCTCATCTTTGTATCAGTCACAATCAATGTTTTAAATAGTGAATAGCGTGTAACGTAGCCTTCACCCCTCTGAAGCGTGAGGCGTAAGCTACACGCTACTTCTAGATTTTTAATCAAGGTAGCACTTGGTTGCACCAATTTCATGATATTCTGCACCAAATTAGATGATTAATAATAAAATTTAACAAAATTTCATGATATTTGGTGCAGCCAAAAGCAACCTAAAGTAATAGCAAGGGGTAATGATTAAGTATAAAAGTGAAGAAAGAGCAGATGTGGTCACCATCATAGGTACTCAAGATATTGTGTCTGGAGAGGTAGATAGATAGGACTACTAGTTGCTCGATCAGGACCCTAGCTTTATTGCGAGCCAAAAATACTAAAAGCATTGAAAAGACTAATGAATTTTCATTGAAATAGAAAATGTAACAAATCATTCAAAACATTATTGATTTTAATGTTATAGTGAAAAATAACTTGCAATGTGAGCTATGTTGCGTGTAGCGTATGCAAATTAATCATGTCGCGTAGGCTACGCGCAACTTAAGCTATTTTCATGAGCTACGTTGCGTTTAGGCTAGTCTACGCTATGTAGCGTAAGCTACACACGACACAACGTAGCTATTTAAAGCACTGGTCACAATCAAATCCCACTGTGTGAGTTTTAAGGGGTAGTTGTTTTCTTGTGTAAGTTGTCTGACAGATAAGGGCTTTGAATAGAAGGGACATGCAAATCATGACGTGAAGATAAGGTAACAGATGATGCAAGGAGAGTATCATCACCAACATTGGCAATTTGTAGCCCAGAGCCATCACGGACTATGATGCAATTAGGTCCATGATAGGGAGTGGGACAAAATTGTTGTGTCTAAGGTCATGTGATGTACAGAACTAATGTCAGGGTACCAATTCAGACCAGTCAGAGAGTCAACAATCATGGTCATAGTTATTTATATAAAATTCTCAATTGATATGCTTGTGAAATACAATCATAGCAGGTTAACTGCTGTGCCTCCCTGTTTTCTACAAATTCAACAAATATTTCCAGTTGGATGCATAGCAACAGGAATGGACCTAAGAAAATGGTCTTGAAAGGACTGCGACCTTGACTGGCATCAGAATGTGGAAATGGTGTCCGTCCACCTGCAATTCCTGCTAGTATCTCCACAACTAAAATTGTGCTCCATGAGGAGATCCACAACTGAAACCTCCATGATAATTTCCACCACAATAGCAATAATGGCAGAGGCGCATGATCTTTGATGAAGGGGCAGAAAGACATCTGTGCCTTCTGATTCATTGAGATGGAATGAAGCTCGTTAATGCTGGAAAAGAGATGCGAACAGGGACAATAATGGCAAATGAGTCATAACTAGACCACGAGTATTGAGGGCAAATAGAACCTTATCTTCGCGAAGGACAGGCTGTTGAATGGATGCCAAGGTATAACATAACATGTTGATCTGACCATGATAGTCTAAAATGGAGGTAGAGTCATGCTTGCAAGTTTTTAACTGAGACTTTAGTTGAATGACACGAGCCTTAGATGATTGAGAAAATGTTCTAGATAGTGCCATGCATCACAAGAAGTTTCCAACCCAACAACTTGAGCAAGCGCATCTTTAGTGACAATAGCGGTCATCTAACTAAGAAAAAGTTGATTAATTTTGACCCATACATGGTAGGCAGGATAGGGTAGCAGAGACAAATGACTAGAACCCAAAAGAAAGCATGGAGGAGAAGGAAGAGAGCCATTGACATAGCCCACAAGGTCATGACTTGGTAGATCGGGAAAAATCATGTAACACAGAAGGTTATAGCTGGAGTCATTGAGTCATCGAAATAAGTGAATTGATGTTAGGGAAAGCAGGAATAGTATGTCTGAGCAACTTTAAATCCATCCCTTTTTTGGTGTTTGAGGCATTGGGAGGGTGGAGAACAATTGTAAGGAGACAGTGGATGAGCTTGGTTCTTGAATTTGGTAGTTTTTCTTCAATTTTTTTGGGAAAGGGGATTTCTCACAAACAATTTACAAATTTTGAATGATTCTTGCATTATTCATGATTTGTAGATTATTTATGAACAATAGGTGATTACTTGTGCATTGTTCATCAATTATGTAGTAGCTTATAGAAACCTGCCCAGACTTAAGGAAAAATTATTATTAGTTTTTTTATCATTTCGAAAGAAGTTCTTGAATTAATCATGAATTTTTGAATGGTTAATCCTGTATTCTTTCCAAAATTCTTTGGTTCACAAATTGTAGCCAATTGCCTTGTTGGGTTTTTCAAAGTTCAGTTATTTATAGTACTTCTAATGATGCTGGAAGTAGGGTCTACTTTCTCGTACTTGAATTATCCTCTTCCACCCTCTGGACAAGGACAAGACCCGATGATGGCAACAACAATGATCCAACAAGGAAATTACCTTTAGTAGCAGTATGCTCATTATGTCCTCTCGTGATCCTAACCCCTTCTCCTTTAGTTCTGTTATAAATTATTTTTATTAGTAAATAAGCACATGATCAAACCACGAGATCTTCTTGTACATCCTATTTAAGACTACATCCTATTTAAGAGTGCATCTTTTTCGAAACGTAGTGCTGGGGCTCTTAACCATGTTAGGAGTTTCCCTAGATTAGGCAGCATACTTCTTTAGGACCTTATTGATGTGGGGAAAGCCTGCTAAAACTTGAGTAAATAAAAGAGTTTCTCAACTGATAAAAGGTCTTCTATTTTTATGGCTTTACTAGAGAGCACACTTATACATTGGCGAGAATGCTGCCCGACAGCTTTGTTCTATTACGATGTCTAGAGAGTTAGTATAAATGTGCTAAGTGTGTGTGTTAGTGTGCTAGGTGAGTGACTCTTTTATTGTAAATGCATGTACACCTTTCTTCTTTTCCTGCAATGAACCATAGTTTTTATTCTAATAAAGCTTTGTGTGTGAGGGCATGTGGCCCTAACACAACATTTCCCAAACTATCTTCTTTTCTCTTCTTCTCTCTCTCTCTCTCTCTCTCTCACTCTTCTCCTCCTTTCTCCACACCATAATCATCAAATCATCTTCTACTTGGTATCAGAGCATAGATCATGGCATCCTGCATCTAACAAGTTGAGAGGCGACACGTCAGCTTCCGTATGGCTAACGTCGGCGTTGTACGGACGCATGGACCCCATTTGAGTTGAAAGTTTAGGGGTTTGATAGATCTTGATTTTAGAGGATTTGTCATGATTTTTTGGGGATTTTTGAGACCTCTCATGGTGTTTTGGCTGAAATAGAGAAATTCAACCCTATAAAATTTTCTTCGATCCATCTTAAATCGATAAATTTTTCTTTAGTTTCTTTGCTCAAGATGGACCGAAATCTTCTTCCCCAGCTACTCATGGAGGATTTTTTAGCTATGATTTGTGTTCGAGTGGGTTTTAACCCCAAATGGATGTGCGGCCAGGTCGTTTTTCACTTGTTTGAGTAAGATCCGACTAGATTTGTTGTTGTTTTGGAGGACTGCTAATTATTTGGAGTTTATCTCTCATTCCTTTGAAGGATTGAGTGAGAGAGACTTGTTTGAGTCGATTTTTTTCTCTCTCTTGTAATCACTTATGGAAGACAAAGGGTCCTCTTCTCTTGGCATGGGTTCTCTTAAATCCACCCCTCTTCAAATCACTTCTACTAAGTTGAATGGTAACAACTATCTTCAATGGGCGCGATCTGTAAAAGTCTTCTTGGAGGCTCGTGAGAAGCTATCGTATATTTTGGATGATCCTCTAAGCTCTATAGATGCCACCTACAAGACATGGTCAAAAGAGAACTATCAAGTTATTGCCTGGTTGTTGAATAATATGGATTCTTCGATTAGCCAATCGGTAATGTTTTTGTCTTCGGATAAAGGCATTTGGGACTCTTCATGATATGTTCTCCGAGTCTCAAAATTTTTCATGGGTATTCAACTTATTCAAGAAATCGGTTGGTTCTAACAAGACTCAAGATCACTAAAAGATTATTATTCGATGCTTCGCGGCTGATGCGGACATCTAACCACAACCATCTTCTTTGTGGATAGGCACCTATTAAGGAACTAAAGATCCGCTGAAGACCCTTCACATGTGATTGAACACGTAGAAGACCCCACTCAGGGAAGACACGTGTGAAGGATGAAAGGAGAAAAGGCCGAACGAATTGAAGAATTCGGGCGCCCGATCGGGCGCTCGACCGCTGCCTTCGGGCGCCCGACCATAGCCTTCGGGCGCCCGATATCTGCCGGTTGCCCGAACCTCTCTGGAGGTTTTCAGACGACTTCGGGCGGGACCTCGGGCGCCCGACCGAGCGCCCGAACTTTCCCGCACTTATGTTATTTGCGCGTTTTTACTTAATATTTGAGGGTAGTTTAGTCTTTTTACTTGTTTTTAGTGTTTATTTAAGAGGGCCAAGCCCTAAACTCGAATTAAGTTGATTATTAATGAAAAGCAAACCCTTTGGTTGCCTCTATCCTCTTCCCTCTCTCATGGTGATGATTCCTCTTCTTCCTTGATCCCTCTTTTTTCTAATTGCTTCTTGTGCCCCTCCTAACCTTCTTCCTGGTAATTCTATCTTTCCCTAACTTATTTGTTTTGCTAACCACAATCCCTAAATCTGAATTTGAGCCTAAACCCTAAAGTTTTCAGATTTTCAAATCCCTAATCCAAAATCTCCTGATTTCCTGGATTAGAGATTCCTCTTAATTGATTGGGTTATAGCCATACCAGATCGAGAGGTTCCATCCCTCGCCGGATCCAACCTATGCGTTAATTGAATTCCATACTCCATGGTTGTGATGATGGCCCGTTCCATTGCATGTTTCCTTTATGATTTTCTTAGTTTATGATGATTGATGCTAGATTTCATTATTATTATTGCTTTTATTTCCGCTGAATGATTGTGTTCATGAGCATGCATCATATTTAGGGCTGTCCTGCATCAGCGGCATGCGGGATGAGCTGGACTTATATCAACCCCTTCTAAATGTAAATACGATTATGAACATGCTCGTAAGCAATGGGATGACACTCGCGTCATGCAGTTCCTCACTGGGTTGAACTCCGATTACCTAAATGTTCAGGATCTAGTTGTGAAGGATTCTCTTCCCTCGTTGACAACCGTCTATGCCATGTTCTAGTGTGGTACTGTCTCGGCTCTACCTTCACACTCCTTTGCTCCACTAGAGCGTTTGGCACACCTTGCTGGTGATTAGACTTCTCTTCTTTTTGGATTTCAGGCGCCATTCTTGAGTTCGGGGCACACTTTTGGTAATGATGGATGTGGTAGAGGCCGCAAGGGAGATCGCGGTCGTGGCAGTCGTAGTCTTTTAGGTTTTGGTGGACGTGGACGAGGACGTGATGCTTCCCGCATTTGTATGCACTGTGGCAGAAGCAATCACACTATTGATTATTGCTGGCAGCTCCATGGTCGTCCAACGTTTGCCGCTGCTTCAGTTACTGCCACCACTACTCCTGAGGGACAACCTTCCACCCATGTAGCTGAGCAGCCTTATTCAGGAGAGTCTCATTATTTCTCAAGCAACATGTGATGCCTTGATGCGACTTCATGTTTGTGATGTTCCTGAACCTCCTTATGCCACTTCAACCTAGTCAGGTACCGCTTTTCTTGTGTCTTCCTCTCCTACTTCCTGGGTAATAGACTCTGGAGCTTCCTCCCACATGATTGGTAAGTCACATCTCTTTTCCTCTTATTCTCCATCCTCCTACTCACGATATGTCATAGACTCACAGTCACTGATGGAACCCAAAGGCTCATTTCTGGGATTGGTTCCATCTCTCTTTTTCCTTTTTTGTCAGTGTCATCAATCTTGCACGTGCCTCACTTCCCATTAAACTTATTGTCTGTTAGTTCTCTTACTTGATCGTTGAATTGTTCCATTACTTTCTTCTATTCTCATTGTCTTTTTCAGGATCTACAGATGAAGAGTGATTGGTGAGGGGCTTGAGCGAGGAGGCGTTTATCTTCTCAATGATACACTCGTCGCGGCTTCAAGTACACTTTCCCTTGATCGAGAATCCGTGACACGGTTGCACTACCGCTTAGGCCATCTTTAGCTCGATTGAGGCTTTTGTTTCCCTCCTTATCTGTTACTAAACTTTTACATTGTGGTATTTGTGCATTGTCTAAACATCATCATACTACGTTTCCTCCTAGTTCTTCTGGGAGGAAACTTCACCCTTTTGAATTGGTTCACTCAGATATTTAGGGGCTAGCCTCGGTTACTTCCATTTTTGGGTTTAAATATTTTGTCACCTTTATTGATGATTATTCTCGCATGACTTGTGTCAAATCTTTTGAAATCTAAGAATGAAGTGTTTAATGTGTTTCAAGTGTTTTATTGTGAAGTGTTTACTCAGTTTCAATGCTCAATCAAAACCCTCCATTATGATAAAGACTCCATTCTGATAAAGAGGGGGGGGGGGGGGGGGTTCTTGCAGGAACATGGTATTTTGTCTCGGACATCATATGTTCGCATACCTTAGCAAAATGGCATCGTCAAATGAAAGAACTGTCATCTTCTTGAAGTTGCTCGTACCCTTCTCCTTGGCATGCACCTACCTAAGCATTTATGAGGTGATGCGCTTCTCACTGCCACTTTCCTTATTAATCGTATTCCGTCTTTTATTTTGTCTTACAAATCTTCATTTAATATCTTGTACCCTCAAGACAATTCTTTTCCTTTATCACCTAAAGTTTTTGGTTGCACCTATTTCTTTTAAATTTTGGATGGTAGTAATGATAAACTTAGTCCTAGGGAAACTAAATGTGTCTTCTTAGGGTACACTTGGAGCCAGAAAGGGTACAAGTGTTATGACCCAATGACTTGCAAGAAATATATCTTTGCTGATGTAACCTTCTTTGAGGATGTTCCTTTTTTTCTCAGCTCATGGTAGATCCATTTGTGATCGAGCATAATGCTTCACCTCTCCCTCTTGTCTCTAGTGATCATTGGGAAACTCCTTTCCCCCCGTTCCTAATTCTGTTGATGCACCTCTGCGGGTGTATCATCGTCGCGATAAAACTTCACACGCTCAGCTATCCACTCACTTTGAATGTTGGCTCAGGTGATTCTCTTATCTCAAGTCAGGATCTACCCATTGCCTTGCGCAAAGGGACACGATCTTGTACTAAGTACCTCATTAGAAATTTCGTCTCATATAATCATCTTTCACCATCCTTTTAGTCTTTTGCAGCTTCCATTTCATCACAGGTTATTCCTCAGTCTCTCTCACATGCTTTGTAAAATCCTAACTAGACGAAGGCGATGATGGAAGAAATGTTTGCTCTTGAAAAGAATCATACTTGGGAGCTAGTTCCGCTCCCTCCAGGGCACAAACCTGTTGGCTGTCAATGGGTGTACATGATCAATATCTTCCAGATGGCTCCATTGATTGCTACAAAGCTCGTCTTATTGCTAGGGGATACACGCAGACTCAGGGTGTGGATTACTTCGAGACATTCTCTCCAGTGGCCAAGCTTAATTCTATTCGCGTGATGATCTCCTTGTCTGTCAATTTATCCTGGCCATTGTTTCAGCTTGATGTCAAAAATGCATTTCTTCATGAGGATCTTAAAGAAGAGGTCTACATGCATCAAGCTCCTTGCTTTGTTGCTTCCCATATCTTATGCTTGTATGTCGGTTGAAGAAGGCTCTGTATGGACTTAAATAGTGCCTGTGTTCTTGGTTCGACAAATTTTGTCAGGCTCTCATGGAGTTTGGCTTTGGTCGTAGTCATGCCGACCATCATTCTTTATATGTCGACGATTGACAGGCATCATGGTTCTCATTGTGTATGTGGATGATATTGTTTTGTCAGGCAGTGACTCAATTGGCATAGGGGAAGTTAAAGATGAAATTGCGTCACTTTGATTGCACTTGTGGACGTGTATGCAATGTTGTCAAATGGCATAAGCGATCCTGTGCGATCACGATCACATAATCGCATAAGCAATCACACAACTTTTTTTTTTTTTTTTTTTTTGAAAAAAAATAGAAAATAAAAAAATTGAAGAAAATGAAAAGTATGCGATGGCATATGCGATTATGCGATTGCATAATGGCATATGCGATCGCTTTATGTGATATGCGATGGCATAACATCCATATGGCATATGTGACCGTCGCACATGCCATATGGATGGCATTATGCGATTATGCGATCGCTTTTGACAACATTGCGCGTATGCGTGCGGAAGCTTAGAGGAGCAACTAGAATTATGGACAAGTCCTAGAGGGGGGGTGATTAGTACCTTTTAAAAATCTTTTCGCCTACTTAACAGTTTTATCAATTTAAACTAAGCAAGCAATAACACCGGCTTCTAAGTTTAAGTGGGTCCAATCACAAGACTAGCATAGGATAAGTGATAAGCTATCTAGTCTAAGCATGCATAGATTAACATATGATTAAACTAATCAAGCACCTAATCTATGCAACTTAAGTAGATTATATGAGAATGGATCATATAAGCTCAAGTCTACTCAAGAAAGTGAAAGTACATTTTATATGTGGATGTGCCTAACATACATTCTAATTATGCATTCATGATTAACCAATTAAACACAACGCATAACAAGAAATGTGCTCAAATACAATCACAAACACAACGATGTATAGTGGTTCGATGATGTATGTGGCTGGTTGAAGCATTGGCTGCTGTCATGTAAAATTGTACACCACATGAACCAACAATAATAATCCTAAACATTAAGCATCTTATTATTAATTGTGAGAGAAGAGAGGTGTGAGAGAGAAGGATGTACTGAGATCAGTTGTCTCTCTCTCTCTCTCTCTCTCTCTCTCTCATGCATCTTATTATTAAAACCCTGATAACAAATAACAAGCTGTTGATAGGAGCGCCTCAAATTGTACACCACACCAACAATTATAACCTTATACTCCACACATACACTAATATTCATGCACGCACGCACACAATTTCCTACATAGGGTATTTCACCATAGCTCGTGTTTAACTAACGTTAATAGAAAATAATAAAACAATGGGTTGTCTAAAAAATTAAGATGAAACTGAGGCAAATGAAGGCTCACACACTTCTACGCGGAACTACATAAACGTAAAAGATAGATTTCATTAACCTATTTTTAACCTACCAACTTGCTCATCAAATTAAATCCTTTAAATTGACTCCAATTTACCTCTACGATAAGAGAAGGGCCATTGAGTAGAAGATGATTTGATGATTATGGTGTGGAGAAAGGAGGAGAGCGAGAGAGGAGAAAAGAAGATAGTTTGGGAAATGTTGTGTTAGGGCCACATGGCCTCACACACAAAGCTTTATTAGAATAAAAACTATGGTACATTGTGGGAGAAGAAAGGTGTACATGCATTTATAATAAAAGAGCCACTCACTTTGCACATTAACACACACACTTAGCACATTTATACTAACTCTCTATACTCTCCCTCAAGTTGGAGCATAGATGTTGATCATGCCCAACTTGCCACGAACACGATGAAGAGCATTTCGACTTGAAGACTTTGTAAGGACATCTGCAAGTTGATCGCCAGATCGAATAAAAGGAGTGATGATTTCCTTAGAAGTTACTTTCTCCCGAATAAAGTGACAATCAACCTCAATATGCTTGATTCGTTTATGGAAAATAGGATTACGCACAATATGTATGCCCGCCTGGTTGTCGCAATGAAGAGGAATAGGGCCAAAAGGGGAATAGCCAAGTTCGTCAAGAACGGCACGAAGCCACACGAGCTCATGTCGCATGAGCCATAGCGCGATATTTTGCTTTAGCCGAGGACCGAGCAACAACCAATTGTTTCTTGCTTTTCCATGTGACAAGATTGCCACTTAGGAAGGTACAATACCCGGACGTAAAGTGACGATTATAGATACTACCCGCACAATCAGCATCAAAATAGCCCGAAAGATGAAGATGACCATGAGACTGAAAGCGGCGGCCAAGGCCCAGGGCTGATTTAAGATACCAGAGTATGCGGTAGACAGCCGTGAAATATGAAGAACGAGGAACTTGCATAAATTGACTAATAATACCCACCATAAAGGAGAGATCTGAGCGAGTAATAGTCAAGTAAATTAGCCGACCTACAAGGCGACAGTACATTCCAGGATCAGAGAGGAGAGTACCATCATCCGGTTGAAGCTTCCGCGAAGTATCGATGGGAGTGGTAACAAGTTTGCAGCCTAACATGCCTGTTTTCATGAGCAAATCAAGAGCATATTTGCATTGGGACAAAACCACCTCGGTTTTTTAGCGAGCAACCTCAATGCCTAGGAAGTAGCGAAGGGGACCCATATCCTTGATTTCAAACTTGTTCTTCAAAAATTCTTTTGTTAGTGCACTTTTCTGTAGTATACTAGTGCACCTTATTTGTCAATCACGTGGGTCCTTGTATTGTAATGTCGGTTGAGCCTTGGCAAGCTGAAGACCGAAGATTTAAGAGGACCAGAAGTATTAAGGAAGAAGAACGGGTAAATGAGATGCCTTGGTGACCCTAACCCTTTGATCCAAAACACCCAAATCATCTTAGATGACTTTGACTAACTAGGAATACCCTTAGTCATCCTTATTAGCCTTAGATTATATACTATTCTCCTAAGTTAGTTATTATCAGCCCTTGATGGTTTCAGATAGTGAAATTTGGGATTTTGTTTGGAATTTATTCGAAATTTGATCATTTGAATGATTCATATTGATGATTCATGTGTCTTATGTGCTGATTTGATAACATGTTTATTATGATGTATGAATTCATTCCTTATTTGAATTGATTTTGTGAAATATGTGATTTGGCGCGTTTCACACGCCAAGTGTTTGATGAAATGCCCAAGTGTTGAATTTCATGTTTATTTGTGAATTTGTACTTGTTAACATGTTTAGGAGATTACATAACTGCTTTGTGTGGGATTAGTACCTGGAAAACTATTAATAAGTGGACAGCCTACCTTGGGTTGAGCCGTTCGTCATATATTTGTTCGGTCGATTTGGGCGGAACACAGCTGACCGGACCTAGTTAAGCCGGCTTCGCCGTTGTTCATTCGACTCCACCAAATTAGTCCATTCCAGGAAAAATCAGTATGCTGTGATTGTTGTCGAATATTCTATAGAATCCAGGATACCACAATTCCCATTGCTATATAGTTACCATCATTAGGCGTCCGTTTCTCTGACGACCTACTCGTTACAGCTCATGGGCCAAGCACGGTGGTATGGGACACTGTGTTTGTGCTGTCTTTGGTTTGTGCCGGGTGACGAGCCCCATAGTTAGCCTTGAGCACATATGGAGGACTCTTCTGCCTGCCATCTTTATGTTGATCTTTGGTGACGACCCATTACCTTGTTGTTTCAATGTCTAGGGCAATGCCCATACCTATAATTTGATGACTTATATACTTCGGGTGAGGAACCTTGATGGAATTGAGGACCCTGGTGATGAGCCACGTTGTTCCTGTGTACTTGACTTGGGATACAATTGTGGTGTTTTGGCTTAGCCAATACTGCTGCATGAATACGGATTAATAAAGGCTTGGCTAGAGCATGCATATCATGGCATTTGCAGGCAATTTTGGTGACGAGCCATATTGTTGTTGGTTCCTGCATCGCGGGTAATGTTGGTGACGAGCCACATTACTATTGATTTACATATTTACATACCATCGGGTGATTTTGGTGACGAGCCACACTACTCCCATTTGCATACCATGTCATACATGCACTTAATTAACTAGATAAAGAAATTGTTTGTGATGTTGTGTTTTCACTACCTGTACCTGATTGTGTTGATAACATGCGTAACTTAGGGTATGGTAACACTTAGTTGATCACTTACTCTCACCTCGGTCGGTGTTTTAAAACACCAACCAGATACTTTTGGTGCAGGGTCAGAAGAGGCGCCAGCGACAGACAAGGACTATTTTGACCCTATCTCTACCAGGTCTTTCTTCCATTTTGCTAACGAGCAGCTTTAGGCTGTCATGCCTGTCTCTTTAGCTTGACTTTTTGGACAATAGTTAACGTGATTTTGGACATGTGTTACATTCATTTTGGACAATTATATATTGGGTCCCCTGCTGTGTGGACCCTATGGTTGTTTTTGCGATGGTTGTATGTATGCTACACTTTACTTTTTAATGAAATGTACACTGTTTGGTTTAATCTTACGCTTTTGTTGTTGATGCCATCTAAATTAGACCTTTAAACTACGCTTCCGCATTAAAGGTGGCACTCGGGAAATTAGGGATCGTGGACGTACCCGACCCCTAATTTTCAGGGCGTGGCACGTACATCTCGCATGACTGCTTATATTAATCTACTTAAGTCTTCATCTTCGCATATTCATCATCCAATTACTTTCCCATGATATCAAAGGGCGTGGGCTGTTCGCTTCCCCAAGTGTAGGGTTGCGATGTAATAATAATCTCGGTAAGACCGAGGTCGATCCACAGGGACTTATATAGGAATTCACAAACACTTCCAATAGCTTCTATTGAAAAGCTAACAACTAGATTTGAGAAGATTGATGCAAATAGCAATTCTGAACTTAAACTGAAGTAATCAATTAATAAAAAGCACTAGGGGTTCAAGGATCCACTTGTAGCAATCCTTGATGCTCAATTCGCTGTGGTTTTCTCACTTTCTCAACTAGAATCGAAATTAAGATCTATCTAGCCGGATGATAGATCAGTTAAACCAACAATCTGCAATATGTATGATTCACTCAATGCAAGCTAGGACGAGCACACTCAATTGCATAGGTAAGTCCCAATTCCAATAGACTAAGTTCACAATCATAACCATCATTAAGTCCTGTCACAAGACAAAGCTAGATCATGATTTGAACTTGATTCAAATCACATACACAGTCCACATATAATAAAATTCCAGCAAAAGTAGAACTTTGATAGGAAGTTCCCACATGAAAATCATAGTACTAGAGCGTACTCCAATTCCTCGGATCATACAGGTCTAGAGTAACACAAAACAATTAAGAACTCAAGTACTTCTTCCAAACATCCATGAGTCATCATAAGACTAAGAAAAACTACTTAGAACTTGAATTAAACTTCAAACCATTGTTCATGAACATGAAATCCAATCTTAAAACCAATTTAAACGAATTGAAACATCTTTAGATTCACTACAAGCTTCACCTCTTAGCCCTAGCTAAGAGGTTTAGCCGTTCATGATCCAAGGAAACATAAAACAACTAAGAAAAACATAAAAACGAGAAAGCAAGTTAGAAGGAGTTGTGGAACTCCGAAATCCACTTCCGCCGCCTCCCACCTTGCTCAAACCCTTCTAAGATACCCTAGGAACGATCCCTAGGTGTCCTTTTATAGTGGGGAGGCTCCGCAACATCGGAATCATCTAGAATTTCCGTAAGCTTACGCAGTGCGCAGAGAATTCCGGAACAGAATAGGAAAGTCCGCAGTTTTACGCATGGCTGACCGGTCGCACGACCGGTCTGAGTGGCTTGGCCGACCGGTCACGACCGGTCGGACTCATCTAGGAAACAGTCCAGCAATATCCAGAGCTATCAGACCTGTTGGCCGACCGGTCGGACTGGGCTGGCCGACTCTTCTGGGCTCCTTTTCTTCTTCATTTCTTTCTTTCTTTCTTTCCTCTGCTTTCTTCTTTCTTTGGCCCACCTTGGGTCTTCATCCAAATCTCCTAAGTAGACCCTTTTGGTCTCCTATTGGGTGAAGTCCACTCTCATTCCTGCAATCACAAAACATGCATTAAGTTAGTCTTTAAATCATGAAAACCCTGTATAATGAGTGATGAATTGGGGTTAGAATATGCACAATTAAGAGCTCAACACACCCCCCAACCAGCATTTTGCTAGTCCCGAGCAAAACATGCGTGAAACCAATTCCATTCTCCAAAACCCAACTCTCTTTTAGAAACCATTCTTCTATACATCCCAAGACACACAAGTGTAAGATTCAGAAAGATTAGGTGATAGAGGTTGAAATCATAAACTCTCAAGACATAATGAGTGTCCATATGAAATTCCCGCTGATTGGTTGATAAATAGACGAACTTGAACAAATTCAACCTAGTGTGCATAGTGACAATTCATTTCATGAGTTTCCAGGATTATCTTCTTCATAGATCAAGTAGACTATAGATTTCAAGGTATATAGAGCAACATCAAGCCAATGACAGGAATTTGCCTTACCATCCTTCTGACGACTTTTACAATACATCCCATTTCCGGCTTTGGTTACGGGTAGACCATCCCCCGGTTGGTAGTAGGTAGCCCTAATCAGAATTTTCCACCATTTTTCCATCATTCCCAATTTCATCCTTCCTTTTCTTTTTTCTTTTTAATTTAGATAGGATTTTTAGAAATCCATATCTTTCGTTATTTTCCCATGGACAAGGATGGACAAAGTACCCCGGCTTGGTTTCTCAACACCTTGAATCAAAATCTAACTAATCCACAAATCACATAATCCCTTCAACCCGTGAAAATCGTGTAATGTGAACTAGGTGTAAGAGTGTTAAAATTTTCTATCAATCACAAAAATAGGACAATTCACATATAAAACCATTATGCTATGAGAAATTCAAAACTTACAACCTCATACACTTCATATCTCCTCCTCTTAAACTCATATCATCTTGAATGCATATAAACAAAGTTTTCCAAAAGAGTTTTGAATTTTAGAAAAATCAAAAAATTTCTACATAATTGCTCGAAATGTTATAAAACGCTGGATTCATCCAAGTGATCCTACACCCCCCAACCAAATCTTGCATTGTCCTCAATGTAAAAGATGTGCAATAAGCAAAACATGAGAGCAATTCTAAAATAAAAGGGAGTGAGGAATGGTAGTACCTGAGAGAGTGAAAAGTGGAATTCTTCCTCCTTCTAACAAACCTATGAAAAATAAACAAAAGCAACCAAATCCTAATCCTAACTACTCTATACCTCCATCAGACTAGGAGATCAATCATCCTGATACACAGGATCAGTCAGAGGTATGGACATACCTTCTAAAGGAAACTTCTCAAAAAACGGCTTTAATCGCTGACCATTTGCCTTAAAGATTTTGCCGTTCCTTGGATTTAATAACTCGACAGTCCCATATGGGTAGACAGTTTGTACAATGTAGGGACCGGTCCATCGAGATCTCAATTTTCCCGGAAATAAATGTAGGCGAGAATTATACAGAAGGACTTTTTGATTGATTGTGCATGTCTTACGAAAATGTTCTTATCATGGAATATCTTCGTCTTGTCCTTATAAATTCTCGCATTCTCATATGCTTCGTTCCGGATTTCTGCAAGTTCATTTAATTGAAGTTTGCACAACGAGCTCGCCTTGTCAGAATCAAAATTCATCTTCTTAATTGCCCAATATGCCCTATGTTCCAACTCCACAGGCAAGTGAAAAGCCTTCCCATAGACAAGTCTATAAGGGGACATACCAATAGGGGTCTTGAAGGCGGTACGGTAAGCCCAAAGCGCATCGGTAAGTTGAAGTGACCAATCCTTGCGATCGGGGTTCACCGTTTTCTCCAAAATGTGTTTAATCTCCCTATTGGATATCTCAGCTTGTCTACTAGTTTGTGGGTGATAGGGAGTGCTCACTTTGTGTGTTACACCATATTTCTTCATTAAGGTTTCAAATGGGCGATTACAAAAGTGAGACCCTCCATCACTTATGATGACTCGAGGTGTTCCAAACCGGGAAAGAATATTCTCTTTTAAGAAGCGAATGACCGTTTTATGGTCATTATTCCGGCGAGGGATGGCCTCGACCCATTTGGAGACATAGTCAACGGCCAGCAAGATGTATGCGTTTCCAAAAGAAGATGGGAATGGACCCATGAAATCGATGCCCCAACAATAAAAAATTTCAATTATTAAGATGGGATTGAGAGGCATCATATTTCTACAGGAGATTCCTCCCAATTTCTGACAAGGCTCACATGTTTTGCAAAACTCATGTGTGTCTTTGAACATAGTGGGCCAATAGAACCCCACATTGCAGAATTTTGGCTGTGGTCTTCTTAGCCGAAAAGTGACCGCCACAAGCCTGAGAATGACAAAAGGAGATGATACTTTGTTGTTCATCATCTGGCACACATCTCCTTATGATTTGATTGGGACAATACTTAAATAAGTATGGGTCGTCCCATAAGAATTTTCGCACCTCAGTGAAGAACTTATCCTTATCTTGCTTTTTCCAATGTGTAGGAATCGTACCTGTAGCAAGATAATTAGCAATGTCCGCATACCATGGTAATTGGGAGATTGCAAAAAGTTGGTCATCAGGGAACATGTCATTGATCACGGTCGTTTCAGGGGAATCGGTGAGAACAAGTCGAGAGGTGGTTAGCCACTACATTTTCTACTCCTTTCTTATCACGTATCTCTATGTCAAAATCTTGGAGTAGAAGGATCCATCTTAACAACCATGGTTTAGCATCCTTCTTAGAGAGAAGGTACTTAAGCGCGGCATGTTCAGTGAATATGATGATCTTAGATCCAATCAAGTAGGACCTAAACTTGTCCAAGGCAAAAACTACGGCTAAAAGTTCTTTTTCTATTGTAGTGTAGTTTGCTTGGGCAGAGTTTAAGGTTCTACTTGCATAGTAGATAACACATGGCTTCTTCTCTATTATTTGGCCTAGCACAGCCCGAATAGCATAGTTGCTTACGTCGCACATAATTTCAAAAGGAAGGCTCCAATCAGGTGGTTGCATTATGGGAGCACATGTCAACATTCCTTTGAGTGTGGTAAAGGCTTTTTGACAGTCTTCATTCCACTCAAAGGAATTCTCCTTTTGAAGTAGGTTACACAAAGGACGAGAGAGTGAACTGAAGTCCTTTATGAACCTTCTATAAAATCCTGCGTGTCCCAATAAGGATCTCACATCTCGTATGCTCTTAGGTGGTGGAAGGTTAGAGATAAGATCGATTTTCGCTTTGTCCGCCTCGATTCCATTTTGTGAAACAATGTGACCTTGTACAATTCCCTTTTGAACCATAAAGTGACACTTCTCCCAATTCAACACAATGTTCTTTTCTTCACATCTTTTCAGCACAGATTTCAAGTGCTCAAGGCACTCATCAAAGTTAAAACCAAATACTGAGAAATCATCCATGAAGACTTCGAGAATTGTCCCCACCATATCAGAAAAGATACTCATCATACAACGCTGAAAGGTGGCAGGGGCATTATATAGTCCAAACGGCATCCGTCGATAGGCGAAAGTGCCGAATGGACATGTGAATGTAGTCTTTTCTTGGTCTTCACGGGCTATTTCTATTTGGTTGTACCCTGAATAGCCATTAAGGAAGCAAAAATGGGTATGACCCGCCAACCTTTCTAGAATTTGATCAACAAACGGTAGGGGGAAGTGGTCATTCCTTGTGACAGTGTTTAGCTTCCTGTAGTCAATGCACATTCTCCAACCGGTAGTGACTCTGGTTGGTACGAGTTCATTATTGGCATTGGCTACGATGGTTATTCCGGATTTCTTAGGTACCACTTGAGTTGGACTCACCCATTGACTATCGGATATTGGGTAAATAATACCCACATCCAATAGTTTCACCACTTCGGCCTTAACCATATCCTTCATGTTTGGATTGAGTCGTCTTTGCGGTTGCCTAGATGTCTTCGCATTCTCCTCAAGGTGTATGCGATAAGTACAAATCAGTGGGTCTATGCCTTTGATATCCGCAATCGACCACCCAATGACACTCTTGTGCTCTAATAGAGTGGCCATTAGCCTACTCTCTTGTTCCTTATCCAAGTGGGAAGAAATCACCACCGGATATGTCTCATCTCGACCTAAATAGACATATTTCAGCTTACTTGGTAATGGTTTTAAGTCGAGTGTTGGTGCCTTGATATTGAATGGGAGGGGCTTGTTCTCGTTTACGGGTAAAGGCTCAAATAGGGCCCTCAATCTTTTGTTATCAAGCACCGGCATTACATCTAAAATGGCATCCATCTCTCATATTGTGTTATCATTTATCTCATGAGAGTGGGCCACACATGCCTCCAAAGGGTCGGAATATAATGACAAGGGGAGTGTATCTT
The DNA here is from genome assembly GCA_003013855.2 of Liriodendron chinense. Lineage (NCBI taxonomy): Eukaryota > Viridiplantae > Streptophyta > Magnoliopsida > Magnoliales > Magnoliaceae > Liriodendron > Liriodendron chinense. The sequence continues at coordinate 3,214,111 of ML058397.1, read as the reverse complement.
CCACGAATGACTTAATCATATTTATCTCGTGGATCTCATCATCAACCTCCCGTGGTTGCTTGCATAAATCAAATATATTTAGCTCAAGTGTCATATTTCCAAAGGATATTTGTACTAGCCCGTTTCTACAGTTGATAATCGCATTGGAAGTGGCTAGAAAAGGGTGGCCAAGAATGACAGGAATTTGTGCACCGGTTCCTATCACGGGATGTGTATCCAAGACAATAAAGTCTACTTGGCAGTAGAATTTATCAACTTGGACTAAAACATCGTCAATCATTCCTCTCGGTATGCGAATGGATCTATCAGCAAGTTGGAGTGTGGTTTTGGTGCATTTCAATTCACCTAACCCAAGTTGTTCGTAAACCGAGTATGGAATGAGGTTCACACTTGCCCCCAAGTCGAGTAAGGCTTGTTTAATCCGGTAGTCTCCTATGATGCATGAGATGGTTGGACTACCCGGATCCTTGTATTTTTGGGGCACCTCTTGTTTGATGATAGCGCTCAAATTCTCAGTCAAAAGTACTTTGTTGTGAACATTGTGTTTCCTTTTGACCGTACACAATTCATTTAGAAATTTGGCATAAGATGGTATTTGTTTTATGGCATCCAACAACGGGATGTTGATCTTCACCTGCTTTAAAACCTCTAAAATTTCTAGATTTTTGTCTAAAGGTTTAGGTGAAATCAACCTTTGGGGAAACGGGGCAACCGCTTGTATTGCCTTTTCGGTTCTTTCTCTTGTGGAGTGTTGTTTAAGCTATCATCCTCTTTGGAATTTTCCGGATCCTTAGGCTTTGGGGGCCTTTACCGGATTAGATTTATCAACTATTTTCCCACTTCTCAAAGTGGTGATAGCTTGAACATGCTCAGTATGTTGGGAGGATGAGCTTGCGTCTTGTATATCAAATTGGGTTCTTGGGTTAGGGAGAGGTTGGGCAGGAAGTGTGCCTTTCTCCCTAACACTGAGGTGAGATTCAACTCTAGCCATTGAGGTTTTCAATTCATTGATGGCTTAAGTTGAATTTTGATTGAATTTCAATTGCTCTTGCATGAAGGCATCTATTTTCAGAGAATTAGTCTTGTTATACTCAGCTTGAACCGATACAAATGCACCTAACATCTCCTCTAGCGTAACTTTTGGAGTAATGACTAGAGATGGACCTAGTATAGGTTGAGCTTGAGGGATATTGTTTGCATTCGCAGTGGGTCCATTCCTCCAACTGAAGTTGGGATGATTCTTCCAACTAGCATTAAACGTGTTTGAGTTTGGAGCACCAAATTGTCGTTGATAACTGTTTATGGCATTTGATTGTTCTTGTAAGATGTCTTGAACCGCTGAGATTGTGGGACAATCTTGTGTTATATGTTGATTTCCGGCACAAATTCCACAAACAGTTTCAACGTCATTAGAGTTGATCGTCTCTCCTTTCTTTAATTCCATGGCCTCGACTTTTCTTGTGAGGCTAGCCACCCGTGCACTTATGCTATCCTCTTCTGATAGGAGATAAATTCCTCCTTTCTCCCTTTGTTGGCTAGTCTTGGAATTTGCTGGTTTAGATGTATCCCAAGACTCTGCATTCTCAGCCACTTCCTCCAAGTAGTCCCATGCTTCATCGGCTTCCTTATTCATGAACTCCCCATTACACATCATCTCTACAAATTGGCGCATCGGTGAAGTCAGTCCGTCATAGAAAAAGCTTATAACCCGCCAAATTTCATAGCCATGATGTTGGTATGCATTTAACAAGTCCTTAAACCTCTCCCAACACTGGAAGAAGGTCTCATCTTCCTTTTGGGCAAAGTTTATGATAAGGCGCCTCAACATGTTCGTTTTGTGAGTAGGGAAGAATTTTTTTATGAATTCCTTATGCATATCAGTCCATGCACCAATTGATCTTGGCCTTAATGCATGAAGCCAACCTTTAGCTTTATCTTTAAGGGTAAAAGGAAATAATTTAAGTCTTATCACATCATCAGTAACATTCGCAAAGTGCATGGCGGTTATTACCTCATTAAACTCCTTAAGGTGTTGATAGGCACTTTCACTGTCTAATCCATGGAATTTTGGGTGGAGTTGGATCACTCCCGGTTTCAAATCTACATTTCCTGCATTTTGTGGAAAGATTATGCATGAGGGAGTGCTCGCTCTTGCTGGTTGCAAGTAATCACGTAATGTTCTTGGTCGGGGAACATTCTCAACCACATTCTCTCCCGTTTCGGTTTGGTTTTTTGGCCCAGATTAGGATTGGCCATCGGATTAGGTCGATTTATAGCCATATTTTCAGACAAAATTGGAGAATTTGGATGTCTCCTAGCACGTGGTTCTCTGTCAATTCCTTCAACTATTCCCCCTTCGCTAATGAGTCGGTTATTGGAATCCCGAGCCCAATGTGGCATGCAAATCCAAAAAAAATATCAAACAAAGAGAAAAAAGAATTCTTCCTTCCTTTCTTTACTCTTCTCTAAGACCGAAGCACAAGGTGCCTTGCAATGGCTAGGCCAGAAGCAAGGATAGAGACCGATTTCTCCTGGTCAATAGGGGTTCAGAGAACTCCCCACCCACTCTTTGAATCTTTTGAGAAAAGTGCAGAAAAAGAAGAAAGAAGAGTAGAGGTGAGAAGAGAAATATCTGAGCACAAGGTGATCCATGACGGCAGAGCCGCCAATAGGAATCTAGGTGGCACAAGTCCTACCTTTCAGAGATCCAAAAAGGAGTCTCCACCCACTCTACAAGAGATGAATGTGATATGAACGAATAGGACAAGAAGAAGAGTAAGGTTTAGAAAGATAGAATCTGATTTGGCACTTGAGATCCTTATGTCTTCTTCAGCTTCTTAGAAATCCCTGCAAAAGAAAAATCAAACAAAACAAACTAAGTTAGTCTTAGAATCCTAAAAATCCTAAATAGATACTATTTTCAGAAATTTTGTGAAAAACCGTCAAAGTCCCCAGCAGCGGCGCCAAAAACTTGTTCGCTTCCCCAAGTATAGGGTTGCGATGTAGTAATAATCTCGGTAAGACCGAGGTCGATCCACAGGGACTTATATAGGAATTCACAAACACTTCCAATAGCTTCTATTGAAAAGCTAACAACCAGATTTGAGAAGATTGATGTAAATAGCAATTCTGAACTTAAACTGAAGTAATCAATTAATAAAAAGCACTAGGGGTTCAAGGATCCACTTGTAGCAATCCTTGATGCTTAATTCGCTGTGGTTTTCTCACTTTCTCAACTAGAATTGAAATTAAGATCTATCTAGCGATTCTAGCCGGATGATAGATCAGTTAAACCAACAGTCTGCAATATGTAAGAGCCATGTGTATGATTCACTCAATGCAAGCTAGGACGAGCATACTCAATTGCATAGGTCAGTCCCAATTCCAATAGACTAAGTTCACAATCATAACCATCATTAAGTCCTGTCACAAGACAAAGCTAGATCATGATTTGAACTTGATTCAAATCACATACACAGTCCACATATAATAAAATTCCAGCAAAAGTAGAACTTTGATAGGAAGTTCCCACATGAAAATCATAGTACTAGAGCGTACTCCAATTCCTCGGATCATACAGGTCTAGAGTAACACAAAACAATTAAGAACTCAAGTACTTCTTCCAAACATCCATGAGTCATCATAAGACTAAGAAAAACTACTTAGAACTTGAATTAAACTTCAAACCATTGTTCATGAACATGAAATCCAATCTTAAAACCAATTTAAACGAATTGAAACATCTTTAGATTCACTACAAGCTTCACCTCTTAGCCCTAGCTAAGAGGTTTAGCCGTTCATGATCCAAGGAAACATAAAACAACTAAGAAAAACATAAAAACGAGAAAGCAAGTTAGAAGGAGTTGTGGAACTCCGAAATCCACTTCCGCCGCCTCCCACCTTGCTCAAACCCTTCTAAGATACCCTAGGAACGATCCCTAGGTGTCCTTTTATAGTGGGGAGGCTCCGCAACATCGGAATCATCTAGAATTTCCGTAAGCTTACGCAGTGCGCAGAGAAATCCGGAACAGAATAGGAAAGTCCGCAGTTTTACGCATGGCCAACCGGTCGCACGACCGGTCTGAGTGGCTTGGCCGACTGGTCACGATCGGTCGGACTCATCTAGGAAACAGTCCAGCAAGCTCCAGAGCTGTCAGACCTGTTGGCCGACCGGTCTGGACCGATCGGACTGGGTTGGCCGATCGGTCTGGACCCCTTTTCTTCTTCATTTTTCCTCTGCTTTCTTCTTTCTTTGGCCCACCTTGGGTCTTCATCCAAAGCTCCTAAGTAGACCCTTTTGGTCTCCTATTGGGTGAAGTCCACTCTCATTCCTGCAATCACAAAACATGCATTAAGTTAGTCTTTAAATCATGAAAACCCTGCATAATGAGTGATGAATTGGGGTTAGAATATGCACAATTAAGAGCTCAACATGGGCGGCTGCACACCCTCATCCTTACGTTGCACTTCACTTATCATATTCTTGAAATGCGGGTTCTCTACGACATTCGCGGGGATTTGATCATAGATAAAAAATTTCATTATAAACTTCCCAACGTTCTTCCTCACATCTCCACTAAATATGTCCTTTAATTTCTTTTGTGTCCTTCCCGCCTACGAAGGTAGATCCAGCACCCGCATGCTACTGCTCCTCCCCATACCCTATAATGTTCTCGTCGACTACCCTCCACTCCACCACCCCAGAACTCCTCCTTGCTCCCCTACCACTGTCCCACTCAGCGCCACCCCAGTGCCCCGCTGCTCCACTCCCCCCACCACGCTTATGGCTAGACCTCTCAAATTTAGGCCTACTTGCTTCCCACCTTTGATGTAGGGAAGGGGTGTAAGATGAATAGAGGAAGATCGCCATCTTCCTCAAGTACATAAAATCTTGAATCTACAAGAAAAAAGAGATAAAACTCAAGTTTTTTTAATTGAATAATTTGTGTAATTGTGTATCAACTCTCGATTACACGACTAATAAAGGAAAAATAAACCCTAATTCTTAATTACCAAAAATAGCAAAATTTTAACCCTATTAAAAGTTACTCAAAATAGTGAAACTCATCTAAAGCTTAATTTGCCAAAAATAGAAAGTCTAGGTAAACCTTACTAGAATAGTCCTAGCATGATTACAAGTAATTTCTAAAAAGAAAGGAATCTAAAACCTCTAAAAACAAGGAAATATGTCAAAAATCGGAATAACTAAAAACAGTAAAATTTTCTTAAAATCCATTTTTTAAATTGAAATCGCATATTTTCTTAAGAAATAGATTGAGGCGACCTACTTTGTGGGTTGGTTCACCCTGGATGGCCCGTTACAATAAAGATTGATAGGTTTGTGTCCCGTAACGATGCCTGAATAAAAAGTTGTGGCTGATTTATGGTTCACACTTCAAATGACAATTTATCCTTATTTGGATTAAATTTCTTCGAACCGGACGCCCTAGGGCCCAATTACGTCATGCCCTAACAGATGACTTCCGCTTCCATTTAGCCTTCTTTTGATCCAGCTATACTAGGAATGTACTTGTGCACGTCCTATATCAGACCGCTCCACTTGGAAAAAACTTGTCCTTGAGTTATCTAACGGACTTGACAAATAATACTCATAAAACTTCTAGCGGCGATGTTTATTAGCTTCTTTTTTGTACTTGGCGTTAGACTCCTATAACTTCTTTTGGTCCTTGGCATCCACTGTCATGATTCGGTTCGCAATATTTTCTGTCACAATACTCATACCCAGTAATTTAGGCAAAGGGACCAGATTGAGTGTATGTTCCTTGAATGGGGATTTGTCGGTGGACCGATTCTGCATGTTATTGAAGACGAATTTCGCCTGATCAAAAGCAATAACCTACATGGGGGGTAATTCCTTGGAAGTTCTTTGGGAATAATCCTCTCAAATTCTTATAACACTAGTTTCAACTCTTTTGGGGTGTTTGTGGGTTCTATTTCTTTTTCCTTTTCAACTAATGCATTGATCTCTCCTATCTCCTCAGATTCTTTGACGATCTTTGGGATGTTTGTGGGTTCTACTTCTTTTCCATTTTGAAATAATGCATTGATTTCCCCCATCACATAAGATTCTTTAACGAAATCTTATGCAGTTCCGGGAGACTGCCCATCTACTTTAGAAGTCTTGGGTTGGTAATCCATACTCATAGGGGTGAGGATAATCTTTCTACTGTCTTTGACAACAATAAAAATATCATCCCGACCTTTATGCGTGGCATCACGATCGTACTGCCATGGTCAACCAAATAACATGTGGCAAGCCTCCATATCAACCGTGTCACATACTACATCAGTTCATCCTTATAATGTTTACCAATGGAGAAAGGAATATGACATCATTCAGTTACATTTGTCTCGCTGACCTCCTTGATCCATCCAATAGTGTACGAAGAAGGGTGCTTTTTTGTCTCTAGTTGCAGCTTTTCCACCATAAACTTTGACACGATATTCTCACTACTTCCCCCATTTATGATTAAATCACAAACCTTTTTGTGCACGATGCACCTTGTTCGAAAGATGTTGGGCTGCTATAGATCTATCTCCTCTTTCAGCATATGCAACAACTTCCTCACGATCAGATTGGTGGCTTGTGATTCAACACTATCGTAATGTGGCCAACGATTCATCACCGGTGTTGCACCATGAACTTGACGACTATGAGCGCCAACGATAACCTGAGGCCGCTCATCATCACAAACACGGGTTTGCCCTAAGGCTTCCGTCATGTGGTCGATAGCTGCCTGCAGTCCTTGCATGGCTTGCCGATTCTCTCGTTGGAAAGCTTTAAGTGTTGCCACTATGGAATTGATCCTTGGAGCACCGTCCATAGTATTGTTGCTCGTACCATCGTTAGATGCCATCGAGCCGAGGAAAAGCCTCGCTCTGATACCAACTAACACAAGAAAGGGGTGTAAGATGAATAGAGGAAGATCACCATCTTCCTCAAATGCATAAAACCTTGAATCCAGGAGGGTATTTTCTTGAATCCACAAGAAAAAAAGAGCTAAAACTCGAATTTTTTTAATTGAATAATTTGTGTAATTGTGTATCAACTCTCAATTTCACAACTAATAAAGGAAAAATAAACCCTAATTTGTAATTACCAAAAATAGCAAAATTCTAACCCTATTAAAAGTTACCCAAAACAGCAAAACTCATCTAAAGCCTAATTTGCCAAAAATAGAAAGTCTAAATAAACCTTACAAGAAGAGTCCTAGTATGATTATAACTAATTTCTAAAAAAGAAGGGAATCTAAAACTTTAAAAATAAGGAAATATGACAAAAAATCGGAATTACTAAAAATAGCAAAATTTTCTTAAAATCTCGTTTTTAAACTAGAACCATGCGTTTTCTTGCGAAACGAACTGAGGCGACCCACTTTGTGTGTCGGTTCACCGTGGATGGCTCGTTACGGTAAAGATTGATAGGTTGTGCGTCTTGTAACGATAACCGGATCAAAAGTTATGACCGATTTACTGTTCACACTTCAAACGACAATTTCTCCCTATCCGGATTGAATTTCTTCGAACTGGACGTGCTTGGGGCCCAATTATGTCATGCCCTACGTAGGAAAGGGCTCGGATATGATAGATTACTTATGCTTCCGTTTAGCCTTCTTTTGGTCTAGCCATACTAAGAATGTACTTGTGCCATGCCCTACATCAACCTCCTCTCTTGATCCCTTTCCCATTGATCCCGTAGAGACTCCTAAACCGCGTGTCCTTATTCAAGATCATCATCGTCACCGAGATTTGAGGGAGGGAGGCTCGAGTTCTAGGCCACAACATGGATATGGATCACAGACAGAGGAGAGTAGCTCGAGTTCTATGCCATAGTATGGGTGGATATTGACCTAGTGGGTATGTGGTGAGTGACTTCAGCAGTTATGGCACATCGTTTTTCGACTATGGTCAGGAGTTCATGTTTGCATACGGGCAGGGATATGGGTAGCAATATGGATATAGCCAACAATATGGATACCCAGGAGCTCCATCTATGTCATTTCCAGATCCATATAAGCTACAAATTATGGATACCCAGGAGCTCCATCGATTACGCAGTACCCACAGATGGGCGTATTGATTCGGTTCGGAGAGGATGAGTACCAACGTTATGTCAGTGAGTATTTTAATTGGTGCCATTCTACTATGACTTGGCAACAATACTATTGATTTGTGGAGCAACAATACTATTCCTAGCCTTGTCGAGATGGAGATGATGATTATGAGCCACTGTGTAATTATATGTGGGTCTAGGCCATAGCCATTCACATCATTCATAGGTATATATCTCAATTTCTACTTCTTATTTTGCTTTTGAATGAATTGGTTGTGTTTTCATACATGTTTTCTAACATTTATAAATGTTATGAATTTAATTTGAATATTGGTGCATTATTTCAATCAGACAACGCATAGCTTAGGATCCTATACAAAGGAAACCTATTACGTGCACTTTGTTTTTGAGATGTTATGATTTAAAAGTGTGTATTGAGGTCTTTTTTTTAACAATCCTTGAAGTTTCATTAAAAAATTCAACTAATTTCCCAATGTTTCCCTATATTTCCCAAAAAGTGTGATAAATTACCCGATACAAACGATGTATCCTGTGCAATAACCGATACGTATCTGCATCCCAAGGGTGCGATTCGTAACACGATACTGATATTTTGAACACTGCTCGCACCTTTAGGAGATTGTTGACAACTTGTGCATGTGTGATATCTATGCTCCAGCTTGAGGGGGATTGTAGGAGATTGTGAGCATGTTTGCATATGTGAGTGTATGTGTGGAGTATAGGGCTATTATTATTGGTTTGCTCTATAATTACATGTGCTACTATCGGGCCCTGTGTTATTTTGTTATTAGGGCCTTATTAATAATATGCATAAGGCGATAAAGAATGAATCTTTCTACATCCTTTTTCTCCTCGACACCTCTCTTCTCCCTTCTCTTCCCACCCTTCACTGTAGCATGTAATTTAACACCTAGCATTTTAATTACTAATTAGATTAATAAGATATCCTAATTGAAATGTACTAATATGAACGTAGTCAACATATCAAACTTTGGAAGTTGCCGTCGCCCTTCATTGATCAATGTCAAGAGATGGGTTAGCTGGTTCAAGCTTGGCTCGTGCTTTTTGAGAGATCTATGGACTTTCTAGTTAGGGTTTGATTCCCTCTTCATTTAGGATGTGGTTAGGTTTACAGAATTTGTATTCATAGAGGACTATGAGAGAAGGGGTGGAACTGTTAGGGTTCAGCTTCAAGGGACGAGGAGGCAATGACAAAGAAAGTGAGATAGGTACAAAAAATTAAGAGGACTTGTTTGGGATTTTTGATAGAAAATGAGTGCACGATTTGTAAGATTGGTGATACAATGGTCTCTGAAAATGCATCAAATCTAAGGGGAAAAGGGACAAAGCTAAATTTAGTAATTCAGGATTGGCATTTTATGTTCAATATCTGTACCTCAGCAAAAGAAAAGTAAGAAAGACTAAACACAATAATCATGAACAGTCGAAATTGAATCCTTTATATAGAGGGGAGGGGCAGATGTCGCGAAGTGGATCAAGGCAGTGGATTATGAATCCACCATACGCAGGTTCAATGCTTGTCGTTCATCGGTAAGTCCTTTGATTCTCTTTTTCCCCCTTTTGTAAAGACTAAAAAAACCTATTGGATTTTCAATATCCCTATTTATAGTGATGAAGAATCAAACTATCACTATTCTGTAAATGGATAAGTAAATAAAGAGTGACTTCCATCATTTCTATTGTTACTTCGTAAAGATTGAGGTCCTCTCATACACACCGGAGCCCCTTCCCTCATTTAATCAATGTTACTGGTGGCTTTGGTAACTCGAAGGAAATTGACTTGTGACAATGATACATGTTGTATTTGTAAACCCTAGATCTGAAACTAGGTAGAATTCATCAATAAAAAGATACAAAAAACGAATAGACAGAAAACAATATCCTAAAATAAGGATGCTGAAAAAAGGAATGACAAACAACCAATAAGATAGAAATAATATGTCTGTATCAACCAATGTCAACATCAATAGATATCTATCTTTATGGATAAGATCAATCAGAACAATTTGTGAATGAAATGAGAAAGAAAAGATGGCAAGATTAATGAAATAACAAATATTTTTTCGTTAAATCCCACTAGAGTGCCTCATACTTCTAATAGGCCATGAACTAGACTAGAATCATTCTCAATGAATCCATAAGAGTTCCATTTTTTTCATCGGGCCTGGGTGGAGACCAAATATCTTGAGCGACAGACCTGATAGAGAAACACAAAAGATACAGAAGTATTGTTAATTTCTTCATGCTCATTTCAAGTTCAAAGTACCACTTGTACAAATAAGAATCCCCTTGTGTGATTTTTTCATATAATAGATAGATCTCTGGGGAAATTACTTAGAAGTATATTTTGTGCAACAGCCCTCCATTTTATAGAAATGGACCCCATGAGACCAATGCTTTCATGGTTTTCGCTTCAACTACAGCGATGGAGGCCCTTGAAGAACTAACAAAAAGCAGTTGAACGCCTCTAGTTCACCTTTGTGCAGCGTGTTGCGAATGTAGTCCCTTCTGCCCCACATAATGGGATCTTCAAAAAAAAGAAAAAAAGAAAAAGAAAAAAAAAAGAAAGGCTCCTAGTCCTATACAGCTTGTAGAGCGTGGGGTCATCCATGTACCTCTCGGCTTATCTACAGAAAAGGAAAAGCAATCATTCTTTAATTGATGAAGGTGGTTCTCCTCCATGTTCCTGCATTCACAGCTCCTCAATGCCACATGGGGTGGAAGCTTTTGTTAGGACCTATGGAGAACTGTTTAAACCTAGAGGGATAATTCTTTTGTGTATGCTTCCATTGGGTTTATGCTGATTGGTTTGGAGGGGAGGAAACATCTGGATATTCAACAAAAGGAAGCCTCCCTTGATGAGAGTGGTGGAAAATATAGAAGAGTAGCCCTATCAAATGGCTTGTTATCAAATCCAAGTTTCATAGCATTCCTGCTTTCGTATTTACGATAAATCCTTTGGTGGTAAATGTGAGGCTGCTAAAGAAATTATTATTGATGGGTGATGTTGTCAACCTTTTGGGTGGTGGAAGCTCAATTTTGATGGTTATTCTCTAGGTAATTCGTGGCCTTGTGGGATTGATAATAATTTGAGAAATTGGCAAGTGTGGGATTCGCTAGTCTTTTCCCAAACCTGCTGGAAGGGATAATTACTAGAAGTGGAAAGGTCAGCTCTTAGGGAAGGTAGAATTTCTCCAAATCTTCTCGAGGTTGGTGATTGTTGAGGGAGTTTCTATGAACTTCTTTGCTTTGGTGCTTAAATATTAGTTGGAGTTAGGGGTGTAAATGAACCGAACCGAACCGAATACCACCGTGTTTGGTTTGAGTTTGATAACCAAAACTCAAGTTTGAGTTTGGGTTTGGTTTGTTTACTAATCGAACGAACTCAAACGAGCTTTAATCAAACGAACTCAAACCGTTCACGAATAGTTTGGTTCATTAACCACCCCTATATGCAACATTTTAAATGCCTGTGTAAATGGGATGTTGCACCTTCAGAATTCATTGTAGGTTGGACGGCGTGGTATGGTCCACTTAAGCTTTGGATAGGCTTATTGTGGGGCCCACCTTACAACATATATTCCATATCCAACAAATATTCCATATCCAAAAAAGTCAAGATGATGAGGCTCTTAGTGTGGGGCCCGCCTTGATGCATATATTCCATATCCACTCTGTTCATACATTTCATCAAATCATTTCATGGTAGGAGCTAAAAAATGAAGCAGATCCAAATCTCAGGTGGACCTTGTCATAGGAAACAATGCTTTTTTAGCTATAAACGAACCCTATCGAGCCTAACCGAACCGAACTCATGCCTGTTTGAATTTGGTTTGATTAGTAATCGAACCTAAAAACAAGGTTTGAGTTTGGTTTGTTTACTAATCAAACGAACTCAAATGAGCTTTAATCGAACCGAACTCAAACTGTTCACGAATAGTTTGGCTCATTAACCACCCCTAGTTGGAGTCATTGATTGCAGTTACATATTGACAAGCTCCAGGACATTCCTTGAGGTTCAATATTTCATTTACCCATGTTGTAGAGGCAAATAGCATAGCGGGCCAACGTTAAAATATTCCAGATTTTGTGGGTCTCACTTTGGATCTGACCATGACAGGCCCCTAAGCTCTCATAGATTGGGAGATCCTATATCTTGGGTGTTCTTCATTTGAACATGGACTGTTATTGTTTCTCATACTAACAGTATTTGCAGGCCACTAATTAGAACATTAAGATTATCCTTATTGAGATTTTCTCTTTTGATAGTTCTCTTTCCGCAATGGGACTGAATGGACGAGCGGTCTAGATCATGGGAAGCTTGGGTCCCACTTGCTAAGCTGAAAACTTGAGCATACTGAGCATATCCTCAAGTTGAGTATACTATGCAAGCATGATGTTCCTAGTTCAAAGCCAGCTTACATATGCTTCATTGAGCCATTTCTAAAATGGGTCGGCTATGGACAGTCCATCCATAAAAAATCTACCTGAGAAAAATTCTTAGCCTTCATCCATTGCCAGAAGAAAATAGATGCTCAAGAGAGAAAATACAGCAATAGTGCGTATTCAAGTAAAAGTTGCCAAAGGTTGTTTTTCTTTTCATTTTGTTTCCTTCTATTAATGGATTAGAAAAGAATGCTGAAGGTTTAATGAATCAGATCTCACAATCAAGTTTTGGTGTTTGGGTATCCATTGCGGGTCCATTGTATCAACTGTTTCATCATTGAATTGGTGCCACCCCACCCCCCGCCCCCCCCCAACACACACACACACATATATCTTTTACATACATACATACACACACACACCCCCTCTCATATATATATATATATATATATATAGAGAGAGAGAGAGAGAGAGAGAGAGAGAGAGAGAGAGAGAGAGAGAGAGAGAGAGAGAGAGAGAATTTTTAAACCATGCAGATGTTAGAAGATTTGTAGTGTCTTCATCAAGATGTAGACAGGAAGTTTTGTGCTGCAGAGCGTCACAGACCAACACAAGCTTTGATGATAACTATCATATGAAGTTGTAGTGTCTTTACTCAAAAACATGTTTCACTTGCTTGCATTCAATCAATATTTTGTGGTAAATTGCAATTTGCAAATTTGTATTCTGCTAAATGGTCAGTGATTCTTGACATATTCTTTTTATTTCATTGCCAGTTAAAATCATTGCTGGCCGATTCTGAAAGAACAAAGCTCATCAGGAAACTTAGTGAAGCAAATCAATACAATCGATTCCTGAAACGGCAGGTGTGCAAACTATTTTTTATTGTTATATTTTATGCTATTTTGATGCATTGGAGTATGTAAGGAGTTCCATACTGTGTACTACTTGTATTAAATGTATTATGCTTGTGCTTCTTTTGTATTCATTATAAATAAGAGTGTTAGCCGGAAAGGGAGTTGTAGAAACTTCCCTCTTTCTTCCTTTTCTTAAGTTCAACTTGGCATCATAGCCTTGGTCGAAAAAAAATAAATTACCCTAGGTGTGAAATTGCGTCACTTTGATTACACTCGTGGACGTGTATGCGTGCGGAAGCTAAGAACGGAGCAACTAGAATTATGGCTAAGTCCTAGACGGGGGGATTAAGATCTTTTTGAAAATTCTTTTCGCCTACTTAACAATTTTATCAAATTAAACTAAGTAAGCAAGAACACTTTGGCTTCCAAGCCTAAGTGGGTCCAATCACAAGACTAGCATATGATGTGCAATAAGAAACCTAGTCTAAGCATACATAGATTATTAAATGATTATACTAATCAAGCTCCTAATCTATGCAACCTAAGTAGACTGTGAGGATGGATCATATAAGCTCAAGTCTATTCAAGAAGTAAAAGTACATCTTGTGTGTGTGGATGTGCCTAACAAGTGCCTAGCATACATTCTAATTAAGCATTCATAATTAAACAATTAAACACAATGCATAATAAGAAATGTGCTCAAATACAATCACAAACAACGATGTATAGTGGTTCGACCTTGGGTCTAATCCACTCCCGGTTCAAGCACTCAACCCCTTTGAGCACACCGGCATTCACTACGGAGTTTAAATTAGGTTCCTCCCAACCTAGGTGTTTTAACTCGGATTCACCCAACCGGGAAGTTTACAGGTTCTTCCCAACCTACACGTTCACACCTGTGTTGGTGGCTCTCCTTGGAGACTTGTTTAGGCCCGACAAATGTGTTAAAGGAACGGTGAACATCCCTAAACTTTAGGCTCGACAAACGTGCCAAGGATTTCCTAACAACAATGAAATTTAGGCCTGATAAATGTGCCAAGGAATGACAAATGTCCCTATGCTTTAGGCTCAACTAAAAAGCTAAGGATCGGCAAACGACCCTAAATTCGAGTTTGACAAACAAACTCTACACTCAATTTCCACAGGGAAAAGAGTGGATGGACTCATACAAATTGATAACCTTGTTGGATTTGAGCCTCGTTGTAGCGCCGCTTTAGGTTGCTTCTTCTTGCTCTTTCGTGCTCGAATCAACTCCCCTTGTGCTCCCCCGATTTTTAATGCCATTACGTTGCCAATCCTCCAGCTCCAAGATCAGCCACCTTGCATATAAGGCTTCGTCGGAGATGCCTAAGGTGCTACGAGGTGGTGAATCCTCTACAAATGGTAGGAAATGGGTTTCCTAGAGGAATACACCTATTTTGATTCCTAGGTGGTGTTTAGACAAAGGATTTACCAATGATCCATGTGTCTAAACTCCTAGGAATTAAGAGGGAACAAGTCCAATTTCATTTGACCTTTGAATGCTCCAAACTTGTGATGAATCACGAGGAGAATGGCTTGTAATGGGTTCGGATTAGAGCTCCTAATGATATGCAATGGTGGTAACTTCTAACACCTCAAAATCCCTCTCTTAAGTTAAAAAACCGTCTCTCACATATTTAAAGAAAAATCTCCAACGATCACAAAATGGGCAGAAAAATGGTCACTTCGATATATCGAAAAGGGGTTTTGATTGATCGGAATGATCTTCGATATATTGAAACTACCAGTTTGATATATCCGAAAATCTGTCCAAAAATTTCAACAAGTTGCTGGACATATTTTCGATATATCGAAATGGGGTTTCGATGTATCGAAACACTCATCTCGATATATCGAATGAGCAATTCGATTGATCGAAGATACTGTCTAGAGAGTTTTGTAAATTTGCTGGACATACTTCAATATATCGAATTGGTCATTTCGATTAATCAAAGATCTATCGAAATTGGTTTTCGATATATCGAAGACCTATAAAAAAACTATTGTTTGGGTTGGATTGATTACAACGGCTTCCACCTCTTTAATTAACTTAATTTACCATGTTTTTCTATATGATCTAAGGCTAATAAGGATGACTAAGGGTATTCCTAGTTGGTCCAAGTCATCTAAAGAAGATTTGATTGTTTTGGTTCAAAGGGTTATGGTTACCAAGACATCTCATTTACCTGTTCTTCTTCCTTGATGCTTCTGGTCCACTTGAATCTTTGGTCTTCAGCTTGCCAAAGCTCAACCCACATTACAACACATGGACACACGTGATTGACAAATAAGGTGCACTAGTATGCCACGGAAAAGTGCACTAACAAGGTGAATTTCTTTCTTCCTCTTTTTTTCCTCTTACCCTGTATTCATGGCTCTTAATATCGGTATCAGTGGGCATATCCGCCTACCGAAAACTGATATGATATGGAGTTGTGTATTGGTATTGGCCCCATATTGCCCTGTATCAACTCATATCAGACTTTTTTTTTTAGCTAAAAGATAACGGGAATATATTAGGAAAAAAGGGGAAAAAAAAGAGATCCAAGAATCTATTATTTTTTGTGTTTTGAACATATATTCAACGGTTTATTGGACCATTCTTTGGTGAGAATGTTGTCCGTCGAGTAGACTCGTTGTAAGCTATGATGTTGAGTCTTTTGGCTATAAATTGTTGATATGTGTAACATATTACGTGTTACTAATATGATTATCTATCAACTATTTAACTATCAACTTTATTAATTTTTTTGTTAAAATATATGTAATAAATAATAAACACAATTTAACAATTACACATAGATTATTAGCAAGGTATTCTGTAATGGTAACGATGAGCATAACGGTCCCCACTGTTACCATTACGGGTAATGGCACCACTACTCCTCCTGTAACGATTTCTTTTTTATTTTTTATTTTTTTGGGTTGAAAAAATATGGGAAAAATCCCATAAATTTCGAGGATTTTTTTTTGAACATGTTTATATGGCACAATGGTCCACTCTTTAGAAAGAATGCTGCCTTGGCTTGTCTGTTGATTTTATGAACCTAACAGGCTTGGATTGGCTGCAAAAGTCTACATTTCATTTCGTAAATATATTTTTATCAATGATTCAATATGAATAAGATAATATGATCGTCAATGATGGATGTAATAAAGATATCTAAATAATTATTTAAATTTATCTATCTATAGGCAATGTGTTAGTATTACAAAATTACAACTTACAGTTACATACACCATTTGTGTCCCTTACACCACCAGCATTAGTCCGTTACTCTAGTCACCACCAGAAAGAAAATCTTGTTGCCTGTGGTTGATTGACCTCCATGTCGTTGTAATCCGACTGAGGCTATGGAACGGTCGTTGCATATCTACTATAATAATCAAATCAGGAGGGGGAGACCATATCAATGAATCCCGATGTTGATTAACCTTGATCCTCTCCACCACTAGGCATCTGCTGTGTGAACCCGAGTAAGAATAAGTGCTAAATGATGATCGGTAGCCACCATCATAGTCGCATCCTGACCTTTACCACTATTATTACTCATACTTAGATTGAGAGTGAGATTGGGACAACGTGTAGCTTTGGTTCGGATTCAGATATCTGTGTTCCCATATTGACCATAATATGTATTGTATGCTCGAACAAGACTAGTTTAACATGAATGTGCCTTAATAGGTTCCATATATTGTCCATAGCCATATTACTCATCATATCCATATACATAAGCAATTTTATGTCTTGGTGCTCCATCTCTTGTCGTGCCACTGGTGCCAACCCCTCCATGATGCTCCTCCTCCCCTCCTGGCTAGTCATATTGTGGCTCAATGCACTCATAAGTCCGATCGCCTCTAGTCTGTCAATGCTCATCGACCTCGTGATTTGTAGATGGCTATACGGTGTGCTGAGCAACACCAGAAGTAGGACTAGCAAGTGCATCATCATCATCATCATTACTTCCACCGTCATCCGTCTTGGTTTCTTTGCTGTTACTTTTCCGAGTCAAATCTTCGGTAAGTGGAGCCTTCTCTGGATCCAAGATAGTTGTACAACTCTCTTGCTGCGCCGCGTGTATTTCTGGATCTTAGACCTCAACTTCTTCACTGTCATCTTCTACCTTGGTCCCCCTTTGTTCCAACAAAGGTAGAAGTAAGTCCTCATTGTAAATTTGGTCCAAGCTTATTGGACATAAGTTGCCTTCATCAACTAAATTCGCTACACGCTTTGCATTCTGCAATTGCAACTTCATGTTGTAATGCGTATGGATGAGCCAATCTCGTATCCTGGCCTGCAATTTATTCCTATTCATTCAATTAATTAGTGCAAAACAACTCCAGTTCCTCTAATAGCCAAAGGATGAAGTTGCTTGGTGTAAAACTTTGATCACATTTGTCTTTAGAGTCTTTACACTCTCTGCAAAATGCATTTGCCAATCGGCCATATAAGAAAAAAAAACATTATGTCAATTAGTAAATTGTCAAATCCATTCTAAATCACTAATAATACAATTGTATAATAATAGTAATAAAGCATCGGTTTATTACCCGAAGTTGTCTAATTGATGGCCCTTTGCACAAGTGTGCTGGAGAAGTTGCCTTGGCAAACTGCATATATTTCTAATGATGGACGTTACGACAAAAGCTGTAAAACATTTATACTATTTAAAGCATAGAAATAACAAAATTAACGACTAATTAGTGAAGACTTGTAATGTATACTTACTTCATCCAACGCCCTTATCTGTTTATCAAAGTTAGGCTCTAATCTTTTTATCACGTTCTTCAGCCTGATACGAACCTCATCATCCTCGACATATGATTAAGAATATATGTTTTTTGGATTTAAATAGTTTCCTACATTGCAATAATGAACTTAGTAATAATGAACTTAGTTAATAATTAAAGACAAGAAGTGCATAGTAACAAAGAGTTTACTTGTTACATGAAGAAGGTGGGGAAGCTATTTCATCCAACACTTGTCGATCATCTTCTAGTAATCTAAATAATCTTTACAATCCAGATGAATAGCAAGCTTTGCCTTATCCATGGCATTATAGAGGAGCCTATGGTAGATATCTTGGCGGATTCGACAAGATAAAAGGCTCTCATCAACGGTTTCCATCACCTTGAGGATATTTGCAACACTAGTCCAATATTTGTTGTCCTTGATGGTCGCCACAACATCAACTGGTGTCCCCGATTTCTTCTTTTCATATTTTGTATTGAGCTAACCCCTTGAATCAAACATCTTGCTGAACTCTCCCCAATGCTTGTATAAACTCTCAAGGGCTATAAAGTTTGTCGCAAATCTAGTTTACGAAAGCCTAAGGAGCTCCCTCCCCTTCATGAACTTCGTCATTATGGTGACTAATTGGTTGTGCTTGTAGATGAAGGTTGTCACTTTCGTTCCCTTTTCAATCAATTTTGCGGCATTCTTCTTATTTCCAATATTTTCTAAGATGAGGTCGATGCAGTTTGCGGGCACATGGTGATTAGAACAAATGTGGTCTCTTCTTCATCAACTTTTTTTTCTCGCTGCCTTGTACATTGCTTCATTATCGGTCATAATCTACCCTATGTTTTCCTTTCCAGTCTCATCCACCATCCTATCATAAGGCTGAATATATAATCTGCATTTGTTGTTGCCTTTGATGGATCAATCGATTTATGGAATATTGTTCCCAAGTGGTAGGACACCATGAAATTGATTA
The DNA here is from genome assembly GCA_003013855.2 of Liriodendron chinense. NCBI lineage: Eukaryota > Viridiplantae > Streptophyta > Magnoliopsida > Magnoliales > Magnoliaceae > Liriodendron > Liriodendron chinense. The sequence goes on along the minus strand of ML058397.1, from coordinate 3,195,014 downwards.
TTCTATGTTTGGTTGGGCTGGTCCAACTATCGCAAATAATAGTGCATCCTCTGATTTGCCATGTTAGTTTAGAGGGTGGCCTCGTAGTCGATGATACTGTGTTGTAACAATGATATTGTAACATGGTAGTCGTGGCTTTATTTCAGCATTGTGTTGTGAAGAATTCATTTTTAAATAGTGATCTTTATGAGGTCTATATGAAGCTTCTATCTGGGTTGAGGCATTCTTCACATCAAATGTGTAGGTTATGAGGAGTTGTCTACGGACTCAAGCAAATGTTGTAGGGCCTATTTTGAAAAATTCAGTACCATAACAAATTTGATGTCAGACGCCCTAATTATGATGCATGCTCATGAACACATAATTAGGGCGTCCTGCATCAAATTTGGTATCAGAGAATAGGCTTTGCATGGTTATGTTTAGATCGAGTTATCAAATTAGGGTTTTGATTTTTAGGTTGGTTTTAGGAAATTTCCAGATTTAGAAAGTTTCCAATTTTAGAAACTTTCCAATTTTAGAAAGTTTCCTTATTTGGAAAATTTCCAGATTTGAATTGTCTTCTGTTTTAATTCAGTAATTGTCAGTCCACTGTAGTTAGATTCATATCATTCACATTGTGAGTCATCCAATCCATAGAGTTGGGTTTAGGAAGAACCTAGGACAAGTCCTCTGTTGTGTGCCCATTCGTTTTGGTCATGGTTTTGGATTACGTATCACTACCATGAATCAGAATCAGATTCTGGAGGCTTTGGCTGCCATATCTCGATGTCTGGACAACATTGAAAACCATTCTAGAAAATCCTTCTAGAATCTCAACGACAAATTAGAGGTATTCAACCAGACTAGCCCTAACTATGGAAAAGATAATCAATATTATGCCTTGGTGAATGGCAAGTTGGATGGGTCCAAACATGATGTTTATGAAGTGGAAGAGTATGTGCCTAACGTCAGTCCTGAGGAAATGGAAGAAATTGAGGCATCACTCATCATCTTTGATGATGCAAAAGTGTGTGCTAGTGATGAAAAGGTCGAAGAGTTTGAGACTGCACCACTTTCAGGTGTCATGTGTGATTTGATTGATGCAAAGTCCCAATCTATGTCTCTTACCGTGGTGAACATAAATGAAATTGAAGAAAAGACTAGTGAGGATATGATGGTAGACACCCACATGACTTGTGATATCCCACCAGATGATTTATGGGATAAATTTTCACCCAAATGGGACATTCAACACACAATCGATCTTGTCCCTGGATCAATCCTGTCAAGCTTTCCTCCATACCAGGTGAACCCCACAGAAAATACAGAAATGCAGCATCAATTTGATAAACTTCTCGGGGAAGAATTTAATAAGGAAAGTTTAAGTTGGAGTTTTGTTTTGTGTGCCAAGCCTGCCCTTTTCACTTTAAAAAATAATGGCATATGGCGCACATGTGGGCATATACTGGCCATCCACAAAGCCTCAGTCAAGTGTCAAGCCACCTTGCGACGTATTCACTTCATGATGGATATGATGGCCAGAATCCCTATTCCGCATCTTGATGACATTTTGGACATAATGGCTGATGCCGAGATCTGATCAAGACTTGGTATTAATAGTGTGTGTTCTCAAGTGTTGGGGTACTTGAACATCATCCTTGTTTATAATACTTATAATGAGAAATTATGTGTCACGCATGGGAAGTGTCCTTTTGTTTCATTTTTCTAAGTTCTAGATCATAGGATTGTTTATTTTCATAGGTTTGTTTATTTCCAGTCCATTGCTTTTTTAAAGCATCCTTTAGTTTCACCCATGTCTGTCACCCAAAGGTCTTCAGAGTCAACCAATGCATTTGCACGACACATTCATGAATTGCATACATATATTAGACAGCGGATTAATAGAAGTAATGACAATTATAAATGTTCAGCTGACTTTCATTGTAGATCTCAAGACTTTCAGGAACGAGATTATGAAATGGTGAGGATAAGGCCAGAGTGGTTCTCACAGGGCACCACTAAGAAATTACAAGCGCGTAGTGCTGGACCATTCAAAGTATTGGAAAGAATTGGGTCCAACGTGTATAGGACAGACCTCCCACTTGAAATGAGCATTAATCCAATGTTTAATGTGGAAAATCTAGTCCATTCCCCTAATCCTACCACTGGTCATTCTTCCCTTTCGTGGCCATTTTATGATTTTGCTTCACAACCCACTACACCCCTTCCCCCACCTATTGATCGCAAAGAGGAAATTGAGGAAGTTGTGGACGAAGAGATAGCTTCCATGAGAGGAGGAGGTTTCCAAAGTTATCTTGTCAAATGGAAGAATAAACCACCGTCAGAATCTACGTAGTTTACGGAAGTGGAGTTGCAGAACGTTGATCCGGATTTGCTAGAGCGCCACAAGAATTTTAACTCGTCGGAGTCGAGTTCTTTTCAGACGAGGAGAATGATGCGGACATCAGGCCCTTTAGGGTTTATCAACGTAGGAGGTGAGTGACACCTATATCTTTATGGCTCGATGATGACGGGCCTGGATCATTCGTGACGACTTGAGGAGCATCGAAGAACTTACACATGTAGTCCGAGACATTTGAGAAGACCCCACCTTGGGAAGATATGTGTAAGTTGCTTGGAGGAGATGATTGGACCGTTGGATCGCGATGATGATGATGTGATTGGACCGTTGGTTCGTCGTGGCCCACTTTCATCGTGCCATCATCGGAGGCCATTGGACATCTTAGATTTGCGCACTTATTTGAGTTTTGAGTCGGTGTGTGCACGTTTTTTCGTGTAAATGTCTTTTTTTTTGAAATTTTGTTAGTAGGGGTATTTTGGTAATTATGCTAATTTCGAAATTTATAAGGGTGTTGCCCTAAACCTTTTTCATTAGTTATTGATTATTGATTAAGAAAAGCTTGGTGGCTCCTCTTCCTCCTCTCTCTCTTTTGGAACTTCATCTTCTTCTCTTGCTTCTTATGCCCCTCCAACATTCCTGTAAGGTAAGTTCTTCCTTCTCTCTCTATCTCCATTATCCCCAATCCTTGAATCCTAAATTTGAGAATCAAATCAAAATCCCAATTTCTCAGATTTTCAAATCCCTAATCTGAGAAAATCCTTGATCTTTCGGACTAGTGATTCACATTGGATATTTGGGTATGACCATGCAAGATCGGAAGGTTCTATCCCTCGCCGGATCCAACCTATGCATTATTTGAATTTCTTACTTCGTGGTTGTGATGATGACCCGTTTCATTGCATGTCTCTTTGTGGTTTTCTTAGTTTATGATGGTTGATGTTGAATTTTTAGATTATTATTGTCTTTTATATGTGTTCATGAGCATACATCATAATTAGGGCGTCTTGCATCACATAGCCACTTGAGTAGGTTTTTGCCACCGCGAATATGCCCATGGTTTCTTTCTTTCTGAGACTTCTAGATGTTGGCTTCTGTTGTTGCACTATATTTATAATATGCCAAGTACTGCACATATCAAGAGCTAACTTCACCTTCATCATATCAAGAGCTAACTTTACCTTCATTCAAGATGAAGGATGCTAGTTCTGTCAGATAGTTCTTCGCGGTTGAGGTTTCTTTGTCCTAGAGAGTAATGAAGATATGTTCCATCATAGATGGTGCTTAATTCAATGTTTTGAATAGCTACGCTATGTAGGCGTAGCTTAGCCTTAATGCTATGTAGCTCATGAAAATAGCTTAAGACGTGTGTAGCTTACGCTGCTGCTAGGGGTGTCAATGGGCCGGACTTAGGCCTGAAAAATTAGAATTTTGAATAGGCTCGGCCCGAGACAGTTCAAAATCTGGCCCGAGACCTACCCCAAGCGCGGCCTGTTGACAGCCCTACACGCTACATGATAATTTGCATACGCTACACGCTACATGGAGTATGTTACACTCTACGTAGCTCACATTACAAGTTATTTTCCACTACAACATCAAAATCATTTAATGTTTTCAATGATTTGTTACATTTTTTTTATTTTCAATAAAAAATAGTTTATCTTTTCAATGCTTTTAGTAAAATAATATAAGTAACAATATTAAATCAGTTTTGTTGCTCTTTCTTTACCTTTATACTTAATTATTACCCATTCCTATTACTATAGGTTGTGTCTGATTGCACCGAGTATCATGAAATTTTGTAAATTTCATTATTAATCAGTCTAATTAGGTGCAAAATATCATAAAATTGGTACAACCAAGCACAACCTTCATTAAACACATAGAAGTAGCATGTAGCTTACGCCTCACGCTTCAGAGGGGTGAACACTACGCTACATATTATTATTTGCTATTTAAAACACTGGTGCGTATCTCTGATTTTATATCACATGCAAATGCTGGAGCAACTGATGAGAAGGCATTAGGGTACATCTGTGATATAAAACAGAAGATCATAGTTGTTAGTGTAGCAATACCATATCACTATGATTAGTGGATATCATACTGTTCTTTACATCTTTATGATTTTGATTTTTAAACCATTCTCGTGGGATAGAATGTACCCCACAGACTCTGATAAGACAAACTATGGCTGCAAATGCAAGGTTGATCTGTGATATAAAATATTAACATCACTACCTTTAGTATAGCAATACCATATCGCTATGATTAGCTGATATCATACTGTTCATTGCATCTTTAGATTTTGACTCAAAGCGTTCATGTGTACTTTTGTCCATACACATGAATGCTGAAGTCAAAATCATAATGATGCAATGAACAGTATGATATCAGCTAACAATAACGATACGGTTATGATGTTATTTAGTTAATATTGTGCACTAAATGATAGTATTCTATGTAGGAGCATGGAAGTACAAGAAAATACCACTGACACACGCGAACACAGACATGCATGCATGTATATTCTAATATTGGATTATGTGCAGTCCAGGAATATTCTCTATTACAAGAGAAGCCTTATAACTGAATTTTGCTGCTAATAACAGTTGCAATTCAAGGAGGATGCTTTGATCAACTTCAAAAGTGAACTTGCTATCTTGGAACTTGAATTTCAGGTCTCTACCTTTCTGATTATCTGCATGCCCTTATGTTACTCGACTGAGTTCATTTTCCTAAAATTGAATAGACCGAATGTGGGGTTTGTTGTCTCACTTATTTATTGATTTATTTTTTCAATAATTGTCCTTTTTGTTTAGTGAATACATGTATAAGTTGTTTATTCCCATGTACTATTTTGTGAACTTGGATCTTATATGAATTGGCCCCATCCTGTTCCTAGTGATTCCATATGCTCCATTATGCTTATATTTAAGCCTTTATGGATATATTTGTTGACAAACTGGTATGAACTACAACATCGAAATCTCCCAAAGCATTGTATCCACCAATAATTGCAAACTTGTGTCTTGATGTTCATTAGCTCTTAATAAAAATTTAAGATCATTCCTTATTCTTGAGTTGAATATTGAGATGAGATGAACTTGCTCCCTTTAGATAAGCCGAAAGCATAACCTTGTTTCTCCATGGCCAAATGTCATAACCATTTGAACCTGAAATAAGCTTTCAATGTCTTTCAAGTTCATTATTGAACTGGGGATTTGCTTTTAATAATCTCATTTGCCGATGGAAAAACAATGCATTTTCTGATCAATCACTTTTCCATGAAGAAAAGCATTTTTCACATCCATTTTGTAGATGGTCCATTGTTGAACTGAAGCGATGGCTAGAGTGTCCCATTTGTAGTCATTCTGGCCACAAGAGAGAGATCCTTCAAAGGCAATTCCTTATTCCTGTTGATTGCCCTAAGGGGTCGTTTGGATGGTGGTAAATGGTTTACTAGTAAATCACTTAAATGCAAGTAAATGATTTATAACTGTCTGTTTGGCTATAAGTTGTAAACGATTTACTAGTAAATCATTTACAGTATCCGGATAAATCGTTTACAGTATCCGGATACCCCGTAAATGGTTGCTAGTAAATCATTTATAGTGTAAAATTAAAAAAAAGAGCCATTTGCATTTACTAGCGAAATCGCAGCTTTTTGCTTGTAAATGAGAAGGGGCATTTGCTAGTAAATCACTTACAAGTAGTAAATGATTTACTAGCAAATGAGGGCATCCAAACACAAATAGTGATGATTTACTAGCAAATCATTTACTAGTAAACCATTTACAAGCTGTCCAAACGACCCTTAAGCAATTAATTTATTTTATATTGGTCGAAAGCAATGTTGTCATATTCGTTATCATATCTTGAATTGTAATCGGAGATAAATTGTATTGTATCCTGAATTGTATCATAATTTAGATGACTTTCCAATTTTCTTAAAAATATTGTAAAAAATCTAAAATTGTAAAACACACACACACACACACACACACACACACACACACACACACACAAATCGAACCATGCTCCAAAAAGCATTACTAATCATGATATTTTCATGCGATCGCCTATATACGGTGTAACTATGTGTCATTGTGTCATAATCAGGTTCAAAACATCAATCCTTTGTCCATGTACATGTATTCATCTGTATAATTTGAAAAGGAAGAAACCTTTTTCTATTTACATGTGTTTGTTTTTAGAATTCAAAAAGAACAAAATGTCTAAAAAATATGTGGTTCGACCCTCAACATTTATGAATCATCATCTTGGCCCCCACCCTCACCATTTGTGATGGCTCTATCATCCTTTCATCACTAATATTAATATCAATGTTGGCATCATTTTCTTTTTCTTCTTCAGAATTGTAAGTTGAAACGAATTATTCCTCATCTTCTCTCCCTTTTGCTTTTCCTTTGCTTTACTTTTAATTGAGAGTTTTCTAGGACCTAGCAAGTATTTTCTACATTGGTTTAGCATAAATAAATCACACTATTCAGTACAAGTCGCAACATGCAATAAATCTAAATCATACCATGTCACCTGTCTCTTCTTGAGCTAGATCTTACACTGCATCACCTTCTATTGCCTCAACAAAACGCTCAATCATATCTATCCGAGTGTTATTTGTAGGAAGGGTAGGATTCTCCTTCTCGGTTATCTACTCATCATTGGATTCCATATCCGATGAGCAAATTGGATTGAACCCATGATTTTTCTCTTATCACATGATGCAATTCAAGTTAAATATTGTATTTTACAAACGCAAGGGCACTCGATCTCTATTGGTCAACTCTATTTCTTTCTTTTTTTTTTTTAATGTATTTGTAGGAACAAATATTTTCATAATTAACTAAGGCATATAATTGAGTATATGAACAATGAGATTCATGAGATGATTAGAACACTTTTTGCCTGTTCAAAAGTGCTCCAGTTGCACTCATAACTAGTACCACTGCATGTTAGACTCAAAATATGAAATACTAACTTCTGCACATTTCTATAAGTCTCTCACCATAAACCCATGTATCATATAATTTGGAGAAGTAAATATTAAACTAAATAATTCGAAAATGAAGTAGACACTTAAGTAACAACTAACCGTTAACAAACAAAGTTTATAAGTTAACTAGTTGCTTTGTCCTTCTTGTTAACTTTGTGGTATCTCTTTCAAATAAGCCAAAAGGCCTTTTAAAGTTGTCCATTTGCTCATCAATGATGACTCCTTTCCCTGAATTTGGGACCATTTGTCAGTACAATAACATAGGCCCTTTTTTTAATTTTTATTTTTATTCCTATATCTGCATGAAAGTTCTCTTCATGTTGAAATTTGGATTTAGAAAATAGGACGATGTATGTAAGGGCTTATGGAGTTGAAGATTTCATTGTTCATCAGTTATGTCCGAAATCATCGAATAACGCATTTTTACTTGTCCCAAATTCTTCATTATATTCTCTTGGACCCAAGCCATCGCCTCATAAATGTATCGCATGGCCAGCCTCTGATTTAAGTCAATTATCTTAGTATTAACCAATGGGAGCGCTGTCTTCAAGTAGCACTTGATGGATGGCTAGAAGTCTGCCTCTTTTAAGACTATGCCGCAATTATGCTTTTCTTTTGGGGACTTGGACAAATAGCTCTCTTAACATGCCTTCAAGGTGATCATTAATGTCAAATAGATCTTTTGCTCATGTATGCTCTACAATGTTAAGTAAAATATAGCAAACCGTATCATGGCTGGTCTAGTTAACTTGTCATTTTTATGCTTTCACATCAAATTCAAAACATAGCAATGCTTGTAGATGTACATGGTTATAACCATATGAACTTGCAACTTCTCGATGTTGCAAGCATAAGATCTATGCAATGAGCTGCACATAGTGACTAAAACTTATTTTTTTCCATATTAACATTTGACCCTCTTTCAAATATATAGATGCATTGTCTATGACAACTTGTACCACGTTTTCCTCGACCTCATCAATGACGGACTCAAGCAATGCCCACATTCTTGAAAAGTTTTGATTCTATCAATGAGTTAAAATAAAAATAAAAATCGCACCACTTGGACTATTAACCAAAACGTTGGTAATAGACCAATTTACTATGTACATCCACCCATCTGACATTGATAGTACATTCTTGCCCATTTTTTCTCGTACACCTCAATTGACTTCTCTATGTTGTAACCTCCATCTTCAAAACTTGTTTCTTTGTTTCATGTGGGAAGCTTTAACCAAGGTATGAATGCAATAATGACTTCCATCAGAACACAATGTCAGGTTCCGGTCTTTCTCACCCGTTCAAGCATTGGTCTTATGGGGCTCCTGAGTGGCAGTCTTTGTTTTGTTAGTGTGAGGAAAAAGAGTCCTAATAATTGATAATCTTCAACGGCGATACCTCATCCTCCCTAACGTTTGCTTGATGTGTATGAGTGATACAGAATCTATTGACCACTTGTTTTTTCATTGCCCCTTTGCTCGAGGACTGTGGGACTGTTTCTTTGAGGCTATGAGGATTTCTTGGGCTATGCCGAAGTCAGTAGAGGATCTCCCTTGGATGTGGCATGGGTGTTGTTTGGGTAAAGATGGTAGAGTCGTATGGAGGCTCCTTATCATGGCCATTCTGTGGGCCATTTGGAAGGAGCAGAATGATTGATGCTTCTCCAACAAGTGCCGCTTTGTAAAAGAGGTTGTTTGTAGGGTCAATTGCTTTCTATCGGATTGGGCCCCTCATCTTTAGGCTCTATTTTTCGTCTTCTCTCTCTCTCTCATGCTTTCCTTTGTATTCTTTTACCGTTTCCGCGGGCTTTCTAATAAATTGTTGTCACTCCTAAAAAAAAAGAAAAAAAAGATGAGGCTTCCATCATCATTGCAAGCTCTTCGTAAGATTGAATGGTAGGGCATTTGGATAGAGGAACCAAGCAATGGAAAGACACATTACGTCTATCTCCCTTCCGAAATTCTATGCAGAGTTATATGTTTTTTTTTCCCTCACTTTCTTTTGACAAAGTCATCCATAGTCCTCTTCTTTTTTCCTCTCTCCTATTTCTTCCACATCATGTATGATTGGAACTCTTCCAACATCATACATAACCTCTTGTTGTTGTTGCTTTTCCCTAGAATTCGTGTCCAACATTTTATTGAATTTCTACACTCCATCATCACCGACTTGTGAACATACGCCGCCGCATTCTTCTTTGTTCGAGCGAGGTGATGTTTCATTGAAAACATGCCTACCAATAGCTCTTCCCACAATAGTTGTATTAAGGTGAAGGTTAATTTTTTCATTTACTTTGCAACAATAATCCCATGTAGGGTCATGATCCTTGGACTTCTTCACCATTGTGAACAATCAAGACAATCCTAAGGTAAATATAAAAATAGAAGAAAACACAGATATTAGGAAAAAAGAAAATTATTTACCTTAAAAATAAGCATTAGAATCTTTAAAATTCAAAAGAATCTTAAGTAAAGAAAAAGTAAAAGAAAAGAAAATATTGAGTTTCTTTCAACATATTAACCATAAAAAGACAGTAAAGGTAAGAACCAAGAAGCTATAATTATTTTGTGTTTTTTGTACCCATTTAAACGAAGAATCTCGATGGAAAAGGTGGCGTTTGAATCCATTGACCAATGGAAAAGACATCTTGAGTGCTTTCTTTTAGGTTTCTAAGCTCTAAAACTCCAAATCTCCTCTCTCTTAAAAGACAAGAAGTAGGGTTTATTCTAAAGAAGGATGGGCCTTGCATCTTTTAAAAGTAAAAGGTTTAAAAAAGGTTGATTCAGAAAAAAGAAGACTGGGGAAATAGAGATCGTTGCTTGGATTGTTGGGGAGGGTGGTGAGGGAGAGAAGGAAGAGGGGGAGATGAGCAGTTGGTAGTAGGTTCGCTGGAAATCAAATGCTCCGTCGAGGAAAGGGACTCTGTCAATGGAGCTCATGGAATTTCCAATGCTATACGTAGTCGGATTTCTTGAAGGGTGGCTTCCCATCAATTTCTCTGGAGTTTTTGGAAAAGCTGGAACCATTATGGATGCTACCATTCCACATGATCAAGATATTTCTCGCTACCGTGGTTTCGCTTTTGTTTGAATGAGCTTGGAGGAAGAGGTAGAAAGGGCGATTGATTTGCTGCATGGAGAGAGTTTTAGGGCGTTGAAATTCTGAGTCCGGTGGGCTCGGTTCGACCCTGAGGTGAAGAACAGGGAAAAGGCGATCAAGAAGAATCATAAGGGAGTCGATGGCAGGGAGAGTGTGTTGGGTAACAAGAAAAACCCACACCTAAAAAATCATAGTGCTCCATTCAAGGATTGATGCGGACATCAAGCCCTTCAGAGTGTACTAGCGTAGGAGGCGAGCAATGCCCGTGTCTCAATGGCTTGATGATGGGCCTGGACCGAGTCTGAGTCCCTAGATCGTGGTGAAGACCTTACACATGTATTCGTGACATGTGTAAGTTGTTTGGAGGAGATGATTGGACCGTTGGATCGCGAGGATGGTGTGATCGGACCGTTGGTTTGTTGTGGCCCACTTTCATCATGCCATCATTGGAGGCCATCGGGCATCTTAGATTTGCATTTATTTTATGCATTTTTACTTATTTGAGTTTTGGGTCAATGTGCGCACATTTTTCTTTTTTTTTGAAATTTTGTTAGTAGAGATATTTTGGTAATTATGTTAATTCCGAATTTTATAAGGGTGTTGCCCTAACCTTTCTTATCATTATGCTATTGATTTGATAAAAGAAGAAAAGCTTTGGTGGCTTATCTCCTTCTTCCTCTTGGTGAATCTCTTCTCATCTCCTCTTCTTCTTTCTTCTTCCTTCTTCTTTCTTCCAATCTCTTCCTTCTAAAGGTATTTTTACTTCTTTTCTCTTTTTTCTAATCTTCGTTTTGTCACTTTTTCATCATTCGTAATCTGAAATTTTGAATCAATAATCCCTTTCTCTCAGATTTTGAGATTTCTTAATTCAGAAATTCCTTGATTTCTTGGACTAGCGAATCCTATTGGTTGTTTGGATGAAACCATGCAAGATCGGGAGGTCCCATCCCTCGCCGGATCCAATCCATGCATGATTTGAACCCTATATTGCGTGATTGTGATGATGACCTATCTATTACGTGTTTCCCACATGTTTTTCTTATCTATGATGATGTTGGGCTGTTGTTTACTTGCTTTGATTACATTATTCCGCTGAATCTATATGCTTTCTCACGCATGCATGATAGATTAGGCCGTCCTACGTCAAGGATGCCAGCTCTGTTTCATTAAGAGATGCAGTGGTGGGTGAGCAACAAACTAGAAGTTATTGAGAACTCACTTCTCTTGTTCCAATGGTCTTTGATTGCAGAAACTTTGCAAGGCGCATCCTTAGCTCAGATCCAGCGTTGGCTTGGAGGTATGGCATACCAGAAATGAAATTCTCTATGAAGCCCATTGAAATTAATGAAGTATGGATTCATTTTAGGTCTGAGGAGGGTCTAGACAAACTCTAATGGCAGGGATCAATGTTCATCGAAGGCCCTATCAAAAGTCTCAAGAGATGGTAAGAAAACACCCACTTCAGAAGGGAGACTGTTTGGCTCTTAGTTTGGGGAATCCCAATGGAGCTGTGGTTTTGCGACATTTTCCTTGCGATAGGATCATGCATAGGTGAGCTGGTTGCCATTGACTCGATGACGGAGGGTGGAGATGAGCTTGGCATAGCCCGTTTGCGAGTGAAGAAGCGGAGCATCGTTGATCTTGATTCAATCAAAGTGGTGATTGGGGAAGAGGAGTTGGTTTTGAATGTTCAGAGAGAGGACTCTTGGGGGATCCCGTAGAGGTGGGGGGAAGTCTAGAGCAAGCTGTAGGACAGAGGACCTATGGCTAAGCTTCGTAATAGTCAGATGGTAGATGATGGTGCACCATCGTGCTTCGATCCCGTACTGAGCTTTTCTCTTGAACGTGTGAGCCTTTGGTTGGAGGTTCAGGGGTTGGTGAGAATCAGTCGAATCATATTTCACCTTCTGATATTCAGTGCTTCGCGGGAGATAAAATTGTGCCTTGCGAGCCCAAGCTGGTTGGCGTCAAATGGCTTAGGGCCTGTTTGGTACATGGGATTAATTGGGATTAGGTGGGATAGAATTGCTTTAGTGCAATGATTACCTGATGCCAAGGATTGTCTTGAAATTCGTCGTTTGAAAGGACATTGTATTCCATGTTTGGATTAGACCATGGAAGAAACTAAAATTCCCCATCCTAGAAAGTACACCGTTTGGAAATATCACACGCAACCCAACCAGCCTTCTTAGTGGGTTGACGTCAACAAGTGTTTGTGGACTCCATCGTAATGTATGTGTTATATCCGCACCATCCATCTGTTTTGTGAGGTCATTTTATGGCATGAGCGAAAAAATGAGGCAGATCTAGATCTTACATGGACCGCACCATGGAAAGTAGTGGGGACAATGACGCCCATTGTTTAAACCTTCCTAGGGCCCATCGTGATGTTTATTTGCCATCCAACCTGTTCATAAGGTCACACAGACCTGCATGAAGGGAAAACATAAATATCAGCTTGATCCAAAACTTCTGTGGCCGTCAAAAAGTTTTCAATGGTTGGCCTTTAATCATCATTAGTTTCTGTGGTGTGGTCCACTTGAGCTTTGGATTTGCCTGATTTTTGGGTCCGTGCCCTAAAATGATCTCGAAAAATGGATGGATGGTGTGGATATAGCCCATACATCATGGTGGGATCCACAGAAATTGCTGACATCAACATTGCCTTTTGCTGGATTTGCGAGCGGGAGGGACTCGGTAGATCTTAAATTCCGCATGGATTTGGAACGTCTCTGAGAGGGATTTCTCATATCCTTCCGAGCACAAGGCACATTTTCCAAAGCATACAAAGTAAATCTCTGTTGGAGAAAACAAACAATAGATGGGATTTAAACGGTTGAATTTTCAATACAATACCACCTAATACCTCCTAATACGCGGAACCAAACAGGCCCTTAGACTCAACCCTTAAGGATTGGGAAGTAGGCTTAGACAATGTTGGCGGCCTTGGCCAAATTTGGGATTTGGCTCAGGATGCGTGGCAAGTGGAGAACGTCGTCGAGGCTGGGGAGTTACCTTGGAGCATCTTTGAGCCTTCTTTTCAAAAGAGGGATTTATTACGGCAGAAGAATCATCTTCTCCGTCTAACATGTGTATCCATCCCACACGTAATATCGAGGCCAACGATAATCAGATGTTGACACGTGGACATGGGCCTGATCTTGATCTCGCACTCATGTGTCCTACATCACATGCAGAAGATTTATCTTTCCAGTCACATGTGCCTTATGGTTGCATGTGGGATACTTGCACTTTTTATATACCCCTAATTCCCCCCTCTTTTGAAAGGTGTGAGCCTACTGTGAGTTTGAAGACTCCTAAAGATGAGAGAGCCCTTTGTTGCTGCAACTCAAGAACTAATGCTGAAGATTTCCCTGATGGTGCAAGCATGGAAATGTCTGCAGCAAGTGCAAGTCAGCTTGGTGAAACAGGTGACGGGGAGTATTACTGGGACGAGGAATTAGGCTCCGATGGCGAATCGATTCTTGAAGACATATTAGAAGATCTTATCAAGGAACCTCTTGCAAAGGAAGCCATGAACCTTTGAGGGTTGTTTGTTGGAGGAAGCTCCAATAGTCACCCCGTTATGTGCAATGAAAGATCCGAATGAAGCCACTATTGACTCTCAGACGAAGGTAGTAGAGTTTTCTGCTAATCATATCGACTCTTCAGGAGATTTCAATCTATTTGAGGCTCAGATTAAATGGTCCAAGGACATTCTCAAGAGAGCAGAAGGGATGGTTGGTATGTCTTTTGGCGCTAGGGAGGAGGATGTTTATGATTTTATTCAATTTGTCAGTGGGAAAGGAGCTCAAAGGCTCCACGAAGAGCAGCTGTCAAAGGCTAGAAAATCTGCCAAGGGCTGTAGGGAGCTTCTGAGCTTAGAATGCTCAATTAATTATGATTCTTCAATCAAGTCTGGCAGCAACAAGAGGGTTAGAATGGGCATAGCTGGTGATCAATGTTAGTCCTCTCATGGAACATTAGAGGGTTGGGCTGCAAGTTCAAAAGGGCCTAGGTCAGAAAGGTATGTAGGAAGTCAAAGGCTGAAATTATAGCATTACAAATATTTGTACTTTGGTTGACAATTTCTCTGGATCTTACTCTGTGTTTGTTGTTCTTTGTTGTTGTGCTTCTGATCTTCTGGGTATTCTCTATGGTGTACGGCTTGTGCTCTTCTTCTCTACGTAATCAGATGTGGGTAGAGCTCTCCTCTGTCAAGCAGAGGTGGGATTTCCCGTAGTGCATTGGAGCCAATTTCAATGACGTGTGTTTTTCTTATGAAATTTTCAGATTGGGTTGCTTCCCATAGTCTGATTGATCGTCCTTTATGTTAAATTCGCTTGGTCTAATAATCAGTCAAAAGCTATCCTTTCACGGCTGGACAAATTTCTTGTTTTACAAAATTGGATTAATAAATTCCCCTTAGTTAGGGCCTATGGAGACTTTAAATTGACCATAGGCTGATTGTTTTGGAAGTGAATGCTGAAAATTTGGGCTCAAGACCATTCCGATTTCAGTTGGCTTGGTTGGAAATAAAAAGTTTCAAGGAATTGGTCTTGGAATGGTGGTCCTCCTTCGAAATTGGGGGATCTGTGAGGTTCAGATTATGCCGCAAGCTCAAGTTGTTGAAAGAAAAAATTAAAATCTGGAAGGAGGAGGTTTTGGATGCTAGAGAAGCAGAATTTGAGGCTATCTTGGCAAAAATTCATGATCTAGATATGAAAGAAGTGGGCCATTTGTCAGAGGAGGATAGGGTCGAAAGATTAGCTTTATATGCAAAGTACGCCTCTTTTTCAAAAGAAGAGGAAATTAGGTGGCGTCAGTAGTCTAGGGCTTTGTGGTTAAAAGAAGGGGAGAAGAATATACGATTCTTTCATAGTATGGTTAGTGCTCAAGCTCAGGTTAATAGAATCAACAATCTGGTGGTGGATGCTGTTGGAACCTCGGGTAAGGATCAAATTTGTGGTTCCATTTTCTGGTTTTACAGAAATTTGCTGTCTTGCGATCAATGAAGGAGTTTGATGCTAGATAATCTCCATTTTCCCTGCCTATTCATAGAGGATGTTGACTCTCTTGAGAAGCCTTTCTTAGAAGAAGTTAGATTTGCCCTCGACTCAATGTGTGGTGATAAGTCTCCTAGTCTCAATGGCTTCCCGATCATGTTCTTTCAGAAGTTTTGGTTGATAGTTAGCAGTGATGTTATGGACTTTATTTCAGAATTCTTTGCTAGAAGTCACCTTTCTAAGGACCTCGGAGCCACCTTCATAGCCCTTATCCCCAAAATTGAAGGGGCAGAATCATTGAAAGATTTTAGACCTATGCTTCTTTAAAATAGGGTGATAGATTCTGGATATTGCCTTCATAGCCCACGAATGTATCGACTTTGGGCATAGAGAAGGAAGGAGTGGTCTAGTTTGCAAGCTTGATATAGAGAAGGCTTACGATCACGTGGACTAGAAATTCTTAGATTATATGCTTGATAGACTTGGATGTGGCCCCAAGTGGAAAGCTTGGATACAATCATGTATTCAGTCTCTGTCCTTTTCCATTCTAATTAACGGGTTGCCTTTTGGCTTCTTTAAGGCTTCGCATGGCATCAGACAGGGCGATCCTTTATCCTTGTATCTCTTTATTGTAGTCGGGGAGGCATTTAGTATGATGCCTCCATAAAGCTAAAGAAAATGGTTTAATTCGCAGTTGCAAGTTTGCAGAGGTGGGGGTGCAAGTTAGCCATCTTCAATATGTGGATGATACGATTCTCTTTTCCGATGCAGATATGACATTATTGATAACCTCCTCAAAATTGTGGTTTGATTTGAAGCGGTCTTCGGCCTAATGTTAACGTTTCTAAAAGTGAAATGTTGGGCATTCATGTGAATTGTGAAGATCTTTTACAACTGACGAATATTTTTTGATGTAAGAGAGGATCTTTCCCTTCCACTTATATTGGGTTGCCTCTTTGTATAGGAAAACCGGCTAAGCACTTATGGGACAAGGTTATTGGAAAAATCGAAAGGAAGTTATCAAGTTGGAAGCACTGGTATCTCTCTCTTTGGGAGGCCGATTGACTCTTATAAAATCAACCTTTACCAACATGCTGATGTATTTTATCTCTTTTCAAACGCCTGAAGTTGGTGTTGGATAGACCCGGTAAGTTGAGAGAAGAGACTTCTTGTGGAAAGGGGCCGAGGAAAAAGAAGAATTTCAATTTCCTTAAATGGGAAGTGATGAGGGCATTCGAGCATCTACATGAGTTTATCGGAGGAGGAGAGTTGAGGCTCCAGCCCCAGTTTCATTATGGTTGGATGATCATTACATGGGGCCTAGTATACCCAATTCGAGTTCTTAGACGCATTAAAGACCCCACATGTATGGTTGTGCATTTTTGAAGATCCTACAGTAGGAAGATGCATGTGGGCTGCTTATTTGGAACTGATTGATGCATATTTGGACTATTTGGACATCACCCAGCCTGACATGGACCACATCTGGACGTTACAAACGTTAGACCATGCAGTTAGATATCTTGGACACATCAGTTTGGTGATTCGGACCGTTGAATATGTTGGGAGACTCAAGTTTAGGTGTACAGATGCTCTAGTCTGCACATCCAAGCCATGGACACGTTGGACCACATTCATCTAGGCCGTTGATCACGTGTGGACGTTTGGACATACCTGTTGCACGTTGGAGATCATCCTTATGCTGTGACACATCTTTATTTCTGCTTTATTTTTCAGTTTTATTTTAGGTTATTAGAGATTTATGTTTTGATCTTGACTGTTAATAGATTCGGACGGTCAAGAGTAGTTCTAGACTTAGGGTTTGCTTAGGTTTTCTTATATATACTTGTTTGAGACTTGAGACTTGAGATTATTGGCATATTGAATGAATTTCTCTACATTTCTTCTCTTGTAAATCTTCTATTTCCATTGAATATTTTTCTCTCTCTTCTTTCTCAAACCCTAACTCAATCATCATCGACTCAACTCATCACTGACCAAACTGACCCAGTCCCACCACACCGTCCGTACGACTGTACGGACGTGCTTGTACACTGCATGGACCTGTTAGTAGAGTGTACGTACAGCCGAACGACCTCCCCTTCATTGATCCTTTCTCTTCTTCTCTATTTTATAATAACCCTAGCTTTTTATAAAACCCTAAATTCCCAATTTCTTGATTTCCAAACCCAAACCCTAATCCATTCAAATCTTAGCAAAGCGCAAGTGAATCCTCAAATCTAGAACGAATCTTATGCTAGATGGAAGTGCTACCTTCCATTAGGCCATGTCCGATCAATAGCCTTAAGGATCTATTTTGCGGGATTTGTGACGTGGTCTTGAACTTAAGCATAATTGAATATTTGATTTCTCTAAATTTGTGGTAGATTGACTTTATTTTATGCTTTGATTTACTCTAGTAATCTGTTAATTAATTGAGGCATCATCCTAGTTTAGGCCATCCGTCTTGCATTAAATTTTTGGTATCAGAGCCTAGGTTAGCATAGGGTTTAGTGAGTCCATTGCATTTGAGTCTAGGGTTTTCATATTTCCGCATCTAGAGTTAGCAACTTTTTCCACCTTTATTACGTTGCGTTTAGGGAATTCAGTTGTCAGCCCTTCCCAGTTAGCGTGCCCAGTTTATGCCCACCCGTAGTAGGCGTGGTTTGGTCTACACCCCACAATTAATTCGGAAAGCTTGCCGAGTCTATCAATGCCATAAATAATTGTCTCGCGGCTATCGAGGCCCAAAGTAGAACACCAGTAACCAGCAGCCCTCTGGAATGAGACCAATACTTGTATGACTGAGTTGGAAACTTCCCTCTATGCAGATCATGAAAATTTGGAAGATGACCAATCCTAGGCTGGAGGTTAAGGTGTAGGATGTGAGAGAGTGCATGGCCAAGGTGTTGGCCGTGCTGGAGGGGCGTACCCAACCTCCCCTTGGAGAGTACCAAACCCACCTTAATCCCGATGAGCGAGTGATGAAGAGCGTAAAGATTGAAGCGCTGAGTTATGATGATCGCTTGGACCTAAAGGCATTCCTCGAATGGCTTGCAGACATGGATCATTATTTTGAGTGGTACGATATGTTTAATAGCCATCGGGTGAGGTTCACCAAGATGAAGCTGGTGGACCAAGCCAAACTGTTTTGGATGAATGTTGAGCAAAAGATTGAGACGTCTGGTGAAGATCCAATCTCACAGTGGACTGAGATGAAAAAGATCTTAAAGGAAAAGTATCTTCCCCTCTTACCGCCAGAGGCTCGTGGATCAATGGTAGTCCCTTCGTTAGGGATCTATTCCCGCAGTTGATTACATCACAAAATTTGATGAGTATATGATGCGATGTAACATCAAGGAGGACCCGTTAGTGACCCTTTCTTGCTTCAAAATGGGCCTCCTACCCGAGCTTCAACGTGAGCTCATTCTTTATGACATTAGCACCTTAGAACATGTATATCAAGTGGTGCAAGAACTTGAGCGGTATTTGAAACCACAATTCCTGAGGCGATTCAAGTCACACGATTCCAATGTTAAGGCCACTCCGTAGGGAGTTCAGCCTAATTTTGGGAGTTATTCTAAAGCCCTTACTGGCACTTTATCCAACAACCGGGATGTGAAGGGTAAAGGTTTAGCTAGTACCAGCTCGAGTGGAGGTGAGCAAGCGCGGTGTTATGACTGCCAAGGATATGGCCGTTTTGCATATTAGTGCCCTACGAAAGAGCGAAATAAGGCCCTTGTGATTGGCGAGTTGGATGGGGATGATTAGGGCAATTATAAAGAAGAAGTCTATGAGCTCGAGGTTTGTGCTAGTGATGATGAAGTTGAGGTTGCGCCACTTACAGTTGTTAGATGCGCCTTGATCTAGGCCAAAGAAAGTGATGATTGGCGCAGGAATTCAATTTTCCATACTTAACACCAAGTGTGGAGACAAACTATAAAGTTATAATTGATAGTGACATTTGCACCAATGTGGTCTCCGCTGGCACTGTATCTTGTTTGGGTTTGAAGCCCATCTCTCACCCTCAACCCTATCGAGTTTCATGGGTTGATGCGTCCTCGATGTCAGTTTCTCAGCAGTGTCTTGTTCCTATTCAGTTTTCTTCCTACAAAGACACGCTGTGGTGTGATTTTTTGCCTATGGATGTAGGCCACATCATTTTGGGCAGACCTTGGTTGTATGATCATGATGTGGCACTATTCAGCCGTTCGAATATGTGTTCTTTTATTTACAAAGGTAAGAGGATCAATTTAAATTCTCTCCAAGCCCAAAAGCTCCCCAAAAAAGGAGGATGTAAAGAAGGATGACTTGAAAGATGTGAAGAAGCCTTAACCTAAGTCTCTCCACATAATAAACGCCAAAGAGTTTAAAAGAGAGGTTAGAGTCTATTCGATGGTGTACGTCATCTTGGCGAGAGAGGTTATCTCTGAGGTTAGTGCAGAGTTGCCATCATAGGTGATTCCGGTATTGGAGGAGTTCCATGATGTTTTCCTAGAGGATCTACTGAATGAGTTTCCACCCATGTGAGACATTCAGCATGCTATCGATTTAATCCCTGGGTTGACTTTACCAAACCTCCCCCACTACCCTGCGGAGCATAATTGAAGAAGCAAGTTGATGAGCTTCCTAGGAAAGTGTTCATTTAGGAAAATTCGAGTCCGTGTGCCATGCCTACCCTCCTCACACCTAAGAAAGATCGCATGTGGTAGATTTGTGTGGACAGTCGTTGACGCAGGGAGGGACGTGGTGAGGTTGATCACCTCTTCCTCACGGGATAACTACTTCGAATCCACAGAACTCTTTGGAATCCTCAACGGAGCTTCCTCGAATCCACAAGGGAAGGATCTCGAATCCACGAGACGTTTCTCAAATCCACGAGAAGAAAATCGAATAAATTGAACTTGTATTGAGTAAGGGAGATTTACTACAATAAATGAGTTTAAGAGATTATAAATAGAGAAACTAAACCCTTAGAAACGTAATCAAAAGAGTCTTAGTAAAATAGGAAAGAAATCTGAAAAATCGCGCAAATCTGCAGAACCAGTCAACCTGTTGACCTGACCCATCGGCCGTCCGAAGTTGGAAGTCGGCCAGTCAACACGATCGGTGTATCGGCTGAAACAGGCAAAAATCGTCTAGAGAGTTCAGCAGGATAAATCTTTTGGCGACGGACTAGATCCGTCGGGAATCCATCGGACGATCGAAATTCGTTGAATTTCTGCCACTTTTCCTTGATCTTTTTCCGGCCCATGTGTGATAGGAATGTGCTTGATCCACGCCCTTCATCAAGGGGTTCTTGCTCTACATTAATCGGGCTATTAACAAGATCACGGTCAAGTATTGGTTTCTTATACCGCATATTGGCGACATGTTGGATATGATGGTTAGTGCCACACTCTTCTCTAAAATTGACCTCAAAAGTCGGTATCATCAAATATGTATGCGCTTAGGAGATGAATGGAAGACACTTTGGCATATGATGTGTATGAGACTCCAGTTCTTGACGGCATACCACCCTCAAATTGACGGTCAAACGGAAGTGGCCAATCGAAGCTTAGGTAACCTATTGCGATGTTTTGTAGGTGACCATATTAGGACTTGGGATTCAGTTTTACCAGTTGCGGAGTTTGTTTATAACAGTTCAGTTAATAGGTCAATAGGCATGTCCTCTTGAAGTCGTTCATGGTTACAAGCCTAGGAAGCCTGTAGATCTCATTCCCATGTTAGTCTCTCATAGCCATAAGAGTTTGCAGATACATTTGCACGACATATTCATGATTTGCATAATGAAACTGAGAAATAGATTACCATGAGCAACGAAAAGTATAAAATATTTGCTGATTCTCATCGCAAGTTTAAGGAATTCCAGGTAGGAGATTATGTGATGGTTTAGATAAGGCCACAACGGTTTCCGTGAAGGGCTGTGAAGAATGTGGGACCTTATATGATATTGAAAAATTGGGTTCCAATACGTATGTTGTAAATCTTCCACCTGATATGGGCATTAGTTTTGCATATAATGTGGAAGATCTTCTGTCATTTAAAGGTTCGAAACTTTTACTAGCTAGCCCTTCTCCTGACCGTCACATTGATCTAGATGGTGGTGCTCCTGATTCATTCCATGACTCGTGGCTCTTGCCGGACCAACTTTCTCATTCTTTGCCTCCTTTACCATCCATACCTAACAAAAGAGAAGAGGTAGAAGGTATCTTGGATGAATAGGTGGTTTCCACCAAACATGGAGGTTTTTAAAAGTATCTTGTCAAGTGGAAAAACAGGCCAGAGTTAGATAGCACTTAAATCACCGAGAATGAGCTTTAGAAGCTAAACCTAGATCTTTTAGAGCGTTATTGCAATTTTATTTCGCCAAACGCTAACTCTTCTCAGCCGAGGGTAGTTGACGAGGGCATCCGAACACTTACATGAGTTTATTGGAGGAGGAGAGCTGAGGCCCCAACCCCACTTTCATTATAGTTAGATGATCATTACATGGGGCCCAGTGGACCCAATTCGAGTTCTTAGCCGTGTTAAAGACCCCACATGCATGGTTGTGCATTTTTTAAGACCCCACATTGGGAATATGCATGTGGGCTGTTTATTGGAATTGATTGATACATCTTTGGATTGTTTGGACGTCACCCAGCCTAACCTGGACCACATCTGGATGTTACAAACATTAGACCATGCCGTTAGATATCTTGGATACATCAGTTTGGTGATCCGAACCATTTGATATGTTGGGAATCTCAGTTTTAGGTGTACGAACACTTTAGCCTGCACATCCGAGCTATGGACATGTTGAACCACATTCATCTAGGCCGTTTATCATGCGTGGATGTGTGGATGTACCTATTGCACGTTGGAGATCATCCTTGTGCCGTGTGGCACTCTTTATTTCTGCTTTATTTTTCAGTTTTATTTTAGGTCATTAGAGATTTATGTTTTGATCTTGACTGTTAATAGATTCGGACGGTGAAGAATAGTTCTAGACTTATGGTTTGCTTAGGTTTTCTTATATATACTAGTTTGAGACTTGAAATTATTGACATATTGAATGAATTTCTCTACATTGCTTCTTTTGAGGAAGAAAACTTCCTGTGAATGGAATTTGGTATAAAGCCATTGGAGTGATTCCAAGTTATCTTTCTTATTCCTATCAAGGTATTTCTTTCTTCTCTCTCTTAAACCCTCTTTTTCCATAGAATATTTTTTCTCTTTTTTCTCAAAGCCTAATTCCATCATCATCAACCCAACTCATCACCGACCAAACCGACCAAGCGATTGTATCTATGTGCCCGTATACTGCACGGACCTATCTGTACAGCCGAACGGCCTCCCCCTCATTGCTCCTTTCTCTTCTTCTCTATTTTATAAAACCCTAACCTCAAGGCTTTTATAAAACCCCAAATTCCCAATTTTGTTGATTTCCAAACCCAAATCCTAATCCATTCAAACTCTAGTAAAGCGCATGTGAATCCTATGCTAGATGGATGTTCTACCTTCCATTGGGCCATGTGCGATCAATAGCCTTAAAGGATCTATTTTGTGGGATTGTGATGTGGTCTTGAAATTGAGCTTAATTAAATATTTGATTTCTCTAAATTTATTGTAAATTGGCTTTATTTTATGCTTTGATTTACTCTGGTAATCCGTTAATTAATTTATTTGCATCATCTTAGTTTAGGCCATCCGTCCTGCATTAGGAATAAGTGTGCAAGACAATTAACGAGGGAGGAGCCGGTTTGAAAAGCTTGGGTCTCATGAATGTCGCTCTTCTTAGAAAATGCCATTGGAGGTTCGGCTCTGAAGCGAGCAAATTATGGAGGGAACTTCTTGTTTCCGTATAATTGGAGCATAAGGTCTTCTTCTCTTTATCACACCTAAAATGTTTGAAAGGAAATTGTGTCCTCCGAGCAGTTGTTCCATAAAGGAATCTCATTTTATCTTGGAAAGGGGAATCATATTTGCTTTTGGATGGATACTTGGTGTGGAGATAGACCGTTACAAGATCTTTTTCCGAGATTGGCTAGTGTTGCCTCGGATCTCCTTATTTTTGTGGATAGTTTTTACTCTTTAGTCGGCGGGAATGTTGTTTGGTCTCCTCGTCAGCGGAATCTATCGGACGGGGAATTTGAGTTGTTCCTTAATTTGCTTGACTACCTAATACTCCTAATTCCTTCGCCTCAAGAAGAAGACTCGATGGTTTGGAGAGTACATAGCTCTGGTATTTTTTTTGGTGCGGTCGTAATATAGTTTGATCTCTAAGCTATCTTTGACCCACCAATGGTCTTATGGAGCCCCTTTGAGGATCGCGGATTTTGTTTGGCTCATGGGAAGGAAAAGGGTGCTAACTACCAACAATTTCCAAAGGAGATCTCTTATCCTCCCCAATGTTTTCCATATCGTTATTGCGTAATGTATCGCACCTTTAGGATACGGATACATATAAGTTATCGCATGGGATATATCGGTTATATTGCAATATGTCCTGTTGTTGGGAAACATGGGGGAACATTGGGAATTGGTTGAATTTTTCAAAGAAACTTTAGAGATTGTTAAGAAAGACATCAATACACACTTAGAAATTAAAACATCACAAAAAACAAAGTGCACATTATAGGTTTTCTTTGTATAAAAGTCGTGTATATTCATAATAGGTCCTAATATATGCGTTGTTTGACTGAACTAATGTAAGTATATTCATATAATTTATAAATGTAAGAAGTCGTGTATGGAAACACAAGGAATACATTCAAAACAAAAGAAGTAGAAAATTAAAAATATACCTATGAATAATGCGTGTGACTGTGGCTTAGACCCATGCCCAGGTCATTATAGAATGATACTAGTGAAGAACTTTCTAACATAACGTTGGTACTCATCCTCTTTGATATGAAAAAATTTGGGGAACTTTTAATTTTTTTTTCCAATTTTTCGTAAATCGGTCCATCTTCCCCTAAATCTCAAAATTAGAGTGTATGTGATAATGATTTCATCAAACACTCCTAAATACTAGGGGTGTAAATGAACCGATCCGAACCGAATACCACCGTGTTTGGTTTGAGTTTGATAACCAAAACTCAAGTTTGAGTTTGGGTTTGGTTTGTTTACTAATCAAATGAACTCAAGCGAGCTTTAATCGAATCGAACTCAAACCGTTTACGATGCACCTTCAGAATTCATTGTAGGTTGGACGACGTGGTATGGTCCACTTGAGCTTTGGATAGACTTATTGTGGGGCCCACCTTGCAACATATATTCCATATCCAACATATATTCCATATCCAAAAAAGTCGAGACGGTGAGGCTCTTATTGTGGGGCCCACCTTGATGCATATATTCCATATCCACTCCGTTCATAAATTTCATCAAATCATTTCATGGCAGGAGCTAAAAAATGAAGCAGATCCAAATCTTAGGTAGACCATATCATAGGAAACAATGCTTTTTTAGCTATAAACGAACCCTATCGAGCCTAACCGAACCAAACTCACGCTTGTTTGAGTTTGGTTTGATTACTAATCAAACCTAAAAACAAGGTTCAAGTTTAGTTTGTTTACTAATCAAATGAACTCAAACGAGCTTTAATCGAAGAAAAACTCGAACCGTTCACGAATAGTTTGGCTCATTAACCACCCCTACTAAATACTCTGAAATGGGAGCCAACTATCCACTTTTTGAAGTGGAATTTCGAAAAAAAAATATTTTTAACATTTTAATAAGAAATATTTTTTTTTTTCGAAAAATCCCTAAATTACCAAGAATCATTAGATCAAGTTACATATAAGTTTGATTTTGTGTTTGGATACAAAGATTGTAATTAATTTGTAAGAAATTGGGAAATTTCGATTTTCCCAATTTTCCACGACTCGGCCAATCTCTCCTAAAATTTCGAAATTAAAGCTCCCAATCCATAATTTTTCATGCAAAATATGAATGATGGATTTGTAACCATTTGATATTGATTTAACATGATTTACATGAAAAAAAAAGATTGAAAATATAAAATACTCATCGAATCAAACAGGTGGGATATATTGACACTACCTGTGTGTTTTGGCATGGAGGCGTAGTGGGTAAATCCCAAAATGCAATCTGGATGCTTATCGATATTGGAATCTTTTGGTATATTTGGAGTGCTCAAAACAGTCGCTCTTTTCAAAACAATGACTTTTTATGTTGTAGAGCTCATTTGTTTGGTTAAAATTGCCATTTCAAAATGGGCTGCTTTTGTAAAATCAACTTTGTCTGCTGATATTTCTTCTTTGTTTTTTTCCTAGTTTTCTTTTGTATTCTTTCCCATCTTTGGGTGGTTTCTTAATAAATTTCCAGTTATCTCTAAAAGAAGGTTAAAAATAATTTTTTTTTTCAAAATTTCAGAGATTTTTTCAGTGAATTACAGTCTATCGAATTGTATGATTGATGTAGGATGATAGCTTTCTAGATTAATGTGTGAGATGAGATCAAATTTTAGACTAATACAAGTAAATCCAACATAAAAAAAAATCATGTAATCTACCACAAAACCGAAAATTCATATTTAACTATTTATGTTCCAACTAAAAGTCATTATCCAACAATACATGATCAATATAAAATCATGAAAGAAAGGGTCCTACGAAATATGAGAATCCCGTTCTAGCATAAGATGGTTCCAACAATCAAGTACATTCATGATTTTGAGTTTTGGAATCAATTTGGGGATTAAGGAATCAAAATAGGAAACTTGGGGTTATGATTTGGGGGAGAAACTAGGGTTAGGGTTTAGAGGGAAAGAAAAGAGGGATTATGGTTAGGGTTTTGTAGGGGAAACAAAAGTGAAGAAGGAAGAAAAGGGAGAAGAAGGAAAGAAGAATCTGGGGTTTGGATGGGAAGAAAAGGAAAAAAAGAGGAAAAGAATGATGAATACCTCTGTAGAAAGAAGAAGAAAAGAAAAACGTGAGGATCACCCTCTAGGCGTCACACCTATCCGATCCCTGGAGAGCTTGGAACTTCACTTGCACATTCCATGCATGCAACAAGAAGAAGAAGATAGATGAGGATCACGGGGCTTCGCACCCTCTCTCCAATCCCTGGAGAGCTGTAGATTTTCACCTGCAAATCACATGCAAGGAGCCCCATTCTCTTATTTATATGCTCAAAAGCTGAAAATTACAATTATATCATTAGTTTAAAAAAAGTGCATACTTCAAATAAATCCAAATAAGAAATCAAAAGCATCAAATCCTAATTTAAACTATCAGTCATGTCCAGAATATATACAAAACTAAATCGCCTACTACTAGGGACCCATGTGGTCCAAAATCTAAGTAGATCAAGGGTTCGATGGCCTGTAGATAATGATTTGACGATCAAATGGGCCAACAGGCGCAATCCAACGGTCCAATACTCCTATCGAAGAAGCCCACATGTATCCTCCCTATGTGGGTCTTCCTGATGCACGAGGTATGCATGTGGGGTCTTCAAAGTGGCTCGCTAGGTCCCATGTAGATGTCATCCATCCAAAGCGAAGCTGGGGCTGTAGTTGGGACCCTCCTCGTTAAACAACCACTTTCTCTGAAAGCTCAAGCTGTTAGAGGATGGTGTATCAATGTATATCAAGGGACTTCAACACTCCCTTGCACATGCGGGGTGGAACTTCGCACGGGAACATATTGGGCAAGGCTGGAGGGACACTCATAGCTCACACCTCGGTGGAGGGACAATCACAACTCACACCATAAATGGCCCCCCTTGGGAGAATATATTCCGGTGGCATATTTGCTACTTCCGGGATTCGAACACAGGACCTTCCGCTCTGATACCATGTTAAACAACCACTTTCTCTAAAAGCTCGAGCTGTTAGAGGATGGTGCATCAATGTATATCAAGGGACTTCAACACTCCTCTGGTAGACCTGATATGAAGGTCCGATATTCTCATAATCCTCCCCGGCTGGGAAAGATTCGCCTCTGGCAAAGCGAAACTATGGAACCGCTCCAGAAGATCAAGATCCAACCTTTGAAACTCCGTCTGTGTAATCCACGTGCTATCTGATGTTGGTTTGTCCTTCCATTTGACAAGGAATTTCTGGAATCCTTCTTGTCTCGTGGAAACCACGTGGTGATCCAACACATCCTCAATCTTCTCTCCTCTCAGGTAAAAGATAGTGAAGAAGGTAAAGGGTGTGATGACAGGATAGGTAAAGGCCAAGGACTAGGGGACAAATCTGGCGTATGGGGGTCTGCAAGAGGGTTGGTGGGTGCAGTAGTAGGACCATCACAAGAAACCAGGTCCTCTAGATTGAATGTGGAACTAATACCCATGTTAGAAGGAATATCTACCATATATGCATTAGTGCCCACTCTTTACAAAATTTTATACGGACCTGCACTGCGGGCATGTAACTTTTTAACGGTTCCCTGAGGAAACCGCTCTGGTCGTATGCGAACCATGACATAGTCACTGATCTAAAACTCCTTGGACCCGCGGTGAGAATCAACAGGAATTTTATACTTTTCGTTACTTGCATTAATCCTTTGTTTGATCTAAGCGTGTAAATCATGGATATGCCATGCAAATGTAGATGCTAACTTAGATGGCCTATGTGAGATGGACATGAATGAAACTATAGGACGCTTCGGTGAAGCAATGAACTCAAAATAGACAACTCTATTAGCTAGAACTTGGGAGATTATAATGAAAGAACACTTCTTATGGGTGACACATATTTTCTCATTCTTTAGTATCCCACAAATCTGCTCTAACTGATAGAGGTATTGCTCCTTGTAAGTGTTATAAACAAGGATAATGTTCAAGTATCCCAATACTTGAGAATACTCACTTTTGATGTTAAGTATTGAGAAGATCCTGGCATTAGCCATTATATTCAACATGTCATCAAGATGTGAGATAGGGGCTCTGGCCGTCACATCAACCATGAGATGAACACGCCCAAAGTGAACTGACACTTGACTAAGACTTTGTGGATGGCCAGAATGTGCCCACATGTGCGCCACGTGCCATCGTTCTTGAAAGTGAAAAAGGCGGGCACGACACACGGAATAAAACTCAAACTTAAACTCTCCTGAGTGAACTCTTCTTTAAGAAGCTTATCAAATTGCCTCTTCATTTCTGTATGCTCCACAGGGTTCACTCGGTAGAGGGGAAAGCTTGACAGAGTTGACCCAGGAACGAGATCAATTGTGTGTTAAATGTCCCGCTTTGGTGAAAGTTCATTCGGTAAGTCATCTGGTAAGATATCACAAGTCCTTTACAAGTCCGCAATCACTTCGAACAACAACTCTACGCTAGCCTCATGAATAACATCACTAGTCATGTGGGTGTCCACCATTGAATCCACACTAGTCTATTTTTCAAACTCGTTCGCTTTTATTATGGTAAGAGACTTAGATTGGGACTCCACGTCATTCAGGTCACATAACAACTGGAAGTGGTGCGGCCTCAGTTTCGTCGACCTCTTCATCACTAGCACCCACTCCATGCCCAACAACGGTTAGTGATGCCACAATTTCTTCATCGCCATCAATCAAGGTGTCCCGTATCGGTTTCGGTGGGCGTAACGGTGCCCACCGTTTCCGATACGGATACGGGCCGTATCGGCCGATACGGCCCCGTATCGGTCGATACGCCCCCCGTAACGGTCAACTTTTTTTTTTTTGCCAAAAAATTTTAAAAAAATATGGATTAAATCCAGAAAATTCCAAACATCCCAAATATGCATTCATTTATAATTTTGAACATGTTTATGGTGGTGAAGCGGTCTACTCTTTGGTGAAAAAGCTGTATCGGGCTGTCTGGTGAATTTATGAAGCTAATAACCTGGAATTAACTGCAGAACTTATAAATTCAAATTTCTAACTGTCTAATACCAATAATATGTATATTAGAATAAATGTAACATCAAAGTATTTCAATTTTCACATGTACTATTATTTTTTATAATTTACTTTATATTATTTACAATTTATTTATATACCTGAGGAGTGAGGAGTGAGGACTTGCAAAAAATAATGTATTAAGACTTCTCTTATCTTGAATCTATGACAGACTCTTGTCTTGCCAATTGAACATTCTAAAGTAGAAAAAAAAATTAGTAATACCTGATATACTCCCCTGCAAGCATGTTGATTAAAGATTACTTGACTGGTTGTCACTTGTCAGGGGAGTTATTTTAAACACAAGTTCAACAATGTAAAGTGTGTGTTTTTTTGGTGAATGTATGACCATGTGGGTAATGGAAAAGACTCACCAAACCGGAACTCACCACCAAAATGAAAACCTGCTTTGTTGTGGTTGCTCAACCTCCACGTCGTCGTCGTCGTCATCATCATCGGGTTGTTGCGGTCTTGTTGTTGCATATCCATAATATTCAGTGCCAGAGGGAAAGACCAGGTCAAGGAAACCTGATGATGACTGATCCTGACTAGGCAAAGATTCTGACCCTGAGTGAGGATATCTACTAGTGCCCGTCGAATAGCCGTGCCCATACTGGTACTCGTATTCAGGGCCAGGCTGCTGAGATTGAGATGAATAACTTGGATTTGGTTCATATGGTAGATGTGGAACAGCGTGAGGAGTACTCCAACATGAAAGTGGCGGAACAGGTTCCCTATAATCCCATTGGCTGTAAGAATACCCATAATTCTTCGGATCATAGCCATACGCATGCTGATGTTCCAGATCTGTCGGTGTAGATTGCGGTGCAGGTGCAGGACCTATAGGTGCAGGACCTGCATGTGCACTACTGGAGCCAGGCTCTTGCTGGCTGTATCGTGACTCAGTACACTCATAAGTTCGACCCCCTCGGCCCCGCTTGCTTCGTCGAAGTTCATCAGCCTCGCGATCCGTAGACGGCTGTATGGTATCAGTAGCCCCGGTGGGTTGAGCAATGCCAGAAGTGGGACCAGCATTAGGTGCATCATCATCATCATCATCATCATCATCATCATCTGTTTCAGTATCGCTAGAGCTCGCACTCTTCTGCTGAGTTTGCATGAAATCCGCCCCCCTTTCTGGGTCCAACACAAATGCACGACTCTCTTGCTGTGCCTTGCGTATTTCTGGATCTTCAACTTCTATTTCTTCACTATCATCTTCTATTTCTTTTTCCTTTACTTCCAACCAAGGTAGAAGTGGGTCATCCTCATCATAAATATTGTCCAAGTTTATTGGACAATAATCCACATCACCGGCATTATTGGTGGTAGGCCTTCTTGAATTCATGCGTATTCTTAGCCTCATGTTGTAATGCATAAAGACAAGTCTATCTAACGTCCTAGTCTGAATTCTATTTCTATTCTTCGTATGAATAAGTGCAAAACAACTCCAATTTCTTTCGCAACTAGAGGAAGACGTTGTTTGGCTCAAAATCTTTACTGCAATTTTTTGGAGAGCCGGTGTGTCCTCTCTGAAATTTATCCACCAGTCGGCGGGGTGCAACTTAAGTACTGCATGTTGTGCAAGAGTATCTCCAAAGCTACCCTGGCGAGTTCCAAATATATCCAATTCATTCAAAGCCTTTATTTGTACATCTAAGTCAGGCTCTAATCTCTTTATCACGTTCTTTAATCTAATACGAATCTCATCATCCATAACAAATGATTGGGCATATCTATACCTGGGATTTAGGTAATAACCTGCTGCATGAATATCGTGGTGGAGCTGCTTTGTCCATCTTTTGTCGATCAAATTCCAGTAAGATTGCCAGCTTGAACAATCACGTTGAATTGCCAACTTTGCTTTATCCATGGCGTCGTAGAGGAAGCCCATCGTAAGTGCTTCATCGGTTTCAACAAGACGAAGTACCCTCATCAGTGGTTCCATCACCTTTAAAATTTTCTTAACTCTCTTCCAATATTTGTTCTCTTATGGTGTTTACAACATCAACCGGCGTCCCTGATGTCTTCTTCCCATATTTTGTGTTGAGCCATTGTTGGGAAGCAAACATTTCACTCAACTCTCCCCTATGCTGATACAAACTCTCTAAAGCTATAAAGTTTGTTGCAAATCTTGTCGCCGCTGGCCTAAGCAACTCTCGTCCCTTCGTGAACTTTCTCATTATTGCAACTAGGTGATTATGGTTGTAAATAAATGTTGTCACTTCTTTTGCTTTTTCAACAATTTTTTTGACATTCTTTCTCTTTCCAATATCTTCCAATATAAGATCAATACAATGTGCAGCACACGGTGACCAAAATATATGTGTTCTCTTTAGCATCAACAAATTTCCTGCAGACTTATATGTTGCTTCATTATCTGTCACAATCTGCACCACATTCTCCTCCCCAATCTCATTCACTACTTTATCCATCAAGCTAAAAATATATTTAGCATTTTTTATTTCATTCGAGGCATTAATTGACTTGTGGTACACTGTTCCCAAGTGGCAATACACCATGAAGTTGATCATGCTGCATCTTGTTGGGCCAGTCCACCCATCACACATGATCGTACATCCTCTGGCCTGCCATATGGGTTTAAAGGTATTTACGTATGCCTTTGTATCTGCATACTCTGCGTCTGTCCATTTTCCCCTAATCTCCTTGGCTGTGGGAGCTTTAATTCTTTCACCTGCTTCTGCTGCTGCATCAATTACCACCTGCCAATATGGAGAGTTTGCCGCATTAGGGGGTATGTTGGCATGTATAAATAACTTTGCTGCTGCCCTACCCAGTTTCTCAACAGAAGTTCTACTCCACATTTGTTTTATCTTCTTTTGTTTACTAGATTCTTTCCTAAAGAGGATCGGATCAACAGAGGGTCTCCTAGGCACATCTTCTTCTTCCACATCTACATCTATATAGGATGACGAGCTACATGTGAAGATGTGCCCCGCCGGCTGCTAAACATACGCCTTAATCCACCAAACATACCCCCTCCAACCCCAGCTGTACTTCCCGTTGGGGCTGCAGTTGTGCTCCCCTGGCCACTCCCACTCCCACTCGCACTTGAACCAAACGTGCGTCGACGTTCTTCCTCTTCACGAGCATAGCGCACGCTTTCTCTCCTAGCTATAGTCATTTCTCGATCAGAATCTTCCCCAGAATCAATGATGTCTTCGCCACGAACGCCCATATATTCTGGACCAAACACCTCTTGTCGGGCCGCATCAAGGATATCATCTTTCTTTTTCTGCACAGCAGCTCGTTTCCCCTTTGACTCATCTAAATTGGCTTGCATCAGTATCATTATCTCTTTGGGAACTTTGGTGCATCCTGCAACTTGACCCTTTCGATTTGCCAAATGTTGTTTAAGTCGCGTAATTCCACCATTTATTACTCTATCACAATAGTTGCATTTTATTTGGTGCCTTCCACCACCCACCCTCTGACAATGCTCCCATCCAATATCCTCATTTGCAGTTCCACTTCCAGTTCCAGACATTTTTTAATTAGAGATGGCTTATGTGATGTGGCTATGTCACTTAGATACTAAGTCTAAGAGTGAAATACTTAGATTTTAAAACTTATAAATGTAATTGTAAATCTTAAATACAGATAATGAAATCAAGTACTAACTACTAAATTCAAATACTAAACCCTATGGGCTACAGCCTACAAAGTACAACTACGAAGCTCCAAAACGGCAAAACCTGTCGAAAAAATAAAAATATAAACATACATTAGTCATTACTCATTAATCTGTAAATATAATTCTCCATGTTTTTGAAAAAAAATGATTTTCTCTAATTTTTAAAATTATTCCGAAATTAAAAAAAATATAAAAAAAATAACAAACAATATGCATAATCTGTAAAATGCACATGATGATGTTCTATTATGAGTAACATATGTTATCCAACCTTTAAACCATAATTTTTTTTTGAAAAAGATGATTTTCCCTAATTTTTAAAATTATTCCGAAATTAAAAAATACAAAAAAAAAAAAAAAAAACAAACCATGTGCATAATCTGTAAAATGCACATGATAACATTCTATTATAAGTAACACATATTATCCAACCTTTAAACCAAATTTTTTTTTGATAAAAATGATTTTCCCTAATTTTTAAAATTATTCCGAAATTAAAAAAAATAGCAAATTATGTG